>OY720682.1:37934265-40334265 GCA_963170755.1 Amphimallon solstitiale
TTACTAGGTGACAGACGAATCAAATTCCAATGTAATGACAATGGTTTTGTAACTATTCAATTTACTAAAGTAAATATTCCAGTCTAATTCAACAATTACTTCTACTAAATAGTTTGATTGTCAGTAGAAAGTTTGAAGAATGGGCAGCGTTCAATCATTTAATGCGATATGTTTGAAAATACACCACTAAATCAAATTGTTAATCAAACATTCTGATGATGGTTGATGATGATCGCGTCCCAGGCTGGTGGCTCTTATTTCGATGGATTGGTTGTAATCATGAACTACCTTTTTGTGTTATTTTTCCTTAAATACTTAATAAAAATCACAAAATGATCCAACAATTACAAATTATATTCTTTTTACAGTGTGTGTAAGCAAAATGTTTACACAGATATTCCAACGTCGGTCAGTATTATTTTTGGTTATTGTTTTTAGTTCAACTACCAGCGTCACTACTAAATATTGAAATTATAATAGGATCGTCTCAGCAACCGACATAGCCAGAGCACGATCTACAGGCGACGACTCAATGTCACTGCAAACTCACTTTGACAGGAACAATTTCAGAGCAGACAAATGAAACTAATTATTAATATGGAAGCCAGTTATAAATTCACTATTATAAATAAAAGTAATAAGTCATACTTATTCTATATCAACATTTTATTTAAAACTTGATTCTTCTGTGTAATGGGCATGCATTGTTCACAAATTTGCATTATAACAAAAGGTATGTCAAAAGTATGTTTGCGGGCCATGATAATTGGCAGGTTAAATTATGCAAAATTAAAATAAATCTGATATTACATTTTCAATAATGATTTAGTCCTTTCATTGTGTAAAACTAATAAAACTATGAATCTTTTAGTGTCAAGTCTTAGTATTACGCTAAATAGCATCTAAATTTCAAACTCCAACAACGAAAAGTCAGACTGACGTTAAGATGCTTTAAATTGTCGTTCCACCTGTGACCGTGACAGTACTTCGTGGACAAAGATATACGTCTATACAAGGTGTGCCAAAAGTTTAGAGAATCAAAAATGATTCTTTTTGGCGTTTTACAGCGAACTGTAATAAAACTGTAAGCGGACGCGAAAGGCGATTCAAGCTCGAAGAGATTGATGGACAGCTAGTTGACTTAACTAAAAACCGTAATAATAATATGTGGCAAACAACAAATATACAAGAAAAGTACGTACCTACCCACTAATCCAATCAATAAATAACACAATGACAATATTAAACGCACAAACTTAAGAAATCACTAATATTACACCTAATTAACAGCAACAATAAGATTTTAATTTTTGACGTTTGTTGACGTTTATTTGTTTTGTTTGTCAAATCGTTTACCCAGTACACTAAATCGAACCGCTCTTTGACGATAGCCAAATTGATTGCATCGTAACAAACACTCTGTATAATAAAATGAATTTTTGATTATTTTGTAGGTTCAACACATCCCTTGGCTGCATATTTAATAAATAATTTTGTCTTAGATAATCGTAATACTACCGCATAGAATTATTATGGTAAACATTGTCGCGAATATTTTTTTTTATAATTTTCGTTAATAACTCAACAATGCGTCATCCAAAACCAAAACCCCAGATATCGATGAAAACACAAATTAAAGTAGATAAGGAAAAACAAAATATGTATATACAGCGGTTTTCATTTAAAAAAAAATCGAATGTGTGCCATTTTAACGCATCACCCTGTATAATTCAAATTATTTTCAAAATGTGTGTTTTTTGTTAGTGTGCCACTTTTTATAAAATAAATTTCTTCAGTACTTTTTAATAACCCCTATGTTGAACTGACGCACTAATGAGCAACCCTGTATACCTTAAGATATCTGCAAAAATATGAAGTGAACATTGTAGGAACCTCGAGATTTAGATATTTTAACCCACAAGGACTCGTCTGATATAAATGGTTTAGACTTTGAGAGGAGTTGACAGTCCGTTGTACGATTTTAGATTGTAATTTGTCTCCTCAAGACGTTTTAAAATGTGTAACAGAATTAAGCTTTGGTCCAAGTATCAGTAATATAAGAAAATAATTGTGTTGAACGTAATAAGTATCTATATTCTTATTGAATATCAATTTTTTACGAACATCTCCCAAATTATGCATTGCTAACAGATTTACTAACATGACAAAAGTACTATTTAAAATTTAGTTGAAAAGTGGGAATACTGGGCGCAATTCGAATCCTATAGTTTAGTTTGGATCATACTTTATGCAATTATCATTTTGTAAAATTTAAATTATCTAAGTGCAATTATAAATTTAATTAAAAGTATAATAAAACACCAAACTATCATACAATAAATTACTAAAAAAAAAGCAAGAGAAAATAAAAGAAAAAGCTACTATCATAACTGAATTCATTCAGCAAACTCGTTTATCATATAATGGGCAATATCCATCATCCCCAACTTTCAAACTTCATACACAACATTATATATCTGCCTATTATCTGTCTATCAACTTAACATACACGAGCGGTGACTCTATCATTTGAATATTTATCGAACATTTTGTTCGGTTGATAATACATTTTGTAATATATTTAATGTTCGGTATATATTTCATATTATACATGCATATTATCTATTGTAATGTATACGTATATGATCTGTCTGTAAAAAAAAATCTTATTTTATCATCCAAATCGAAAATTAAAGCAGGCAGGGTTAGCAAAACAGGTCTTACTACACGGACTTTGTTGGGTGAATTGCATGTTTGTCGAATGTGTAAATAAGTGCAAAGTGTAAATAAGTACTTGCTAACCGCAATCAAGAAAAACTTCAGTTTCATGTTTAATTTCTTGCTTCAAGCATGTAAAACGTTCAAGAAAAGAAAGGGTTTGTTGACAGAAAGAAATATGCTTAGTTTCGTGATTTTCGTGACAATAATCAATTTTTGTTTTTCTTATGGCAGCCATATTGGATTTTGACATTTTTAATATCTTCAAAAAAAATGCTATTCAATGATGTATAACATGTTTATGTTCAAGATAGTAAAAACATGAAAAATAGAGAAAGTAAGATTTTAACATAGTAGGCCGGGATAATAAATGTGACATTTGTATTAAACAACTCTAAAAGCTGTGAAGTTTATTCTGAACTGTCAGTAATCTTATTGTTAATTTCATTGTATTGTTATAAGTATCTGTACTGTGCAAACCTAAGATGGATCGTTTTACAAATAGTGACAAATATCAAATGCTGGAGTGTTTTATTTTGTGTGGAAGAAATGATGAATTGGCTGCAGAAATGTATTTCGATAGATACCCTGAAAGGCGGCAGCCAGAAAAAAGCATTTTCGCCGATTGCGTGATAATTTGATAATGCATGGAAGTTTTGTCAAACCCAAAAAAAAAGGCAAACAATGAAAATAATGAAAATATTGTTCTTCAAGCAGTAGTTGAAAATCCCCGTACGTCTTTACGGGTAATTGAAAATACACTTGGCGTCGCTAGGTCAACAGCTGGTACCATTTTAAAGCGTGCCAAATTCAAACCTTATCGTGAAAGAGCCAGTCAAGGGCTTCAAAATGGTGACGAAATACGGAGAGCACAATTCTGTCATTGGTTTATCGAAAAACATAATGAAAATCCAAACTTTTTTGCGAACATTTTATGGTCTGATGAGAGTCGATTTACTAACTCTGGAATAAGAAACTAAACTTGGAGTCTGTGGCTTGAAACTACACAAAAACACTAAAACACCTTACCACACTAAAGCACAACTAATGTTGAATTTGAACATTGGTGTCATTTTCATAGAAAGATCGTGGAAGTAACTAACTATAAACTTGAAAAGAAAGTCATGAAACTCAATAATAAATTTCAAAAGCTTTGTCCGTACGTCAATAAATGTCAGAAGGTATGTTCTATGAAAGAGACACTTATAGTCAACCATTCATCTGAGACTTTTAACGCCGAAGAGTTAAATTTATTAAATAAAGGTTTGAAATATTGTATACCTAGTGGTAAGATCCCTTTTGAAGAAGTGATTGCTGGCATTGAAACTCCCATAAAAAGTCTTGATGAATCATCGAAACTATTTATTAGGGAGGCCTGCAAGGTTCAAATTGAAAGGAACTTACAACTGCATAAACAAAACAGAAATAATAGGGAATTAAGCATTATTAAAAATCTCAGATCGAAAGATTGTTTTTATATTAAGGCCGACAAGGGTAACACGTTAGTAATTTTGGATAAATCGGACTATTTTTGCCGAGTTCAAGAACTTATTAGTACGGGTCCGTACGTGTGTTTAAACAAAAATCCACTACCAAAATTAGTCAGAGAAACTAAGAACGCGTTGAATAATTGTCCAAAATTGATAACTTCGTCACTCAAGTTTCGGTTAAATGTATCCAATCCGGTCATGCCTAGAATGTATTGTTTACCTAAAATACATAAGCCCGGTAAGTCGATGAGACCTATTGTGTCAGGTATAAACTCACCGACTTATTTACTGTCTAAATGGCTAGTAAATGAATTCACAAATTTACCATTGCATCAAGATAGCTTTGCAGTAAAAAACTCGCTGGAGTTCATTCAAAAAATCAAACATTATAAGTTGCAAGAAGGTGAGATTTTGATTTCGTTTGATGTCAGTTCATTGTTTCCTTCAGTACCGATTCCAGAAACCCTGAAATATTTGGAACGTTTACTTCAGAACAATAATATCGAAAAGGCGATAATAGATGAATACATGCAGTTAACATCTCTTTGTATGTCTCATAACTGTTTTCAAATAGAAGGTAAATTCTATGAACAACGACATGGGACTGCCATGGGAAATTGCTTGTCTCCATTTATTGCCGATTTATTCATGAGTAATTTTGAAATGGATTTCAAAAAGAACGCCAAATATTTCCCTAAAGTATGGTTAAGGTACGTTGACGATATTTTCGCGATTTTTGACACTAAAATGTATGATACCGAAATGTTTCTTAATGAATTAAACTCAAAATTCCCCACGATTAAATTCACTCTTGAGAAGGAAAACAATGGACAATTAGCTTTTCTAGATACATTAGTAATTAAAGCAGGTTGCAATATAGAAATAGATATTTATAGAAAGGAAACCAATGTAAACAGATTCATTACAGCAGATTCTAATCATTGTTTGCAACAAAAATTGTCTTCATTCAATTTTCTAATCCATCGCTTGTTAAACTTCCCACTTACAAGAGATAGATACGAGAAAGAATTACGCCTCATAAGAGGTATCGCTGAATACAATGGTTTCCAGACAGACGTAGTTGACAATATCTTAAGAAAAATGAAACGTAAGAATATAATTCTAAATTCCACAACTTTGCTACCTCAAAGTGATATAGATAAGAAATTTGTTGTCCTACCTTTTCATAATATTTCGAGAAACTTAAATAATATTTTTAAAAATGTTGGTTTGCAAGTCGCGTTTAAATCATGTAATTCGTTGAAAAGTCTTTTGAGTAGTACTAAAGATAAAATTGAGGTAGAACAAAAATCTGGAATTTATGAAATTAATTGTAATAAATGCGAGAAAAAATATACCGGCCAAACTAGACGTTCGATTGCAACTCGCTATAAAGAGCACATTGCTCATTTTCGGTTTAATAGGACAGAGAAGTCTAGTGTAGCTCGACATATTTCGGACACAGGTCATGATATTCCAGCAAGCGGCCTCAAACTTATAAAACAAGTGCGCAATTATAGAGAACTAGATAGTTACGAGAGTATATACATTCAGAAAAATAAAAATAAATTAATGAATTCAGATAACGGGCCAATTCCCCAATCTTGTTTATATAAGTTTGTGGTGTAAACAATACCTTTTAGATACCGTTAGTTTTTCATAGTACATTAGAATTAAATGATAGAATTATAGTATTAAGCATGACTAATTTAACGATACAGCGATCAGGTACTGTTAATGACGTAGTCAATAGTTTAGGTAAAAATATTTAAACCATCCCCGTAAATAGGAAATTATATTGTTGGTTTTCTTAGAATATTAGAATTAAAGGATAGGATTAGAATAGTAAGTATGACGTATTTAACGGTACAACGATCAGGTATTTTTAATGAAGTTGTTAATAGGTTAGGTAAAAGAATAAACCATCCCCGTAAATTGGAAATCAGTGTTGCTCTGTACGCTACGGTGTGTAGACAGCGCGATTTTTGATCAGTGCTACTGATGATGACAACTTAGTTGTTGAAATACGTATTTAGCCATTTTTGTGCTTTAGTGTGGTAAGTTGTTTTAGTGTTTTTGTGTAACTCTGGAATGTTTAATCGTAAAAATACTATCTTTTGGTCCGATGAAAATCCACACCTAGTTCGTGGCATTAGACAGCAAGTCAGATGGGGATTTAATGTCTGGATCGGCGTTATTGATACCCATGTTATCGGTTCTTTTTCAATGAGAATTTAAATTCTGGAAGGTATTTAGAACTTTTACGCACACATGTTGCTGAACGAATTGAAGAACTTCCACTTACCACGTTGCAAAATATGTATTTTCAGCAAGACGGAGCGCCTCAACACAATTCCTTGTTGGTTACAAATTATTTAAATAATCAATATTACAATAACTGGATTGGTAACCGAGGACCAATAGGGTGGCCTGCTAGGTCCCCGGACCTCACACCTCTTGATTTTTTTGTATGGGGCTATCTGAAAAACAAGGTGTATTCGAGATCTTATGAAAATGTGGAAGAATTACGTCAAGCAGTTGAAGAAGCAGTGAATGGAATGACACCGAACATGGTAGACCTAGATTTTTTTAATCATTTTTAAAATCCTCATGACTTGTTATACCTAGCTTACAACTTTCGTAAATTTATCTCTTCTAGGAAACAAAATACGGAAGATTTTCAAAAATGCATTTTTTCCCTTTCACCCTGTATCTGCCCAATGAAACAAAAATTTCAAAATCTGATGTCGGATTATTCATGGACAAATGAATACGCAACTTTTCTCCCATTTAACCGACGTTGTATCTCCAACGGTTTCCAATATCCCCATGTACTGCATTTTAAACTGGACACCCGGTATAGACAGAGACCTGATTACGCAACGACCGAAAAAGGTAACATCTCGAAGCTATTTTATTGGCAAGTTCATCACAGTGAAAGGGCCAGTCTAAAGTATTATTTACCGAGAGACCTAAGAATTTGACTGTAGGTATCCTTGTGAGTGACATTTTTTATTTGAGGAGGAATATTAGTAATTGCGCGTTGTCTGGGATGAAATATGGTACTTATAATTTGATTTATCAATGTTTAGACATAATTTGTTAGAAAAATTAAAACGAAAAAAAAAAATAAATAGGTACCTGTATGTATCTGTCTAACAATAAAATACCCTAATCTAGGGATTTTTATGATACCACCACACTACCCTTGAAATTGATCTCATTGTATCTTTTTTTACCCACTATATACACCTTCTCATAGTAAAATATTATTACATGAAAGCCAGTTACAAATTAAATATTATAAATGAACCAGTCAAATATTATTTTTTGTACACCTATATTTTATATAACATTTGACTATGCTGTTTAGGAGGCAAGCATTGTTGACAAATTTACATTGTTTAGATGACAATTATAACAAACATCAAAAGATAATTATGACAAATGTCAAAAGGTGTATGAATATTATTATTTATGACAGTCCTGAAATGGCTTTTGTAGGTTATATTACTTGACAGATAAAATTTCGCAACATCTCAAATTTGACGCCATTTTAATTTAATGGCGCATGTCAGTTGCGAGAGCGACACCACTATAGAAGATTATAATATCTTCTACAATATGTGATCAGTCTCGAGTGAAGGTTGCGTGGCCTAAATTTTTAAGTTGGCAGCAACGACTAGTTGGTAATTTTGAGAAACACGTGTGTATAGGTATTGTGTATAGCCGTAACAATGTACACATATGGTTTTGACAGATTTGTTATGGTATATTTCTACGAGGAAAGAATAAAACAGGAGAGTCTCTTTAATAATAATATTTGTCCAAAGTGGTAACTCAATATGGCCGCCGCAATGCATAGGCGTGCATATTTTGTATAGGGTATATATACACTTCGTATGTTCTCGGAAATCATTTAAAATAGGTTCTTAGACCAATGATAATTAAAGTAATATCGTGAGTGCATTATTTTTTCAATCCTTTTATTCTTTTTAATAAAGTTACATTTATTCTAACTGTATTAAAGAAAACATAAAAAAACATGCCTAGAATATGTATGTTATGCCACTGAACACATAATCAAACATACCGGATATATGACAAGTTATTCAAAATACTCATTTTATAAATTATGATTGGTCAATTGATAAATGACATTTCCTTAATAAAATAATTAAAATGGAAATGTGATTTATCAAACACTATAATTGTCATTTTCATAGCTTACTTTAATAATGTTAAATTTTTCATAGTACAGTAACTACGATATTCGACATTTAATAACTCGAAAACGGTTTAAGATACCGATATCATATGGTATATTTTTGATATCAGAGTAAAAAGGTCGTTATAAAAATGTAATACTATATAGGGTATTCCATTTAAAAAAAAAAAAAACTTTCTTTTTATACCGTTGTATCTGCACGCCACTGTGTTTTTGATAGCATGCAAATAAAATTCAGTCTTAGCCACACAACTTTTATTTGAAACATTTTTTTGTATATGTAATAATAACGATGATAAAGGCTGGGTAATTTAAAATGAATAACCCTGTACAACAAATTAATATTGATTCAAAGACGCAAAAATAATAAATATTGACATAACCTCTAGCATAAATTTATGAATAATTATGTTTTAGTGTAAATTTGGCTTTCGCTTGTGCTCGAATGAGAAATGTCGATAAGTGAGATACCTACTCCAAATGAGCAATTTTTATTATTTTTACATTCCCTAAGGACATATGTTGCAATTAGTTATATATACCTAACCTTTTTATTCGTATTTGAATCACTTTTGTCTATTTTGAATAATCTAGTGAATATGATTTCATTATGCCTTCTGTACAAGAGCAAAAAAAAAGTTGTAACCGACACCCACGTTATGATAAAGTTTTCTAGACTTCTTAGTTATCGATAAATTTAAAATATTCGAAAACTGCCACAGTTAACTAAAATAATAGGCAATCGGAATCTCTTTTGTCACTTATTTAAAAACGAGCAAACTTTTAAGCAGTCGGTACTTATATTAATAAAAGCAAAATTACTAAATATACTTTAAAAAAATGCAACAGCTTTTATATTGATATAAAAATATTTTTTTCTGCTTTTTATATTATTAAAAATTTCGTTAAAATTATCTTTTTTTATAAATGATATTACTTCACAAAAAAAACTTCCCTAAATTACATACCTATTTAATTTAAAATAAAACAAAAAATAGATTCATATTATTTCTTTATTTTAAATATTTTATAAATTAGGAAGGGGGTAAAAATACTTCAAAACAATAATATTAACATTGAATAGAATACTAGATGTTTGAAGTTTTTTTTTTGAGTTAGGTAGGAAGAGTTACACAAAAAAGTTCGATACAGTCTTCAGACAATAATAAAAATGTTATTTTTAAATCACATTCTTACAATGAACAAATATTTTTCGTATTTTTTTTCAACTTTGGGTTTAATACACTAATAGAATATCGACCACGAATCCAATTTTTTTTATAATCTTTTTCTTATATACCTATATATTTTTATTTTTTCAGAAATATAAACTTTCATTTTCTCCGCTTTTTTAATGTATATGAATGCAAACATACGTACTTTTTAAAAATATAATTTTATTAAGTAATATATTTATTCAAAATCACAATCAGCAAATTGAGGAGCTGTCCAACCGAGGCAGATACAGTAATGTTGAAACAGCTGTATAAGAAGCTCTTGTTCGTCTAAGAATTCTATTTTTTCGATCCTTTGTCTCTCAGATGTGGGCAATGAATAATAAACGGATACCATGTCCCAAGCTTTTGCCCCAAGCCAGTTATTATTTTGAAATCGACCCTGTTGCGTTTCCAAATTTTTACAAGTAGTTATTCCAGCCAAATTGCAACCGCGAACTCTCAAATTTTCCAACATGACATTCCCGAAGGTGTCATTCATATTACACATTTCGTACACGATAAATAGGGCGTTCGGAAATTTCGATGCTATCCAGGACAACAAGCGATTTACACAATCATTTTCCACATACACTAACACACATTCCGCGATGAACAAGGTGGGATAAGTAAAATTTACTTCTGCCTGATGCAGCTTATTTTCCAATTCCGTAATGTTCCTGAGATCAGCTCCAATACAATGATAAGGACCAGCGTGTAAATCTGTAGGGCTCAGTTTCACTTCCTGATCCTTCTCATGGATCCGCTGCAGTAATTGCTTGTTTCGTTTGATTAAGTAGCATTTTTTAGAGGTCACCGATGGAAAATCAATTTCAACAAAATTGGAAAGTCTTATTTCTTGATCCTTCAGTCTCCAGTACAGAGTGTCAAAACCAGATCCTAAATTTATTATCTGTGCGTTTAAACCTGCCTTATTTAAGAATTTGTGTATGATTTTCTCCACTCCTTTGACGCGAGCATAGTATCCCCTGTTTATTTCTGGTGCCCTCCTTTGGCTTTGTTTTATAAAATACGGGATATAATTGTCATGCCAATAACCTAGCTGCACCGCACCTCTCTTACATTCACTTGCATCGTCGTTAGTCGCAATCACTGCCTCATCATCCATTTTAAAATCTGGAAAGGATTAAACAATATAATTAATAGTAGATGATCGTTGGAGGTTATGTTGGAACTATTTTTTCGAAACGCATCAAGAAATATGTGAATCGCGTCCAAGGATTATTAAATATAAATCGGGCGTTACCTGGAAAGCCGTCTTCTATTTTAAACATGCGGTTTTTATTGGGGCAGTATTAGTTACTGTAAAATTGAAAAAAGTATAAAATCCGTGAGAAATTAAGCCATTTGACATTAGCGGAATACCGGTACTGAAATAGGAACGTTCGCCGGCTTGCCAACAGCCGCCGTTCGTGGGCAACTTCACAACACATGCGTATTTTGGGTTGTCGATATAATGATTTCTTTTTTGAAAGTTGTTCCAGCTCCTATTATAGAAAGCAGGGTAGAGTAAATTAACATTAATAAATTAAATACTAAGATATAAACCATTTAATACTGTTTTTTTTAATCATATTCAGTTTATTTATTATTGATCACGAAATACTAACGACAAAAAATGTAACATATTATATTTTAATGGCTTGGAGAAATGTAATTGTCTGCTTGAACTTACAATTAGTTAACTAACATATATCCTATAAATAATATGGAATAAGAAAATGTCTCAAATAATAATTGAAAAAGATAATAATTATTTAATATAGGATGAACATAATTATAAATTCAATAGACATTACAAGCTTATAAATAAATTAAGGCTTATGTACTTCTGCTATTGTAACTATATTGTCACCAACTATATTACAATTAAATTTTATATGTTTTTCCACTACTTTTAGAAAGATATTTGAGTTTAGAAATTAACGAAAAATGTAATTAATTGATGTGATGAAATCATTTTATATTTATGAAGCTGATGCAGCCAAATGTGCTCAAATGCTTCAATAAAATCAAAGGAATATTTTTCGATTGGTTGACTATTTTTCCGCTACATTTAGTTTCTTTAATTTATGAAACCAATTATTAAAAATAATTAAATTTTAATAATAGTTTGATAAATAATAAATAAATGAAATAAATGCACCAATGGCGTAACATTCGGATGGGGATAATTTAATATATAAAAAATAATTTCCAAATACACATTTCATTTAAATCTTTAGTTTTTGCACTACATTTAACATTTTGTGATATCACTTGAGTATAAATTTATCCGAATTCCAGGGCTCCAGGATTAGACACCATATCAAATATGATAAACTCAAATGTTTGTTGATGTGTTTTAATGTATATAATTGGCGTTTATCTTTCTTGAAATAATGATAATATTCCATATGCATTTAAAAAAGTAAAAGATATAGCTATATTGAAGATTCTAGTTTTATACCAATTCACTCTATTATCGGCAATTTACGAGACACTAGTGAAGTGAATATATCATAGAATTTCGCTAATTTTAGAATAACAGGTAGATTTTAAACCGTTTTCAGATCTTGAAACTAGAATAAATTGATAAATTATTTTAATTTTTCAAGAAAATATGTTTCTAAATCTTAGGTTGGGAGCTCAAAAGGTTTTTTTTAAACGTTTTTAAAAGAATTTTTTTAGAATTTACAATATGTACCTATGTCACTTAAAAATGTGAGGTGACAAAATCAAAGCAAAAAATTTGTTGAAAAGGTTAAAAATACAAATAACTATTTTATTGTTTTGATGTTAATTCATTTTATAGCTTGTTTGGTTTACGAAATAGATATAGGACGTTTGCATTGCGATCATTACTCTTGCTTAATGAACACAGGACAAACATTAAAAATTACAACATAATAAATTACTGCATTTTATTTATCTACCTGAGAACTGGAAAAATAAAGATCTAAAAGCACTCAACCTTGTTGATGTTTTGAAGAAAACAGAGCACTTTTCCCCCCACACAGGGCAAGCACTGATGATTTGTCTTGCACAGCCGTGAACGACAGCAACAATTGAGAGGACATTATGTATTCTGAAGACTGGCTAACTGGTCTTTACATGCTCAGCATGCACAGCAAATCCGTTAAAACCGACAAACTTTTCAAAGAAAGAATTCCAATGAGATTTTTTCAGAAGATGAACAAAATTTTTTTAGTGTATTTACTTTATTAGTTTTTTAATTACTAGCGTGGTTAAGATCTTATAAGCAACGTTAAGCAGATTGATTCCTCTATAATTTGCACATGCTTTTGGATTTCCTTTCTTATATAATGGCACTATTTTTTCTTTTTCCATTGGCATCCTTTCTTCTTCCCAAATTTGGATTAATAGTTTAATAGCCTTTGCCTTTTCCTACGTTGAATTCCTCTTCTGTTGGTACGTTCAATTCTTCCTCTTCTGTGTTATTTTCTAGCTTTTCTCTTCCTGTCACCATATTCCTGTCTGTTGATAATTCCTTAAAATGATTTTTGCATCCCATACCGCTTATGTTTGTTGTATTTCTTTTCATGTTTGTCTTTTGATGTTTATACACTGTGTATCAGCCAAATGGAATAAATTGGATAATAAATAAATGGGGGCGTGTTCCAAAAAACGCTCGAACAAATCGATTGGTATGTTTAGTTGTGCATTGTTTTCAACAGAATCTTATTAAACATGGTGTGTCATGTAACAGTGGCCAATACCAACTTTTTTATTTTAAATGCAACACCCTGTATATTTCTCAATTTTTGGATTCTTCAGAAAATTCTAGACATATTTCATGTATATTTTCCTATACCTATCTTCAACTGTTTCGGAAATATTAAGTGTTTTCAAACTTATTGCAAAAATTAACATTAAAGAAAGAAAATTATTTGATTACAGAAATTCGCTACAACAGACTCAAAAACTAATAAGTAATCTGTTTATTTTTTGATAATGTAAGAAAAAACAAAGCAAAAACATTTCTTTTTACCGATATGAAATAAACAAAGACTGTAAATATTTATGTTTGCCTGCATGACAGTTTGGTTGTCTCGTGTTATGGTGGTTTGAATTTCGTTAACTGTATATCAGAAAAATGGTTCATTTAACAGAAATGCCCAAAATAACAATTGTACAGATGATCGCTTATTTCATGAAAATTTTCCAAATTTGCCGCCTATATCCCAAGGGACAATTAGTAAAATAGAAAAGCAGTTTCGCGAGCTTGGACATGTAAGGCAGATAAACAAAGTATTTGCCAATGCAATAAGTGATAATAACAAATTGGATATTATACTTGAGTTTAAGGAAAACCCACATACTTCTAGTCGACAAGCAGCCACAATGTTCGATGTTAGCCATTCATCGATTATTCGAACATTAAAAGAAAAGAAAATGCATCCCTATAAAATGATACCAACTCAGGACTACTCAGGAGCTCATGGAAGACAATTTTGATAGGAGAACGTATTTTTGTGAACAAATGATGGCAATGTTAGATAACAATGTGATCCAATTAGAACATGTTTTGCTTTCTGATGAGTCCACCTTTACAATTCACGGTCATGCTAATCGTCAAAATTGCCACTATTGGTCGAGGGAAAATCCTCACTGGATGAGAGAAGAACATACGCAGTACTCTGTAAAGGTTAATGTTTGGGCTGGCATTGTTGGAGATCATATCATAGGTACCCTTTTTCATTGATGGCAATTTGAATGGCGATAATTATTTAACACTACTCCAAAATAATGTCGTGGCAACTTTGACAAACTTTATTTCCTGATTCAGCAAATTCACAAGTTCCAGCGAATATAATATGGTTTCAGCAAAATGGAGCACCGCCCCATTACCAAATCAATAAGTATCCGGCAGTACCTCAACCGAATATTTCCAAATCAATGGATAGGGAGGCGAGGATCGATTGAATGGCCAGCGCGATCCCCTGATCTGACGTCATTAGAGTTCTTCTTATGGGGATATGTCAAAAGCATTGTATACAAAACTAAACCCACGAATAACGCTTGCGAGTAGATCGATCACGCCTGAGATGTTGAGTAACGTTGGAAGAAATTTCTATTTAAGATTATGATGTTGCCGAAACGTTCGCGGCGAGCATATTGAACATCTCCAACATTGACATTAATGGTTTTTTTTGTTTTTACAATAACAAGAAATAAACAGATTACTTATTTGTTTTTGAGTATGTCGTAGCGAATTTCTGTAAACAAATAATTTTCTTTCTCTAATGCAATTTTTGCAATAAATCTGAAAATACTTAATATTTCCGAAACAGTCGAAGATAGGTATAGGAAAATGTACATAAAATATATCTAGAATTTTCTGAAGAATCCAAAAATTGAATAATATACAGGGTGTTGCATTTAAAATATAAAAGTTGGTATTGGCCACTGCTATATGACACACCATGTATAAAAAGTTTCTTTTGAAAAAAATGCACAACTAAAAATACCAATCGCCGTGTCCGAGCGTTTTTTCGAACACGCCCCATTTATTTATTTTTGAATTTATTCCATTTGGCTGAGACACAGTGATATAGGTTTGTGTTCTTGTTATCATTCTCAATTCTGTCCATTGCTTCCTCTCCAACCATCTTGCCCTTTTGGATTTTATTAATTTTGTGCTATCTTTTGTGATTTCTTGGTAAGTCTTATGGTCTACTTCATTTCCTATTCTTAACCATTTCATTCTAGCGGCTTTCTTTTTCTGTAATAGGTTTGTTCCAATATACGTTTGGATGGATCCGTGATTGTACGGAGCAAGCGCAGTGAAAAATCACTGTTCCAACAACGCGAACTAAGAAATCTGGGATCAATTACTATCTGTTCCAACATAACATAATCTAGTTTGAAGACTGTCCAAATATAGTCCGAGCGGTTTGCTGATCTTTTACAAACTGAAATTTATGGATACTTAGCGCATGCGCACCAAAGATAATTGTACTAGGTATCTCTAACGCTAACCTAAGTTATTGTATTGGTAAAATAACTTATTACTTTAGGTATCTACTGCATTATTTGAATGTTTTGAATGAACGATAAACATGAGTGATAGTGACATTAGTTTAGACACAATGATTCTTCTTTACTTTCTCCATTTCTCTACGTATGTAATACTAATTTTAATGCTAGTTTACTTGAATTAATACTAATAATCTTTTATGTAATCATACGATACATCAAATACTTGTCAATCACTGAACAAGCACCATCTAACCACAAATATGATAACTAAAAAGCTAAAATAGTCTTCTTCTTCTTCTTCTTCTTCATTGTTGGTCTCAAGTCAGGCCAATGGCCCTTTACTGCTATTCTGAATGACAATCATCTTGACTTTGAGTGTTGGGAACTATATCCGTTTATATGACTTGATTAATAGATTGCCGAGGGCGTTTGTATCTCCATGGTACATGAGGATCGTAGTTGAGAGTTTGTTCTATGTCTGGGTTGTGGTAGGTTGTCATCTGGTTGTAAAATTTTGTTGCAAGTTCCTTAATGTATCTGTCTATGATTAATGTGTTGGTCTCTGCGTGGATTTGGTTGTTCTTCATGTACCATGGGGCTTCAAGTACCATCTTAAAGTCACGTTCTGAATTACTTGGAGAGCTTTTATATGCGTGGGGTAGGCGTTGATCCAAATTAGTGCAGCGTAGGTGATTATTGGTCTTATTATTTGCTTGTATATTCTGAGTTTTATGCGGGCTGAGAGTGTACTAAATCTTCCTAATAATGGCCATAGGCGTGTTCTTGCGATTTTCGCTTTCTTTGCCGTGTTTTTGAGGTGTAGTGAGAATGATAGTTTGTCGTCGAGTGTGACGCCTACATATTTGACAAATGGAGACCATGATATTGGAGTGTGATTTATATAGAGCTGACGGGCGATAAGTTTGGGTTTTCTTTTAAAAATTATCGCTTGCGTTTTGTCGGCGTTTATGGCTATTCGCCAGGTGTGGCACTAATTTATGATATTGTCTAGGGTTTCCTGAAGAAGTTTTAGGGCTCTGGTGGGGTGTAATGATTGGGTTAATATGGCTGTATGCTATTATGGCTTTGTCTGTTTTTGGAAGGTCGGAAGTAAAGATTGCGTACAGATGGGAGGATAACGCTGATCCCTGGGGGACGCCTGCTGTGAGAATTTTTGTGGAAGATAATGTATTGTTGATTTTAATATTGAAATTCCTTCTGTGGAGGTAATTGTGGATGATTCTGACTAGATATTTTTGGTATCCGAAGGAGTTAAGTTTGTAAATCAGGCCCTGATGCCACATGCTGTCGAACGCTCTGGCAATATCTAAGAAAGCTGCTGTAGTAGTTGTGTTTTTATTGAGCCTTTCTAATATTCTTTCGGAGACTCTGGCTAACTGCGTCGTCGTGGAATGATTTTTGCGGAAGCCGTGTTGAGCTAAAATAGTGTTCCAACACACTTTAATTGCGGTTTGGTTGGGTATTGGTTCCTGATAAACCATGCGCAATTGCAACAGTCACGGATCGATCCAAGACTGATCAGTGATTTCTTTGTTGGATCAAACCTAATATTTCCTTGCAATTTCCATCAAACCATTCCTTTACTTTTGTTTTGTTTTTTTTGCCTAAAACTCTGTCCGCGCGTTTTCAATACCTCTTTTTTTATGTTTTTACATTCTTCATCTGTATTTTCATCCTCCCTCGTTTTTGTTAATTGTTTAGTGACTTCATCTTCGTGCAGTTCGTTCTTTTCTGTCATTCATTGTGAAATAATACCAAGTGTTTTATTTATGCTATTTGCAATTTACTTACTACAAATCAATAATTAAGTCTTCCGGCATTGAAATGGAAAAGGATTTAGAGTTTTGCTTTTTTTTTACTATTTTAAAAATTAATCTTTAACCTGCTTTGTATAGCGATTTTGTGTAGAAATAATTCGCATTTACTAAAACATCAAGTTTATATTACCTACGATAAAATAACGCGAACAACAGTCGAATTAATCTAAAAGATGTACAGAAACAAAAATGGATATTAACAAGCCCACTTTTGTAACAATTGCAATTATATTCATTTCTTTCTTTCCTTTCATATTAATTTGAATAAAATAGAATAGGTTCATTAGCGTGTGAAATCAGCAGTTGCGAGCATTTCAATTGTTGTTCCATCGTTGGAAAGCACATAAAAATGTGTTCGCTGACTTTGTGGGAAAGTTATTTTATAAAACAATCGGTGATAAGTCGTGCCTTTTACAGACTAATGCGAAATATTTTACCCACTGTGTGAACATATTAAAACATCGGATATTAATATTGATTATCGGTTCCAAACAAAACTACCTAACTCAATTCTTGTACCTACTTTATTTGATGATATTCATTGTCTAGACAATGTGTCATTTACCGGATTATAAATCAATTTATTATTGAATATTCCTTTTATAGTTAAATAAAATACATAGTAGTTGTTTAAACGTCAAACTATTTGTTTTGTATTTTAGTGATATAAACAGGGCCGCGTCTGGATTTTCAGGGTCCCTGGCATCCTGAACCTTGGGGCCCCTTTATATGGCGGGTGAAGGGTCAAAATTTAGAGAAATAAACGAAATGTGAGGAAAATTATCTCAGCGTCAAGACTACAATCATTTGTGCTAAGATACACAAATAGAAAGAAGTAGTATAAAAATAAGTGAACTTCCCAAAAATGTTATTCAAGAGCGGTTCTAAATTAAGAACAACAACGAAGTTTTGAAGGAATGAATATATTTTTCTCAATTTTTTTACATAAGCTAATATATACAGCAATATTCAAACACAGAATCTTCAATTTTCGGATTGAATATGAAAAACATTGAATACAATTTTTTAATTACCACATTTCGACGAAAATTGATAGAAAGAAAGTTCTAGTGTTTATGTGTTTCAGCAATTTTTTCAAGTTATTTTTTATTTAATTTTCTGAAAATTGTAGTGCAGCAAATCATCATTATTTCCCACATCGCGGGACCCCCTTGTGAGCGGGGGCCCCTGGCATGTGCCGGGTGTGCCCATGCCATAACGCGGCCCTGGATATAAATAATAATAATAATTATCCAGAGGATCTTTGATTATTATTATAAAATTAGTAAGCAATTATAGAGTGTTCATCAAACAGAACAATCACCGAATCGTATAAAATATCTCTTTTCTTCAGTGGTATATTAAAAACTTTTAGTGTAAGTCTAGACCAGTGTTGTCCAAAGTCTTTTTAATCGCGACTCCTTTTTGGTATAAATTTTGTTAGAGACTCCCTTCTTTTATCAGTTGCAATGTTATTTGTAGAAAATAAATCAAAAACACGCAATTAACTGTATATCGCTAACGCTGCGCGATATAAGGCCGTTACATAACGAGATTTTTCTTATTCTGGTAACCTGAAAATATCGATCCTTAAGTAGCGCCATCTATCAAAAGCATTATAAACTACTTGGTAATCGCTGAGCATTTTTAAATCACGCGCGAAAATATGCAATATGATTGGATTGTATCAAAGGTACTGGATATTGACATTTGACTGATTTGACATTTATCTTGTCTATTCCATATTCTTGTCTACTTAAATTATTCTAATACCGCGCGATCATTTAAATTCTAAATTAGAGCAGGCTGTGAAATTTAAATTAAGTTGGTATATAAGTACTAATTTACAATTTGAATTGTCAAAGTGACGTTTCAAAATGTTAATTAATCAATAATTGACATTCTGGACAACCTAATAAAAAAAATCCCGCCTGCTATAATTTAGAATTTAAATGATGGCGTGGTACTACACGCATTCAGTCGTTTCATTTAATGTGTGCTACATATTTACTATAATGTATTTTAGAAGTTACGTCGAGTACCAATGGAAAACTATATGTAGTTTTCTCACGGAAAAAACGTGGCTGTTCTGGGTTATTTAGTTCTTACCAAAATAGTCTGCGTTAAAAGGCAAGTAATTGGCGAGGTACTTCGGAAAGTGAGAATTTATTATTCGACATGTAGTATAACGAAAATTCTTGGTAAACAGCTATAATTTTTTGCATTTTTAGGTTAAATTTGTCTTAATATTTGTAGATGTATAAAATTCTAATGCAAAAATTACTGGGCTGAAGTGGCGCAACTTTGATAGAAATTATTTAGTCACTAATATTAACAATAAGTCTGAATAAATGAACTCTAGGGTATTTCTTTTTATATTTGAGGGCTGCTATAGTACAGTTTTAAAAAGGATACAAGTGGGTTTATTATGAATATTTGAACATTGTCAATTTTTGATCTGTAATTAGACTTGTAACTACCTATTGGATAAATAAATATGCTATATACATTAAAATGCTCTAATTATTACCAATAATGCACCTTGCTATCGTCGTACTTTAAAGAAGTGCCAACAAGAAACTGATTAGTGTTACAAAGCATCATTAAGTTCCGATTCTGTAGAAGAAATGTTTCCACATTGCTTAAGGGTCCTATATAGTGGATCGGAAATGTAATATTGGTTGCATAGCACATAATTTAATAAGCCAAGGATGTCCGAGTACTTATTACACACAGGGAATATATAATAAATATTTAAAATAATAACTCAATATCTAAGTGAATAAAAATTCATTTATGACCAAATATTTACACATTTGTAATCGCGGGAAAGATTTTTACTAGAATAACAATTCATTGTAATGTGGGTGGCCTAATTTTAATTTATTTTATATTCATTTAAAACAAAGTAAAGAATAGTTGAACGAAAAATAAGTGCAGAGCGGGGTAGCTTTTTATTCAATTTATAACGTGAACCCAAGCAAACAATCTCCTCCGAAGGATTTTTGAGAAAACTTGTTTTTAATATTTTGACATTTTAATTAATTTTCTTTAATCCGATAATTTTTTTCTAAATTTGATTCTTCAGCGGGGTAGATTACTAAATTCTTCATAAGTTGACGTTGATAGGTTTTCTCAAAATTTAAAATGAACAAAAATATCTTGCATCTAAAATCTGCTATTTTTCCATTGTTGACAGATCCACTATATAGGACCCGTAAAGTAAGTGCAAATGATATTACCAATGCCTGAATGAGTGGCTGAATATTTTATAAGGCAAATATAGCGATGTGGAATAGTAAAGCTCCAAATCTTCCAATACACTTAGTACGATATTATTACGTTAGTAGAAGAAGATTTTTTAAAATCCAAGAAGTCATATAGAAAATCCAAACAAGCACTTTACAACGTAATTGAACCCTAATTAGTATTACCTTTTGAATTGTTATAAAAAATAAGAAAAGTAAGTAAAATTGCTATTCTTGAAATACCCAACAACTTTATTTTCAGCAAAATTTTTTAATTTTATTTTGTTCAAAGTGTTATTATTAAAGTTTATTTTATTAAAAACTATTTCTATTGGGTACTACTAGATGGCGTTACATAACGATCAATATTTTGAGGCTACCAGGATCAAATTCATCAATGTAAGTCGAAGTTATATGACGGCCTTATATCGCGTAGCGATATTGATACAGTTGGTCTTGGGTAGAATACTAATCTCGCCACGGCGGAACAACGTTTACCGGACCAGTTATTTGTGTATAATTAAGAAAATACATATTTTTTCTTAGCTGCCTCTGTTTATTTGTAAATTCCGCTATAGCAAACCATGTTGCACTGTTTATAATGCCTACCTGATACCATTACCTTCCGAAAAATTAATCCTAAAGTGGTACAAGAATATGCTATAAGAACAATTGAAAGCACCGTAAAAATTTGTGAATATACATACACACTTTGGGAACTACTGGTTTGGAGTATTTTCAATTGTCATTGAGTCAATCTTAGACCATTTATACATATAGACACGCCGTTTTCCGTCCCGCCTTGAATACGAACTGAAGCAAACATAACGCACAAACAAGCCCACCAGTGACGTCACATTCACGGGTGGGCTTGTTTCTATTGTTGTTGTATGTCAAACGCCTAACGTATATTAAGATTTTGGTGCCATTATTATGACAACTAAATTTAATTTTGATAATTTAATGCATGTGTAACTACGAGTAAAGAATAGAACAGGAGAGAGTCTCCTTAATAATAATATTTGTCCAAATGTGGTAACTCAATATGGCCGCCTCAACGCATAGAATATGTATGTTACATATCAGATGTAGTGTCAGATATATGACAAGTTATTCAAAATACTCATTTTATAAACTATGATTGGTCAATATTTCCATAACGACCTGCCTTAAAGTGGTAACTCCGTCTAAATAATACCTATTCCCCCACCAGTTTATTATCTCTCCTGTTCTATTCTTTCCTCGTAGATATGTAAAAAACCCATAAGAATTGTTTTGTCACTTTGACAGCGATAAAAGTTTACTTTAACTTTTATATCGGCAAAAAAGTTGTTTACCTTTGGTTGGCCAGACAACAACTTGTGTTTTCTCGTTATGTCATAAACTCAACGAACCCACTGTCAAAATGAAATGTCAAAGTCGACGCAACCGTAAACTTTGCGTACTGTCTTTGGTTGATCCGAAATAAATTTGCTTACTTTATCATCATAGTGTTCGTTGTGAAGTGTTATGACAAAATTTGCAAACTCATCGTAAGTAATCTTCACAAAATATATAAGAACTGTGTTTTTAATAACTATTTTTAAATAGTATGATTACTATGTAATAAATTTTTCAGTAATTGTTTACACATTTAGTAAATTATCTTACCGAATTACATTCGAGCTTTCTTTTTATTTCCAAATAAATTTTCCATTTTTAAACTCAAATTTAGTTGCTAAATGGTAACTGAACTCAACAAATTGCCTCTTCGATAAAACGACTCGTCCTTCGGACTCGTCGTTTTATCAGGCAATTTGTTCCGTACAGTTACTTAGCAACAAAAATTTTCGTTAAAAAGTGAAAATTTATCCGGAAAAAAGAAAGTTCTCGTGTAATTATAAGTGACAATTACTGTGATGATTTAATGCATGTGTAAAAAAACCAATAAGTCGGAATTGTTTTGTCACTTTGACAGCGATAAAAGTTTACTTTAACTTTTATATCGGCAAAAAAGTTGTTTACCTTTGGTTGGCCTGACAACAACTTGTGTTTTCTCGTTATGTCATAAACTCAACGAACCCACTGTCAAAATGAAATGTCAAAGTCGACGCAACCCTAAACTTTGCGTACTATCTTTGGTTGACCCGCCTTCAATTTGCTTACTTTATCATCATAGTGTTCGTTGTGAAGTGTTGTTATGACAAAATTAGTAAACTGTCACAAAATGTAAAAGAACTGTGTTTTTAATAACTGTATTTTTAAATAGTATGATTACTATGTAATAAATTTTTCAGTAATTGTTTACACATTTAGTAAATTATCTTACCGAATTACATTCGAGCTTTCTTTTTATTTCCGAATAAATTTTTCATTTTTAAACTCAAATTTAGTTGCTGAATGATAGCTGAACTCAACAAATTGCCTCTTCGATAAAGCGACTTGTCCTTCGGACTTGTCGTTTTATCAGGCAATTTGTTTCGTACGGTTACCTAGCAACAAAAATTTTCGTTGAAAGCTGAAAATTTATCCGGAAAAAAGAAAGCTCTCGTGTAATTATAAGTGAAAATTAGATGAAATTTTTAATTCGTGACAGATGAGAAATAGTTATTTATTATACAAGGGAAAAAAGTGTTAGATTTTAGCTCGAGGTAATGTTTAGATAGAGATAAAATACCGAGAGCTAAAATCTAATTTTTTTCCCGTGTATAATACACTATTTCTTTCTGTGATGGGGAAAACGACGATTTAATATTGAAAAAAAACACGTTAGTACTATATATTAAAGTCAGAAAATCAATCGATGTGACATTTGAAGCGACATTACACCTGCGTTGCTAAGGAAACCTGTAAAGTATTCAAATATCTGTCAATTTAACCGGGAAAAAAGTGCTCATTTTCTTCCCCTGGAAGAAAGTGAGCACTTTCTTTACGGGTTGAAAAAGTGACATTTTGTTACCTGTCAAGAAAGATAAAATGTCAAACTTTTTTCTCTTCACAGAAAAAAAATTTTTGGGTGTGCTTTAGACCATACGGCAGAAGTGAAAACTTCATGAAGGCGAGGTTAATAATACGAATACAACTTTTTTTTTCGTTCTATATTCATTTGCATTTACATTTTCCATTTTCCATTTTCGTTCTATATTACATTTAAGAAATATATATTTATTATTATTGTGTATACATTATTCTAGTACATTTCGCCCGGTCTGATCAAGTTTTCAATTCAAAAATTCATGCGTACGCATGTATATATACAAATATTATAATTCTCATACGAGTACCCGTGCTGGTTTAATGGTAACGTGTCGGTCTTATACCCGGGCGGCTCAGGATCGAATCTGCACGCGGACAAGAATTTTTCAGAAAATAAAAATACAATATTTCGCGTATTTATTCTAAATTTCAATTTCATTGAAATTAAATACCGTTAGTTAGTATTATAATACAAAGCCGAATGTCGAGCCGACTTTACCCGAACTAGCGTTTCATTCCGAGCGTGACGGCTCAGTCTCGTTCAGTGCCCAACAATCAATGCATCAACGTGCCCATAGAAGTTTTCACTTCAAAAAGTTTTTAATGACATTGAAGACCAAAATTTAATGCTAGTAACTTTATGTAGTTGCATCATGCCCACCAGTGACGTCACCCGCGTAGAATTATGTTTGCTTCTCTACTTGATAGTTACGGCGTGTCTATATGTTTAAATGGTCTAAGGTGTCAATAGTTCATAAAATTAGTTATTTATTATACAAGGGGAAAAAGTATTAGATAGAATGTACATGACAACCACATAACAACTAAACAACAATAATTATTGCTAACCGTTTTTATGTTAATTATGAAAAATTAGATCCACTCGCTACCTTGTAAAATGAACCAGTTTTTCTATTCTGTTTTTGATTTTCCTATTGTAGAACAGGTATAATAAAATGTAATGTATAATATGCGTGCCTCTAAAGCACTTGTTCCAATTAAAACACTCCGCTATGGCGTCGTCCTCTTAAACGTGTTGCGAGTAAAGGCTTTCATAGACGCTTATACTATTATCAATAGTTCAATTTTTCATTTTTAGATGATCAACATTTCAAATACAAATTAAAAATTGTTCATTTAATCAATATCGTTATGTAATAGAAAAATCATCACATTAAATTAAATATTGAACACAGAAAACGTCTTGCCTTCATTCGAAATAAGTAGTCCGTATATTAAGGAAATTTCCTCTGGGTATAAGACGAAATATAAACCTTAATGTCCGGAAATTATATCGACATGATGTGTTTCTTATTAAAAAAGAAAGAACCCCATAATACAAACTTCTCTAAAATGTCTAATGTTTCCTTTATGAGTTTTAAAACTCGTAAAACACAAGGTTTTTTGTCTTTAATATCCATTTGTTAAGGTGGAAACTTTATTACCCCGACGATTATTCCTTTTTCGCTTTGAGTTTTTTCGCTTTCCGTCTTTTTTTCTGATGTTTATTTTGTCGTTTTAATTTTTTTTTTTTTGACAGGTTATAATTAAAATCTGTTAGGGCAAGATTTCAACATTTATTAAAATTGTTTCTCTGCGTCTTTTTAAGTGTATAAAATTCTGTCTTTATAAAATTGGGAAAATATCCGTCCGTTAAACAGATAAATGGTTCCTATAGAAACCACATTAGGTAATTATACAATTTTATCTCATATTCATACTCTTTATTCATCCCTATTATATATACAAATACAGGGCAGGTCATGAAACATCTCTTTACACAGTGGTGGCGCTAGTACCTTTGGCGCCCTCCATCAAATGTAGCATTTTGCGCTAAGGTACAGAGTCATCACAAAATAAATACTAAAATGTTAGAATTTTTATGTAATTTTATTATCAATAAGCATACATACATTAATATACAGTGTGGTGATAAAGTATAGGACAAAATTCATAAATGTAGTTGGACAGATCAATTTCTGTTTTTAAAATGTCGTCTTTTGACGATCTTTTTTGAAATACGTCATTGGCTTTTGCATGTCATTTTTTTTAATGACAACCTACACTGTTTTACTTTGTTATACGTAGTATAAGGAAGTATTGTGATGATGAAAATTTTCGACCTCTAGATTTTTGCAGATGTTCACGTTTTGAAGTCCCCTGATACCGAAAAAGTGGTTTTTAAAAAATGTCTCTGTGTGTCTGTGTATGCCTGTCTGTGTGTGTGTGACCACGATAACGGTGAAACCGCTATAGGTATCAATTCCAAATTCTATTTTTACGAATATAATCTCCCGCTTGAGATCTGATTAGATTTTCAATAAAATCGGCAGACCGAAAGTAGTAGTTTACTTCAGTGAAAATTTTTATTTAAAAAGTTTTTCGAAATTCTTACCGGAAGTAGGCCTTTTACCCCTATCAAAAATCAGTTTTTTTGCGAATATTTCGCAAGTCATGCTTTTTAGACAGGCACGTTACGAGTATAAAAGCATTTAGAACTTAATTTTCAACACCTTTTCAATAAAAAATTTTTCAAAATTCGGACCGGAAGTACCACTTTTACTCTTACCAAATCGCGATTTTTTGCAAATATGTCGTAAATTATGCATTGTATATATATTTATCAAGAGTACAAAAGTATTTAGAGCTGAATTTGCAATATTTTTTGTATACATTCGAACCGGAAGTATCACTCTTAGGAAGCAGCACTTTTTTTCGAATATCTTGCAAAGTATGCATTCTACAGAGATTTATTAAGAGAATAGAAGTCCTTAAAATAGGATTTTGAATAATTTTTGTATAAAAAAATCTTAAAATTATATAATTTGAAACGTTCATACGTATAAGAAAGTCGTGTGGTGGCCACACCTCATTTTTTCTATTTTTAATAGATCTAAATTAGTACCTTACATAACCATTTTTAAAAATAAATGACATTTATTTCACAACTTTATTTGTTATAATTTTTTAAAACAAACACAAATAATATCAAACAAATTAATCAAGAAAACTTAACGCAGATGTTCAAAGTGCCCCCTTCCAACCATTTGTCCTTAACCAGCACGGTAGTAAACACTTTCTGTAATTGGTTGCATTGCGTCACCAACTCTTTGTTGTAAATCTTTCAAGTTGTGGGATCTATTGAAATACAGTTTTGATTTTAAGTAACCCCATAGATAACAATCTAAAGACGTTAGGTGGGGGTAACGCGCTGATTACCTAATTATATATTAATACCTCTATGCCAAAATGAGAAGGAGTCCCGATTTTGTGGAAATCAATTATTTTAATGAGGTACGTCGCCACCTTCATTATTAGGAAAAAGAGCTGCAACAGCTGACAACAAATCGAATTGCAAAAAATTGAAATATCGGAGAGCAGTCAGGTTGCTTCAAAAACGTAAGGCCCCAAAGAACGTCGTCCTATTATTCCAACCCATACATTTAATTTACCTTGATGTTGACTGTGTGATTCCTAAATCCAGTGATCAACACTTAGAGTTATATAAGCAAGTAATAACAAAAAACACACTTGGTATTGTTTCACAAATAAATATAATTAAATACTCGATGTACATTTCGCCTTGCGGCATCGTCAGGAGTTCTCGAGAAACTAAAGTAAAATTTAATATACTGTAACTACCTACTTCTAACAAAAATGTAAATAAAAATGTACAAAAATAGAAAATTACGAAAAGGTCATGGCTTATCTGGAAAGACCGTTTTTACAAGGCTAGGGTTTATTAGCGGTGAATTTATGAGTTCTGTTAGCTCATTAAGAACATTGCCTGGTTGTAAAAGTAAACTTTCTTTTATAAAATAACCTTCTAGAACATTCATTTTTTTACTTTTATTTAAACTATACAGTACTTCTAAATTGTCTATTGAAAATTGATGTCCCGTGTCTAAAACATGGTTAGCTACACTTGAATTTTCATAATTTAATTTAACGGCTCGCATATGTTCTGAGAATCTTAATTTGAAATTTCGCCCTGTTTGAGCTATATAAAATTTACTACAATCACTACAATTAATTCTGTAAATTCCTGATTTGTTTAGTTTAGGATTCGCTGTTTTATTATTTGTTAATTGACTTTTTAAAGTGTTATTATTATAGAAGGCTATTTTAAAATCCAGTTTCTTTAAAACATTACTAATTTTCATACTTATACTAAGTGTGTTTTTTGTTATTACTTGCTTATATTTCGACATGTTTCACCAAGAGATTTCCATCACTTCATTTAATTATTTACTTAGAGTTATGTTATGCGATCCGTTGAGGAAAAAAGTGACTTCATCAGAAAAAATAATGTTTAAAAAATTGGGATTTTGAATACATGGTAACATTAATTATTCATAAAATTGCAATCGGCGGTCTGGATCATATTTGTTTAATTTGCAAATTAGGTGCACTTTGTACGGATGTTAATTTTCATTTTTAATTAATTTTACATTAAAATTATGGTCCACGTTGTTAACTAGGACACGCTGTTGTCAAAATATGATGATGTTCCTCTGCTTCAAGTAATACTTTTAATTTTGTTTCATCACTTATTCGTGGTCGACCTACTTGAGACAAATCTTTTACACTTCCAGTTTCCGTAAATTTCGGAACCAATTTACTTACTGTAAATATTGCAATTGGAGGCCTATCAGGATGTGCTTGATAGAATAACTCACAAGCTTCCGCATGAGTGCTTAGCCTATAGCCGTTTCCAACCATTATTATAATCTCTCTTCCTTCCCGTTCAGTTAAATGTGGCATTTTTTTGTTCTTAACTTCAAAATTTAGATTTGCTTTTTACAATTTATATAACTGTCAAGAAGCATTTCCTATTTGAGTTGATTTGAATTAAGATTTTTGTTAAAATAATTTTTACTTTGTAAATGTGTTATTTATTCAAACAATTGTTATATTGTTACGTCTTTTTTTTGTATCTTATATATTCTATGTACTATGACTCATGTATTAATGTTTTGGAATTTTTAGTTTATTTAATTTTTGTGCGAGCTGTAGATTTTCACGCGAATTAATTTTATTTTCTACGTAGTGTAATTTGGGTTGTTTTCCTTTTTATCTTAGAATATTATGGTTTAATTTAAAATCATTATTTTATTTGTAATCATTTCAATGCTAATTTCTACGTGTACGGACATCTATCGGTGATTAGTGTTAGGCCCGCTTAGTAGATACCTATGCGTCGTTATCTGTAATTTAACTCCAGTTAATTATTATATTCCTTAATTTGGGTTTAATTATCTCTTTTATTTCTATTAATTATCTTCTACTATGTTCTCCCCTCGGTCTTCTCATTAGGAACCGTTGACAATTTATACTGCTATCTTTGTTGTGGTCTAGATGTCGTTATCACCTTGGCGTTTGTGTGAGCTGTACCCAAGCCACGAGTCCGGTGATTGTCATTTTTCCGTCTTCGGACTTCACCAATAAGACCTTTTAGAAAGCGCTCTTAAACTTCTTCTTTCACTGTTAATTTTTGGTTGTACCATTTTTAATTTTCGTACCGTTATACACTAAGTAAGTGGGTTTTAAATGCCGTGGCATATTTTTCTCGAACATTGTGTTCATTAGTCTTGCGACATAGAGTTGGATTTTATAGGATTGAAGATTATGTGAGATCGGTAACCGTTTCTAGTTTTTGATTTTCCATCTGGTCTTAATGCCTTTGTTTTCGTGTATTTTTAGCTTCTATTGTACCGTTTGTACGTAAAATTTGCCGTACATACACGTGTCGTAGCGGAAGTATCCTGCCGCCATTTTGACCACATTTTGGTCCCGGAAATTTCTAGAAGTATCGAATTATTTTTGTTGAGTTTTCCTGTTTTGAACGACTTGAATCGTTTTTCTTTCACTTGGATCTTCTTGTTTTAGAAGTAGTACAGAATAACTCCTCACTGAATTTACGTTATACGTGGTGATTCACAAATGAAATAACACTACACTGTTATATACAACTTTATTTACAATTAAATAAAATAACAATGCGAATAAATGTAGGCTTCTTGCATTGGGCAAGTTGAAACGTACATGATAGCTAACTGCTAACAAGTTGAGTTTCGTTGATAAACTGTTTTCAATTTTCTGTTACAAACAAATTCAGTATTTAGAGTGGGGTGGTAAGTTTACAAAACCGTACCTCCTTTATTGTTGTCTGGAAAAACCGAACATTAATGGGTTGTAAGTTTCATTAAAGGTTCTCGGATGGAGCAAATAGCAATACAATTATCTAATATAAATATATGAGCCCTACTGTGCGTTTACCGGTTTCTTCAATTACAGAATATCTATAATTCTGAAATCCGGCAAATGTTTATGAATTTTTAAGTATGCACTACAACGGCAAGATGTTAATAAAAGAAAGAAAATAAATGGTAATTTAGACAAAGCATTTTACCGATTTTCTAGAACGGACAATAAAGGAGTTTCTAAGAAAGAGATTACATTTGGAGACTGATGTCCCTCTTGGTCTTTCCAGGTTTAATTTTAAATATACATTATTTTGCGATTATGAAGTAATAAAATGACTGTAAGCACTTATACAGAGAAATATACATGTTCTAATTAATTGTACCTTTGTAAAATAAAGCAAATTGAGATTAAAACTAAACATATACAGGGTCCGCCATCCGTCTGGGATTGTCATATTAAGGCTTTAATATTGCAAAATTCGAAAAGTTATGTAATGTAGGTGGTAGCCGACTAGTAGGAGCACAAAATAAAATTATTGGTAATTATACAAAGTGTTCAGGAAAGGAGTGTGATGTCAAAGTTGTATTTTTTTAAGTGGAACACCCGGTATATTATGTGATTTTTGAATTGCGCAATTAAAAATATTGGGATTTCATATGGGATTGTATTGACCTAAAGCTTACGTTTTGGGAGTTATGGACGCATCAATTGGAAAAAATGCCATAATCTAGCAGAATGTGGATTGGTTAGTATAGTGTTTAGAAATATCGTGCTTATCATGAAGTTTTCCACGTTAGTATACTTTTATTCCGAGGTATTAATTTTAAGCTACATCAATCTGTTATACAGGGTGTTCATCATACGCGAATACTAATTTTTCTCAATTTTTTCAAATGGAACACCCTGTATATTATTACCAATTGTTAATAAGGGCACTTCTAGCTTTCATTTGATATAAGGGTATGGCTGTCTAACTCCCATAGTTTTCAAGAAACATCGAATTAACGTTTGAAATTTAACATCTTTAATAACATTTTGTAGAAATTATTTTACATCTACTCATACATTGATATTGCACTACGAAAATGAGCACAAAGTAATATCAAAAATGGAAATTTACAACAAATGTTCAAAAACTCGGCCATCATTTGCTATGCAAATGTCAAGTCTTCGAATAAACGATATCCTAACATGTTCCAAAATTTCAGGAGAAATATTTCTAAATGCTTGAGAAATTCTAATTTGCATATTTTCGGCTGTTGTTGGTGCTACTGAGTAAACCTGTTGTTTTATGTGTCCCCACAGAAAAAAGTCTACCGGAGTTAGATCAGGAGACCTAGCAGGCCATGAGATAGGACCTCCTCGCCCTATCCATCTTTCAGGAAGCCACTCTTGCAAATAATTCCTGACTGCTTGATGATAATGTGCTGGCGCACCGTCCTGCTGTAGGTACATCTGTTGCCTAGTTGCTAAATCAACATCGTCCAAAAGCAGCTGAAGTTCATATCTTAAAAATTCTAAGTATCTTTCGCCAGTCAATTTACCATTGAAAAAATACGGTCCTATAACATGTGATCCTAGTATGCCTCCCCAAACATTTAATGACCACTGATGTTGATGATCAATGTATCTAACCCAGTGGGGATTTTCGGTGGCATAATAATGCATATTGTGCCTGTTAAGTGAACCATTGTGTCGAAATGACGCCTCATCACTAAACAGAATACAGTCTAACATTTCTGGGCGGATTTGGAGCCTTTGTCTCATTTCTTGGCAAAATCCTAGTCTATGCTCTAAGTCATCTTCATTTAACTGCTGATGAAGTTCCATATGATAAGGATGAAAAGTGTATTTTTTCAGTATTCTTCTAACTGATGTTTCACTAATTCCCGTATCTAAACTGATATTACTTACACTCGCATGGGGATTTTCTTCTACGGATAACAGCACAGATAATTTATTATCTTCATTAGAAATTAGAGGATGTGTGAATACCTTTTTAGGATACGCAACGCTACCTCTAGCATCGAACCTTTCTTTTAGTTTTTCAAATGCCGTTGGCTTAGGTTTACGTAAATTCCGATAACGTTGCGCGTACAACCTATTTGCTAATAAACAGTTACCAGAACATTCTCCCAAAATGTATACCATATTTATCATTTCCGGAACGGAAAAATTCATCTTTAATCACAAAATTATGACAGCAATGACAGACTAGCTGCGCACAAGGAAAAAGTCAAACTCTTTTGTTCAATTTTATTTAAACTAGCCATGCCTACATGAGTTTTTATACAATACGTATTTATTCGTATGTGTGTTTTTGTTGTTAAAGACAGAGAGCAACTGTGGCCACAGGCTTCCTTCTGGGCAGTTGGATAATAAAGAAAGATCATTACGTTAAGGCCACTAAAAACTTTGTGCTTATTTTCGTAGTGCAATATCAATGTACGAGTAGATGTAAATAATTTCTACAAAATGCTATTAAAAATGTTAAATTTCAAACGTTAATTCGATGTTTCTTGAAAACTATGGGAGTTAGACAGCCACACCCTTATATCAAATGAAAGCTAGAAGTGCCCTTATTAACAATTGGTAATAATATACAGGGTGTTCCATTTGAAAAAATTGAGAAAAATTAGTATTCGCGTATGATGAACACCCTGTATAACAGATTGATGTAGCTTAAAATTAATACCTCGGAATAAAAGTATACTAACGTGGAAAACTTCATGATAAGCACGATATTTCTAAACACTATACTAACCAATCCACATTCTGCTAGATTATGGCATTTTTTCCAATTGATGCGTCCATAACTCCCAAAACGTAAGCTTTAGGTCAATACAATCCCATATGAAATCCCAATATTTTTAATTGCGCAATTCAAAAATCACATAATATACCGGGTGTTCCATTTAAAAAAATACAACTTTGACATCACACTCCTTTCCTGAACACTTTGTATAATTACCAATAATTTTATTTTGTGCTCCTACTAGTCGGCTACCACCTACATTACATAACTTTTCGAATTTTGCAATATTAAAGCCGTAATATGACAATCCCAGACTGATGGCGGACCCTGTATACGTTTTACATAGAACAGAGAATATTACTTTATAAAAAAGGAATAAAAGAGAAATAATAATAATAAACGTCCTTAGTAATTTTCCTACCGCCTTATATGCCAGAATTTCCATTGAGTTGTACAAGGAATTATTTTATTCTACTCGGGGAAATACCTTTTGCAGTTCGATGACTTACCGTGGATGCTGATACACATGTGGAGATAAGTTTTATCGTTGTTTTTTTTTAAATTTATTTAATTGTATTTTATTGTATGACGTAATTATTTTTCAATTGTATAAATTGCAATCTATCCTGTAATTCAATTTTGTAGAGTTTTATAAGTGCTTCACACTGTTTCGATGAGTTTTTTTGGTCCGATACCACCTGGATCGACTTAATTGAGGTATCTTAATTACTTGTCAGTTACATACGCTCACTATAGTAGCTTGATTTTCAGATTCATCTTTAAAATTCTGTTCTAAAACCTTTAAAACCTACTGACGGTGCTTGGCTGTCGTGCCTAGTGATTTAATAGTGAACTACGAGAGTCCTCGGATAAGTATAATTCCTATGTAGTGTTTAGGTAATTGTAGAGACCCTCAGTCGCATAAATTTAATTTGTTTTACTCTTCACATATGTTTGCTTAGTATTTAATAATTATACGATTGATTTCTGATCACATACTGGGTGATTAAATTGTTATGCACATGTAAAGTGCGTGATATCTCGAGCTATTTGTTGAATAATTTAGTCATAAATTATAACTGTGTTAAGTACGTAATTTTAATCATTTATCTAGTTAAATTGATTTTGATATTTATCATATACAGAGTGATCTAGTAGAACCCCTGCCTCGTATTATTTTTGCAACTTATTGAATTACTTGTGGTTAACCGTATAATTATTAACTAAGCCTCTCAGTTTTTTTTGTATTTCTTTTGTAATTTTTGGCAGACTGCCGTCTCATTCAATTTATTAATAATATTATTGTCATTGTTTTTCCTCATTTGGGTTAATGTGTAATTGGACAACGCTTTAACTACTTAATTAAATTTGTTATTGTTTGAATTTCTTCGTTTGTTTAAAACTTTCCTACCTCGGTATTCATTTTGAATTTGCTTCCGAGTCAAAGACATTTTGGGCGGGGATCATTTCAAACGGAAGCTGGCGCCCATAATTCATCCATCTGTATCCTAAACGACCTATGCCCACATTGACGAGCAGAGGCACATTGAAGACGTTGGACCAAACCTCTCCGAAACTTTCATAAGTTTTTTTTTGCGCGGAGGTACGGGTGTTCCGACTCAGACAAACGGGCTCAAATTGCTGAACGGATGAATATACTTTAGTTACCGACAGCGTCAATTGTTGCGCCTTCTGCTGACATTGTATTGCTAAATATTTACGTATATCAGTAGGAAGGGGTAACTATATAAGGTACCAAATTTTCTACGTCACTCGTTAAGCAGTAGGAGGACCTATTAAAATTGAAAATAACAGTGAAGCTTGTCATTTAAGAAAATATGCTGATTTTTACACGATGACGTCAATCAAAAAAAATTCGTCAAAAGACGGCATTTTAAAAAAAATTGACTTGTCCAAACAATTTTCTTAAAAACATTATGAAGCGTTTTTATGAATTTTGTTCCAGACTTTATCACTTTATTATAATATTTATAAAGGCTAAATTAAAATAAAATACGAAATTTAACATGTTTTTGTGTTTTTATTAAAAAATAATAATAAATATAAATATTAAAATATTAAATTAGTTACTGATTAACTCTTAATGGCTGCTGTCTAACGGCCCTTCTAGTTGCATTGTATATTTTTATTATCGTAATTTTTGTATTACTTACTTAAATCACTCCAGTAAATCCTTTATTATATCCTGAAAATAAAAATACTTTGTAAACCAAGGTAAATGATTACTCGAATTTGAAATGAAAGAAGAGCAAATAAAAAAGCTAATCTACTTCAAACCCCTATGTTAGCATTTTATAACTAGGGAACATAATATACATCAAGAGAAAATAATGACGCAAATCCATCTCTGTTTCTCACACGATCATAAAAAGGCAGCCGAAAACTTTCCTAATAAATAATTTATAAGCAACTTGATAATAAAAAAAAGAGTAATTTCTGCCTATACTTTTTTCATCTCAATAACGACCTGTGATTTCTTCGCCCCCTAAATGAAATTTATATCGTAATTAGAATTTTCGACAAGCACCACCGAAAGTTCTATTAACTCAGGTGGGAAGACCCTTTGTCGTCTTTGGCTTCGGAAAATCATGAATTTCTATTAAAAAGTTTCTACACTTGCCGGTATACCCCCCACCTCCCCCCTATCGCCTACTGGCTGGTGAATAAAAGTTCCCCGGCATCAATAATAGAAGAGGAGCTCAGTTAAAGAATGATCCAGTTTCAAAAAAAAGAAGATCGACGAAGAGAAAAGTAGCAGGACGCTATCTCTAAAGTTTGTAGTGGTAAGTTGCCTTCCTTATTTAATCAGGTGACGAAGTTTTTATTAACGCCTACACATTTCAAGTACATAGTTTTAATCGAGTTACTTAAAAAAGACGCTAAATTATGGAATGCATACCCAATAAAAGAATGTTCTATTCTGGCTAGGTTCCGACCGGTCAAAAACTTTATCATTCTCGATGTTTAATATATTACAAATTATAAATAATTTGACATTTTAAACCATTACTTACCAGAGAATGTTAAGTAATTTTAAAATCATGTTGATAAATATCTGCTAATCGTGTAGGAAACATTCGAAAATATGTAGTTCTTATTAGAGCAATTGTAATTACCGGTACTCACCATATATTCATTATTTTTTATAAACGGGGATGCCACGAATTGCAAATAAACGTTCTTATTGCAACCCGTTATTAAACTGTTAACCGGCCGATAGTGGATGACAACAGTTGGACAGTTCTAATTGGGTTTTTTACTTTCTTATACGTAGTATAAGAAAGTATTGTGATGACGAAAATTTTGGACCTCGAGATTTTTGCAGATGTCCACGTTTTGAAGTCCCCTGATACCAAAAAAGTGTTTTTTAAAAAATATCTTTGTGTCTGTCTGTGTGTGACCACGATAGCGGTCAAACCGCTGTAGATATCTATTCCAAATTTTGTATTTACGTATATAATCTCCCTCTTGAGATCTGATGAGTTTTACAGTAAAATCGATATACCGGAAGTAGTAGTTTACTTCAGTGAAAAAATCTAATTTTGCAAATATTTCGTCAATTACTAAGTTTAAACATCTTTATAAAGAATTCTAATGTACTCAAAATTAAATTTGGGACAAATTGTCTTAAAAAAGTTTTTTGAAATTCCTACCGGAAGTAGGTCTTTTACTCTTATCGAAAATCAGTTTTTTGCGAATATCTCGCAAGTCATGCTTCCTAGGCAGGTACATTACGAGTATAAAAGTATTTAAATGGTAATTTTAAATATCTTTTGAATAAAAAAAAATTTAAAATTCGGACCGGAAGTACCACTTTTACTCTTACCGAATAGCGATTTTTTTGCAAATATGTCGTAAACTATTCAAAAGTATTTAGAGTTGGATTCGCAATATTTTTTGCATACATGAAATTTCAAAATTCGGACCGGAAGTAGCACTTTTCTTCTTAGCGAGTAGCACTTTTTTTCGAATATCTTGCAAAGTATGCATTCTATAGCGATTTATTAAGAGAATGAAATTACTTAGAATAGGATTTTGAATAATTTTTGTATAAAAAAATTCTTAAAATTGTATAGTTTGAAACGCTCATAAGTATAAGAAAGTCGCGTGGTGGCCACACCTCGTTTTTTCATTTTAGGCAAGAGGTAAAACTCGCAAGGAACCACACCTGGACTAAAGACCGTGTGCTTCAAAATATCGAAACCCACTTTATGCAGGCTAGCCAGTACAACACGACATTTGTGGACGGTAGGAAATTTCCTCCCCAACAATAATTCATTTCAATACACCATCCCTGCCTTCATTACGCGCTGTTGTTTTTTCAGCAACGTGAGCATTCTCAGCACCTATCTTGGGTTGACGTTGGTCATGCCACGATGATCATGAAAAATTTAAAAGTGATTGCATCAGATAATCCAGTCATTTCTGGGCGTGCTGTCTTCTTTAGCGGAGCATCTTCCATTATTAATTTTTCGAACAATTCTGGAATCTACTCTACCTTGCTTTAAGCGACTGTGCTACCTAAAAACCATAGTTTTCTCGTAGAAGAATCCTGTAAGCTGACTTTTCTTTTTTTGTGTAGAACTTGATAAAGGCATAATACTCGTAAATCTTGATTTTGGGAATGTGTTTGTTAAACTTTTGTTTTCTTTGATTTTGATTATGATTATGATGTTAAAGTGACAAAATTTTTGGTTTTTACGTTTGAAATGTTCGTTTTCTTCGTGTGCTAGTGCTCTTTTAAGTGTCTGATTTGTGTGGTTTTCCATCTGGTTGTAGAAACTGTATGCTAGTTTCTTTCGTTATTTGGTTGTCTCTCATTTTCCATGGGGCGTTGGGTATGATCCTTAGGGTGGTATTCTGTGGTGTTTGCAGCTTGTTAAAATTAGTTTTGTGTGTTTAGTTCCAGATTCGGCATGCGTAAATAAATCTTGGTCGTAGTACTTGTTTATAGAATAGAAGTTTGTTGTTAATGTTAAGTTACTTTTCCTGCTTATAAATGCTATAGTTGAAATCTTGTTTATTTTGTCTTGGTTATTACTTTTGCTAGGTGGATATTGAAATTAAGTTTTATGTCTAAGTATGCTCCCAGGTATTTTATCTCTTGGCACCATGGTATGGTGTGGTTGGTGATAGGTAGGAGCCCTGTGGGACTCCTGTTGTTGGGTGTTTTATCGTGGAAAAACTGTTTTGTATGCAGTCATGACAACATCGTCCTTGCAAGGAACTGCTTGTTATGTTTATGAGATGTGGTGGGTATTTTTGTATGATTATTTTGTGGACGGACCTTGTTTCCAGACTTTGTCGAACGTTTTGGCTATGTCAAAGAATACAGTTAATGCCACGTTCTCTACCGCTACGATTATGTTAAAACGTTATATTTATACTAATAATGAGTCAGTGAACACGTTACGATACGAAAACGCTCCTACTACCAATTAACACCTCCATTTCGCGAAATTAAAAACGCTACCTCCTATAATAACGTTAGGTAAAATTTCCTTTTTTATTTATTGATTAACTAATCTAATTTCTACATCAATTTTCATTATTTTAACAATAAAGTACGAATGGAAACATATCCTATGGCTCCGATGTGTTTTTTAAGCGATGAAATAACTACTTAAATTCTAGGAAAACTAATTAATAAGTAATCTAATTTATCGAGTTTAAATCAACAACAGAAACTTATCTAAACCAATGAAATACCGATTCAGATCCAAACGCATGCCAGAGGGTCCTTTTCGAAAGATTACGGATTCAAGCTAAAGTTATGTAATTAATTTTTAGGGGCTGCAATCCCTCCAAACTTAATTTAATGAATGACAATTATTTAGTCTCTTATTTATATAGAAATGAGTAATTTTGAGATAGGTAGCTTTTTGATATTATTACAACAATTAAGTATCATAATGATCGAATTAAATTTCATTTAAAAATCTTATCCAAGGAACTTCAATCTGATGGAAGTAAGTAATAATTAGTCAAATTTAGGTTCACGGCAATATGAACACAAAATTTGATTAAAAAATAAATACTGGATGGATCTTTTTGTATAGTTTTCAATTAAGTCTTCAGCAAGCTTCTTAACGGTTTAATACATCGCCAAGTATAACTTTGCTCTTTACACTCTTCTAAATAAGAACCGAATTTTATCATTTCTCAAGACATTTTTATTCCAAGGGCACCAACTTTAACAGGAAGTTATAATATCAACGTGCGACTCTCTGTGTGAAAGAAAAGCGCTTCCGTATGTACCTAATTTATAACTAGATTATGGCTATTATTTCGAAAGGCCATCGGGGAATAGTAGAAGCACTGAAAATACCGCCCAGAACGTCCCCGCTCGGTCTGGCGGTATTGTAGCGCTTTGCCAATGTTTGTAGTGGGGTCGAACAGCTGGAAGGTAAATGTGAACTCGTCGGTCTCTGCAGTAAAGAATGTTTCTTTTCGACGGATAGCGAGGCGTATTCGGACGTTTTTTCGATGCGAGCCAACCCTAGGACCTACGTAGCGAAATATATGAGGCTGCAGAAATAACATTAATATTGGTGGAGGCGCTGGGTAATATATTTCTTTAAGTTTCTGTATAAATATGACTAAAGTTTGCATATATATTTACGCTGTTATTGAGTATTAACATCTGTATTTTATTTGATATTCAATTCTAAGCGCAGAATGAATAAAATAAAACTTAAAAGAATGTAATAGGCAGTGACAGCGCTAGGATTTAAGCCGAGTAAGCATCACAAGCGCCAGCATCGTGTAAGCGGTGCTGGCAGCATGGTCTAATTAAGAGCAAATCAGTAACGGATGTTCAAAAAGTTTAACAACTAAATTAAATATCATATTAAGCGAATAATGTTTGGGAATTGGTAAATGGTATGTTTTTATCTAAACCCAAAATATTACTATTATCTAAGTATTTATCAACGGTAAATTACGTATTTCACTTGTTTTTCCACGTCTTTTTGAGTATATTTCTTCAAAATGCTTACAAAAGAAAGAACACGACGATTGTTATTTAAAATAGTATTTTTTGCTTTTTATAGTCTAGACCAGCGGTTAATATGCTAAGCTAAACTATAATTGTTTGTAAAATGCAAATGGAATGTGTTAACTAAAACACCTGGCAACTATTTTGAAAATTTATTGTTTATTATAGCATTAACTTTGTTTAGTAGTACACTTGATAGTTTAGTCTTAGTAAATTTAATTTTCTTTGCTTTTTTATAGATATAATATCTTTATCTGTTTCCAAATAGAAAGAGTAATTTTTGGCGAGGAATAATGTTTACACATTTTCCGCCATATAATATCTACAAATGTTTTAGTTACAATTACTAATCGATATAGTAGTCTAGTAATCTAGTGAATTTTTTAATTCTTGGATACCTAACTAATAAAGTTATTAGTAAAGTTGAATACCTATAATAAAAAATGTGTAAACATGAAGGATGATGTCAAACCATTACTTTACATTTTGCCTACTAATCGTAGTTGTCATTTGCCGTTGCATGTCTTGACAAGTCGCCACAAGTCGCTACCTGAAAGTGCGCACATGCTATAAATTCAGATTACACCCGCACTGTCTTTAGATGAGTTTTATCTCACATATAATGGCTTAAGATGGGCGTTTACCAACAAATAGAAACTTATGCAACTTACATTACTCGCGGGATGGGTAGACGCAAGGGGGTGTGAGTAAGTAGAGCTACACGATATTCGATTTCCATCACAGTGCTTCGGTTTTATTCGCAGATAAAAGAATACTATAGATGGGAAACATAATGTATAAAGAATGAGTACTTACGGAACTGTTGATGTTGTTGATGTTTTATAATAAGCCAATTTTCGCTTGCCCATAACTGTTATATTATTATACACTCGAATATTATAGGTATATATGACATTTAAATGCCAATGACGGTTTGAAATTAAACTGTCACTCGCATTTAAGTCTGTAATAGCCGACCGATTCCGATAGATTTTCGTCTTCGCTAGGACCGGTAGAGATACCGTAAAGTAGGGATAGACGACGCGAAAAACCTCGTGTAAAATGTGTGTGACAAGTTTACAGTTTAATGTTTTTTATCTTCAAAAATAATTACATAAATTTGATTTTTTCTTTATATCGTACATCAAATGTACAGCTGGCGCGTAGAGGTCATTTTTTTCTTTTGTGTATCAGCTTTAGTTAGTAGACATTAATAAAATTCATGCATTTTTGTGGTTATTTCTAAAACATTTAACTTTTTTAAGAAAATAAATTAGTACAAAAACTGACCTTGACAATATAAATGTATGCCTTTTGCATCACTAACCCAAATTTGAGATTGTAAAATTACAACATAAGTTTACAAAACGCGAAACGGCGATGCCTTAGTTTTCGATAGGTAAACGCCCCTCTTAATATCAATCGCAAAAATAGTGATAGTGAGGGACTTCCTTCTTGTTCTAAAACTAATAAGAATCCAAAACAGAAATGTCGCAATTATAATAGTGACTGCTTATTAATGGGTTGCACATGTATAGATCAAGCTCATGCACAATACCGATATCCTTCTCATTAATAAGTGTTAAATGTTTTCTTTTAAACTACTGAATGTAAAATGTTAATAAATATTTTATTTTAGTAAAACTATTGTCAATTTTTTATGTTTTAGGTACATAATTTACCTAATTTCTAAGTTATACATTATATTGAATTTCTTCACAATATAAATTGTTCTTAGTAATAAAATAAAACACCTTTTTCACAAAAAATAGTTTAATAACCAGATGTCACATTTCGTGTGCACTGCACATATCATTAGTAGTAACTATTTAAACATATTACCTACGATACATTTTATAATAAAAAACAATACATGTTATACAGAACAATTTTAAAGGTAGGGTGAAAAACGATTAATGCAAAATTACAACGAATATTAACAATATATCCTTCTGAGAATTATTTCAATGGGAAAATACAAAATATTTATGAGAATGACAACGGGTTAATTTAACGGGGACAGGATTGTGGATTACAATTCTAAATAAGATTTTACTGAAAAGTTTAATGCATCTTTCAAAGAGTGTCTTAAGTGTTAACCCATGTCAGTATACAAGATAAAAGTTTGTTGGGAGAAATATCATTATTCAGGAGATAATTTTTATGTTTTTTCATGTATATGGCTTCCCACATATCTAAGTTTCTATTGTTGCTTTGTTTAAGTAAACTAACATTTTCTAGACTGAAGTTGTGACCTGTATCTATATGATGTAGAGCTATTTTTCTACATTGTGTAATTTGACATGAGCCATGTGTTGTTTATATCGTATTTGAACATTTCTTCTAGTTTGTCCGCTATATAATTTTGGACTACCACGTATTCTGTAAATGCCTGATTCTTTCAACGAATCTGTGTTAACGGTTTTAGTTTTTTTTTTTATTGTATTTTTTAAACAGTTTTATTACACTGTTATGCCAGTTTTTATGGAAAGATATCTTACAGTATTTTTTATTGTTATTTATAATGTCTGGTGTTTAATGTAGATTTTGAACTTTTTCTTCTCTAGCTTGTTCTTAATTTTCAGTACTAATTGTTTATTATAACCAATCGATTCTGCAACTTTAAAAATGTAGTCCAATTCTTTCTTAAAATTCGTAGGAGATAGGGGGATTGAAAGTAATCTATTGATTAAAAAATAAAAAGTACTCTCTTTGTATTTGTGAAAAGTGTATAAGTCTTGGTGAATGTAATTGTCTGTATGTGTTTCTTTTCTGTGAATATCAAATTGAAAATTATTGGCTGATATTGAAATTTTTAGATCTAAAAAGGGTAATGTTTTTTCTTTTTCTAGTTCATGCGTGAAATGTATTGAGGGATATTGGTTATTTAAAATATTTAAGAAAGCCCCCGTATTGAAAGAATCGGGTATCACTGCAAACACATCATCTACATATCTTGCCCTAAACTTGGGAAAAAAACCACAGTTGTCTTTAACTTTGTTTTCAAGGTTGTTTAAAAGTAGGTTAGCTAAAAAAGATGATAGAGGATTGCCCATAACTGTGCCATGAGGTTGTTTATAGAAGTTGTTGTTAAAAGAAAAAATATTTTGTTCCATGCATAGTGTTGTTAGTTTTATATATTCATTTGTTAAATCTGTAGAGATCGAATTTAATTCTAGAAAATCATTGAGCATAATTAGAGTAGTATCTATCGGAACACTCGGAAACAGGGACACTACGTCAAAGGAAATAAGTCTATCATTTGGCTATAAATGTATGTCCTTTAATTTGGTAATGAGATCAGATGTGTTTAAAATGGAGAGGTCATGTTTAAACTTGAATGTACTAAATTTCTTAACCACCCATTTGGCAATTCCATATGTGGGAGAGTTTATGTCCGAGACAATTGGGCGATAGGAATTCCCTGGTTTGTGGATTTTTGGGAGGCAATATAAATGTGGTAATTTTGGGTTGCTGATTTTTAAATTAAGTCTTTTTCTTTTGTTTAACAGTAAGGTGCATTCATTTGAGGTTCTATTAATGTTTCTTACAAATATATTTAATGGATCTTTCTCTATTTTAATATACGGACCAGATTGTAACATTAGCTCTACATCAACAATGTAATCTACTTTATCTGAAATTACAACAGCGTGACCTTTATCAGCCTTCGTAAAATACATCTTTTTTCTTTTTGAGTGATGCGACTATTTGGTTGTACATATTCGGTTTGATTTACTTTGTTTTATTAATATTATGTTCTATAGATCGTCTCAACCTTAGTATTCAGTACAGTCTGTTATGGGATATATACCTCTTTTACTACCGTGAGCAATTTGTAATAAACTGCCTTTTTTTATTTCAAGGCAATTTTGTCAGTTCGATTTATTATGTTTATGGTTGGTATTATCGCTGTGGTGTAAGTATCACAACATAACCTTCCTGTCAAGTGTCAAATTAATATTATAATACAGAATAATATCCTAACCAACAAGTATTTAAAATGTCGTGTCATTATAATGAGTTACCAACCTAACCTGCCATTATCGACCTGACACTATGTTGTCTCTCTCCATAAGACACATACTGAATACTAAGGGTGAGAAGGTCTATAGTATCCGGATTGCCCCTATGTTGAACGCCCGAATGTCCTCTTTTGGGATCAAATATGTAGCATTGTGTCGGTCGTTGACTAAATTCTCCACTTGAGGTTTCCTTGGCTTAACACTGAACTTAAGACCGTTGTTCAACCTTTCTAGTTCTTCTTTTGTAAACTTTTCTTTAGATTTGTTGATAGTTGATAGTAAGCTGATGTTTTTAAGTTATCTAACTTTGCAAAGTGTCGGTTTATTTCACCATGCAATAATCTTATCTTCATATTGTCTATAACCTTGTTCATTTTTACCTATGTAATTTGATGTGTATTTTTAAAAATTTGGGAAATAGTTTGGATTTTACATACGTTTTCAAAAATTTGATATCTAAATGCATTGTTCTTATTCTCGTGTTAAGACGAATAAATTGTCCTTGATTAATATGTAATTTCTATTTTATTATTTAGTAAAGTATTTTTTAAAGTCGTTTGTTTACTATATTTTTTACTACGATGAAGCTGGGAATTAAACAGCTGGCTAAAGTATCTGAAATAATCTTAAATATAATAGATTCGGTGGATATTTAAAATAAAACGCATACGTTTATACTAAGTAATTTCTACACTTCTGAAATATATTCTTGAAAAAATACTCTTACTTATTTATATTTTCTTCTCGTATTTTATGTAGTTTTTGATATAAGTAAATGTTCGTACGCTGCTGTGACCACTAAAAAAATCTTATATATACGTTTCCCTCAGCTAAAATTGATGAAATCCATTGCAGACGTTAAAATGGATCTCTTTCATCGCTTTCTGTCAGTACTTTTGATTATCTTTCCGTCTGATAACATGAAAAAGACGAAAAGGAAGGCAACCTCAGCGAACTGACGTCCCAGGGTTCTTGACAATTTCTTGAAATTTATGTCGGAGTTATTTCGATAGGTAAAGCGAACAATTCAGCGGTTCGTTTCAATTCACCGCTTAATACGATGGAAGGAGGAAATATCTCGTAATTTCACCTATCAATATCTCGAAAATTATTAATAGATTTTATAAACACAACTCCGCAACAATATATAATATATTATGTTCTAAAATTTAGAAGATAATACACAGTATGTCGTCGTATCGGCTTTAAAAGAGGGGAAAAAAATTATTTTTGATTTCTCAGAAAATTTCACTCTTGACGACTTACTCTGCTTGTTTTCATACCCCCAAAACACAAATTACTTTTTATTTAACTCGAACGGTTCTCGAGATAATATCATTTTCTTCCCAGAAAATATACAAATTGGACTGAAGTTTTATTTAATAAATTTAACAAATAATGGTAATGTAAAATAAAATTCTCAAGAAATTAACTATTAATTTTCTATTCAAGTAATGCACAGATTTCAATGCGAGCTCTATATTCATTGAAACTTCGTCTTATTTCTAAGATAAGGACTGGACTGCATTTTGTATCCTATTTTTTAATTGCTCTTCATCATTATCTAGTGGCTCACTGTACACAATTTGTTTTAAACGATCCCACAGATAAAAGTCCATTATTGTAAGATCAGGACTTCTCGGTGGCCATAAAATGGGACCATCTCTTCCTATCCAGTTATCATGGAACTCTGTATTGAGCCACTGGCGAACAATGACGGCATAATGAGCAGGGCACCCATCGTGCTGGTAAAACATTTCCATTCGGTAGTTTAACGGCAATTCATCCAGTTCATTAGTTAAAAAAATGTGCATCATTTCCAAAAAGGAATTACGGTTTAAATTTTGATCAAAAAAATATGGGCCAATAATGCCATGGTACGAAACCGTACACCACACATTAACTTTTTTTAAATATTATCTGCGACAAGTAATTCTAAAGTTTGGATTCGTCTCACTCCAGTACCGGCAATGGTGAGACGAAACGACTCCGTTAGTTGAAACGGTTGATTCATAGGAGAACATAATTCGTTTATGACAGTTTGAATCTTCCAAAACTCTGTAGCCCATTTCTAAACAAAAATCCATACGTTTGGCTTCATCACCATTTTCTAAAGTTTGCCTAAATTGCGGTTTAAATAGTAAAATTTTGTTTTCCTTAAATATTCTTCATAAATGAGATTTACTTATCCCTGTTATTATTGCCCACCTTCTTAAAGACAACCTTGGAGCTTCTCTTGTGGAATGAACGGCGAGAACTGAAGCAGCATCGTCTTCATGGAACAATTTCTTTGACTTCTTTATGTTTAAAACCGAGCCTGTTTTAAGGAATTTCGTCACAGTGTTTTTTGCTCTGGAATTTGAAACGGTAACTTCCGGGTATTTTTGGTTGAATTTTCTAATAACAACTCCGTAGCACTCTTCCCCAGTTCCGTAACATTGAATTAGATAAATTCTTCGTTGTAAAGTCAACATTATAGCTTAAATACTATTCAAATTAGCGAAGATTTAATTTGCAGTTATACTAACTTATTAGATTTGTCAACTGCTCACAGTTGTATTTTTCAATGAAATCAGCCTACTAGAGTTACTTCTAAAAATTACGAATAAAAACTTTTAAGTCCAAATTTTGAAGAAAAATTATATTACCTCGAGAACCGTTCTAGTTAAATAAAAAGTAATTTGTGTTTTGGGGGTTTGAAAACAAGCAGAGTAAATCATCAAGAGTGAAATTTTCTGTCGAGCCGGGGACATATTGTATGTTCCGAATGTGTATTTAGTGTCTAAATTACTTAACTTATTAAATCTCTTGGGATATAAATATCAATATCAAAATCTGGTTATGAATCAGATAGCAGTTTTTCAGACCTAGCTTCTTTACATGGTGCTGAAAATAATGAAAATTTTGAAATAAAATTGGATAATAAGAAGGATTTTGCAGATTCAACAGGATCAAACAGTGATAATGCAAAATCAACCAACATAAAATCAGAACCAGACTCAGTTAAAAGAAATTTCTCTGTAGAAACTCCTGGAGATATTACAAATGATGAAAACATTTCTGAAACAGATGGTATTGATACTAATTCTAATGTGTGTGATACCCAACCTAAGAAGTTAGGTACATACATACGGTTACTAATTTCATCCATAATTGGTTATAATTTTTTTATTTTAACATTGAAAATTGTTGATTGTAGGATAAAGAAAATATGTAAGTCAAATTGGGTTCCTAACAAATGTAGTAGACTTTGATTTAAACAGTTTGGGGAAGATTACCATTATAAATAACACATAAATTGTGAAGCAAGTCGATCATTTTCGTTGGTTGCAGTAGAATTGTTTATTAAATATGTGTATCAGCGAGTGAGAGTGAATCAAACCTTTCATAAAGAGATCCATAAGAACCTGACGAAAAGCTTTCAGATATCAATATATTCTAAATAAAATCAATATAGAATTCTAAAATATACCCTCGTATATGTAAATTCAAGCAACCAGTTAAGTGTTGAAATATGTGGATATAATAGTAATATATGTTTACATTTGCTGTTGTTTAAGTTGCACTAGCAAAATATTTATTTTCATAAAAATCTATAATTTGCTTTTCTAAAGTATAATTATTAGAGAAGTAACTTTACTTTAAAAACAATTAATAACCATATACGAATTTATATCAATTAATAAATTTTATTACAAATGATCACTTAACGTTTAGGTTGCTTTTGAAACTACTTTCATATTTACATTGTGGACACTTATAATCTTTTTCTGTAACATGTTTTCCTTTAATATGTTTTTCTAGATTGGATTTGTAACTAGTTCCAAATTCACATTGTGCACACTTATAACCTTTTTCTGTAACATGTTTTTTTTTTAATATGTAATTCTGGGTTGCCTTTATAACTGGTTTCATATTTACATTGTGCACACTTATAATCTTTTGCATTAAGATGTTTTGCTTTAATATGTGATTCTAGGTTGCCTTTAAAATAAGTTTCATATGTAACGGTAGGCCCTGTATATAATGAATAAAATATAAATATAATATAAGATCCCAAATATTTATATTAAGGTAATGTGTATTATGATATTATGGTAGATAATAAATCAACACAGATCAGGAAACATGTATTATTCATTTATTTGTATTAAATTATTATATCCCTGTTTAAAAGGTTTCTATATAAATTCTGTATATGTAAGAAAGAAATAGTGCGTAGGTGTATCGGTGTGAAAGAATGAAAAACACAAGTGGCGTCAATATTATCGCAGCCAACCAGGAAGTTATGCGACATAAATAAGAAACAGTGTGTGTGCAACCGACACGTGGAACCTTGAATGTGATGCAGAAAAGTAAAGCACATAGGTGGCTCGGGGAATTCCCTGGAAGAATACGGCGTGGCGTGCCTTAATCAAGGAGTAGGCAGACAGACGTTCCCTAGCCGGCGCATGAATAGGTTCGCAGGTCGTGTTAAGTAGAATAACACTAGACCGCACCCAAAAAAAAGGAACGACATCTCACAGGCTAACAGTGCGAATACAAGTAATTCTACGCACTAGACAAAAGTTAAAGAAAAAGCCTAGTGAGAAAACTGTTATAAGTTTTAATAAAACAAATAGTGGGTCAAGTGAAGTAAAAGTTCTATTAATAATTAAGTGTGTGCCGTATCTCCAGAAAAGAAGACGACGATTTCAGTATACCCTGGGAAAGCTGCCCGTGAAAAGACCGGTCCAGCGGCGTTCAAAGCATCGTATCAGGTACCCAACGTTGTTTGAATTAAAGGCCTATATCATGCATGTTTTTTTTTATAAAACAATTCAATTAGCATCTAATTAAATCCATGGTATACTGTGTAGGTAAAGCGTCATTGCATTGTCGTTTATTATATGTGCCCATGTTGTAATTAATGCGTAATTTGTATTGTGTTGTACCATTTTGAATTGTATTTTGTTTCTATAACCTTTGTTTGTAACTTGATCTGTGTTGATGGTGTTTTTAATCAATATATTAATAATGTTTAAATATCCTTTTGCGTATTATTTGTCTACCTTACTATAAGAAATTTGGAATACAAAATAGAAGTAATAGTACGAGCAGAACAATAATCTTAGTGTCTAAATACCTGAACCGTCTTGAAATTAAGAGTCTTATGCTAAACCGAACTATTTAACTGAGCTAAATTACGCGGAGCATTCAATAAGTCATTTTATTTATTTGAGTCATTTTAATTATATTATTTAAATTTGTATTATTACATCTGAACACCCCACTTTGGGGCATTTTATTCATTTTTATTTAATTTTAAAGGACCGTACTATTACATATGTCGACCAACTAAGGGGCATTACTATTACATATGGTGCCCAACCTTGGGACATTTTAGTCTTTTCATTGCAAATAAATCCGTTACTATTACACATATTTACACTGTGACCACTTATAGGCTTTTTTACTAACATGTTTTGCTTTAATATATGCGCTTAGGTTCCTTTTGAAACTACTTTCATATTTACATTGTGGATACTTATAATCTTTTTCTGTAACGTGTTTTGTTTTAATATGTAATTTTAGGTTGCCTTTATAACTGGTTTCAAATTTACATTGTGCACACTTATAAATGATTCTTCTTATTTTCCTATGGAATGAAAACATGCGAAAATAATCTTGGTTTACAAAGATGTACAGTTGTGTTCAAATAAATCTGGGACAATTTTATTTTTCGATTGTAAAGGTGGATTATATATTAAACAGTATTTCAATGGTTTTCATGTTATCATGCTATCATCAAAAAATGACATAGTGTATTAGCTTGTCAAAGTGCAAAAGTCTGTTTAAGTATTACGTTTTTCAAAGATATTTTTATAATGAAATGCCAAGAAAACTGTCAGACATTGAAAAAGCGTGGATTATTTCAAAAATAGAAAACGGTTGGTCGATAAGAATGACTTTAAGGCATTTTAACGTGAATAAAAATACAGTGTTTGCAATTAAGAAACGGTGGAAAAACGAAATGACCTTAAAAAGGAAGACTGGTACAGGGCTGTTCAATAGAAAGTCAACTGTTGAGGAAGATATGGAGCTTTTAGATTATATAAGAGGTCGTCTATTTGAAACTGCAAGAAATGCTGTAATAAACACAAACTTTCCTGCCTCCAGAGTTACCGCATGTAGAAGAATATTAAAATCTGATTTAAAGTTCCGTGTTGCTGCAAGGAAGCTGTACCTAACTAATGAGCAGAAACAATCACGACTGTTATTTAATTAATGATTTGAATTATGGGAACCGGGTTATTTTTAGTGATGAAAAGACTTTTTAGTCGACTTCCAACAGTAAAATCAGAGTCTATAAGCCACGGGGAACTCGTTTCCATGAGGAAGCAGCAATACGAGTGCACGGCAATTGGAAACAGGAGAGTAAAGTTATAAACACAAGTAGGTGCATACATCTATAATTTGATGAATACAAATCTCTTAACATTTAAATCTGTTCATTCTAGTTTTACAAAAAATATTAGAAGAATCTATGGATAAAGATATAGGCCCAATTTACAAATGAAAGCATGAAAGAATGAGCGTTTTGAGGAGGATTGCCAGTATAAATATATAATTACTGCACATTTTAGTAAATGTGCTATAGGTATCAACATGAAAATTGTGAATCAAGTCTATTATTAAATATTTGTATCAGAGAACAAGAATGAATCAAACCTTTTATCTTTTATCAAAATGTCCTTAAGAACTTGCAGAAAAGGTTTTGCTTATTACTTTCTATTTTAAATATCAATAAAGAACTTATACAGATAAATCATTCGTATTACTGCTACAAACCTTGAGGAGGTAAATTCAAGCAACTAGTCTTGGAAATGTGAATCTTACATACAACAGTAATAAATAGAAAAATTTACATCGGCTGAAGTTGTTTACACGAACTGCAAAGATAATTACATATACCTACACATTACTAATTATTATTCCCTATTAAAATTTATTTATTATGAAAATATATAAAGTATAACAAATATTTATTTCTACTATACATTGGAAACTAACAATAATTTAGTGTTCACATCATGTTAAAAAGATTAAAAATTTACATGGTCGGCACAATTTTTCCAAATACTTATTGTAACATTTGTAATTGCTTCTGTCAAACGTTCTCATATAAGTGATATTCTGAAAGGGGATTTTTTTAAGCAACTTCATCTTATGTATCAATTCCGAACCTATATGAAGTATTCTTATTTGCCTATCTTTATCGGTATGGCTATTTAATCCTACAGGTTTTCAACAAAGCTTGTCGTGCACTCATTATACTTGTGGCAATCCAAACTTTTTCCTATATTCTCCACCAGATATTTTCACCTTTTTCTATTAGTACAGGATTCTTTACGTTTGATAAATATTTCTGAAATATAACATGTATATGAACATGTGGTAATATAATTAGTATTTAATTAACACTTACTTGAAATTAATGAGTCAATTCTAGAATATGTGTGAGTTGTCCACTTCATTTATGGTATGAACTCATCTGTAGTTATTTTTGCAATGATATTAATTGTTGAATGTTTGATTTTTGCACTGACGTACAGTATTTTTGACAGATTCATCAAATTCAAAGTTTCAAATGCATGATCACTTGTTCCTTAGGTCTTAAATCGTCTGATCAACGCATACTCATGTTATACATAAAAGTATGGATTTTATTTAATAACACAATAAAGTATAATAAACCAAAGTAAAAATGTAAGATTCTAGGTTATGGCTTGGCTATAAACATAAAATGACGTTTTGTCAAACTTATTTTCCCATGTTAAACTTGCTCACGCAAGAACCAATGAAATACTTTAAAAACATACGCCATTTTGGCGCGATATTTGAATCACTCCTTCTTATTCTGAGACAAGGTATAATTGAGCCCATAATAGGTTTTTCATCATCAATCGTTATTTGATAGCAACTTCTCAAATGTCGTACAAATTTTAACGTAAAATCGCCGTATCTCAGCAACAGTTGAAAATAGACAAATACAAATTCATGTTACTTTAATCAGCTCTTCAAGGACTATCATAAAAACACATGAGTTTGTGTTGGTTTGTCGTTGTTGAACACTCTCTATAAATGAAAATATTTTTAGATTGTAGAGCTTATGATTATCTACAATTTTTGTATTCAAAATTATTCGCTATCTACATTATTATAAACCAACAATAGATTTTGCCGCTCCGCTGGATCACCCGGTATAGTGTGCAGTTATTAGTTTTTAGACTAATACATGAAGTACCATTTCTAGACTAACAATATGGGTCCTATATAAGATCATTTTTTTTTGTTTTGAGGTATCTTTATAAACAAGGATAACATAACCTAACAATTTCTCCAATATCACATATAATTTAATTCTTTCAGTGTATTTATCAAAAAAAATTACGTTTATAGCTGCTTGGTACTCTAGAATTTTATACATCTTTCACGTATTTTATAACAAATACATTTATAACTGATACGACTTCATAAAGACCTTTGTATCACTTCAGTACCTACGTAGATCGTAACATTCTCTAACAACAAAACTTCACTTTACTTCACGCACAGCTCCATTATAATTACACATAATTTACACACATCATAGGTTAGAAATAACTTGAAAATTAACCGTGCGGGAAATAGTTTTACAACACGTTTAATTGCCCCTAGAAACACCCACATGTATTATACAATCTGAATTGAGCAACGTTTTGAGTAGGATTTATGTCCAGAAAAAGGGAAGGGTTAACAATACGCCCTCCAGAAGTCCAACATAATTTACGAAGCTGTTATACAATTCCAATTATATATATGTGTATGTACCTTCTCCGAAATGGTGTTATTCAAGTTCAAGCTTTCAAAGACCTATATATGTAAAGTTTCACAAACTTCTGCCAGCAATTTAACGTTATTTTACGGATGAGGTGTATTTAATGCTGTTAATATGAGTTGGTAACACTGAATTTAGAGGGTGCATATCACTGCCTAACTTAATCCCTAATAAAATCTCGGTATTCACTAGGTTAGGCAGATGGTTAATGCTTCAAATTCTATTGTGTTAATTGAAATATAATATACAGGGTGATATGAACAGGATCCGATGACTTTGTATGTAGTAAATTCTGAGTGTGTACATAATTTAGAAGTAATTTTCGAAAACGGAGTCTTGATTGAAATAGATTTTTGAATAATTGAAGGTTTATTGTTACAAGATAAATTTTCAAACTTTACAGGAAAACTCTCCAGACTATGCTAGAGTTTTACTGAAAATTTCATCAAAATCGATTCAGCGGTTTTGGAGTCTATAGGGAACATACACACCCACCCACACAAATACATCCACTTTTAATCTAACCACTGAATAATCACATGTCATCCGATATTAATAAGATTAAATGATGGAAAATGTTTTTATTTTTAGTCCGATCGGCATCAAAAGTCACAGGAACACTCTCCAAACTATGTTAGAGCTTTCCTGAAAATTTCATCAAAATTGGTTCAACGGTTTCGGAGTCTGTAGGGAATATACACACACATACATCAAATTTTATACAGTATGTCCACATTTCGAGATCGAGCAACGGATAAAAGGGGAATGTATTGCAGAAGTCAATGCTCACAATTAATCTCATTTCAAATTCACTCGGACTTTTTACAATTTTGAGATATTTTGAAAAAAACAATATTTTCCTCAATAACTCGATAACGCCCAATGCGATCGCTTTTTAACACTAAACATTGTTGAGACACATAAAAAAACTAATTTTTTGGTGTTAACAGTAACGCCCGATTGTCGTTCGTTTCCGAGTTCTTAGCGCTATCTTTTGTTTTTCTTATGGCGGCCATATTGGATTCTTAATTAGAATGATAGTCCTTAAAAATAGCATTTCAATAATGTATAACATGCCTACTAAATCTTTATTTATACGAACGATATGAATATTTAAATAAAACTTGACTCTAATACGAAATTAGTTGGCTATGAAATTAAATGTTAGTAGTGTAAAACAGACGATAAATAAGCTCTGTCATTATTGACATGTAAAAGTGCAGTGCAATTTGTGGGAGATTTAGAACTTTGTGTAGTAATTATTAGTAATTATTGATAAGTAATTACGTTTAAGCATTGAGATTAGAATAGATTAGATAGGAACTGATAATGGCACATACATTTTCAAATGAAGTAAAGGTTGATATGTTAGAAGTTTATTTCAAAGCAAATAGAAACTCTGAAAATGCTTGCACAAATTACGCTCAGCGTTTTCTGGAAAGACCACAACACACCGGAAAATTTTTAACAGAATAATTATAAATTATGACAGTACAATGGCCTGCAAGATCGCCCGACCTTACCCCTCTTGACTTTTATTTGTGGGATGCCACTAAAAACGAAGTATTTAATTTTGAACGACCAGAGAATCGGGAAATTTTAAAACAACGAGTACTGGAAGTGCTCAGATCATTCAACTAAAACACACTACCTAGAGTTTGTAACTCTGTTAAAACAAAGTAACAAAAATGTGTGGAGCAGAATGGTCGCCATATCGCACAGTTTGTTTAAGTAAATCTGAACTTTTAATTTCGTATTGAAGTGAAATTTATTTTACATGTTCATATACAATATGTCTCACTAAGTTGGAACCATATGGAGAACTTTTTTATTATTAATTTTAGGAAAAAAAGTTATTCTTCATGTTCTAAAATCTAAAATACAATCATCAGATATTAAATTTTTTCAGTTGTATACTAATTTTACCCAAGAGTAAAGTACCTTCATATTTGACAGTATCGAATAATGTTATTAAAAAAGTTGATTAGAACTAAAAATTACGTTCAAATATGCAATTACATCCATTTATATGGAAAAATTCATTTTTTCTTTTTTTTGCCTACAATAACAATGCAAATTTAACTGTAGTTACGTGGTATCTAGGATGCACTGACGTACAAATGATTTGTTGTTTGCTAGAAATATTTGACAGTGAATGCCAAAACGCGTTAGAATTTATATGACTCGTAAACATGGTAGGGTTATTAACTTGTGAAAAGAAAATACAAAATTATTTTGATTGTGGGAGAAAACTATAAAACAATTTCGCAATTTTCTACATTGAGGACTTCTCTTTTTTGCAAATAGGAAAAAAAATACTAAGTTGTGTAACTAATATAATATTAATAATAGAAGTAAATAGAAATTTAATTTTTACTCATTCCACTAATGCCTCGACATATCCACCCTCTCGTTCAAGACATTTAATCGTTCTTTTGGCAAATTGACGTAATACATTCGTTATTATTTCTGGAGAAATTTCCTGGCATGTTACTATAATTATCCTCTCCAAATGGTTAACATCTTGAAACGGCCCTTTCTGGTAAACTTTTTGTTTCAAGTAACCCCATAAGAAGTAATCAAGGGGGGTTAAGTCATGGGATCTAGCAGGCCAATAAAGATTTGAGTATCTGTGAATAACTTTTCCATGGAACATACCTATGTTCAAGATATTCCCTAACATTTAATGTAGTGTGGCATGTGGCACCATCTTGTTGGGACCAAATACATTGACGTTCTTGTATGGGTAGTTCGTCCATGAAGTCATTGATGTAAGTTTTTAAAAACTGTAAATAACGTTCGGCATTCATTGGTTGGTGAAAAAAGATAGGTCCTATTAATCTGTTCTTATAAATGCCACACCATACGTTCGTCTTAAATGAATATTGGTCATGAGAGTTTATTATAAAATTGGATTTTCATTAGACCACCAGCGACAATGTTGTGACGAGACAGTTCCATTTGACGAAAATGTTGCTTCATCAGGAAAAATTATACGCCTCGTAAAAAAAGTGTCCTTTTCTAACTCTCCTTGGATGAGTGAGCAAAAATCAAAGCGCCTGTCATAATCCCTATCTTTTAATGTGTGAACGATTTTTGGTTTAAATGGTCTGTATTTATTTAGTTTTAGAATTCTTGCCACTATATCTTTACTTACATTTTGTTGCATCAACGACTTCCTTTTGCGCAATAACATTTTTGGATTTTCTACAACAGACAGCATTACTTCAAACTGCGTATTTTCATCGGCAACCAGCTTTTGGCGTTTTTTATTATGATTATTTTTCATACTTCCAGTACTCTTAAATTTATTTATTATTTTCTCTTACATTTATTTTTTAACAGTTGAATGATTAATATTTTTATTGGGATATCTATTATTAAAAATAATTACTACATCTCTATGTGTTTTATACTTTTCTCCCACAATCAAAACAATTTCTATTTTCTCTTCACAAATTAATAACCCTACCATGTTTATGTGTCATATAAATTCTAACGCGTTTTGACATTCACTGTCAAACCTTTCTAGCAAACAACAAATCATTTGTATGTCAGTGCATCCTAGATAATATATAACTACAGTTAAATTTGCATTGTTATTGTAGGCAAAAATAGAAAAATGAATTTTTCCATATAAATGGATGTAATTGCATATTTGAACGTAATTGTTAGTTCTAATCAACTTTTTTAAGAACATTATTCGATATTCTCAAATATAAAGGTAAAGTACCTTTATATTTGAGTAAAATTAATATTTTTTGATATACCTCGTATACAACTGAAAAAATTCAATATCTGATGATTGTATTTTAGATTTCAGAACATGCAGAATTTTTTATGAAGAATAACTTCTTTTCATAAAATTAATAATAAAAAAGTTTTCCATATGGTTCCAACTTAGTGAGACATATTGTATATCTCTCATATAAATAAAGATTTATTAGGCAAGTTGTACATTGTTGAAAAGCTATTTTTAAGGACTATCTAACTAAGTGAGAATCCAATATGGCCGCCACAAGAAAAACAAAAGATAGTGCTAAGAACTTGGAAACAAATGAAAATCGGGGGTTACTCTTAACACCAAAAAATTTGTCTTAAGAAAGTGTCTGAAGAATGTTAGTGTTTACAAGCCATCGCATTCGGCGTTATCGAGTTATTGAAGAAAATTGAAATCGGAAAATATTAGTTTTTTCAAAATATCACAAAATCGTAAAAAGTCCGAATGAATTCGAAATGGGATTTGCTGCGAGCATTGAAATCTGCAAAACATTCCCCATGTAACCGTTTCTCTATCTCTTCTAATAAACGATATACATCGAAATATGGACACACTGTATATAAGATTATAAAATATTCGTTTCCAAATACCGTTAGAATAAAAACAGGGGTATACAAAAACTATGACTTGCTGCGGAGACTGCAAACAAACGCATTTTTTCTGAAAACATAGAAAAACTGCATTTTAGAACTAACTATAATGAAAAATTTGTTGAATTTAACATTTTCTTTATTAAAATACAATATTGCGACAAAAATAATGACAAAAACACAGTTGAATCATACAAACACAGATATAAACTTTAAAAAAAAAATTAAATAAGTTACTTCACAGTATACGTAATGCAGCAAAACAACGTAAAACTATCAAATCCGCATACGTTCATCTACCTCAGTACTGTCACACTCTTCTTGGTTACCGTTATCATTGCTATCAGAAGCTGAAATTACGTTTTAACATATTATTTTCCCTCAAATTAATTTTTATACTATTTTCATCTATTATTGAGTATGTTTTATCAAGCAATTTATCAATATCTTTCAGTTTCTTTGGTTTCACATCTCGGCCTAACTTTTCTTCTTGTAGTTTCACCTTTGGCATAGATTTTTCTGCTTTTAGTAATGGTTTCAAATCAGTTACATCGGTTCTGTAAGAAGACTGAATCCGTATATTGATTTTTTTTGCTGCATTTTTTTTGCAAATAAATTTGTTTTGCGTCACGTATCTTATCCATTCAAAATCGGCCCTAGTGTTTTTAAAGTGTACAATTTCCACTCTTGTCCTAAACACCTCACCTCACCAATTTCAGCAGAAATTTTCCAATAACCTTCTACATTGAGGACTTCTCTTTTTTCTTCGAAATCAAGACAAAACATGGGTACCACATGTTGTACTTCGTATTTTGTCAAATTAACTCACTAGAACAAAAACAAGAATTCTTCTGAAGTCCTGTCAAAAAGGCTAATATTTTGGCGTGAACCAGCAGTTCACGTCATGGACTGTTACTTCTGTCTTGTAGAAATTAAAGGACTTTCAAAAAGAAACAGAAACAAAGTAATGTGACATTCCACCTGTAAGCAAACCGTTAAAAAGAACTGATTGTGAGCTTCCAACTCCAATGCATTCAAATTCTTCTGCAAATTCCACGGACGAAGAAGATATAAACGATGTTTTGATTGTGTCATTTTCAAGTGATCTGGTGTATGTTCCTACTGACGAACCACACCTCATTACTCAATCTGATCTGAATGATTTGATAAAGAATTTGGGTTTAATCAAGGAAAATTACAAATTTTGGGATCTCGACTAAAAGGATGAAATCTTTTTTATTCCACTAAAAGAACCTCTGTATTAAAGAATCGTCACGGAAAATTCAATCCTTGGAAGATCTGTGGCGACCTTAAGTTTATTTCCTTATTACTTGGACTACAAGGAGGGTTTACCAAATATTGTTGTGTCTGTGGGATAACCGAGCAGTTCAGCATTATAACCAAATGAAAGAATGGTAGCCACGGACCAGGATTGTTCCTGGAGAATTTAATATAAAATTTGAGCCGTTTGTGGATTCTAATTTGGTGATGGAGGATTGATTAAACAGTTTGCTAAAACACTAGAAAAAGAACACACTGTTTTAAATACTTAAGTGATAAGTCTCCAAAGCTGCCTGATGCGAATGTTCGCGAAGGAATATTTGTTCGTCCACAAGTTAGGAAGCTGTCAAAGATGAAAATTTTGAACGTACTTATGAATGATTTAGGGCTGGCAGCGTCGATGTCTTTTAAAAATGTTTGCAAATTTTTTCTGGGATTCCAAGGAGTGAAAACTACCTAGATATTGTGGCTAATTTGCTAGAAAACTATAAAAATTTAGGGTGTCGTATGTTGCTCAAAGTTCATTTTTTGCATTCACATTTGGATTTCTCTCCTAATAATTTAATTTAGGAAGGACGAGTGATGAACAGGGGAAAAGGTTCCATCTAGAAATTGCAGAAATGGAGAAATGTTATCAAGGTAGGTGGGATCTCGTCATGATGGGAGATTTTTGCTGGTTTCTTATTAGAGAAGGCAACGGGCAAGGAAGAAATAACTCTATTTATGCAAAACTTTGATATATCAGCAATTTTCCGTTGTGTACAATTAAGGGTTTTTGTATTCTTGATACTAATTCAACATTCAATTATTTGTTGTGTCAAGATTTTTTTACTTTTCAATTTCTTTTTATAACATCTGTATAGGGGAACCCGGAACCCGGGGCAGAACGGGGTAGCGGGGCGGAATGGAGATCGTTTTTTTTTAATATCAAGATGATGATGCCGCTAAGGGGCAACAAGTGGAACTACTTCAGTTTAGTGCGGCTCAACACGGGCAGCCATGTTTGCCTAGTTTCCTTGCTGTTTTGTATGTGAAGATACCACTGTGTAAGTTTTTGCTCCAGTATTGCAAATGGTGATGATTTATTAATCAAGGTAAGATATACACACTTGGTTCTATTACAAAGGTAGTTAGCAATACTTGTAATACGTTCAATGGGCTTTAGTTTAGTCCAGATCATCGTTTCTTTACACGTTGTTTTCGAGTAGCGTAACCTCTGTGAACAAAATCGTGTTCCTGGGGCGGAACGGGTGGGGTAGAATGGGGTAGTACCCCGTTCTGTCCCGTACTATTTTGGTCTGATAGATTGTTTTTATGAAGTTCGTAACATTTTGCATTTCAATTCCAGATGGTTCGAGTATATGAAAGAAAGACAAATAGGCAGTCCTGGTCAATCGAGTCGATGAGTAATGCTGTTGAAGCGGTGATTTCTGGACAATTGGGTTATGTAAAGGCTTCAGTTCAATTCAATGTTCCCCAAACTACGCTGGAACGATATGTGAAGAAAAAAAGGGAAAATCCTGAGCACTGTATTGACAAGACTGCTGGAAAATTCCAAGCAGTGTTTACCCAAGAGCAGGAACATGAGCTAGTGAACTACCTGAAAACTATGGAAGCACGATTATTCGGTTTGACAATGAAAGACTTACGTACTCTCGCGTATCAATTAGCGGTAAGAAATGGAATAGATCACAGATTTAAAAATCAAATGGCTGGCCAAGATTGGGCCAATGGATTTTTAAAGAGAAATCCTTCTCTTTCAATTCGTCAACCTGAGTCAACATCTGGCGCAAGGGCTATGGGATTTAACAAAGTAGCAGTTGATAATTTCTTTTCGTTGCTTACAAATTTGGTAGATAAGTACAGACTTACAGCTTCGCAAATATTTAATTGTGATGAAACTGGGGTTTCAGTAAATCCCAAGAATAATTCTAAAATCATTGCTTGTAAGGGCAAGCGACAAGTCGGTTCATTAACCTCGGCCGAAAGAGGTGAAACCGTAACTTGCCTTATTTGCATGTCTCCTAGTGGAGCATACATGCCACCGATGTTAATTTTTCCAAGGAAAAAAATGCAGAAAGAGTTTGAGCTGGGACTACCTCCAGGGAGTTGGGCTGAAGTGCACAGCACTGGATGGATGACTGCAGAGTTGTTTTTGATATGGTTTAAAAAGTTTGTAGCATTTTCTAAGGCATCAAAGGAATTCCCGGTTCTTCTCATTTTAGACGGACACTCAACACACACAAAGAACCTTGAGGTTATAGACTATGCGAGAAAGAATGGCGTATCATTGCTGTGTTTACCACCGCACTGTTCTCACAGACTTCAGCCACTTGACGTGTCCTTCATGAAGCCTTTAAGTGTTCATTACACTGAAGAGCTTCGAAAGTGGCTACGTATGAATCCAGGGAAAGTCGTAACGTTGTTTCAAATTTCAACTCTTTTTGGATCAGCCTTTATTCAAAGCGCGACTATGAAGACAGCCATTAATGGATTTCAAGCTACAGGGATTTGGCCCACTGATCGATCTGTTTTCATTGAGTCTGATTTTCTCCCCGCGGATGTGACTGACATCGAACAAACTGTACCTTCAACGCAAGAGACTGTCTCATCTGAAAATGGACAATTGGAATCGTCTTCGTCTATCTTGCCTGGTGAAGAGAACGATGCATCAACATTGGGTGATAAAGGTGATAATAGTGAGGTTTCTACCCATGATATTAATGGTACACCAGCTAAAAAGGTCGTATTTGTTGAGAACATTAATGTCACACCTGGATGCTCATGGATGTCAACTAAGAAGGCTGACTCAGCATTTCCTGTTTCACCTGAAATTCTAATGCCTCTCCCTAAAGTCAAAGGAAGAACAAGAAGAACTAATCGAAAAAGAGGGAGGACTGCTGTCTTAACAGATTCGCCGTACAAAAGAGAGTTAGAGACTGCTATAAAAGAGAAAGAAGAAAAGAGGATCGCCAAAGAAGAAAGAGCAAAACTAAGGCTTTTTAAAAAAGAAAACAAAGATAAGATTGGAAAAACTAAAGGACAGTGTCTGAAGAAAAATAAAAACATTAAGAAGCCAAAGAAACAAACCGAAAATAACGAGTGTGATTCTGATGAATGCTCAGACTGTGAGTGTTTATACTGCAACGAGTTCTACTCAAAGTCAAATGAAGGTTGGGTTGCGTGTTCAGTGTGTGGGAAATGGGCCCACAATTCCTGTGCCGGAGTGGACAGCGAGGACGATGAAGCTATACTTGTGTGTGAACTGTGTGAATCAGATTAACCTTAATGAATACTAAGCCAAATGATATTTTTTGTTTTTTTTTTAAGTTTTGTAACGACTACCCCGTTGTGCCCCATACCCGGGGCAGAACGGGGCACTTGACACTGTTTTATGTTTTATTATGTAAAAAAAAAAGTTTTATATTTGTTTCAAATTAATTGTGCAATAATGTTAACAACACTACAGTGAGTTCATAAAATGTATTTCAGCTGTCATTATAAAGCCTTTCTTATTTTTAAAAAAAAATTTCAACTTGGTACCCCATTCCGCCCCGGGTTCCCCTAACAAATTTTTTAAATACAATAGTATGATTATAACTCAAAAAGTAGACGTGATGAAAAAATTTTTGTTTTTGGTTATGCCTTCATTAAAGACTGTAAGAAATGTATACCCATATTTACAACAGTTATTAAAAAAAAAAAAATTTTGTCGGTTAGTGTTATTATTATTAATTCATAAATTATTAATACATAAATTATTATTTTTTTAATTTTACAGACATTTTGTTTAATAGGTGTACGATATGTTAAATTTGCGTGTATTATACCTTCATATAAACTGTATAATATGTAAGCACTCAGCTCATAATTGACATTATCATCGACTACATAAAAACTCTAATACATAATTCTCAAAGCCACCTCCTCGGTAATTTCGCCCGAATTATATACACTTTTATTCAATTTATTCTTCGTCGGGATGACTAACGTTGAAAAAATGTTAATAAAACGGCGCTAAATCAACCTTTATTACCATCATTATATACACATATTTATTATATATATAGGCCAGAACATTACACCCGGAGTAAATTTCAAAGTTTGCGAAGCCCGACGTTAAACGTGTTTATTTACATTTTTATGGATGACACCCCTACCAACCCACACCCCTCATCTCACCCCTCTCTCGAGTGAAATAATAATTTGGCGAATATTGCCCCCCACTACCACTCGACATAACCTCGATAATAGCCACAGTATCACATAACCTATATTTCGTGGATGTGGTGAAAGTCTATAAGAGAGGTTTGATTAACCACCCCTCACCTACGATCTAACCCACTTCCTCTTTGTTAGCGTTTACGTTACGACTGCCCATTTATTATTTTTCTGTCTGCCCAGACGGTCAAATGGTGATCGTAAATATATAAAGCGGACGCTACAATCATAAAAGAGTGTCGTGTTTGCAATAAAAATGCAGGCAGAGTATGTGACTCTTGACGACCAAAACGTACCGACAGCTACTTGGATGTTTTCAGCGATATACAAACGACTGAAGCACGATGAGTGGGTTTACTAAGAGCGAATTTACGCTTTTCAAATGTTTCTCTTTTACCTGGTTTATTTTCTTTTCAACAAGTGTAATAACGCTGCATTTCTATACATTGTTCGCGTTTACATCGTTACGTATTGCGTACTTTTTACTTTCTTATATGTAGTATGAGAGGGTGGGGCAATTGAGACACCTTAAGTTTTAACAATATATATCTTCTTTACATTTAGGAATAAAACAACTTTAATTGCTTAAATAAAAACTTGACTACAAAAATAAACATATTATTAACTCTTTGGTGAAATGTCAGACTTAAGTAAAAAAATTGTCAAATAACTCACTTGCCCCAAGGTGGGTCACCCACATAAGGTAAATGAGTGCCTATCACTAATTATCAACGGCAATTGTCACAAACATAATTATTACTATTTACATATATACATTTATACGCAAAACGTATATGTATATATACATGTGTTAGGGATACACACACACATCTAGTGTCATTACCGACAATCAACGCACAGACACCGTATTTCGGCCTTTAAAGCCTCGGTAGTGTACGTGCGACTGCCGGTAATGACTTTTAACTAATTTCGCTACTTATGTCGGCTTTGCGTGGAAAATGTCGTGAGAAGATCCCACATAACATAACATAATTATTAGTACCTGGTTCGTTATCTGAACACTCCTCGTGCATCCACTTACCACATTTTTGAAAAGTGTCTCTATATGTTTCATTGCAGTACACGCATATTGTGTTTTTCTCTTCCTCTGACATTGTTGCTGCTTCTGCTGATGCCCTTTCTCCTTTTCCCCAAAGTTTTCCCTTTCTTTTCGCTTTTTCATCACACGAACTTGGCCCCGCTTTCTCAAAATTGCGCTTGACTGATTTAGCTTTTACTATTTTTAATTTCTCTTCTTCGAGTTGATCCTTGTAAGGTGAACTGGTGATTATTTTAGATCCTTCTGATTTTCTGGATTTTATTTTGATGGTCTTTTTCTCATGAAATGGTTTTGGGATTGGACTTACATTGATTGTTCTGGCTCTAAATTAACTGGTGGTATCGTAGGATCGCTCTGGATATCATCTTCAGGCAAGTTTTCGGGATTGACCGGGTGATTGACCCATTCTGGATTGGGTTCTTTTTGAAATCCGGCCGCCTCAAAATCGCTCTCTTGGAACACATCTTGATTATACGGGTAGAATCCCGTTTTTTCAAAACCCTTAATAATATTTATTGGTGTAAATGCTTACTTAGGGCATATTTGATAATAGGAGCCATGTCATATTCAGTAATTCTTGAGCCAAGGTGATTTGTGAGCCAATGATCCATTTCCTTTGCCAAGTAAGTATTGAAGTAAGCTAGGTAAATTTTGATGTAAACGTATTTGCATGCTTACATCAAGAGATTGTAGCCTATTCGAAGAGTGAGGTGGTAAGGTCAAAAGAGTAACTCCAGAATTTCAAGCCAGGTTTATTAACTCTATGGATTTATAACTTGAATGATCGTCTAATATCAGTAGACTCGGAGATTATCTAAATCTAATATGGCGCCTATAAGAAATTATATAGTTGATAATGGCCAGAAAGAAACAAAACGTCATATAAAAATGTCGAGTGCACCATTGGATAGAGGTTTAAAAGTGGCCATAAAAATGTGTTTTTATTTATTCTCTACAAGGTAAATGTAGGTGCTACAGGTAAAAGAATAAAATCGTGTTTTTGCGTTTTTTTTTTTAAACTAACGTCTTTGTCACAGGTCCATTTTCTTACGGATTCATAACAAACACAAAATTTAACAACTTCGCCAAATTTAAAACTATACTCTATATCCAATAATAAGCGAGATCCTCATGGTGAGGGCCGAAAATGAATCAGCCTGTATATCCCTTGAAAGCATCTCATTCATTTTGCACGTAAATTTTAAAAAAACGATAAATTTATGTATTTCGTGTTAAAAAAATATCAGGAACGTGTTCAACTTCCTTCTAAACTAAACCCAACACGATGTTCAAACTGAAAAGTATATTCGGCTTTGTTTAATATTTAATAGTGTAAACAATACTTATTTAACGCGTTTCTATTGATACAAGAATGACAGAATAACTACCAAATTAAAACAACTCTTCGAGACGATAACTTTTAACCAAAAGTATTACAAAGTATAAAAGAATATCCATTAACTACAAATTCGTCCAGAGCAACTATAAAATTCAAACACCCCATCAGCTACTACATGTGCCACTGCATTAAAACTCTCGAATTTCATTATCTCGAGATTAAGTACGCATATATAAACATAACACAAAGAACGACAAAATCTTATTATTTCCTGGCAGGTAAGTAATCACTTTTACACACCAATCCTGACACATTTCTCTGGCTCAGCACTTAAATGACTTTTGTTAGCTAACGTCGCCCTGAGTTTGTGAAACACCGTCGACTTGCAACTCCGCCATGCTAATACATATTTTACATTATGTATTTGGCTTAGGGGACACCGTAAAATGTTTATGCTAGTTGAGAATGTAATTTTCCAGCGAATGACTTACTGTTTTCAATGTATCCGTGTACAATTTTGCCATAACAACATTGAGATGCTGTTGGATACAGTCCAAATGAAAGTATAGAAGATTTATGTACGTAATGTTTTTGTTGATAAGTCAAATAAATGTATTCTATAACTTATTTTTTTTTCTTGATAAAAATATCTTTATATTACGGAATGATCACACATATTCCTACATTTGAAATAAATTACGCAACAAAAATTTGTTAAGGTGCGAATATTTATTTGAAATTAGGTAATAGCGACAATATTGTAAAAGAGATTGCTGAGATAAGCAATCATTTTTGTATATATTTGACCAACGTCGTATGTAATCGTTCAATCACTGCCTTTAATAATGTTTGTGTTGACAATACGTGGTTATGCAGACTACACCAAATAGTATCGTGTATATTGATGTCAAACCCGAAGAAATTATAGAAATCATCTCCTCGCTAAAGAATACAAAAAGTACGGGAGTTGATAATATTCATGTAATTGCTATTAAAACAGTCCGTGAAATTATAGCCGGTCCTCTCGCGAAAATATTAAATATCTCAGTATACTCTGGCATTTTTCCATCGTTATTAAAGACATCACGGGGTCATACCAATTTATAAGATATACATATAATTCTCGCGTTTTGCCCTTATATTAACGTTTATCTTAATAAAAACTTAGACATACTTTGTACCGACTATCTTTTCCACTTCCAAAAATGCATAACTACAGTGCTGCACCTTTGTCTACGTCAAGTTTTAATGTACAAAATTCATCAATATGTAAATGTTACAAATAATTATTACGTTATTTACAAATATATAATCTAAGTATTTATTGCCATTTGTGTTACACGTTCGTCATTGTTGATAGTATACCTATATCGAATATACTTCGAGCCAATTCATTGAACGGTCTCCGATATCCTATATTTTTCTCGCTGAAGTTACGGAAAACACTTTGTTGTGAATTACTTGATATATACGTCTTATTCCGATATTAATTTCTTGAATAAAATCTATAATGACATTCTTACACTATTTTAATTAATTTAATTGAGATTTTCTGAAATCTTAACTTAATAAAGAAATATCTGTATACAAGGGAGACAGTTTAATTTTGTTCATGACTTTTATAAATTAATTAAACTAAATTTAATCAAATTAAATTTTAAAAGTGATCTGGAGAAAACTTGTTTACAATTCAATCCCAAACTGAAGATCACTGCAATATGTACACAAACATTCATAATTCATGTCTCCCCCATTAAACACGTAAATATCAAAACTACCTACCTTGTTTTCGTCTGGCAACCCGTATCGGTATTTTTCAGTAATGCGAAAAAGGAGTATAATATACGCATTGTAATCTTTGAATGTAAATATGACAAGTAAAAGTAAACAAGTTTAAATATCTGAAAGTTTAAATATATGAAAATATGACCGACTTTAACTTGAATGCATACGCATCATATTCATTCATAAATTGACTTTGCAAATAAAACCTTACAAAGGCACAAATAACCGGCTTGTTAAATACTATAAAATAAATAAAGGACAAAAAATCTGTGTTCTCCAATATCAAGGATGAAATGTATAAAAAAAATTTAGGATAGACAATTTTCTGTGTATTTACAAATTCCTCTTGAAATGCAGAGTTGGAATAAAACACTCATTCATGGAATTACAGTGATATGAAAAGTATATCAGGTTCGGGAATATCACAAAGTAAAGGCTTCCAGTATTAATTTTCATATATGTATATGTTACGGTAAATGTACACTCTTGGGAAATGTACACTTTTACCGTAAAATGTGTACATTTCCCAAAAAGTTAGGTGTATGTGAACTGAATATAATGTATATGTACATTTCCCGGCAAATGTGTACTCTTGCCTTCACGTTTTGGTAAATGTATACTCTTACCTTCATGTTTTAAGAAAAGTTGGAATACAAATAAATTAAAAATGTTGTTGCAGTAAAAAAATATTTATTTAAATAAACAGAATTTCAGGACCAATACGATGGGAATCAAACAAATAATAATAATAACATACTTTTCTTTATTATAACAGTTAAATTTTATAAAACTATAAAGGAACATATAGAAATTTCATAATGAAAAAAGTTTTATTTATTTGGGCAAGAATTGCTGTTGTGGCACTTGGAATTACATAATATTCCAGCATTTTTACAACTGCATTTTTTTGAGGAACATGTTCCTTTACAGATGCATCTTTTAAAACCTTGTCCACCAGTAAGGGACTGCATTCCTATAATTTCTCTTACCGATTTCTCAACATCTTGAGGAACATCTTCGTATGATATAAACATATGTTCGCAAATGGCGAATTCATGCCTAGAATAAGATTGTTTTAAAACTCCCTGTTTAGTTCCTAATTTATATAAATTGTTATCGTTATCTCTAGACAAAACTACGCAAATCAAATTTTTTGGATCCGTTTTACCACGATCAACGTCTGGAATGGAAACTCTAACATTGTCACCAATCACAGCAGCAGGAAATTTTTCTTTCGAAAGACTACACATTTTGATAGCTTGATTTTCTAAATTTTCCCCTGCTTTCTTTCGAGCATTATCAATTAAAATTTTCTTCTCGTTTAAAACAGAATTTAACTCAAAACTTCCATCTTTATCTTCAATTTGGTTGCATAATAAACCATCATCCAAAATTATGTCTAACGTTTCAATGGAAAATTCATCGTTTTCTGCGACTTTGCTATGTGGTGAATTGGCTGTGTGTACTCCTTCTAGTAATTGCTCTAACTCTTCTTCTGTTTCCAGCTGTTCAACAGATTCCATAGGTAAATTTGATGTTTTCACACCCAATTTCATTCTAGTTCCGAATAAAGCTTCATAGGGAGTTTGCTTTATACCCTCATGAAAAGCTCTATTTTTCATCAGTTGAACATATTTTAAACCTTCTGACCACTTGGTTGTTTGGTTAGTGATAAGCCAGGTTGTAAGCATATTTTGAACATCTTGATTCGCTCGCTCTATCGAGCCCTGGCTTTGGGAATGGCGAGGCTTCCCGTGTATTATTTTCACACCATCCCACATATTTACTAATTCTTGGATAATTTTATTTGCAAACTCCCTACCATTATCACATTGGAGAATGGATGGGGCTCCCAAAAGAGTGAAAATGTCCATAAGTTGTTTTGCTACTTCTGACGCAGTTTTTGTTTTTAGTGGGCGCAGCACAACAAATTTGGTTAAATGATCTTGATAATTTAAAATAAATTTAAATTCATTATCTGGTTGTGTCTGTAAATCTATAAGATCCACTTGACACCTAGAATTCATTTCACTCGTCAAAATTGGTTTTATCACAATTCCTTTTTTCTTGCCCTTTGCCTTTTTTTGACATGCTTCACATAAAGATAAATACAACATAACTGCTTCAGTAGTAATGTTGTTGTATTTGTTATTAATTTCTTTCACTAATCTGTTTCGGCCACCATGGTCAGTTGCCAAATGAGCATCGTGTATAATTCCATAAGTTTCTTCAATTCTTGCAAAATATTTTATGCTACCCCCTTCTTTTAATGGACTTATTAATTTTTCTTCCTTCCCTACCACTATTATATCGTAACTTTTCAGCCGGCGGTAATCTACATCACTTTTATTCTTTTCTTTTAATTTTGCTGCCCTTACTTCCAATAATATTTTTTCATACTGATGTTGGTTTAAATAAATATTATTTTTGTTTATCTGTGATACAATCTGTTCTAGTTGGTTTTTAAATTTTTCTTTTTGTTCCATTGTTTTTCAAAAATTCTAACTAAAAAAATATTTTTTTTGTAGAAAAATTAAAATTTTAAATCTATAATTATGATAATTTTAACTTACCTGAGTCTTATTTCTCTAAATATCTTAAATTATATCCAGAAATCTTCAGTACTATGGCATTAATTTGTAATGTAGTTATTGTAGGGTACATAAACATAATAACATTAACATTATAGGTAGAGCACTTGCACGAAATGTGTAACGTGAAATAGCAACGCCTACTGAACTAGCCGAAACGGTAGTTCGCGTACCACTACAAGTGCGCATGCGCACCACATTACTAGCACTTGCGATTTCGTATTTTGTATGCTCACATTTACCAAAACGACATGGTCATTGTGAATTCAATGTACATTTCCCTTCTTTGAAATTGTAAATGTTAGTTGAATGCACATTACCCAAACGAGAAGGCAAATGTGCACATTTACCGGAAAATGTGTACATTTGCCGCAATATCTACTTTTACCGTAACATATACAAGGTCAGTTTTTCCGATGTTTAGTACCAGGATCTCGGAAACTACAACAGATAGAGATTTGGTAAAATGGGAAAAGAATTGCAGTTTTAATAGCTCTATTTAATTAGAATTTTTTTTGTTGGAAAAAGTGGGTTACTAGATATTTTGTAAAAAAAAAAGTGTTGTTATTATTATTATTTTATTATATGGTAAATAATACGGTTTAACCTATATTTCTTTATTCTAGCTTTATTTTTTGAGTTATGACACAAACTTGAATTTTTTTTAAATGCTAACCATAGTAGGCCATGGACTTTATAAAAAAAGATGTTTTCTCAACGATTCACATGATGTGCTGCTTGATATGTATTAAAACTTTTCCCTTTACACATTTCATCTAAATCGAACGAAATAACCAAAAAAAAACATTTTTGCAAATAATAAAAAAAATATCTAGGTAGGCTATGCACTTTTTCCAAAAAACAAAACGCCAATTAATAGAGCTAATAAAGCTGCAATTCTTTTCCCATTTAATCCAATCTGTATCTGTTGTAGTTTCCGAGAACCCCATACTAAACGTCGGCAAAAAACCTCACCTTGTATATACAGGGTGAGTCATTAGTAGCCGCTTCTTCGATTGCTCTTTTGTATTTTAAATAAAAGAAAAAACAATTAGTGGAAGTTTCATGGTTGCCTGAGGCGCATATTCTAAAAATACTTTAAGCTCTGTCGCACTTCCGGTTTCACCGGAAATGCACGGAACTTTTTTTTTAAATGACTCACTCTATATATTTTTAAATTGTCTAGTACTGTTATAAATTGTCTATCTAACAGTCTTTTCTTTTTCAAAATTGAGCCAATAGCTTTGAGTTATTAATCTTTTTTGGAAATTTTTGACAAAAACACGTTTTCAGAAAGAAAAACACTTTTTTATTGATTTTAAAAGTAAAAACATTAACTCTGGTAGTGCTTGAAGCAAAGAAAATTCTGCATTATTTAGTATTTAGTTGCACTCGAAAATGCCTCAAAGAAGCGTACTTCCTGAAATTTTCACATACTAAAAACTTATTCTTTTTAAATGAAACACCCGGTATTTTATTGTCGCATTTTGTTCCCTTTTTTATTCTCTTTCGTTTTTGTTAACAATGTCCTATACCTATCTTTTGTAATTTCTGACATAACCACCATAGGAGCAATCAGCGGTCAAATAAAGAACTACGAGCGCTGTTCTATGCACCCAAATATTCGTCCATTATAGGCCGGAATGCGGCCGACTGCTTGATTCAACTGTTAAAGAAAGTCGGTAAACATTTATGTCAAATTTATAAAAGCATCGCTGTTATCATCCAAATGAATTATTTTTATGAAGAGTTAATAGATATGATTGATGTTTGGGTGAATCTGAAAGAAACTCATTGCTAGCATCCAAACTTTATGCATAGCGATCCCTGGTAGAAATCAACCGAAGCCAGAAACCTTCGAAAGTATAGAGGAACGGTTCGAGTGAACAGAAAGTATTGAATATGAAAAAAAGAGCAGACAGAATCAGTAACTGGTGAGGATAAGACGTTTATGGTACTTGCGAGTGTAGTCGAACATCTCCATACTAGTACTACGAAAATTAGTCGTCAGTTAGACGTAAGTCAAATTTGAGAATCTAGAATAATTAGGAAATATGAAGTTCACCCGTAGCATATTCATACACAGGGTTAGATGAAAGACATTTTTGGAATCGCTTACATTTTTGTCAATGGGCAGTAGATAAATTAGCCTGACTTTCTCAATTTTTTGTTGTTTATTGACGAAGCCGCCTTCTATTAAAATGGATACGTTAATCGTCACAATTCTCATTATTATAACATAAAAACTCCCACTTTATCACACCTGCAAACTTTGAAAATCGTACAATTTTCGTTATTATAACACCTTATCTTTTTGATGAAAATGTTAATGGAGGAGAGTATCTTTGTTTTCTACGCACGGATTTTCAAAAATTTTTGAAGACATGAACATTAAAATCAGAAAAGCGTTTACAAGAATATGTCGAAACGTCTTACGTAACGTTTGTACTTCTTTGGAAAACAGAATGCTCACGTGCACTGCACAAAGTTGTGGTTATGTTGAACATATTCTTTAATAAAATTTGTGCTTCTTACTTTTGATTGTTGTTACGTTGCTCAATAGTTTTAGGTTATTTAATTTTTTTTCTATGAAAGTTTTAGGACATAAATTTATAATTTTGAAAAACTACAGTCAACTCCTACGAAGAGCTTCAACAATGAGAGAATAAGAGCAATTAGGCAAATTAAATTGAGCCACAGCATTGTTTCATGCACCTTTTAGTGGGGCGGTATCTTCAAATACGTCAGTAAACATAACCTTTATTTTATTTCGTTGTTAACCAACAGTGTGAAAAATGAAATACTGCAACTAGACATTGCCGGAATTAAAAAATTGAAATACGATGCTCTTCATTCTGTAAAGTTATTACTTTTGGGATAGTTGGATTTAACCTTTACTTTTTTTGACAGTTGACTAAGGAAGTCGAGCCCCATTCCTACCTTCTATTGGTTGAATGAATATTTGGGTGCTTAGAACAATAGCGCTCGTAGTTCTTTAATTGACCGCTGATTTCTCCTATAGTGATTATCTCAGAAATTGCAAAAGATAGCCATAGGACACTGTTAACAAAAATGAAAGAGAATAAAAAAAGGAACAAAATGCCTCAATAAAATACAGGGTGTTCCATTAAAAAAAAAGAAATGAAAAATGAGTTGATGCAAAATTTTCTTGATCAAAGTTGGTGGTGCTTGTAGCCAAGAAAATTCTGCAATGATTTTACTTTTAAAAGCAATGTGAAAACGAATTTTTTTCTGAACACGTGTTTTAGTCAAATATTTTCAAAAAAAAGTTAATAACTCCTTGTGCGAGGACTCTCATTGCAATTATCTTTTCTCTTATTTGCAAGGTAGTCTTTTTGGTGCTGTCGTCGAGGCATCTTCTAGAAGGACTTATATATTAACAAAATCAAGACCACAACTTCAAGTGTAGAAGCAGTAACACCTCTCGGTCTGTTTATTTGATAATTTTCCAAAGCCTATGTTTCCTATGTTATACTTTCCATTCATTCCCTTATTAACTCATAAGAAATTATAAATCTAAGGATTTTATTTACATAAAACGGCGAATCACAGAAACAGAAAATAACAATGGTTATTATACTTATACTAAATACATCAAACATTGTCCCCATTACAAGTAAAACGTTTTATCTTTTCAGTTACTAGGCAAATGCATATCAATTATTATAGAGTATACTCCATTCAGTCTAAGAATAAAGCATTGGGAAAGATAGGGCTTAAAATAAACGTTTGTGATTGGTTGAAATCGAGTGTGCATTTACACCGGCAAAATAATCGCATTTAGCTCGTTCTGTCAAAAATTTGTTTACTGACAGTTTTGTTCAAAGATTTTGTCGATTTCCGTATTTTACATAGTTATTTGTTGTTAATATTCTTAAAAAATAGTTCTTCTTAGAACTCGCAAGTGAAATATTCATTTGTTAAGGTATTTTATCAATTTCGTTAACTTTCTTTTCGTAATCGCTAATATTCTATAGTATGGCGGAAGCACTTTTACCAGGTCCTTCAAAAAATCGTAAAGGGAAACACATAAGATCTGGACAAAGGCAAATGGCTTATAATGTGTACATTAAGGATAAAAACAATATGTCTAAAACAGCTGCAGTCAATCAAACAGCAGAGGAAGTGGGTATTAATAGGAATACAATGTACTGCATTATTAAAGAAATGGAATTATATGGAGTTCCAATTTCTCCTCCAAGAAAAAGAAATTATCGTCATACTTACAATAAATTGGATGAAGCACAAAAAAGTACAATTAGACGACATGTGCATTCCTTTTTCTTGAGGAATGAGTTACCAACTTGTATAAAAATGTACGTAAATGTCAAAATATAATGATATCAGATATGTATATCCCTGCTATCCATCTGACAGTAAACATATGTTTTACTTGTTTTCAAAATACAAAGTTCATCGTGTGTAAACTGTGCTCATATTGTAGCGCCATCTACTTTATTCTTAGACTGAATGGAGTATAGTAGTATATAACAATGTATGTAACTTTTTTATGCAAGAATGTATTTTTCAAACTCAAGTCTTATACTATGTACTTATACTGTCAAAAATGTTTTTTTTCTGCAATAAAACAACTTGGGTTGCGATTATGTATGGATACAGCTAAATATTTTGAAAACGATTTATTGGAATTCGCTAAAATTTGGCACACTGTTAGAAGGATTTAGACTACATTATTTGAAGATTTTCTCCAGTTTTACATCGTCATTCGTTTTGTAGATGTTTTTTTTTTTGATGTTTTTTAAATAGCACGGAGGATGAAATGTAACATTTTTGAAAAGGGTGCTCTTTTTTCTATTCAGCGATGTGAAACATGCCTGCTTTAATTTGCGAATTTGAAGAAAAGTAAAAGTAAGTTAGCTATGAAAATGCTCCCATTAGCGTTCTGTCATTTGCATTTTATTCAAAAAATATGCTTATGTCATACAATTAGTTTAAACATGGTGAATTTAAGTGAAAGAGAGCGTATAGAAATCCTGATGATGGTTGGATATGGCGATAGAAGACGAAGTTGTGCTAATGGCGTAACTCTTTTTAATGAAATACATCCCCATCGACAGTCGATCTCTAGAACAACGGTTTCTAAAACTTTAAGAAGATTCAATGAAACTGGAAGCACAAAAAATCGTTTAAAACCCCGACGACTGAAAACTGTTACAAACGAAGATAATTCTTTGAATGTTATATTAGATGACTCGAAGTACTATCGCGGTCTCTTGGAATTCAAGTTAGGGAGAGTTCACTGTATTGTAATATTTAAATAGAGATTTATTAATTCAACGTTTATATATTACATACATATTAAAATAGATACAAATTTTAATCTCATTGCAGTAAATTTAGTTGTATAAACGTTAATCTTTTAAACCTGTCGATATCGGTAATTCAACAGTTTAATTTTTTCCAACGTTTCGCGCTAGTTTCAATAACAGATAAAATCAAACAGGACATAATCACCAGCTTTGCTTCTCGTAAAATGGTCGGTCATCAGTGTCCCGGAGTTTTTGCGATATGTGTTCACACTCGGCTTTAAAATATCAGTTCAGGGCTATTAGGTGCCCCCAGAATGCTCTGATATTTTTATTGCATAGAGAAGCGAAATCTTTTTACAGTAATAGAGGTTGTAGATAGGTTCGGATTTATTATGAGAAAAATAATTTTATTTTATAATTTATATTAAATAAATTAGTGGTAGAGCACTATAGCTTATAGTTTGTTGTAACGTGTGTTGATACTTGATTGAAAGCTTTTGGAAATTCTATTTTTGTGGGTTATTTTAAATGGTTGGTACTACATACTGTCTACGTTCCGCCTACATACTGTTTACCATGATATTTAATTCATGTATAAGTTTGTATATTTTCTTCCAAGAATATTCAAAATTAAAAAATCATCAGGATTTTTTCCACCTTTCATCAGTTTCTGATATCAATACACCTTCCTTCACACTTACCTCGAGAAAATCCTGGAACTGTTCACAGTGTAAATTTACTTTAATATTCATATTACACCCTAAGATCTGGAAGTTTAACTTAATATTTGTAGTTTGGTTCTTTTTCGTTCTCAGTCAAGCTGGTTGTCACTGGTAGAGATCCAAGCTTTTTTCTTGTCTCCTTCTCCACTTTGCAGTAGCGTTCTGATGTCAGAATCTACAAATATACCTTCCTTTGCTTTAGGTAAACCTTGAAGCAAACAAGCTTCACGAAGCTACCCAAAACATCTATATTTTTTAGCAATGCTTTAACCCATGGTTTTTCAAATCTTCTAAGCAGTCAACTTCGCACTTAAAGGTTTAGTATTTTGTCCCGGCGCTTTTGTCAAAATATATCTAGAATGCCGTAAATGAGGTACAGAAATGAAAACAACTTAAATTAAACTTCATAATGTAAAGGTCACATTTATTAAAATTAAATCACAAAAACTAACAGTCTTTACAGTTGGTTATGCATTTTTAATTTATATCAAAAACTCCGCAAAATCAGAAGAAGCGAATTTTATTTTTAAGCTGGTATCACCGAATGAGACTCTCTCCTTTTTGCGAAGTGAATTCCGGTTAAACTTGAGCATGAAAAGGATCTTGGATCCTCACAAATTTCTCGACATTATTTTCCTCAAAGTATTTTGCAAACCGGTCAGAGATTTGAGAGATGTTTCGTGAAAAGGAAAACAAGTCTTGCAAAACAACGACTTTAATTGAGATCACTTATTTGTGCTATTCGGCAAACAAAGATGACAGCCATCCTCACTGATTTTTCTTATCCACAACTGCAGCTTTCACCTAAACGCCGCAACTCTCTTCACAAGTTTCAAGATGTGCATGTTATTGTCTTTCAGAGACAGATTCAAGGCATTCAATGTATCAAATATGTCGGACAAATGCACTAGTTTCAACAGAAAGTTGGACTTGACAATGTACCTGGCGTTTTCACAACTTCCTCTTGTAGAAATGTGCGAAAGCCATCGTGAACTGCAGTAGTATAGCAGCTATACTAAATAAAGAGATAGTTTATATTATTGTTATAATATTTTTGTTCCATTTTATACAAATATTGTTTTGAATTAAAACTGATACTTATTGACAGTTTGCGTGTTGTATTTTTTACTTTCTTATACGTAGTATAAGGAAGTATTGTGATTTTCAGTAAAATCGACAGACCTGAAGTAGTAGTTTACTTCAGTGAAAAAATCGAATTTTGCCAATATTTCGTCAACTAATAAGTTTAAACAAATTTATAAAGAATTCATATGTACTTAAAATTAAAATTGAGAACAATTTTATTTAAAACGTTTTTCGAAATTCCTACCGGAAGAGAGCTTTCCTATCGAAACTCAGTTTTTTGCGAATATTTGCTTTTTAGACAGGTATGTTACGGGTATAAAAGTATTTAAAACATAATTTTCAATATCTTTTGTATAAAAAGAATTTCAAAATTCAGACCAGAAGTACCACTTTTACTCTTATCGAATAGCTATTTTTTGCAAATATGTCGTAAATTATGCATTCTATATATATTTATCAAGAGTACAAAAGTATTTAGTGCTAGATTTGCAATATTTTTTGTATAAATGAAATTTCAAAATTCGAACCGGAAGTAAAACTTTTACTCTTAGGGAGTAGCACTTTTTTTCGAATATCTTGCAAAGTATGTATTCTATTGCGATTTATTAAGAGAATAGAGGTACTTAGAATAGGATTTTGAATAATTTTTGTGTAAAAATTCTTAAAATTGTGTAGTTTGAAACGCTCATACGTATAAGAAAGTCGTGTGGTGGCCACACCTCATTTTTTTTATTGTCAGCATACCTGCCTGATTTATTATTTCCTAGATCCTGCTCTTCATCAGTCATTCAGACCTTATATATACCTTTAATATGAGTTTTTGTCTAATTGGACTTCTATATTTTTTTCTATGCTTGCTCTTTCTGGTTAATTTTACTTTTATATAGGCTTTCAAGATTAAAGGATGATTGCCTGTTTTGAAAGACTACTGCTAACAATGGAAATACTAATTATATTACTTACTTTTCTCTTATTTCAAGAATAAAGATGATTTTCTGCACTTGAAAGTAGTCTCTTGACATTGCAATTGATAGTGTTCTCTTCCTTGTTTTAATTATTTTAACTTAATCAGAATTTAAAAGATTATTAAAAAAAACAAAAATTATATATCAGAAAAATGCGATAATTTTCTCGCATACCACCTAACTCCCATTTTCCCTACTGTTCCTTTTCTGCCCCCCCCCCCTCCCTTTTGCCACACTTGGTACAATCCTTTCTTCCACCCTTCTCTCACTCTCTGTGTGTACTATCCTAAAGGGGTTCGTTTGCACCTCGAAGAGATTTTTTCAAAATTCAATTTACTTTTTATTTTATTTTACTTAAAAAAAGGAATTCTTTTTATTTTTTTTGTAATTTTTGCTTTTCTTTTTAGGTTTCTTTAAACGCCAAAACGCTATCGAATTAAAAAGAAATACGACGTATTTTGCACATTAACATCATCGTTACCAACAAAATGTACAGCCAAAAATAAACTGCTTGTTGACACATATACATTTATATACATTGAGATGTCACGTTGGCAAGAAACAAAGGAAAAGGTAACTTTAAACACGTTAACACTAACATTCTGCTGGTCCCAAGGTCCTTGTCTAACATCCATACTTGTCTTTGAAATTTTCCTTATATATAACTGCGCGATAATTATATGTTGTGTGAATATCAAAAGGACTGTTAAAAGTCCCGGTATATGATGCTCTACACCAATGGTATAATACTAAATAAATATCAAAGAATATAAAATACAAATAAAGTAAATGTTGAATTTTAAATTAATTTCGCTCCAATTATGCTTTAATTTAATTTATTTACGTGCCTTACGACACGAAAACGTTGGTTATTTTTCCGGCTATTCTGGCCTTGCCTTTTTTTTTTTGGTTGGTTGCCCATGTATAAGTGGCATTGTTCTCTTATATTAAAGAAATTCAAGTATGATATTTATTTAGTTTTCGAACCCTTCCTGCCACCTGTACAATATTTATTGAATTACGGATATACATTAAAAGATTTCTTCTTTCCCTTTCTAATTGTGTCCTTTTAAGTACGTAACGCTGTGTTAATTAAGGAAATAACTTAATTTTAGATCACGTCTTATTTTCCATCTTTACGTTTGGATTACATTATCTATGCATTTGTTTATTTCTAATGGTTTACTTGTTTTGTAACGTAAAATTTTTGGTGGATGATTGTCATCCATTGGTAGCATGCAAAATGTCTTTCGTCTTAACCTTCTTAATTTGGCAACGATCATAGTCTAAGCGAATATATATGATTATATTTTTAATGCCTTAAACACTGCAAAATTAAGTAGTTTTTGTGATTGATTTGAATAAATCGAGGATGCAAAATGGCGGCATAAATAACACGTTTGATTGATACAGAAACTAATAGATTTTGGTAATTATTCGACTTGATGATTTCAGTTGGGACTTTTTAACAGTGATGTAAAATTACCGTAATTTATATTCTTGGTAAATTACCGCGGTAAATTACTGTGTTTTAAATTACCATGGTAATTTACTCAAGAAATGGTAAATAACGCAAGAATAAATCTTGGTAAAAAAGAGCGGTAATTTACCGAAAAATATAAATTACGGTAATCTTACATCACTGGTCCGCGCGTATCAGCCCGAAAATACGACGGACAAGAGAAATAGTGTATAACATCAAAATTTATTCTTGCGTAATTTACCATTTCTGAGTAAATTACCATCATAATTGGTAAATTACGCAAGAATAAATCTTGGTAAAAAAGAGCAATAATTTACCAAAAATATAAATTACGGTAATTTTACATCACTGACTTGAAAATATTAATGCTTCGGTGAGTTATCGTTCAGAATATTGTTTGCGGGTAACAATGGAAATTCTTTTGTTGATTCGCATTTTTATCTTCCTTTATATACGAGGGCGTATTTTTATGTTATCTACCTAGCCATGAAAAAAGCACATAAGAGAACAAAAAAAAATATTTTTCTACATAACTCCCTGCAAGACTAATACACTTATTCCATCTTTTTTCCAGTTGCCCAATACCCTCAGAAAAAAATTGCTTCGGTAACCCCGCAAAATATTCTTCAACAGCTTCTTTGAGTTCTACATCAGAAGCAAAGAAGCAAAACGCTTTCCTCTGAGATGCTTTTTTAAATTTTTGAATAAGAATAAGTCTGATGGAGCTAGGTTGGGGCTATAAGGTGGATGCCTTTGTTTGCCTTATGAACCCGATAATTCTTCATACCCAAATCGTCATGCAAAATGTTGAGAACACTTCTTTCGGATATACAGACTTCATTGGCAATGACAGAGATCTTTACACGCCGATCTTTCAGTACCAAATTTTCGACTTTTCGCACAATGTCTTCAGTTTGAGCTTCAAGGGTCGTCCGGACTTTGGGTCATCATTGATTGACTCTCGACCCCATCGAAAGAGTTTAGACCAATATTTTACTTGGAAGAAAGATGGTGTATCTTCCCCATATACAGCAATCATTCTTTCATGAATTGCTTTTGGACCATTGCCTTCCTTTGTCAGGAACTTTATTACGCTCAACTTTAGTTTCACTCATTTTATCGAGAAATGGACCGTCTCAAATCTCTATACACAGCATAAACTAAACACAACTTAGGACATGTACTTCTAACAGTGACAGCAATTTTTCAATAATTTGTTTGATATCGTCACTCTTTTGTTTCATGGCTAGGTAGATAACATAAAAATACGCCCTCGTATATCTGCTAGTACATGGTTAAGACATCCACCTGTCTCTCTCGTACATTTTGACGTGTTTGGGACCACATGGGTTGGGTTGACTGCCATTACAACGAAACTAGTCGCATATTCGTAGGTTCAGCGCACGTGGAAAAATTGAGACCGTCGGTTGTCTGCCTAGCCCGCAATGTATTTTTAATGTAGTGCTAAGACATGCGACCTACGTTATTGTTTTCTGTGAGTTCTTATAAATGGTTACAACCCAACAGCAATTTATATAAATTAATTGTCCGATCTCTCCGTATAAAATGAGCTTAATCAACAGTTTTTTTCGTGTACTTGATAGAAATTGATAATATTGTTTAACCCAAAATAATTAAGAAAAGTGGGACTTTTCTTGTTAGCAACACTTTTCTTGTTAGCAACACATTAGTCGTTTACTTGTTGTGATGTTTTGTCATTAAGTAAACAAATCCTTGACACGGATTACTTTGATAATAGGAAAATGACAATTTTTATTTTTAAAATTATAATTCTCGTGAAGTACACGAAAAAATTAAGTGTTCAACGCGTAAAAAAAGTGAGTAGCTCAGTGAAAACTTGATTCACTCGCTACGCTCGTTAATCAATCTGTTTTCACTCGCTAGAAAACCATCACTTTTCTTTACTTGTTAAACAATCTACTATTCTTGGTGTTTAGTATAAATTGTGAATTTTAAGTAATATGATTTGAAGTAGGTATAAATTTGGAATTTGGAATAAATAAAATGATTTTTATGTCATATTGGGGCTTGATAATAACGAAATTTTCGTATGTTAAGGTGAAAGTAATTGAGGTTATGTTGCTTAATAACAGAAGTCAGTGTAACTTCCGCATTTGATGTGGTAATTTAATTGCAACTTTTGTTTGGGTTACTTGTTTAGTTGTAAATTTTCGGAATATACCTTTAGTATATTTTTCCAGATGACTTATGTAATAGGGTTATGTTTATTGTAGTTACTAAAATAATTTTGGCACGTTATTGTGTCCATATTGGGTGAAGTTCACTACACCAAAATGAATTATTTTATTTAAATATATTGTAAATCCATGTGTAACCTACGAGATCTCATACGTCGCCATTTTTCATAAAGCCTATCAAGAGTCTTCCTTAATTACTATCACTTACGTAACAAAATTAGTCTTTCTTAATTAATATTACGGAGCAATCTCGTAGTTTAGTTTTGTTCAATTGTCGCTACTGTACTTAAAATTCCTTTTAATTGTATTTCAAATTTTACTAGAACAGTCAGTCGGCTACACATGACGTACCTACTACCTGCAACCCTCAGATGGATTTTGAAAACAATCGGTCTGTTCCAAATTTAAAGAATTATTCATTTTTTTAAATATTGTATTCATCATGCTTTTGTTAAATTACTTAAATATATTGTAAATCCATGTGCGACCTAAGAGATCTCATACTTAACATTTTTCATAACGACTGTCAAGTGTCTTCCTTAATTACTGTCACTTGCGTAACAAAAATTAGTCTTTCTTAATTATTATTACTTAGCAATTTCGCAGTTTAGTTTTGTTTAATTGCTGCTACTGTACTTAATATTCTTTTTAATGTGGGTATTTTCTGTTGACGTCACTATTATCCTAGGTCAAGTTTCACAATCCAAACAAACCTTTGTGTTTGCAACAAACAGTGACTGTTTCTCTTAATTAATCTGTTGAAAATCTTTATGCATTGGCAAGTTTAACTACGAGATCAATAATACAAAGCAATATACTTCAAGGAAAGAAACAATATTTAAATTATATCCAGCATAGAAAAGCCATTTAATGAAGGTTTTGCATATACAAGTTCACTAAAATTCTTTGATAATTATCATGTTTTTTTTGAAGAATCTAAATATGAAAAGATTAAATTACTTACTAGGTAGGTATAAATAAAATCTTTCAGAAAAAACAGCCACAGTTTGTTGTAAACACAATGTTATATTGTCTATAAATCTGAAAATACAAGTATTTTCTGTGTTAAACTATAGTAAATCATTAGAACACATTTCACACATCATAGCTATGACGTGAGAGAATTGTCGCTCATTGTATTCCAAATTTTACTAGCACAGAGGTTACATATAACGTACTACCTGCAACCCTTAGATTGATTTAAAAAAGTTCTATCTTTTCTAAGTTTAGAAGAAATATTACGTTTTTTATATATTGTACTCCTCATGCTTTTGTTAAATTAGTATGCAGTGAACCAATTTCTTAGAAATAAACAACTTGCATTGATTCAATGACAATATAACAATCCTATTATCACGTGTAACGGAAAGAGAATCCCTTTTTATTACGCCTACAGCTACCAGTTAAAATATCACAGATTACATTACGCCTCCCAAAATTAGACGAATTATTTCGGTCTATTGAGGTTAAATACCCCGTTCCATAGTCGAATAACGTCGGCGTAGTTCATTATGATGTGTTACGCTTTTGATTCCGATCTAGCTCTCTTAGAACCCTTAAACTAATTAAGTTTAGTTGATTAAATTTGACTAACTCTCGAACGCGAAGGAAATGAGTGCTTTTCAATGGAAGAGGAATGGCGCTGGGCTTTTGGTGTTCGAAAGATACAATATGTACTTGCCGAAGGTGTAATTAGTGTTAGTTTAGGAAGGTCGGGCCAAAATGACAGGCATCTAGTGGAAAATGCAGAGGAATGAAGAAGAGAATTTATTAGTTTTCGTACTGGTAAATGACGTCTAGATAAAATCAGGAGATATAATGGGGGAAATTCGATTTTGAATAAAACTTAATATCTCGAAAAGTTATTTTATTACATATGTACTTTAAAACATATATGAACCCGCGGCCCTCTGGACGAATACGGCCTACTACGGGTCTTAATCCGGCCCGCGAGACATTTTAAAATTTTAAATTACGCTAGAGAAAACTAAACATTTAGCACACATCATTTATTTTACGCCCTCCACTACTCCTACCTATTAAATGTCAATCAACACAAAACTGTATTTCATAAATCATAACTTTCTTCTAAAATTTAGAATAAAACTATGAATTTAAAATCGATTTAAAATCCAAATTGATTCTTAAATTAATATATATTATTTTTTTCTGATTGAAACAATATTGAGTAATATTGCCTTAGTTACGACATGTCATAACACACTAATATTTCCCAAGGGAAATATGAAACTTCATATTGTCCCAAGGGAAATATGAAACGTCATATGGTCCCAAAGAAATATGAAGCGTCATGTTTCACCGTAAATGTTTCATTTTTTAATTAAAACAACACAAATAATAAGAAATGTTTTATTTTTTAATTAAAGCAACAAAATTAACAATTAAAATCATTTATGAACTAAAAAAGTTTTTGCATTTGTAACCAGAATAAAAATTGCAATTTTCAAAATTTCCCTTGAAGTGATTGCAACCAGATACAAACGATGAAGATTCAGCTGCAGATGAAGATTCAGCATTCAGTTCAGTTACAGTCTTGGACAATTTTCCAGAAACCAAAGATTGTGATGACTGTGCTACATGCGATGATGCCATCATCGACACACCAGAAATCATAACAGATGCTGCAGATGACTCCACTTCCACACCAGCTATCATCATCGCTACCTTATTTTTCTGCAGCATACTGTCTGCCAGATAGCCTTCCACAACAGACGAGCTCTTCCAACCACCATGCCTCTTTAGCGTAGTCATTGAGGCTCCCGCATCGGCCACTAAAGTCGCGGATGTTCGTCTTCCACAATGGCCTGTATACGCTTTCGGATTATCTAAACCCAACCATTCAGCAACCTTACTCAGAATCTTTCCGAAGGTATTTTTGCCGACAGGCTGAAGAGTACACTTCTTATTTCGATAAGCCACGAAGAACCTAAGAACGCCTTGCAGACGCAACGTTGAATATTCTCTCACCAAACGAGTAGCACCCAGATCTTCTTCATCAATAATTGTAAATTTCCTATTTACATCATTCTTCGTCTTTGAAACGTTGATCACGATCACTGACCCACGATCTTCGATATCGGAAGAGAGCATATTCACCAATTCGTTCGTTCTGCAGGCGCCAAAGATTTCCATAATTAGAGCGACCTTCAAAATTACGGATGTACCAAGTTATTCAACAGAGGAAAATCATAATAAAATTTTTACCTTATACATCAAAAAAATGTCATTAGGAGCTTCCCGCAAGAATTTTTTGAGCTGTTCTCGGGACAACACCTCTGATTTTTTAGGAACGTATCCTTTATTTTTATTCTTCACGAATGCTTCCACTTCATCGAACATTTTAACATCAGTTTTTTTCTTTTAGATGTAACATTGACCTTAACATCGATAGTTTTGGCCACAGCGTGTTTGGTGAATATTTCTGCGACTACGGAAATAATAAATTAGTCATACGTCAAAAATAAGAAAAATTATAGCAACATACCAAATCTTCAAAAAACGCTAGCAAAATATTTTCGTCGACACCGTTCACCATATTTTTTCTCCTCCACTCTTGGAAGTCTTCATAAACTTTATTGTAAGAAGCTTTGGATTTTGTCGGAATCAAACATTCACGGGCTTTCGCCGCTTGCGCTAACACGTAGTTTGACATTTCACTAATTTTATTTATGACAAGACGCGAAAATCAACCCAATCAACTATGATATTTACAAACACGGCTAAGAACGTTGCTAGGGACAAAAATTTACAGTCCAATATTTTTCCATTTTGTCAATATTGTTTCAATCAGAAAAAAACTATTGATTACACCACGGGAAATATGAATACATTTCCCTCGGAGCCTATACATAGTAGCCAACCTCGGGAAATATACTATTCATATTTCCCTGTAATAATAGCTATATCACTAAGCGGGCACGGCGTAACGTAACAGGTCATGTGAAAAACAATAATCGTTAGAAAGGGACAAACAGATAAACATTCGGGAAGCCTCCCAATCAGCTTGAAGTGCTCACAAACACACGCGTACGTTCAGCGAACGCATCAGTTCATTTAAGAATTTAGTTCATAGTGAAGCAAAAGAATCCATATAAATAAGAAAATGACTGGTGTAAAGAAAACGAAAAGTGGACACAGAATTCGGCAATTCCAAGAAAAATGGACTGTTGAATAATTTTTTATCATGCACCATATTAAACCTCTCTGCTTGTTGAGCAATGAAACAATTTCTGTTTTAAAAGAATGTAATATCAAGCGGCATTATTCCAGTAAGCGTTTCGCTCAACATAACTCACTCCCTGGTTGTTCGACGTATGGCCAAATACCGGTAGATTTAAAACCATTCAAAGCTATATCCATTCGAACTGACTTTGAGTATGCAATTCCCAATGGTTCTGATACAGTAGTTTGTTTAATTGTGTTTCCGGGATTTGTTCTTAACCAAGAAGATGAAGCTTCGTTATAATCGGTTTTCAGAGATTTGAAAAAAGATCTGTCCAAAGGTTGGAAACGGTGGGCTGTATAAGCAGCAAAGGATAGCATTATAATGCCATATTCCCACGCTAGGTGTATGGCTTCAATATTTTTTGTATGGGCAGTGTGTTCATCCAAAAGAAGAAGTACTTGCTTATTGTCACCCTTCTCCAACTTTCTGTACTTGATGAAATATTTTATCAATAAAAAATACTATACTACTATAGTACTATTTGGATTTATAATCAATGGTATTCATTTATAAAAGTTTCAATACATGTGATAAATAAACCTACCTTGTAAAATTTAAAAAAAGGTTATATTCAATTCTTATCATAACCATATGATCGTTAATATTGGACAAGTTTGTATAGGAGATTGTTAATATTCTGGGCATTTTCCAAGTACATTAAAATTGTGTATTACTTCTCATCAATACATTATATTTATTGTTTTTCATCCATCTTGTTTTTTAATTTATGTAGACATATTCTGATAGGTAAACATTACAGCATTTATGGTTGTTGAACCTCCTAAAAATAAAAGTAAACATACAAATTTATGTAGGTATAGGGAAGATATAGTAACTGTAAAAAATTAACTTACCATACTGTGAGACAATAAGAGGTGTAGTATTGAAATTACACTTATTATAAAGATTTTTGTATCAATTGAATATAATATTTAGCAAACTTATCAAAGTTAGTTCTCATGTGTAGCGGTAATATCGTTTTAGTTACGAATTACCAACTGATATAGTGGAAAGTACTATGACTATAATATTTCTTAGATAACATTAAAGAGACAGGTCCGGACTAAGTTTTATATTAGTAATGAAATTTATAAAAGTATAAATTATAAAGAAATAAATTTAATTGTAGTAAATATATGATTTACGATATCAGAAGCACCTGGTAAAGAAGTGTGTTTTTAGAAAAGTATATCAAAGAATTTTAAATTATTACGACTGAGTTAGTTAGGGCAAATAAATATTTTTGTTTACATACAAGTAAGGTATAATATTGAAAACACACTACTATAATTTATCGGCCAACCCAACGTGTGACGTAATAAGAAGTTATTTATCTGGTTTGTCATAAAAGGTAAAGGATTTTAGGCATACTAGTACATAGAAATGTCTAACCCAACGTGTAATTAAGGGATATTATGAGTAAATGATAAGTTCATAGTTTGATTTTACTTAGGTATTTTGTTACACCTGGGATTAGTACAATATATATATATATATATATATATATATATATATATATATATATATATATATATATACTATTATATTAAATACAAATACAGAATCATCTATCTTTCATCTGGCTTACTAGTTCTAAAAAAAACAGATATCCTTTTCATATTGATTTATCCTTATCTCAAACACTCTAGTATCAACTTCGTTCCTCGTAAGATTCCCGGGACTGCTTGGAGCACAAACTCTCGACATATCATTGTATCACACCGTTTACGACTTAATCATTAATTTAGATCGTCTAACGTAGATTAATACGACCAAAGAACGACCTTACAACGTGTACAGTAGACGAAAAGGGGATTTCCCGAACGTCTACGACTTAAAAATCCAGAAATTGATGATCAAGCCCGGTTGTAAATTCGCCCTTTCCCTTTGGTTACGACCAAGTCGTTTCATCGTTCTTATCATGTAGGAATTATCCCATTTAACTGTTCTCCGAACGCTATCGTAATTGTCTGGAGCGATAAGTGTTTAAATCTACTTTTAAAGGCCACATTTTATTGTTTAAATCCCTTGGGAGGGGTTGAAGAATATACATTGTAGTTGACTCCTTGGCGGTTTGCTACATATTATTTTTATTGTAATATAAAATATGTAATTTTGAGACATCAAACTTCCCCTTAACAATAGATAAACAATTAGTACTGGCAGTGGACAGTTGCACATATTAAAATTATTACAATTTGCACTAGTCGTTAAAATTATTTTTAAATATTTTATATTTAATGTAAATTATTTTAAAAACATCCTATGAACAAAGAGAAACTTTGGTTGACTACACACTTTCAAGAAAAAATTCTTTTTTCTAAGACCCTGTTTTCCAACTACCTACAAAAAGATATTTTAGAGAAACATTTGTTTTAGATATTTTATGTACCTACGTTCTTCAACGTTTAATATTCCTATATTCTTACCGCGCTTTTCTCTTATTGGTTAAGATGTAAACCGTCTACTCTCTTATACCTCAGACACTTTAAAAGACCCCGTTTCGTTATAAATTTCCTTATTTCATTTCCCTCATTCATATCATTCCACTAATATCTCATGATAATAATCAACATTAAATTGAGATTTAATAAATTTGCAGCATGCGTTGATGTAACAAAACAATACCAAACGTGAGTGTTACTGAGTATCATTTAGTCTCATTGGTTAGACATTTACTGACATATACCATTCTTTACATTAAAAAACGCGATGCTGACAAAGTTAAGCAGAAAATGTGTGCTTTATATAACTGTCAAGGTGACTGGAGCGGGCCTTACGATTAAATTGGGCGTTAAAAAATCGACTGCCTACCGCTTAGTTAAAAATCAATAAAATGTGGAAAAGTCACGTGGGGGACAAAATTTGTGAAAACCACGAAGGAGCATCGTCGATTTAACGTTCAATACGTTGAAGAAAACCCAAAATTAACATTAAGGCGGAGTGCTCACTACCTCAATCAGTTTCTTCCAAATCCTGACTTTATTTTTTAAAATATATAGACAATTATTTTTTTGAATGGCTTAAAAAAATAAAAGAAATATCATAGCATAGTCCTTTTTCCGAAAATATATGTAGAAAAAAAAATAAAAACTGAAATTAGAAAAATATCTGAAAATTAACGATACTATGAAAATTTAAAGAAGATTCTGACCACGGCCTTGAAAGAGTTGAAAAAATATTTTCTTAATTAAATTTGTGATTTGGAAAATAGAATGCATACTGCAAGACTAATTGTTGGAGAAACGTTAAAGTAAAACAAGGTACGGTTTCGGCTAGCAGGCGGGGTTTCGCCGTACGAGATTTATCGGTTCTAAGAACTCTAACCGAAACATAAAAATAAGGGCTTTACGATCCTCATTTATTTGGTGTTTAGAGACCAAATTTTGTGAGTGAGTGAGCGAGAAAATAGACAATGTGCGATAAACAAGGAAGATCTTGTAAATTAAAAAGTATTGGACTGAGAATGAAACGGTAATTATAAATTTTAATAAATTTAAAGTTTTATTTAGAATGTTATTGACTGTTTTGATTCTCAAAAGCAGACTTTGGTATTACTCTTTTATAAATGTATTCGTTACGTTTTGTTGATCAGCAATAGAGATTTAAATATAGCTGACACTCTTTTATTTTTAAAATACTAAAAGAAATAACTTTGACGTCCAGGGTTAGAAATTCACAAAAGAAAGTTACTAGATGTAAGGCAAGATCAAATGGAAATTCCCTCTACATCTAAATGTTATGGATTATTACATTTTGAATATGAAAGTCTTACCGATAAAAGCTACGACAAAACTAAAAAAATAGGTGTGGCCACCACACGACTTTCTTATACGTATTAGCATTTCAAATTATACGAAATTGTACTGAATTGTTTTAAATAGTTTTACCTTCTTAGAAAAATAAGCCAAATTTTAAGAATTTTTTTACATATAAATTATTCAAAATTGTATTATAAGTACTTCTATTCTCTTAATAAATGTCTATACAATACATACTTTGCGAGATATTCGAAAGAAAGTGCTACTCGCTAATAATAAAAGTGGTACTTCCGGTCCGAATTTTGAAATTTCATTTATACAAAAAATATGGGGGTAATATTGAACATCTATTGTAATTTGTTTATTAATTTTTAATAAAATGTTATACAAACATGTAAATCATTTTAAATAAACATATATTCACAAATTTTATGTCAGTCAAATGTCAGTATGACAGTTAACGCGATAATTTAACCAGAATCATCTCAAAAGAATGATACGTAAGACGGACGTTTTACAATCCACGGCAAACCTTTATCATTATAATTTAAGATCTCGCCGTACATACTAATGTTAATGCAATAAATCCGGCAAACTATCCCAGATATGTAGCGCATATTCAACGATTTATACCGGACTCATTAAATTTAAACGGTTTAATTATGTAATTTACAAAATCCATTTATTAATTGTGTTACTTTACATGTTGCAATATAATAAAAGCAGTTTTCATTTGTAATAGTTTATTCTCATTTTGAAAGAGTATGTTCTCAATTTAAAATTGATTATTCTCAATTTGAAGTTGAAAAGGTATACGACTCGATTCCTCTGAAACGTTTCATGCTTTGAATAGTTAACCTCAATAAATATCTAAACGAAAATATGAAGATTTAATGTCAGTGTGTTGAGGAATCTAGTTCGACTACCAGAATTTAAAGACTTCTTTGGTTCTTTGCCCCGTGACCAAATGTAATGTGATTTGATCGCTACGTTTTCTTTTGCAAAATATTTTTTTTTATTAGAGTACTAGCTGGCCCCGTTTTTCTGCCCTTTCCAGTAGGTGGCGCTATGAGTCGACCACAGCCCCACCTACAAATGCGTCTGCCAGTGGAAACACCACTATAAGATAACTTATTTATATAAGTCATCTGAACCATTTGAAGTATTTTCTTTCATTTCAGATTTTAAAATCCAACATGCCTATTTCCGAATTTCGTAGAAAGAAACTTTTGTACGTCTTCAATGTATTTTTTGGTAAGTAACATTTGCTTTTTATTTTTTTCGACATCAAAATATATCAGCATGTTGCGCTACGCATAGTACAGGGTGTAATAACAACATAAAAAACTGATTAGTTTACGTTTCGCTTCGATTAAATTTTTATTTAGAGCAGTTATGATTTTAACGAAAATTTGATAACGTTGAAAAGTTAAAAAAAAGGTATAATTTGAGAATTATCTACAATTTTAAACAAATAATTTTATGTTGTTTCGTTTATTGAAACCTACTTCACATTTGGTAATTCCAAAAATAGTTGATTTTAAAGTACATATATTGCAGTTGTCACGTTTTTTATTAAAAATATAAATTGTTTATTTAATCTGCAGGTTGAGTCATTAGTAGCCGCTTCTTCGATTGCTCTGTTGTGATTTAAATAAAAGAAAAAGCAATTAATGGAAGATTCATGGTTGCATATTCTGAAAATACTTTAAGCTCTGACGCACTTCTGGTTTCACCGGAAATGCATGGAACTAATTTTTTTAAATGACTTAATATTTTTGGATTTTCTAGTACTGTCTTAAATTGTCTATTCAACTGGTTTTTATTTTTCAAAATTGAGCCAATAGTTTTTGAGTTATTACTTTTTTTTAGAAAGTTTCAACCAAAACACGTGCTCAGAAAAAAAAAACATTTTTTTCATTGTTTTTAAAAGTAAAAACATTAACTTTGATGGTGCTTGTAGCCAAGAAAAATCTGCGTCATTTGGTATATGTTACACTCGACAAACCTCAAAAATATTTTGTTTTTTCAAAACCTACTTCCGAAATTTTTACATACCAAAAACTTATTTGTTTTTAATAGAACACCCAGTATTTTATTGTGGCATTTTGTTCCCTTTTCTATTCTCTTTCATTTTTGTTAACAATGTCCTATACCTATCTTCTGTAATTTCTGAGATAATCACTATAGGAACAATTAGCGGTCAATTAAAGAACTACGAGCGTCTTCTATGCACAAAAATATTCGTTCAACCAATGGAAGGCAGGAAAGAACTACGATCGTTGTTCTATGCACCCAAATTCAGTAAAGGTTGGAATGCGGCGTTTTGGGTGAATCACCCAAAACGCTTGCATTCAGACTTTATGCCCAGCGATCCCTGGTAGAAGTCAACCGAAGCCAGAAACCTTCGGAAGTATAAAGGAATGGTTCGAGTGAACAGAAAGTATTAAATATGAAAAAAGAGCGGACAAAATCAATAATTGGTGAGGATAATAAATTTATGGTACTTGCGTGTGTAGTCGAACACCCCCATACAAGTACCTACTACGGAAATTAGACGTAAGTTACATGTAAGTCAAATTTGAGAATCCAGAATAATTAGGAAATATGTAATTTATACGTAGCATATTCATATACAGGGTTAAAAATGTGCAAAACTGCTTACATTTTTGTCAATGGACAGCAGATAAATTAGCCTGACTTTCTCATTTTTTTGTTGTTTACCAACGAAGTCACCTTCTATTAAAATGTATACGTTAATCGTCAAAATGTTCATTAATATAACACATAAAAACCCTCACTTTATCACACCTGCAAACATTCAAAATCCTTTGTCCTTAAATGTGTGGGGAGGAATAGTGGGTAGGTAATTGGACCTTATTTCTTTGATCAAAATGTTAATGGAGATGAGTATCTTCGTTTTCTACGGACGGATTTTCAAAATTTTTAAAAAACATGAACATTAAAATCTGAAAATCGCTTACAGGAACATATGGAAATGTATTACGCAACGTTAGACTTCTTTGGAAAACAGAATAGTCACGTGCATTGCACAAAGTTGTGGTTATGTCGAATATATTCCTTAATGAAATTTGTTTTTCTTACTTTTGATTGTTTTTGCGTTGCTCAATAGTTTTATTGGGTTATTTTGTTGCTAATTTTTTTTCTGTCAAAGTTTTAGGACATTAATTTATAATTTTGAAAAATTAGGCAAATTAAATTGAAGAAAGCAGCATCGTTTCATGCACCTTTCAGTGGGACGACATCTTCAAATATGTCAATAAACATAACCTTTATTTTATTTCGTTGTTAACCAGCAGTGTAAAAAATGATATAATGCAAGTGGACATTGTCGGAAGTGAAAAATTGAAATGCGATGCCCTTCATGCTGTAAAATTATTACTTTTGGGATAGTTGGATTAACCTTTACTTTGTTCGGGCCCTATTCCAGCCTTATTTGGGTGCATAAAACAACACCGTTCGTAGTTGTTTGTTTGACCGCTAATTGCTCCTATAGTGATTGTCTCAGACATTACAAAAGATAGGTATAGGACACTGTTAACAAAAATGATAGAGAATAAAAAAAGGAAAAAACGCCACAATTAAATACCAGGTGTTCCATTAAAAAAAAATAAGTTTTTGGTATGCGAAAATTTCGGGAAGTAGGCTTTGAAAAAACAAAGTTTTTCGAGGTAGTGTCGGGTGCAACTTATACCAAATGATGTAGAATTTTCTTGGCTACAAGCACACCAAAGCAAATGTTTTTACCTTTAAAAAGAATGTGAAAATGATTTGTTTTCTGAACACGTGTTTTGGTCAAAATCCAAAAATATGGTGAGTCATTTAAAAAAAAGTTAAATTCCGAGTATTTCCGGTGAAACCGGAAGTGCGTCAGAGCTTAAAGTATTTTTAGAAAATGCGCCACAAACAACCATGAATTTTCCACTAATTGTGTTTTCTTTTATTTAAAACACAAAAGAGCAATCGAAGAAGCGGCTACTAATTCAACCTATATGTACTTTATTTAAGATAGTTCTTGTACTTCTCTGCTACAAATCTTCAAGCAATTTTATAAATTTTGTAATAAAAACGACTTTTTTGTTATTGGATTGGAATTAATATAGTAGGAATTACGCGAGGGAGAATTGCGGTGAATTATTGGTGTCCTTTTCTTTTTCAACACACTAATATAAAATAAAACGAAAGAAAAACCGCTTGTTCAGCTCCTAACTAAGAGATCCAAAAGAAACTCTTTCCTCTCTCGAATCGCATAAAGCATTCTATTCAAATCGGAACTAGACGGTTCTTTACATTATTCTAAATTCGAATTTTTCCCCGGGCAACAAAGGGCCAAGTCTCCTGACAGGGGAGGAAAGATAGAATTCTGACGGAGTCGTTGCTTTTTCCTAGTTTTAAATTGCTTCCAAAGGGGGCAAGACTGAACACAAGGGCATGTATGTGGGAGCTGTATAGCATTTAAGAGAATGTATACGCTGGCTGCCATGGAATGGAAAGAGAGGAAAGAAGAAGAAAGTAGTCTATTAACCAAGTCGTCCTGATTCAATAAATTTCATTTTCTTTTGTTACTGCTTTTTGTTTTTCCTATTTTTACAGTCCGTTTGTTATTGTAGATGTAAGGAAAATTGTTACTTAAACAATATATTATCAGTGGCGGCGCGTGGTTCAATACTTTGGGGGTGCATTAAGAATTTAGAAATTAAGTAACTTACCTCGCCGAGTACCCAGCCTCGCCTAACAATTGTTTTTATAGATAAATGTATAATAGTTTTTATATTTCACAAATACGTTTTGTATTGAAAATCAATTCGTCTCTCCTTTTTTGAGATAAATTCTTCAATGACCAATTCATTAAAATTAACCCTCTATTGCCCGAATTTTCAAACATTTCAAAAAAAATGTTAACTGCTATTTTTAATTAATCTACTATTGTTAAAAACCTAAAACTATTAATATCCATCCATCCCTACACATTTTAGGTGTATGTTACATGCAAGTTACATCGAGCAATAAAATTTAAAAATTTCAACGAAATTTATTCAATATGAAATTTTTAAAAATAATTTTGCGAAGGAGTTAAGCACAAATGTACTTTACATTTACAACAACAAAAATTTGGAATACCATCACACCCTGGAAATTTACATCTTCCTCTTTTTGCTTGGAACATAGCCCAATATCCTATACTGTCCCTTCGTGTATCTGATGTTGGCATTTTGGCAATGCTACCTCTTTTAGATTTGGTTTCAATTTCGTGTTGTAAACTTGAAGAGCTAGGACGCCCTTTTTTCTATGGTCTTTTTGTATGCACCACTGGCGCATAATGAACTGGCAAGATCTGCTTTGAACTGAAGTAAGCTCAGTTGCTCTTTTTTAGGAATCTGATTTAGTGCATCTCTTCTGTATAAAAGCCAACTGTTTACAACATGTAGGTCCAGAAGATGAAAATAAATTTTATGATACCATTTTTTACTGCGGATTCTTGTCCGATATAACGCAATTAGGGAATCTACCAAATCGACTCCCCCCAAAAACTGATTGTAAATAGCAACTGCATTAGGATAATCTACATCAATTTTACTTTTAGTTTTAGCATCCCAGCGTTTTGACTTGTGCTGTAGGATAAACTCCAACAAAGGAACTCAGTAGATGCACCGGTTTATTATCATACCATTTTGTAGGTATTAGTTCAACACCTTCTATCAGTGTTCTAATTTCTTCTTCACCCTTTCTCTCTCTTTTTCATTTCTTTGTCACATATAAATTTACATCCTTCTAAACGATTAGGACGCACAGTTCCTAAACTATGAATGCCCATTTTATGTAGTTCTATTTGTAATTGAATACCATTGAACCAGTTATCAAAATATATTTTATGATACAGGTTTCTAGGTACTATTTTTGACAAACGTAAAACCACATTACCACTATAGTCCGTCTCAACCTTATTATGCAGTACAGGTCTTATGGGAATTGATTTCATGGTTGCCAAATCGTCTCATTGTATAATGTCGTTACAGTTCCGGTTCAATATCTGACATTTTTTGTAATCAAAACATAACCTATACGACTGTTTGTCATTCAATTGATGCATACTGCATACAAAAAATTAATAGTAATTTGAAACACTAAAAGGGGAGAATATATGGGAAGATGGATTAGTTAAAATATTTGTAATAATATAATCCTTTGGGATTGTTCTGTAAAAAATTATTTAAAATCTAACTGAATATAGTAAGCCAGAGTAAATGAATTAATATTTCAAAGAAACACTTAAGGTATACAATTTTCTTAGACACTGAATATTGACATCTTAATCAACCATCCACTATAAATTCAGACCAAGACAAAGTTAATCACAAGTTTATTTTTCATAAAAAACTTTTCTATTTATAAAAACAACTTAAATAATACATTTTTATGAAAAGAATAACAATAACCATACACAACATGTACTTTTATTTTTTAATATGTTACATGACGTATATAGTCTTATTGAATATTAATATGTTAGCCTACATTGCATTATACACATTTAAAGACACAAATTCCTCACAAATTCATTTTGCAAAAACATATTTTCCCATTTATAAGAACAAGTTAATAATACATGATAACATTTATGACAAAACTAACCATGACCATACAAAGGAGTAGGTACACATATTGTTCTATTTTTCTTCATCACTTAAAGAATCTTGATCTGATGATGAATGTGACGTTAATTATAAACTCTTCAACATCGTCTTGCAAGTTGGCAAGGTGGCCAATGTAATTCCGCCAGTTGTTCACTGTTACATTCTGATAACCCTTCACAATTAATTGTTCAATATCTCTTTGTTTGAATGTCGTATTGTGCATTTCAACGTAGTGCTTAAATTGTGCCCACACCATTTCAATTGGGTTTAATTCACAATGATAAGGTGAAAGCCGAAGAACATAATGCCCTTTATTCTTTGCAAATTCATCAATTTTGTTTCTCTCATACTGAGACCTAACCTCTGACACACAAGCCAGTAAATCTCTTTTTAACATGTCATTATCAAGTGGAATATTCTTCTCAGTGAGCCATTCAATAATTTGGTCTTCTCCGTGCTACTGCTGGAAACTTTTCTAATTTTCTCGTGTGATATGAGGCATTATCGAAACCAACAACCGAGTTCTCTAGTATATTTGGAAGCAATTTATTCTTGAACCAATCTCCATATGTATCTGCATCCATTTCGCTATGAACATCAGCAGTATTTTTCTTACAAAGAAATGTACATTCAGCACCAATAACAAAACCTTGCTCGCCTCCAGCATGAATTAATGGAAATCGAGGCCCAATACCACTTGGTGATTTTACACCAGTGCTGAGTCCTTACGTAAAAGCTTGTCGACTGCTTTGAACAGTAACGTCAGCCCACTTTTTATTTACCGAGTGTCCTGCATTCACTCATGATTCATCAGTATATATTATAGTTCTACCTAAAAATAAAACAATCACAATCAAACACAAGCAAGTAATAAATTGCGTAATGAACATAAAAGTACAACAAATTAAATGATAAACTATACCTTCGTCTCTGAATTTTCTGATGGCTCGTAAGTATTTATGTCTCCACCTAATGATGTCATCTCTTTCAATAAGAATACTCTTTCGTCCCACTTTTTAAAATTCAAAACTCATATCATGTAGCAATCTGTAAAAAGTATATGTAAGTATATGTATATAGGTTATCACGTTAATCAGAATTATAGATCTAGGTATGCATACTTACTTTTAAATGCTTGAAAAAGATAATATGCTTGCTAAAAAGAACGATTTAACAGAAATTATATATAGATAAATTAAAGACAATATAAAAGTTTACACACTACGGCAAAAACTGACAATTGACAGCAACGATTACTCTGTACTCATATACCCATCATATATTGCATAATAGAACTTGCAACAAGGCAACCGGATATAAAGATGTCGTTATTAAGACACTACTAAAGATAATAAGAGATGCAATATCCCTATTAAACCTGTACTGCATAATAGGGTTGAGACGGACTATAGCACCTACATCTGGAAGATCAGGATCGTGATCAATAGCTCCAGTGTAGAGCTCCTAGTTATAAACTATGCCATCAGAGCCACATAGAACAAATCTGTGGTGATTTGCCAAAAGCTGATATGTCATTTTTTTCAATTTTTTGGTTATATCACCCTGATATGTAGTCGAGTCCAAAGTTTTATCTACGCCAAAAGCTGATATGTCAATCCAAGAGTCTGAGCATGCGTTACAAATTTACATTAGTCAATATGTCTGTGAACGCAATTTCAGTTTTTGCCAAAACCTGTTATGTCTGACATATCATGTTTGGTCGGCTTTGGGAAGGTGACATATCAAGTTTTGACAAATAGTATTAAGGTTATGTCAGTGCAGCTTCTGTTTAGTTTAGTTTAGTTTTTAATATAAAAAGCCAATAAAACAGGTAAGTAGGTTTATTTGTTGTACTTTAAGAAACTAAATACAACGGGTTTTTGGAATTCAGTAATTAGAACTAAATTAATTTTTTAATTAAGGGCCGGTTTATTCACATTTAAGTAAATTTGATAATTGTCACGTAGTTATCAGTGATCTACCAATGGGGAATCGTTAATCATAGCAACAACTGGATAAATTTACAAATTTAATAATTAAACGGCGAATTAACTGAGCCTTAGTAAAATTTTAAAAAACTAAAGAAAATCATTCCAGTACTAATATTAATACAGGTTATTGATTTTAAATTTAAACCATGTCACGAGGAAAACGAATGTTAGAAATGGTAACAATTCAGATTAATGAAATTAGTGCCAATGAAATTCAGAAAGTCACTGTTGAAAAAATTCCCAGTCTAGCTGATTTACCTCCTTCCACCGCTATTCTTCTCGAACCAAACATAAATGAAATTCAACCAGAGGAAAACAGAAATAATTTAAATAATTATTATTCTACACCTGAACCAAGCTGCAGTAACAGTCGAGCAGATGAAAATATTGGTTATGATTTACAAAATGAGTATGATAGCGAGTCTTGTGACGACGACAGGGATGTCGATTATGTTCCTAAAGATTCATCGGAAGAATCTGAAAATGAACCATCTATTGTAAGAATTGGGCCGAAGACAATCAGATTAGATAATTCTTCAAATCTAAATAGGGAAGAAAACACAAATCAAGCAAATGAAGAAAACAAGATCGAAGCGGCAAACGATCAAGGTAGGAAACGAAAGTCAGTTAACAGAAAATTAATGAAGGAAAAGAAATTAAAAGGAGAAGAGTATTTAACTAGAAACGGTATTTTGGTACCAGCTAAAAAGTTTACACCTGTCATTAGCTGTTGCAGTAAGAATTGTGCTGATAAACTACCTCCAGAGAGTCAAAAAATAATTTTCGATGACTTTTTCAAAAATGTTACAAACAAAGATCAAGTTTTAAGCGACAGGATTAAATTGTCCGAAAAAAAAATAGAACGAAAAGGAAGAAGTAAAACTGGCATTACGAGAGAGAGACAAATAACAGCGTCTTACTTTGTTACGTCCAGCGATAAGGAAATAAATATTTGCAAGACTATGTTTCAAAAAGTCCATTCAGTCACAAGGGGAAAAGTTGATATTTTAATTCAAAAGCGACGTGCGTGCCAAACTGGATTTATAGACGACAATTTAAGTGGACGGCAGAAACCAGTAAATGCAAGAGAGGAAGAAAGACTAGAAGTAATAAACCATATTAACAGTTTCCCAAAATATCAGAGTCACTACTCATGAAGCCATACATCAAAATTGTATTTAGCACCTACGCTTAGCATTGCAAAAATGTATGACATGTATGTTAACAAAAGAAAGACTGAAGGAATGGAAAAACCATTGTGTTATTCAATGTATGCAAAAATATTTAATGAACTAGGCTATAAAATAAAAAACCCAAGTATTGACACTTGCAAAACGTGCGACAAGCTCCAAAATGATATTAAATGTGCAGCTACTGAAGAAGAACGAAACAAGAAAGTAGAGGAGAAAGATAAACATCTGGAACTGGCGGAAAAAGCTTAGGGGAATTGTGCTTAATATGACATATTTTTTTTTGGATGCCATTATCGGGAAAAATAAAATTGATTTCGAAAGACTGTTTGTGGCAAGTTCTTATTTGATGCATTGTATTTCCTTTTTGACATCTAAAAAAAAATAAACATTCATGGTTGACTTACAATTTTTTGATTAGTACGTTGATGCAAAAACCATTTTACCCGTATATGCTGGGTAAAATGACATACACTGCGTCATTTTACCCTAATTGAAAAGTAACATCTAATAATGAACAGTTTATTGTTAAAAGAGTATACATAAACAAAAGAACATATTAAAGATAAGATATAATACTTTCTAGAATAATAAAATTTATGCAAAAATTAATAAGTAACAAATTATTGCAAAACAATAACAATTAAAGACAAAGCTCACAAACGAATTTTTTTTGTCTCAATGGAATGCCTGCACAGTCATTATGGCACCAACTTTTGCACTTTTGGCATCTAATCCAAGACTCCCCTGCTTTAGATCGCTTGTAGGTATCGTTACAGTATAGACAAGACGCGTCTTCATCTGATTCCTCGTCTTGATATGGTTCTTCTATAGCGTCTTCATCACTCATAATTATTGATGATGTTGACTGAAATACATTTCTTTTGACAGCTCTTGCTGATTTTCTTTGTAGTTTTATAGGTTTATTAGTTTCTTTTTGCTTTATTTCTTCCACATAAGGACTTTTGGTCCATACAGCAGTTCCTTCTGATTTCCTTTTTCTCCGTTTTTCGAACGTAGTTTCATCAGCAGACGGTATAGGTGAAATTAAGTTTAAACAATTTTTAATAGACAAGCCATTTTCTATAACATTTTCTTCGGATGTTGAAGCCGATTGAAGGTCTACATTTATATCCTGAACATTTTCTTCCTCAGGCTGAGAATCCATATTTTGTATTTCACTTTGTTCGGTTGTCTGGTTTTCGAACCATTTTTCATTGTCAGTTACTTCACAGGGTGCATACAAATGATCTGGGAATATATCTGGATTTAATGGAACAATTCCGGTATTTTTAAATCCACTTATGGCATTTCCCATGGTAGCTGCTTTGGTATAAGCTGAACAAAATAATGTGCTGATTTGATATAAGCTTATGGTTCTGCCGGGGTTATTTTTCATCCACAAGGCGGACTCGGAATTGTAAAAAATTTCTAGTGGGCCAAAAAAGGCTACATCTAACGGCTGAAGTCGATGAGTAGAGTGGGGTGGTAAGCAAATAAGAATAATACCATTTTGTTTTGCTTTCAATAAAGCATCCAAAGATTTATGACTTCCATGGCCATCTAGAATGAGAATCACTTTTTCTTCTCTAGTCGGTTTTACGTGTTTGATAAAATGATCCAACCATTTAACAAAAAGTTCTGATACCATATAGCAAGTTTCGTAACACAGGCCAAGCGTATCAGGTGGTGATCCATCAAAGTATTCTGCCTTATAGTTTTTTCTGGGGAAAATTAGCGCAGGAGGAATATATCTACCCGCAGAGTTCATGCAAGCTACAAGCGTAACGTGTTGCCCTCTTTCTCCGCTCGTTATTGACCCTACTTGTTTTTTCCCCTTTTTCGCAAAAACTTTAGGAGGTTTATGCACGGTGGTAAGGGCCGATTCATCCATATTGTATATTCTACTATTTGGTATATTTTCAGTCTCCATTGTTTCACTAATCAGTCTAAAAAATTTTTGCACTTGTGGTCTATTGAAGCCTCTTGCTCTCGCTGCTGAAGTCGGTTCTGGTGTTCTGAGTGATATTTCTGGATGTCTTGAACGAAAGCCTTTTAACCAGTCCCATCCAGCGCATTTTGTTGTACTATTAAATTTATGAGGATATTTTTTTCTCACTGCTAAGTCATAAGCTAATTTTCGAAGTTCTGTTGCTGTTACACCGAAGAGTCTAGATTCTAATTGAAGAATATGTTCGACGACTTCGTTTTCGGCTTCAATGGGCAATGAAGTCTTGGTTCCCATTATTTTATTGGTACCAGTTGCATATTTATTTTTATTAGTAGTTCTACGTCTCAAAGTTGCCTGAGGTACATTGAAGTACTTTGATGCTTTAAGCCAACCCATGCGTTTCTCCTGTATCGCCTTTATAGCGTTACTCATATCAGCTTCTGACCATGTTTGCCGATTAGATTTTCTTTGGTAGTTAGACACCATGACGAAAGAACAACTGAAAAATAAAACAAATTGTGTGTTTGGTCAATGCACTACAGCTCCATTTGGGTAATATGACATATTATGTCATTTAACCCGCACGCGATTATGTCATATTGCCCTGAAACTATGTTTATACGAAACTCCCTCCAAAAGATTTTGAGGTTAATGTTTGAGGCTGTACTTTTCACGCAATAACTAGAAACTGTGCTTTAAATTTTAATTGGTATTAACAAGAGTAACAAAAGCTAATATTTTAAGAATTACATGCAGTGTTAGTAAGGCTTAAACTAATTTTCACTTACCTTCAAACACCTATCCTGACGTACCGAACTCAGTTTATGCACACGAACTTCTCAGTCTTACTACATTCGTTTATTATCGTCAAAGCAACATTTGGGAAGGCGGTAAATTTGAATTGGTTAGTTGGTATAGAAATTAACGTAGGTATGTCATTTTATACAGTGTGTCATATTAAGCACAATTCCCCTACAGTCAAAAAAGAATTGACAAAGAGAGAGGTAGAAATTTCGACACTGAGCGAGTCATTGTTTTCGACCTTCAACAGAATTTGCCTACGCCGGCTTTGACCACAAGTGAAGTATATTATAAAAGACAATTATGGACCTATAACTTTACCATGAGAGATTGTTGTACAGAAATTACAACTTGTTTTATGTGGCACGAAGCTTTGTCAGACCGTGGAGCAGATCAAATTGCCTCTTGTATAGTTCACTTTTTGAAAGATTTGCCCGATAGTGTTAATAAGGTAGTTTTATATTCAGATTCTTGCCCCGGGCAAAATAAAAATAATACTGTGGCAGCTGCACTTTCTTGGTTTCTGCATCAATCGAAAAATATAAACATTATTGAACACAAGTTCTTAGAAGTTGGCCACTCCAGACTAGAATGTGACTCCGATCATGCACGAATCGAACGAGCCAAAAAAGCTGCATGTGATATCGAAATAAGGATTCCTCATGATTGGTATCAGTTTGTTCGAACCGTTCGAGGGAAGAAACCTTTCAAGGTTGTTGAAATGCAAAAAGAAGACTTTCTGCTATATTCTTCTTTGTTAAGAAGCGTTTTTGTTAAGCGCGATCACACCGAAGAAGGAGCAAATATACGTTGGCATGATATTAAAGTGTTGCGCTTCTCAAAAGAACTGCCACTTGGAGTTATTGAAGTGAAGTATTCGCACGATGAGAATGAGCCGTTTTGTCGGCTTAACATTAAAAGAAGACAAACGTTATCCCCGAATTTTTACCACAGGTTTATGATGGTCCCAAACCTATCAATCCAAAGAAGAAAGATAATCTTGTGTTTCTGTTAAAATACATAGACAGCGTTTACCACCCATTTTATCAGAATCTTACCGTAAATGCAAATGCTGAAGATGCTCTATGAAATTTTGTTGTTATAATACTTAAATTTTGATAATAAAGTATGTTAATATAATACACTGTGGTGTTCCTTTAGATAAACACTTTCACAGTATTAAAAAAAAATGATAAATTTCATAGTAAAAAAGTCATTTCCAATAAATGGGCGAATTTTGTACAGTTTATCTTTGCCTCCAGCCAAAAGATTATTATCGTTAAAGTGAATTTTTGATTTGATCTGTTCCCATTTATTCCTAGACATTGTTTCTGCTATTTTTGCGACCCGAGTTTCTTATTGCCAACACATTCTGGTTCGAGGCAAACCATAAATGTACATATAGAATGTTATTTCTATAAATCTTTTCAGTTCCTCAATGCAAAGCGAAAGAGGCCGAGTAATATCTGTTTGAAGAGGATATAGGTTACTCTGTTCTACAATGTATTGTAATATGTCCTTATCAACAAGCTGTCTAAAGTACCACAAGGGTGTGTTAATTGTTTCCGCACTGAGTGGTAATTGACCTTTCCAGGGATATATTGATTGAATTTGTCTCGCCTTCGTGGACGTCCACTTTACTCTTCTTTTTTGTTTTATCGTCTTTTTCTTCGGTTTGTTGGAGAAATTCGCCAATGGAAGTTCATCCTCTGTATTTCAATCAGATTGGTTATTGTTTTCCTCTAAGTCCGATTCAGGTATTGGAGAAGAAGCATATTTTAGTTCTTCATCGCCTTCTTCAAGAAAAGAATCTGATTCTTCCGCCAGTATAACACCCTCTTCATTCGAGTCCTCATCGCTTTCACTCAAGTCTGGATCATCAGAATCTTCTGGGTTATCTGGTGGTAATTTAGTAAACATGTGAACATTTTTTGTATTAGAAGATTTTTCATAGAAGATGGATCCATATTTATGCTATAAAGAATAAAATGTTTGTTGGTCCGTTGTGGCTCGTTGTAACTTTGAAGTAACATACCTATTTTTCTCTGTCAGAACGAAAATAAGCAAGTTCTTGGTTTCACAAGTATTCACAAACAATAATGACAAAATGTAGAAATCACCATGTATTTTTAGTTTATTATTTCTCACTTTATTTTACGATCAATTTTCATTCAGTTTGCAAGTACATGCAACTTAGGCGCCATTACTGGTGGGTGAATGCTACATTTCAATTTACTTTTTTAAATGTTTGTTAGATGGCGCTATATGTGTGCATTTCTGAATCCATGATGTTACTTTACAGTTACGATGGTCCGTAAAGGATGGAAAACTACTATTTCAGTAGAAATTTTTTTTCTGGTATGCTCCTTAGTGTCACATGGGGCCATAGAGGGTTAAAAATTTCTTGAATCATTTGTTTCCCAATAGATAACATTGTGAAGGCAGTTAGTCTATTCTCGCCCATTGTGCTTCTAAGGAAAATTTTTATTGACTTTAATATGGAGAAACAACGTTCCCCTTCTGCGATTGTCATGGGCATCGTAACAATTGCTTGTAGTCCAGTTCTGTGTTTAATTTATTTTTCTTTAAAAATGGAAAGTGTGAAATTGCTGAATCTAAATGTAGGATGGGAAAATTTGATGAATATGTTTCAAAATTTTCCACCGAAAATAGGTGTGCTATTTCCAAATGGCCTGCGAACGCGAATCTTCTTTTTATTTCTGCAATTATGATGTCACATACATCCTTAGCTTGCACAGTTGTAGAAATATAAGAATTTCTTTCATCTGTCTTCCTTCGTTTCCTAGCTTGACTTTCATCAATGTCTGCTAACTCGGTTTCTTTAATAGTATGTATGTTGTCTCATTCTTTTTGAATATTTTCTTCAAACTCAGTAATGCATTGTTTTACGGTTATGGAATCAGTAGCCCTTTTTTGAAGCTGTGAATATAAAATATTAACGTGAGGCATTACACGATGAAACACTGCCAACCAAAACACAAATTTATGCTCATGCAATAACCTTAAAAGTGTACCTGCCCTTGTGATGGTATCAGATTGTCTGGATGTGGATTGCATTTTTTCCATACACTCTGTATATGGTTCTCTGTTTTTATATACAGTGTCAACGGTTCTAATTTTAAAGTTCCACCTTGTAGCAGAAGCTCTAAGAACCCTATTTCCAACCACTATATCTAATATGGCAACTCTTTGTGGAGAATTTGGAAAAAAATCACTTAATTCGGAAAAAAATATATGTGCATTTGTATTTATGCTTGTTGTCTGAGACATTATTAAATTCAGTTGATGAGCATAACGATGAATATAATGGTCATATTTAAATTTATCTTTAATAATTTTAAGTTTTTGCACATCACCATGGGAGCAACTCATGACGCTTGCTCCGTCATAACTTTGAGAAATTAACTGATCAGAATGTTTTAAAACATAATTTAAAGTTTCTTGTATGCAGGCAGCTAAGGCAACAGCATTATGTCCATTCGGTTTTATAAAAGTTCAATTAAGAATCGTTCAACAGGGGTGCCATTTGCTAGTATAACGGTAAACATTTTTCAGGCAGTTACATCAACCACTTTTACTTTCTTATACGTAGTATAAGGAAGTATTGTGATGATGAAAATTTTCGACCTCGAGATTTTTGCAGATGTCCACGTTTTGAGGTCCCCTGATACCAAAAAAGTGGTTTTTAAAAAATGTCTCTGTGTGTGTGTGTGTGTGTGTGTCTCTCTGTGTGTGTGTGTGTGACCACGATAGCGGTCAAACCGCTGGAGATATCAATTCCAAATTTTGTATTTACGTGTATAATCTCCCTCTTGAGATCTGATTAATTTTTCAGTAAAATCGGTAGACCGGAAGTAGCAGTTTACTTCAGTGAAAAAATCGAATTTTGCCAATATTTCGTCAAATACTAAGTTTATACAAATTTATAAAGAATTCATATGTACTTAAAATTAAAATTGAGAACAATTTTATTTAAAAAGTTTTTCGAAATTCCTACCGGTAGTAGGTCTTTTACTCTTATCGAAAATCGGTTTTTTGCGAATATTTCACAAGTCAAGCTTTTTAGACAGGTACGTTACGTGTATAAAAGTATTTAAAACATAGTTTGAATATCTTTTGTATAAAAAAGATTTCAAAATTCGGACCGGAAGTAACACTTTTACTCTTACCGAATAGCGATTTTTGGCAAATATGTCGTAAATTATGCTCTCTATATATATTTATTAAGAGTACAAAAGTATTCAGAGTTATATTTGCAATATTTTTTGTATACATGAAATTTCAAAATTCGGACCGGAAGTAGCACTTTTACTCTTAGCGAGTAGCACTTTTTTTCGAATATCTTGCAAAGTATGCATTCTATAGCGATTTATTAAGAGAATAAAAGTACTTAGAATAGGATTTTGAATAAGTTTTGTATAAAAAAATTCTTAAGATTGTATAGTTTGAAACGCTCATACGTATAAGAAAGTCGTGTGGTGGCCACACCTCATTTTTTATAAATATGTTTAGTGACTTATAAAATCGATATGAAGCTTGTTTGCGTCGTAGTGGTGAACACTTTGAACATTTAAATTACATAGATCAAAAAATAAATATAATTTTTACTTTCGGTATTGTTTATTCTAATACAATATTTCGTGAACCATGTACACTTTATCTACTCCCATAGCTATAACTATACACAACACAAAAAGTATCTTTACCAGTCTAGGAATCATTTGCGCAAAATCATCCTCGACTGGTAAAAGCTACTTACCTCCTTTGTGGTGTAAATAACTAATACCAAATCGGAGAAAATTATAATAAGTACAACAAAATTACAACAGTTTAGAAACAACACAAGTTCGAAAAATATAATGTGAAGAAGTTATTCGACTACTTATCGCCCTCAGCTTAAATATTTCATAAAACGCAACACATGAACTCCGAATCTATATAATCTAAATGAAACAAACAACGAAAATTCCGTACACTTTTTATAGGCCCATAACGTTTTTGATATCACTGCTGGCGCGTATAAGTTCATAAATGTTTCATAAACTATATATAGGGTTGCGAGGGCCCTCATCAATTTTTTCTAATATTAGAATTTTATAGGCGAATAAGGTACCTGACCAAAAACCTAACCTTATTTTATTGTTATTATTTTTCTTTTTTTTTTCTTGTTTGAAGGGAAGCGTGTGATCATACTTATTCCCCTGCCACATATTGGAAGGGTAGACTAATAATATTTCATTATTATATAGCTAGAGGTATGCACAGGTGTTGTATACTCAAATTGGGAAGTTTACGATAAGTATATTTCGTTTAATTTTGAACCATATACTGTACATGGTGCTGGTCCTGCACAAGCCATCAATGAAGTCTCTCATTCGATAATTATTTCATTACCGGAATAGACATTGTATCCCTGAACACTGGAATAATTATATACACTTTGGGCCAACATAAAAATAAATTAAGTACCGCACATAACAACTATAGTATTTTAATGTTCAAAGAAGTGTATAATAGACAAATAAGTTATAGGTATAGGGGAAGTACGGCTATGATGGCATCCTTTTTTATAAATATGCGTAACTGTGTTCATTTAAACCGCAATAGATATTTAACCATGGCAAAATTCAAAGAATAGGAAGTAGTTTCATAAATAACCAATCTAAGCTATTCCAAAATAATATATTTCTATAAAATATATATTTTGATTTTATTGCCAAGTGTGCCATCATATATCTATATAATGTAATGATGACACACCATATATGGTAATGAAGGCATAGGTAGATACTAATTATTTACAATAGATAAAAAAATTAATGCATGCAGGATTTTCATCATCAGAATCATCTTGAAATTGTGGAATATTTGGATCCAGATTTTTATAACTATCAACAGCGAATTCAACCCTTTTCTTAATTTTCTTGCGGACTTTCTCAGTTCTTTTGCTTTTTGGTGTGCTTCCTTGAGTTTTAGTAGTTCAATAGTGGGTGTTTTATTCAAAACACCTTGCGCATCTGATCTTTTGCGTTTTCTCTGTTTCAGTATTGAATCCATTTGAGGGACTGGTGATAATTCGTGTATAAAATCAGTCACATTTGAAGAAGTCACTGGAATCTTTATTGATGACACGCTACTTACTTCAACTACAGAATAAGTTTTTCTGACCTAAGCAGAAATTTTCTATCGTATTCATACAACAAACTACTGTGAAATGCTGACCTCTTTCAGCAGCAGTTAATGAGCCTGCTTGATTCTTTCCTTTGCAGGCAAAAATTTTTTCAGAACCAGATTGGACAGTGGACAATCCAGATTAGTCCATGTTAAAAATTTGTTCAGGCGTAAATTTGTATTCTTCAATTACTTTTGTCAAATTTTCAAAATATGCTTTGATATTTGGTCTATTGAATGCTTGAGCTCGTGCAAGAGAGGTTGCTTCAGGAATTCGGAGACTTATGGTAGGGTTTATCTCTTCTCTTCCGTTATCTTTCTAACTGTTCTCTATCCCTCATCACCCTAACAATAAGATTGTGGATTTCATTCCAGCTCCTTTCAGACTCTAGCATTTTCTTTATTGTGTTCTCTGGGGTAATCTCTTCACCAAACTCGACAGCCAGCCTGTTTCTATCTAGTTCCCATTTATTACATGCAAACACTGCATGCTCAGGAGAGTCTATAGCACCACAGTACCCGCACAAGTCCTCCGTTGTTAATCTGAATCTCAATAAAGATTATTATTATTATTATTATTATTATTATTATTATTATTATTATAATTATTATTATTATTATTATTATTATTATTATTATTATTATTATTATTATTATTACCGCCAATGGAAGTTCATCTATCAAATTTTGAAAACCATTTACCAGAAATTCTAAAAAGTTGTCCCCTGCCAGCCTGTTAGGAATAATGACTGGCCCGATTAACCGATTCCCGATAATACCTGCCCATACATTTACCCTAAACCTATGCTTGTGGTTAGCTGGTCTAAATACCTGAGGATTTTCCAAAGCATAAAAATGTGAATTTCGCTGACTGTAAAATCCATCTCGTGAAAAATTAGCTTCGTCCGCCCACAAGATATTTCTGTAAAATTGAGGGCTTCATTGTATTTGCTCTAAAAACCAGTTACAAAAATTCTCACGACGGCTTGACGTTTTCTGTAATGATAAGGGTGCAACCGCTCATCCTTAATATACTGTATGACAAAAAAGAAACGAATCATCCTCTAAACGTTTTTATTTCGTAGCCAAATTTTGTACAGATATTTAGGGTGTTGAGAATAACAAACGATTAAAGTTTCATTGCAGAAATGGCACTTGTTATAATGAAAATTCAATAATGAGTTAATGCTCCACGTAACCGAATACATTCTACTATCCGCCTATATAGGCATGCTTCGAATTAGTTGATCTATGGATTCCTGTGGAAGCTCATTCCAAGCAAATTGTAGGGCATCATGTAGCTATTGTATGTTCATAGGAGGGTTAGATAACATACCAAGCCTGCGACCCATTATATCCCAGACATGTTCTGTAGGCGACAAATCTGGTGATCGTGCAGGCCAATGAAGAATATTGATGTTGGCGTCTTGTAGGAATCGTAACTTTACTGCGGCCACATGAGGACGGGCATTGTCTTGCTGGAATGTGGCATTATTTAGCCCTCGGATATATGGTAAAGCAATTGGTTCCAGAACTTCGTTAATGTACATTTGAGCATTTAAGTGGCCTCGAAGGAATACTAAAGGAGTCCTACTTACCTATGCTAATTCCAGCCCATACCGTCAATCCTCTAGTAAGAGCTGTCTCACGTTCTACAGCAAAATTCAAAAACTGTCTTTCACCTCTTCGACGCCTAACTCGTCTACGACCATCATGCACCTACAAACAAAATCGAAATTCGTCAGAAAAGACGATACTGCTCCACTCTTCATCCCAATGTGGCCCATACATTACACCATTCTAATCTAAGGGTACGATGTGGATTAGTGAGAGGCAGTATTAATCTTGGACGATAGGAAATCAATCCAAACGAACGAATACGACGATATATTGTACGCATTGTTATTCTGTGGTTTATCTCTGCCGAAAAAACATTTCCTATAGATCTTGAGGTACTACACCGATCTCTATCGGCAAGCAATCTTAGCCTACTATCTTCTCGTTCTGTGGTTCCTCTAGGTCGTCCAGAACCTTTTCTAGGATGTTGCCTCCCTGCTTCAGACCAATCTCTCCAACAACGAATAACAGTTGCGACATTTCTTTGCATCCGCCTGGCGATTTCACGAAATGCAATACCTGCCTCATGTAGTCCAATGATGCGACCGACCCCTTTCAAAATCGCTTAGCTAATTCGGTTGTCGTCGAACTCTTGGCATTTTAATACACTAAATGACAGGTATAGACTGTCACAAATGAGAAAACACAACTAAACCGATTAATAATAAGCAGAACAAAATCGAATTTTTGAAGTGTAAACTTCTTTAGGCGCGTTGCGCTGATTGTAGGCAGTGAACAAGACTGACCTGCAACGCTCGGATATGTAACGATCGGATATGTGTAACGCTCGTATATGTGTAACGCTCGGATATGTGTAACGCTCGGATATGTGTAACGCTTGGATATGTGTAACGCTTGGATATGTGTAACGCTCGTTCGGGTAAAGTCGGCTAAGGGAACAAGATAAATAAATATATCATATATGTAGAGGTATTTAATTTCAATTAAATTGAAATTTAAATTAATAAATAAATTCATATCCTCGAGCAGATTCGAACCCGAGCCGAACGGGTATGACCAACGTATGACGCCGGCAGGTTGCATCGCACCAACGCGGGACACATAATCGATTATTCATATCGTCTATTTATACATATACATACGTCACTTATATACTCGTTCGGTGACCGTTACATTGGAGAGCATGACGCATCAGTTGTATAATACGTTACTGAATATTATACGCGTGTGTACATGTGTAAATGTAATAAATGTGCGAATACGTTTTATTTAATACGTTACTGAATATTATACGCGTGTATTTCGTATTATTAACCTCGCCTTGATGAAGTTTACACTTCTGCTGTGTGGTTTTAAGCACACCCATTTTCTTGTTTCGTTGAAGCTCGGTAAAAAAGTCATGTTTTTTATCTGTTCTTTATATAATTTATTACTTTCAACACCATAAACGTCTGTACAAAATTTAATTAAAAAATAATCATGTTTGCATGGTGATTCGTTTTTTTTTGTCGTACATTATAATTCGGCCAGCTGAACAGTGTGATATGTCTAGTATATTACCGAGTTCAAGTGTTGATATATTGCTGGATTGTCTGCTAATAAATTTAAAGCGGCATCGTCTTCTTCAGGGGTCCTTGTAGTTTTTGGACGACCTCTATCCCGATAAAAGGCACCTGTTGGTGATACGCTTCCTGTTTTACTTATACTTCGGTGTAAACGTCTAAAGACATTACTACTAAGACGTGTTCTCAGAGGATATCTTTCGCGATAGACTCTAGCAGCAACAGCAGCATTATTTCCGCGTTCCCTCGGCATCAAATGCATGTCTGCATATTCGTCGTTTGAAAACATTTTAACATAGATTTTAAAAAAAACGCCAACATAAAGAACTAATCAACGGAAAATACAGCTAAGAACTTGAACATCCAAAATGCAACGAAAATTAATAAGGGTTAACAAAGTTGTTTAAGCGTAAATTCAGGACAACGTTGCCATAAGGTTTTTCGGTTAAAATTAGCCTAAAATGATTTTCTAGAAATTGTATAATTAGAAGAGGGAGTAGTTACAAACCTGGTCATAGTTGTTCAAAATTATTATCCCATTGATCATATCAGAACCAATCTATAAAATGTTTTACAGTAATTTAGACAAACGACATCTAAAGTGTGGCCATTTCAAATAAACTGACATTTAGGAAAGAGTAAATATAATTTTACAATATATAAAAGGGCTTACCTATGAAATTAATCTACTTCACGAATTAATTATTAATTTGTATGATAAACTAATAGAGAAGACACTAAAGCACTTAACACAATCGAAACAAAACTCAATTGACACGAATTCACAAAACTAAAAACAATAATAAATAACATCACACAAATGAAAACAAGTGGTAAGAGACTTTCCTTTTTGTATAAAAACAAGACAAATTTCATAAGTACGTACTTATAAATTGACATATGTCACATTTAATTAGTATAAATCGAAATTATATCGCCCCCTAAAAAATAAATCCGAACTAAAATTTAGATATCATCTGTAACCATTAATAATCACCCACCACATGCAAATAGAGGCTGTTCTTCATATATGTTTGACATTTAATCTGTCATATTTAAATTTGACAGACAGGCATGCCAACAAAAAATTTAAAAGGATTGCCAATCCAGCATAAAATCACAAGCATTTTAATTTAATGTTTTAATTAACTCGTCAGATCATCTCTTACTGATTTCTTTGTTTACAGATGTTAATCAAAGTGGTACCATCGACAGAAAAGACTTCGAATTAGCCATCGAGGTAAGATAAAGCATATCGTTTTCACTTTTAATTTGTTTCACGTCGTGTAATTCCTAAACAACGGAGAAAATAAAACAACACGTCCCCTGTAATTTATTAACATTCGAATATGTCCCTAATATCGATTAGTATACGTTTACCTCAGTCGACTGTCGGAAAAACAACGACTTTGCTATGGCTTTTTCGCATTTATAACTATACATTTTCCGTTCAACGGGAAGTAAATCCAGTTAAAATAAAGCATCTCAAAAGTTGAATTATCGCCATCCTTCCAGGCTTAAAATGACGCTATTAATCACGACTGAATGAAAATATTGCCAAATAAAACGTTAGCGCTTTGGTAGGTAGGTACATATATCTTATGGAGAAGAACGTGTTTAGTTCAAATATGGATTTATTAATTAAAGTTCGTAGTGTTAACCTATTTTACCTTATACCGCGAGATCAAAAATGATATTGATACAGGTTTGCCATGGAATGTAAAACGTCTGTCTTAAGTTATATCATTAAGGGTCCTATATAGTGGATCTGTCAACAATGGAAAAATAGCAGATTTTAGATGCAAGATATTTTTGTTGATTTTTAATTTGGAGAAAACCTTTCAACATCAACTTATGAAGACTTTAGTTATCTACCCCGCTGAAGAATCAAATTTAGAAAAAAATATCGGATTAAAGAAAATTAATTAATATGTCAAAATATTAAAAACAAGTTTTCTCGAAAATCCTTCGGAGGAGATTTGTTTGCTTGGGTTCACGTTATAAATTGAATAAAAAGCTACCCCGCTCTGCACTTATTTTTCGTTCAACTATTCTTTACTTTGTTTTAAATAAATATAAAATAAATTAAAATTAGGCAACCCACATTACAATGAATTGTTATTCTAGTAAAAATCTATCCACTATATAGGACACTTAAGACGGGCGTTTACCAACAAATAGAAACTTATGCAACTAAATTGCTCGCGGGATGGGTAGACGCAAGGGGGTGTGAGTAAGTGAAGCTACACGATATTCGGTTTCCTTCACAGCGCTTCGGTTGTATTCATAGATTAAGGAATACTATCGATGGGAAACATATGTATAAAGAATGAGTACTTACCGAACTGTTGATGTTGTTGATGTTTTATAATAAGCCAATTTTCGCATGCCCATAACTGTTATATTATTATACACTCGAATATTATAGGTATATATGACATTTAAATGTCAGTAACAGTTTTTAATTAAACTGTCACTCGCATTTCTTCCGATAGATTTTCGTCTTCGCTAGGACCGGTAGAGATACCGTAAACTGGGGATAGACGACGCGTAAAATCTTGTGTGAAATGTGTGTGACAAGGTTTACTGTTTAATGTTTTTTATCTTTAAAAATAATTACATAAATTTTATTTTTTCTTTATATCGTACATCAAATGTGCAGCTAGCGCGTAGAGGTCTTCTTTTTTCTTTTGTGTACATGCCTTAGTTAGCAGACATTAATAAAATTCATGCATTTTTGTGGTTATTTCTAAGACACATAACTTTTTTAAGAAAATAAATTAGTACAAAAAGGGACCTTAACATTATAAATTGATGCCTTTTGCATCACTAACCCAAATTTGAGATTCTAAAATTACAAAATGAGTTTAAAAAACGCGAAACGGCGATGCCTTAAGTGTCATACAGTCATTAATATAATGACAAATATTAATGGCAGTATGACACTTAATGATATAACAGACGTTTTACATTCCATGGCAAACCTTTATTAATATAATTTTTGATCTCGCGATATAATGTTTATACTTTTTGATGTTCCAATATAAGGACATTTTGCCATGAAAAACGTATATTATTTTTTTATAGAAAACATAATTTGATGAAAACAGTGTTACGTTTCCTTGAAAACGTCAACACAGTCGAATGATTTTAGGTCTTCTTTTCCCAAGTTCGTTTCTTTCCCCAGATCCAGTGAGATTTTAAAAGAAACACAATATGTACTAAATATAGACTCTTGAAAATACAAGGTGAGGTTATTTATCCGGAGGATTACTCCGAAGTCTAGCCGTGCTGCACGAATCCGAGCCTCAACAATTTTCTTTGCTTCATCAAGTAGTACTTTTATATTCAAAGAGTGATGACGTATTGTTATCGGCTTTGCATATGCATAGTGCAGTTTCGAAAAGAAAAATGTTGTTATTTATTACTGAGACATACATGAAATTGTGATGATGAAAATTATAAGTGAAATGCATCATTCAATTGAATGGATGATTAATCATTTGTCAAGTGGGTCAACATATATAAAACAACAAAAATATGTCATACAATAAGTGCTATGTTTGCCGAGTGGAATTTAGAAGGACAGAAAGGAAGGAAAAATGTTTCGTATATGAGGAAGAGAGACATGGTAAATGCGCTGCAGTCAGTGACGGAACAGCTAAGAAGTTGACTGACACGGATATAATTACACATATATGCGATATTTGTCGTAAAATGAAACTGTGTCAAGCAATAAAGGAAATGGATCAAAAACTTAATGATTGTCTCCAAACTATATCAGAACAATCAGGAGTTTATTTCGAACACCGAAAATAAGGCAGAAAAGAAACCTAAAAAGGATGATCAAAAATCACACGAAACAAAAGAGGATATTAAAAATAAAGTGGATCCAAGTAAACTAGCACTTGGAATTGAAACAATAAAAACTGTTGGAAAAGGTGGTATCGCTACTAGATAACTGTAGTGATAGCAATTTTAAAGAAAAATTAAGAGAAAAAGTCATAAATGAAATTGGAAATAAGTATATAGTTTCTGAACCGAAATTAAGAAATCCGAAAATAATAATTACTGGTGTTGAACAAGATGTTATTGATGAAAACAACGAAAAACTGTCAGAAGCGATTATTAAACAAGATGACTTAACATATGTAGACAAGGACATCTCAGATAAAATTAAAATAGAAAAAAAAAATACTTAGACAAGAAAAAGAAGAACTATGGAAATATTATATTGTCTGTTCAACCGGAAATTTATTCCAGCATCATAGACAGGGCACAAATAAATGTAGGATGAAAAAAAGTAAGGTGTATGAACACCTACAAATAGTTAGATATTATAAATGTGCAGGGTGTAATCATTTTGCTAAAGAATGTTATAATGCGAAAACATGCTGTAATTGTGCTGGTGCTCATTTGACATTAAATGTCATACTGTCATTAATATAATGACAAATATTAATGACAGAATGACACTCAATGATATAACTTAAGATAGACGTCTTACATTCCATGGCAAACCTTTATCAATATAATTTTTGATCTCGCGGTATAAGTGTATGAATTGTGTAAGAATAAATGATAAATTTAAAGTGAATATTGACACTAATCACACAGCGTTTGATAGAAATTGTATAAATTACAAACGAATAGTAGATAAAAACAAAAATCGAAATATAAATATATGTAGCAATTTGATAGTAAGTAGGGTTGATGCATTTACTAATGATTAAATTGTAGTTTTGAAGTGTTAAGAACATTAGAATATTTGAACAATTAGTATATAAAAAGAAAAAGTTTTAGTTTCTAAGTAATATATGTTTATATTTAATAGCAATTGCTGAATAAAGATTATTATTATTATTATCAATGATCTACCACACACAAAGTACAGGAACCCCTTTTGTTGTCGCCGAGAGTAGCTGAAATGCCACCGTCCTAGTAGACGTGTTTCCATCTTCGAGCAGTGTCTGAAATTCAATGATCAGAAATTTCATCTTGAAAAAGGGAGAAATTTTTGAGACCACTTTGTTTCACAAAATAGAGCAATCAATATTAGGCGTATTCTTCCTTGGTAAAACAGATTCACGAAAGAAACTGATTATATTCTTCATTGTTCGAAAATGTTTCGTAATTTTGTGATCTAAATGACGTCATTAACCACAAGGTTAACAGTCAAAAGACCTTAGTTTTTGCCTGCTATTATTGAGCAACCATCGACTACCATTGTCAAACACTATCATCAGCTTAAATGCTAAGTGCCTTAAGCTTTCGAAAATTTGCAGTAAAAGCTATTCTTGTTACATTTTTACAGAAATTTCATCTTTTTCTTCCTTGTTGTATTTTTATCCAAATACATATATTAAAAACACCGTTACCACAAATACATATTTCGACAAATATCATGTAGGAATGATTAAAACCGCATTGCGTATCTAAATGAGACTGATGATGGAAACATAGTTGTCGAAATAGGTTTTTAAGTATTTCTTCTGGTAACGGTTTTTTTTTTGTGTACCTATTAGTTTTAGTTTCATGTGCATGATATTCGTCAAAAATAAGAATATTTCACAACGTTTTCATTACAGAAAATTTGCACACTCCGAGGATGGTCTTCAAGAACTCCACAATACAAGAAGACTTTCGACGCCATGATACAAATATGGGATGGACTTCGACAGCGAGCAGATTCTAACAAAGACGGACAAGTATGTTTGATTATATAAGAAGTGAAACCACTAAAAAGACTTTTTTCAATTATTTTACTTTTACTTTTACACAGACAAAAGTATTTATTGACTAACAATTAGTTGTTATTTTGCGAACGATGTTATAAACACATCTGCGATGCTATCGCCATTTCAGAAATGACAGAACAATCTGACACATTTACTAAATGTATCCTTTCTTGTAACCGCAGGTCAGTGTCGATGAATGGTCATCAATGTGGGATGAATATGCCAAGAATCCGGAGAACGCTCTGGAATGGCAGACGCAGTATATGAGATTCATGTTCGATTTGGAGGATGCCAGTGGTGACGGGGGTATTGATGTGGATGAATTCACCAGTGTGTGTTCTTGTTACGGATTAGAAGTTTCCGAATGCAAGGAGGCGTTTGAAAAGATGTCTTCGGTAATATGAAATAACTTCATTCATTCGTGTAATTTATCTAGATTTAGAAGCATGTAAGCAAAATTCATACCGTAAGGGCAATTACAGATAGTCAGAAACACAAAAAATAACCTTAATTTATTCCAAAAGAAAAATTATAAATATGTAGGTTTGCATTCCTGGAAAAAAGAGTGTGCTGTCTGATTCAATTTCGCAGAGAAACGGATATGTGTGTACCTGGTGTCCCAGCGCGCTGCAGCGTAGAGGTAAAGTCCATTATTGGTATCTAATAATGTAGATAGCGAATAATTTTTTAATACAAAAATTGTAGATCATCATAAGCTCTACCATTTAAAAATATTTTTATTTATACAGAGTGTTCGACAACAACGAACCAACACAAACTTATGTTTTTTTTAATGGAATGCTATACATTTTTTTACATTCTATGATAGCCCTTGAAGGGCTGATTAAACTGACATAAACTTGTTTTGGTCGATTTTCAACTGTTTCTGAGATATGGCGATTTTTCGTTAAAAATTGCACAATATTTGAAAAGTTGTTATGAAATAACGACTGATGACTCAATTAGTAGAGATATCTTTTCAATACGTGAAATTAATGTTTGTTTCGACATTCGTTAAAGTTAAAAATTCTAAAATAAATTAAATGGATCACCCTGTATATTTATATGTCATTGAAAAGTACTTAAAATTTACCAATTAAAAATATATTTCTGCGACCTGTGGGCGATGTTGCAAAAGTTATAGGATATTATATCTGAATAAACCCGTTTACGACTTAAAAATATGTGTTGCCATGACTTAATTACACAGAGCATAATTAAAATTAATCGAAAAGACTTACTTCTAATCTAATATTATATATCTAATATTTTCTTTTTACAAATAAGTGATTTTTATTAAAATTTTAAAACTCATAAAGTGAAAAGTTTGGAAGTTCATGAATTAACAATAGTTAAAATATCGCAGTCGCTCTGTGTCATAAAATTGTTTATCGTCGTACTTAAGACTAACTTCTAAACTACTTTAAAATTAAAGAAGTCATACTTAGATTTATAACTTCATTTGAGCAACCAAATCGTCAATACAAGTATTTAAATGTACGTTATTGAAAACTTCTTTAACTTTCGCAATATCATGAAGAATGTATAAGTTACTATTTTCAAGCATCACAGTAATTATAAGTTTTCATATTACAAATTAAAAAATCTTCTTTAAGGTTCTCTTAATAAAGTTTTTACTAACATCAAGGACTCTAGAAAGACACTTGTATGAGGATTTTTTTCAACGCATAGCAAAAGAACCCATTTTGCATCTGCGTTTTCGACGGCAGCAGTAACACGGCTTTTTTTTCAGGCGGAATACTGCCAGTTTCTTCAAATCGCAATTTTTGAAAAGCACGCATCAATATTTGTATATCTTTGTGCCAGTAAACAAGCACTTTCCCCAAAACATAGATCATATCTATTAATTCCAATTTTAAATATTTCATTTCGCACTGAACGTAAATTCATGGACATACTTACTGCCCTTTAAACTGAAGCTATAAATCTAAGTTTAATGTTTAAACATTTTTTGACACACAGCGTCTGCGATATTTTTTTATATTAATGCTAATTCATGAACTTCCAAACTCCTCATGAGTTTTAAAATTTTAATAAAAATTACTTACAATTTGTAAAAGGAAAATAGAAGTAACTCTTTTCGATTAATTTTAGTTATACATAGTTGTAATGCAAGTCATGGCAACTCATATTTTTAAGTCGTAATCGGGTTTATTTAGATATACATAGTATCCTATATCTTTTGCAATATCGCCCACAAGTGGAAGAAAGTATATATATTTGTAATTTGTAAATGTTATGCACTTTTCAATGACATATAAATATACAGGCCAATACAGGGTATTCCATTTATTTTTTTAGAATTTGTAAGTTTAGCGAATGGTATACTTATCACTAATTACAACAGTCATTTCATAATGACACATAATAAAAGGAAATAAAGACAAAGTATGATGAAGTATGCAGGGTTAAAACAGAGACAGAGAAAGTAAGACAAGTGAAATGGATCACGGAAGAAATCAACTACAGAACATCTATAAAACGTCAGATGTATGAGGATATGGTGTATGGACGAATTTCAAGGGATAGTTATCGGTCATATTGTAGAGAATTAAATCGAGATATACGAAATGCAAAAAAACAAGCTAATGCAGAGTTCATCAATAGTTCCCATAATAAAGTTAAAGCAACATGGGATCTGGTTAGAACAATAACATCGGATGTGAAATCACAAAACTCATTTCTGAATGAAATACAAGCGAATGGTTACACTGATGAAGAACGATTAACATTTATTAACGACCAATTAACTAATTAAGAGGAATGTGTGATAACTTGGCGAAGGATGTTGTAACGGATATGAGCAGAATTGAGTATAATCACAACACTTTCATGATGTTCCCAACAAGTAGTGAGGAGTTGTGCAATATAATTATGGAATTGAAAGATACTAATAGCGTAGGTGACGACGGAATACCAGTACAATTACTAAAGGAGTGTGCACCTGAATTTACCGTGCTTCTGGAGCCTATATTTAACAAATGCTTAAAAAATGGAATATTTCCTAATGAATTAAAAAAATCTAATATCATTCTAATTCACAAGAAGTGTCTTGTCATTACAGCAAAATGGGTACCTATATATCTGGTAGATCTACTTCAAGAGCAATTTATCAGGTGCTAGCGGATATAATCGAAGGAATTAACAATAACCAGTGCACAGTTGGCATATTTTTGGATCTACAAAAGGCTTTTGATTGTGTGAATTACGACGTAATGTACCAAAAATTAGAACTAATAGGTATTAGAGGACCGGCTCTGGAATTAATTCGATCTTACTTGTGCGGTAGGCAGCAGTGTGTGATTGATCGTGGCACTGCATGGGTGTCTGTGGAGAGGGGAGTACCACAAGGATCGGTGTTGGGTCCTCTTCTTTTTTTGATTTATGTGAATGATTTTCCATCGGTGACGACGTATACAACTGCACTTTTTGCTGATGACACCTCAGTTGTAATACGAAGTAAAAATAATGATATCAATAGAGAAACAACTGAAACATTGTGTTTGTTTGAGAATTGGTTTCAACAAAATCACCTACAGCTGAATATGGAAAAAACAAATATTTTACATTTCACGTATTTCAAGGAGGATCCTTTAGTTATGGAGTACCGACATCATGAAATAAGAACAGGGGAAGATGTGAGATTTCTGGGGCTGCAGGTGGACTCGCGGTTGGACTGAAGGAGACATATTGAGTACCTGGCGAGTAAGATATCGTCGTTTAATTACGCTTTAAGAGTGATAACAACATCAGTAGATGAGAAGGCGGGTCTTTCTGTGTACTATGCGTATGTTGAGTCCAGGCTGCGCTATGGTATTGTTTATTGGGGGGCATCTGCGGACGTGTCCAGAATTTTCATTCTCCAGAAGTTATGTATTAGAAACATTTTTAAAATGGGAAGAACTGATTCTTGCAGGGAAGTTTTTAAAGAAAAAAAGATACTCACGCTACCGTGCCTATACGTGAAAAATGTTAAGAAAAATTACGAATTATTTAAAGAGCAGGAACTTCATCACTGTTATGGGACCAGGGGAACAACGCAGGTTTCGATTCTACCACCGCGGACTTCCAAAAGTGTTGTGCAGAAGAATGGAACTACACAACTAGTAAATATACACAATCACTTTCCAATTGATTTAAAAAAGTTACCAGTGAATATTTTTAAGAAAAAACTTAACACAATTCTAATTAATTGTGCTTTTTACACATTACAAGATTTTTTCACGTACAAATTCAAGCTTGTGTCACCATGACTTTACTATACTTTTAATACTGTGGTATTGTTTATACTATTCTGACGTGTTCAAACATTAGATATGTAAAATGAACTGAATAAAGATATTATTATTATTATTATTATTATAATACCTGAGGAACCAACAGTAGATCAGTGAACAGTATTGTAAATGTGGAAACCGACAGTGAAAAATGGACGAATTATTTAAATTGATAAAAACTAAAACGGAGACAATTAAAAAAACAGAGTACGTTAATAGAACAACAAAGTAATAGGATAGAATTGTTGGAAAAAACAGCACGAATAGTGAATAGTGTAAACGCGGAAATATTAAATAATTATTGAACAACAGGAGTTTTCAGAATGAATAAAATCGGTAAGGATATGAAAAGATTTTCGACATACCTGAAGAAGCAAATGTGGCTTACAGTGGATCCTGTTACTTTGGACCAGTGACGGAAGATGAAATACAGTATTGGTTAATAAAATTATACAAAAAGCTGCACTGGACTGCTATGGCGTGACCACAGGGTTATTGAAGACTGTAATTGATAGCATACTACCACCAATGACAAAATTGATGAACAAATGCCTAATGGAAGGGATATTTCCTTCATAATTAAAAATAGGTAGAGTGGTTCCTATCCACAAGAAAGGAGATATAGAAGACCCCAAAATTTTAGACCAATATCTGTATTGCCCGCTGTGTCGATAATCTTCGAGCATGTCGTGGCCACTAGACTTGTAGACTACCTCGACCAGAACGAAGTGCTTTATGATGCGCAACATGGATACACGAAAAACAGATCAACTAGTACAGCTATAATCGACATATTTAATCATTTGATGAAAGCGTTGGATAACCAAGAATACCTCGAGTTGATGTGTTGCGATCTAACGCGCGCATTCGATACAGTAGACCATACCATCTTATTGGAAAAACTACAGCACTATGGCGTTCGGGGAGTTGGGCATAGTCTCTTGGCTTCGTATCTGCACGATAGGCGGCAGTTTGTGGAGTTCTACGGGAAAAAATCGTGCTTAATATATGTTACAGAAGGCGTACCGCAGGGGTCTATCCTTGGGCCACTACTGTTCATAATATATATGAATGATCTAGAAGTAAATATATCAGCCGACCGCATTTGCTTATTTGCGGATGACACCTCGATGTTCGCAAAAGCATCATCGAAAGAGGATAGAGATTACAAGTCAGAAATGGTTATGCAGGAAGCAGAAGAATGGTTCGCAAGCAATGTAGCAGGAATTGCTGACAAGCTGACTGTCGCAATTTACAGTATGCGAAGAATGAAATCCATATCCACCTGCGAAGCTGTATATAAATTACTTGGGTATTTCTGGTACAATATCCCAAATTTAACTTAGCAGGTATGTAAAATTTTTATTATGGTTTTACTAAAGTGCGTTTTTTTTATTCAATTAGTAGAAACATACAGATTGTATTGATTGAAATATAAATGTACATTATAACATCAAATTAAGGCCGGTAGTTAGTTCGTACGTTACAATACACGTGCCACACATTCCCACAAAGACGTGTCTTACACTTCGGGCATAATGGCATACGGTTACTATGTCTATGATGGCATCATACCAATGTGCAGATGTTGTTTATAAGTACATTAATGTTTTAATGTTGATAGAAATTATAATTTTCTATTTGTTATAGCAAAAACGACATGAATAACAAGCAAGAAAGATCTTCCAAAAGCCAGCAATGGTCAGCTGATAATATGGCAGAAGCTATAGATGTTATAAATTCGAAACATATGAGATGGAAACTCGCTTCGAAGACATTTAATGTTCCACCAAGAACACTTCGGCGAAAGGTTTCGGATAGCAATAAGGTGCTAAAAAGTAATGATGTAGGATTTTTGGGAGGTAGATTACCTATCTTTAATAAAGAAAGAGAACAATAAATAGTTGACCATATAAAAATGTTAGAACTAAGGTTCTTTGGATTAACGTGTACTGATGTGACAAAATTAGCTTTTCAACTTGCTGACAAGCTAAGTCTAAAACATAACTTTAATAGCACAAAAGAATTAGCTAGGTGGAACTGGCTTCGTAGCTTTCTACTAGGAGAGAATCAAGTAGAAATCCTTCCATAAGTCTCCGAATTCCTGAAGCAACCTCTCTTGCACGAGTTCAAGCATTCAATAGGCCAAATATCAAAACATATTTTGAAAATTTAACACAAGTAATTGAAGAATACAAATTTACGCCTGAACAAATTTTTAACATGGACTAATCTGGATTGTCCACTGTCCAATCTGGTTCTGAAAAAAAAATTGCCTGCAAAGGAAAGAATCAAGTAGGCTCATTAACTGCTGGTGAGAGAGGTCAGCATTTCACAGTAGTTTGTTGTATGAATGCGATAGGAAATTTCTGCTTAGGCCAGAAAAGTTATCAGAATCTTTTGTAGTTGAAGTATGTAACGTGTCATCAATAAAGATTCCAGTGACTTCTTCAAATGCGACTGATTTTATACAAGAATTATCACCAGTCCCTCAAATAGATTATATACTGAAACAGAGAAAACGCAAAAGATCGGATGCAGACCAAAAAGCAAAAGAACTGAGAAATTCCGCAAGAAAAATTAAGAAAAGGGTTGAATTCGATGTTGATAGTTATAAAAATCTGGATCCAAATGTACAGTTTTGTGCAATAAATGGGCGTACACGTCTTATTGCTGATTTTGACATTATTTTGCCATTGTGAAAATGGCTTAAGTTAAGTTGACAAATGGAATTATAGCGTCAATTCAATTTGTAATACATGACAGGTAGGTATTCAAACAAAAGTCATATTTACATAAGCGTATATTAAGTGTACGCCAATTTATTGCACAGAACTGTACCACAATATCAAGATGATTCTGATGATGAAAATTCTGCTTGCATTAATTTTTTTATCTATTGTAAATAATTAGTATCTACCTATGCCATCATTACCATATATGGTTTGCCATCATTACATTATATAGGTATATGATGGCACACTTGGCAATAAAATCAAAATATATATTTTTTAGAAATATATTATTTTGGAATAACTTAAACTACTTCCTATTCTTTGAATGTGGTCATGGTTAAATATCTAATGCGGTTTAAATGAACATAGTTACGCATATTTATAAAAAAAAAAGGATGGCATCATATCCGTATTTCCCCTAATAAAGAGGCATTGAGGATACCCTATCACCGCTTGGCAAAAACGCAGAGTTACGTCGACTACTGGCGACCTAAAATATACAACAAGTTAAAATGGTGGCCTGGAGAATGCTTCTCTACAAAAATATGTGCGAACTGAAAAGAACTTTCTGATGGACAATGCGTTCTATTCGCTGGAGGAGTTTCTGACTTGCTGAAGACATTGGGTCTTTGAAAATTAATGAAAAGTATTTTACAATTTAAGTAGCTCTTTGAGTATCATTTGAAATTTTAAAATGTTGGTGTATGTACTTGTATTAATTATTTTACCTGTGATATGTCTGACGTGTTCTTTACTAGCATACTTTTGTATCAATGGAACAAATAAAAATCTTATCTTATCTTATCTTATCTAAAAAACATGCGAAATAAACATTAATTTCACGTAGGTACTGAAAAGATATCTCTATTAATTGAGCCCATAATAGGTATTTCATAACAACTTTTCAAATATTGTACAATTTTTAATGAAAAATCGCCATATCTCAGAAACAGTTGAAAATCTGGGCTATCATAAAATTTTTAAAAAAATGCATAGCATTCCATTAAAAAAATATACGTTTGTGTTGGTTCATCGTTGTCGAACACTCTGTATAGATGAAAATATTTTTAAATTGTAGAGCTTATGATTATCTACAATTTTTGTATTAAAAATTATTCGCTATCTAAATTATTAGATACCAATAATGGACTTTACCGCTACGCTGGGACACCGGTATAAAACCAAAAAATACTGATTTATTATTAACTCTCGTGTCTTAATTTAGGCTCCTTTATCATCGTTATTATTGCGTATACAAAAAAAAATTAGAATAAAAGTTGTGTGGGTGAGACTGAATTTTATTTGCATGCTATCAGAAACACGGTGGTATGTGCAGATGCGACAGTATTAAAAAAAATGTTAAATGGAATGCCCTCATATTATTAAATTTTTATAATGGTCTCTTTCTCTATTTCAAAAATATACCATATGATACCGGTATTTTAAGTTTTTGAGTTATTAGATGTCGAAGATCGTAGTCTCTATACTATGGAAAAGTTAACATTATTAAAATAAGCTATGAAAATGACATTTCCGTAATAAAATAGTCAAAATAGTTTACAGTGAGGATTTAAAAGTGCAAATATTTATCTGTTTTATACAAAATAACAAAAGTAAACGTGCAGCAAAAAGAGCATACAGGGTGTTATATCCAAATCGTACAACACAGTCAAAAAACACGTTTAAAAATATGTACAGTACCTAGGTACACTACTACATTTTGAAGGCAAGACCATATACATTTAAGTAAAGTAGTTTAATTAAATAATGCAGCTGTTCAATTAGAGAAAAGTTATGCCAAAATCCTACGTAGGTACGTAAAAAAAAAACAATATTGTCTGTACAAGTTTTAACAGAGACTCAAAAAGGGAAAGGCTGAAGTTTTGAGGTGCGTGAAGTTGTCACCACAACTTGCGGCGTAAATGTTCTTTTTAGTGCCAAAAGTTTGCGCCTAATATGCGCCGTCGATATCTGAAGAAAAAACACCGGCGCATTAATTTGGTACAAAGTTATAAACAAAAACAGTTTTTTGGTGCCAACTTCACGCCAGCACCACAACTTGCGTCGCAAATGTTCTTTTTAGAGCCAAAAGTTTGCGCTTATTATGCGCCGTCGATATCTGAAGAAAAGAACACCGACGCATTAATCTGTCACAAAGTTATAAACAAAAATAGTTATTTAGTATCAACTTCTTATCAGACCAAAATTTCCGGCGCAAACTTTCAATTTAGTGCAAATCGTTGGCGCACAACATGCGCCGTCGATATCTGAAGAAAAAACATCGAAACACTTTATTGTTATAAAGTTATAAACAAATACAATAATATAGGTGCGTGCAGTTAGCACCACAACTTGCGGTGCAAATGTTCTTTTGAGTGCCATATGTTTGCGCCCAACATGCGCCGTCGATATCTGAAGAAAAAACACAAGCGCATTAATTTGTTATCAAGTTATAAACAAAAAAAGTTATTTAATATCAACTTCTTACCAGTTTTTTCTTCAGATATCGACGGCGCATGTTGTGCGCTAACGATTTGCACTAAATTGAAAGTTTGCGCCGGAAATTTTGGTCTGGTAAGAAGTTGATACTAAATAACTATTTTTGTTTATAACTTTGTAACAAATTAATGCGCCGGTGTTTTTTCTTCAGATATCGACGGCGCATATTGGGCGCAACATCGTGGCACTAAAAAGAACATTTGCGCCGCAAGTTGTGCTAGCGTGAAGTTGACACCAAAAAACTGTTTTTGTTTATAACTTTGTAACAAATTAATGTGAAGGTGTTTTTTCTTCAGATATCGACGGCGCATGTTAGGCGCAAACTTTTGGCACTAAAAAGAACATTTGCGCCGCAAGTTGTGGTGTCAACTTCACGTACCTGAACTTTTGCTGCAATATGAGTCAAAATTTGAATGAAGATCCCGATTATTTTACTAAAGTATTATGGACTGATGAGTCATCCTTTTCCACTACAAAGTTGTTAATAGAAAAAATTGAAGGTCTTGGGAAAATAAATACCACAGAAAGGGATTGGTAAAACAAATTAAAAAATGAGGTGTGGCCACCACACTACTTTCTTATACGTATTAGCGTTTCAAATTATAGAATTTTCATATTCTTTTTTCCTCAAAAATTATTCAAAATCCTATTCTAAGTACTTCTATTCTCTTAATAAATTTCTATAGAATGCATACTTTGCAAGATATTCGAAAAAAAGTGCTAATCGCTAAGAGTAAACATGCCGGTTCCGAATTTCTACGATATCTACAGCGATTTGACCGCTATCGTGGTCACACACACACAATAGTTGTCATTTTCATAGCTTACACTCAATATTAACTTTTCCATAGTACAGTACTACGATATTCGACATTTAATAACTCGAAAACGATATAAGATAACCAAAGTTATTGGTGTATGCTAATTTTTTGTTTTTCTGTGCAGGGTAACAAAGAGGTAGATTTCACTCAGTTCCAAAACCTGTGGAAGCAATTCTTCATGACCGAAAATCCATCTGAGCCGGGCAACTACATATTTGGAAAAACTTCCTTCTAAAAGAGAAAACCTAACCTTTAAATTCCATCGCCCAATCTACTACTTCTATTTACTTTATACCTACCTACTATCTATCTGCTATTGAATATATTGGAACACCTTATTCAACCTGCATATCTAATCATATCTATATATAAAAAAAAAACATGAAAATTGCATTAACTCATAAACTATATCTTATGTAACATCTAAAAGAAAACCAATAATTTCCAAGTTGCGATTTTAGCTAAGTAAATATATACCTACCTTTCTTTACCAGATTTTACATTAACAAAAATAGTAATATGAAATTTCTCTTTTTTTTGGATGTGACTGTATACACTGATAGTCAATAATGATGATTGTTTCTTGCACCTACTTATATAGCTGTAAAATATTGAATATTCGATATAGATTGTGTTATACTTCTTATTATTCCCACTTTATTATTAATATTCCAGCTATTAGTATTATTTCAATGTTACGATAAAAAAACAATAAATTAATGTGTTTATTTTTATTTACTTATATTTTACAGCTGTGAAGATTTAAATTATCCCATTTTTCGAATTTCGCGGGTGTTTTAAACTGGACGCAATAGAATAATATACAAAGGTGTATTCGATGATATTTCATAAAAGTGGTGAAGAGGAATGTAATTTTATCAATAAATGTTTCTACATCTATTTTTTGACTAATCTTCTGCTTGGGTAGGTACACGGTTTGTCTAGTAATTTCGTAATAAAATGAGAATTGGCCTAGCTGTATTGGTTGTATTCTATCCGATTGTCTTCATAGCCAACTTAAAACACCCACAAAATTCGAAAAATGTTGTTACTGTTAGGGATATTACATAATCAAAAAAGGAAAACAAGCATGCAAATACATGGGTATATACATATACCTATAAATAGAAAAATATGTGCGTTATATATAAAGAAAACTTAAAAAAACATGTCCTTTTAAGAATAAAAAGTACTACGTATACACTGCAGACAGCGTCTACCAAGTTTTTGATTTAATAATTTTTTTAATTAATAAATCGAAAAATACTATTATAACACCCGCTGTATATGCATATATTACAATAAAATAGATGCTAGAATTAAACTGAAACGAATATTAAAAAAAAAAACTATTATAACCAACCTGTACACTGAGATTAGAAAATATATTCTGGTTGTAATATGTTACACAAGCTGTAGGTACTTAAAATTTAAAAAACGGTCTATTTCAACAATTTCTTCTGTCATAGAGGCATATTTATTACTTTTAATGAATGATCAGCATGCATCAAAGAAAAGAAGCACAATTTATGTTTAAAAATTCTTTGTGACAAGATCATAAGTATTCTTCGTTGTTTTTGCAACACTCTGTATATTTATATGTATAATTGTTATTCTATGTTATATTGTTTATATAAAAGATTGAATGAGTATCTTTGTATAAATCATTGCCTATTATAGAATATCTAAAAGATGTAATCATCATAACACAATAGCAAGAGAATATCTTCATTATTTAAAAATACTGTTTCATTAATCTGTCTAAAAATTAATAATAACAATTACTTTACTTTAAAGGTACCACTTCAAAAAAAAAAAACTTACCTGTTAATTCACAACTATCTGCCAAAACCGTTTTAAATTCCAATGTAAATGATACATTATGGACAATATAAAGACTAAAATAAAATATTAAATTTAGAATATACACTGTTGTTTTGAGTTTTTAATATTGATTTTTTGATACAAGACAGAAACAAAAATATTGAAGTATGAAAAACTAAATGAATTATTTAAACTAACGAGGTATCTTTTATTAATATCATTATTAGAAACTATGTACGTGTATTTATCTTAAATTGTTAATGTTTGTATTCTTAATCATGAGAACATAATAATTTATTTGCAATGTTGTTAATATAAGGTACATATTTGGTGGTGATGTATTTAAAATAAAATAAATATATAAATAAATGTTATCATTGTTTTATTCACCCATTCTTGTAAACTAATTTTCTATATACTCATACTTCTCCAAAGCAAAATAAAATATGAAAAATATACTCAGAATACAGTTTATTTTAAAATTAAATTATTAAAACTTACTTCTTAAAATTACATTACAAAATATGATCTAATGATCAATAATAATCAGTTCGTCTATACCCCAATCCTCATATGAATGATCAGGCAAATATCTTCTTATAATAATTGGAATTTTACGTTGCTTAAGTTCTTTCATCGCTATCTGTAAAGGATCAGTTTCGCCTTCTAACTCCACCATGACAGGAGCGCACATTGCAATTTGTAAAGCTCTGGTCCCCAGAACTCTCGCTCTCTCATATTTCGTCATGTATTTCGTGGTGATACGTTTATTTTTGGGGACACCTCCACCAGCTTGACCCGGAGCTAAAATATCTATGTTATCACCCTCTTCCTCGTGCTGTTCCAAATCGTCCATGTTCTCTTCGTCGACATCATCTTCAAAGTCATCTCCCACATCATCTCCATCAAATTCATCGTCTGCCATTATCTTACAAGTATTTCAAGAAACTCCTATAAGAATAATTGACACTTAATTAAAAATATTTTGTCGTACATATATGTCGTCAATTATGTGGTTCTATCACTATTTATTGAAAGCTTAAATTTATATAGCTTAATAACATTATTGAAACTTGATAAACAATAGTTTTGAGGTTATATATCGACACTATGTGTTGCTAATATTTATTGACATATCAAACTTCACATACCACTTATTTGCTATTACAAATATTAATGATTGACTGAATTCTTCCGGCCACAACACAAATAAAATCCTTCAATTATAACAAATTACAAATCTTAAAAACGAATCGAGATGGTGTCGAGCAGTGTCGAGAATACTAGCGGGAGATTCACTAAATACACATCATACACATGACTGAAACTGTATAATTAACTGGGGATTATCTCAGAAGATGGCCCTAACTGCACGAATACCACGAATACAGAGTTCTATTAGTTTATTTTGGTTTATATCAGTTTATAAATCACGTGGACTAACACCAGTGTTGGGATTGCTATTACAATTGTAATAAATCTATTACATTTCCTTGTGTTTTATTACGTCGTTACGAAAGCACATAAATCAATAGATTTATGTGCTTTCGTAACGACGTAATAAAACACAAGGATAAAATTTTGTATGCACCACGTCAGTAAAGTACCTTTACCGAACTCGTCTGTTACTCGCCGCGCTCGCTTCACTCGCTTGGCTCGTAAATCAGACTCGTTCGCTAAAGTATCACTTTACTGACTTGTTACATAAATAACTATTATCGCCAACAGTCAGTAAAGCGATGCGTTACCATAGCGTTTTACCGAGGTAAACAAACACTTTATCGTACTGTACAATAAAGTACTTTACCTGCCGCTAATGTTTGTCAGTGTAGCCATGACTGATGACTTTAAACATAAATCGTTTGTCACTGTCATAAGCTGTCAAAAGTTATTGTACCTTTATTTCTTAAATTAACAATTTTGTATGCACCACGTCAGAAACCTTTACCGAACTCGTCTGTTACTCGACGCGCTCGCTTCACTAGCTTGGCTCGTAAATAAGACTCATTCGATAAAGTATCACTTTACTGACTTGGTACATAAATAACTATTATCGCCAACCGTCAGTAAAGTGATGCGTTACCATAGCGTTTTACGGAGGTAAAGAAACACTTTATCGTACTGTACAATAAAGTACTTTACCTGCCGCTAATATCTGTCAGCGTAGCCATGACTGATGATTTTAAAAATAAATCGTTTGTCACTGTCATAAGTTATTATATCTTTATTTCTTAAATTAACAATTTTCACGGTTGGCGATAAAATTTTGGATGCACCACGTCAGTAAAGTACCTTTACCGAACTCGTCTGTTACTCGCCGCGCTCGCTTCACTCGTAAATCAGACTCGTTCGATAAAGTCTCACTTTACTGACTTGTTACATAAATAACTATTATTTTACCCCTGATACATTTGATATACCACCTCGTTTTCAGCTTACCTGATACTAGGGACGAAATTTCACCTGTTAAATGCTGAGATATCATACTAGGTGGTTATAGTAACTTTAAAATATTTTTATTTTTATTACAATTATACATATATTGTTAAAGTATCAACTGAGAGTATTTTCGTAAATTAACTCTTAAAAGAATTAAATTTAAAAAAAAAATATTCTCTGCATTTAAGGTAATTTTAATTATAAACGGAATCGGGGCGGCAGATAATGTCTAAATTTTGTCTAGACAGACTTTTTTTTAGTCTGTCAAGAAAGAATATTTCAAGCCGAAACACTGCACATTCATTTGAAATTTCGTCCGTAGTATCAGGGTAGCAGAAAAGCGAGGAGGTATATCAAATGTATTAGGAGTAAAACAAAATAAATGTGGCGACATCTTCAAAGTAGTAGCCACACTATATCGTGAATATAGAATTCTATATTCACATGTATTAGGAGTAGAACAATATAGAATTCTATATTCACGATAGTAGCTATATTTAGGATATAGTCCAGCTACTATTGTGCAGATGGCGCCAATATATTTAATTTTACTCCTGATATATTTTATATACCTCCTCGCTTTTCTGCTGCCCTGATGCTACGGACGAAATTTCAAATGTAGACTAATTACGGAGATAAATTTCGTAAATTACAGTTTCGTAAAAGAATTTAAATTTGAAAAACTCTGCATTTAAGGTAATTTTTAATTATGAACGGAATCGCGGCTGATAATGCCTTCCTTAAGTATGTTTAGACAGATTTTATTTAGCAAGAAAAAGAGCGAGGGATAATATATTTTATTTTACCCCTGATACATTCGATATACCACCTCGTTTTTCAGCTTGCCTATTACTAGGGGCGTAATTTCAACTGTTAAATGCTGATATCATACCAGGTGGTTATAGTAACTTTAAAATATTTTTATTTTTATTACAATTATACATATATTGTTAAAGTATTAACTGAGAGTATTTTCGTAAATTACACTCTCTTAAAAGAATTAAATTTTAAAAAAAATATTCTCTGCATTACGGTAATTTTAATTATAAACGGAATCGGGGCGGCAGATAATGTCTAAATTTTGTCTAGACAGACTTTTTAGTCTGTCAAGATAGAATACTTCAAGTAACTGCACATTCATTTGAAATTTCGTCCGTAGTATCAGGGTAGCAGAAAAGCGAGGAGGTATATCAAATGTATTAGGAGTAAAACAAAATAAATGTGACGACATCTTCAACGTAGTAGCCACACTATATCGTGAATATAGAATTCTATATTCACGATAGTAGCTATATTTAGGATATAGTCCAGCTACTATTGTGCAGATGGCGCCAATATATTTAATTTTACTCCTGATATATTTCATATACCTCCTCGCTTTTCTGCTGCCCTGATGCTACGGACGAAATTTCAAATGTAGACCTAATTACGGAGATAAATTTCGTAAATTACAGTTTCGTAAAAGAATTTAAATTTGAAAAACAATTATTCTCTGCATTTAAGGTAATTTTTAATTATGAACGGAATCGCGGCTGATAATGCCTTCCTTAAGTATGTTTAGACAGGTTTTATTTAGCAAGAAAAAGAGCGAGGAGATAATATATTTTATTTTACCCCTGATACATTCGATATACCACCTCGTTTTTCAGCTTGCCTATTACTAGGGGCGTAATTTCAACTGTTAAATGCTGATATCATACCAGGTGGTTATAGTAACTTTAAAATATTTTTATTTTTATTACAATTATACATATATTGTTAAAGTATTAACTGAGAGTATTTTCGTAAATTACACTCTCTTAAAAGAATTAAATTTTAAAAAAAATATTCTCTGCATTACGGTAATTTTAATTATAAACGGAATCGGGGCGGCAGATAATGTCTAAATTTTGTCTAGACAGACTTTTTAGTCTCTCAAGATAGAATACTTCAAGTAACTGCACATTCATTTGAAATTTCGTCCGTAGTATCAGGGTAGCAGAAAAGCGAGGAGGTATATCAAATGTATTAGGAGTAAAACAAAATAAATGTGACGACATCTTCAACGTAGTAGCCACACTATATCGTGAATATAGAATTCTATATTCACGATAGTAGCTATATTTAGGATATAGTCCAGCTACTATTGTGCAGATGGCGCCAATATATTTAATTTTACTCCTGATATATTTTATATACCTCCTCGCTTTTCTGCTGCCCTGATGCTACCGACGAAATTTCAAATGTAGACCTAATTACGGAGATAAATTTCGTAAATTACAGTTTCGTAAAAGAATTTAAATTTGAAAAACAATTATTCTCTGCATTTAAGGTAATTTTTAATTATGAACGGAATCGCGGCTGATAATGCCTTCCTTAAGTATGTTTAGACAGATTTTATTTAGCAAGAAAAAGAGCGAGGAGATAATATATTTTATTTTACCCCTGATACATTTGATATACCACCTCGTTTTTCAGCTTGCCTATTACTAGGGGCGTAATTTCAACTGTTAAATGCTGATATCATACCAGGTGGTTATAGTAACTTTAAAATATTTTTATTTTTATTACAATTATACATATATTGTTAAAGTATTAACTGAGAGTATTTTCGTAAATTACACTCTCTTAAAAGAATTAAATTTAAAAAAAAATATTCTCTGCATTACGGTAATTTTAATTATAAACGGAATCGGGGCGGCAGATAATGTCTAAATTTTGTCTAGACAGACTTTTTAGTCTGTCAAGATTACTTCAAGTAACTGCACATTCATTTGAAATTTCGTCCGTAGTATCAGGGTAGCAGAAAAGCGAGGAGGTATATCAAATGTATCAGGAGTAAAACAAAATAAATGTGGTGCCATCTTCAAAGTAGTAGCCACACTATATCGTGAATATAGAATTCTGTAGTCACATGTATTAGAAGTAAAACAATATAGAATTCTATATTCACAATAGTAGCTATATTTAGGATATTGCCCAGCTACTATTGTGCAGATGGCGCCAATATATTTAATTTTACTCCTGATATATTTGATAAACCTCCTCGGTTTCCTGCTGCCCTGGTACTACCGACGAAATTTCAAATACAAAGGATGTCCGCTTGCATTTTTATCTTGACAGATTAAAAAATGTCTGTCTACACAGAATTAAGACATATTATCTATCACTGGCGATTCAGTTTATAATTTAAAATTACTTTAAATGTCGAATATAATTATTTCTCAAATTCACATTCTTTTAAGAAAGCGTAGTTTATGAAAATAGTCATAGTAATTTATAATTGTATTGGGATTAAATGAAGCACTGATAAAACGTATATATAATTAACGCTTTATTATTATAATAATGGTCATTAAGCATGACCAATTAGCAAAACTGCACATATGAAATGTCGTTCGTATTATCAAGGAAAGCAGAGGAGCCTACAGATAATATATTTTATTTTACTCCTGATACATTTGATATACCTCCTCGCTTTTCTGCTTCCCTGATACAACGGAAGAAATTTCAAATGTAGACTTACCCAGATAAATTTAAAAGAATTAAATTAAAAAAAAATATTCTCTGCATTTAAGGTAATTTTAAATTATAAACGGAATCGGGGCGGCAGTTAATGTCTTAAATTCTGTCTAGACAGACTTTTTTACTCTGTCAAGAAAGAATATTTCAAGTGACTGAAACCGAAACACTCACTGCACATTCATTTGAAATTTCGTCCGTAGTATCAGGGTAACAGAAAAGCGAGGAGGTATATCAAATGTATTAGGAGTAAAACACAATAAATGTGACGCCATCTTCAAAGTAGTAGCCACACTACATCGTGAATATAGAATTCTATATTCACAGTAGTATCTACTCCTACATTTGATATACCTCCTCGCTTTTCTGCTTTCCTGATACTACGGACATGTGTAACATTAATTGTTAATAAAAACATTTTCTAGAAATACCATGCGGGAAAGCAGACTACTGTTCCTTAGCAATGTGTTCCATTGAAAAACAATTACTGACATCAACACTAAACATCAATGAATTAGTTATTAATCATTTTGCTGATCGTAAGGAACGGCGGATGGATTTTATTTTCAAACAAGTTAAATAAATAACATATTGAGTTTATTTTTTTGTCTGTACTTAATTTTTGATATTAAATACTCAGCTCCCCCCCCCCCCCCCGGTGCCCTCCCTTCCCTCAAAATCACGGGCCGCCACTGGTTTTTGCATTTACCTTATTATCATTTGATTAAAGCAAAAGCGTCACGACATCCTCTTTTACTTTCTTATACGTAGTATAAGGAAGTATTGTGATGACGAAAATTTTCAACCTCGAGATTTTTGCAGATGTCCACGTTTTGAAGTCCCCTGATACCAAAAAAGTGGTTTTTAAAAAATGTCTGTGTTTGTCTGTCTCTGTGTGTGTGACCACGACAGCGGTCAAACCGCTGTAGATATCAATTCCAAATTTTGTATTTACGTGTATAATCTGCCTCTTGAGATCTGATTAGTTTTTCAGTAAAATCGGTAGACCCGAAGTAGTACTTTACTTCAGTGAAAAAATCGAATTTTGCAAATATTTCGTCAACTACTAAGTTTAAACAAATTTATAAAGAATTCATATGTACTTAAAATTAAAATTGAGAACCATTTTATTTAAAAAGTTTTTCGAAATTACTACCGGAAGTAGGTCTTTTACTCTTATCGAAAATCAGTTTTTGCCAATATTTTGCAAGTCATGCTTTTTAGACAGGTACGCTACGAATACAAAAGTATTTAGAACTTAATTTCCAATATCTTTTGTATAAAAAAAATTTCAAAATTCGGACCGGAAGTATCACTTTTACTCTTACCGAATAACGATTTTTTGCAAATATGTCGTAAATTATTGATTCTAAATATATTTATTAAGAGTACAAAAGTATTTAGAATTGGATTTGCAATATTTTTTGTATACATGAAATTTCAAAATTCGGACCGGAAGTAGCACTTTTATTCTTAGCGAGTAGCACTTTTCTTCGAATATCTTGCAAAGTATGCATTCTATAGCGATTTATTAAGAGAATGAAAGTACTTAGAATAGGATTTTGAATAAGTTTTGTATAAAAAAATTCTTAAAATTGTATAGTTTGAAACGCTCATACGTATAAGAAAGTCGTGTGGTGGCCACACCTCATTTTTTATTTTCCTTTAAAACATGTAATAGACTGTTAGTGTATTTGCACGGTCAAATAAATGCATCAAGTTTTTGACCTTAAATTCATTAGAATGTGTAAATGTTCAAATTGTCGTAAATTTTTTCTTGTCAAATAAGTTCATGAACAAAGTATCGAATTAGAACCCGCTCCAATATTTCCTCAAATTTATAGCGAAATATGGTAAAATTTTAGTTTAAAATGTAATTACAATACGCTTTGGAGAATGTTGTATTTTATTGAAGTGAGAACTTCTATGGGCGCGATGATGCATTGATTGTTGAGCACTGAATGGCACTGAACGAGACTGAGCCGTCATGCTCGAAATGTAACGCTCGTTCGGGTAAAGTCGGCTCGAGTCGAGTCGACTAAGGGAGCGAGATAGATATAATTAACGCGTCTCTGCCGGTCTCTGCTATACTCGCTCGGCAACCGTTTCACGCTCAGCTTTGTATTATAACACTAACTAGCGGTATTTAATTTCAATTAAATTGAAATTTAGAATAAATTCGCGAAATATTGTATTTTTATTTTCTGAAAAATTCTTGCCCGCGTGCAGATGCGATTCCGAGACGCCCGGGTATGAGGCCGGCACGTTAGCATTAGACCAGCGCGGGTACTCGTTGAGAATTATCATATCGTCTATTTGTATATATACATGCGTACGTATGAATTTTTGAAGTGAAAACTTGATCAGACCGAGCGAAATGTACTAGAATAATGTATACACAATAATAATAAATATATATTTTTTAAATGTAATATAGAACAAAAATGGAAAATGGAAATGTAAATGAATATAGAACGAAAAAAAAAGTTGTATTTCGTATTATTAACCTCGCCTTGATGAAGTTTTCACTTCTGCCGTGTGGTCTTAAGCACGCCCATTTCTTCTTTTTACTACAATCACAGTATAGACCTGTATAGACACAGTAGTTTCAGTCGCCGTCGGCACCTTTGATGTTTGTGTCCCAAAATAGCACTGCGCATTCACGCACGCGCAACCAGAGGCGTAGTCAATTCTTCTATTCAGGAATAAACCAGTGGCTTCATAACCAAATCGCTTATGAGAAAATTATGTTAATCTATTTTTAAAATTATTAAAATAATAATAATACAAAAAAAAGATAACACTTTCTTTTTATTAAGTACATATTACACACGCATTTAAAATGTAATACATTATACGTACAACACAAAATAATCCAGCCACGACTCAACAGCTGATTGCTGACTACTGCGCAGGCACGCACGCGTCGGTTTTATAGCTATATACTGTGCTACAATCAAGAAATTGATAAATGAAAACAAAAACTTAAAGCGTTGATTGAAGGAATATACAAAGATGCGCAACGCTATAGTAAAATAGCGTATCTTTGCGTTAAGTCGTCCCTCAAACCCCTTGCCGGAAAACATCATCGCTGTCTCGAATATCGGATCCAAACGACTGATGCAGTCGCTATAGATCTCGGATCCAGTTTGGGTACGCTCAGTGCTATGTAGTGGCGCATTTTATGTATTCCTTCAATCAACGCTTAAAGGTTGTAAGAAAACAAATGTCACTATTTGATGGTTGGTACAAGTGGAATCTGTCAATAACATTTTTGCATTTACACAATCCAATAAATTGATGAATAAATTCATGAATTTCTTCATTAATATATTCGTCAATTTATTTGACCGTGTAAACACGGCATTATATTATTTAGAGCTCCATTAAATTACGTCACGTAAGGAGTAGGAAACGCTGAATAAAATAAAAACACAACAAATATAATTTAAATGTTTATTTCAGAATTTAGTGCCCTCAACAGTCACAAAATCTTGAATAACAATGAATATATCTCAATGAATGTAAAAAATTAAATTGCATCATTCCACACGTCGTGATACAAGGACGCATTTACATAATTGTATATTCGCTTTGCAGTGTGCACATGCTTGTAAAAAATATATTTTCAAAGTATCTTGTTTGGGAAGTGCGAAATCATTACAAAAAAATTGACATATTCAGATATTATATGCCGTTCTTGCATTTAGGACTACATTCGAGAAGAGGAAATTTACTCTGATTTAATGAAAAAAAAATATATCACATCCCTCCTTTTACTCTCTAATTTAAAGCGTCATATTATACATTGTATTAAACAATAATGAGAATTATTTAATGATAAATGTAGTCATACATGCTGGACCCATATAAAATTGTACATAAGTTATTATATATGTACAACACATAATTTTATGCAGTTTTATTTCATATTTATAATGCACTAGTTTTATATTATTTCATATAATATATACTTAGTATATAAATGTTAAGAATATTTGTTTTTACTATTATACAGTTTCAAATTGATAAGTTATAATGTGTTGGTGAAAAGATGGGAAGAGAACATTGCAGTTTCTTACTTATTAATTATTACTTTTAGTTTTTTTTCTGTTTTACTTACTTCATTTTGAAAAGAATTAAATATACCGGATGGTCACTTAGTATGGAAGACAACAATTACTCATAACTACTAGAACATCGATAACTAAACTTAGGGTGGACGTTACACGTTCGAAGATGAATTTCCTTAAATTATTTTTTCCACTCCCGTACTTTAATTGTATTATTATATGCTGAACCTGTACTTTAATTTGTCCATTAAGATATAGATTTTCATTAAGATACAAGTTTATACCCAATAGGAATACGGATTTTTCATTAAGATACAAGTTTATATATAATAGGAAGGCAACATTACAATATTTATCAAAAGTCAATATGGCCACTTCATATCTGACAGATATAAAAATTATTTAAATTTGACTGCAATTTACTAGTAAGTAGCTAAAATTTGTACTTTTTTGAAAATATAAACTGTAAAAATAAGGGATAATGACAGTGAAATGTAAAATTTGACTCCACCAGAAATTATGGAACAAGCCTTAGCAGCCACGAACAATTTATTACCAGCTAAATTCGCAAAAACGAACGGAAAATTTTACGCTCACTTCATGAAATGGACTGTTCAAAAAATATGTTTTATTATGGGGTCGTAGAAAAAATAGTGTATGCAACTCGCATTTAATGGCTATTAAGACACTCGTATTCATTACGATACTCGCCTTCGGCTCGTATCGTAATTTTCATTCTCGTGTCTTAATAATCATCATTAAATGTTCATTGCATAATATACTATACTGGTCAACACAGTCTGGTGTTCTTATACATCGAAACGTGTTGTTCATGTATCTTGTTATGCCGATTCTGAATCCGATGTACTCCATCACGTCAGAATGTTGAAATATTTTCTTAAATATTTTTTCAAAAAACGCATTAAATGTTATAAAATTTCAAAGTTACTTCTATATAAAATACTACTGAAAATATTATTCTGACGAACATTAAGGGCTTTCTAGTTAGAGGTTAAAATGATCTAGGTCATAATGACGCTAGATCAAAGTGAACCTACTATCGCCGGAACAAGTAATTATTAAGAAGTCGAGTAGTTCATTATTTTCAGCTTGTTTACTTATTATCATAACCCAAGCAGCAAAATCACAATTTTAGAGAAGGATGAAAATATATATTTTCTAACGCAGGACAAGTGTGCATATAGTAATTACGCTACTAGGAAAATAAGAGATTATGAATTACAGAACACACAATAACCAAATTGCATTTGATATAAAATACAGCCGCGCATGCACGGGTCGTTCTGAACCAATTTCAAAGTTGGTCCTTGAGGGGCGGGGTAAGTAACACCAGCGCCAAGATAAGATATAACAAAAACGACAAGCGGGGGTAGTAGAAGTTGCGAATGAGGTAATTCTGTACCTACTCTGACCCTAATGGGAAAGAACTTATTGAGTGGACCAGCACATATAACATGTTATATAGGTGGTGTTCAGTGGACATGTTCAGACATGTCCTTGCATGTTTACTACGTCTGAGCATTTAAACTACGGCCATTTTTGCTATGGAACCAATCAAATTAATAATTGACAGACATCGGCTACGTGGGTATATAAACAGCTTCACACGCAGTGTTGCCAACTTGGGGGGTTTCCCCTACATTTAGGGGCTTTTTTGGAGCGAGGGGGAAATTTGGCTTTTGTTTAGGGGATATTCAACCTGTTATACTTGAGTATTACGTTTTCGCAAACAAAGCAGAAAGAGCCAAAGAACAGTATAAAAAAAGCAAAAATAAAAACCCTTTAAACAGGATATATTTATTATGCACATGCCTAATAAATATTATTTCATTTAGTTTGGAATATTTTTTTTCCAAAACCCGACGTGCCAGAATAAATGTGCTTTTATTACTATTCTTAGAACTATAAAAAAAAACAAAAATTGTACGCAGTTTATAATGAAAAATAAGAAAAATTAATATTTGTTAACTAGTGACGATCGTGAATCTTCGCTGTGAAAATGCTGTAAAATTAGTTAACATCCAAAGACTATTGTTGTTTGTGGTAGATTTAGCTGTAATAAAGTATATTTAGACAATCCATTAAAATAGGCAATTATTACAGAAAAACGGAACACATCTTTCAGCATATAATATTTCTTGTAAGCATCGTGTTATTTGTTCTGGCTTTACGAGTAATCTTCCGTTCTCAGATTAAGTAACCATCCTGTACACAAAATAATCATCATAACATGCGATCAAAGATTCTTTGAATTACATTTCTCAAGGTGCTTAAAAGCATAACAACTATACACAATTCTATACTATATTATCATCGATATCTTCGACATTTTCTTAGTATTCTTCAATAATTAATTAAGATATTGTTATACCTCGTCTCAGAATAAGGAATGATTCCAATATTGCGCCAAAATGGAAATTATTTATAAGCGATTTCATTCGTTCTTGCGTAGGCAAAGTTAATAAGAAAAAATAAGTACGCGCATATTTTATAACATAACCTGTAAATATTCCCTTACATTTTTGCTTTAGTTTATTGTACTTACTGTATTATTAAATACAATCTGTACATTTAAGTATGTCACAAATATTAATGTCGAGTAGCTTAACCGTTAAATTCAGCACTGAAACAGCGTCAACGATTGGTAACGAAAATGATGAATTTGTCAAAAATACAGTAAGACAAATGGTGCGCAGTTTCCTTTTTAAAAATGAACTCTTGGTAGGTATAAAAACAGCTGGCTACCAGAATGAAAGAATTTAATTATTTTTAAAGAATGGTTTGAACAAGTGTTCATAAATTTTCAGATAATAATGTAATAATCATAGACATCATAACATTTACATAGAATGGAAAAGCCTACCTGCTTTGAAAAAGTATGTAGAATGGATTACTGGATGATATTATAGAACCATTTGTTATTTGTGTTGGAAATAGCGATAGTGAAAATGACTCATTATGGTCCAGTGAGTCATACTAATTTCTGCTGCTTTTTTTTGTAAATTTATAACTTTGAAATTGCATTTTTGAGATGAATTTTATAAATATTTAATTTATGTTTTTCTTTAAAATTTACAATCGTATCTAATATAAGTATCAATCATTTAGGATGTATGCACGTATAAAATACTTTCATATTTAAAAGAAATTTGTTTGATATATGTACCTATATGTTCGTTACCCAGAATGGGTTATGTCACATTCTATATTCAATTCATTCTTGTACAATAATCCTTATTAATATAAATTCTTTACACTTATTAAAGAAAATGATAAACTAATAACTGTTTAGATGTCATCAAAATTGTTCATTACATTTTAAGCTATGTGTTCCGGGTTGGCGGGATATTTGAATTACTCCTTCTTATTCTGAGACTGTGTATAATTGAACATAAGAGAATGGAATTACACAGATGAAATACACGATTAGTCAAGTAAAGAAAATGTATTAGAATTGATATTTATGAACATATTAGGTACGAAAATATATTCCACCCCTGCACATTCTATATTACATTGAAAACTAGCTTACAATAATTGACTATATATTTACATGTGTATAAAAATGAATCTACGTTGTTTTTTTAGGGAATCTGATATTCATAAATTTATGTGGTACTTATAAACAATTAATCAAATTAAAATTATACCCTCTTGTTTATTTTTACAGTATTAACTGTCAAGTAATACATGACAGTAATTGATAGGTGTATTTTTCATATAGCAAAGTACATTCGACGACAGTGACATCTAGGAAACACTTCCACGAAATAATTAACAATTGCGAAGGACCAGACTCCTAGAGTTTCATAAATTTCTGCTATTATTTATAATCAAATCAAACTTAAAATCATGTTTATTTATATTATAGTTGTGTCAATTACTAGATGACAGTGGTTGATAGAGGAAACAGTTTCCAACCAAGTACAATGGATGGCAGTAACATTTATAAACCAGTTGCTCAACAATATGTATTAGAAAACAAGAATCATACTTTGATAACAGTGAATATTTTCAATATTTGTTGTAAAGTGATATTACATATATATAATGTGTTTTAATTTTTAATAGTTTGTAATAAATTTCGCTCCGCTACGCTTCGCTCGTGGTTAACAAATCACGTGACTAACATTTATTTAGTGTTTATTACACAACATATTCTATTATAACGAATGAACATTACAGTGTTTTTTTTGTCGAAAATTCAATTATTACGTTAGAATCAAACTTAACGCTGTAAAACTTTTGTTTTAGAATAAATTTGGGTTAACTCTGTTAATGCAAAATACTTGAAAATCATCAACTTTGACAAGCACATGAAAAAAGAAAAAAAAAATCAAAACATGTCATTGCCAACTATGAAAAATTCAAAAATATTACCATACTTTGAATAACAACAGAAAGAAAGTGAGTCATTTTAGTTTACGGAATTTATTTTGTGTAAAACGGATGTTTCTCTGTCATAGCAAGCACTGACGTCAGGTACAATCATTTATATACACACAAAATTTAAAACGCTCTAATAAAAATATTATTTTGCTAGTATATTTTAAGGAAAAGTTTTAGTAGAATGAAATAGAAGGAAGACAGATCAACAACAACATCTTTTGTAAGTACATTCGTTTTCTTTACTTCACCTCGTGCTTTTAACAAAATTCACCGGCAGCTATCCTTATATAAAGTAAACATTATATTTCACAAAGGAATTTTATTTGGTCAACCACTAAAATATCCTTTTTTCTAGTTTGCGTTGAAGTTTAAAACAAAACAATACAAAGCAGAAAAAATCACTACAGAAAATTTGTGTCATAAGGCATTTTGTCACATTCATTCTTCGGGAAACGCCTTATGAAATTATTTTCGTAGTTATTTTTGAAATTTTACTATTATTATACAAATGTTTTTTATTTACTTGTATATGACCTAAAGCTACTACAAAAAGCTTTTAAATTCCTTAGAAACTATGATCCAAAGATTTAGTTGATCTTACTCTATATAAACTATAGAATACTCTATAACAATTCTAGTATATCATTCATCTATTTAATATTTACGATAATTCATACAATAATAATAATAATATTTAACACTGTTTTCTTTTAGTTCCGAACATAAGGCTAATTGCTAAAAGTATATCTACAATACTATAATATGTTATGTACAGATTATGAAAAGTATGCCGTGAATGCAAATAAAATATATAAACAGACTTAAAATTAAAACATCTTGTTACAAAATTGGCAGCAATGTAATTTAGTTAAAAAAGATAAACTGTTTGATTATTTTTTTAAGTTTTATTTTTCAAATTTATGTGATTATATATTTTATCGCCAACCGTCAGTAAAGTGATGCGTTGCTATAGCGTTTTACGGAGGTAAAGAAACACTTTATCGTACTGTACAATAAAGTACTTTACCTGCCGCTAATATCTGTCAGCGTAGCCATGACTGATGGCTTTAAAAATAAATCGTTTGTCACTGTCATAAGTTATTATATCTTTATTTCTTAAATTAACAATTTTCACGGCTGGCGATAAAATTTCGTATGCACCACGTCAGTAAAGTACCTTTATCGAACTCGTCTGTTACTCGCCGTCTTCGCTTCACTCGCTTGGCTCGTAAATCAGACTCGTTCGAGAAAGTATCACTTTACTGACTTGTTACATAAATAACTAATAGTTAATAAGTTATTTTTTGATTATTATATTGAGGTTATGTAAGTATGATTTTGCGGGAAGTTCGAATAGATTTTTAATATCATCTTTAGGGAAAAAAATATATATATATTATTATATATTCTAATTCTGTTATCTTTTTTGTTTTGATAGATGAAATTTGGTTAATATCTGATATTTGATTTGAAATTTACAATAGTGTGATTTAAGAATTCTAAAATGTCAAATAGTATCCATGGCACCTTGAATACTTATGTTTCTTATCAATCCATTAGGATGTGTGACTTTTTTAGTGTTTGTATGAGTTAAGAAAAATTCAAATATAGATATTAGAATGTTTAATATACAGAGCGTTCCAAAATTAAACTCTACATCATATTCCGGACAAAATTGAAAAATTGATTTTCCAGGACTCAAAGTAAGTATAATTTGATGCTGGGTTTTAAGAACTTTGTATAGACATTATAGTCCAAGAGCTAGCTACAAAAAACAGCATCGATTTGGTACACGGCGTTTGAGTTCGTGAACTGTAAGAAAATACTTACTACAACCCCGAATGGCATTTCTGGCTGTTCGTTCAGGCCGCAAAAGAAAATTACAGCCAGTTTTCCACGACGAAAAATGTGCCGGAAAAACTGATGAGGTACACGCGTGAAAATTGATGCATGCTAATGTGAGAACCTCAACTAAGAGCGGTACACTAATGCCAGAAATGAAAAAGGTTGGGAAACCCTCGCCAGACGCGACTCAGAGATTCGGAAAATCCCTACGAAAAAACCGACAAGGTACACGCGTAAAATTTTTTTCACATGAATTTGGGGACCTTCACTAAGAGCGGTGCATTAATGCCAGAAACGGGATCGGTCGGAAAACCCTCGCCAGAAGCGATCCAAAGTTCGGGAAAATCAGTCAAAAAAAACGACATGGTACACGCGTGAAAAATTTTTTTTGCGCTTCTAGGGACCTCAACTAAGAACGGCAAAACAGTGCCAGAAATGTATCTGGTCGGAAAACCTTTTAAAAAAATTAAATAAGGTCGACGTAAATGTAAAATCGATAGCATTCGAAGTCGTTATCATCCAGAGCTTTTTCATTGACACCACTAGAAATATTGTTTTTTTCTACCCCAAATCAAAAAAAAAATCATCGCGATACGCTGAAAATTCGCTGAGTTATTTCATTTTTCGTAGCGCGTCCGATTTCAAGCCGCTTTCCCAGTTTCTGGCGTACCGCGCGGCCGGCCGCAACTCGTCTTTACAGCGCGATAACGCGCGTGTTTTTAATTTCAACTGTGGCTGGGGCAAGTATGTAAGCTAATAATTAAAATGAAGCCATATGAAAAAGCGAGATTATTAGCAGCCGTTATAGGAACATTTTTAACCTTATTTTTTTTTTTTTTTTTTGACAACGCTGCAATTTGAATAAAAAAGTACGTTGTTGATTTCAACATAAGACGAACGAAAGATACAACACTCTACTCCGACCGTTAGTCACCGACTAACAGCGCCGGAGTTAAGCAGCATCTGCTCTCCCTCCAAGGTCATAGTGTAAGGCCCGTGCCGAAAAATGTTACCTGCTCGGACCCACATTTTTCGGGAGGGTAGTATACAATTATATACCTGCGAGAGAGCACGAAAAATCCGTGAGAATTTTACTTCAAAGTATCGTCTTATGTTGAAATCAACAACGTACTTTTTTATTCAAATTGCAGCGTTGTCAAAAAAAAAAAAAAAAAATAAGGTTAAAAATGTTCCTATAACGGCTGCTAATAATCTCGCTTTTTCATATGGCTTCATTTTAATTATTAGCTTACATACTTGCCCCAGCCACAGTTGAAATTAAAAACACGCGCGTTATCGCGCTGTAAAGACGAGTTGCGGCCGGCCGCGCGGTACGCCAGAAACTGGGAAAGCGGCTTGAAATCGGACGCGCTACGAAAAATGAAATAACTCAGCGAATTTTCAGCGTATCGCGATGATTTTTTTTTTGATTTGGGGTAGAAAAAAACAATATTTCTAGTGGTGTCAATGAAAAAGCTCTGGATGATAACGACTTCGAATGCTATCGATTTTACATTTACGTCGACCTTATTTAATTTTTTTAAAAGGTTTTCCGACCAGATACATTTCTGGCACTGTTTTGCCGTTCTTAGTTGAGGTCCCTAGAAGCGCAAAAAAAATTTTTCACGCGTGTACCATGTCGTTTTTTTTGACTGATTTTCCCGAACTTTGGATCGCTTCTGGCGAGGGTTTTCCGACCGATCCCGTTTCTGGCATTAATGCACCGCTCTTAGTGAAGGTCCCCAAATTCATGTGAAAAAAATTTTACGCGTGTACCTTGTCGGTTTTTTCGTAGGGATTTTCCGAATCTCTGAGTCGCGTCTGGCGAGGGTTTCCCAACCTTTTTCATTTCTGGCATTAGTGTACCGCTCTTAGTTGAGGTTCTCACATTAGCATGCATCAATTTTCACGCGTGTACCTCATCAGTTTTTCCGGCACATTTTTCGTCGTGGAAAACTGGCTGTAATTTTCTTTTGCGGCCTGAACGAACAGCCAGAAATGCCATTCGGGGTTGTAGTAAGTATTTTCTTACAGTTCACGAACTCAAACGCCGTGTACCAAATCGATGCTGTTTTTTGTAGCTAGCTCTCCGTCTATTAATAGACTTGCAAGAGTTCTCTCTTCTGTAAAAAAAAAAAAAAAACATTTTCTTCTATTAGCAGCCTTACAGGACATTTTTGTTTCTCATTGTGTCAAATTCAAATTTCAAAAAAATCATGAAATATCGCAAAATTGATAAAAACAGAAAGAATCTTTCTATAAATACTCCAAAATGTAAAATTCGAATATTGCCAAAAAAGTATAGCCTGACACTTAAAATAAGACAGTTTTTAAAAAAAAAGAATGTTTTTAAAGAAAATTTTTATTCTCTAGTACCTTAGTATACTACTTCTAACGCTATGGTATCGTGGTATATCTGTAGAAAGATACAGTTGGTAAAGTTACTAGCGCTACGTATCGTCCATTTTATTATTATTACGATAAAGTTCAATTTCCAAGAATTAATTCTGAATAACCAGAATCTTTCACGGACCCTATCCAAAGGCGAAGTGGTTGAAAATTTGGATAATTTTGCTGTCAATTTTGTAAGTAAAATATATCGAATTAAAACTTAAAATTCACGGAACGTACTCACAATTTTTAAATTTACGCTACAACAAGTACATACTGGTTAAAACGCAAACAATTTTTAACCGGATATGTATCGATACTATTCAAAAAATGTCAGTGCATTAATTCAAAGAAGTCATGGCAGGAACGCAGCTCTATTCTTAGAGGACAAAACACAGACATTGATACTTTTCTCGGTCTTTAATACTTTCTTTCTCAGTTAAAATTATAATTAATTACTGATAATTTTCTAATTATAATTACAAACTTTTTCGTGAAACAGTCTGATATCGTCTTATAACTGTAACTGCAGGTATACCAAAGGTAAATATAATGATTTATATTGGTAATCATGAATTGAATGAAAATTTTATAATCACAAATTTATTTTCCAGCATGCATTACAAATACTAATTTATACAATTTTGCCCCAATCCTGGATACTTAATTTGGATCCCCCTGTATACATAATGAATCAGCTTTTGATATTCAGAGTAGGTGCTTGTGGACAAATATGACTAAATAGACTAGTAAGTTTAAGGTAAAATATTAACAATTTACTGAAATATCAATTAAATTGTTTTTACTACATTTAATTATAAATCAAATGTAAAAATGAATATGATCAGAATAAATTTCACAATTAGTAATCACTCCTGTGTTTTGCTTAGAATACAATATCAAATTATATTAGTTTACGTAATAATAAGCAATAACTTGAGTAAAACTAGTTTCGTTGCTATCTCAGTAACCCTCAATATTAGACCATATATTTATTAGAATTTTTTGTTTACATTTACCTCACGAACACCTACTCTGAATATCGAGCATTCATTGCTGATCATCTTGTATACAATTCCATAATGAAATGAATTCCGTAATGTTAGGGTTAAAATTATAATTTATTTGTTATTTTAAAATTGTGGATATATACAGTGCCCGCGGAAAAGTCTGCACCATATGGAAAAAAATTTACTCTTTTAATTTTTAAATTTTTTTTTTGTAGTTTGTTTTTGCATAATTAGAAACCAAAAACTAACCTAAAATATTTAACATATCGCATTTGCTTCAATGCGTAAATGTCATTTAAAAATTGCCAACGACCAAACATGCCAGTATTTGTCAAAATATAAGAAGATGCCATAAGAAAAAGTTGTTTGTACTTTCGCGGACATCCTAAATCCAAAGTTTCGTACAAAAATCTTAATTTTAATTTTTTTTTCATAATTTTGTAAAAAAACGCCTGTATATTTTTTAAGTGTATTTTTCTCTCGAATTCTGATAAAAACCTATGTTACCATGTAATAAACAAAAAAAAAACAATTTGTATTTCAGAATAAGGTATATTTTTTTTAAATAAATGATTTCGTTAAGAAAAGTGGAGGACATTCTTGGACTATTTTCATATTTTCGTATGTACCATTAAAAATAAATTAAAAAACATAATGGTCAAAAAAGCTAGAAAATAACCTTTTAAAAATGAGAAAAAAAAGTAATTTTATTTCAACTAACAAAGTTAATTTCAAAAAAAACCAATTCTAATTCTTAAAATTAAATAAATTCACAAGTAAGCGTAGTCAACAATTCGAATTTTACAAAAATACCGTTACTATACAGTTAAACTAAATGAATAAAAAAATGTTAACAATACTACATTTCTGTATGTCTCCCTTCTCTTGCAATACATTTGATGATCCTTCTAGAGAACTCTCTTGTAATGTTTACAAAATATGTGGCCGGAATTTCTAGGCAAACGTCACGTATTGTGTTTTCTAGATGTTCAATGTTTCGAAATGGTCGTTTGCGGTACACTTTCTCTTTTAGATACCCCCACAAGCAAAAATCTAACGGAGTTAGGTCAGGGGATCTCGCTGGCATGGATACGCTGAATATCTGCCAATCCATTTGTCCCCAAATAATTGATTTAAATAACTCCTCACCGCCAGTGTACTATGTATAGATGCGCCGTCTTGCTGAAACCATAGGACAGATCTTTCTTCCAATACCATATCATCAATTAAATCGGTTATTTCGGTCATGAGAAAGTTCAAGTACCTTTGCGAATTTAAATTTTCGTGGAAAAAATAGGGTCCAATCAATCTACCATAAAAAATACCACACCAAACATTTGTTTTAAAAGAATATTGGTCCCTGCATTCGATGATAAAGTTAGGGTTTTCATCAGCCCACCATCTGCAGTTCTGTAAACTCATCGTTCCATTGGAAGAGAACGTTGCTTCGTCCGAGAACATGATTTCTTTGGGGAAACGACGGTTTTCTTCGAGCTCTCCTTGAAACCACATACAAAAATCAAATCTTGCGTTAAAATCTCGTTCTTTTAGTATATGGACATATTTTGGCTTAAATGGACGGTACTTATGTTTCTTTAAAATTTTTCTCACTGTAGTCTCTTTTGCCCTAGTTCTGTTGGAAATAGCAGCAATTGATGTAGTTTTATGCTCTACTACATCTAATAATACATGTTCTTAATGCTGCTGAACTTGCCAGTTTACATGTGGCTTCTTAAAATCATTTAGAACTGAACCGGATGACTTGAACTTATCTACAATACAACCAACAGTAGAGTGCGAAACGAATTTGTTAGGGTGTCTTTGATTAAAAATATTTGCCGTATCCCCTGTTGGTTCTATTTTCTCCGTGAATTAAAATGATTTCTCTTTTTTCTTCCATGGATAACATTTTAAAACAAATCTATTAGAGAAATACACAAAACTGACATTTATTTAGTTGTTTATGTCTGCAATTATTTTCTAGGCCTACTTGTGAATCTATCGAAGTTTAAGAATAAGCTTGTTATTTCCTGCTTTAGAGATACTAAAGAAAATTTTGCTTAAAACAGACAAGGCTAGGTACATAACATGTTCTAATCTTACAACTAGTGTTATTTTCTAGGTTTTTTGACCATTATGTTTGAAAAATAAACATTTTTAATATACGAAAATATGAAAATAGTCCAAGAATGTCCACTTTTCTTAACGAAATCTTTTATTTAAAAAAAATATACCTTATTCTGAAATACAAATTGTTTTTTTTTTTTGTTTATTACATGGTAACATAGGTTTTTATCAGAATTCGAGAGAAAAATACACTTAAAAAATATACAGGCGTTTTTTTACAAAATTATGGAAAAAAAATTAAAATTAAAATTTTTGTACGAAACTTTGGATTTAGGATGTCCGCGAAAGTACAAACAACTTTTTCTTATGGCATCTTCTTATATTTTGACAAATAATGGCACGTTTGGACGTTGGTAATTTTTAAATGACATTTACGCATTGAAGCAAATGCGATATGTTAAATATTTTAGGTTAGTTTTTGGTTTCTAATTATGCAAAAACAAACTACAAAAAAATAATTTTAAAAATTAAAAGAGTAATTTTTGTTTCCATATGGTGCAGACTTTTCCGCGGGCACTGTATATTTAAAACAGTATTTTATATATTTGTCATTAACTCTGTCAAAATTTAACTTCTGGAATAATATCATGTTTGATACGTTCAGGTTTAAAATTAACATTATGTTGGCAAGATTCTATTGAAACAAAAAAAAATATACTCATAACCAACTATGCTAATATTCTTAATAATCAAAGAGAAATTATGTCATCGTAATACTTTTGTGCATTTTGGCTCATACTATATAAATAAAAAAAAATTATATACAGACTGTTTCAAAAATATTTACCAAAAAAATGTTCATTGGACGAAATCAAAATCATCAATTAATAATTTCTCATGTGACCACTACAGCAGACCTAGAACCTTGAAGTTAAATGGGGGGAGAGCTCAAACTATTAGATAAATTCATGAGGTACAATTTCTTGTTGGAAAACTAACAATATACACAGGATGAATTGATTTTCAATGTGTTTTTTTATCATTTTCATGTAAAAACCTGAGAAACATTAATTTTAATTATAAAATTTCACTATTTTAGCGATATTTTATAACCCCGCTCTAATATTTTAAATATTAATTTGACTAACAGCTAACCCATTCACTCGAATTATTTTATAATTTTGGATTTTACAACAAGAAAAGTTAATACGTGAATTTATTTGTTACATATAGATCTCACTGTATATAAAAAGTAACATTTAAGGCACCTGGTAACTGTCAGAAACTGAACCTTGAAATAATGTTGGTATTTAATATTGTGATATAAAAATATATTTAAAAAGTCTCGAAATATGCGAGATTTTCTTATTTTCTAAGCAGATTTAACGTTTTGAGTTTTCAAATATGCAAGTAAATAATTCCTTATTAAAATTGTTCATGCACAGTGAAATAGCAATTGTAAGACCCCCCCCCCCCCGTTTAAGTCTACGTTTCCTGTCTGTGGTGATTACATTGTTCGTTTTCATTCTAGAGGTATTCATTTAATTGATTCTATACATCTTAAGATTATATTCTCATCTAAGTGTATTTCTATTTATTATTGCAATTATATTTCTTAACTAGATGTTTGAGACATTGTATTTCTTTCCTTTTCTACAAAAGACAGAAAAGTAGTGTACCGTTTTTAAAAATATATTCATATATATCGGATACAAAAAATATATAGGGTATATAAAGAATATAATAAATCACAGCTAACATATAATCATATATACAGGTACAGGTCTTTCGCATGAAACCTTTTTCAGTAAAATATCAAAAATAAAGACGGTTATTGCACTTATATCATTTGTAGCTTTTCCCAATTTGGACCAATATTTAAACAAAAATATAACACTTTATAGTTTGCTTATGACGTTAAAAACTATTCACGTAATACCATATTACCAATATTTTACTAATTTATTAATTGTCATTTTTTTTTATAAATGAATTATGTACTGTTGAAAGAGATTATGTCACTTTTAAGTTTGTCGAGTGATACTATCAAAACATTATTTTAAAAGTGATTAGTACATTCATTCATTTTAATCTATTTTCACATTGTTGGCATCATGGCTCGAGCAAGTTACTCCATGAATGAAGTTCTATTTGTGCTTCACATTTTTATTAGCTGTTTGCGAAAAGAAAAGTGACAATTGAATTGAATTTCTTTTCCAGTGTTGTTACTATATAATTAGACAGTAATATCATACATGTCAATAGGAAATTGTTTAATAGGAATGAAGAACCACAAGTTGCAATGTCAAGTCTAATTATCCAAAAATCAGCTGCATACAGAAGTCTCGCAAGATTGTTTTGGATGATACCGACAGCTAATTGACACTTTATTGTTAATTTAAATAATATTTATATGTATATTTAAATCATGTGACTTACAAATCCGTATTTAGAGGTTGCAAAGTGAAATTGAGTAAAATTATCTTATAAATCGTTACAAAATATATCAAAAAAAAAAAAACAGTCACATTTTCTAATAGAGAATGATAATTTCAGAGTGAACAAAATAATATGTTGCCATAGTGATAAAATCATATGCATTTTAAAATAACACTGGACAAAAATAGATTATGGCTTATGTCGGAGGCAAAATGGGTTTCATCAATGTTACTATTTTAATAGAAAACTAAAAGTGTATATAAAACATATTATCTGTTTTAAATTTAAAAACTATACTTTTAAATATACTGTATTAATATTACTATATTAAACAACTATAATATAGAAAAAATTCAATTTTTAGGTTAGAGGCGCAACAATTAAAATTTGATGTTCTCAAAATATACTACTTAAGTTGACTGTGGTACTTTAAGCATCAATTCTATTTAGAATGTACGAACAAAAGTATATACTTTGTGTATAATCATAGACAAAAAGATTTTCTTAATAAACACATAGATAGAAATGTCTCTTTTTAAGGTTATGAAAACCACATCGAATAGATATAAGGCAATTTTACAACTGAATAACATAGCTGCACACGAATATTTTCAATAAGCAAGTTAAAATATTAACTGTTACGTAATCTTACTGTATTTGGAAGAAGTCGCTAGATTTTTACTTAATCGTAATATTTATACTGCAATTTTTCACTGAACGCAGTTTCATGTAAAAGGCCTGTGTATCATTTTGAATACTAAAGTTAAAAAAATACGTACAATACAGTAACATATGCAAAATATGTGTTGAACAAGGACATACATATAATGCATATATAATTTCTTTCTTCAACCACAAATATTGCTGGACACAATATACTATAGAACAAACAATGTTTTGCACTGCAATTTTTTGCAATTTTTAAGGCCTTGATACCGCACTCCAAACAGCATGTATAAATTAATAATTATGCTCGATGATAAAATCATGAAATTTTATTTACACGTGATAAAATTTAAGATATAAAACTCTTTTAGCATCATTAAGCTTTCACAACGGATTTAATGCTTCATCAGGATATACACTCAATAAATATTCTTGATGCTAAGAAAAATTGTTATCGCTAAAATCTGTTGACGTTTCGTTTGTGGTTGACAAAAGAAATAAACAAATTAAATTAATATTATTAATTAATAATAATTACCACAATAGGACTACACGAATACACAATTTATATAATAAACTAGTAACTTTATCTACACGAATTTCTTTTAATTTAAACGATCAGGTTAATCAAAAACAACAACGAAATAGTATATATCGATAAGAGCACCTACTTTGAGGTTATGTGCTAAAAAGAAGAAAAAAATACGGTATCACAATAGAGAAATCATACTAACTAATGTTTTCCAGTCGTATCGAAAGAAAGCTTTTTTTTAGACTTACACATTGTTTTTTTAGTATGCCAAATATACAGGATGATATGGAAGTAATAAAATCAAAAAAGAAAGAAAGGAGGAAAGATAATCGCTTTTTTTCTTTTTTCACTATTTTTATTATCTTTATTATTACTATTAAGAATTTCTTTCCCTACTTAGACCTAGACAAGGTGAAGGAAATGTCTCCTGACAAGTATTTAAGAAAGTTGATATATATATTTTTTATATTTATCGCTATTTCTTTAAGACATGCAGCACGTGTTGTTAAAAATTAGTGTTATTGTTTAAGAATTATAATTTAGGTTTCTCGTAGGCGATTGTTAAGTGAAAGTCATTCCCCCGTGTCCAACCATTTGCTCTCCTCCATGATTCTTTCGAAACAGTCCAAGAGATACATGTACTGTAATGAAAATAAACACATCAATAGAATAATCTATATTTTTTGCATCTGTTATATGTACGAGACATGCTTTTTATGTTTTTTATAAATGATTCGCGATTTTAAGTGTACAGGGTGGGCAAATTTCAATATCTATAAGAGATTAAATAATAACTCAACTCCTATTCTACCTTTTTTTTTTTGGAGAAAAATCCAATTACCATTGGATTTTTCTCCAAAAAAACTAAAATAGCTGAACAAAAACTCGCCGAGATTTTCATTTCCAAGTCAACAAATTTGAATCTTCGTTCGTCCACACGAACGATAACCAAGCCCCATCGATTTATTTAATTAATCCATATAAAATATGAAGTAGTGCATTTTCATCCTCGAATTTTCAAGCATAGCTTAAGACTTGGGAGATAAAAATCTCGCGCATTCACTAACACAGTTATTAATGAAGAGAGAGCGAAGAAAATGCATCGCACGCTAACATCGAAGGCAATTCCAGCACTAAGGATGAAGTTGCAGCCAAAGGCTCCGCGCGCCGCCTGGAGTTATACATTTGTTAAATAACCGGAGATTCGGACTCGGCGCGCGGAGCTTCTGGTTTACCCCACCACGCCCCCCGGTCGCAATTTTTCCCACCGCCAGCACGCGCCGAACTTCATTAATTTCTTTGACTTACATAGAGTGCTCCTACAGATCTGAAAAAATTCACGGCGATTCTTTGGGGTATTGAGAGAAATTTGACATATTTTTTTTCCTTAAATATCTACCAGAACGATAATAAACGTAATAAAACTAGAACGTTGTTATCTCCAGTTCTAATCAAGATATTCGTATAAAGTTAGTCTCAAATTACTCGTTGAAGAGAAAGGAAGCAGAATCTACCATAATATTTACGATAATATGTCAATTGTCGGAGAAATTTCATTTGTTTATAAGCAAATAATTTCGAACCTCCAAAATATGGCAATTTTTGAGAAAAAAAAATATTCTTTTTCCATTTTCGGAAAGTACTCTCAATGAATTAAAACCCTGATTTTTTTGAACCATGTGCGACAATATGCAAGGAATGGACAGCTAATTTAGGAATTTTGGCTTGTCGCTTATTGTAGTTCAACTATACAACACAGGTGAGTGAACTTTGCACTGTTCTCTGGGGGACATTTTATATTGCCTGCACCATGAGGTTCAAAGCCATACGTTGATTATTCATCGATTGAATGCAAAAAATAAAAAATAAAAATTGCCATGGTTTTTTGCATTTTGCAGCTAAACAAATAATGATAATCGATCGTGCAATGGCTTGTTTTTTAGAGAATGATGGGGTGAACAACTTTTGTACGGACAGTTTTCACATTTACCATAGAGGAAAAAAGTTTAACCGGAAAATGTCACTTTTCAATTGTTTAACAATTTCTCACGGCCAAACCCGGACCTTAAACTTTTGGCATTTTTCAGGGTATGTTCGTGGGGGTCAAATGTACCTATAAAAAAATCGGCGACAAAACCATATTCCAGAATAGAACTTAATTTAATTCGACTGGACTATAGATGCTTTAAAAATTTCTGCAATCCAGTTGTCTACAAGAACAACGCAAATGCATGGATGACGAAAGATATTTTTAAAGACTGGGTTTTTAAGCAGTTCTTTCCTGAGGTAAGTTCAAACAAAAAAAAAATACCATAGTTGATTTTCATAATTTTAGGTTAGAGCTTTTTTATGCAGTAAAAACATCAGAGCATATCTGTCGTTAAAGGATGCTGTATTGAATCTAGCCGCTGCAAGGGATAAATTGGAGCAATCTGTTATCGCTAAATGTTGGCATAACATATTAACAGACAGTGACAATACTGAATCTGACGAAGAAGAAGAAACTCTTCCTTTAAGTGTTTTACAGCGAAAATGGAATGAAGAAACTTCCGAAACAGCTGAAACAATCACTTTATTGAATAATCTTGAAAGTGAAGCGACCATAGACCAATACGCAAAGACTCATATTGAAGAATGGAATAAAGACACAGTTACATATGAAAGCGAAGATGATGAAAACGATCAATTATTAAAAAATCAAGAACTTGAAGTTCCTAAAGTACCGCATTCGGATGGCGTGAAAGCATTAAATATGGCGTTAGATTGGGCGAGTACAAACAATTTGGATGCTGAAGACATTATAAACTTAAAACGATTGCAAGAGAAAGCAATTTTGCTCAGCATTTCCAGCAAACAAATTCAATCAAAAATCACTATAGCTATTTTATGTAATGTTGTATACCGTAGTCGACATATTTTAATTTCTGATACGAAAGTAGAAAGAGGAAAAGAGCACAACGAAATAAACTAAAGATAAACATATAGCGAGGCTGCCAAGACAGTACACTCGACAAACGTTTTCTATGAAATGTAAGGAGTGAGGATCCCCCGACACTTCGTTGCTCTCCCACCACTGTTAGCAAGCATGCATCGCTGCATATTATAAGGTCATCTTCTGCATGGGATAGAAGTATAAACCGAAATTAAAATTTGTCGACTACGGTATATATATATATATATATATATATATATATATATATATATATATAAGTAAAACTGTGTATGTTTAGTATCTACTCGGTAACGTGAACAAATTCCATAACGTGAACAGTCTCGGATTTTTTGTATTCATGGTTTCGAGATTCTACTGTATATTAATTAAAAATCAAATTATGTAACTTAATACCAAAATACAACAATACAGTGATAAATAGAAGATTCAAATTTTATTAATTAATTTGATATGCAATAGGTTTTCAGTTATCCTAAAAATATGTGATACATAAACTATTTCATTTTGATAGCTTATATGACCAAGTCTTCCAAAACAGAAGAAGTGATAGCAAAGGAAGCAAATCTAAAGTACGCGAAGAAGATTCGAGATTATACGCAGTAAGTAAACTTACATAAGGTGTGTAGATTTTGACCCACTTCGGCGATTTATCGGGCCTATTGTACTTGATGCAAAAAGCCATGCCTTCGTCGTCAGCCTCCCACTGAGCTATGCAATCCCAAAGGAGCATCACCACTTGACTTTCGAGGGTGCCATCCTCTCGACACGCGTGCAACTTCAAGCTAGAACTTCCGACGGCAACTATCACATGCCCTCCTTTTCTAGTATCACATCCGCAATGAGGGAACACCACGTCACCGTAGCCGGGCAGTTCGCGGGCTAATTTTAAATATTCTATGGCCCTCGTGCTATCTTGCAGGGCCTTTAATTGATAAAGTCGCTCACCTGCTTGTATACATCCACGGTTGACTTCGTCGATTGCCTAAATAAAAATAATAATATAATTGATCGTCCTCACTTATAGGACAAACATTTTATATATGCATATAATATTATATGTATGAATCGTATTATCAAAAGAAAATAATAAAGTTCTATTCTGTTGTTTCAAATTTTATGTAACAAAATGAGTAACAACCCATGTATATTTTTATAAGGAAATGTGAAATAAATAGATCAAAGTATGAATTAATTTGATATACACTACTTAATACACAATATTAATTTTACAATCCTTTAAAATACAAACAAAGGGTTAATACAGAATTAAAAAGAAAAATGGATTCTAGACCATAGATTTAGCAGAAAATTCATTAAAAATTAATCCCGAATTTTCTATAATTATTAACACAAGCATGCCCGACAAAAAAAATAGCGCCATCTATCGGGCGGCAGCATATACCAAAACAATTATGTTGACCATGCGAACATATTGTGTGCATATAAATCATTTCGGTTGTTACGTTTGAAACGCCCCTTGTAGGTTCTTTTCATTTATTTTGTTGCTTTACCATAATTTACTTTCATATTAATTTAAATTCTCTACAAATACATCCTCCCATATTTGTCGCTAATAAATAGTTCTATTTAAAAATTGGCAGTGGCTCCGTGTCCGAGCTCGGACAGTTAATTATTCTTACTAAATGTCTGACATCGGGCATTTAATTTCAGTTGCTATATGTCCGAGGTTGGACACATATGAACGTTGATCCTAAACATCCGATGTGGGATACTGAAAAAGGTAGTTATACTGAATGTATAATCCGGTAGCCGAATTAATTGATAAGCAACACTTGCGAGCCTTAATTTTTTTATTTTGAAAATAAGTACTATAGAAAAACAGAATAAACAACACAATATAAATATGTACTCATAATTACATTTTGGTATTGCTAATGAGTACCTAAATACTAATCTTAAGTAAGTTTCTAAGTTCACTTAGTTTTAAACTTTTTATTTGGAAGACCAATGGCTGTTGATAAATGTCCTTTTGGACGCCCCCTTCCTCTTTTTATTCGAAGAGGCATTTTTATGTTTGCTACTCTTTCTCTATCATCTGAATTGCTTACAATTTCTAAGTCATTTAAATCAATATTTGTAAGATTTGTTTCTGGATGCTCTGTTGTAAGTTTTTTTGTTTCTCCTTCGGTGTCGACGTTTTGAGGTAACACAATGTTTTCGTCATTTTCGAAGACTAAATTAAGAGTTTCATTTGTATTTAAATTATTATTATCTTCTTGATTTGTTTCACTTATTTCTTCTTCAACGACAATGTCTTGAGAGAGCAAATGATTATTATCTTCTTGATTTGTTTCACTAATTTCATACACTACGTTTTCGACAAGAATAATCTTCTTACCCAATTTCCAATAATTTGTTAAATCTTTGAGAATTTTTAATTTATTTTCAAATTCCAGAGTTCCTTCTTCCGATGCTACTTGTGCTAACTCTTGTATTGTATTTAGCGCCAAATTGTGCTTTTGATTCTGACTCAAAGTCGCTTTTCTTTGAAAAGTTGTAACACTTGACAGAGATGCATCAATTTCAACATTATTGGAATTATTATCCCTGGGATTTTCTACTTTATCTTGGAATAGATTATGGTGTGCAAAATAATATTCTTTAGTCCACCTTTCTCCACAAAGTGACCTTTTGAATAACTCTGTGTTTTCAAAACTTCTAAATGCTAGTATATGGCAGCACGGCAATTTCATTTGTTTTATGAATTTACAGTCACAACGATTGTTTGTTGTTGTGTAAGTGCGACTTAGGGAGTCACACACACTCACTAGGCCAGCAGCATCTTTTTTGATAACTACTTTCTTAGATTTATAATGCTGTGTTTTGATAAAATTGTATGCATAGGGTGTTAATAGTTCCTTATATTCTTTTAAATTATTTTCAAACGGCTTTAAGGTTGTTCCTTTTTGTAACATAGTAAACATTTCAAAATTGTGTTTTTCACGAAGACTATTAAGAATACAAAAAAAATGGTCGATGAATACTCCCAAAGAGGCATAACGTGGAATAACTGATTTCAGTTTCTGATTTATACATTCTAACCTGTTATTAGTTGTATTAGAAAATGAGCATTCAGCTTCACTTAGAGCTGGTACCCATTCTTTTTTAATAGAAGTCCAATTTTTTTCCAAGTAGTCGACAACAGACCTAGGAACTTGATCTTTCATTTCTTCGAAAATTTTATTATATTCGTCTAAATTTTTACTATATAATAATTTTTGAACATAACTTAATGAAAGATTTCTTTCCATAGATGTTATTCCAAGTTTTGAGGTAATTTGCCTTTGAAACGTTTTTAAGACATGGAACTTGCATATAAGCAGTGTCGCTTCTGGAAAACATTCTTTCAGAACAAATCTTTCTTTTATGTCTTTATCGGTCATTATTGTTTTTATGTTTGACCATTGCTGGTTATTAGATTTGAATGTTTCACACATCCACTTTAGGCTGTTCGAGTCTTCATACATTAACAAAGTAATGCATATAATGTCACTACCTCCATTAGAATCTTCCACTAAGAAAATATACACTGGAGCTCTGATGTCCAGTAGTTTATAGGTGGCATCAATACACATAAACTCAGGATGACCATATTGGTTTCAGTCTTACATCCGGCATCGCCAGCAGTGCGTCGAAGTAACCTCTATGTCTGAGAATTGCAGAGTTAATTATAGACCGCAGTTAACAGAAATTGACGTTGGAGTACCACAGGGCTCGATTCTGGGCCCAATATTATTTATATTATATGTTAACGATCTGCCAAATTACCTGAATAAAGACAACATCACTATGTATGCAGATGACACATCAATATTGATCGCAGATGAAGGAGATTTGCAATTAGCAGCTAACGACGTGCTAAGGAAGTTGCATAGCTGGTTCTGTGGTCACAAATTACTTTTAAATCTGAAGAAAACAAATTTTCTTAGATTCCATCCGAGGCAAAAAGTACTGGATGAGCATTGTGGTATTTCGATTAATGGTACCGAAATACAGCACCCTTCTTCAGTCACATTTTTGGGGTTGGAAATGGAAGAATCACTTAATTGGAAGCAAGCTTGCAATAATATAGCTATGCATATAAATAAGAAATGCTTTTTAATAAGAAGCATTATTTCTTTATTAAATGAGGATGTTATTAAGAATGTCTATGCCAGTGAGGTTGAATCCAGGCTACGTTACGGTATACTGTTTTGGGGAGCTTCCCCGCACGCTGAGAGAATATTACTTGCTCAGAAGCGGGTCATCAGAGTTATGGCCAATGCCAATTATAGAGCCCACTGCAAACCATTATTTATTAACTTAAAAATATTGACCGTTATCAATATCTATATTCTGGAATTGCTGCTCTATACTCACAGAATGAAAAACGTTCTACCACAAAATGAACATGTTTATAACACCCGAAATAATAATATCACCCTACCCAGGCATAATCTTCATCTCTCTAGTGTAAGCCCTCAAATTATGGGAATTAAAATGTACAATCACCTCCCTAATGTGTACAAATCACTACCAGCTCCGATATTCAAAACAAGAATTAAAAACGTACTCTTAGGGTGTCCACTTTATAACATAAGTGAATTTTTTCAATTACAACTAGATTATATATATTTTATAAATTATCTACATACATATATATTTTAAAAAGTTATCTTTATATATTGTAATTATTTTAAAAATTATCTTGCAATATTTCAACAACCTATTTTTTTGTTCAGATGTTGTAAAAACAAATTTTTTGACCTACCCTGTATTTTTATTGTATGCTAAAGGGATGAATAAAGAATTATTATTATTATTATTTATTATTACTTTGAGGTCAACATCTGGGAATATTATTAATCATAAGCGATTAATAATTATTTATTAAGGTAAGTGAATGTACTGATTCACACAATTATCTTGCACCCTGGAATTTTAATTTATTTATATTAGGGGTTTTTCCCCTAAGTAACACCATTTACACGGGCAATTATAACATCATAACCAAAGAGTCAAACTTGCTATACTTTGTGAGCTAGCATTATCAGTGCCACTAATGAACAGGAACCATTGGCCTTTCTTGGAGGGACTGCGGATCAAATAGGCTGAGGTAATCAATCATAAGCGATTGTCACTTGGGAGGTAAGTGGATGTTCGGTCACACACAGGGAACAAAACAAAAAATAATTACGCATATCCATCGTTCGAATTGTGAGTTATGGTCTTGAGTTCATACAAGAATCCTATAGAAAAAAGCACTTTCAATTTTTCCCGAATTTTTCAATTTTCCGGGCAATTTTTCTTTGCCTAAACACCATATTCGGACTATCACGAACATATAAAACAAAATTGGCCAAATCGGTCCAGCCGATCTCTAGTGACGCACAGCATTTAATTTTTATTTATATAGATTAAAGATTTAATCACTAGCGCCGGAAAAGTACTCACAGATGGCGCGAAAAGCACGAATCGAATGAAAAATTCTTATTAAAATATCCAAAACACAACTAAATATATCACCCTTAGCGCTACAAAGAGAGCAAGCAATATATTAAATAATAATTGACAATAGTTGTAATGTAATTTAGTAAAAATGAACTCAGACTAATTAAACGACATAATATTAACAACCAAATGCAAAAGTAAACAACCAAAAGTGCAATAATAATAATATGACGAAAAATCAATAAACAGACCTTGGCAAATCCAATATACAGGGCGCGATTTTTATACCGTAACAGTTTTTTCAATTTTGGTTCTAGCGCGTAACTACTTTGCTCTTCATAAAAGCATGTCATTCCCGATATTGTACAGCTGCAATTTTTTAAGCAAAAAATTTGAAGACTACAAAAGCTAAATAATCTGAATCCACTTGGAAACATTTTAATTTAAAAAAATTTCCGAAGATTTTTGCTCTGCTACAGTAATAATAATCTAAATACGTTACCTGCCAAAATATATATGATGTCGCTTGACTGTCGCCCATTAACGTCAATTCTCGGGACAGTGAAAACAGCCATTTTCGAACGCAAAGGCATGTACTAGTCGCCGTGCTGTAATTCTGTATATACAAATTGTGTGGGTATTCGTTTGGCTGTAGTTTTCTTTCTGTAACGAACAATAAAAATGAATTATAATTACCAGAAAACTAGAGAAAGAGGTAGTGTGACTGGCATTATGCTTTCGTAATATATAACTTTCTAAGTAAAAAAAACTTACCGAAATTATACTCGACTATTTCAAATAAATAAAAATATTTCGCGGTATTTTTGTTCATGTTGATTTTTCGTACGACGGATTCGTAAACATCGTCGGCGTTTGCGCTTCTTCTCAAAGAAATTGTGACGATTTCTCTGTCCGGCAACAGAACCTTGAAGAAAAATACGAAATACATTATCTAGTAATAATAGGGCATCTAATCATCAACATTAATATAACACGCTTCAAACGATGCTTTTATATATATAAAAAAAAAAGATGTTTGAAGTTTCTTTTTAACCATTTTATCCCATATACTACACCTTAGAAATATTTATCTATTGTTATAGAAGAAACCAACATCGTCACGTAGAAGACGATACTGTAAAATTTGATAATTTCTTGTCTTCCTGACAATGTTGGACGTTTCCTCCAAACCGAGGATCTTCTAACAGAAGCTACAAATGGCGGTGCGTCTTCCGTGCATGCTTACATCTCCAAAGTTATTCTACCAGAAACACGTGTCTACGGTTGCACTACAGCAGAAGTTACCCAATATTCTCTTTTTCTTGTTTTATTTTATGTATCGGCGATAATCCCTATATTGATTATATATATAAACATTAAATATTCGTAGCCAAATATACAAGAAATGCAATTAAAGTAATCTGTCATCGTGATGTAGAGGCTATATTAATTAAAAATTGTATATAAATCAATATTAGTTTTGGCCTGCTATATATTACTTAATTTAAATTAAAAAAAAAACATATTGACGTTTCGTTTTAATAGTTGTCTTTATCGAAACATATAAAAAAAAATTCACATAACTTTCCTGAAAAAAAAACCTGTTATTTTAATCTTATTATACTAAATATAAAACAATAACCTGAGATGTATAAGTTTTTGACAATTAAATAACAGATCAATAAAACGCTTTGATGAACAGTATTATTATAGATTATTATTATTATGGATTTTGGAACCTTCAATAGGTTTTCTAGGAAGCCTCCGCTTATGAGATGGTCTTAGGGTGTATTTCTCCCATTATTGTTCGTAGGTCTCGATATTTCTTGGTTTTTACGATTTTTATCTTGGAGTTGCCATCTTTAATTTTAATAATCCTTCATTTATTTGAAGTGTGTTGATTTACTGTGGTTATTATTTATATGTATCGATTTTTATATTAAATCCGTATAAAACAATCAGTAAACGTTGATTGTGAAATTAAATATATATCATTCTACGGCATTTCTTTGTTTCTTATTGTTGTGAGTTTAATGACATTTACAACACGATGTTTTTCTACATCCATTAGGTATAGTTTTTCTCAGTGTTGAAAATTCTAGTTTTCTGGTTTTAGCAGCACTGATATTTATTTAATCAGGTAAAATTGGAGGTCGTGGGTTCGAATCGCAGCCGTGGGTAAAATTATTAAAAATAATTAGAAATTAATCGATTATAATTCAAAAAAAAACTTAACACATAAAACATGATTCATAACACAAAATTCTTTAGAAGTTATGAGAAATTAATTTAATAGAAAGTGGTACGGTAAGAGTGAGCTCACCTTAATATCTACTGGGCTTGTGTTATTTTCGTCATCTTGGTCCGTCAAAAATTCTTGCATAATTTCCGATTCCGCTATTATCCTTACCGCGCACACCCTTTCCAAATACTGTTCTAAACCTCTCCGTCTTGCGTCCAATTGTTGTTCGCTCAGCGTGAAGGGCCATTTTCCAGGTAGTTTTGGAAAGGTGAAACCTTATTCGAAAAAATTCACATATTACATGTTTAAACCCAGAAACGGAAAAGAAAATATGTTTGACATACTAGGAAAAATTCAAATTTCTAGAAGTGATTTGTATTTATTTTAGATGCTGAAGTTTTTTAATTGTAATAATATGAGCAATGTTTTACCGACAAAAAAACATGACAAAATCACCTTGACGGCGTTTGTTTTTTTAGAATGTATAAGGAATTGTGTTTTTAAAATAAGCAATTTTTAAATGTGTTCCGACATTAGCAGAATTTTAAAAAAATACAAAAGCCGAGTCAAAGAGATATTTGACGGACGAAGTAAAGTGGTAGGCAGAGTCACACTTCAGTTAATAGAGAACTATTCAAATGACAACAGCATTATTCCAGACGAGCAACACGGCTTTAGAAAAGAGCACTCGACCACATCCCAAATAGACAGGGTCGCAGAATCAATTCTAGATGGCTTCGACAAAAACACTACAACCACGGACATCCTGCATGTTTGGTAGAGTATGGTACCAGGGGCATCTACAAAATGTACTCATTTGGGTACCCTCAACACCTAATCAAAATTATACAAGCATACATACACAGGAGAACCTTTCGGATTAGAAATAACGACACTCTGTCTTCCAAGGCAATTCTAACAGCTGGGGTTCCTCAAGGTTCTGCGCTTTCTCCGCATCTCTACGCAATTTTCACTGCTGATATACCCAAAACAAACAACTGCATACTAGCCACATACGTAGACGATACTGTAATTCTTACAAAATCACTTCAACCGAAAACGGACATCTCCCATCTACAAACATCTCTGGACAACCTCATCATCTGGTGTTAAAAATGGTATATCACAATCAACAAGGAGGAATCATAAACTATCGCCTTTCAAAGCGGAACTAAACCTTTAGTTGTCCAACTCTATATTGAACACAATCCAATACCATGGTCACCATTCATAAAGTATCTAGGAGCCACACTAGATAGAAGATTTTAATATTCCTTTCACATGCAACAAACAGCCAAAAAGCAAAAAACGGACGCTTCTGGCACCTGCTGGGCAGATTCAGCTTCTTCTCGCGACAATTAAAAATCAAAATCTACAAGCAAGTCATCAGACACATAATGACCTATGCAGCTCCTTCCCACATACGCAACCTCCAAGTAATCTAAAACATATCCCTGATGATACTACGCGTCCCTTAGTTAATAAGAAACACTCAACTATTGACTACCCTTTGGTAAATTTGCCGAAGGCACAGCATTATTCTTTAATCGCCTTCTCTGTGCAGCAATTGCTAAAATAAGAACTTTTCATATTCCAAGATAAGTTCATTTATTAAAGTGTTTACCTGGCATGAAGGCGCAATTTAAGAAATGAGAAATGAGAAGACTCTCATATTTTTGGTGAGAGGTTTCCCTATTTTTAACAATTTAATCCATTGCTTTCTGAGATCAATTTTTTCCTCTCCAAATAATGTTTCTTGTTTTATCTTTCCTTTGTTTTCATTAGGGAATGTGAAGAAAGATAATTCGGGATTCCTTTTTTTCCATGATGTACATTGTGGTACAGAGCAATAAGAATTTGATGAAGGTTTTCTTATGAATTTATTCATACTGTTTTATTAAAGAGTTTAAATATTTTTAATACCACAATAAAATTTGTCTACAGATGTATGCCACATGTTTTTAAATATTTTCTTCACGTTGATATGAATCACTCACAGAACCATGCCAATTATATTAGTTCTAAGTTTGCTCGCCAGCGGCGCATTCCTTAGCAAAAATCTCCAATATGCTGAAGCATTTCAACGTTAGATATTCACATTAAGGAACTAGCCAAAGCATTTCACGATAAGATGGAAACTCACGATAATCCCAGCATATCACAAGCATTCAATTACGATCCCCATACATACTGGAAATACAAATGCCCCAGGCTGGCAATTACTTAAGACGCTGAACACAGCACCCAATTAACATTTAGACAAATCATAATCTGAATAGATATAAAAAGCGAAAAGGCTTGACACATAAGTTTCTTATACATTTGTTTAACGTCGTGTTTATAATAATTTTTAAAATATAAAAAGAAATAAAGAACGACTAGCATTTATATAATAACAAATAAGTAATTGGTTTGAAAAATTATTTATCCAAGAATAAATATTATATTTATGACATAACATTAATTAAAAATTTAAACAAAATGCTATAAAAATCCATCAAAGCCGACATAAATTTGCCAACTAGATTGAACCTGATGGAAGATTTGTCAGACAGAATTATAATGTTTGAGATATATCGGTTAACTGGTACGATTTCTACCGTGCTTACCTATAAATTCCTTCTTCAAATCGTTGTGCAGCTTCGCGAATTCCCTATACCTTCGCGAACAAAGATGTCTACCAGCCATGTAGATGTTGAAGGCTACATATCTTTCACCGCCCCGATCGCTGTAATGATAATCGGGTACGCTGATAGGAAGTGATCGTTTTTCGCTGTAATCTATATACGAATAGCCTTGACTGTCCTCTGAAGGTTCCAATCTGTCCGCTTCCTGGAACAAGGTGCGAAGAGAATAACAAAGATTAGTACTCTAAGGATATGACAAGTTAATACAAATTGTATGAGACAAGTTTGTAGAAAATATTTAATAATAAAAGAAATGATTACAATATCAAACAAATACAGTGGAACTTCCCTAACTCCATGTTTTCTTTAATTACAATATTTTTTGCAAACAATCAAGTTTTAACAATTTTGCAGAGTAATTTTAGGTTTGTTCAGACCTCCAGTTCTGAACGGTTCTAGAACTAGTGCGCACGTCATTGGAAAAAAAGGCTGTTCGGACAATGCAGTTCTGGAATTACAAATTAAATTCTCAGAATGAAAATGAAAATTACAGAAATTAATTTAAAACACCCTGTAGGGTGGGCTTATATGCAATAAATTTACTAAGTTAAACAAAAGCTTTACAAAAGTCTCCGATCTGAAGGAGTCGACAGACTTATTCTTACAATTACTAATTATAAATACAAATTTCCAATTTTTAATCGAGGTAAACACTTATCTCTTAGCTGATAACAACATCGAAGCAATAGGATAACTCAGCTGCCTGCCAAGATTAATTGGTTTAGGTTTTCAACGGAACAAAAAAAACAGAATCCTTCTCTAGTGGGCTTTATAGTTAAGTCCAACATATAATCGTGGACCAATGTTTCGCAATTAAGCTCACAATTTCAACGTCATACAATTTAACGTCACAAAAAATTCCCTAAATAGAGCCAATAATTGTCCGTTTTGCGCGCAGAGCGGCCAAACAATTAGTTTATAATAATAAACGTAAATTAAAGGGCACCAAAATCGTTATTAAAGAAGATCTTACGCCGAAGAATATAAATCTGTTAAAGGAACTCCAACGCCGCTCTCCCGCTAACAGCTCCTGGACGAACGACGGGAAAATTTATTGTAAGTGCAATAATAAGATCTATTTAATCCACTGTGTTGAAGATATTAACAAACTCTGGAGCACCGAGCGCCCGTAAATACGAGTAATTCAGTGATCCTACCTATCGTTGTAAACATACATTGGTTGGTTTGTGTACTCGTTTCTTGCTATATCTTGTTTTTGTAACTTGTATTTTCGTGTAGAGATTTATTTACTCTAATACTTACTTCCTTTTTTGGACCATTTTTATAAAACAGATCTTTCACATGTGTTCGTGCATATAATTGATATTATGATATTGTTATAGGAAATGTAGAATATTTGTGTTTCTTTTTAATATTTTTAAATGATTAATTGTCTGTATATTTAGCTGGTACTTTCACATGTGTTCGTGCATATTATTGATATTGTGATATTGTTATAGGAAATGTAGAATATTTGTGTTTTTTTTTTTTCAATATTTTTAAATGATTAATTGTCTGTATATTTAGCTGGTACGTTCGTGGGAAACAGGGGGAAGAGAAAAGAAAGGAGAATGTCTTTCATAGGCCTCACTTTTGCACACCTTAATATTCAATCATTGGTCCCTAAGTTTAATTGTGTGGCCGAGCTGTTGACTGAGAATTCTATTGATGTTCTGTGTCTGACTGAGACATGGCTGTCTCCAAGGATCCCTGATGACAAACTCAAAATAAATAATTATAATTTTTACAGGCGTGATCGCGTGGGCCGCCTTGGTGGTGGCGTGGGCATTTATATTAGGGAAAGTATTCACTGCAGTGTTGTTAATTACACATCAAAGATTGAAACAATGAGCTTTCGGTTATCGGATGTGTATACCGACCACCTACCTTTTGTTCATCTATTTTTTTTTGATGAATTTGAGAATCAGCTGATCACGAGTAAACTTAGTGCTGCATCCGTCTATTGCTTGGGTGATATTAATGTTGATCTTTTGGATGCAAATTCACCTTTGAAACAACGGGTTTCACATATGTTTGAGTCCTTAAGTATGAGGCAAGTAATAACGGAGCCAACTCGAATAACTCTTACTACTGCTACCTTGATTGACATAATTGTTCTTTCTGATGAGACTGGCGTTGTCGAAAGTGGTGTAATATCATGTGATTTGTCTGACCACGATATACCCTATTGTAGGTTATCCATGCCCAAAATCGCAACAACACCAAAACTGCACACCTTCAGAGATTACTCGGGTTTTGACTACGACCTCTTTATGAAAGATTTAACAGTTATTCCATTTAATCAGATGTTTTTTATGACATTAAACGCGCAATTGGAATTTTTCAATTCTGTGATTCTTAATTTATTCAACGTTCATGCTCCTCTAAAAACTGTCAAAATTAGTAAACCCCGTAAACCGTGGATAACTGAAAATATGAAACTTCTCCAGAAATTGCGTAATAATGCTAAGAGTAGGTTTAGGAGAACCAAATTGGAGGCGCATTGGATTTATTATAAACAGCTTCGGAATTTCACTACATTGGCGATTCGAAATGAAAAGTCAGCTTATTTTCGTTATTTATCGTGCAACAAAAACAGCAAACTAATTTGGCGTGAACTTAATAGTTTAAATATTGGGAAAAAAAAGCGAAGTGGGATTCCTTGTGGGTTTTCTGACTCGAACCTTATCAACTCCAGTTTTATTAGCAACATACCTGTCGTTTCTGGAGATTTTGCGGGGTGTATTCGTAACTATATGGAAAATACCCGGGAGGATCTAGCGAATGTTTTTGCATTTCGCACTGTTGATGAGGATACTGTTTTTCGCTTGATCTTGAGCATTGGTAGTGCTGCTGTTGGCATTGATGGTATTAGCATTCATATGCTTAGACTGCTTCTACCACATGTCCTTCCATACATAACCCACCTGGTGAACTGTTGCATAGCAGAGAGCACTTTTCCTGCATCTTGGAAAACATCACTGGTAATTCCTATACCTAAAAAAGCAAATCCTGTTAACATTGGTGACCTTCACCCTATTAGTTTGTTGCCTGTCCTGAGTAAAGTTCTGGAAAAGATATTAAGTTTTCAAATTCATGAACATTTGGAAGCATTTGATTTGCTCCCTCAATGTCAGTCGGGTTTTCGACGTAACCACAGTTGCACTACTACACTCCTGAAGGTTACGGATGATATTCTTAGATCTAGAGATAATAACTCCATGTCTCTATTGGTCTTGCTGGATTACAGTAAGGCTTTCGACACTGTTAACTATGATATCTTGTTGGCTCTCCTACACCATCTGGGTTTCAGTGGCAGCGCTGTGGGTCTCGTGCATTCATATTTTTCCGAAAGGTACCAGTGCGTGAAGCTGCACGGTGATGTCTCATCAGCTTTGGCCTTGATTAGAGGTGTTCCCCAGGGATCCATCCTTGGCCCTCTTTTTTTCTCCCTTTACACTAGTCATTTAAACAAATGTGTACAACACTGTCAATTGCAGATGTATGCCGATGATACACAACTTTACATGGATTTTTCAAAACACGATGTACAGATGGCTGTGGATTGTATTAATCGAGACTTGCAGCGCATACAGTCGTTTTCGCGGCATCATGCCCTGAAAATTAATCCTGAGAAAACCACTGCTGTCCTGTTTGGCAATCCCTCTTTAATTCAGAACACTAAAGAACGGATTAAAATAAATGTCAATGATACGGAGATACCGTTGGTTCAGTCCGCGAGAAATCTTGGTCTGATGATTGATAACAGCTTCAGATTTAAGGAACACATTTCAAAAATTATACAGTTAGCCTACGCCAATCTGAAAACACTATATCCTTACCGATTAATTTTTGACGTTCGTACTAAGACTATGCTGTGCGAAAGTCTTGTTTTATCACACTTTAATTATGCTTCCCCAGTTTACGGTCCCTGCTTAGATAATGCGGATCGATCTCGTATCCAAAAGGTACAGAATGCTTGTATGCGCTATATTTTTGGCATACGTAAATTTGATCATATTACGCATAAACTTATTGAGTTGCGTTGGTTGAACATGGCTAATAGGAGAAGATTACATGCTCTATGCCTCTATCATAAAATTCTTGTTTCTCAAACTCCGTCATATCTAACTTCAAAAATACGTTTTCGATCAGATGTTCATAATATAAATCTTCGCAACACGAACTTGATTAGACCCCCAAAACATAGACTGGCAATTTTCGAAAGATCCTTCACATACAACATTTATCAACTATACAATATTATTCCTGTTCATTACAAATCCTTGGAGCCAGGGGCGTTTAAACGTCAAATTGTGCAGTATCTCTTTGAATGTCAGTAGTGGTTCTCAGTCGTTACTTGTAAATTATTTTCTTTTCTATATGTATATACATTTTCTTTTTTTTTTGCATACAGTTACTTGCGTGCCACCTTAATTCACATACGACTACGTAATCATAGCAGACTATTAGTATTAAGTTAGTATAGGCAAACTTTGTTATATGTCTTGTCTTAATGTTAAGGTTTTGGTGTAAGAACAGGGGATGGAAAATTTCTCCATCCATCTGAACCACGCCTTAGGGTTTCAGTTACATATTTCGTTTGTTTTTGATATATACATATATGTATTAATATATATGTGTGTGTGTTATATGTGAATATATTGTATGTATCTTGAAATAAAGCATATTATTATTATTATTATTATTAGATAATAATTAGCTCTAACGAAAAATGTCAAAAGAGAAAAATCAAACAATAAGTTCAAGAAAATGCGATATAAACAATTTCAAATTAATTGATAGATAAATACCTGACTAATGTTCTCCTAAGGTACATAACAATAATCATCCATACTAAAGCATTCGAAAATAACGAAGTCACATGTCGATTAACGAAATTTTTTTCCGGCCTAGCCGATACAGAAAATTGCGCGTCTAAACAATCCAACAACAAATGCAAAATTTCCAGGTACTGGATTTCATTCATTAACATCCGTCGATAAGACGATGTTTATCGATTTAACATCTAACCCAAAATAAGAGAATGAAAATCCATAGCTAACCAACACGTGGTTGTTATCAAGACCGTCAGAACAAAAGTGAATGCTCGGATCTGCGCTACAAAGTGACAAGCAACTGCACGCCGGTAAAGAAGAACAAAATTACCTTAAAGAAGATGTTAATAAAGCTGAATTAATTAAATCAGAATACAATTTAAAATGCTACTAAATTATTAAAAAGAAAAACACAAGTAACTTAAAATAATAATTAAGTTTATCGGACATGAACTAATAAAACACAAATTTAAACAGATAACTACAACTACACTAGTAGCTGTCGATGAAAGACTGAACGTACTTAGCGATCCATAGATAGATGACGCTACTATACCCAAAATATGCAAGAGAAAATTATTAATTTAAATTTTAATGAAATTGAGAATAATAATAATTATTAATTAAAAATAGAAATAATTAAGCCTATGATTTTTGAAACGTTACAACTGATAACGAAAACCACACACATACATTTATAAATTAATAATTTTTCCTAACAGAGGTCATTGAGATTTTCTCATAGGCATCGTTATGCGAAGAGACGATATGCGGGGCGGTCTGGAGCTCATTGAGCATTGCAACAAGCACTCATTTACGTTTTGGTCAAGAAGTTAAACGACAACTCTCTTGTCCCTGAGAATAACTTTTTCCTCGTAATTTCCATTTAATTCGTTATTTATTTTATCATATAAAAGCTTTTAAAGACAACTGTTTGTTTTTTTCTTAATACTTCATTTTACAGCACAATATCCTGGATATTGTGTAGTGTGACAATATGTATGTGCATACCGTTATTACATAATATGTCTGTAAATTGAATATCTTTAATTAAATGTTTTTTCCTCTAACTCGAATTTTCCAGAATTGCACATTCAGTCCCTTAGAGATTCGAGTTAGGGAAGTTCCACTGGTGTTTATTCGGAAATTGTAACTAAATGAAATAGAATCTTTAAAATTGAATTTTAAAAAAATAATATAAAAGTCTAAAATAAAATGAAACAACTTATTTTGCCTTGCCAGCTAAGCTCAGTTCGTGATCTCGAGGGCATTTCAGATTAACAGAGATGATTAATTCAAAAGTTCCTAAAACATTATTGGGTGTTGATATAATAAAATACAATTTTCTAATTTAAATATTAATTATATTCAAAATCAATGATTTTATATGTTTTACTACAGATAAAGAAAAATCTTACACAATTTTTACCATAAAAAGAAACAAAGAAAAAACAAATAGACAGGTTAAATACACTTTTACAAAGATTACATTGAATAAAATATACTTGTATTATTCATTATATTCAAATGAAAAGAAACATAGCAAGAAATCACAACTTCGGCTACATACAAGATTTATATATATTTATACACACAAAACACAACATCAAAATGTATCAGGTTACATTTTAGTTTATATATTGAAGACGTTAATCATTTACTGAACATATTGATCTCACCTAGATAAATATGTTTACTGTTTCTATTCGAAATTGATTTATAATATTTAATTATTTATTATCAAAATACTTTCACATACAATAATCGTTTAAAATACCTTATTTTAAGGCTTCTTTCTTCTTCGCTGCTTTCCAGCAGAATCTTCTTTATTCACGAACAAGAAGAACCGGCATACACTGCCGCTTGTAGCACGATATCTTTATCACAAATGATATAACAACTTGCAATATGCAATATGCGGTTAATTTTACAAGTTTTTACTTGTACCAATACTTTTATTCAACCGCTGTTTTATTAATTATTGGAATCTATACATTTTTTTAAACTGATTTGTCGATTCTTTATTTAAAATACAATTAACAACAACACTTATGGCTGTTGCCGACCCACTACAGGAGTCTATATCGGAGTTTGCCATCCAACTTAAAGTCTAGCTTTCGACTCATACCGCGCAACACGTATTCTTGCTTTTTATAAGTGAACGCCTGTGATTCCCGCTTTCTAAATAGTCCGAGCGTGCCTGCTACTCTTTCCCATACAAAAAGTTAAGTCACTGTGTGAACGCATCACCAATCTTAAATAAACACGGATGTTTAGGCGTCACAATACTTATACATAAATACATAAAACTTATGACTATATGTAAATTAACATTACAGTAATATATTCATTGATTTCAAATATAATCAAAAATATGAATAAAAGCATGATTAATTAGATTATTCAATATGGTAAAATTATAATATTAATATGTAAAAATAGGCTGTACCATTACATTACATAAATAAATAAATAAGAATGATAGTCATGATACTCGACTCTCTCCACATATCTAATCGCACAAGAAAGACATTGTAAGAGAATTATTTTCTCTTATTTTTAGTTGCAATAAAGAAATGTTAAGTGGGGAAAAAAATTACCTGTTGTGTTACTGAAATGACGGTTAAGGTCAAAACATCGCCTCCTGACTTGATGAGATCGACGACCTGTTTGTGTGTGGCACCCTCAACGTTGACGCCATTTCTGGGGAAGAAAAAACCGAAAAAGAACATTACTTACAGATAAATGTTACAAATTAGAATTTTAAGATTTTACGATACTTCGGTCGCCATTTTCGCACTGTCTGAATATTTTCAAATTATATAACCTATACTAGCGCTCATTCTTTCAATCAGACATCAGTTTTTCTCTAAAGTAGTTATCTGCCTACTAAACACGACAATAAAACCTGAAAAATCATTATTACAATCGTGTTTATAAACATTAAATTATCCTTAACCCTGCAGTAGTCGCACCTTTCAGTGTGACGCGACTGGTCGCGCCTAGTCTGTTAGACCCATATCTTATTTAATAAGAAAAACTAACAAATTTTTTGGAAATTTATTTCAAATAAATATAGGCAATGGTATACAAACAATTTTTAGCAGTATATACACTATTATTGACAGTTTACGCATCTAAAATGGCAATGCTTTAGGCACAGACATTTTTTGCAAATTTCACAAAAATATCTTGTTTTACTTTGTTTCACACAAAAGTAACACCTTTTTCTAACGTCGGTATTGCAAGGATCGCCTCTCGGATATTCAGACGTGGTACCTGCTACTTCAGCTCTTCTCTCCCCGATTGCTGGTGGAAGATTTTTCAGATTTGATCAGCGTTGCAGGTGATTTTCGGTTAGAGAAAAACTCAGTCGCTTCAGATATTCGCGTCGAAATATTTCTTCAGTAGCATTATTTTGTAAATATATTATATAAGAATTTATAGCACCAATGTTCAATAAACTGTAAAATATGACCATAGGCCATCGTCTCGTATTCCTTGCAACGTCATAATTTGAGCAATATTGATCCACAGTGTCCACGCCGCCTTTAGTGAAATTATAAAATGTAATAATATCTGGTTTACATTTATCGCCACTTTCGATGTCTATTTTATCATCATGGTGCATAGAAGAAGCTAAGATGACATTCTTTCCTTGTTTCGGTATATAAGATACGATAGTTACATCTTTTGAAAACCCAAACATACTTGAGAATACTGGTCGGTTCTTAGTGTTTGCAAACTCTGTTGGTAATTCTCTTTTGTTCTTCCTTACCGTCCCAACAAACGTGAGTTGGTGGTTTCTCAAAAGTGATACTATCAATCCAAAGGAAGTAAACCAATTGTCGCACGTTACATTACGAGATGTTTTAGATATTGGGCGAATTAATCTTTCTACGACATCTTGAGCACCATTTTGGACCCTGTACAGACCATCAGGTTGTTGTCCTACATAAACTTCTAAATTATTTGTGTAATGCATTTTTGCGTCAACTAATGAGAAAATTTTGATCCCATACTTATTTGGCTTTTATGGGATATACTGTTTGAATTGGCAACGCCCTCGAAATGCCGGCAACATTTCGTCAATTGTCACAAAATCGCTAACGTGATACATATCTTGGCATTTTTTTACGAAAATGTCCAATATATCTCTTATTGGTGCCAATTTATCAACTTGTTTTCTTTCTTCTCGAGTTAATCGATCATCAAATCTAAGGCTTCTCAATAGAAAGAGGAATCGCTGTTTTGACATAGTTAGCTGAAATCTTTCTACCACACAGCCATTTTTGTCCCATAGTTCATCTACATTTAGACGACTGCTTTTCAAAACACCACTCAGGTACACTAAGCCTAGTAAAGCTTTTATTTCTACATTATCTGTTGGCATAGCGTCTCTCTCTCTTGAGTAATTTTCACTAATACTGCTAATGAATTTATTAGTATTTTCTACAATTATACGCAATATTTCCTTGGGGAAAAATAAGTCCCAGGTCTCCAAAACAGATTTCGTATGTTTCGCGCAGTTTGCTACACCAGGTAAATGCTTTACAATATTACCTTTCCGCGTACGAACTTTTTTACTTGGACAATGTTTGTTCCACTGTGATGTTTTATCGCGACCAAGAAAATAAACACATTTACCCTTCTTCTCTGCTATTTCCACCTCTTCACTGGAATCACCTTCTTGCTCCGTATCAGAAACTTCTTCTTGTATCTCAATTGCATCTTCTTCTGCACCAGCAACCTCGTCGTCATCGTCGGCCTGTCCTTCGGCCTCTACTTCCGCAAAAAGTCGCTGCAAACGTTCTTGGCCTTTTTCGTACCAACTCATTTTTCAAAGAAAAAGATATTTACTTTGTAACAACTCCAAATGTACAGAAAAAACGCGAGAACTCAACACCTATACTTCGAACTTCTAGTTCTAAACTGTTGCATAAAAGGTCGCGCTTAGTCTGACAGACCCCACTACCAGGTATCTCGATAACTCGCCACGCAATTGGCTTGTTAATCAGAATTACCAATGATACTAATTTAGGAAGCTAGCGTGAGCGGGGCTAACATAATAGCGTTTGTTTGTAAATTAGCGCAAATTTTATTTCGGCGGGGTCTCTCAGACTAGGCGCGAAAATCTCGATCCTTAAGTGGCGCCATCTATCCAAAGCATAATAAACTGCTTGGTAATCGCTCGGCATTTTTAAAATAAAGTGCTAGAAATATGCAATATGATTGGATATATCAAACCTACTGTTATTGACATTTGACTGATGTGACATTTCTTTTGTCTATTCCATACTTTTCATAACGAGATTTTTATGATTCTGATAACCTCAAAATCTCGATCCTTAAGTGGCGCCATCTATCCAAAGCATAATAAACTGCTTGGTAATTGCTGAGCATTTTTAAAATCAAGTGCTAGATATATGCAATAGGATTGGATATATCAAACCTACTGTTATTGACATTTGACTGATGTGACATTTCTTTTGTCTATTCCATACTCTTCATAACGAGATTTTTCTGATTCTGATAACCTCAAAATCTCGATACTTAAGTGGCCCCATCTATCCAAAGCATAATAAACTGCTTGGTAATCGCTGAGCATCTTTAAGATCAAGTGCTAGAAATATGCAATAGGATTGGATATATCAAACCTACTGGCTTAAAGGAGGTGCAAATGATACTACCGATGCCAGAATGGTTGAATATTTTATGAGGCAAATATTGCGATGTCGAATAGTAAATCTTCAAAATCTTCCAATACAGTTGAAAGCGTCGATTACGTTAATACCGCAAATTCGCAACATTCTTTAAATCATATACAAAATCCGAACAAACACTTTACACGTAATTGAACCCTAATTTTGAATTGTTACAAAAAAATCGAAAAATATAAGTAAATTGTTATTCGTGACACTACCCAAACAACTTCATTTTCAGCAACACTTTTCATAATATTATTTCATTCTATTTCATTATTTTAAAATTATTAATATTAATTATTGTAAAGTTAATGTATAAGTGTTATTTTAAACTTCATTTTAATAAAAATTCAGGAATTATTTCTTTTGAGTACTACTAGATGGCGTTAGATAAGGATCAATATTTTGAGGTTAGCAGAATCAAATTCATCAATGTAAATCGAAGTTATACTACAGCCTTATATCGCGCAGCGATACGAGATATAGTTTGCTTTGTTTAACGCTAAATATGGCACCATCTCTATGCAACTTCACATATTGCATTGGAAACATTTCAGCAGGAAGTTTTCATCCCAAGGTTGACGCTGAATGCATTTCGGCTTCTTGAAAGCACCATATCTCAGTAAATTGTCAACTATCCGCTGAAATTTGCAACGACTTGAAGGATTTCTGTTCGGATAAAATTACTGATAGAGTTTGAAGCTTGGTAAGTTTTATCACCGCACTCAAGATAAACTCGAAGCATGTCTAAACATTGTTCGGTCGTTTTATTATGTTTTAAAGTTCGACTTGGCATGTTGTGCGATTGTTATTTGACACCAATTTTCCCAGCAAACTTAATTTAGTTATTACATTGTAACGCAATGCATTTTTAGTGTTACTTTTTTACGCAAATGTGTTTTTTTGTTGGATTTTTGTTATGTAAGCCTATACACGTCATGTATTGTTATTGTCAGAATAAGAATCTCTACCAGAATTACTAAAAAAAAGTATATGTTCGAATTTTAAAAAAACGACAGTTTATTTAGTCTTACAGCCCTTAAAGGGATAGGATACACGTCATTTTATTATGTCATTTAATAACCTATTCGAAAACATTTAATTTAACGTATAGATAATTTAAAATCCTCTAATAAATAAGGAAGTTAGTGAGTAGTCAGTCTCTATGTTTATCAAAATTAAATCAATTTTTAAAAAGTATTTTTTCGTTGACATGTCATTACATGATTAACGATATCGAGTGTTTCAACGGTTATACTTCTACATGATTCCCTTGATTTTAAGGCAGTCACTCTTTTACTAACATTTATGATGCATAACAAATATGAAATAGTTATTTACGAACCAAGTGCGGGAAGACTATTTTTATTGATTAAAGTGATTAGTATTATTCCTAACCTAAAATAGATTATCTAATTAATTTAAGCATTTCTTGTACGTATCTATTACTCACATTTAAATTTAGTTTAAGTTATTATATTCTTGCTTATGACGTTTTTATTCTTATATTTATAGTGAATTCATCGCTTTTTGGGCTGATTACAATTAACTGTCAATTTCAATGTTACTTGAGAAATAGTCAAATAGAAGGCGCCACAAATTTATTGGAAGAATTTTTAATTATTACTCCTATTTCCCCAACTTTTAGTGAAGAATAGTGGAGGGAAGTAGTATTTTATAAACTAAATTTTATTACTATCAAGTTAGACTTTTTTTTAAATGTTTTGTTCAATTTTTACAATCGCCTCGACCGGGAAATCCTCCTTGCTGGTTAAGCGATGCATGCACCAAATGTCACTTTACAGGCGGTGAGTACAAAAAATCTATTTACTATTGCATCATATTATCGGTAGATTATATACGTATGAGGCACATACTGTGAAAATACAAGCAACAAAACATACTTAAAAGAACTCACCTATACTGATTAAAGTAATTCACAGAGGTATACGCGTGGTAACTCAACATGATTGTAAAAACAATTGTCAAAGGCACATTAGGAAAGCAGCAAAAAGGGTGACTGACAAATTAGTTACATCAAAAAACTACTACATATATATGTGACATGCCCGATGCCAACACAATTAATGCAGGTAAGTTGTAGGTGTTTCTTTATCGCGCCTGGTATACCAAGCGTGTATAAAAACCAACTGACCTTATAGACAGCGCGGAGATAAGAACATTTTGTGCACTTTCTCCTGGACATGTTTACGTATTACATACCCAGTACCTGTATACAATAATACATACAACACGCAGGCCGAGTCTCTTTCAAAAATCAAGGTGCTGCCGTATTTGGATATTAAATGTCGCGGCTATTACACACCTTTAAAATACACCAATGAGGTATGGGCATTCCATTGAATGCGCACACCCTACGGCATCTCGTCAGGAGAACAAGTTCAACGTATTCTTTCGAATATGTCATGTTGTTTTTAATTTTTTGTCTGGTGATGACGTAGTATATACTAGTACTCCCCCCCCAAAATATGTGAGTAATATTCCTAGAAAAAGTCCAGGAAGGCGGAAAAATAGGAATGGGATAAATTCGGTATTTTCACAGGTAAAGGGTAACTCAAGTTTTACCACCACCGCCAAAATGAAGCTTATTTATAATGAAAAAAAAACAAAATTTTATACAGTGTGTCTACTTAAGTTGGAATCATATGGAAAACTTTTTTATTATTAATTTTAAGAAAAAAAGTTATTCTTCGTAAAAAGTCCTGCATGGCTAGAACCCAAAATGAATTAATCAAATATCAATTTTTTGCAGTCGTGTACGAGGTGTGTCAAAAAATATGAATTTTGCTCAAGAGTAAAGTACACTAGAGTCCCGTTTAACCCAATTCAATGGGACGGTTAAACAATAATTCGTTTAAACTGGAAACATACAATTGCCTTCTTTTGAAATGGCCGGTCTAAATTGAAAATCCATCCGCAAGACTAGCATGGTCACATTCTAATGTTCGATTTGTCTACTCGAAAATCTAGAACGGGACAAGCAAAAAACAGGCGTCGTAAATCATATATAGCATAAATAAGCCACTGTACTTAATATCAAAGTGGTTTATATTTTGGGAAGTTTTATAAATATACTCCTCCACAATCTCAGGAATATCATATACATAGGTATATAGTAACGAATGGGACACATATATTTTGAATGCCTTGCTTTTTATATATAATTAAATGTTAAATTCAATTAAAAGAAAAAGATTGTATTACATTATGTATTAAGTTGCTTTATAAAAGAAACTACATATGGCATGTACTGTAGCCAATATATTTCAAATATTTCAGTTCATTTATAATTTATTGCCTCATAACATTCCTGCTACTTTCTTGGAAAAAATAATTTTTATTTTCCTGAATGTCTTTCTAGCTTTTATTTTATTCTTTAGGGCTGTATTTTAATTTTAACATGGAGATACACTGTTTTATTGAAATCTTGGTTTTCTGGAATTTTTGGACTTGTTACTATTATTTCTGGGATTGATTTGTATTTATTTTAGATGTTGAAACTTTTTAATTGTAATAACAACGTTTAACAGAAAACTAAAATAAGACTAAAACAATTTGTTGTTATAACAATCCCTGTTTTCTTATAAAATGTAAACATATTTTTATTATCTTAATAAATCTGTATAGAATGCATAATTTTAGAAACATTTGCAAAAGACTGCTTTCGATAAAAGTAAAAGTGTTACTTCCGCTCCGAATATTGAAAAAAATTTTATATAAAAATTATTCCAAATGCGGCTTTAAAAAATTTTGTGTTCTTAATAAATCTGAATAGAATGCAGAATTTGTGAGATTTTCCAAGAAACTGCTATTTGGTGAGTAGAAGCATAACTTCCGGTCCAAATTCTAAAATTTCTTTTATTCAAAATTTTTTTCAAATGTAGCTCTAAATACTTTTGCACTTATAATACATTTATATACATAGAAAGATTATAAATTTTATCTACCTTAAAGTATGTATAAAAAAGAACTGTTATTTGATAAGAGTAAAGTCTTACTTCCGGTCCGAATTTTGAAATTTCTTTTATACAAAACTTGTTCCAATTCGGGCTGTAAATATTTTTGTATACTAGATAAATCTGTATAGAATGAGTAATTTGTAAGATATTTGCTAAAAACTGCTTTCGCTAAGATAGAAAGACCTACTTCGGGCATAAATTTCGAGAAAAGTCTCTCTAAAATTCACATTTTAGTACATTTGTATTCTTTAGAAATTCGCCTAAACTTAGTAGTTGACGAAGTATTAATAAATTTTGATTTTTTACTGAAGTAAATTACTACTTCTGTGGTCTACAGATTTTACTCAAAATCTAATCAGATCTCAAGAGGAAGATTATTCTCGTAAATATAAGGTTTGGTATTGATAACTGTAGCCGTTTGGGCGCTATCATGGTCACATACACAGAGACACACAGAGAGAGAGAGAGAGATGTTTGCAAAAACCACTTTTTCGTAGATATCTGCAAAAATCTTGAGGTTGAAAATATTCATCACAGTACACAGTAATAAAGTAAAAAATGGGGTGTGGCCACCACACAATTTTCTTCTACGTATGAGTGTTTAAAATTAACAATTTTAGGAATTTCTTTATACAAAAATTATTCCAAATCCTGTTCTAAGTACTTGTATTCTCTTAATATATCTCTATAGAATGCATACTCTGCAAGACATTCAAATAAAGGCTATTCGATAAGAGTAAAAGTGTTATTTCCGGTTGGAATTTTAAATTTTTTTATGCAAAAGGTATTGACACTTATCTTTAAATACATTTTTACTCATAATATATCGGCCTAGAAAGCATGACTTGCGAGATATCCGCAAAAAACTGAGCGGCCGTTTTGGTCACTTGTCCCTTATTGCAAATAATTCTCAATACATACTGAGCTGAGAATTGAAAATACAAAAAAAAAGTACAAGGGAAATAGCATCGCATATAATATCCACAACAGGTAATATTGTATTTTCTTATGTTATGTGTAGGGCGCGGACACGAACGGTTGATGACTCATCGCCCATGGGCGCACTATTGAAATGTTGTATTTTTAAAAAGGTTTTAATTTTATTTATATAATTGTATAACAAGTGGCTGGTGATCTATAAAATACAAAATACCTTATCATTTGTTCATTTTCTCTTCTGTAAGACTTGTTCTCTTTGAATTAAGTACATCCTTGTAGATAGAAAACGTCCTTTCTACATCGCAACTGATTATAGGTGCGTACTGGAAATATTCTTTTATTTCAGCGTATTTAGCATACACAATTGCCGCAATGTTATTAAATCTGGATTTCTATTAAAAACTGTGTCTAACTTTTGCCGAAGGCCATATCCGAAGTCACTTGGAATACTTTTGAAATTATTAATAGCCCACATCTAATGTGGTTAATCCATCTTTTAATTTGAGATTTCGATTGTCAAAATATGTGATTAGTTTAGGCAAATTTCCAAAGTGTCTCTGAAGGAATAACAACTGATTTTTTAAATTTGTGATATGTGTTAGTTCCTTGCACTCAGAAATACTTCGAGCATCGTCATTTAAACATGTAACGAAATTTTGTAAACTATCGAAATTCTCTGCATAAAAACTATTTCTGTGTATGTTTTAGCAAAGCTAAGTGACGAACGTGCGATATTTTGGCATTCTGTAACGATATTTTACAGACTTTGTAATAAATTTCGGAATCACTGACAATTCATTTTCATATCAGAAAAAGTAGCATAAACAACGTTCTAGATCGAAATAAATGATAACTAAAAATGTACGCGTACGTTATTGAAACTAAACGAAATCCAGTCTAGATAATTGGGAGAAGTCGATTCAATAAACCGATATTAAAAACAGACTATTACAAAAATTACGAAGTACATAATTAACAGTCAAAACAATGAAAAAACGAAACTAACGTAAGTATAATTTCTCTTGCGAAATATAAGGTAAATATAATAAATTTTAAAAACCCCTCACGCTCCCATCTACGCCGATGAAAAAAGGACTTTACTTATAAATTCCTTAATTTATGGGCATTTTTGCCCTCATTCTCGGGCACTTCTCGGACGTAAACAGATGTTGCAGTTCATCATATGAATTAGTGCTATTCAGTAAGCGTGTGTTGTTTACATTATTTCTTTGCTCCGTTGTAACTTCGTAGTAGTTTAAACCGGTCATGCCCGCGCCCTAGTTATGTGTTATGTTTCTGAAGTTATCCATATTCTATTATTATTGCAGATGTTGCAAGAAGTACAGTTTTTAAAGTTATAAGTTATAAAGGACTATAAGTCCAAGGGCGCGCTTACTCAGCCCAAGCAAAGCTCATTAGTCAACAACCTTGACGAAAATGTAAAAAATGCTATTTTTTTATAACAGTGAAACTCCTAAAGTTAATAAAATTTTTAACGAAATTCAAAACCATTCCAATATACTTCAAATGAAAAAGATTAATTTCAGTGAAATATATTTATGTAAGATGAATAGGTATATAAGTGTCTAAGGCCATTACTGGTTGTTTCTTGCACTATGTCCTTATTGTTGTTAGTAGTGTGAAACCGCCGGTCCTATCTCCGCCTCCGGAGGCGGAGGTCAAAGGTCAAAGGTCAAGGGTCAAAGGTCAAGGGTCAAAGGTCAAAGGTCAAAGGTCACGGGGTCAAAGGTCAAAGGTCAAAGGTCAAGGGTCAAAGGTCACGGGTCAAAGGTCACGGGTCAAAGGTCGCCGGAGGTGGAGGTCAAAGGTCAGGGGTCGCCGGAGGCGGGGGTCAAAGGTCGCCGGAGGTGGAGGTCAAAGGTCGCCGGAGGTGGAGGTCAAAGGTCAGCGGAGGTCAAAGGTCAAAGATCGCCGGAGGCGGGGGTCAAAGGTCACCGGAGGTGGCGCCCTCTGACGGCCACTAACCCAACTAAGTGGCGCCCTCTAACCCAACTAAGTGGCGCCCTCTGACGGCCACTAACCCAACTAAGGTGGTGCCCTCTAACGGTTGCTAACCCAACTAAGGTGGCGCCCTCTGACGGTCATTTGCCAAACTAAAAATTAAATCTCTCATCATTACCAACCCAACTAAAATAGCGCCCTCTGACATTCACTAACCCAACTAATGTGACATCAGGCAAAATGGCCGACCATCAAGATGGTCATTTGCCAAACTAAAAATTGCATCTCTCATCATTACCAACCCAACTAAAATGACGCCCTCTGACGGCCACTAACCCAACTAATGTGGTGCCCTCTAACGGTCATTTGCCAAACTAAAAAATTGCATCTCTCATCATTACCAACCCAACTAAAGTAGCGCCCTCTGACATTCACTAACCCAACTAATATAGCGCCCTTCCAACCAAACTAAAATGACACCCTCTAACGGTCATTTGCCAAACTAAAAAATTGCATCTATCATCATTACCAACCCAACTAAAATGGCACCCTCTGACATTCACTAACCCAACTAATGTGACATCAGGCAAAATGGCCGACCATCAAGATGGTCATTTGCCAAACTAAAAATTGCATCTCTCATCATTACCAACCCAACTAAAATGGCACCCTCTGACGGTCACCAACCAAAGTAAATATTAAATATATAAGAGAAGAATTTCGAATATAATATCAGCAGTATCAATTGTAAAGCGGTGTAACACATTTTATATAGATAGTGATAATCAAGTACCTATAATGACAGTGAAACCATACAACGTGGAGAAGTATGAAAACTTTTTAGCAGTTAATGACATCGAAATACCTATTGGAGTTGGGAATTGGCTATTATCCTCGGAATTGAATCAAAGTGATTGTTTATTCATAGCAGCATTTGCATATCAGAACGATCAATATTTCGATATTGATCAATTAATCCACGTGTTAGAATATTGTAACCCCAATATAACCCAACTAAAAAAGTGTTGTATTTATTGTGAATATGAATATCTACATGAACCTGATTTTGAACTTCGTGATGAAATTTGTGTGTTTGATATAGAAACGTCGAATGTGCTGACTTTAAATAAGAATATACCGGAGATGTTAATGACTTGGTATCCTTAATATGATCATCCAGAATTGGATTATAATGAAGAAATCATCGTGAATGGTGGTGGATATGCTATATACGCTCATCAGAAGTGTTTCGCAAGTAGCTAACATGTACAGATCTGTATAATCTTGTCTGTATTTGTTTGGAAATACATCAGTCGACAATGTACGTTGAATGTACGCTAAGATTGAAGAAAGTAGTATTAAACAATAGAATTAAGAGGTTTATATCCGAATTAGAAAAAATTAAAACTGATATCGAAATATATAAAGTAGTTGTAAATATCAGCAAAATAAATATATAAAAATGGATAATATTGAAAATAGAGTTGATCGGGCAATCAGACAAATCGATAAACATTTTTTGGATTATTGGATGGGATGGATAAGACGATGATTCAACATATTCCACTGTTTATTCTCCAAAATAAGGTGAAAAGCTGAATCTGTAAAGCAACACTAGCATTACATTCCTCAGGAGAAGCGATCAAGCCTAAGAGAGTATTTACCCTGTGACTCTCATTATAATCAACCTTGACAAGACAATCATCTGGATGGTTGGACCCCAGCTCGAAGAAATTGTTATTTATGTAACTTTATAGAATAAATATGCATATATGTACAATATAGTATACAATATTTTAAATAAAAGAACAGATAAAATTATTGATTTTTTTTATTTATAGATAGTCATATATATATATTAGAGGTTGAATAAATATACGATTCTACATATGTTCTATACATATTTATTAGGTATATATTATATACATTTCCAAATCAAAATTTATGGCTGACCGAGAAAAATAAATACATATACACTCAAAACACTCAGTGATGTAGTAATAATTTTTGAATATACAGGTTGTTTTAAAGGTAAGATGGCGGATACAATATGGTCACAGCCAGATTATATAACAATCAATCAAATATTTTATATACCATTCCATTTCGAATTTTATGGCATTATAATGTAAGTATAATACTTGAAGCATGTATAAGACATTTAAGAAGCTATCATGACAAGAGATTTAATATTTAATGTAAAGCACCTTCCAATGAAAGCAGACTTGTAGCATACTTTTATGAAATCGAATAAAATCAGTACTCTTGAGCACACTTAACTTTTTTCATTAGCTATATTATATATTTATATACATGTTCACGCATCATGGATTTTTAAATACCTTGATATCCGGATATTTAGAATACAGCGGACTTTCATCATTCATTGGTTTTTATGGGTACCCAGATAATTTGTTATTTCATGGATCCTAATGCATACATATAATTTAAACAACACGTATACACATACATAACTATATATTAAAATCCGGTCACTACAAACAATATATACATATTATTTGTACATATAATACAAAAAATCATGATATAATCAAACCGATGATGACGCTATAACCGTATTCTACATATGTTTTATACATATTTATTAATCATATATTATATATATTTCCTAATCGAAATTTATGACTGAAACATAAAACGAAAATAAATACATATACACTCAAGTACTGAGTGACGTAGTAATCAAATTTTAATATACAGGCTGTTTCAAAGGTAAGAGGCGGACACATACAGGATGTTCCAAAGGTAAGGGTGGATACATACAAGATTTTCAAATACCCCGGGTTTTTATTACCAGTTATAAAATACACAAGGTTTTTATCATAAGTTTTAAAACACCAGGGTTCTCGGAAATTAATTGTTCATATCTTTGTAGATGTTAAATTTAAAATTATTACACGCTAGCTGACGGTGGCTGGTATTTAAATTGATTATACATACATTGAGAAGACAAGGGTAAGAGGTGGAACGACTATCCAGTTCTAAACCTTTAACAATATAAACAACTTAATACTCAATATAGTTTTTAATTCAAACTTAGAGATATTAGTTGACAAAAAAACTATATGTTTAACAATTTAATAATCTATTAATTAGTTGATGTTTTTCACAAAAACTAATTTCAATCATTTTATACCAGAATATAAAAGTCTAATTAGATTTAATATTTTAATGTAAATCACCTTACATTTTGAGAGCAGGCTTGCAACATACTTTCATAAAATCAAATAAAATCAGTAATCTTGATCACATTTAAATTTCATTAGTTAAGAGTAGAGATTCCTATTTCACATACATTTTAAAACACATGTTCACATCCAATACACAGATCGACATTGAAAACCCTATTTCAATTATTTTGTTAGAAAGCGCATTTTTTTATGTTGATGTCAGAAATATCTTTGAAAGCATTACGTCGATATAATTTAAAAAATTCCACAGCACTAATTAGACGACTTGAGGTAATTGTATAGTTAGAAAGCGCATTTTTAAAGTTGACGTCATACTGATGTCATGTAGTTTGACCAGGAATTTAATATCCTTTAAGTTATATATTATATAATCTATAATATTTTTACTTAATATTGTAAGAACATTAAATAAAAAATTGAGGTTGCAGTTGGATTAGTAAACAATGGGCGTGGTCAAGATCTCTTTATTGCATGTAAATATCAATAAAGTAAATTTATAGTTGACGTCAGAGCTAGTATAATTTTTATATGTATATGTATATAATGCCTTGATATAATTAAAAAAATCCGCTCATACATAAATTCCTTATTGATCAATACAATTTAACGAACATAAAATTACATTGAAGTTCAGAAGTATATCCATATGATAATATTAATGCAGACTTCAATAAGAAACAATGGACGATTCTGTTTTAAATGTATACACAATTTCAACGTTCATATTACTATAAAAATGATGTGGAACCGTGTCTTTCACCTATAAATTATGAACATTTAACACCGATTGTTATTATAGACTCCAGTTATCAAAGTGAGTTGGTGAAGAACGAAGCAGTTGATATTCGGTTAGACTTCAGTAAACGTGACAGAAAAAACTACAGCATTTTGTCTGATTTTACACGATCGGATTGTTAAATATAACCCATTAACAAGTGTTGTAAAATTATTCTAAAAAGAGAAAATGTTTATAATAGATATTCAGGGATATCAGTATGAAGATAGCGAATATTTTATTAAAGAAATCGCAATCTACGATTTAACTACGCATCACGTTAACCATACTTTCGTTCAAATGCCCAACAAGTTGTCATGGTTTTGTCCAACAATTAAAAACATATGGAATGGTTATGTAATAATATACATGGATTACATTGGGATAACATGGACAAACAACAATCAATATCGATGAATCATATAGAAAACTACATTCAGAGTATCGTTGGTGAGGCGATCATAATGGTAAAAGGATTGAATAAGAAGAACATTTTGGAAAATTTTCTGTCCAATACAATTATCGATATGGAGAGATTTACTTGTCCAAATCTAAGTACTTTAAGACAAAATGAATGGAGTCGACATTGTAATTTCCATAAGAACAATAATTTAAAATGTGCAAAAGAAAATGTATATTTGTTATATCACTGGTTTATAAAATAATAAAACACAATATTTATTTTTTATTTAAAACCCTTAACCTATTTACATTATATTCTATAATTGTGTAAAACTATATTTCTGTGCAATGTCTTGGATAATATTAATTCGAGGAACAAAGCGACCATCAACTTTCCTATAGATAAAGTTTACATTACTAATTACTTAATATTGTGCCGAATAGAAAGAGTTAATTAGATATGCGAGCTATTTCAATTATCTTGTTAGAAAGTATATTAACAAGCTGACGTCAAGTATTTGTAGGCGTTAATGATTGTACAACAGTGTTATTTATTACATGTCTTACAATACTAATTGTTTTATGAAACAGTTGATTCAATTTTATATCTATCAACGTCACAACCGCATATTTTTATTTAAAGACTTGTCTATACATGAAAAATTGTTAAATACCATGTATTAAGTCTCCTAATAGATTATTTCGAGAAAACATCCATTAACAAGCTTTTAGAAAAACTCCCTAATTATGTGATCAAAAGTATTTAACTATAATTCGATTCTACTTTAATTTCTCTCCTACAGACATTTAGTACATGTAAAATGGTTATTTTCCTAACAATTTCTAATACGGAGAAAACATGATATGATATGAAATATGTCACGATTTTACATGTATTTATATAACCTCAAATAATAAAAATAAAACTACTTATTTATAAATAATTACAATCTAAATGGAGCGTGCATTCCATGTTGTAACAGAAAAATTACTTACGTTTGACGTTTCCCTAGATTTATGTTCATCAACAGCTCAACGGTATATTTTTCTCGAAGTACTTAATACAGATAGATATGGATATAGTTAATTTATGATTTTCATGCCTGCTATAGTAGTATTGAAAATAATTTTTACTTTCTTATACGTAGTATAAGAAGTATTTAGATTTACGTTTAAGGGAATCTGTAACTCGGGGAAATTAAATTTGATTACATTTTATCGTAATTGTCTGATATATTAAATATAGATTTAAAAGTATATTATTACAATCACCATCTGTTGGTGGTCTAGTTACAATTATATAATACTGAATTTGTTCGAGAGATTTTGAAATTAGACAGCGAACAACATTAGCAAATAATTAAAAGCGAACATTTTGATTAACACGTAAAAGATATCTTTATAGGAACATAATAATACATATCAATATAGCAAATTTAAATAAGAATCCATAATATTTTTACTTAATATTGTAAACATATTAAATAAACAAAAAAAATTGAGTTGAAGTTCGATTAGTAAACAATGGGTGTAACCAAGATCTCTTTATTACATACAAATATCAATAAAGCTAATGATAGAAACCTAAAATAGATGATGTAGGATATTTTCACATACATACATAGTAAACAATATGTAAAGTATATATTATAAAATGTTGACATCAGAACTCTAGAGTATAATTGATATATTAGTCAGATAAATTGTGAAAGTATATAGAACGAATGATAATCATTCTTCATAATACCTCAACTAAATTTTAAAATGTATCTAATCCTCATCCCAGCAAGTCGAACATAATTTAGCATTTTCTCGATGTATTGTCATCTAAAAATTACAAAAACAAACAAATATAACAACATGAACCGATATAAATATGTAGAAAGAAACCAACCTTATCATAGTTATACCAACAGTGTTATTTATTCATTGTCTTACTGTGCTAATTATTATGAATTCAATCAATCGGAATGTTGTTTTATGAAACAGTCCAATAAAAACAAAAAATCACTAATTTCTTTAAATAATAAAACTGAATCATAGAGATATATTTAAACCATAAGCAGAATTAATCATTCATATCTTTGTAAATATTAAAATCAGAATTATTATACACTAGCTGACGGAAGTTGACATTTAAATTAATTATACATTGAGATGAGAAGGGTAAGAGGTGGGATGGCAGATTAGTTCTAAATCTTTTTAACATTATAAAAAAAGGAAAAACATAATCCTCAATATACCTTTTAACACTAACTTAAAACTATCAGCTAACAAAAAAATTATATGTTTACACATTTAGCAAATTAATTTCAATCATTATGTATCAGAATATAAAACGCTAATTAGATGATGTAAGATATTTTCAACTGTTTAGTATATATAACAGTAAACACACACACAAATAAAGAAAATCTCAAGCAACAGGATAATTTTCAATTTATTCAAATCAAATCATGAAGATATGTTTGTCGACAATATTATTAACAGACATTTATAATTTCCACATGGAACAACATTCTGATTGGTTGATACATTGGTATGAATGCAAACGTATTTCAGAACAATTACTACAATAAGACAACGAATAATTTGATTCTATATTTCCACAAGTTAATGTACATAATTCAATTTCTCTAAATTTGCCACAGACGGTGCATTTCTTTCGATGGGAATAATAAAATTCGGCATCATTATGTTCACAGCCATATACTTCATAATGCAACATAAAACGCAAGGGTTTAGACATATCTACAATATTATTGAAATTAATCCTATTATACTCGTATTATATGAGTTTATATTATGGAAAGATGGTATATTTAAAAAAATAATTGTATATAATAAAAATACTTACTTACTACACTCAACACAAGAACAACAATGTTTATTCTTAGACTTACATATATCTTCAACTACACACTTCTTACCACTTAATGCAAAATGTATCAAGGAATTTCTAAAATTTTTAACGACCGTTGTTTTTCAACTTCATATTTTCCGTACTTAGAGAGCACAATCAAGGGATTTCTAAAATTTTAACGACCGAGCTAATAGACATCGCCTAAAAAAAATTTCTATTATATAATATATTATATATATTAAGGAATAGAAATTTTTAAGTGATGTCTATTAGCCCGGTCATTAAAATTTTAGAAATCCCTTGATTGCGCTTTCTAAGTACGGAAAATATGAAGTTGAAAAACAACGGTCGTTAAAAATTTTAGAAATTCCTTGATACATTTTGCATTAAGTGGTAAGAAGTGTGTAGTTGAAGATATATGTAAGTCTAAGAATAAACATTGTTGTTCTTGTGTTGAGTGTAGTAAGTAAGTATTTTTATTATATACAATTATTTTTTTAAATATACCATCTTTCCATAATATAAACTCATATAATACGAGTATAATAGGATTAATTTCAATAATATTGTAGATATGTCTAAACCCTTGCGTTTTATGTTGCATTATGAAGTATATGGCTGTGAACATAATGATGCCGAATTTTATTATTCCCATCGAAAGAAATGCACCGTCTGTGGCAAATTTAGAGAAATTGAATTATGTACATTAACTTGTGGAAATATAGAATCAAATTATTCGTTGTCTTATTGTAGTAATTGTTCTGAAATACGTTTGCATTCATACCAATGTATCAACCAATCAGAATGTTGTTCCATGTGGAAATTATAAATGTCTGTTAATAATATTGTCGACAAACATATCTTCATGATTTGATTTGAATAAATTGAAAATTATCCTGTTGCTTGAGATTTTCTTTATTTGTGTGTGTGTTTACTGTTATATATACTAAACAGTTGAAAATATCTTACATCATCTAATTAGCGTTTTATATTCTGATACATAATGATTGAAATTAATTTGCTAAATGTGTAAACATATAATTTTTTTGTTAGCTGATAGTTTTAAGTTAGTGTTAAAAGGTATATTGAGGATTATGTTTTTCCTTTTTTTATAATGTTAAAAAGATTTAGAACTAATCTGCCATCCCACCTCTTACCCTTCTCATCTCAATGTATAATTAATTTAAATGTCAACTTCCGTCAGCTAGTGTATAATAATTCTGATTTTAATATTTACAAAGATATGAATGATTAATTCTGCTTATGGTTTAAATATATCTCTATGATTCAGTTTTATTATTTAAAGAAATTAGTGATTTTTTGTTTTTATTGGACTGTTTCATAAAACAACATTCCGATTGATTGAATTCATAATAATTAGCACAGTAAGACAATGAATAAATAACACTGTTGGTATAACTATGATAAGGTTGGTTTCTTTCTACATATTTATATCGGTTCATGTTGTTATATTTGTTTGTTTTTGTAATTTTTAGATGACAATACATCGAGAAAATGCTAAATTATGTTCGACTTGCTGGGATGAGGATTAGATACATTTTAAAATTTAGTTGAGGTATTATGAAGAATGATTATCATTCGTTCTATATACTTTCACAATTTATCTGACTAATATATCAATTATACTCTAGAGTTCTGATGTCAACATTTTATAATATATACTTTACATATTGTTTACTATGTATGTATGTGAAAATATCCTACATCATCTATTTTAGGTTTCTATCATTAGCTTTATTGATATTTGTATGTAATAAAGAGATCTTGGTTACACCCATTGTTTACTAATCGAACTTCAACTCAATTTTTTTTGTTTATTTAATATGTTTACAATATTAAGTAAAAATATTATGGATTCTTATTTAAATTTGCTATATTGATATGTATTATTATGTTCCTATAAAGATATCTTTTACGTGTTAATCAAAATGTTCGCTTTTAATTATTTGCTAATGTTGTTCGCTGTCTAATTTCAAAATCTCTCGAACAAATTCAGTATTATATAATTGTAACTAGACCACCAACAGATGGTGATTGTAATAATATACTTTTAAATCTATATTTAATATATCAGACAATTACGATAAAATGTAATCAAATTTAATTTCCCCGAGTTACAGATTCCCTTAAACGTAAATCTAAATACTTCTTATACTACGTATAAGAAAGTAAAAATTATTTTCAATACTACTATAGCAGGCATGAAAATCATAAATTAACTATATCCATATCTATCTGTATTAAGTACTTCGAGAAAAATATACCGTTGAGCTGTTGATGAACATAAATCTAGGGAAACGTCAAACGTAAGTAATTTTTCTGTTACAACATGGAATGCACGCTCCATTTAGATTGTAATTATTTATAAATAAGTAGTTTTATTTTTATTATTTGAGGTTATATAAATACATGTAAAATCGTGACATATTTCATATCATATCATGTTTTCTCCGTATTAGAAATTGTTAGGAAAATAACCATTTTACATGTACTAAATGTCTGTAGGAGAGAAATTAAAGTAGAATCGAATTATAGTTAAATACTTTTGATCACATAATTAGGGAGTTTTTCTAAAAGCTTGTTAATGGATGTTTTCTCGAAATAATCTATTAGGAGACTTAATACATGGTATTTAACAATTTTTCATGTATAGACAAGTCTTTAAATAAAAATATGCGGTTGTGACGTTGATAGATATAAAATTGAATCAACTGTTTCATAAAACAATTAGTATTGTAAGACATGTAATAAATAACACTGTTGTACAATCATTAACGCCTACAAATACTTGACGTCAGCTTGTTAATATACTTTCTAACAAGATAATTGAAATAGCTCGCATATCTAATTAACTCTTTCTATTCGGCACAATATTAAGTAATTAGTAATGTAAACTTTATCTATAGGAAAGTTGATGGTCGCTTTGTTCCTCGAATTAATATTATCCAAGACATTGCACAGAAATATAGTTTTACACAATTATAGAATATAATGTAAATAGGTTAAGGGTTTTAAATAAAAAATAAATATTGTGTTTTATTATTTTATAAACCAGTGATATAACAAATATACATTTTCTTTTGCACATTTTAAATTATTGTTCTTATGGAAATTACAATGTCGACTCCATTCATTTTGTCTTAAAGTACTTAGATTTGGACAAGTAAATCTCTCCATATCGATAATTGTATTGGACAGAAAATTTTCCAAAATGTTCTTCTTATTCAATCCTTTTACCATTATGATCGCCTCACCAACGATACTCTGAATGTAGTTTTCTATATGATTCATCGATATTGATTGTTGTTTGTCCATGTTATCCCAATGTAATCCATGTATATTATTACATAACCATTCCATATGTTTTTAATTGTTGGACAAAACCATGACAACTTGTTGGGCATTTGAACGAAAGTATGGTTAACGTGATGCGTAGTTAAATCGTAGATTGCGATTTCTTTAATAAAATATTCGCTATCTTCATACTGATATCCCTGAATATCTATTATAAACATTTTCTCTTTTTAGAATAATTTTACAACACTTGTTAATGGGTTATATTTAACAATCCGATCGTGTAAAATCAGACAAAATGCTGTAGTTTTTTCTGTCACGTTTACTGAAGTCTAACCGAATATCAACTGCTTCGTTCTTCACCAACTCACTTTGATAACTGGAGTCTATAATAACAATCGGTGTTAAATGTTCATAATTTATAGGTGAAAGACACGGTTCCACATCATTTTTATAGTAATATGAACGTTGAAATTGTGTATACATTTAAAACAGAATCGTCCATTGTTTCTTATTGAAGTCTGCATTAATATTATCATATGGATATACTTCTGAACTTCAATGTAATTTTATGTTCGTTAAATTGTATTGATCAATAAGGAATTTATGTATGAGCGGATTTTTTTAATTATATCAAGGCATTATATACATATACATATAAAAATTATACTAGCTCTGACGTCAACTATAAATTTACTTTATTGATATTTACATGCAATAAAGAGATCTTGACCACGCCCATTGTTTACTAATCCAACTGCAACCTCAATTTTTTTATTTAATGTTCTTACAATATTAAGTAAAAATATTATAGATTATATAATATATAACTTAAAGGATATTAAATTCCTGGTCAAACTACATGACATCAGTATGACGTCAACTTTAAAAATGCGCTTTCTAACTATACAATTACCTCAAGTCGTCTAATTAGTGCTGTGGAATTTTTTAAATTATATCGACGTAATGCTTTCAAAGATATTTCTGACATCAACATAAAAAAATGCGCTTTCTAACAAAATAATTGAAATAGGGTTTTCAATGTCGATCTGTGTATTGGATATGAACATGTGTTTTAAAATGTATGTGAAATAGGAATCTCTACTCTTAACTAATGAAATTTAAATGTGATCAAGATTACTGATTTTATTTGATTTTATGAAAGTATGTTGCAAGCCTGCTCTCAAAATGTAAGGTGATTTACATTAAAATATTAAATCTAATTAGACTTTTATATTCTGGTATAAAATGATTGAAATTAGTTTTTGTGAAAAACATCAACTAATTAATAGATTATTAAATTGTTAAACATATAGTTTTTTTGTCAACTAATATCTCTAAGTTTGAATTAAAAACTATATTGAGTATTAAGTTGTTTATATTGTTAAAGGTTTAGAACTGGATAGTCGTTCCACCTCTTACCCTTGTCTTCTCAATGTATGTATAATCAATTTAAATACCAGCCACCGTCAGCTAGCGTGTAATAATTTTAAATTTAACATCTACAAAGATATGAACAATTAATTTCCGAGAACCCTGGTGTTTTAAAACTTATGATAAAAACCTTGTGTATTTTATAACTGGTAATAAAAACCCGGGGTATTTGAAAATCTTGTATGTATCCACCCTTACCTTTGGAACATCCTGTATGTGTCCGCCTCTTACCTTTGAAACAGCCTGTATATTAAAATTTGATTACTACGTCACTCAGTACTTGAGTGTATATGTATTTATTTTCGTTTTATGTTTCAGTCATAAATTTCGATTAGGAAATATATATAATATATGATTAATAAATATGTATAAAACATATGTAGAATACGGTTATAGCGTCATCATCGGTTTGATTATATCATGATTTTTTGTATTATATGTACAAATAATATGTATATATTGTTTGTAGTGACCGGATTTTAATATATAGTTATGTATGTGTATACGTGTTGTTTAAATTATATGTATGCATTAGGATCCATGAAATAACAAATTATCTGGGTACCCATAAAAACCAATGAATGATGAAAGTCCGCTGTATTCTAAATATCCGGATATCAAGGTATTTAAAAATCCATGATGCGTGAACATGTATATAAATATATAATATAGCTAATGAAAAAAGTTAAGTGTGCTCAAGAGTACTGATTTTATTCGATTTCATAAAAGTATGCTACAAGTCTGCTTTCATTGGAAGGTGCTTTACATTAAATATTAAATCTCTTGTCATGATAGCTTCTTAAATGTCTTATACATGCTTCAAGTATTATACTTACATTATAATGCCATAAAATTCGAAATGGAATGGTATATAAAATATTTGATTGATTGTTATATAATCTGGCTGTGACCATATTGTATCCGCCATCTTACCTTTAAAACAACCTGTATATTCAAAAATTATTACTACATCACTGAGTGTTTTGAGTGTATATGTATTTATTTTTCTCGGTCAGCCATAAATTTTGATTTGGAAATGTATATAATATATACCTAATAAATATGTATAGAACATATGTAGAATCGTATATTTATTCAACCTCTAATATATATATATGACTATCTATAAATAAAAAAAATCAATAATTTTATCTGTTCTTTTATTTAAAATATTGTATACTATATTGTACATATATGCATATTTATTCTATAAAGTTACATAAATAACAATTTCTTCGAGCTGGGGTCCAACCATCCAGATGATTGTCTTGTCAAGGTTGATTATAATGAGAGTCACAGGGTAAATACTCTCTTAGGCTTGATCGCTTCTCCTGAGGAATGTAATGCTAGTGTTGCTTTACAGATTCAGCTTTTCACCTTATTTTGGAGAATAAACAGTGGAATATGTTGAATCATCGTCTTATCCATCCCATCCAATAATCCAAAAAATGTTTATCGATTTGTCTGATTGCCCGATCAACTCTATTTTCAATATTATCCATTTTTATATATTTATTTTGCTGATATTTACAACTACTTTATATATTTCGATATCAGTTTTAATTTTTTCTAATTCGGATATAAACCTCTTAATTCTATTGTTTAATACTACTTTCTTCAATCTTAGCGTACTATGCCTGCGTTCAACGTACATTGTCGACTGATGTATTTCCAAACAAATACAGACAAGATTATACAGATCTGTACATGTTAGCTACTTGCGAAACACTTCTGATGAGCGTATATAGCATATCCACCACCATTCACGATGATTTCTTCATTATAATCCAATTCTGGATGATCATATTAAGGATACCAAGTCATTAACATCTCCGGTATATTCTTATTTAAAGTCAGCACATTCGACGTTTCTATATCAAACACACAAATTTCATCACGAAGTTCAAAATCAGGTTCATGTAGATATTCATATTCACAATAAATACAACACTTTTTTAGTTGGGTTATATTGGGGTTACAATATTCTAACACGTGGATTAATTGATCAATATCGAAATATTGATCGTTCTGATATGCAAATGCTGCTATGAATAAACAATCACTTTGATTCAATTCCGAGGATAATAGCCAATTCCCAACTCCAATAGGTATTTCGATGTCATTAACTGCTAAAAAGTTTTCATACTTCTCCACGTTGTATGGTTTCACTGTCATTATAGGTACTTGATTATCACTATCTATATAAAATGTGTTACACCGCTTTACAATTGATACTGCTGATATTATATTCGAAATTCTTCTCTTATATATTTAATATTTACTTTGGTTGGTGACCGTCAGAGGGTGCCATTTTAGTTGGGTTGGTAATGATGAGAGATGCAATTTTTAGTTTGGCAAATGACCATCTTGATGGTCGGCCATTTTGCCTGATGTCACATTAGTTGGGTTAGTGAATGTCAGAGGGTGCCATTTTAGTTGGGTTGGTAATGATGATAGATGCAATTTTTTAGTTTGGCAAATGACCGTTAGAGGGTGTCATTTTAGTTTGGTTGGAAGGGCGCTATATTAGTTGGGTTAGTGAATGTCAGAGGGCGCTACTTTAGTTGGGTTGGTAATGATGAGAGATGCAATTTTTTAGTTTGGCAAATGACCGTTAGAGGGCACCACATTAGTTGGGTTAGTGGCCGTCAGAGGGCGTCATTTTAGTTGGGTTGGTAATGATGAGAGATGCAATTTTTAGTTTGGCAAATGACCATCTTGATGGTCGGCCATTTTGCCTGATGTCACATTAGTTGGGTTAGTGAATGTCAGAGGGCGCTATTTTAGTTGGGTTGGTAATGATGAGAGATTTAATTTTTAGTTTGGCAAATGACCGTCAGAGGGCGCCACCTTAGTTGGGTTAGCAACCGTTAGAGGGCACCACCTTAGTTGGGTTAGTGGCCGTCAGAGGGCGCCACTTAGTTGGGTTAGAGGGCGCCACTTAGTTGGGTTAGTGGCCGTCAGAGGGCGCCACCTCCGGTGACCTTTGACCCCCGCCTCCGGCGATCTTTGACCTTTGACCTCCACCTCCGCTGACCTTTGACCTCCACCTCCGGCGACCTTTGACCTCCACCTCCGGCGACCTTTGACCCCCGCCTCCGGCGACCCCTGACCTTTGACCTCCACCTCCGGCGACCTTTGACCCGTGACCTTTGACCCGTGACCTTTGACCCTTGACCCTTGACCTTTGACCCTTGACCTTTGACCCCGTGACCTTTGACCCCGTGACCTTTAACCTTTGACCCTTGACCTTTGACCTTTGACCTCCGCCTCCGGAGGCGGAGATAGGACCGGCGGTTTCACACTACTGTTGTTTATTTATATACCCTAATATGTTTGTTTTTACTGACATGCTTAACGCATATTTCATGACTAGTCATATACACTGTAATGTGTCTTACATGACAATAAAGGATATTTATTTATTTATATAAAATATATTATTATTATAGGTACATGAAGCGAAGTAGGAAGAGTTTATTGATCGCGTAGTGAGATAAGTAGTTGGAGATACAGATATATGGAGCCCAAGAAAAAAGATATTTTACTTAGATTAAACGTGATTAAATAAAGGGCACGCACAATGAAAAGTTTGGGTTGATGTTAATGTACATAACCGCATGCAAGCATTTATAGATTGCGTCTTGACAAGTTTGAAAAATCCAACAGGAAAAGGAACAAGAACCTGACAAAAAAGACAAAAACGAACATATTTAAAGCAATCATTGAACCAGTTATGACATATGGGTCAGAGATATGGGTGATAGACAAAAGAATGAATCAAAGGTTGCTTTCGGCGAAAATGACATATTGGAAAAGATGCTGCGGAATAACATTATACGACCATGTCAGAAATGAGAACATCAAAGATAGAATGGGGGTGAAGGAGACTATTATAGATGCTATAAATGGGAGGCAGCTGATGTGGTATGGACATCTGCGTCGAATGGAGGAAGAAAGATTACCAAGAAGAGTATGGAATTGGAATCCACCTCAAAGAAATAAACGAGGCAGACCAAGAAGGAGATGGATGGAAAATATAAAAGAAGAAATGAGGAAGAGAGGTCTACGGGAGGAAGAGTGGAACGATAGAGATAAATGGCGCTTAGGGTGCGAGAAGAGGAAATAACTGCAAATACTCGCTATTAAAAGAAAAAAGAATCTTTTATATTCCACTACAAGAATCTCTGTATTGAAGAATCGTCACGAAAAATTCAGTTCATTGTACAAAGATGAAAGAAATGTCTGTTACTGTACTGATGTAAATCAACTTTTCTTTGAAATGAGTATTGAATATAACCCTGCAGATGGGCGATTGTTTATTGACTCGTCGGAACCAAGTCTAAAAGCCGTTTCACTTTATAATGGTAACTCGAAACCAATGGCTCATTCTACAAACACAAAAAAAAAAACGTATGACAGCCCAACAAACAATTTGTGTTTTATAAAGGTACTCGAGATATTACGATCACCTCATTATAAAACTTATGGTAATATACATTGTTGATGACAACGTTTCCGTTACCCCCATATACCTCTTAAAGAGCTTAAATGGTGTATCTTATAAGTGTTACCGTTACCACTATTTGGTAACCTTATATAATCTCAAATTTTATACCAAATGTTATAGAGATATAACTCTTACCCTTATATAACTTCGTATGGACTCCTTATAGGCCTTATGCGCCATTTTGTCAAGTAACGAGAATGGTTTCGCAACCTTTATAAACATTATTTATAATGGTAATCACAACGTTTAAGTAACCGTCTTACTTCATTGGATATCCTCCTTGCTCGTTCTCTTGTCACTATCCTTTTCTTTCTTTTTCGGTGTTGGTGATTGAATTTTAAGTAAGACGTAAATATGTCATCTCCTCTTCTTCCAACGAGAAATATTATTCTTTTCTTTCGCTTATGGAGTATACCTAATACCAGAATATATTGATAATAATGAGACTCTGAAATATTTGAAATCGTCAAAATTTTACTGCAATTTCTTTAGACTGTATAATTTGCATTTGCACCTCCAGAAAATTAAAGCGCCGCCAATATAGCAAATATTTTAGATTTTTATATAAAAAAATATTTTACTCTATTTCTAAAAATAATCACTTTTTCGTAATAAATGCATACAGAGTAAGGCGACAAGTCGATTCTTCAAGAAAAATGTACTAGATGCTGTAGATATTGCATTTCGAATCTTTTATTCTAAAGTTTTTTCAACAGTACCAATATGGCGTCCCAACAACCCGTCGTAAATATGGCGGATATATATTTCAGGTGCCAAACGGACACTATAAAACCAATATGTAAACTTTACTGCGCTAAAAACTGCTCTGAAACTTTAATATAAATTTGAAGAACATTACGGCGCAAAGGTATTGTTATATAACTTTATTGAGTGTTAGCAGTTACCAGTAGTGATACTATATAACTTATGGTGACGTTCATTACTACAAGTGACGATAATCTCTCAAAGTAAGAACCACCACTCTTATATAACTTCCAAGTTCCAACTACCGGGCAACACACGTATCATAACCTCAAAAAATATTTGGTGCCGTGCTCGAATTATCCTTGTATAGTTTTTGTTTTTGAAAATTCCGTTTAAAATAGTACAAACGGACACTATAAAACCAATATGTAAACTTTACTGCGCTGAAAACTCCTCTGAAACTTTAATATAAATATGAGGAACATTACGGCGCAAAGGTATTGTTATATAACTTTATTGAGTGTTAGCAGTTACCAGTAATGATACTATATAACTTATGGTGACGCTCACTACTACAAGTCACGATAATCTCTTAAAATAAGAACCATCACTTACAAGGTCCAGCTAACAAGGAACACGCGTATCATAACCTCAAACAATACTTCGTGCCATGCTCGAAGTATTTGTGTATAGTTTTTGTTTTTGAAAATGCCGTTTAAAATAGTACAAATAAAAGAACCTGGATTTAAACTTCCTATGCTAAGTGTTGTGCCAACCGCCTGGGAAGATAAGATTTGGATCAAATTTCGTTGCACATTTCGGCAAACAGTACTACTGGATTTAATTTTAAGCCAATTTACTTTTTCCATTTTGCGTTATTAAACATGAAAGCACATGCACGTTCTCTACTTTATTAAACGTGTATCTGCGACCTACTATAGTCCGTCTCAACCCTATTATGCAGTACAGGTTTAATAGGGATATTGCATCTCTTATTATCTTTAGTAGTCTCTTAATAATGACATCTTTATATCCGGTTGCCTTGTTGCAAGTTCTATTATGTAAAGTATATGGATATATGAGTAATCGTTGCTGTCAATTGTCAGTTTTTGCCGTAGTGTGTAAACTTTTATATTATCTTTAATTTATCTATATATAATTTCTGTTAAATCGTTCTTTTTAGCAAGCATATTATCTTTTTCAAGCATTTAAAAGTAAGTATGCATACCTAGATCTATAATTCTGATTAACGTGATAACCTATATACATATACATATACTTTTTACAGATTGCTACATGATATGAGTTTTGAATTTTAAAAAGTGGGACGAAAGAGTATTCTTATTGAAAGAGATGACATCATTAGGTGGAGACATAAATACTTACGAGACATCAGAAAATTCAGAGACGAAGGTATAGTTTATCATTTAATTTGTTATACTTTTATTTTCATTACGCAATTTATTATTTGCTTGTGTTTGATTGTGATTGTTTTATTTTTAGGTAGAACTATAATATATACTGATGAATCATGAGTGAATGCAGGACACTCGGTAAATAAAAAGTGGACTGACGCTACTGTTCAAAGCAGTCGACAAGCTTTTACGTAAGGACTCAGCACTGGTTTAAAATCACCAAGTGGTCTTGGGCCTCGATTTCCATTAATTCATGCTGGAGGCGAGCAAGGTTTTGTTATTGGTGCTGAATGTACATTTCTTTGTAAGAAAAATACTGCTGATGTTCATAGCAAAATGGATGCAGATACATATGGAGATTGGTTCAAGAATAAATTGCTTCCAAATATACCAGAGAACTCGGTTGTTGGTCTCGATAATGCCTTATATCACACGAGAAAATTAGAAAAGTTTCCAGCTGTAGCACGGAGAAGACCAAATTATTGAATGGCTCACTGAGAAGAATATTCCACTTGATAATGATATGTTAAAAAGAGATTTACTGGCTTGTGTGTAAGAGGTTAGGTCTCAGTATGAGAGAAACAAAATTGATGAATTTGCAAAGAATAGAGGGCATTATGTTCTTTGGCTTTCACCTTATCATTGTGAATTAAACCCAATTGAAATGGTGTGGGCACAAGTTAAGCACTACGTTGAAATGCACAATACGACATTCAAACAAAGAGATATTGAACAATTAATTGTGAAGGGTTATCAGAATGTAATAGTGAACAACTGGCGGAATTACATTGGCCACCTTGCCAACTTGCAAGACGATGTTGAAGAGTTTATAATTAACGTCACACATTCATCATCAGATCAAGATTCTTTAACTGGTGAAGAAAAATAAAACAATATGTGTACCTACTCCTTTGTATGGTCATGGTTAGTTTTTTCATAAATGTTATCATGTATTATTAACTTGTTCTTATAAATGGGAAAATATGTTTTTGCAAAATGAATTTGTGTCTTTAAATGTGTATAACGCAATGTAGGTTAACATATTAATATTCAATAAGACTATATAAGTCATGTAACGTATTAAAAAATAAAAGTACATGTTGTGTGTGGTTATTGTTATTCTTTTCATAAATATGTATTATTTAAGTTGTTTTTATAAATAGAAAAGTCTTTTATGAAAAATAAACTTGTGATTAACTTTGTCTTGGTCTGAATTTATAGTGGATAGTTGATTGAGATGTCAATATTCAGTAACGAAGAAAATTGTATACCTTAAGTGTTTCTTTGAAATATTAATTCATTTACTCTGGCTTACTATATTCAGTTAGATTTTAAATAATTTTTTACAGAACAATCCCAAAGGATTATATTATTACAAATATTTTAACTAATCCATCTTCCCATATATTCTCCCCTTTTAGTGTTTCAAATTACTATTAATTTTTTGTATGCAGTATGCTTCAATTGAATGACAAACAGTCGTATAGGTTATGTTTTGATTACAAAAAATGTCAGATATTGAACCGGAACTGTAACGACATTATACAATGAGACGATTTGGCAACCATGAAATCAATTCCCATAAGACCTGTACTGCATAATAAGGTTGAGACGGACTATAGTAACGAAGCGTTTCTCTACGATACCTATGGTTGAATGATTGAAGTTTTATTGCAGTGTTTTCGAATAGCAATAATCTCCAGATTTTATAAAGGTATATTTCTATGGGGACAGTAAGTTTTATATTTATCACAGTAAACAACTGTATGGGAACTGAACACTATTGGTTTTAAAAATTGGTAACTGCAACTATTATATAACCTATAGCAACCGTTACTATAAGTGATACAAGTTAGTGATGTAAATGTTTTTGTTACCACTGTATAAAACCTAAAGCTCGTCGGCCTTTTAGTGATTTTATATACCCCTTATAAAACTTCATAACGTCTTAGTAACCTTATAAACCTCCAATATAAACTCGCAACCTGTATAAAACCCTTGTAAAAACTAGCAATTACTTAAGGTTATTGAAATTGTTTGTTGGGAGTATGTCAACTACATTAAATCTCATTCGATATTCAAAACATCTTTGGTAAATCTGTGGTAACCTTAAGGTTATTTCCTTATTACTTGGACAGCAAGAGGGGTTTACCAAATATTGTTGTTTTTTCTGTCTGGGCTAGCCGAGCAGTTCAGCATCATCACCGAACAAAAGAATGGTAACCACGGACCGGAGCGTTGTTCCTGGAAAGTTTAATATAAAATTTCAGCCGTTAGTGGATTCTAATTTGGCGATTCTACCCCCCTACACATTAAATTAGGTTTTATTTGGCAGTTTGTCAAAGCAGTGAAAACAGAAGGCAACTGTTTTAAATACTTTTCCAAAGCTGTCTGGCGAGAAAGTTCGCGAAAAAATATCTGTTGGTCCACAAGTTAGGAAGCCGTTCAAAGATGAAAATTTTGAACGTATCATGAATGATTTGGCAGCATGGACTTCTTTTAAGAATGTTTGCAAAATTTTTCTGGGAATCAATAGAGTGAAAATTACCAAGGCATCGTGGCTAATTTTCTAGAAAATTATAAAAAAAAATTAGGATGCCGAATGCCGCCGAAAGTTCATTTCTTGCATTCACATTTGGAATTCTTTCCTGCTAATTTAGGAAAGACGAGTGATGAACAGGGAGAAAGGTTCCATCAAGAGAGAAACTACATCAAGATAGGTGGGATCCCGTGATGATGGGAAATTTTTGCTGGTTTTTCATTACAGAAGGCAACATAAAAGAGAGAAATAACTCTATTTATGCAAAACTTTGATAAATCAGCAATTTTCCTTTGTGTGCAGTTATAAGTGTTTTTGTATTCTTGATACTAATTAAACATTCAAGTATTTGTTATGTCAAGCTTTTGTACTCATCTATTTCTTTTTATAACTTCTGTAAAACAAATTTTCAAAATACAATATTATTGTTTATCTACTAGCGGAGTATGATTATAACTCTAAAACTAGACGTGGTGGAAAGATTTGGATTTTGGTTATGCCTTCAGTTAAAGATGTAAGAAGACCTGTACACCCATTTTTACAACAGTTATTAAAAAAAAATTAAAATTGTCGGCTAGTGTTATAATTACTTCTATTTCCACAGTAAATTTTATGTTAGGGTGGATAGTATTAATGTGGTTGTGTGTAACGATTTTAACCGTCTTTCGGTACCGTTAAAGCAGGCTAATACATCGTCGACATGCCTATATCAATAAACGGAATGTTTGAATAACGGGTGTGTTGTGTGTTGTACTAATGATGTTTTCTAATTTATCCATAAATATTTCGGCTCATAGCAGACTTAATGGATATTGGTTAATCCATTTGTTTTTGTAGAATTTATATTGAAATTGCCACAATCAATCAGTTATTGAAAAGAAGTACTTGATAAACGTTTTATTTTTAAGCTCCTTAAAACAAAGGCCTGTATGAAATGATGTTGAATTTGACAGAAAATGTTCAAGAGACCTTTATATTTTTCGCGGGGGAGAAGTAGCAATGATATTTGGAAATAAGTGAAAGTAGAATGAAAGAGCAGTACGTGTGCTTACGGTAGAAAATGTTTAAGCTTCACGGCTGTCGCTGCTGCCAACATTCCCAACAACCAGTGTTGCCAAGTCTACCGATTTTTACTTTGATTTACCGATCTACCGATTTCAGTTCTTAATCTACCGAAAAGTCGACTTGTATTACAAGTTTGTAGAAATAATGAGCTTCAAAATAAGATCAGATATCTATCGCGCTTAATCCCAATTACTGAATTCGTGGGGGCTAAATCGCACTTTTGCCATAAACTCTGAACCCCAATATCTTGGAAACTACTTGACTTAGGCCGCACAAAATTTGTATGGTTTCATAACTTGCTCACAGCAACTTGTAAACAAAATTTCATAAAAATATGAAGTGATTGGTGATATGGCCTGAGTGAACTGATGTGGACTGACTCAGCTATGAGACTTTGCACGTTGAGATCGTTTAAGGCGACATTTCTGCAGAATATTTTAGAAAATTTATTGACTCTATGCCCTCTAGACTTCAAGAAGTCATTGAACATGATAAAGATTGGATATAGCACTACCAACTTTCTTATTTTAAACGGAGCAGCATAGTTTTTTTGTCAGACATCTTTTACCGTTTTGGTATAACTAGTCATTTTTCTTAATTCATGAGGAAAAACTATGGAGCAAACAAAATAAAAGAACTGGACATTTTCAGGGCACCCACCTTGCAATTTCCATTCCATTCCAACATGGACTGAAGAAAGGCGTTAAAAGGTAGGTAAACGTTTTCAGTCCAATGCAAAAGTACAAAACACGTTCAAAGAATTCTTCAATCAACAACCACGATTAACTTGCTGACATGAAAATTTGAAACATACCGAATAAAGCTCATTTGCATCAATCTATAATTCAGTTATAAAATGCTATCGGTCTTCCATAATCTGCCGATTAAATCAGGAAAATGCAGGCTAATTTGTAAGAAAATATAAATTTAGAAAATACAGGAAAAGTACCGTTGGTTTAACGACCTTTAACGTATGTAAATACCAATAAGAACCTCAGAATATCGAAGGACAACAATATTATTCAAAACGAGTAGCTACTACAACATAAACTTGCAATAAGACAATCCAATAAGAAATATTTCTGACGGCCATGAAAGAGAACCAGTTATGTGCATTTCTTGTGGGAATTTCACTGAACTAAAAAGATATTTATCTCGCATAGTTTGTGGACAATAGACGGGGTAATAACAACACTTAATGGTTGAATGCAAATTGCGAAAATAGGAGTCGTAATTTTCATCTGTATCCTTGCGTAAAATGTATCAGTAAAAAAAAACACGTTTAATCTATGTGCTTATGGAACTTATAACAGTGCATGACAAAAGATAACAGCACGGTTAATTAATCCATAAATTAATGCTGAAATAGTTTTTAATATTATTACTCCCAGGAGACTCTGCACAAACATGTATAATCACGTTTATCTAGTAGTGTTGCCATTATGTTATAGTTATTGTGGCGCCTATTAAATAGATGGGTATTTGAATGAAAAAATGAAAGGAAATATTCAATAAGAACTTTAACGTATCCTATTCACTGTATAATTAATATTCATTATACAATTCCAGGAAATGCTATTATGAATATTTCACGTATACCGAAATCAGGTTAAATCAGTCAAGTGTCAAAGATAAATAAAAATCAATAATTCTAACTCGTGCTTCTACAAACGTGCCGAGATATGACTATCGCGTTTCTACAATTCTGGAGTGAGTACTTACACTTCTAAGATTCTGTCTCCTTTCCGAATACCAGCCTGTTCCGCGGCCCCCCTATCCAAGACCGCACTTACATGTTGCAAAGGGGCGTACAATTCACCGTTGATACTTCTCAACTGACCGCCTTCACTAACCTGTCCTCTAACGTTAAAACCGAACCCGGTCTCTGTTTTATTAATTGTAACTACTCGCGGTCCATTCGCCGACACTCTCATGTTGTTTAATCTCGGACTGTTTTGAACTGTGTCAGCCATATTTTGACAGTTTTGACAGCGTTAGTCGCTGCACTGGCGCCTCACACGTATTTTTTTTCAACCATAACACAATGAATAGAATTTAAAAATATATTTTTTGTACATTATGAGCGCCGCTAGCAAATATAAAAGATAGATTTTTGAAACGTAATTATTTAAACAAATTATTTATTAAATATTATTTTAAAATTCCATTTTATGTTTGAATTCTTATCGATTGACTCACCTAATAGAAACTTCATTTAATAGACTATCTTAATTTATCGCAAATGTCATATGTCACGTCACTAAAATAAATATAAATAAGAATTCTTAACCTTTTTTCTGTTTTTTCGGTCCGAAAGATAGAAAGTGTGACGAACACAGTTTATATAATTCAATTGGAATATAATCGCCAAGAGCGTTTATTAAATACATCGTGTAAATTAATGATAATTTTTTTAATGGAATACCGATGTCACGACGGTGAAATTTTTTTTATCTAAAATTGATGTATTAAAATCAATTATCCACTCGGAATAAATTAAGATTATGAGAATTCAATGAGAGGATTTAATAGGTTACTAGTATAATAATCGTCTTCAATATGAAAAGAGTACAGATGAAATCCAAATCAACTTACCTAAAGAAATCTGGAATGATAACAGTCTGAGAGGATATTTGTGATCCTACGAGACTACTGTGGAAAAAAGCCTACCCTATGATTATACTGCACAAAATAGTATTTACAATAGTTTTCTCTTACCTTGAAATAAGCTATCTTTTGAAGTTGAACAAAAAGCTTATGTGAAAATAGATATTCTCAAATAAAAGAAGGTAATATAATTTTGTGATTTGATCAATGAAAAGGGATACATTAATAAAGGAATAAAGAAAACAACTAGTTTAAGAAAAAAATCAAGATATATTATTTACAATACACTGACAAATACATAAATAAATAGATATATATATTTTTTAAAAACAAATTATACAAATCTTAACAGAGGTGAATTATATTATTTAACATTAAAATTTCATTCTTCCTTATATTACAACTATTAATGGGGTTTCATTAATACATAATAATAATAATTACTATTAAAAAAATTGATAGACATAAGAGATTAGATGTGGATCATTTACCATCATCCGAAGCACATGTATCTTAAACATTTTACTTGCATGGAAAGAGGAAAAGAAAAAAAAACCTATCACATTGGATTTTTTTCTTTTCAAAAAGACAATATGGAAGCATCTCATTTTTCTCATTCATGGATGTATTGGACATGTAGTCTAACAATGCGTATAAACAAGAGGTGATTCTAATGGCAATTTTATTTTAGATGCGTCTTCATCCAAAGCCCAGCACATTTAAAAAATATAATATTTTATGTATGTTGTATGTACATAGAAAATTTCGTTTTAATACAGTATGTATATATACAAATTAAATTCTCTTCCTTCAAAATTTGAAGTTAAGTTTCATTTACTTTTGTTTTATTAATACTATATTTAATTTGTAAAAAGCAAGTCTATAAATTGAGTCTAATTATGCACCTTTTATTATTTAGTAAATTGATTAATTTTAATTATTGGTATTTTTTTGGCAGGAAATTTTTCCAATTTTTTTCTATTGTATGTTGTTGGACCGCAGCACTATCTTATTTTTAATTATATATCGGCACAATGATATAAATATTTCTCACACTGCAGGTACAGTAATAGTCTACATACACAAGGATGGATAGTGTTAAAGAAAAATATTTATATACAGGAGGCAAAAAAAAAACATTCATAATTTTATCAATGTTATGGTATTCATTAAAAGAAACAAAAACGTCATATTAAATATATGGTCGTAAATAAAGTGTTTCAAAGATATAGTTGATTATATGTTTTATTCGATGAACTACATATCTGGACTATTGTTTTTCCCTATAACTTTCATATTGAACTCTACAGTATCTCTTAGGATCAATATGGTTTTCTACAAGGAAAAAACATCAAAACTGGTTTTTTAAGATTTATACAAGATTCCACTTAGCATTTTATCGGGTTTCTCAAAGGCCTTTGACAGTATAGAGTTTTCTAGATTACTAGAAAAATATGAACATTATGGAGTTAGATGAACAATTCTGTAATGGTTCTAGTCCTATTTATCAAATAGAGAACAAACAGTTTACAATTACAATAATTACATAAAAAAATTTAGTCATCGATAGAGGTGTACCTCAAGGAGGTATATTTGGTCCTCCCTTATTTTCCCCTTACTTTATTGATATAAATACCAATACCAGCTTTTTAACTATAAACTATGGTGATGTATCAACTTTCCTTAAAGCTGAAAATGTTGAAGATGTCAATTATCAATTCATCTAATCTAGATAGTGTGAATCTGTCGTCATTCTTAAAATCGAACTGGCTTTATAGTCATATAGAAAGCAAGTATTTATTGTTAACAAAACATACACAATTCTATCTTTGCTACACTGAATATACTATGTTCATTATGATTTTTTATTTCCTTTGAGGAGTGTAGTATATAAAATATCCGGCACCTGTATATATATATAAAGCGTGTCCTACGTAAATAAATAATATATATCTTGTTTCAATTTTTCTCCAATTTAAACCAAAATTTTTTGAAAATTAGAAGATACGTTCCACAAACAGTCAATATAAAAATACTGCTAATAAAAGTTGTTCAGAATTGTTCAATAAGCATAAAAATCTAAAACAGTTTGAACGCAATTTAACAAAGTTCGAAAGTATAAGTTTATATTTTTGCGTTTAGAAAAGTGTGCTATGATAATTTTTATAACTGTTTGACAGCTGACGTTATATTATATCTGAATAACTTTGGTTATTAAAATATGTCCGATTAGAAGAAACCCAATATATCCCCCCCTCCCCCAATGTATTGTGACATATTCCAGGTGGTATATATTTTTTTGTTAAACGAGTAGACCGTCATGTTTTATTATTGCCGAAATTGTGGTAGAAATCGGGAAAACAGTTCTTACACTCTTAAAATGGACATGCTTTATAAAAAAATGAAAGGCCTAAATTATTACAAAATATGTATACAGGCTGTTTTTGAAATATATAACCAAACTCACGGAGGTTATTCAGTGTGATAAAAAGAAAAATTTTAGTAGAGAAACTTATGCCCGGAAACGCTTTATTACGGCCCCATGGTCTCATGAAGTAATAAAATGCTTTTTATAATCTTAATTATTTGTTTTGCATTAATTTATTTTTATTAACAATACAGCACAAGGAAAATCTTATAGTCGTACCACAAAAGGAAAAATTATTTACATCGCACTGAATAACCACAACTAATTTGCTTATAACTATTCATTCGAAGTACCCAGTATATTTGTAAAAATCATATATAAAATTACGTTATTTACCCTCGTAGGGTACGATAAAAAAGACTTTTAATCCTAACCTCACTTCATAATATCATCCAAAATACACATTATACCTATATTTGATATAAACGGACATCATAAATTCTTTGAAAAATCGTAGAAAATAAATAAATAAAAATTTTGATTTATCAAAGGGGAGATGATTGCAGCAGATGCACGATCATTTCTTTAGTTTAAAAGTAAAATTCATTATAGGAACACAATTAGGACGCACTATTTATACCGAATGCATTTTAATATATGTCAATGTTCATTCATTATCTCTAAAAAAAATTTAAAGTATGTATATCAGATGTCTCACACTAAAGTGTTTTGAGTGGACTTATTTATAAATATTACATCTATGGGACATGCTGTATAACTGATATTCAAAAATAATTCAGCAACATGGGCGTATTTTCTATCACCTAGATAACATTGAGACGATCAACACACAGACACGTGTTTAAACCTACTTGGTAAACAGATGACGCCGCCGATATTGTCAGTCATTTGTTAATTAAGTCGACATATCAATGACATTTTAGCGGACATTCACATCGCAGCTGACGAGAGTAGGTGTTGTTTGTCCTCAATGTTACCTGCAGTCATGTGCCTAAAAACAGCAGTGTTTGCGCACTTGCCAAACCTTTAATCCATTGAAAATGTATGGGTTGGTTTCAAGGAAGGTGTGTCTATGCCTAAACTTGAAAATATTAATGATTTATGGGCAATGTGTCAACAAAAATGTAAAGCTATTTCCTTTAAGGAAATGTCGGCCAATTAGTGATATCAATGACACTTAGATTTCCAGAATTGGTTAACAACAATGCTTAAGCAACAAAATATAATTATATATTTTCAAATATTTGTAATGACTCTTACTTCAATGCACATGTTGGTTTCTCAGATCATAAGATATTAATATTTATTTTAAATAAGATTTTAATATTTGAATAAGGAACCAAGTTTGCATTTTGTAATTAGTTATAATTAATTACATATTTTAATTTGTCTCTCAAATATATCAAGCAATATTTAATAATGACATGTAATTTCTTCAGTGCATTAAAGTTATGCAAGTTATCAGACCACACTATCAATATCTATCCTGTTTTGCAACGGACAATTTTTGCCTCTTCACTCTTTCGATATTGACACCCAAATCCCCCCGCTCTACTTTTTGAGAAACTCTGGCGAATATTAAAATATCTAAAAATTAAATAATTATGACAGACAATAATAATACAAAATTTATAATATGTACGATTATAATTAATACTTCTAAAATTGGATGGAGTTACATATACTTTCATATTGCGATATTTAATTTATTTCAAGGCATATTCATCTACTTTCATGTTAGATATGTAAAATGTGATAAAATTATTTAATGAAAATAAAAACAACGACCTGAAAGATTATCAGTCCGTTTGCCACAAAATATTTTCTCTTTTAACTTTCGTATTTTAATTATTACAAAGTCCTGAATTGAATTAGGTACACATAATTCTTCCACTTCTTTCTTTTCATCCTTTACTGCAATTATCCGTAATATTTTTTTGAAAAATATATAAAACCATAATTTAATTCTCACTATGAATTAATTACATTAAATAATAGTTTTTTTTGTATGCAATAGTAAGTTGCAAAATCCACTTTAGCAACGTGTTTATTGTAAACATGTTGCAATATTAATTTTTGCAACATACTTTGTATATATGTATATTCAATTTGCAATTCTGTAACATAAAAAAATTAATTTAAAAATTTCATATTTAGTATAATGAAAATTCTGTTATTAACAATAAAAAGATAAATAATTGGATACTTCTATTCAATCAAAAATTACAATGAATTACAATAGGATTAATAAAGAAATTGTAGAAAATTAAATAACACATACAAAGATCAAGAGATATATTTAACAGTATAACTGTTTCATTCTATAAGAACTTCATCAAGCGAATGGAAGATAGCAATACAAGTGAAAGAACTCAAAATCCTCCTAATATACGTTTCTTAGACATATTTTGTCAGTGTTTTACATATAATTTTCAAATAAATATTAAAAACTGGATTTCTATAAATAATTTCGATTTGAAAACGTGTTTTTCAATAGTTTTAATATAATTTTTAATAAATGTTAACAATAATTTAAATACATTAAAAACCAGCAATTTTTAATGACATTCTAGTTATACTGTAGGAAAAATGTAACTTAGAATGAGCTGATTCAGGCGGTCGGTAATATCGGCTCACCAATTTATCAAACATGTCATTATAGTCTACTTTTGTCTATATTTTGCAGTTTTAATATTGTTAAAATTTAATGAAAAAAAAACATACAAATCGAAGTTAAATGTTATTGTGATTTTCATAATTTCAAAATGTAATAAAAAAAATTCACTTGGTAAGTACATATTTTATTAATTATTTACGGTTCTATACTTGTCGGCCAATAATATTCTCTTAATAAAAAATATTTAATTATAAGTCATTTGTAAGACAGATTAGTGTTTTTGGCAAAAATCAAAAATACCCCGAAAATATACTTTACCAAAAGAATTTTTGTAATAATAAATAGTGAAAATTTTTGTTTCACTTCATGTTTTCTTTACTTAGTATGAATATGAAAAATCTGTCAAAGTCATATGACTGAAAATATACATTACGTTCAAATGTTGCTAACTATAGTCAATTTAGATCATTTTTGAAGAAATAGGGTTATGTTACCTTCACTTGAAATGAATTATTTTGTCTCTTTTTAACTGTATCTGTTATTTTATTTAATTTTCTTGCTTTTTTTGAAAATCATCCAACTTTTGAACATTGAAAATACTAGATTATAAAAATAAAACCGTCATTTTCTTGTTGTAATTTAAGCAGTAATTGATTTAAAAAAAAACGTACAGAATTGCAAACAAAAACAACAAAAAATTAAAGCAATATAATTGAAAATAATAAAATTAAATTTTATAAACATAAACATCCAAACGTTCATTCGTACACACAATCACATCCGCGCACAAAAAATTTCTTCTTTTCCATTTATAAAGACCAGAACTAAAAACACGATCACCTAACAGCTTTTATTAATTATTCACAAAATATTTCACGATCAGAGACGACACCATCTTCCGAAATTGCGTTTTTAACTAAATCGTTATTCTTATGTTATTTTTTTTTTGAATTAATTTATATAACAGCGTTCTTATTGATTTAAAATATTATTTTACTTATTTTGTTTGTTTATTTTTTGTTTGTAGGTTACTTTAATCGGAATCCTCGTCCGCGGTGGGGTCGAACCCCGTCAAGTCGGCGGAAGACAGGAAACCTTTGAGTAAGGCGTACTCGATCAGAGCTAGATGACAGAAGACGTATTGGTCCGGCATTTGGATAGAATACGCACGCTGGGATCGTATCCGTTCGACTGTGCCCCTTATATCAAGGGTGCCGACGTCTTCTAGTCTTGATATGTATATATCTAAGGTGCAGAAAGTCCCTGAAACAAAAAAATATATTAATTAAACTGCTAAGTTTAAGCTTTCTCACTAAATTGTCAGTAAATTGCAATTGTTAGGTATACAACCAAGGTTGCTAATCAAATTTTTAAGTGAAATTCCCTGACTTTTCTATGTTTTCCCTGATTCAACAAATATTTTTCCATACTCATTAATAAATGTGCAATCAAGGATAAAAATTTTACTTTCAAATTCATAAAAAACTTGTTTTATTCAACGTTTAGTATATTAAAAAAACATTTAATATTTACTACAACACAAAATGAAAAATATACGTATTAATACGAATGCGTATATAAATAAATAATATACAGGTGTCCGGTTAAATGTGGGAAATCTCTTGGATGCAGATAGAACACGAACAAATAAGATGACAAGTTCCTATAAAAACTTTTCCTACAGGCCCCTCATACGAAGATATGCGTCCCTGAAGGACGTCCCTGGAAATCGGTTTTTATTGAATTTCTTTTAAAGTAATTAATATAATTTAATACAAATTTAATGTGATGGACACTAGTAACGACCTCTTAAAACAGTGTCCTTGAAACATATTTAGCTTTCGTACTTTACCCGGGGCAGACTGATCTATACAACTTCATGCCTAAATTTTTAACACACTGTATGATAAAGACTTTAAATATATTAAACCGGATAGCTTGAACCATAGATTTTAAAAAAGGTAGACCTCTTGCTTATTGTCGTTAAAATGAACCGTTTGCAGATACGCATCTGATGTATGGTCTTGCGTTTTGCAATGCTTTAGAAGCCAGAAAATTATATCACGAAAAATTTTCTAATCGTGTTCTACCAAACCATAAGACATTTCAACGTGTTGACCAACGTCTAAGGGAGAATGGTGAGCGATTCCAGTTAATAAGGTAATACATATTATTGACTATCTTCATAATTTTAGGAAAGTTTGGAAATAGTAGTACTGATGCTGGTGTGAGAATAGAGATGGGCAAAACGGTTCATTTCATTGTACTGAACCGAATCCCAGCAGGGAACCGAGGGAGCCGGTTCACTAAATTTCAATGAACCGGATCTCGGCTCACTTGGGTCGTTGCTTAATTTGTATACAACAATCTGATAATTTGTCAAATTTGTGTGCATTATAGCTTCAAATAAATTGTTTGTCAAACATTTTGTATAATTGGTGTGCGCGCAGCCTAAATAATCCCGGTTCGTTTGAGCCGACGCGACGGGGCCGAGTATTACATGTCCTACACGTTCCTGGAACGGTATGCTATTACGGGTCTACATGGTTCAAATGAGCCGGTTCCGGGACCGGCTCACAATGAGGAGCTGAACCGAGTGAGCTGGGTCAATGAAATGAACCGTTTTGCCCACCTCTATGTGAGAAGAACCATACGTATGCCGCGATTAGAGGAACGTATTTTAAATGCTGTAGATGACAATCCATCAACGAGCACTCAACAATTATCAGCACAGTTTAATACATCGAAAACAATAGTACTTGAAGGTCTTCATGAACAGCTGTTATATCCATTTCATTTGCAAAAAATACATGAACTGATTCCTGAAGATTTTCCTCGTAGAATGCAGTTTGCAAACTGGGTATTGGATCACCATCGTAATAATTTTAACTTCATGAGCATTATTCTTTTCACAGACGAAGCAAGGTTTACCAAAAATGGCATCACCAATTTACACAATATGCATGTATGGGTTGATGAAAATCCCCATGCCACTATTGTTTTGCATTATCAACATCAGTTCCAATCACTTAATATTTGGGCAGGAATCATTGACAATTTTTTGATCGGACCATTCGTTTTGTCAGAACGATTGAATGGACAACTTTATTTGGAGTTCCTTCAGAACGCTTTTCGAGATTTAATAGAGCACTTACCAATTGAAACCCGCCGAAACATGTACTTCATGCACGATGGGGCACCACCTCATTTTAGCGTTCGTGTGCGGGAGCACCTGATTAACGTCAATCCAAACCGTTGGATAGGTAGAAGAGGACCAATTGCCTGGCCTCCTCGATCTCCTGACTTAACGCCGTTGGACTTTACCTGTGGGGACACCTCAAAAAAATGGTGTATTCCACTCCGGTCGACACTAGGGAAGAACTTTTAGAGAGAATCACGTTTTATTGTGATGTGATAAGGAACGGCTGGGTTATTGTTGCGGGTACAACAATCCTTAATTCGTCGTGCCCGCGAGTGTATCAGACTTCACGGAGCCCATGTTAAACCCTCTTATGAAGTTTTTCAATAATTGCCTCCGGAGACACCACTGCGTTTATATTTATATTAATTACTTTAAAAGAAATTCAATAAAAACCAATTTCCAGCGGCGTCCTTCAGGGATGCATATCTCCGTAGGAGGGGCCTGTAGGATTTTTTTTTATAGGAACTTGTCATCTTATTTGTTCATGTTCTATCGGCATCCAAGACATTTCCCACATTTTCCCGGACAGCCTGTATAACTATTAGGTGTATAATATAATAATTTTTCCTACAACTGATTTCTGATTCAGTTTTTCTCTGATTTTTCCAGATTTTCCAGATTAGTGGCAAACTTGGACAACACACATTATATCAGTAGTAGTAGTAGTAATGTAATAGGCGATTGAGGGTTTGAAGAACCTGGGGGCACAGGAGCGCTATTAACTTCCTTGACCTGCAGATCTCACACAATGCACAGGGAACCATTCTCACAAATTGGTTTAGTAAACCAACTTAAAAAAAAAACGTGATCAACAATTTGACAGACCGGGCTGTAGAAAAGCTTTCCCACCCACGCCCACGGTTTCGAAGACAACATCAACAAAATGAATACGTACTTTCAGAGAATAATTACCCAACAAGATACATTAATAGAACGATAAAAAACAGAATTCATGCAATATAGAACCGCTCACACAATCCTAATAAACAAAAGAAGCAAAATAAATATATAAACTCTGCCATACATCCCTCATTTATCAGAAAATATCAAACGAACTATGGAACCTTATGGTATCCAAACCTCACACAAACGCACACACATCGTTTACGAGGTCCCCTGTCAAGACTGTGACGGTTGTCACATCGGTCAAACGAAACAATATTTACACAAAAGACTGCTAGCACATAAATACAGTAAAACAAATTTGACAAGACCATCAGTTTGACTATAACAATACGAAAATTCTGACAACAGAATACAATCTACAAAAAAGGGAAATCAAAGAAATGATTCTGATTCAACAAATTAAAAAAAGCATCAACAACAGAAGCGATATCAATATATTACAACGTGATTACATGGACACAGTGGTCTATAAACCGCGCGATATGCAATGGCGACACCGTGTGTTCATATAAATATTATTACACGTTCAATGCAGACGTTTTTTTTTTATTAAAGTAAAGTATCAAAAAATGGGAAAAAACAAAAAGAAACATCTGCTTGATAAAGATTTATACAGATATTTAAAGATTAAGGTATCCTTGTTTGGCATGCATCAGATATTTAGTTAGCGATGTATTCGGTCTTATCATCGCAAGTTGTGATAGGTTATGTTTATTTTCTTTAATGTGAAATAAGATTGATCAAATTAATTAAAAAATGTGAGCTTATATTATTAAAAATCTTTTATAAATTGCTGTAATTTTATATATTTTTTATCGTCGACTAATTTTATTCGGAAATTTCAGTTTTCTATCGTAGCAACTGATTATTTCGTGAAGTATCAAACCCCTCCTCTTTGTTTAATTAACTTTTCTATATAATTGTTAGATATAAACTAAGTAAATAGCATCAATAATTTGTATTTAGTATCTTTATAAATACTAAAACAATTATTGAATTATGTTTTAATTGTCATTTATTTTATATTAACTTCCCTTTACATAAACTTTTTTAATAATATTCGTTACCTAAAATTTTATGATTATATTTAATAATTTTATCGTACATTTCATTGCAAAAGTGAATGTTACTTTGAGAAACATTATTTATTACAAATTCATAATAAATCGCAGTCAATTTAGCTTCTTGAATTTCTTAAAATCATATTGTTTTATATATTTTTGTTTCTAACTACCCATGTATCTCATCAATATGCGTTTTACATTAATTTATTTACATTTGACATGTGTATTATAATAATATTTGTATATATAGTTGAGTCGCTCTCGCAACCGACATGCGCCACTAAATTAAAATGGCGTCTAATTTGAGATGTTGCAAAATTTTACCTGCCAAGTAATATAACCTACAAAAGCCATTTCAGGACTGCTATAAATAATAATATTCACACACCTTTTGACATTTGTCATAATTATCTTTTGACGTTTGTTATAATTGTCATCAAAAAAGTTGTCAACAATCCTTGCCTCCTAAGCAGTATGACCAAGTGTTATATAAAATATAGGTGTAGAAAAAATAATATTTAATAGCTTTATTTATAATATTTAATTTGCAAATGGCTTTCATATAATAGTATTTTACTATGGGAAGATAAATATACTAAAATATTAATTAATTAGTTCAATTTTATTGTTTTAAAATTGTTCCGGCCAATCGAAATTTGTAGTGGTATTGAATCATCGTCTTTAGTTCGTATTTTGGCCGTGTCGGTTGCCAAAACGACTCGACTATAATAGAAATGTATTATAGTCTATTTTTTAATTCGGAGGAGTAAAATAAAAAGGCGCGTTTACACAATGGAATTTTGGAAAATTACTTTTTGGCGGCAGTTTTAAAACTAGCGACGATTTTATATAAATTGTAGTCAAGTAATTAATTAAAAATTTATTTAAAAAATTAGATAATTTTAATTTGAAATAAAAAGGAATCATCATTGTAAGTGAAATGCTTAAATCAAAAGTTTTAAAGGTGATTTGTATATTTTCAAATTTAAAAAGAAAACACAGATGGTTCTTATTCTTATATGATTATTTACAAGCGAACAAAAATTTAGACAAATATAGCAAGCCTCCTTTTTAGCGCTTCAATTTAAAAACACTCCTCCGAATTAAAAAATAGACTATAGCAATAAACACGGCCAAAATATGAACTATAAATGACGATTTAATACCACTACAAATTGACATCGACAGGAACAATTGCGGAACAAAAAATTAAACTAATGAATTAAAATTTAAGGTTATACAGCTTCTATTATAGAAAAACTACTAAATGAAAGACAATTTTATTATAATTTGAATATCATAAATGAAGTTTTTAAATATTATTTTTCTATACCCATATTTTATTAAATGCATGACTATACTGTTTAGTAGGCAAGCATTGTTGACAAATTTATACTGTTTAGATGAACGTTATAACAAACGTCAAAAGAAAGTTTTGATAAATGTCAAAAAGTGTGTGAATATTTTTATTATGACAGTCCTGAAATGGCTTTTGTAGGTTATATTACATGACAGGTAATATTTTGCAACATCTTAAATTTGACGCCATTTTAATTTATTGGCGCCTATCGGTTACCAGAGCGACTGAGCTATAAGAAAGAACATGTTTGAAAATAATATGTATTCAACAGTGGAACATTTAAATTGAATTTTGAAACACTTGTCCATATTAAATTATGCAATTCGCTCACCTGTTCTACCTATACCAGCGCTACAATGTACTATTATTGGTGGACCTCGGGGATGCCCCGCCCACACGTCTCCCAGTGCAGCGACCATGTCCGCTTGTTGCGTGCGCACGCGCTCTAGAAATTCGATCATGGCCTTCGCTGATTGAGGAACACCATAATCGGGCCAAGACGTGAACTGCCAATGCGACACGTACCTACTCTCGTCGGTCTGCAAATTGATTTTCATTCAGGTAAAAACACCCAGCTCAGAATAACGACATCGTCACGTTACCTTTGTATTCGTTAAAATCAGAGAACTGAGCGTATAATCACTGTTAGACTCTATCGATATAGTTCTGATTTTGAAATCGCCGAAAGTTGTATCACCGTCGACGTCGTTGGGCCAATACTGTAAACATTTCGGTCTGCCGCGCTCCATGACTCGAGTTGTCATAACTATTACGAGGCTGTGTTGTTCCCAGACCATTTTCCAAAAGTCCGTCGCCGTCTTTTGCAGGGGACCTTGAAAATCACGTTATAATTGGCAAATACATTAAGTACAATGATTTGAAGAAGAATAGTAATGATACCATAGCACACTGGTATCGTGTTATCGCTGCGCGATATAAGGCCGTCATGTAACACGATTTTTCTGATTCTGCTAACCTCAAAATATCGATCCTTAAGTAACGCCATCTATCCGAAGCATTATCAACTACTTGGTAATCGCGGAGCAACTTTAAAATCACGTGCTAGAATATGCAATATGATTGGATTACATCAAGACCAGTTAAAACTTAATTCATTACTGTCACTAACATTTGCGGATTTTACATTTATTTTGTCTATTTTTTCTACTTAAATTCTAATACTAGAAAACAAGTAACATTCAGCGGTTTAGTTTAAGGTGTGCTACATATTTACTATAAATATATTCTGGAAGCTAAGGTGTGTACCAAAACAAACTGATCTAGTTTTTCCACGGTAAAAACGTGGCTGTTGTGATCATTTAGTTCTTACCAAAATAGTCTGTGCTAAAATGCAAGTAATTCTCTCGAGGTACTTAAAATTCTTGATAAATAGCCATAATGTTTTGCATTTTGAGGTTAAATTTATATGTTAATATTTGTAGATGTGTAGATTTTTTTTTTTGAATTCTAATGGAAAAATTGCTTCGCTGCAGTGAAGCCGCATTGGTAGACATTATTTGATCACTAACATTAACAGTAAGTCTGAATATGTGAATTTTAGAGTATTTGAAAGCTAATTTTGTATAATTTTAAAGAGGATATCAGAAAACGAGTTTGGTTTATTAAGACTATTTCAACATTTTCAATTTTTGTTCTGTAATTAGACTTGCACCGGTTTGATAAATAAAGATGTTATAGTAATTATTAATAAGCTGTAATTATTACCAATAACGGGCCTTGTTATCATTGTAAAGTTGAAAAATGTCGACAAGAAAGTAACTGTGTTGAAACAAATCTTGCTTGCTCTGTCTTGAAATGTGAGCCTAGAAACACTATAGATTTGGTATACGCAGTACCAAAGACTGCGTCACTTAACTAACTAAATTAGCAAAATGTAACAGTGCCAAAAGTGGAAAGAGGTACATCAAATATGTGCCAAAATACAAAGAAAAATGAGATTATAGAATCTTTCATTTTGTTATTTGGAAATATTCTATATTTCTTTTAATCAGTTTATTATAATGTTGGCTTAAAGGAGATGCAAAAGATGCTACTCATGCCAGAGTGGCTGAATATTTTATGAGGCAAATATTGTTATGTGGAATAGTAAAGGCTTCAAAATCTTCCATTACAGTTGAAATCGTCGATTACGTTAGTATCGCAACATTTTAAAAATCCAAACAAATACCTTACAACATAATGGAACCCCAATTAAATTTAAATTTTGAATTGTTAGAAAAAATTAGATATGTAAGTAAAAGTACCCAACAACTTTTTTAATTTTTTTTAATCCGTTCTATTTCATTATTTTAAAATTATTAATATTAAATTATTGTAAAGTTAATGTCTAAAGTGTTACTTTAAAGTTTATTTCATCAAAAGTTGGGAAATCATTCTGTTTGGGTTTATTATTCTATTACTAGATGGTGCTACTTAAGGAGCGATATTTTGAGGTTAGCAGAATCAATTTTAGCAATGTAAATCGACGTTATGTGATGGCCTTATATCACGCAGTAATAGTGAGATCCCGTTTGCCTTGATAATAATAATAATAATAATAATATATCTTTATTAGCAATACGCTATTTACATACACTTACATTATTTATATAAATTTATCTAAAATATATAATGACAGTTGTCTCTTAAATCTATTTATATTACTACAATGTTTTATTTCATACGGCAGGCTGTTAAACATTTTTAGCCCATTAACAAAAACATTATTAGCCGTTGATGACCTATTAACTTTTTCTATAAAGAAATCATTGATGATTCTTGTATTATATTTATGTGTGTCATGTATATAAATCAACTTCTGACTAATATACGATGGCGTAACACCTTTTTTAGTCTTGTAAATAAATAGCATAGTTTTGTAGTTTATTCTTTGACGCACATTCATTAATTTCAATGTACTCAGCATTAATGTAACTGGTGTATATTTGTTACACTTTAAAATTGTTCTCATAGCCCTGTTTTGTATTTTTTGCATTTGCTGAGTTTCGTAATTATTTAACTTGAAAAGGATAGTTGAGCAATATTCAATGTGTACGGAAATTAGTGATTTATATATATATATATATATATATTTAGTTTAATATATTTAGTTTAATATATGTAGACATATTTTGACCTATTCTACTTAAATAACCTACTTTTTTAGACATTTTATTTAGAATATGTTTTGTATTTTCTTTAAAATTTAAATGGTGATTTATAATTATCCCTAAATATTTTATACTATTTACTCTTTCTAAATAATTATTATCTATTTTTATCTTAATATTGTCATAATTAATTGTATTTAATTTATATGCACTACCAATGATTATAAATTTAGATTTACTTATATTAATACTTAAACTATTGGCACATAACCATTTATATAATAAAGTCAAGTCTTCATTTATTTTGTCCATCATGTCATTTAAATTATTTCCACTCACATATAACATTGAGTCATCAGCAAACAAATGTAATTTACTGTTTTTGGTCCTTAGCATAATATCATTAACATATAAATTAAAAAGTAACGGTCCTAATATTGTTCCTTGTGGTACACCATATTTAGTAGAGCGCACCCCTGATGTTGTCCCATTAAACTTTACACTTTGGTATCTGTCAGTCATGTATGAACGACACCATTCCAGAGCGATGCCTTTGAAGCCGATGACTTCCAATTTCTTCAATAGTAATTGTCGGGCGATGGTCTCAAAAGCTCTTCGGAAATCCAAAAACACAGCCAGCACCATTTTGCCACTGTCCATTTCCCTCGTCCAATTATCGCAAATGTTCACCAAAACTGTTTCACAAGAGTGTGATTTCTTGAAACCTGACTGGTACAACGATATTATGCTATTTGTATCACAATAACTATCGATTTGTTTTTTAACGCACATTTCCAACACTTTTTCGTATGATGGCACTGTATTTATAGGTCTGTATTCTTCACACAGTTTTGTCCCATTGACTTTTGGGACAGGTACTATATATGATATTTTCCAGTATTTAGGAAATACCCCTGACTGCATTGACGTATTTATTATGTCTAGTATTCTATTTGCTGACACCAAACAAATGTCCTTTAAAACTCTGCTTGTTATACCATCACCAGCAACGTCTCCTGTACCTTTTAGAGATTTAATTACATCTTTAATTTCTTTCATAGTTACATTTTCAAATTTACAAAATTCCGGATGCTGCGGTATGTCACGCAAAACTTCATTTTCACTGTCAATATTTTGTCTTTGTATCCCATCGACTAGTGTATCTATGCTTGTTACAAAGTACTCATTAAATTTTTCAACAATTTCTCTGTCGTTCTCTATTTCTTCATTATCGAAAATAATGCCTGTATTATTTGTTTCTTTACATGTTGGTAATAACATTTTTAGATTCTTCCATAGTACTTTTGAGTCGTTTCTGTTTTGATCCAGTGCTATTTTCAAATACTCTTCTTTCCGTTCTCTAATCATTTGAACTACTTTATTTCTAATAAATTTGTATTCATTCCAGTCTTCCTCACGTTTCGTAAATACTGCTACCTTATATTTATCATCTCTAATATTTATTTGTTCTAATATTTCATAATTCATCCACTCATTCCTTAAATACTTTTCCGGTAAAACAAATTCACATTTTGGACACATTTCTTCAATACTTTGGTTTATATTTTCAGTCCATTGATCTACCATAATGTTGACATCATTTCCATTATACCAACTTTTTTCGTAAATGTGTTCATGCAATTTATCAATGTCATAATATTTAAAACTCCTTAGAACTTTCTTTTTGTCACATCACTTTTTGTCTGTAGTATAACTTTTAACATCGAATGATCACTTACTTTTGGTGTATGTAGTACCTCATGTTCTATTGTTTTTTCGTTAGTAATAATGTAGTCAATGAGCGTTTTACTATTGTTTGTTATTCTTGTATATTCAGTTACCACTTGCTGTAAACCATTTATATGTATCAAGGTTTTAAGTCTATTACTGTAATAAGTGTTTTTTGTATAATCTATATTTATATCACCCATCATTAAAATAGTCCCATTGAAATTGATTATATTATCAATATAGGTTTAAATATATTCCAAAAATAGGTTATCCATGTTTTGTGGAGGGTGGTATATAACGGACAATAGTACTCTTTGACTACCCATTACGATTTCCGCACTTACCATCCAAATATATTTGTCAATGTGGATGTTATGTACTTTATAACTTATATTACTTTTTATATAAAGTGAAACTCCACCAGTTCTTCTATTTTCTGTGAGTGCTTTTATTACATTATATCCTTTAATTGTAATTTCACCATCAGTAATTTCATCATCAATATGGGTCTCTACAAGACCCAATATACTCGGTTCCCACATATCACAAAGATGCAATATAGTCTTTATTATGCAAAAAACCCTGACAGTTAAATACCAAAATATCCTTAGAAATCCTACCTTTTTCACCACAATCGACATTTATTAGTTGCTATTGATAATTAATTTTAGAACGCAATTTCTCAATTATCCTTTTGTAACAAGGACACTCTCTATCTGTTGCTGAATGACTAACATCTAAATTCATCTTTAATCTCCGGTTAGTGTTTATGCAGTTTATACATTTATTTTCATTCACATTACATTCTCTAGTTGTATGAGTACCAGCACATTTAGTACATCTTACCTCATTTTTACAATCCTTTGCCATATGATTGTATCCTCCACATTTGTAACACCTAACACGTTATCATGTTCATATACATTACATTTTCTCCATCCTATGTTAATTTTTTCTTTGCTTAATATTCTTTTATATATGTGTGCTTCAACTTGTAAAACTATACTGCCATAGTTTTTCTTGTTCTTAACGGAGAATTTTCTTTTGATCTTCATACTTTCCAGAGCATTTACATTGGTCAATTCCAGTTCATTCTGATCAACAATACTGTGTAATATATCATCATCTGCTTGGTCCAAAGTTTCTGCTTCAATACCAACTATGGTCAATTCAGGTTTTTTTAATACAGGTTCAATTACATCATATTTAGTTCCCAACTCCTTTGTCACTGAGTCTTTTAATTTTTCTTTAGAACTAGTATTATTGCAGTTTATAACAATTCCTCCATTACTTATATTCTTAACCGTATTCACAGCTACTGCCAATTTACTTGGAATAATTTTCGTTTTAAGATCTTTTTGTGTTTGTTCGCATTGTTGCTTATCATTCTTAGGTTTAATCACCAGTACTTCCTTTTTATTCTTTACCGTATCACTATATAATTTACTTTTAGAAATATTTTCTCCTTTTACCAAACTCTGTATCATTATATCCATCTGATGAATGACATCACTCTGTTCTGATATCATATTAAAGCATGCTTCAAAGTTTTTGTTTAATTCATCCATTTGAACTTGCATTTTATTATTCTCACACTCTGTACACAAGTATTTTATACCCCTTGATTCAAATATTGATTTTAGATTTTCTTCCGATGACTTGAATCCCAGACACTTCAAGTGATAATCTTTTCCACACACAAAACAACTTACGTATTTGTCTATTCTTTTTAAATCGTTTTTACACGTACAACACCTCTTTGCACTCATTTTGAAACAAAGAAAAGCGAAAGAGAGAAGAAAGTAGACACGATATGTTCACATAATAATGTTTAATACTACCGACAGTCGAGACCGCAATCAATTGCATGTGTTCACTTCAACAGTACATGAACTACTGACTAATTGATGATATTAAAGTCACTAGATATATAAAGTACCGCAATCCATAAGGCCAAAGAGTGCGAGAGAGAAAGCGCTACTTTTGCCCAAACATGGCCGCCAAACGTCAAATCGTTCGAAAACGTAGACGTAGTGTTCAGTTTGGTTAAGCGTGCGACATCGTTGCATATAAACCCACCGTTGGCAACATAAAGTGTAATTATACCTGGTTGTTGTATTATCAATTGCAAAAACAGTGTCGCCAAAGGTTTCCGTTTATTTGCATTTCCCAGTGGTGAAAGGAATGCAGACAGAAGAAAAGTGTGGTTATGTGACATTAATCAAGACAATGTGCCGGTAAATGCGAAGATTTGTGAGGTGAGTACATATGTAAAAGCAGATCACATGTTATAACACTTAGTTACTTATGTAAGGTGCATTTTTCTGATTCCCAATTTGAACAATCAAGAGCAGATGACATGAAAAAACTAACTCCAAATGCACACCCTGATCTGGTTGTCAACCACAAAAGGCGAAATTAAAGGAGTTTAAAGTTGACGTTCTCCAATTCGCAACAAATGATTTGTATCAATATATTAAAAAAAATGAACTGTACTTCCGTGAATGTACGAATTCATTGATACAAAATGATTTATCATTAAATGAGTTCAAAGCAATTATTAAGACGAAATTTGATACTCCTGACATACCAAATTGTCATAATATATTAGATAATATTATTTCTATATTTATACGAAGTAGATTATATTTTGTTTTGTCCGATTTGGACAAAGGGGCTACCAGGTCAATTTTAAAAAGTAGTCGCAGCGTTGCAATGCGTGCTTTAGTAAACCAACAATAATAAATAATGAAAACGGTGCTTGCTTGTTTTAATTAATTGCCTTACTATCTGCGGTTTAATTATTAACGCATGTTCATACAGTTGCGTTCTTTTAAGAATACAGTACTAAATTGATTTTTTATTTAACACAGCAATTCAATTTTGGCGCCAAATTTATAATAATAATAATAATTTTTGCCCAAAAATGGCGGAGGTTTGCGGTACTTTAATTTAGAACATCTCTCATTCTTATCTTTGTAATTTAAGAAGTTTTATCAAGACAGGTTTTTGTTGTTTTGTTTATTTTATTGCATATAATCACCTGATAAAATTAATGCTCTAAAACTAAAATCTTATTGTTTAATAGAAGTTGAAAATCTTACTAATATAAAATTATACCTTGAGTTTCAATAAAAATTCAGAAATCATTCTGTTTGGGTTTATTATTCTATTACTAGATGGTGTTACTTAAGGATCGATATTTTGAGGTTAGCAAAATCAATTTAAAGAATGTAAATCGATGTTATGTGACAGCCTTATATCACGCAGAAATAGCGAGATCCATATTAATAGTGTCACCCAGTGGGCGTTTGTAGAAACTAAAAACCCGGTTCTGCTAATTTAATTTGGAACATCTGTGATATCTTTGTAATTTAAGAAGTTTTTGCTATTTTGTTTAATTTATTGCATATAATCACCAGATAAAATTAATGCTCTAAGACTAAAATCACATTGTATGACAGAAGATGAAAATCTTACTAATATAAAATTACACACCTTGAGTGTTGATGAACGCGTTCTTCTGCTTGTACCCATCAACAAAATTGGCATGGATGTAATCGCTGTCCGTTTCACCGTCCACCTCAGATAACTGTACTCTACTGTGGTCGTAGCACAGCACATCGGTGTACCTATTCTTGGGCAAATTATTTTTCAACTTGGCTACTTTAAAACTGCCATCCGGCGGTCTCGCTCTGATCTCGGCGTATTCCTGTTCCAAACCGGCTCGGCCCCTGTCATTCACGTAATCTAATAGCTGTTGCATCGTGAAAGCGGTGCCATCTCCATGGAGAGAGTCATCATCTGAGAAGCCGCTGGAAGCACTGCTAGGTGGATTAACGTTTACTTCGTCAGCCCAACTGTCCACGTTGTTAGTGGAGGATGATATTTCCAAATCACTGTTGCCACCCATTCTTTTACTAGCTGGTGGTGTTTTGCCATCTAGAAAAAAAAAAGAATCAATGTCTATCGCAGGGGTTCCCAAAGTGTGCGCCGCAGAAAGTAAAGAGGGGCGCCTTGAGTCGATTATGCGAAACCACAAATATTCGCGGGTACCTACGAGTATAAAGCAACAATACCTATTTTGAGCGCTCGCATCGGTAAAGAACATATGTACCTACTTAGGTTGGGTCGCTGCCGCTCACTCGCCGAAAAGTACCTACGCGCTTGAAAAAAACGCACTGTTAGCATCATTCAAGGTGGCATACAGGGTGGCAAAAGGCAAAAAACCTCATACTATTGCAGAAAAGCTTATTTTTCCAGCTGCTCTCGACATGGTATGGTGGGAGAATCGGCTGTAAAATTAATTTCCAAGGTACCCTTATCTAACAATACTATCAGTCGAAGAATCCATGATATAGCTGAGGATCTCAATTACCAATTAATAGAAAAAATAAAAAGCAAGGATTTTGGTTTGCAACTTGAGGCTACTGACAGTAATAATGATGCACATCTTATTTGTTACGTACGCTTTCTGGCTGATAATATTATTGTAGAAGACCTTTTATTCTTCAAAAGCATTACTGAAAGTGCGAAGGCAAGTGGACTTGTTTGAATTCTTGACAAGTTTATTGCAGAAAATGATTTGGATTGGGAAAAGTGTATCGGTGTATGTACTGATGGTGCTCGATTCATGCCTGGCAGGTATCGGGGTATACAAGCGCTTATTCGTAAAAAAGCACCGAATACTATGTGGACCCATTGCATCATCCATAGGGAAGCTCTTGTATCAAAGTCAATGAGCTCTGAACTGAACCAAGTACTAGAATGTGTCATTGGTGCAGTAAACTACATTAAAACTAGGCCGCTAAAGGCGAGACTTTTTAAAAAACTATGCATAGATATGGGAACTGAACATACGGCCCTGCTGTATTACTGTATTCACGATGGCTCTCACGTGGAAATGTCTTATTTCGTGTGTTTGAATTACACGAAGAAATTCGCACTTTTTTACAGTAAGAACGTCATGAAAACGCCAAATATTTGACTGAACCAGATTTTTTGCTAAAACTAGCATATTTGTGCGATATATTTCAGAAATTAAATAATTTGAATCTGTCTTTGCAAGGCAACAACATGCACATTCTAAAACTATGGGAGAGGATTGCGGCGTTTAGAAAGAAACTGCATTTGTGGATAAGAAAAAATGAATGAAGGCGGCGGTCAAGATTGCTTCCCGCAATTGTATAAATATGCGGCATCTAATGAACTGGTTTTCTCACAAGACCTGATGGCGCTTTTCACGGACCACCTATCGAAGCTCACCGAATGGTTTTCGAAGTACTTTGCAGATGTTGATGTCGAAAAATTTGCGTTGGTCCAAGATCCATGCACAAGCTCCGCCAGGATTCACATCACAAGAGGAAGAGAGTCTCATTGAACTCTCTTGCGACAGCAGCCTTAAAAGTAGATTCACCAGTTCCGATTTGGTAGAGTTTTGGTTATCGATTCAAAATGAATATCCAAATTTAACTTTAAAAGCTTTAAGAATTTTCATTCCGTTTGCAACATCATATTTATATGAAGCTGGATTTTCAGCTGTAGCTGTAATCAAGAACAAATATCGCTCAAGGATCAATGTGGAGCAAGAAATGAGAGTAGCAGTGTCAAGTCTTATTCCCCGCTTTGAAAAACTGTGCGGAGATCACCAAGCTCACCCGTCACATTGATTTGACTGAGTAACAATCGTATTTTATTTTTGTCTTTCTTAAGTCGTTCTTGTTTTCTGTTTCAATTCTCAATTTTTATAAATATAGTAAAAAAACTCAATTTCATATTGTGGATGTTTTAATTGTTGTGCCTATCTACCTAACTACTATTATTGTAGGTACTACCTATTCCTTTCGACTGTATCTATTTCAAATAGCTAGCTAGGGTAGGGCGCCGTGACAAAATACTAAACTTGTAAGTGCGCCGCGGTCTGAAAAAGATTGTGAACCCCTGGTCTATCGTATGCGACCGTGAAAAATTAGATTGCAAGCTTGGTACCTAATTTATAATCGCGTAATTTATGTCGCAACTGTATACCAACATATGTATTTTAATTAAAAAAAAGTAGTCATAATAAACTTTTTTCAAAATAAATGTTTTATGTAATGTAATTTACAAATCAATTGAAAATGGCCACTACTTCATCGTCATTTTCTTTGACTTTCTCAATAATATTCATAGTTTTGACTTAAAACAACTGATTTGTAAATATAGGTATCCTACATCGTATACATTTTTATGTAAGTCCAAATTTTACTGTTGCTCTGTAAATTTTTACCACACGCTCGGTCTTTATGACAAACACGGAATTCTTAAGAGTCTCATAAACCTGCAAAGGATTCGATTAGAGAAGCCGTTTCTTTCGCGACCGGAAAATTAAAGTCCGTTTTGCACCTACGCCAGGGCACCTTTGGACACCGCTTATTTTAGGAGGAGATTGAAATTTAATACAACATTACTAAACAACGTTTTTTGCTAGGATTTGTAGCTGCTAAGTTTTACACGATATTCAGATAGTAATTGTTCACAAAATTGTTGAGAACAATTCTTATTGGAATTAGTTGGTAAAAATCTTAACGTAATAAACATTCATAGCCGCCGAAACATCTTGTAATTGGTGTAAAGCTCTTGGTGGATGTTAAGACATGTATTATTATTATTATGGAAGATTTTTATATCAGCAATCAAGGTATGACAAAAAAAAAGACGATTTTGATATGAAGTTGAGGTGGCGTTAGCTAACACAAAAATGAGTAAAATGCAGCTAGATCATAGAAACGTAAAGAAATTTATGATGAGAGAAGATTTTTTTTTTGTGTATGAGAAAGATATTTTACGATAACATATTGGCGCAAACTATTTCAATGGAGTAAAGAATCGATTGAAAATGACTTAAAATGCGGAAGACCTATTGAAGCAAGAAATCAACGATATACATCAAGAAAGTTTAGGTTTTAGCAGGTTAGCAAATCGCAGAATATGAGTTTCAATTATTGCCGATAAAATAGGGATGATTTTGCACGAACATTTGGTAATGAATAACATGCACGTTGAATTAGGAAATATTGCCCGCTTTTTTTCGGGTAAAAACATAAAAGAAGCGGTAAAGTAGTTTTATAGCAAAACATAGAAAAATTGTTGCTATGAATTTTTGCCACAATTTATGGAGCAATTTTGTGATGAAAATTTATTGGTAGACATTTCTGTAGAAAATTATTGAAGTCTTTGTCGGGAATAGTTGCTAAAAATCTTTGGAAAACACAAACATTCTTTTAGAAAATTGTTGCTAAAGGCTTTTGTTTATATAAGCACAAAATTGTTGATATACGATACATTTCTGTACTATGGTTTTCAAGGTTTTCACAAAATTCATGTTAGAAATCTTCCCACAACATTCTTAAAAAAAATATTTATTTGAAGTGTTTCCTAAAAAATTTCGCCATAGCATATGGTAAGAATTTTGTGAATAAATAGCAGCTGCTTCACATTTTTACAGTTTTTTTTTAAATCAGTGTTCCAGAAATACATATTTCTTATTAACTAATTTGGAATGAATATCCGTCAATTTATTTATTATTGGTACAATTTTTGCCACAATTTATGGTGCCAATGTTGTGGTGAAAATTTGGTGATCACTTATGCAAAAGTCTTTAGCAACAATTTTCTAAAATGAAAATTTATTGGTAGATATTTCTACAAAAAATTCTGGAAGTTTTTGTCCAGTATAGTTGCTAAAAATCTTTGGAGAACACAAAAATTCTTTTAGAAAATATTGTCAAAGACTTTTGCATAAAATGTGATCACAAAATTGTTGAAATACATTTCTGCACTATATTTTTCAAGGTTTTCACAAATTTCATGTTAGAAATCATCCCACAACATTCTTTGGAAAAATATTGTTCGACGTGTTTTGCCATAGCATGTGATAACAATTTTGTGAATAAATAAGCAGCTGCTTCAAATTTTTGCACATTTTTTTTTAAAACAGGATTTCAGAAATATATATATATTTTCATTAACTGATTTGGAATGTGTATTCGTCATTGTTATAATTTTTGTCACAATTTATGGTACTAATTTTGTGGTGAAAATTTATTCATTGACATTTCTGTAAAAATTCTTGAAGTCTCTGTTCGGACTAGTTGCTAAAAATCTTTGGAGAACACAAAATAGTATATTATGCAATGAGCATTTAATGATAGCTATTAACACGAGTAAGAAAATTACAATACGAGCCGAAGGCGAGTATTGTAATGAATACGAGTGTCTCAATAGCCATTAAATGCGAGTTGCATACACTATTTTTTCTACGACCCCATAATAAAACATTATTTTTTGAACATTCCATTTAATAAATTGAACGTAAAATTTTCCGTACATCTTTGCGAATTTAGCTGGTAATAAATTGTTCGTGGCTACTATGGCTTGTTCCATAATTTCTGGTGGAGTCAAATTTTACATTTCACTGTCATTATCCCTCATTTTTACAGTTTATATTTTCAAAAAAGCACAAATTTTAACTACTTACTAGTAAATTGCAGAGAACTATCACTTTGAGTTAATTTTTATATCTGTCAGATATGCAGTCGCCATATTGAATATTGATTGAATATTGGAATGTCGCATTCCTATTGGATATAAACTTGTATCTTAATGAAAAATCTGTATTCCTATTGAACATAAACTTGTATCTCAATAAAAATTTGTATCTTAATGTACATCATTAAAGTACAGGTTCGGCATATCTAATAATACAATTAAAGTATGGGAGTAGAAAAAGCCTTTTAGAACATCGCTGCTGCTAAAGACTTTTGCATAAAATGTGAGCACAAAATTGTTGAATATACATTTCTGCACGATGTTTTTCAAGGTTTTCATAAAATTCACACATTCATAGCATGTGGTAACAATTTTGTGAATTTTTCTTTAAAACAGTGCTTCATAAATATATATTTTTTTAATAACTGATTTGGAATGAATAATAATCGTCAATTTATTTATTATTGTTCCTATTTGGGAATCAAGCTAAAACAACCGTCTACCAACAAGTAAGCAACTGGATTGAAAATCGATTAAAAAGGCCTAGACAGAGTGGAAATATTAAAGTTAAAATTAATTCATTGACAAAGACTTTTTTTTCGTTTTGATTAAATTATATTTTAAGTTTGTCAAGGACCCAAACAAAGTAGGTACTATTTTAGATACGTTATTTTTTATTAATCTGTATAGATATTTACCAAACAGTGGCAGTGGAGATTCTGGACAAGTTGTCATTGACTGCAGACACGCTGACAACCACTCATTATGGTCCAGCTGGAGCAGACCGCCCAGCTGCGTCGGCAGAGCTTCCCTACGTATGTGACTGAGCAATTGCGCTACCGATACGGTAAACACTCTCTCCCGCAATTTCTCACGCACGAACAGTCGCAGTATCTTGAACGGAGCCTTAAACCACAACGGAGCAGTCACTATGAGCACCTTCTTTAATCTAGCCGGATAGCCACCCTGTAAATAAAGAAAACAAATATAAAAACAGAAATATTGTTTATCAATATTATAGTTATTAAACATAAAGATGTCTGGAAATATTCGGAAATATTTCTATGTAATAAAGAGTCGTCTTCTGGCAGTTTCAAAATGAATTAATATGTATACGAATGTAAAGTGGCAATAAAATTAGACATATAACACTGAACACTTTTCTTTTTTTGTGAGGCAATAGCAATACATCCTTTAGTTTAAATCGTTGCTCTAGTAAGAGTAGCACAGCTGATCGTGGCCATAAATATCGATCAGAATCTGAAATATTCAATTTTATTGCATATAAAACCAAAATATAAACAAGACATTACATACCTTTATTTTTTTTTTATTCGCTTCACTGCCTCTATAAGGAAATGAAGAGGAAGTAATAGAATTGTTTATCTTACTTGCATTTGATTTTTGACCATACATTATTCCATTGGTATGTAATTTATAATATTTCTCTATTAATTTGTTCTTAAAATCCCCATCTAAATAAAATTAAACTATACAGAAACTATTCTACATAAGTGTATTTATTCCATACCTGTGGTAGCTTAATCCAATTCATAATCTGTTAAAAAACAAATAAAACGCATTCCATTCTGATGTTTTAATGTAACTTTTTTAGTATTTGAAGTAGATGCTTCCATAATTAATGTTAACGATTGTATGTATGATTAAACAAACTAAAATATTTTAGAAGAGGTAAGAGGTTATGTTTTTAAATTATAAACAAATCGAAGTTGGTATTGCAGGTAAACCACACACTTAACGATTTCGCCCAACTCAGGCAGCCAGCGGGCGCGATTTATAACATGACCGGTTTTCCCAACAGCTGATCGGGAATTTGACTGGTCTGCCCTCATACTTAACGAAATGAACTAGTCCGACCCATAGATCATTATACTAGAAGATAGTATAACTTAATAGTAAAAAGTTTAGACAATGTTTAGCGCCGCCTGCCAACTGCAGGCAGTACTAAAATGGATCAAACCGATGAACCGGGAAATTTAAATATTATGTATTTCTATTCCATTTTGTATTTACCTTAGTAGTTTTTATTCTTCACTTTAAATGTTCGGAAGTAAAATAGTAGATGTATTTTAAAGAAAAATAAACTACACTTATTGCTATAATAACTTAGTAATAAATTAGAAACATATCTTTTTAGTAACGCTTTATTTTTATATGAAAATTTATTTCTATTTCAAAATATTAAGAAGAAAGCATTCTAAATTATTCTTACATTTGAACTTATTTATTCCTTAAATGGAAATCGTCGATATTCTCTTATGACATTGAATAAATTAGGATCTCATGTAGCTTCCTACCACTCATGAAAACGAATTGATTTTGGATGCGGGAAACTTTTACATTTTGGTCACAATTTGACACATAACATTTTCTTGTCGGCATAATTACTAGGAAGTCTAGAAAAAAGTGCTAATAAATAAATAAATTACTCGAATTATGCAGAATAAATACTTACGTACATACAATTTTAAGAAATAAGTTAATATTTTATAACTCTGATTAATAATTAGCATGTATATAAAAATATTAATTAAAAACTGTCAACAAAAATGTTTGAAAACTATACCACATGTAGTTGCCATAGTTACCAAACACAGTCAACAGCCTACAAGCAGCTAAGCCCTGAAGTATCACATGTGATCCTAAAATTTCGTCAACACATGCGCCACCTACCAACTGCAGGCAGAAGTAAAACGATGTCTACGCAATCTCAATTTAACATTTCCCCCCCTGGTCCGACCGTATACTTAACGCAGCAAGAGTTGAAGCGTGAAGTTATAGTTCAAACAGGGTTGCGATCGGATTTTTTTTTATTTCCCTAGATTTCTAGTCAAAATGTCCCTAGATTTCCCCGAAGTGTATAATATTGTTTATCGCCAACCGTCAGTAAAGTGATGCGTTACCGTTACCATAGCGTTTTGCGGAGGTAAAGAAACACTTTATCGTACTGTACAATAAAGTACTTTACCTGCCGCTAATATCTGTCAGCGTAGCATGACTGATGACTTTTAAAAATAAATCGTTTGTCACTGTCATAAACTGTCAAAAGTTATTATATCTTTATTTCTTAAATTAACAATTTTAACGGTTGGCGATAAAATTTTGTATGCACCACGTCAGTAAAGTACCTTTACCGAACTCGTCTGTTACTCGCCGCGCTCGCTTCACTCGCTTGGCTCGTAAACCAGACTCGTTCGGTAAAGTATCACTTTACTGACTTGTTACATAAATAACTATTTTAGTATGCATGCATCATAAAGCAATCAAAACACACCCATAAGCGTGCATAATCGGGCCTTTATCGCACGGCGTGCGTATAAAGGTTGCTTGGTAACAGCCAATCCCAAGCGTTTAATAGTCCATTGAAATGTCAGGAAATGTCAAATGACAAGTCACTCGATAATATGTATTGAAATTATTGATTTGATTTCTTCTAATTAAAATTATTGTTGCATTTATACTAAAAAATATCGTATGACACAGTGCATAATTAGCTTTTAAAGCACTCGAAACGTTAAAGCCACTCCGCTTCGCGTCGTGGCTTTAAACTCGTTACTCGTGCTTTAAAAGCTTGATTATGCACTAGTGTCATAATATACTAATTTTTTGTTTCTACAAACACTATTAAGGGGGCGTTTGAATCATAGAATACAACATAATTTTATAATTATGCAAATGTCGGTTATAAAATCATTAATTGTTTATTTTATTGTGTGTAATAAGTCATAATATCCTCCTACGTATGGTATAGGGGTTTAATTTACATAAATTCTTTTTATAAAATTTTTATTTCAATTTTATCAAAAGAACCCCTTAACCCTATGACGCGTGTTTAGTAGAAGAGAAATATAACAGAAATTTCGGCAATGATGTATTAGTTTGGTTTATTTGCATATTTTAAATAATTGTTAAAGAACGGCCATATTTGTATTTTGTACCTTGTAGGATTCCCTAAGAGAGGGCGCGAGATCCGAAAATACTGTAGTGTAACTGGTTATCTAAGGAAATTACAGATAATCATAAATATCTAAGTTATTTAAAATGATTTAATAGTGATCGTATACATATTTGTTATTTCAAACAAATTCTGCCAATTCAATTATTTGTATATTTGAGACGATGAGTTTTGATAGAGCGCGCGACATCTTTAGGAGTAAAATGTTGTTATTTTTTGACAGTAACGAAAGTACTTATGTTTTCTATGATTCAAACGCCCCCTTAAAAACTCAATTTTTAACACATCATACTTCAATTAAAAATGAAATATCTTAACAAGTGTTAAAAGTAATTAACTTTTAACACTAGCGTTAAAAGTAAAGTGACAAGTCGTTTATCACAATGACGTTTTGATAAAGATATGACAGAGAACTCGAAATATTATTCAAACGATGTTGATTCAAGTGAATAGTGCCTACCTAATCGATGAAAGTTATCAGTTATATGAAACAAATACATCTTATTTGCTAAAAATGGAAAATACACGTAGGTATTTTGCTGAAGGATTATGAAACCGATAACGTGTATGAATTTGAAGTATCGTTGATTGAAAATAGTAGTACTTGTCTTATTTGAAGTGGATCATTGTCGTCGCCTTCCACAAATACAAAATTTTAGATAGGTATAATTATGTTTTTTAAATACCAGAATAATGTCTTCTACATCCAAGCTAGTAGCAATGGCTCTAACAGCACACTTAAGTGGCTTTATAACATTTAAACCAGAGAGGAAATATTTGTATAACTTATAAAAAAAAAACAATAAAGCTGTAATTTTGAAGTATATGGTGATATAGGGAAATACCCGTGTTATTTAACAATGTTCCACGCAAGCAAACTCATATCTTTGCTGAGAAAAGAATACATAAAAACACACCTAAGTAAAGGTAAAATTTTATTTTGAAACAGCATACAAAATACAAAAACAAGTACATGAGAAAAGTTCATCAAAGTAGGTAATATAATGTGTTAGGTAAATTAAAAAATAATTTCTCTTTGAAGTTACCTAATACTAATTAAGTACATATTTTATTTACATCGAATAGTTTGTATTAGATTAATTATTATCGTTTTTTTGTATTATAGATGTTTCCATCAAACCGCTTCAACATGTCGGAGTGTATCTCAAAGTTGTGGCAATTGCTTGCTTTCATTAAATTTTTGGAATGTAGGATACCACTTAAAGTGGTTGTTGACAGTTTGTTTCTAATTTTTGTTTTGTTTAAATTGATTTGCGAAAAAATGCGTTCTACTGTTGCACTAGAATGGGGCAAACTCAACAAATTAAAAACAAAATTACATAAATTGGAACACATTGGAGAATTGTCACCAAATTTTAGAAGAGACACTTTGACCCAAAATACTACAATGTTTAAGTCCTTAAATTCTGAAAGATCGACATTTCTGAGGATTCGCCATTCTCTGTCGACTTCATTTAATTGATTGTGCGTTATAAGAGAGGGAAAATTAAGGGCTAAAGGTCCTATAGATAAGTGATTCCCAGAAATAACTTGCAATGGTGAAATAACAGATAACTCTTTCAGAATCATTGTTGTTTTATTTTTGTTGTCAAATCTTTTATATATTTGTGCGCAACCTTCGATGAAAAAATATAAACATCTTCTCCTGAAATCTAGTAGCTCCTGTTCGTTTAACCCATGCGATTTATTACTAATAGTTCCCATGACAAATGCACCTAAATAAATTTTCTCAATTTCAACAAAATAATAGGGATTTCTATATTCTACATTTTCTAATTGTGTTGTATCTAAATATTCTTTTTTGATATAGCAGTCTAAAATGGTTCTTAGAACAGATGTTACTTTATTGTCTAACGTGTGAATTTTGATATCTTCAGACTGCATTTCAAGGTTTAAATTATTGAAAAAAGGTAACACGAAATCCAAAAAATGTAAATATAATTTAACACAAGGATTTCGAAGTCTATTCAAAATATTTTCACCCTGCAAATTTTTTTCTACTAAATGAGCATTGGTAAAGTATAAAACTAAAGCATTGTATTGTTCCAAAAATCGTTTTGTGACAGACAACAACGAAAGCCACCTCGTTTGCGACAGATACAGAATTTTATGAGGTTTGATGTTCAAAAATTCCTGAAATTCTGAAAATTCTGATTGCCTTTTGAAACTAAACTGCAAAAATGTATGTACTTCCCTGATAAGATCTTCAATCATCTGGGGTAACTTTTCGCAAGCATAATTTGCACATAGGTTAAATGAATGACATACACATTTCATAATAAATAAATCAGGAATATCATTTATTAATTTTGTTGATAGAGAATTATGAATCCCCATCATGGCACTTGCCCCATCAGAAGCAAAACCTATTAAATTAGTTTTGTAATTAATGTTATGTTGTAAAAAGTATTCAATAATTGTATTATAAAGGGCATCAGCAGTACCGCTTGGCATTTGCAATAAACCCAAGAATATATCATTTACTTTATATCCATCAAATACTCTAGCTACTAAAGCTAAATGCTTTATGGTTCCTTTATCGGTCGACTCATCTGCAATTAAAGAAAACTTTTTACAGTTTAATAATTCTATTGTTTTTTGAAAACTGTAGGATCCTATAACATTATTTACAATAGATGTGGCTTTCTTTCGACTACACGTAATTTTTTGTGCTATTTCAGAATCTGTGAATGATACTCTAATGACTTCTGATAAATGATCCAAAGTATTGAAAGCAATATTATGTTCTACAGCAAATGCAGCTATTCTGATTTCAGCATTTTTAATTTTCTTTTCTAAAACTATTTTTTGTGTAAACGAAGACATATCCGTTAAGGATTGTTGGGTATGAACTGACTTAACTAATTTATTATGCAATTTTCCTTGAGAATGTTTGATGATCTCAGATTTACCGCAAACAATGTCTTTATTGCAAACTTTACAATTGGCGAAGTTGGTTCCCTTTTTGCTTCTTTGCAGCCAACCTTTAAATTGGAGATCTTCCTCCCATTGGATATTATATTTTTGAGCGTACCTTTTGTTGTCTCTCTTTTTCCTCTTTTTAGAAACTTGACTTTCTGCTGATGAAGATGGTGAATCTGAATGGTCCTTGGACGTTGAAGGTCGTGGAGATGACATTTTGAAATTTTCTATTGTAAAGAGAAATAGAAGGGCAATGGTAAAATTTAAATCGTTTAAGACAGAGTTTGAGTTCAGCAGATTCGTGCTTTTAGTTTTTGTCTGTTTTTGAATAACAAATACATCACGAAATTCGAATTAAGGCCGTGGTTTAATTTAGCAGTTTCCTACTTTCAGTTTTCTGCTTTTTTTTATTTAATAGTTAACGACTTTGAAATAAAAATAATAAATCACGGCAGTCACATTAAGTTTTGCTATAGTATAATATTTATGAATTCCATCTCGAATTTATATCTTTTTAGAATAATATAATGCAATAACTCAAATACCCACTGTCGGTAAATGACATGGTACGAGATATTATTTTAAAAATATATAAATTGAAGTTGATATTCTTCAGTATTAAACTATTACAAAACTTAATTCGATTCTCGCAATCTATTTTTTTATTCAAAAACATTAAATCAAAAAGAAAACTGAAAGTAGGCATCTCCTAAATTAAAACTCGGCCTTAAGTTTTGCAACCGCATGCATGTTTTTAAAATAATGCTGTTATGTTCATGCAGACGGTAGAAAAAAAATTAAGTCATCACGGTCACAAAAATATTTAATAATATGAGTAAGCTTGTGTGTATCACTGATCAATAAAAATAAAGTTTAGTGCATTTCGAAACTTCCAACAAAGGTGATTACGAATTATATTAACTACTTAGTCAAGAATTACCTGTTTTTTTTTTCAAACTGTCTGTATGAACTTGCGAACACTATATTTTCGATGTGCGTTTATAGCCTATTTTTAATATTTTACATCTTCGTTTCAATGACACCCACTACATTGAGAAAAATACAAAATATTTTTTTAGTATTGAAGGATTACAAAATTCATTTCGAATCTCGTTATCTATTTTTCATTCAAAAAAATTCATTAATAAATGAGAAACAACCGAACACTTTAAGTAAGAATCAGATAAACTAAACCTCGTTAATAAAACAAAAGTAATTTTGTATCTACATATACTTACATTAAATAGATATAACTAAGCTGTACAGATAAAACTAAACTTATTAGTGAATTAAAAAATTCATTCACATTTACTTCTCGAAAGCTTGAATTAAAATGTGAAAAATAAAAAACAGCACAAGCTGTTATAGTTATACTTCAGAGCAGGGACTTTTTCCAAGGGATTTACCTTATTTTATTATATTGTAGTAATTTGATCGATTTGCAAACGTGCTTAAAATTTAAAATCGGTAGAGCACCGGTTCGGAATGTGTATAGATGTTATCGCGTTATTAACCTTTGAATTTCCTACTAGCCATAAGATGGCGGACTACTATTTAAAAAAATATGTAATCAGTGGTTTAAGCACAGATAAGGGAGATTACAGATAGCCGATGTAATGGCTATTATTGGCAACACATTTTAGAGACGACCGCTAGGTTCTAGCGGTCGTCTCCAAAATGTGTTGCCAATAATAGCCATTACACCGGCTATCTGTAATCTCCCTTATCTGTGGTTTAAGTTTAAAACTTTTTAAAATGAATTGTGATACAATATAGGTAGCTTAAATACAGACGGTTGTATTAAATTTTCCCTAGATTTTGACCTATTTATATTAAAATTCCCTTTTTCCCTAAACGAACATAAAATTCCGTAGATCTAGGGAAATTTCCCTAAATATCGCAACCCTGATGTTCAAATACTATAATTATAGTACAGTTGGTAACACTGGTTCCTACATATCTATTTTTGATGATTTTTGAGAAGATTTTCACACTGACTATTAATGTATGTTTTCAGCTACGATGGTGGGTACAACTTTAACTAAACTACAGTGAATGCCTTCGAAATGAAATGGACAGGTAGCGGCTGAATCCACATATCTCACTACACTTTATCATATAATTGTGTTATAATTCAAAACAATCAATTCGTATATACGTATAAAATATATATGCGTTACTATTTCATTTTCATATATGTTTCATTTAATTACAACTTTTGCTCGTATATGACTTTAAAGTATACATATTTATTGATTTATTTTAACTATAGTTTAGTCGCTCTCGCAACCGACATGCGCCACTAAATTAAAACGGCATCAAATTTGAGATGTTGCAAAATTTTACCTGTTAAGTAATAATATTTTTGACGTTTGTTTTGTTATCTAAACATTTTAAATTTGTCAAAGATGCTTGCCTCCTAAACAGTATAGCCAAATGTTATATAAAATATAGGTGTAGTAAAATAATATTTAATAGCTTTATTTATAATATTTAATTTGTAACTGGCTTTTATGTAATTGAATTTTACTATGGGAAGCTATAATCCTGAAAAATTGTTTTAGTTCAATTTTATTGTTTTGAAATTATTCCGGCCGATCGAAATTTGTAGTGGTATTGAATCGTTGTCTTTAGTCCGTAATTTGGACGTGCCGGTTGCATAACGACTCGACTATTACAATATTTGATACATATGCTTAGTTATAACTTACTGTTTTTTGATAGTTATTCAATTTAAACGTACATTACGTCATTATATTTTATACCACCAAATAATTTTATATTAACAATTGCAGGGACTATAATATAAAATACACGTTCAGTAATTTTTACATTAAACCTAAACAATATTTTTAAATTAAATCGAAAATTAACAAATAGTAGTTGATAGTGTTTATTTTCTCTGACTAAATACACTGTATATTGTTATCATAAGTTACATTAGTTATACATTATTATATATTAATGCTCATGATTAATCAGTTATTTTTATGGATGTAGGTAATACAAAATATAATTGAGATATTAAACTATATAAACATATATAGTACTGTTACTTATCATATATGCTTCTTTATGTGTTTGCTATTTTATTGTGACAATTACTTTTTTATAAGACAGTATATTGGAAAATAACTATAATGGTGGAATTCTGTAACTTCTCGGAAGCTCCGATTATCGTAGGCCCTGGCAACGAAGTGACGTTGCGATGACGATTTCAGAATTTTTAGAGTTAAGTGACGTAGAAGTGTCACGAGGTTTTTGGTCATCAAGTTTTGTAGGTTATAATTTTATATTTATTATCGTTCTTGTTTGCAAATATAAATATGACTTTATAGCATTATTGTTACATGTAGACCACAACAGGTAGGGATTGTCTATGTAAAATATATTTATAGAGTGTAATATATTCCCTTTATTCCAGAAATTATATGCCTTTTTACGAAACCAGTTAATCGATCATGTAAAAGCATTTTAAGCGAAAGTTTTGGAGTTCGGAGCCTTATCCAGGTAAATAATATACATATATGTAGTTACATTTGAAGATTACTTGAAGTGTCTATACCTATACAGTGTACATACATAACATCTTTGTTACAGGTCTAAACAATATTTAGTTTATGGATATTTTACATTCTTTGGCAGCTACCAGAATAATAGCTTGTTTTATTTGGTGAGATATCAGTTAGTTGTGTAATTCATAAGATCACATGATGAGGAAATTTGTTGGGCAGATAAAATTTCCCGTAAACTGTGAATCAAAAAAATGTTATGCATGGGTAATTATGTTGTACGATAACATTCTAATAATGTAATCTACATATTTCAATGCAGGTGATATTGGTTATCTTATGGAACTATTGTTATTCAATCCAATAAATAATTCCTCAGAAGCATGCTTAATATTGAATTGAATATTATCGAAACGACAAATACTATTTTGCAAAGTTGTTATTGGTGTTGCTCCATATTCTGCACATTAATGTACCATCCTGTGAAAATAGCTAGTATAATTTACAAATACTGTATATCATGGCACTAAAGAGTAATTTACAATTACGTAAGGCAATGACGAACACCATATTACAGGTAAAATTGTGACTTATATTCTATATTTTATTATGTATATATATATGTACATCTTTTAGTTCAAAACCAGAAAAATTATTTGGAAATTGGAAGAATGTGAGGCATCCCAAAGTGACTGGAAGCATGCACTTGCATTTTTAATGTATATAAAAGTGTTTACAACTAATTTAAAACAAATAGGTTGTCTTATGAACCAAACCCTAAACATGAAAATAATGTACATATTAAATATATAAGAAATAGGATATAAAATTTGTGTAAAGGATTTATGCAAAATCTTGGATTATATTGAAAATCTGTTGAAAGTATCTGGTAAAATATTAAATTTACCATATAAATTTAACATCAGTGCATTTACATAGTAAACAAAACATACTGCCACACTTTAGATAGGTATAAAAAAATGAGGGAATAATTTATTATAGTACATTAGTCGATACATATTTTAAAATGAAATATGCCTTTACTGTAATTCACACATATCTCATAAGTTTACTTTACCTTGTAATACTTTTGCTTGGAGTCTTTCATTTATTTGCATATATATTTCTTTTCTAAGTATTGTTTATATTCCAGGTACTGTAATTGCTTTTCTATAATTTTACCATTATAATATATGTGCTTTTTTTATATGTTAGTAAAAAAAAAATATTTGGCAATAAAATGTATTTTATTTTTCAATAAATAAGTAAGATTTAAAAGGAAACACATAAGTGATATCTAGTATTAATATAATTATTCAAGTCCAATGTCTTCATTATTTTATAATACATACTGGTATATTTTTTAAACCATTAAACAATAATTTTTTATATTCTTATCGTTTTTTCGAGTTGAAAATGTGCCAATTTTAGCTACTGAATATTACTTTCCTGTTAAAACTGCACATAAACATAACATTCAATTCCTATATCTTCAGTGGCTCGACAACAATATCCTGCAATTGAATGATTTGGTGTACTCGATATCAAATGTTATTGTGTAGGCCTTTTCCTAGTCAGGTAATACATTCCTACAACTAGTAAAATACAAATGATTTGGGACGAACAACAATATTGAAACCAAGTGCAACCATATATTAGAAGATTGGTCAATTTTCTAAATACAAAATCATCTATATCCTTCAACCATTTATATACTTTGCCCTATGCTGTAAAAACTTAATGTTACCTTTTTGGAGCCTAAAGCATTAATCGTTCAATATAGTTACATATTGATAAAATCTTTGCAGTTTGACTTCTTATGAAAAAGTCAACCTTAAATTGTGAAGTTATTGTGAACACCATGATAGACTTTTTCGAACATTTAGTTTGTGCACATTTCACATGCGTTATGTTGTATGGATATTGTCTGCTGGGTTTATGTATTTTCTTGTGTTTAGGTACTCTTGTAAGAAAAACAATGTCCACTTTATAGGAATACCTGTTCTTGTTGGCTTCATAGAAAAATCACATTTCATCATCCACAGACGTGTCCGAAAAGACATTTATCTGCAAATTCACTATACACTACTGTCATACTACGTCCTTTGAAACTCCCTTAATGGTAGCAGTTCTTGCTGAAATTTGGCCACAGTATAAACCTATGTTTATACTATGTCTTGGCATTACAAAATTTTCCGTACATTTTCTTTAAAAAAAAATGTTTGCAATCGCTTATATTATATTTCAAGCAATTTTCGTATATATGGTATATATTTACGAGATGATATGTCTGTTTACATGTTAAACATAAAGGTTATGTACAAAAAATCGTAAATTGACACTTCTACGTCACTAACTTTAAAAATTCTGAAATCGTCATCGCAACGTCACTTCGTTGCCAGGGCCTACGATAATCGGAGCTTCCGAGAAGGTTACCGGTTACAGAATTCCACCATAATTCAGATCATGTATGTCATTTGTATATTTTAAGCTTGTTTTATATCTGTATTGAGCTCAATATTGATAGTTGCAAAACGTGCTTTATGTTTCATTAAATTTAAGAGTCAACTAATTTCTACTTTAATATTTACAAAATATATGTAACGTGTGATTTTCTCTAAAATAAATGCAATTACATGGCACATTAAAGACCAATTATTAGTAAGAGCAGATACATTTTACAATTTCATTATGTATTTTCAAATTACAGATAATAAATAAATACCAAACATAAATATTATTTATACGTAAATATAATTGATAAACTAATTATCTAATATTCCATCTACTAACAAAAACAACATTTCTATTAATAATTTCAATTTTATTAGTAATTTTCATAACAATAATCATTTAATACTATTTCCAACATCCTATTTTAAGTGACATTCTAGATCGTATTAATTCTATTGACTGATTCAACGAAGCATAACCAGAGAAATAGAGTAGGGGAGAGAACGCGCTTAAAGATGCGCCAACTAAGTTAAATTGAATTCCCCCATTTTGAAGGTTGCTCACATATACCTAGCTCAACAATTCGCATGTAAAGTTCATTGACTTAGAAAAATGTAAACAAACTTACGTGTGAAAAGAAATGCCTTCCTGCAAAATGGCGACCACAATAGCGTTTGCTTAAAACTGGATGCGCACTCGTCGAAGCGCGTTCTCCCCTACTCTATTTCTCTGAGCATAACCGATGCAACACGAGCCTTAGATGTGATTGCTTTTTGTCGCTCGTTTTTGCTCGGTTTTGCTCGTTTTATAGTTTATTTACATGCGCCATATTGTTTGTTTTGATTGTCGTTTTAACAATTTTGTTAAAATTCAATCAAAAAAACGTCCAAATCGAAGGTAATTGTTGTGTTGTGAGCCTAAATAAACATCATTTATTGTAATGTTCATTATTTCAATGATCTATATGGGATATCTTACATGTGATGTAACCTGCAAAATTCACTCGGTGAGTACCTAATTTATTTTTTATCTCCATTTCTGTACGTTTGCACCCATAATTTTATAAGTAAAAGTTGTTCAATTAGAGGTCCTTTATAGGGTACACTAGTTATTTTGCCAAAACTCGCCCGTTACCTCAACTGCAGTTTACCCGTATTTTTTTTCAACCATAACACAATAATGGTATATCATCTTCACAATCTGAATCCTCTTTGTTAGTTATATTCATAAGAGCTCTAATATTTTTTTCTATTGTGTCTTTATCTTTTTGAGATAATGTTTTCTTTAAAGGAATTGGAGGTTGATTAGGAAGTTCTAAAGTTAATGACTTACCACTTACCTTGTCAACAACTTTATTTAAAATATTTGCTAATACTGGTCCAGCTGCTGCAGCTAATATTGGAATTAAAAAGTTTACAAAACCACCATGTATTTCACCACCATCAACTGTCTTAAACTTGTCTGTTAAAAGTATTGACGAGCCTTTCTTAATTGTAAATGTCATTTATATCGATAAAATTATAATATTTTATTTAAATAAATATTGATTCTACAAAATTATGTTTCACAATAAACTAAAGTTAAATTAAATTCCTTATTAAGCAAATCTATATTTCAGAGCCAGAGTCCACCGATCCACTGGAACTCGACGATTGATCACTGTAACAGGTTACATTATATTAAGGGCATCAATCTAATAATTATTTATTAATACATACCTCTCTATCTCATTCAAAAAACGTAATTTCTCTTCTGCCGTGTTAAAAATTATTCTTAGTCGGACTCCATTGTTGCCTTCTATTAACACTTCATCTACTATGGTAGAATCAATTGTTATATTATTAAGAAATATCATCACCGTCGGTATTCCTGGAGCGTATGTTGTGATGGACAGAAACTTATAGGTTCGGTAATGTACTATTTCTACATTTTGTATGTCACCATTATTTATGCTAGCGTGTAAGTTGTTAAATGTTACGGTGTTCATCTTGGTGTTGAAAGCCTTACTAAACTTATATCTTCTATATCTTTCATATTTGTCCATAGTTCTTTTTGTGCACAAAATGTTATAAAAAATTGTAATTGTTTTTATCACGTGCTGGTAAAATAAATCCAAGACACTTTTTCTTGTAACAACGGTTTTTGTCTAAAGTCAAACGAATAATAACTGCATATTCGATTTCTCACAACCTTTATACATTCCTTATAATTGACAAATATCATTAAGAGGGATATAAAGCAATTAGTTGATGAAGACTGTTTACAATATTGACTAATACACAAATAGTTTTATAATATGTTTGTAATGAATAGTATTAAAATGTTTAACGTACAAATAACAATTTATAAAATGAAATTAAATTTCAGCATTATAGAAAAAGTTTGTTTGATCAGTTAGAATATTATCATAATGAATATATTGATTCATATGATAAATTTAATGAAACAAGTCTACTCCATATTAAACATTTCTATTCATCATTAACTAAGGAACATTCATATCAAAGGGATTATAAATAAGAAAATTTTAATAAATTTATCAAAGATAATCCAGATTTATTTGATACATCTAATTATCCAAAAGATCATGAACTGTATAGTGATAAAAATAAAAAAGTAATTGGAAAATTTAAAGATGAACTTGGTGGAAAAAAGATACTTGAATTTGTTGGATTGAGGTCAAAATCATATGCATATAGAGATAATAATGTTCATAAAAAATCTGTACTTGATAAAGAAATTAAATTTCGGCATTATAAAAAATGTTTGTTTAATCAGAAGGAATATTATCATAAACAAAACGTTATTAGGAGCTATGATCATAATATATACACTGAGGAATTAAATAAGAAATCATTGTGTTGGAGAGATGATAAGAGATGTATCCAAGAAGATAGTACAGATACATTGGCTTGGGGGCATTGGAGAATTGAAACCAATTGAGATTTATTTCTTAATTGTTATGGGAACAAAATTATAATTTTTATCAACAATGACTTTTATTGGAAAGAACTTTTCCTTTTTCATCATTTGATAGCTAATGATATAATTGAACAACATATCCATTTTATCCATATAGTTTCTATTTATTTTATATTTCTTATTTTTTACAAATACTATATAATCAAATGAATTTGTTATAATGTTCTCAAACTTTGAAAGGTTTGTAATGAATAATATTTTATTTATTGGTAGTTTAGGTAATGAGTTATATGAATTTATGTACTTCGTGGGATCATTATTAAGTGATTTAATTTCCTTTGCATAACTTTTGTCAGTGTCACGCGAGATTGCAGATATATCAGAATCCATTCCAATTTATTTATATTTAAAATAATTAGGTAACTAATTTATTTTTTTACTGTTGAATATTTTTATCAAAAAAAATGTTTATTAATTACATACTTTTTGACGTTAGACGTTAAGTTACTATAATTATTACGTTTTATGTTCACGGTTACGTAGCGTTCAATGCTTATGATTACGTTACGTTCTACATATGTTTCATGTTTACGTTATGTTCATGTTTACGTGCACTTATAAATGAGTATAAAATTTAAGTAAATGTGTAAATATAATTATTTATACTCGTTCACAATTTGGTGGCGATGAAATAATGTCAATTTTTTATTTAATTTTTAGATGTGAACGATGAGATATACTAATAATTTTTTATAAGATAATTGTGCTAAATTAACAGGGAATATGAGTGTTTACATTCGTGCACAATTTGGTGGCGATTAAATAATGTCAATTTTTTATACAATTTTAGCTTGTGAACGAGCAAAATTGTGACTGTAAATTTATGGATAAAATCTGGTATGAATGTTTACAAAAATAATTGTTTTTATGCATTTTCAAGGGAATTACTGAGGTTTTAACGTAAATTTTGTACCATTTATGGATTGGTAAATTTGTAAGCAATAGAAGTAGTTTTTGACCTGAGAAGTAGTTTTTGACCTCTAAAAAGAGTAAATAAATCTAAATATAGTCGTGCACAACTTGGCGGTCCAGAACCGGCGTATTATAGACTACTTAATTTTCATCTGTATCCTTGCGTAAAATGTATCAGTAAAAAAAAAACACGTTTAATCTATGTGCTTATGGAACTTATAACAGTGCATGACAAAAGATAACAGCACGGTTAATTAATCCATAAATTAATGTTGAAATAGTTTTTAATATTATTACTCCCAGGAGACTCTGCACAAACATGTATAATCACGTTTATCTAGTAGTGTTGCCATTATGTTATAGTTATTGTGGAGCCTATTAAATAGATGGGTATTTGAATGAAAAAATGAAAGGAAATATTCAATAAGAACTTTAACGCATCCTATTCACTGTATAATTAATATTCATTATATAATTCCAGGAAATGCTATTATGAATATTTCACGTATACCGAAATCAGGTTAAATCAGTCAAGTGTCAAAGATAAATAAAAATCAATAATTCTAACTCGTGCTTCTACAAACGTGCCGAGATATGACTATCGCGTTTCTACAATTCTGGAGTGAGTACTTACACTTCTAAGATTCTGTCTCCTTTCCGAATACCAGCCTGTTCCGCGGCCCCCCTATCCAAGACCGCACTTACATGTTGCAAAGGGGCGTACAATTCACCGTTGATACTTCTCAACTGACCGCCTTCACTAACCTGTCCTCTAACGTTAAAACCGAACCCGGTCTCTGTTTTATTAATTGTAACTACTCGCGGTCCATTCACAGACACTCTCATGTTGTTTAATCTCGGACTGTTTTGAACTGTGTCAGCCATATTTTGACAGTTTTGACAGCGTTAGTCGCTGCACTGGCGCCTCACACGTATTTTTTTTCAACCATAACACAATGAATAGAAATTAAAAATATATTTTTTGTACATTATGAGCGCCGCTAGCAAATATAAAAGATAGATTTTTGAAACGTAATTATTTAAACAAATTATTTATTAAATATTATTTTAAAATTCCATTTTATGTTTGAATTCTTAATCGATTGACTCACCTAATAGAAACTTCATTTAATAGACTATCTTAATTTATGGCAAATGTCATATGTCACTAAGAATCCTTAAGGGGGCGTTTGAATCATAGAAAACATAAGTAATTTCGTTACTGTCAAAAAATAACAACATTTTAGTCCTAAAGATGTCGCGCTCTGTATCAGAACTCATCATCTCAAATATACAAATTGAATTGGCAGAATTTGTTTGAAATAACAAATAGGTATACGGTCACTATTAAATCATTTTAAATAACTTGGATATTTATGATTATCTGTTAATTTCCTGAGATAACCAGTCACAGTACAGTATTTCTGAATCCGCGCCCTCTCTTAGGGAATCCTGCAAGGTACAAAATACAAATATGGCCGTTCTTTATCAATTATTTAAAATATGCAAATAAACCAAACTAATACATCATTGTCAAAATTTCTGTTATATTTCTCTTCTACGAATCACGCGTCATAGGGTTAAGGGGTTCTTTTGATAAAATTGAAATATTTTTTTTATAAAAAGAATTTGTGTAAATTAAACCCCTATACCATACGTAGGAGGATATTATGGCTTATTACATACAATAAAATAAGCAATTAATGATTTTATAACCGACATTTGCATAATTGTAAATTTATATTGTATTCTATGATTCAAACGCCCCCTTAACCTTTTTTCTGTTTTTTCGGTCCGAAAGATAGAAAGTGTGACGAACACAGTTTATATAATTCAATTGGAATATAATCGCCAAGAGCGTTTATTAAATACATCGTGTAACTTAATGATAATTTATTTTTTTAATGGAATACCGATGTCACGACGGTGACATTTTTTTTTATCTAAAATTGATGTATTAAAATCAATTATCCACTCGGAATAAATTAAGATTATGAGAATTCAATGAGAGGATTTAATAGGTTACTAGTATAATAATCATCTTCAATATGAAAAGAGTACAGATGAAATCCAAATCAATTTACCTAAAGAAATCTGGAATGATAGCAGTCTCAGAGAGGATATTTGTGATCCTACGAGACTACTGTGGAAAAAAGCCTACCCTATGATTATACTGCACAAAATAGGGAAGTATTTACAATAGTTTTCTCTTATCTTGAAATAAGCTCTTTTGAAGTTGAACAAAAAGCTTATGTGAAAATAGATATTCTGAAATAAAAGAAGGTAATATAATTTTGTGATTTGATCAATGAAAAGGGATACATTAATAAAGGAATAAAGAAAACAACTAATTTAAGAAAAAAATCAAGATATATTATTTACAATACACTGACAAATACGTAAATAAATAGATATATATATTTTTTTAAAAACAAATTATACAAATCTTAACAGAGGTGAATTATATTATTTAACATTAAAATTTAAAATTTCATTCTTCCTTATATTACAACTATTAATGGGGTTTCATTAATACATAATAATAATAATTACTATTAAAAAAATTGATAGACATAAGAGATTAGATGTGGATCATTTACCATCATCCGAAGCACATGTATCTTAAACATTTTACTTGCATGGAAAGAGGAAAAGAAAAAAAACCTATCACATTGGATTTTTTTCATTTCAAAAAGACAATATGGAAGCATCTCATTTTTCTCATTCATGGATGTATTGGACATGTAGTCTAACGATGCGTATAAATAAGAGATGATTCTAATGGCAATTTTATTTTAGATGCGTCTTCATCCAAAGCCCAGCACATTTAAAAAATATAATATTTTATGTATGTTGTATGTACATAGAAAATTTCGTTTTAATACAGTATGTATATATACAAATTAAATTCTCTTCCTTCAAAATTTGAAGTTAAGTTTCATTTACTTTTGTTTTATTAATACTATATTTAATTTGTAAAAAGCAAGTCTATAAATTGAGTCTAATTATGCACCTTTTATTATTTAGTAAATTGATTAATTTTAATTATTGGTATTTTTTTGGCAGGAAATTTTTCCAATTTTTTTCTATTGTATGTTGTTGGACCGCAGCACTATCTTACTTTTAATTATATATCGGCACAATGATATAAATATTTCTCACACTGCAGGTACAGTAATAGTCTACATATACAAGGATGGATAGTGTTAAAGAAAAATATTTATATACAGGAGGCAAAAAAAAACATTCATAATTTTATCAATGTATGGTACTCATTAAAAGAAACAAAAGTCATATTAAATATATGGTCGTAAATAAAGTGTTTCAAAGATATAGTTGATTATATGTTTTATTCGATGAACTACATATCTGGACTATTGTTTTTCCCTATAACTTTCATATTGAACTCTACAGTATCTCTTAGGATCAATATGGTTTTCTACAAGGAAAAAACATCAAAACTGGTTTTTTAAGATTTATACAAGATTCCACTTAGCATTTTATCGGGTTTCTCAAAGGCCTTTGACAGTATAGAGTATTCTAGATTACTAGAAAATATGAACATTATGGAGTTAGATGAACAATTCTGTAATGGTTCTAGTCCTATTTATCAAATAGAGAACAAACAGTTTACAATTACAATAATTACATAAAAAAATTTAGTCATCGATAGAGGTGTACCTCAAGGAGGTATATTTGGTCCTCCCTTATTTTCCCCTTACTTTATTGATATAAATACCAATACCAGCTTTTTAACTATAAACTATGGTGATGTATCAACTTTCCTTAAAGCTGAAAATGTTGAAGATGTCAATTATCAATTCATCTAATCTAGATAGTGTGAATCTGTCATTCTTAGAATCGAACTGGCTTTATAGTCATATAGAAAGCAAGTATTTATTGTTAACAAAACATACACAATTCTATCTTTGCTACACTGAATATACTATGTTCATTATGATTTTTTATTTCCTTTGAGGAGTGTAGTATATAAAATATCCGGCACCTGTATATATATATATATATATATAAAGCGTGTCCTACCTAAATAAATAATATATATCTTGTTTCAGTTTTTCTCCAATTTAAACCAAAATTTTTTGAAAATTAGAAGATACGTTCCACAAACAGTCAATATAAAAATACTGCTAATAAAAGTTGTTCAGAATTGTTCAATAAGCATAAAAATCTAAAACAGTTTGAACGCAATTTAACAAAGTTCGAAAGTATAAGTTTATGTTTTTGCGTTTAGAAAAGTGTGCTATGATAATTTTTATAACTGTTTGACAGCTGACGTTATATTATATCTGAATAACTTTGGTTATTAAAATATGTCCGATCAGAAGAGACCCAATATATCCCCCCCCCCCCAAATGTATTGTGACATATTCCAGGTGGTATATATTTTTTTGTTAAACGAGTAGACCGTCATGTTTTATTATTGCCGAAATTGTGGTAGAAATCGGGAAAACAGTTCTTACACTCTTAAAATGGACATGCTTTATAAAAAAAAATGAAAGGCCTAAATTATTACAAAATATGTATACAGGCTATTTTTGAAATATATAACCAAACTCACGGAGGTTATTCAGTGTGATAAAAAGAAAAATTTTAGTACAGAAACTTATGCCCGGAAACGCTTTATTACGGCCCCATGGTCTTATGAAGTAATAAAATGCTTTTTATAATCTTAATTATTTGTTTTGCATTGATTTATTTTTATTAACAATACAGCACAAGGAAAATCTTATAGTCGTACCACAATAGGAAAAATTATTTACATCGCACTGAATAACCACAACTAATTTGCTTATAACTATTCATTCGAAGTACCTAGTATATTTGTAAAAATCATATATAAAATTACGTTATTCACCCTAGTAGGGTACGATTAAAAGACTTTTAATCCTAACCTCACTTCATAATATCATCCAAAATACACATTATACCTATATTTGATATAAACGGACAATCATAAATTCTTTGAAAAATCGTAGAAAATAAATAAATAAAAATTTTGATTTATCAAAGGGGAGATGATTGCAGCAGATGCACGATCATTTCTTTTGTTTAAAAGTAAAATTCATTATAGGAACACAATTAGGACGCACTATTTATACCGAATGCATTTTAATATATGTCAATGTTCATTCATTATCTCTAAAAAAAATTAAAGTATGTATATCAGATGTCTCACACTAAAGTGTTTTGAGTGGACTTATTTATAAATATTACATCTATGGGACATGCTGTATAACTGATACTCAAAAATAATTCAGCAACATGGGCGTACTTTCTATCACCTAGATAACATTGAGACGATCAACACACAGACACGTGTTTAAACCTACTTGGTAAACAGATGACGCCGTCGATATTATCAGTCATTTGTTAATTAAGTCGACATATCAATGACATTTTAGCGGACATTCACATCGCAGCTGACGAGAGTAGGTGTTGATTGTCCTCAATGTTACCTGCAGTCATGTGCCTAAAAACAGCAGTGTTTGCGCACTTGCCAAACCTCTAATCCATTGAAAATGTATGGGTTGGTTTCAAGGAAGGTGTGTCTATGCCTAAACTTGAAAATATTAATGATTTATGGGCAATGTGTCAACAAAAATGTAAAGCTATTAGACATGGGCCAGAGAGGGGAAGTCGTTCCGATTTCACTCAGACTAGACCGACTCGTGTTTTGTCGGCTCTCGGGTACCGTATTACCTACCGGTTTCCCCGAGAGCCGACAAAACACGGTGGGTCTAGTCTGAGTGAAATCGGAACGACTTCCCCTCTCTGGCCCATCTCTAAAAGCTATTTCCTTTAAGGAAATGTCGGCCAATTAGTAATATCAATGACACTTAGATTTCCAGAATTGGTTAACAACAATGCTTAAGCAACAAAATATAATTACATATATATTTTCAAATATTTGTAATGACTCTTACTTCAATGCACATGTTGTTTTCTCAGATCATAAGATATTAATATTTATTTTAAATAAGATTTTAATATTTTAATATTTGAATAAGGAACCAAGTTTGCATTTTGTAATTAGTTATAATTAATTACATATTTTAATTTGTCTCTCAAATATATCAAGCAATATTTAATAATGACATGTAATTTCTTCAGTGCATTTAAGTTATGCAAGTTATCAGACCACACTATCAATATCTATCCTGTTTTGCAACGGACAATCTTTGCCTCTTCACTCTTTCGATATTGACACCCAATCCCCCCGCTCTACTTTTTGAGAAACTCTAGCGAATATTAAAATATCTAAAAATTAAATAATTATGACAGACAATAATAATACAAAATTTATAATATGTACGATTATAATTAATACTTCTAAAATTGGATGGAGTTACATATACTTTCATATTGCGATATTTAATTTATTTCAAGGCATATTCATCTACTTTCATGTTAGATATGTAAAATGTGATAAAATTATTTAATGAAAATAAAAACAACGACCTGAAAGATTATCAGTCCGTTTGCCACAAAATATTTTCTCTTTTAACTTTCGTATTTTAATTATTTCAAAGTCCTGAATTGAATTAGGTACACATAATTCTTCCACTTCTTTCTTTTCATCCTTTACTGCAATTATCCGTAATATTTTTTTAAAAAATATATAAAATCATAATTTAATTCTCACTATGAATTAATTACATTAAATAATAGTTTTTTTTTGTATGCAATAGTAAGTTGCAAAATCCACTTTAGCAACGTGTTTATTGTAAACATGTTGCAATATTAATTTTTGCAACATACTTTGTATATATGTATATTCAATTTGCAATTCTGTAACATAAAAAAATTAATTTAAAAATTTCATATTTAGTATAATGAAAATTCTGTTATTAACAATAAAAAGATAAATAATTGGATACTTCTATTCAATCAAAAATTACAATGAATTACAATAGGATTAATAAAGAAATTGTAGAAAATTAAATAACACATACAAAGATCAAGAGATATATTTAACAGTATAACTGTTTCATTCTATAAGAACTTCATCAAGCGAATGGAAGATAGCAATACAAGTGAAAGAACTCAAAATCCTCCTAATATACGTTTCTTAGACATATTTTGTCAGTGTTTTACATATAATTTTCAAATAAATATTAAAAACTGGATTTCTATAAATAATTTCGATTTGAAAACGTGTTTTTCAATAGTTTTAATAAATGTTAACAATAATTTAAATACATTAAAAACCAGCAATTTTTAATGACATTCTAGTTATACTGTAGGAAAAATGTAACTTAGAATGAGCTGATTCAGGCGGTCGGTAATATCGGCTCACAAATTTATCAAACATGTCATTATAGTCTACTTTTGTCTATATTTTGCAGTTTTAATATTGTTAAAATTTAATAAAAAAAAAACATACAAATCGAAGTTAAATGTTATTGTGATTTTCATAATTTCAAAATGTAATAAAAAAAATTCACTTGGTAAGTACATATTTTATTAATTATTTACGGTTCTGTACTTGTCGGCCAATAATATTCTCTTAATAAAAAATATTTAATTATAAGTCATTTGTAAGACAGATTAGTGTTTTTGGCAAAAATCAAAAATACCCCGAAAAATATACTTTACCAAAAGAATTTTTGTAATAATAAATATTGAAAATTTTTGTTTCACTTCATGTTTTCTTTACTTAGTATGAATATGAAAAATCTGTCAAAGTCATATGACTGAAAATATACATTACGTTCAAATGTTGCTAACTATAGTCAATTTAGAATTTAGATCATTTTTGAAGAAATAGGGTTATGTTACCTTCACTTGAAATGAATTATTTTGTCTCTTTTTAACTGTATCTGTTATTTTATTTAATTTTCTTGCTTTTTTTGAAAATTATCCAACTTTTGAACATTGAAAATACTAGATTATAAAAATAAAACCGTCATTTTCTTGTTGTAATTTAAGCAATAATTGATTTAAAAAAAAAACGTACAGAATTGCAAACAAAAACAACAAAAAATTAAAGCAATATAATTGAAAATAATAAAATTAAATTTTATAAACATAAACATCCAAACGTTCATTCGTACACACAATCACATCCGCGCACAAAAAATTTCTTCTTTTCCATTTATAAAGACCAGAACTAAAAACACGATCACCTAACAGCTTTTATTAATTATTCACAAAATATTTCACGATCAGAGACGACACCATCTTCCGAAATTGCGTTTTTAACTAAATCGTTATTCTTATGTTATTTTTTTTTTGAATTAATTTATATAACAGCGTTCTTATTGATTTAAAATATTATTTTACTTATTTTGTTTGTTTATTTTTTGTTTGTAGGTTACTTTAATCGGAATCCTCGTCCGCGGTGGGGTCGAACCCCGTCAAGTCGGCGGAAGACAGGAAACCTTTGAGTAAGGCGTACTCGATCAGAGCTAGATGACAGAAGACGTATTGGTCCGGCATTTGGATAGAATACGCACGCTGGGATCGTATCCGTTCGACTGTGCCCCTTATATCAACGGTGCCGACGTCTTCTAGTCTTGATATGCATATATCTAAGGTGCAGAAAGTCCCTGAAACAAAAAAATATATTAATTAAACAATTCCTAAGTTTTCAGCTTTCTCACTAAATTGTCAGTAAATTGCAATTGTTAGATATACAACCAAGGTTGCTAATCAAATTTTTAAGTGAAATTTCCTGACTTTTCTATGTTTTCCCTGATTCAACAAATATTTTTCCATACTCATTAATAAATGTGCAATCAAGGATAAAAATTTTACTTTCAAATTCATAAAAAACTTGTTTTATTCAACGTTTAGTATATTAAAAAAAACATTTAATATTTACTACAACACAAAATGAAAAATATACGTATTAATACGAATTATGCGTATATAAATAAATAATATACAGGTGTCCGGTTAAATGTGGGAAATCTCTTGGATGCAGATAGAACACGAACAAATAAGATGACAAGTTCCTATAAAAACTTTTCCTACATGCCCCTCATACGGAGATATGCGTCCCTGAAGGACGTCCCTGGAAATCGGTTTTTATTGAATTTCTTTTAAAGTAATTAATATAATTTAATACAAATTTAATGTGATGGACACTAGTAACGACCTCTTAAAACAGTGTCCTTGAAACATATTTAGCTTTCGTAGTTTATCCGGGGCAGACTAATCTTTACAACTTCATGCCTAAATTTTTAACACACTGTATGATAAAGACTTTAAATATATTAAACCGGATAGCTTGAACCATAGATTTTAAAAAAGGTAGAACTCTTGCTTATTGTCGTTAAAATGAACCGTTTGCAGATATGCATCTGATGTATGGTCTTGCGTTTTGCAATGCTTTAGAAGCCAGAAAATTATATCACGAAAAATTTTCTAATCGTGTTCTACCAAACCATAAGACATTTCAACGTGTTGACCAACGTCTAAGGGAGAATGGTGAGCGATTCCAGTTAATAAGGTAATACATATTATTGACTATCTTCATAATTTTAGGAAAGTTTGGAAATAGTAGTACTGATGCTGGTGTGAGAATAGAGATGGGCAAAACGGTTCATTTCATTATACTGAGCCGAATCCCAGCAGGGAACCGAGGGAGCCGGTTCACTAAATTTCAATGAACCGGATCTCGGCTCACTTGGGTCGTTGCTTAATTTGTATACAACAATCTGATAATTTGTCAAATTTGTGTGCATTATAGCTTCAAATAAATTGTTTGGCAAACATTTTGTATAATTGGTGTGCGCGCAGCCTAAATAATCCCGGTTCGTTTGAGCCGACGCGACGGCGCCGAGTATTACATGTCCTACACGTTCCTGGAACGGTATGCTATTACCGGTCCACACGGTTCAAATGAGCCGGTTCCGGGACCCGGTTCACAATGAGGAGCTGAACCGAGTGAGCCGGGTCAATGAAATGAACCGTTTTGCCCACCTCTATATGAGATGAACCATACGCATGCCGCGATTAGAGGAACGTATTTTAAAGGCTGTAGATGACAATCCATCAACGAGCACTCAACAATTATCAGCACAGTTTAATACATCGAAAACAATAGTACATGAAGGTCTTCATAAACAGCTGTTATATTCATTTCATTTGCAAAAAATACATGAACTAATTCCTGAAGATTTTCCTTGTAGAATGCAGTTTGCAAACTGGGTATTGGATCACCATCGTAATAATTTTAACTTCATGAGCATTATTCTTTTCACGGATGAAGCAAGGTATACCAAAAATGGCATCACCAATTTACACAATATGCATGTATGGGTTGATGAAAATCCTCATGCCACTATTGTTTCGCATTATCAACATCAGTTCCAATCACTTAATATTTGGGCAGGAATCATTGACAATTTTTTGATCGGACCATTCGTTTTGTCAGAACGATTGAATGGACAACTTTATTTGGAGTTCCTTCAGAACGCTTTTCGAGATTTAATAGAGCACTTACCAATTGAAACCCGCCGAAACATGTACTTCATACACGATGGGGCACCACCTCATTTCAGCGTTCGTGTGCGGGAGCACCTGATTAACGTCAATCCAAACCGTTGGATAGGTAGAAGAGGACCAATTGCCTGGCCTCCTCGATCTCCTGACTTAACGCCTTGGACTTTACCTGTGGGGACACCTCAAAAAAATGGTGTATTCCACTCCGGTCGACACTAGGGAAGAACTTTTAGAGAGAATCGGCTGGGTTATTGTTGCGGGTACAACAGTCCTTAATTCGTCGTGCACGCGAGTGTATCAGACTTCACGGAGCCCATGTTAAACCCTCTTATGATGTTTCTCAATAATTGCCTCCGGAGACACCACTGCGTTTATATTTATATTAATTACTTTAAAAGAAATTCAATAAAAACCAATTTCCAGCGGCGTCCTTCAGGGACGCATATCTCCGTAGGAGGGGCCTGTAGGATTTTTTTTTTATAGGAACTTGTCATCTTATTTGTTCATGTTCTATCGGCATCCAAGACATTTCTCACATTTTCCCGGACGCCTGTATAACTATTAGGTGTATAATATAATAATTTATCCTACAACAGATTTCTGATTTAGTTTTTCTCTGATTTTTCCAGATTTTCCAGATTAGTGGCAAACTTGGACAACACACATTATATCAGTAGTAGTAGTGTAATAGGCGATTGAGGGTTTGAAGAACCTGGGGGCACAGGAGCGCTATTAACTTCCTTGACCTGCAGATCTCACACAATGCACAGGGAACCATTTTCACAAATTGGTTTAGTAAACCAACTTAAAAAAAAAAAAAAACGTGATCAACAATTTGACAGACCGGGCTGTAGAAAAGCTTTCCCACCCACGCCCACGGTTTCGAAGACAACATCAACAAAATGAAAACGTACTTTCAGAGAATAATTACCCAACAAGATACATTAATAGTACGATAAAAAACAGAATTCATGCAATATAGAACCGCTCACACAATCCTAATAAACAAAAGAAGCAAAATAAATATATAAACTCTGCCATACGAGGGCGGATTGATATTGCAGCTACCTACCGCTAGATGGGTGCACAAACACAAAAACTTGTTTTAGTTTAGAAATTGCGATCTGTCAAACGTCAGCTGTTAAAATTTCACCCAAATTCATCGATTAGTTTATTTGTTGTAGTCGTTTAAAGTAAGCAACTTTTGTGTTTCTTGAAAAATGGAAAAAAGTGAATTTCGTGCAGTGATTAAACACTATTATTTGAAAGGGAAAACGGCGAAAGAGACAAAAGAAAAGCTCGACAAACATTATGGTGAGTCTGCTCCGTCAGATTACATGGTAAAATATTGGATTGCTGAATTTAAACGCGGCCGAACAAGCACTGCAACAATACCATCAACAGGAAGACCAAAAGAGGTGGTTACTGAAGAAAATATCAAGAAAATCCTCGATATCGTTATGAATGATCGCCGAGTCAAGGTACGTGAGATTGTTGAAATGGTAAACATATCATATGAACGTGTGTTCAACATTTTGCATGAACATTTGCATATGAAAAAGCTATCGGCAAGATGGGTGCCGCGGTTGCTCAGTGTCGAACAAAAACGAGTTCGACAGACCACTTCACAGCGGTGTTTGGACATGATAAAGCGTAATCCTGTTGACTTTTGGCGTCGATTAATAACTGTAGATGAAACGTGGGTCCACCACTACACACCTGAAACCAAAAATCAATCGAAACAATGGGTGGAAGCTGGTGGAAGTGCTCCGAAGAAGGCGAAGACAGTGAAATCGGCTGGCAAGGTTATGGCCACTGTATTTTGGGATGCACACGGAATGTTGCTCATCGATTATCTTCAAAAAGGATCCACAATCACAGGAAAGTATTATCGTGCATTTTTGGATCAATTAATTGATGCAACCAAGAAAAAACGACCACATTTAAAGAAGAAAAAAGTGCTCTTTCTTCAAGACAACGCACCGGTTCACACAGCATTAAATACGATGCTAAAATTACGTGAAATACACTTCGAATTGGTTGATCATCCACCTTATAGTCCAGATTTAGCTCCTAGTGACTTTTTCCTGTTTCCAAACTTGAAAAAATGGCTCGCAGGATTCATCTCAAACGAAGAAGTGATTACCGAAACGAAGAAGTGATTACCGAAACTAACGCGTATTTTGAGGGGTTCCCAAAATCGTATTATTCAGATGGTATAAAAAAGTTGGAATATCGTCTTACTAAGTGTATTGAGCTAAAAGGAGACTATGTTGAGAAATAAATGGTTTTTGAAAAAAAAAATTTTTTTTCCTACTTAGGTAGCTTCAATATCAATCCGCCCTCGTACATCCCACATTTATCAGAAAATATCAAACGAACTATGGAACCTTATGGTATCCAAACCTCACACAAACGCACACACATCGTTTACGAGGTCCCCTCTCAAGACTGTGACGGTTGTCACATCGGTCAAACGAAACAATATTTACACAAAAGACTGCTAGCACATAAATACAGTAAAACAAATTTGACAAAGACCATCAGTTTAACTATAACAATACGAAAATTCGGACAACAGAATACAATCTACAAAAAAGGGAAATCAAAGAAATGATTCTGATTCAACAAAATAAAAAAAAGCATCAATAACAGAAGCGATATCAATATATTACAACTTGATTACATGGACACAGTGGTCTATAAACCGCGCGATATGCAATGGCGACACCGTGTGTTCATATAAATATTATTACACGATCAATGCAGAGGTTTTTTTTTTTATTAGAGTAAAGTATCAAAAAATGGGAAAAAACAAAAAGAAACATCTGCTTGATAAAGATTTATACAGATATTTAAAGATTAAGGTATCCTTGTGTGGCATGCATCAGATATTTAGTTAGCGATGTATTCGGTCTTATCATCGCAAGTTGTGATAGGTTATGTTTATTTTCTTTAATGTGAAATAAGATTGATAAAATTAATTAAAAAATGTGAGCTTATATTATTAAAAATCTTTTATAATTGCTGTAATTTTATATATTTTTTATCGTCGACTAATTTTATTCGGAAATTTCAGTTTTCTATCGTAGCAACTGATTATTTCGTGAAGTATCAAACCCCTCCTCTTTGTTTAATTAACTTTTCTATATAATTGTTAGATATAAACTAAGTAAATAGCATCAATAATTTGTATTTAGTATCTTTATAAATACTAAAACAATTATTGAATTATGTTTTAATTGTCATTTATTTTATATTAGCTTCCCTTTACATAAACTTTTTTAATAATATTCGTTACCTAAAATTTTATGAGATTATATTTAATAATTTTATCGTACATTTCATTGCAAAAGTGAATGTTACTTTGAGAAACATTATTTATTAAAAATTCATAATAAATCGCAGTCAATTTAGCTTCTTGAATTTCTTAAAATCATATTGTTTTATATATTTTTGTTTCTAACTACCCATGTATCTCATCAATATGCGTTTTACATTAATTTATTTACATTTGACATGTGTATTATAATAATATTTGTATATATAGTTGAGTCGCTCTCGCAACCGACATGCGCCACTAAATTAAAATGGCGTCTAATTTGAGATGTTGCAAAATTTTACCTGCCAAGTAATATAACCTACAAAAGCCATTTCAGGACTGCTATAAATAATAATATTCACACACCTTTTGACATTTGTCATAATTATCTTTTGACGTTTGTTATAATTGTCATCAAAAAATTTGTCAACAATGCTTGCCTCCTAAACACTATGACCAAGTGTTATATAAAATACAGGTGTAGAAAAAATAATATTTAATAGCTTTATTTATAATATTTAATTTGCAAATGGCTTTCATATAATAGTATTTTACTATGGGAAGATAAATATACTAAAATATTAATTAATTAGTTCAATTTTATTGTTTTAAAATTGTTCCGGCCAATCGAAATTTGTAGTGGTATTGAATCAATAGGCGCTTTCCTTTTGACATAAATCTCAGATAATATCACCTCAGTTTAGCTGAGATTATATTTTGACGCGTTCCTTTTGTAATCAGCTGACTGAGACGAAGTGAGGTTGGTCAGAACCTTCCTCACTTCAAGTGAGCAGAGACACTCACATCACTTTAGATCAGCTCAGATCTCTAGTAAAAGGAAAGCGCCTATCGTCTTTAGTTCGTACTTTGGCCGTGTCGGTTGCCAAAACGACTCGACTATAGTAGAATTGTATTAGCAATAAACACGGCCAAAATATGAACTATAAATGACGATTTAATACCACTACAAATTGACATCGACAGGAACAATTGCGGAACAAAGAATTAAACTAATGAATTAAAATTTAAGGTTATACAGCTTCTGTTATAGAAAAACTACTAAATGAAAGACAATTTTATTATAATTTGAATATCATAAATGAAGTTTTTAAATATTATTTTTCTATACCCATATTTTATTAAATGCATGACTATACTGTTTAGTAGGCAAGCATTGTTGACAAATTTATACTGTCTAGATGAACATTATAACAAACGTCAAAAGAAAGTTTTGATAAATGTCAAAAAGTGTGTGAATATTTTTATTATGGCAGTCCTGAAATGGCTTTTGTAGGTTATATTACTTGACAGGTAATATTTTGCAACATCTTAAATTTGACGCCATTTTAATTTATTGGCGCCTATCGGTTACCAGAGCGATTGAGCTATAAGAAAGAACATGTTTGAAAATAATATGTATTCAACAGTGGAACATTTAAATTGAATTTTGAAACACTTATCCATATTAAATTATGCAATTCGCTCACCTGTTCTACCTATACCAGCGCTACAATGTACTATTATTGGTGGACCTCGGGGATGCCCCGCCCACACGTCTCCCAGTGCAGCAACCATGTTCACTTGTTGCGCGCGCACGCGCTCTAGAAATTCGATCATGGCCTTCGCTGATTGAGGAACACCATAATCGGGCCAAGACGTGAACTGCCAATGCGACACGTCCCTACTCTCGTCGGTCTGCAAATTGATTTTCATTCAGGTAAAAACACCCAGGTCAGAATAACAACATCGTCACGTTACCTTTGTATTCGTTAAAATCAGAGAACTGAGCGTATAATCACTGTTAGACTCTATCGATATAGTTCTGATTTTGAAATCGCCGAAAGTTGTATCACCGTCGACGTCGTTGGGCCAATACTGTAAACATTTCGGTCTGCCGCGCTCCATGACTCGAGTTGTCATAACTATTACGAGGCTGTGTTGTTCCCAGACCATTTTCCAAAAGTCCGTCGCCGTCTTTTGCAGGGGACCTTGAAAATCACGTTATAATTGGCGAATACATTAAATACAATGATTTGAAGAAGAATAGTAATGATACCATAGCACACTGGTATCTCGTTATCGCTGCGCGATATAAGGCCGTCATGTAAAAAGATTTTTCTGATTCTGCTAACCTCAAAATATCGATCCTTAAGTAACGCCATCTATCCGAAGCATCATCAACTACTTGGTAATCGCGGAGCAACTTTAAAATCACGTGCTAAAATATGCAATATGATTGGATTACATCAACTGATCTAGTTTTTCCACGGTAAAAACGTGGCTGTTGTGATCATTTAGTTCTTACCAAAATAGTCTGTGCTAAAATGCAAGTAATTCTCTCGAGGTACTTAAAATTCTTGGTAAATAGCCATAATGTTTTGCATTTTGAGGTTAAATTTATATGTTAATATTTGTAGATGTGTAGATTTTTTTTTTAATTGTAATGGAAAAATTGCCTCGCTGCAGTGAAGCAGCATTGGTAGACATTATTTGATCACTAACATTAACAGTAAGTCTGAATATGTGAATTTTAGAGTATTTGAAAGCTAATTTTGTATAATTTTAAAGAGGATATCAGAAAACGAGTTGGTTTATTATGACTATTTCAACATTTTCAATTTTTGTTCTGTAATTAGACTTGCACCGGTTTGATAAATAAAGATGTTATAGTAATTATTAATAAGCTGTAATTATTACTAATAACGGGCCTTGTTATCATTGTAAAGTTGAAAAATGTCGACAAGAAAGTAATTGTGTTGAAACAAATCTTGCTTGCTCTGTCTTGAAATGTGAGCCTAGAAATACTATAGATTTGGTATACGCAGTACCAAAGACTGCATCACTTAACTAACTAAATTAGCAAAATGTAACAGTGCCAAAGTGGAAAGAAGTACATCAAATATGTGCCAAAATACAAAGAAAAATGAGATTATAGAATCTTACATTTTGTTATTTGGAAATGTTCTATATTTCTTTTAATCAGTTTATTATAATGTTGGCTTAAAGGAGATGCAAAAGATGCTACTCATGCCAGAGTGGCTGAATATTTTATGAGGCAAATATTGTTATGTGGAATAGTAAAGGCTTCAAAATCTTCCATTACAGTTGAAATCGTCGATTACGTTAGTATCGCAACATTTTAAAAATCCAAACAAATACCTTACAACATAATGGAACCCCAATTAAAGTTAAATTTTGAATTGTTAGAAAAAATTAGAAATGTAAATAAAAGTACCCAACAACTTTTTTAATTTTTTTTAATCCGTTCTATTTCATTATTTTAAAATTATTAATATTAAATTATTGTAAAGTTAATGTCTAAAGTGTTACTTTAAAGTTTATTTCATCAAAAGTTGGAAAATCATTCTGTTTGGGTTTATTATTCTATTACAAGATGGTGCTACTTAAGGAGCGATATTTTGAGGTTAGCAGAATCAATTTTAGCAATGTAAATCGACGTTATGTGATGGCCTTATATCACGCAGTAATAGTGAGATCCCGTTTGCCTTGATGATATATATCAATAGCGCCATCTAGTGGGCGTTTGTACAAACTCTGTCATAACGTTGTAGTTTAAAAGTTTTATCAAGACATGTTTTCGTTGTTTTGTTTATTTTATTGCATATAATCACCTGATAAAATTAATGCTCTAAGACTAAAATCACATTGTATAATAGAAGATGAAAATCTTACTAATATAATATTACGCACCTTGACTTTCAATAAAAATTGAGAAACCATTCCGTTTGGGTTTATTATTCCATTACTAGATGGCGTTATTTATGGATCGATATTTTTAGGTTTGCAAACTTAATTTAATCAATGTAGATCGATGTTATATGACAGCCGTATATCACGCAGCAATAGCGAGATCCAGTTGGCCTTGATGATACACGTCAATAGCGCCATCTAGTGGGTGTTTGTAGAAACTAAAAAGCCGATTCTGCTAATTTAATTTGGAACATCTCTCATTCATATCTTTGTAATTTAAGAAGTTTTATCAAGACAGGTTTTTGTTGTTTTGTTTATTTTATTGCATATAATCACCTGATAAAATTAATGCTCTAAAACTAAAATCTCATTGTATAATAGAAGATGAAAATCTAATATCTAATATCTAATATAAAATTAAATAAAAATTCAGAAATCATTCTGTTTGGGTTTATTATTCTATTACTAGATGGTGTTACTTAAGAATCGATATTTTGAGGTTAGCAAAATCAATTTAAACAATCTAAATCGATGTTATGTGACAGCCTTATATCACGCAGAAATAGCGAGATCCATATCAATAGCGCCACCTAGTGGGCGTTTGTAGAAACTAAAAACCCGGTTTTGCTAATTTAATTTGGAACATCTGTGATATCTTTGTAATTTAAGAAGTTTTTGCTAGATAAAATTAATGCTTAAGACTAAAATCACATTGTACGACAGAAGATGAAAATCTTACTAATATAAAATTACACACCTTGAGTGTTGATGAATGCGTTCTTCTGCTTGTACCCATCAACAAAATTGGCATGGATGTAATCGCTGTCCGTTTCACCGTCCACCTCAGATAACTGTACTCTACTGTGGTCGTAGCACAGCACATCGGTGTACCTATTCTTGGGCAAATTATTTTTCAACTTGGCTACTTTAAAACTGCCATCCGGCGGCCTCGCTCTGATCTCGGCGTATTCCTGTTCCAAACCGGCTCGGCCCCTGTCATTCACGTAATCTAATAGCTGTTGCATCGTGAAAGCGGTGCCATCTCCATGGAGAGAGTCATCATCTGAGAAGCCGCTGGAAGCACTGCTAGGTGGATTAACGTTTACTTCGTCAGCCCAACTGTCCACGTTGTTAGTGGAGGATGATATTTCCAAATCACTGTTGCCGCCCATTCTTTTACTAGCTGGTGGTGTTTTGCCATCTAGAAAAAAAAGAAAGAATCAATGTCTATCGCAGGGGTTCCCAAAGTGTGCGCCGTAGAAAGTAAAGAGGGGCGCCGTGAGTCGATCCTCTATCATTATGCGAAACCACAAATATTCGCGGGTACCTACGAGTATAAAGCAACAATACCTATTTTGAGAGCTCGCATCGGTAAAGAACATAGATAGGGGAAAGGTGGGTACAGTGTTACATAGGGAACAGTGTTACATTCAAAATCCCCGCCCTAATTTTGTAGATATCAACTTCATATGCATAATAGTGTGTGGATTTAGTTGTGGTAATGGCGCTACGTGTAGCTGTGTAATATTGCTGTTTGTCTACGTTATCAGGTAAGAAAAGTGTATTTTCAATTCATAAGAATATTACATTTTGTGGAATAAAAAACGCATAAATTCATTACTTATTTAAATTATGATAGTTTTCTCATACATATAGAAGTTTGGGGCATGATGTTACTTTAATGTAGTGCACATAACATAACCTTTAAAATGAGTGTCGCGCTGTAAGTAAACGCGATATGTTTTTAGTGGATAGAAGGAACTGTGTTACACTTTATTCAGGGGTACAGTGTTACATTTCAGAGCACCTTACTTTTAAGGATAGGTACAGTGTAAGATTTGATTGCCCCTAATTTTTATTATACAATGTACTGTACTGTAACTAGCAGTTCGAATTTATTTTTCCAGAGATGCCTCGTAAACCGAAAACAAACAAGAAATTAAAAAAAAATGACGGCGAAGTCATAAAGGTTGCTGTGATGAAGGTAATAGAAAATGGCTGGTCGATTCGCAGTGCTGCAACAGATTCTGGACCCTGCCATCAAACTCTCAAGAGATATGTTATGAAATATAAAGATACGCCCCCTGAATCCCAAAACACGTTGACTTACACACAGAAGTATGACGCAAATAAAGTTTTTTCAACAGAACTTGAATCGCTTCTAAAAGATTACTTAATTAAAGCATCTAAATTACATCACGGTCTCACACGAAACGACGTTAGGAAATTTGCGTACCAAATAGCCGTTAAAAATAAACTGAAAGTACCAAATTCGTGGAGTCAAAACCAAATGGCTGGCCAAGATTGGCTAAAAGGATTTCGCAAGCGTCATACTAGTTTATCTATGCGTAAACCTGAAGGGACCAGCCTCTCGCGGGCAACAGCATTCAATAAAACTAATGTTAACGAATTTTTTGATAATTTGTCTGCAGCATATAGTCGATTCGATAACCTAGGTGCTTCAGATATTTACAATTTAGACGAGACGGGATTAACAACCGTACATAACCCTCCGAAAATCATAGGTCCTAAGGGACAAAAACAAATTGGCCAAGTCACATCGGGTGAACGAGGAATCTTGATTACAGCCTGCTGTATCATAAGTGCCGGTGGTCAATCTGTCCCTCCGTATTTGATATTTCCACGTGTGCACTTCAAACATCATATGCTGAACGGGGCCCCTAATGGAAGCAGTGGAAATGCTAACAAAAGTGGGTGGATAAATAGTGAAATATTTGTTGATATTTTGAGACATTTTGTAAAATGTATTAAATGCACAAAGGAAAAGCCTGTAATACTTGTCATGGATAATCATGAGTCACATATTACAGTGGATAGCATAGAATTTTCAAAAGAAAATGGCGTAATACTAATAACACTACCTCCACACACCAGTGGAAAATTACAGCCACTGGATAAAACAGTATACAAATCATTAAAAACAAATTATAACGTGGCTTGCAATGAGTGGATGATATCAAATCCTGGACGACCTATAAGTATTTATGATGTAGCTGCATTATTTGGAAGAGCTTACTTGAAGGCATTCACTCCTGAAAATATCATTAATGGATTTAAATTTACAGGGATATGGCCTCTAAATAGGCACATTTTTATTGAGGATGATTTTCTTAGTTCATATGTGAGTGACAGACCGAAGGAATCTGTGGAAGATAATGGACTTATTATAGAACATGAACATGACGGAAGCAACAATAATGCAAAAATTGAAGACAAAATTGAAGGAAGCGAGAATTGGGAAGAGAAAGAAAACCTACCTTCTACATCAGGCATATTAGAAACTCTTGTCTCTCCAGAACAGATTAAACCTTACCCGAAAGCGCCGCTTAGGAAAACTACTACTCGAAAAAGAAACAGGGCTAGCAAAATTCTCACAGATACACCAATTAAGGAACAGATTATTGACGAACTAAACTTAAGAAAAGGTAAAAAGCAAGCAAAAATTACAACAAAAACAAAAAGGCAAGTACAAAAAGTGAAACGAAAGATATTTTCTAAGCCATTGTCTTCATCATCATCATCTGAAGATGAGAGCCTTAAACTTAGCGATAATAGCACCGACAGACTTAGCGATGTCAGTTCAGAAACCGATCCTGATATATTTATTTCTAAGGGAGATTTTGTAATTATAGAAGAAGGAATAATAAAAGGAAAATTTATATATTCAGTGGGAGAAGTCGTACCAGAAAGAGAACGTGACAAATATTTTAAACATATTCCTACATTCAAATTTATACGAACCAATGAAGAATACACCTTCAATAAAAAACAAATCTTTAGAAAACTGCCCATTCCCGAACCATCAGGAGTGACAGAAAGAAGTGCTGATATCTTTATATTTAAAACAAACTTTAATATATTTACAAAAGGTATGAAATGTTTAAAATGAATAAATTCTTTTTTCTTTTTAATGTTTTGCTGTCTTTTGTAATATATTTTTCAGTGTTTATTTTAATTTTTCTTTAATAAAAACTATTTTTCCCAAAACTACGGCGTCTTTATAACTGCAGCGATGTCTATCATATAGATAACACGTTTCCTACTTCTTGTCACACTGTTCCTTTAAGCATTGTAACACTGTACCCATATAGCTGGGAACAGTGTTACAAGTGTCATAATTGTTGTTTTATATCAATACTCGTCACGCTTTTGTGTCTAATAAAGAATTGTTTATTTTAAAATCTAAATAACATTTTACTTTATCGTCTACACTTATTTCAAAAACTTTTCGGAATCATTCCAAAGAGTTAAAAAAGTAGAGAGAAAAAGTGTAACACTGTTCGCACCTCTCCCCTACCTACTTACGTTAGGTCGCCGAAAAGTATCTACGAGCTTGAAAACCGTTGATACCCTACCCCTCCCACGTCTTTACCGCGAGCCGCGCGAAGAGACGGACGTATCAACGTGTTTTGTTTAGCTTTGTTTTTCGACAAAAATCTCACGCAAAATGGACAGATTTTTATTAAATAAACAAGTCGGTAGTCCAAATGATAGTGATAAAGCATCTACTAGTGGCGGCGGGGAAGAAGCAAAGAAACGAAAATACCGTAAATACGATGATAACTATTTGGACTTTGGTTTTACTTCAATAGAAGTAAACAATGAAGAAAAACCGCAGTGTGTGCTTTGTTTCAAAATACTATCATCCGAAAGTATGCTTCTAAGTAAGTTAAAGCGACATCTCGAGACAATTCATCCAACTATGGCTGAAAAATCGCGTGATTTTTTTCACCTGAAATTACAAAATTTAATGAAAACAAAAAACGTGTTCACTTAGCAAGCCTAACGAACTGTTAGCATCATTCAAGGTGGCATACAGGGTGGCAAAAGGCAAAAAACCTCATACTATTGCAGAAAAGCTTATTTTTCCAGCTGCTCTCGACATGGTATGGTGGGAGAATCGGCTGTAAAATTAATTTCCAAGGTACCCTTATCTAACAATACTATCAGTCGAAGAATCCATGATATAGCTGAGGATCTCAATTACCAATTAATAGAAAAAATAAAAAGCAAGGATTTTGGTTTGCAACTTGATGAGGCTACAATAATGATGCACATCTTATTTGCTACGTACGCTTTCTGGCTGATAATATTATTGTAGAAGACCTTTTATTTTGCAAAAGCATTACTGAAAGTGCGAAGGCCCAAGACTTGTTTGAAATTCTTGACAAGTTTATTGCAGAAAATGATTTGGATTGGGAAAAGTGTATCGGTGTATGTACTGATGGTGCTCGATTCATGCCTGGCAGGTATCGGGGTATACAAGCGCTTATTCGTAAAAAAGCAACGAATACTATGTGGACCCATAGCATCATCCATAGGGAAGCTCTTGCATCAAAGTCAATGAGCTCTGAACTGAACCAAGTACTAGAATGTGTCATTGGTGCAGTAAACTACATTAAAACTAGGCCGCTAAAGGCGAGACTTTTTAAAAAACTATGCATAGATATGGGAACTGAACATACGGCCCTGCTGCATTACTGTATCCACGATGGCTCTCACGTGGAAATGTCTTATTTCGTGTGTTCGAATTACACGAAGAAATTCGCACTTTTTTACAGCAAGAACGTCATGAAAACGCCAAATATTTTTTACTGAACCAGATTTTTTGCTAAAACTAGCATATTTGTGCGATATATTTCAGAAATTAAATAATTTGAATCAGTCTTTGCAAGGCAACAACATGTACATTCTAAAACTATGGGAGAGGATTACGGCATTTAGAAAGAAATTGCATTTGTGAATAAAAAAAAAATGAATGAAGGCGGCGGTCAAGATTGCTTCCCGCAATTGTATAAACATGCGGCATCTAATGAACTGGTTGTCTCACAAGACCTGATGGCGCTTTTCACGGACCACCTATCGAAGCTCACCGAATGGTTTTCGAAGTACTTTGCAGATGTTAATGTCGAAAAATTTGCGTGGATCCAAGATCCTTGCCATGCAGAAGCTCCGCCAGGATTCACATCACAAGAGGAAGAGAGTCTCATTGAACTGTCTTGCGACAGCAGCCTTAAAAGTAGATTCACCAGTTCCGATTTGGTGGAGTTTTGGTTATCGATTCAAAATGAATATCCACATTTAACTTTAAAAGCTTTAAGAATTTTCATTCCGTTTGCAACATCATATTTATATGAAGCTGGATTTTCAGCTGTAGCTGTAATCAAGAACAAATATCGCTCAAGGATCAATGTGGAGCAAGAAATGAGAGTAGCAGTGTCAAGTCTTATTCCCCGCTTTGAAAAACTGTGCGGAGATCACCAAGCTCACCCGTCACATTGATTTGACTGAGTAACAATCGTATTTTATTTTTGTCTTTCTTAAGTCGTTCTTGCTTTCTGTTTCAATTCTCAATTTTTATAAACATAGTAAAAAAACTCAATTTCATATTGTGGATGTTTTAATTGTTGTGCCTATCTACCTAACTACTATTATTGTAGGTACCTATTCCTTTCGACTGTATCTATTTCAAATAGCTAGCTAGGGTAGGGCGCCGTGACAAAATATTAAACTTGTAAGTGCGCCGCGGTCTGAAAAAGATTGTGAACCCCTGGTCTATCGTATGCGACCGTGAAAAATTAGATTGCAAGCTTCAAAAGGGGCAAATTTTCCATTGTTGATGCAGTTCATGACATGATTTTGTGAGACCGTCGAATTGGCCTAAAACGAATATCTGAGGCACTGAATATTTTATATATATATATATATTATATCATATAGTTCACGTCGATTTGAACATGAGAAAAAACTCTGCAAAATGGATCCCCAAATATCTGTCTGTTGACCAGAAGCGTGCAAGGGTGGAAGCATTACGTTCGATCTGTGTTCGGTTTGAAAAAGATTCAGACTTCTTAAGCCGTATTGTTAGTGTGGATGAAACTTGGGTACCTTTCTACGACCCAGAAACAAAGCAGCAATCGATGGAATGGAGACACTCTGGTTCTCCAAGGCCTAAGACGTTTCGTGTTCAAAAATCTGCTGGAAAGGTTCTTGCATCAGTTTTTTGGGATTGCCATGGAGTAATCATTATTGATTTACTGGATAAGGGTAGAACAATAACTGAGAATTACTATTCCACGTTACTGACCACTCTACGAGAAAAAATATAGAGCGAAGACGCGGAAAGTTGTCCAAAGGCGTTTTGTTTTTGCAGAACAATGCACCTGCACACAAATCGCATGTTGCCATGCAAACAATTCCTGATTTAGGGTTCGAATTACTCGAACACCCCCCCTTATTCACCAGATCTGGCTCCGTCCGACTATCAAGTCTTTCCTCAACTGATAAAAAAGTTTAAAAGGTCTTTTTTTAAATTAAGTTTAAGTGCTGAATTTTAGGATATTGCAAAATAAAAATTAAAAAGTTGAAAAAACCCCCGTGGGACTAATATTGAGCAACTGGGTCTTAGGAGACAGCAAATGACCCCTTCTATCGACCAATTTAATTTGGCAAACGATACACCGAACACTTGTATATCAAAAAATGTAATTATGTAATACAACGACTAATTTTTTTATGTATGTATGTAATATGTGTATACCCAATTTGTACGTATGTACATAACATATGCAGTAAATTTCTCACTTATACATATATATATATATATATATATATATGTACATAGGTTGGTACCTAATTTATAATCGCGTAATTTATGTCGCAACTGTATACCAACATATGTATTTTAATTAAAAAAAAGTAGTCATAATAAACTTTTTTCAAAATAAATGTTTTATGTAATGTAATTTATTGTAAATCAATTGAAAATGGCCACTACTTCATCGTCATTTTCTTTGACTTTCACAATAATATTCATAGTTTTGACATTAAAACAACTGATTTGTAAATATACCTATAGGTATCCTAGATCGTAAACATTTTTATGTAAGTCCACATTTTACTGTTGCTCTGTAAATTTTTACCACACGCTCGGTCTTTATGACAAACACGGAATTCTTAAGAGGCTCATAAATCTGCAAAGGATTCGATTAGAGAAGCCGTTTCTTTCGCGACCGGAAAATTAAAGTCCGTTTTGCACCTACGCCAGGGCACCTTTGGACACCGCTTATTTTAGGAGGAGATTGAAATTTAATACAACATTACTAAACAACTTTTTTTGCTAGGATTTGTAGCTGCTAAGTTTTACACGATATTCAGATAGTAATTGTTCACAAAATTGTTGAGAACAATTCTTATTGGAATTAGTTGGTAAAAATCTTAACGTAATAAACATTCATAGCCGCCGAAACATCTTGTAATTGGTGTAAAGCTCTTGGTGGATGTTAAGACATGTATTATTATTATTATGGAAGATTTTTATATCAGCAATCAAGGTATGACAAAAAAAGAGACGATTTTGATATGAAGTTGATGTGGCGTTAGCTAACACAAAAATGAGTAAAATGCAGCTAGTTCATAGAAACGTAAAGAAATTTATGATGAGAGAAGATTTTTTTTGTGTATGAGAAAGATATTTTACGATAACATATTGGCGCAAACTATTTCAATGGAGTTAAGAATCGATTGAAAATGACTTAAAATGCGGAAGACCTATTGAAGCAAGAAATCAACTATATACATCAAGAAAGTTTAGGTTTTAGCAGGTTAGCAAATCGCAGAATATGAGTTTCAATTGCCGATAAAATAGGGATGATTTTGCACGAACATTTAGTAATGAATAAGGTTTCAGCACGTTGAATTAGGAAATATTGCCCGCTTTTTTCCGGGTAAAAACATAAAAGAAGCGGTAAGTAGTTTTATAGCATAACATAGGAAAATTGTTGCTATGAATTTTTGCCACAATTTATGGAGCAATTTTGTGGTGAAAATTTATTGGTAGACATTTCTGTAGAAAATTATTGAAGTCTTTGTCGGGAATAGTTGCTAAAAATCTTTGGAAAACACAAACATTCTTTTAGAAAATTGTTGCTAAAAGCTTTTGTTTATATAAGCACAAAATTGTTGATATACGATACATTTCTGTACTATGGTTTTGAAGGTTTTCACAAAATTCATTCTTAAAAAAGATATTTATTTGAAGTGTTTCCTAAAAAATTTCGCCGTAGCATGTGGTAAGAATTTTGTGAATAAATAAGCAGCTGCTTCACATTTTTACAGTTTTTTTTTTTTAAATCAGTGTTCCAGAAATACATATTTCTTATTAACTAATTTGGAATGAATATCCGTCAATTTATTTATTATTGGTACAATTTTTGCCACAATTTATGGTGCCAATGTTGTGGTGAAAATTTGGTGATCACTTATGCAAAAGTCTTTAGCAACAATTTTCTAAAATTAAAATTTATTGGTTTATTGTCTAGTATACTTGCTAAAAATCTTTGGAGAACACAAAAATTCTTTTAGAAAATATTGTCAAAGACTTTTGCATAAAATGTGATCACAAAATTGTTGAAATACATTTCTGCACTATATTTTTCAAGGTTTTCACAAATTTCATGTTAGAAATCATCCCACAACATTCTTAGGAAAAATATTGTTTGAAGTGTTTTGCCTTAGCATGTGATAACAATTTTGTGAATAAATAAGCAGCTGCTTCAAATTTTTGCACATTTTTTTTTAAAACAGGGTTTCAGAAATATATATATATTTTCATTAACTGATTTGGAATGTGTATTCGTTATTGTTATAATTTTTGTCACAATTTATGGTACTAATTTTGTGGTGAAAATTTATTCATTGACATTTCTGTAAAAATTCTTGAAGTCTCTGTTCGGACTAGTTGCTAAAAATCTTTGGAGAACACAAAATAGTATATTATGCAATGAGCATTTAATGATAGCTATTAACACGAGTAAGAAAATTACAATACGAGCCGAAGGCATTCCATTTAATAAATTGAACGTAAAATTTTCCGTACATCTTTGCGAATTTAGCTGGTAATAAATTGTTCGTGGCTACTATGGCTTGTTCCATAATTTCAGGTGGAGTCAAATTTTACATTTCACTGTCATTATCCCTCATTTTTACAGTTTATATTTTCAAAAAAGCACAAATTTTAACTACTTACTAGTAAATTGCAGAGAACTATCACTTTTAATTAATTTTTATATCTGTCAGATATGCAGTCGCCATATTGAATATTGATTGAATATTGGAATGTCGCATTCCTATTGGATATAAACTTGTATCTTAATGAAAAATCTGTATTCCTATTGGACATAAACTTGTATCTTAATGAAAATCTGTATCTTAATGGACATCATTAAAGTACAGGTTCGGCATATCTAATAATACAATTAAAGTATGGGAGTAGAAAAAGCCTTTTAGAACATCGCTGCTGCTAAAGACTTTTGCATAAAATGTGAGCACAAAATTGTTGAATATACATTTCTGCACGATGTTTTTCAAGGTTTTCATAAAATTCACACATTCATAGCATGTGGTAACAATTTTGTGATTTTCTTTAAAACAGTGCTTCATAAATATATATTTTTTTATTAACTGAATTGGAATGAATAATATTCGTCAATTTATTTATTATTGTTCCTATTTGGGAATAAAGCTAAAACAACCGTCTACCAACAAGTAAGCAACTGGATTGAAAATCGATTAAAAAGGGCTAGACAGAGTGGAAATATTAAAGTTAAAATTAATTCATTGACAAAGATTTTTTTTTAAGAATTATATTTTAAGTTTGTCAAGGGGGCAAACAAAGTAGGTACTATTTTAGATACGTTATTTTTTATTAATCTGTATAGATATTTACCAAACAGTGGCAGTGGAGATTCTGGACAAGTTGTCATTGACTGCAGACACGCTGACAACCACTCATTATGGTCCAGCTGGAGCAGACCGCCCAGCTGCGTCGGCAGAGCTTCCCTTCGTATGTGACTGAGCAATTGCGCTACCGATACGGTAAACACTCTCTCCCGCAATTTCTCACGCACGAACAGTCGCAGTATCTTGAACGGAGCCTTAAACCACAACGGAGCAGTCACTATGAGCACCTTCTTTAATCTAGCCGGATAGCCACCCTGTAAATAAAGAAAACAAATATAAAAACAGAAATATTGTTTATCAATATTATAGTTATTAAACATAAAGATGTCTGGAAATATTCGGAAATATTTCTATGTAATAAAGAGTCGTCTTCTGGCAGTTTCAAAATGAATTAATATGTATACGAATGTAAAGTCGGAAGTCAATAAAATTAATTAGTCGGATTATTCACGTAATTTAATCAGAAAGCTTATCAAAAAAATAATAGAAAATATTCCTATTTAATTTTATATATTTTGTACTGTTATAAACACACGAATACGAGTATTGAACAAGATTACTTTATTCTTATAGTGAAACGCAATCACTAATACTATTAATTGAAGCAATAGCTTTCAATAGTCTGCAAATAGCAATTTATAACAATCTAATTTGAAAAATATGTCACTAACGAATATTAAAAATAAAAAAGGATGGTGATGGCGAAAAGTGACCGGAAGTGCGATCTTTGTAAGCTACATAAGGGGCACAGTACTTAAATGACCCGTTCTGAAAGTACCTGTGACAAGCTCACACATTTTACCCGGTTATTTGAAAGATTTTCGAATGCAATAAGCGGGTACCCATAGTAAAGTAAAGTAAGATGTGGTAAAGATTTACATAACCGTGTAAATCCAATGACCAGATTTAATTTTCAAAAACGCCTCCTTTAGTGTTTGCGGTTGGTATGGTAGGACACGATAAATGAAACTAAAGATAAAGAGAATCCAACAGCGTCAAGAAATCCAAGAAACTGGTTATGGTCAATCAGTGAAAATAACGTCAAATTGGTTATTTTTATAGTGGTTCTTTGTAACCATACACATACATACACGAATTAAAAATTCATACATATATGTATGGATGGAATGAATGCACAATCTGCCCAAGAGTCAACATTACAGTAACCAACACACAGACACGTGTTTCAGTCTAGTATGTTTTCATAAGTGTACGACATGCTTGCTGCAATGCTCAATTAGCTCCAAACCACACGCATATCGTCTCTTTACATAACGATGTCTATGAGAAAATCTCGGCGACCTCTGTTATGCAAAGACAACGCGCCAAGTCTCTATTTTTACTTACTATTTCACCGCAAGCCATTTAGATTAATTCATTTTCTTTTGATGTAAACGAAAATAATTTGGAACCGTTTGCTACACATTTTTTTAAAATGTTATCTCTTAAATTTGTCTTTGGCATGGAAGCAGTTTCTTATGACAATTCTACAACGATTATCAAATCAAACGATCACATCAAATACACATAAAAATGCAATGTTTCTAACCACACTTTTTTCCATTGGCGCGTTGGTTCGTAGTTAAATGAAGGTTTGGTATTTTGCTATATATTTCTGCTAAAAACGTACATCGACTTTTAAATTTAAATAAATAGAATTTTAAATAAAAAAAAAACTTTTTCCAATTTAGGACTGAAAAGGGTGAAATAAATTCACTTTAAGGGCCGGTTTTTCCAACACCGGTTAAAGTATCCGGTTAACTAATCATTGATTACGCTTAATCGTTGATTATCTCTAACCGGCGTTTGTCAATGCCAAGAAATACGCCGGTTATCTGATCAGTGATTAAGAGTTTATTTTAGAAGGTTGGTAACAAAAATGCTCGTCCATTTGATCTAAATTAGCATATTTGTTATAATAATATTGGCGCTATTTCCTATATTTGAATTTGTTCTATGTGCTTTTTGCCTTTATTTTTTTAAAGATTATATTCATTATATGTAATTAGAAATTTCATTTTAGTAAATAAGGTGTAAGTACTTATTTTGTGAATATTGCATGAGAATTTTTATGTACATAGCACATATTTCAAATTTCTATTATTCAATAAATAACAAATGCCACAAACTTGAAACTGAAATAAATTTATTGATTACTTATTGCTATTAAAAAATACAAAAATTTTGTAAAAATGAAAAAATTAATTCAATATACATACATATATGAAATTAACAGTTACCAAAATTATGTAAAATATATACCTAACAAAATCATAAAAACAGGAAGTTTGCTGAAAAAGAAAAGCCTACATCAAGCTGGATTATCAGTCGCACTATAATGGTATAAAATATTGTACTTTGCATTGCCATATCTGAGATGATTTAACTTACACCAAATTCCTGTGAGGTAAATAAAGCCAGATATTTTTACTGAAAGATCATACATCAGCTGTTTATTAAGAACAATACATTCTAACTAATTTTATGTCCTTTAATCAAAGAAGGTTTATTGAGAAAATCTTGTTTCCAAATTGGTTTACACGATTTCAACATAATAAATGTTATGTTCTGGAGGAATCGGTGTGAACTTGACAGTGCCTGTAATAATTATTAGTGCAGAATTTAACTGCACGTCAACTTTACAGGCATGTACATTATTCATCCAAACCCAGTTCAGCTAAAAGAATTTAAAGTGTCTGCATATAATCTCAACGTAAACCTGCCAGCTTCTCTACAATTTCTTCCATATTTTCAATTTCATTTGTAATTTTTCAGTATAGTTTAATATGTTAATGACATATGTAAAGTGAGTCTAAAATATGTTCGACTAAAATGATGTTTTCACAAGGTGCTATTAAATGCAATGACAAAAAGGGAATGAGCAAATGCAAGCATAAATTGCCAAAAAACTTCCAAAGCTGTATCATCCTCATCAGAGAAAATAATGTATTCGTAGTTATTAATTAATTAAATTTCTGTAGTAAGCTAAAAGTTACAAATATTTAATATTATGCTATTTTTATTTTTAATTATACTGTTCATTACATTTATAGAAGAAACAATACAATTACTAAATCACTGATGTAAATAATTAGGTATTAATTAATTCCAAAAAATACTTTATACAGTAAAACAAATGCATATGAAAACAACAGCTGTCAATAATAACAGAAATAATAACAGAAATTCAAATCTTCTAGGTTATGCGCATCTGTACATAGGCCTAATCACTGTTTAATATTTATCAGGTATTTCTTTCGCCGGTTAAAATTTGGTCGATTAACGACGTTCTTAATCAACGATTAGAGTTAACCGGCGTTTGAAAAACGCAAATTTGTCCTAACCGGTGTTTTAATCAATGATTACCCTAACCGGCGTTTTAATCGGAGTTGGAAAAACCGGCCCTAAGCCAAATAAATTTAATTCCGGTTTTTGTTTATATTTCAGGCATTTTAGGACGAAATAAATAGACGTCAAATAATTCAGAATGCCTTCTCATTGGTTGATATCTTGATTTGCCAGAAATTTTGCATTATTGACCAATCATAATAATTGTTTTAAAAAGTATCTTCCCTAACAATAAACAACCAATTAGATAATGGATATGAGAACTGTATATGGCATAAATGACTTCTCATTGGTTGATATCCTGATTTGCCAGAAATTTTGCATTACTGGCCAATCAGAACGATTCATTTAAGAAATTTCTTCCATAATAATAAAAAACCAATTAGATAATGCATGTAAGAATTACAACTGTATATTGTATAGTTTGTATTAAAAAATAAAGTCAAAAGGATAAGTACCAATTACTTTAAGCATTCAAGAATATGTTAATGGATAACAAAATTTATAAATAACTAACCTATTGTAAATGTATAAAAAGTAATTTACTTTAAATTATGTATTTAGTAGATTAGCATATTGCAATCAACATTTTATTGAGGTTATGTCATGCATCCGTACAACGAAGTTTTAAATGTTTCTCTTAGATAATCTTTAAATTTTAAAAATAATTCTAACTTCAAAACATTTTTTCTTCTTATTAATACTTTTTCTAAAATATCCCCTTCAAAAAGAAAGAACATAAAACTTTTAAAATCAACATTTACTCAAGAAAAAGTGAAAGATCGATGGATGAACAATAAACATGGAAATTCTTATTTTTTTTCTATCGTTTTGTATAACACTTCAGGTGGTAAAACTTAAAAGAGGCCAGCTCAACTTGGCTACCAAGAAATACGTAATTCACGCAAATTAATTGGAGGGAAGAGACGACGCAAAATTCTTTAGCACGAAAAAACAGGTAACCTCAGTTAATTACTGTAACGAAGCGAGAGATATATTTAGAGACACTTTTTGTATATACGCCGATATCTAAGCGCTAAGCTACCTATTCCCAAAATCTATTTTTAGATCATTCTGAAGTATAAATAGCGCACTAGCTTACTGAATGAAATGAATGCACATTAACAATCGAGGTTAAAAAATCACGACAACGCACAGTGCGATATATTGACAATCTAGCAGGACGAAAGAGATTTTTTCGAAGTATTCAAATAATTGCAAAAAGCTAATATATCAACTGCTGACGTTCCATAATATTAGGAAATATTAGTTTAAGTTTAATCATGGCTTTCCGAATGTAGACAGGGTTTTTGTTTTGTATACCGTTTTATACAGGATTGCCTTTTTGTTTAATTTAAATATAGTTTATTTACCTATTCAAAACGTAGAGAAATATTTCAGACAAATGATAACATGTAACATTTTTTCTGCTTTAAGTTTGCAATTTAGACATGAAAAGACGGAGTAAATGAAGGCAACAAACAAGAAAAACAGTAATTACGAAAAGTAGCTAGAAGTGGGTAGAGATAGTCAAGAACTGCAACCAAAAACGCGGAATAAACATGAATTTAAAAAAAATATATTTTCGATTTATAGCGCACGATGTCAAAGAATGAATGGATCGAAGCAGCAATTGGAGAATACATTCGACAGAAACTGGGCTTGTCTCAGAACATGTCCTTATAAAATTTTTTTTAACAAAATTCATCTCAAGTCTAATTTTCAGTTGTTTGAATTCTTTATGAATTTTTTTAATCTTAGTACGTAATTTATAAAATATAGGCAAAACTCAACTTTTTCACTGAAGTAAACTACCACTTCCAGTCTACCGATTTACAAAAATACAAAATTTTGAATTGATGGCTATAGCCGTTTGACCGCTACAGTGGTCACACACATACACACACACACACACAGAGAGAGAGAGAGATTTGTTAAAAATATTTTTTTCGGCATCAGGAGACTTAAAAACCTGCCAAAATCTCGCGGTCGAAAATTCTCGTCATGACAATACTTACTTATACTACGTACAAGAAAGTAAAAGGCAAAACGGCGATGCCTTAGCCATTGTTTCCTATGGGTAAACGTTCCTCTTAATGCTGTGCTCCCAGATTGAAAGAAAACGATTTTAAGTGGGCGTGTCGGGTATTTTTCCGAATTGTGTACATTGAGTACATTGACATACGTTTCAGACTGTCATAGCTAATCGCAGGTGGTGTGAGAAAGATGAATATTCATGTTAAGTTGAAGCGGTAAGGCACTCTGATTTATGCGTGCCCCGTGCGTTTGAAAACTCCGCCTGCTAGCCGAAACTGTATGTGACGCTACCGCTAAATTCAAATATTTTATATTTTAAATATGAATAAAAATTACTTTTGAAAACATAATATGGGTTAGAAACCGAGTATAAATTTCTTTAAGTTGTTTATTTTAAATGTATATCAACCTATGTTAAGCATTATTTGGATAAGAAAATGTTTGTATTATATTTAAGACTTGTGACGTCGAGTTTATGTGGTACGTTTGGTACGTGAAAATATGTGTTAACTAAGAGGTGAAGAAAAAAGGGGATTGCATGTGCGTCCCGATGAACGCAGTCCGATTGATCGAGGAAGCCGACAGGGAACTTTCAAGACGATAGGTCGACAGCATTAGACTGTCCTTAGATCGTTAAAAGTAATAGAAGGTGCCTTATTTATATATAAGTAAGTCGACTCAAACATAGCGGTTGACAGCGTATTAGACTGTTTTGAACCGCATAAATAATATAAACGGTTCTTTATTTATATAAAGAGGTCGGCCGACTAATAAGTATTGAATGTGTGAAAGTTTAATATACAGGTTCGGTCTGTTGTACCTGCTGTACCTTGCATGCCAGCTGAAGTCCATGTATTGAAACGAACGTTGTTGCCAGTATTTACACACATGTGGGCAGTGGGCATGTACTGTTCGACGCTCGACGACGGGTCGATACGATTATTACGATCATAAGATTCCAATATAATGCATGTGTGCATGTTGCAGAGGTTGTTATCTTCATTTTTAGGTACTATTCCCATTCGTAATATTCTTAAAAGAGTATCTTAAGTTAATATTATATGAATTCCTTCAGATTTATTATTTTTGTGATTGAATTTAATAAGGTCTACTTGTCGCCTCGCGTATGTATATCTGTTAGGTAGGTACGGTTTGGCAACTCTTTTCGTGTTATGTACGGAAAGCCGCATGCAAGAAAATCATAGGCCAAACCTGTATATTCATATAAGAAGTTGAAAGAGTGCAAGTTCACCTATAGAAAAAGGAATAAGTGACTTATAAAGGACCTACAGTAGTTAAGGAAGCTCTTGGTATCTCTACCGTCGGAGAAGGTCTATCACTAAGCAAACCGACAACGGGAAGATTTTCTGTTCAGTGAAGAAAGAATAAAAGAAGATGAAAATAAAAAAAAGGTATTTAAAAGTTATTAAGTGCGAGTGCTAAATCAATGAAAATGTTAAAATTTGTCTTAATCTAAAAGATATTATATGCGTTGTATGTTTAATCAGAGCATAATTTTTTTTCTCATCTATGCCTATGTTGTTTGTGTTTATGTAGATATTTTGTAGGTACGATAATATTTAAATAGTTGCAACTAATCCTTCAATATTGAATAAATTTTGAAATTATTATCATAGTGTGTTTATTTTAACTGATTTAATATTATTTTGCAGATAAAAGTGTTGGATTCTAATAAAGATGTTATTTATAATTAGAATAACATTGTTTTCTTTGTTTGTACCATTTAATGCCCTAGGATTATTTTTTAATCTCTCTACTTGAATCGTCCTGGGATAAAAATATGAGCTAGCCTGGAAAAATTATGTAGTTTTCATTTTATTTAAAAACATAAATGAGTAATATTTGAATCCTTATTTAAACGAATTACATATCGGGCATAATTTGATAGTTTCGGTACATGTACCAACGTTTCACTTTAAAATTTCTCCAACAATGAGTCTTGCAGTATTTGATTTTCAAATTACAATTTTAATTGTAAAAATATTTTTTCGACTCTTTGAAGGACGTAGTTAGACATTTTTTAAATTATGATATTGTCCTTAATTTTCCGATATTTCTCTATTTTATTTTTTTTTTCTACATATATTTTCGGAAAAAAGCTATCATACTTCTTTCCCTTTTTCAATAATACAAAAAAATTATTGTTTAAATACTTTAAAATATAAAGTCAGGATTTGGAAGAAACTGATTGTGGTAGTGGACGCTCCCCCTTAATCGATTATTTTAATCGTAGATGAAAAATCCGGCCCTTAAATTTTTGAGGTAATAATGAACCAACACAGTTAACACAAATAAAATTGTAATTTTACTATCATAGCCGATATGATATTTTTAAAGAAATAATTTCATGTCTTTCAGAAGTAAAAAAAAAAAAAAATGCGACCAAATGGAATTATGTATGTACAATGTTTTAAGAATTAGTAAATTTGACGCCTCAAAAGGAACCCTGCTGATGAAACTGTCATTGTAATAGTGATACAAATTTACATCAAGAGCCACAATAAATAACTACATCAAACAAATTTAGATACATTATAATTTATAATTTACCGAAAAGATGATAATTGTATACTGTTTCTGGGCGATAATAGTTGTGTCTAGTGTCTACAACCCACACACGCATCCACTTATATAGACATGAACACGTATTAAGCAGAGTATGTGTGCGGACTTCTGTACAAAAATGGAACAGTTGCTACTTGTTAAACATCATCTGTCTTTCTCTGGTCGACTCCTTACGTCGTTACACACGGAGGGGAACTGAGAATGGAAAAGACTTGCGTTTGCTGTTTAAACAGATGACTCATTCATACACCGTGAAGGACATATCAATGGGATTCTCCAAAACAATATTCTAATGCAAGGCATATGCAGAATAGATGAGTAAATATTTACACTATTACGTATCTGAGGTATTCGAAAAAATGCCTTTTAACAATTAACATATTTTTCGAATTGTTGTATTAAATTGCAGTGCGTAATAAAGTAATATCTACTTGATACATAAATCACATAAACAACAATAAGTACATATTTAAATAGAATGTTGCATTTACAAAAATACTCTCTCCTAGTATCCATTTTCGTATATGTAATCACTATTTAATATCTATTATTAACTCTACGTATTTCAGCTGCTATTTTCCGAGAAATGACCTCTGATGTTTATATAATCCATTTTACAAAATTCGTAAATGTTGCCGCGAACATCGGAGTCTGGACCACCACACTGTGTGTCATATACCGCGTGATCAGTCCACTGAACGAAAGCTTCGGTGTCAGTCGGACCTGTCGACTGTCCATAAATTATTTGCTTTAGATGATTTGGATAGTAACCGATCGTAGTAGTATTGCCCAAAAATTTCCCCAAATTCGAAGTTCGAAAAAGTTGTGCAAAATTTGAATTCCAGAGTATTTTACACCATTACTAACTAAAGAACAAGCCCTGACGAACGTAACGTATTCCGCGCGTCATACTCCGCTAGTAGTTGTAACACAAAGAGCTTCTTGTTATTTCAGTTTAGTTTCTTATAGCAATTAGCAATTTCTGTATATAGGTTATTTGCACCGGCTTTTAATAGTGGTAACATCTAATAACGGCCATTTTTCAACAAATTCTAAAAGTGGATTTGACAAATGGAAGATGAAAGATGTAACACTGCAAGAGCTGGCTGATGATATGTGTTGATTGCTGAAACGAAAGACAAACTGGAACAACACCTACAATTTTATCAAAAAGAAAAAAGCATGGAAGTAAACACTAGAAAAAGTAAAATCATGATAGTGTCCCCTAAGGAAAAAAGGCATAAAATTAAAATCAAAAAACGAGTTTTACATACCGAATACAGTCATAGAAAAGACGGAAAAAATAGACGAAGAAATAAAACAGAGAGTTGAAAAAGCTGGAAGACTCTATAACACCTTGTGACATTTTTTGGTAAGAAAGAGGTACCACAGGAAATAAAAACACAAGTATATCAGGAAGTGGTCAGACCATCAGTAGTATACGGCGGTGAATCCTGGACCTTAACGAAACCGAACAAAAGTAAAATAATATCTGGTGAGATGAGATTCTTGTGAAGAATAAAAGGAATCACAAGAAGAGTTCGAGTAAGAAATGAGTCATATTTGTCAGAATTAAAGACAAAACCCATAGATTTGGTGATCGGAGAAAAGCAATTGGGTTGGCTTGGTCACGTACGTACGATGGATGAAAATAGATTAGCAAAACAAAAGTCTATAAAACCAGGGTAGACGGAAAGAACAAGTTAGGATGACCACGACATAAATGGGAGGAACAAATATACGGCAAGAGGAGAAGCGATGGATACAATGGAGCAAGACTAGACTATTAGCCCAGGATAGAAATTATCGCATTGAATTTTGGAATTTTGCAAAATAACAATTAAAAAGTCAAAAAAAATCACGTGGGGCTAATATTGCGTTATTGGGTCTTAAGAGGTAGCAAATGACCCCTTCTATCGACGAATTTAATTTGGCAAACGATGCACTAAACATCCTGTATAATAAAAGGTAATGCATTATTTTCTTAATCTGCGCATATAGATTGACCTTGAAAAATTTTATAAAAAATTATATTTTTCAAAAACCTAAGGAATGAATTTTTATTTATTCGTATATCACGCTTAACAGAGGTTTTTGAATGTGTTACTTAACCAGAACAGTTCACATTTATCCAGTTAAAGATGATAATATCAAAAAAAAAAAAAAAACGCACCGGATACAATACAAAATTAGATATTTCTAATAATAATCAAATACAGCTTTGATATCATGCAAAAAAAATCGATAAATTACACACACACGGCTCCCTTCCCCTCATCGAACAGAACACAACCACCAACCAACCCTCTTTTAATATTAGTCACAGGCATTTGTCTTTTGCTGCAAGCGATTTCCGGTCAGGTTTGCGAAATCAATACATATATGATGATGCAATCCACTGCATAGAATTTATGCATTCAACGCGATTGCATATATATATATATATATACGTCAGTTGATAAAAGAAGCGCACAATAGGAGCTATTTAATCTTGCTGTAAATGCTGCCGGATGAATAGCTATCTCTAATTAAAAAGAAGCATCACAATAATCAATAACAATAATAAAAAAAAGAAGGAAGAACAAATCGAAAGTCATCAACAGTTGGCCTGGAATCCGGGTTATTGTTTCATTGAATCGTTCATTTTGCATACACAATCCGATTCGAATAAGAAACAATAACGGCAAAGACAATTCTGCCGTTATTGTTTCTTATTCGAATCGGATTGTGTATGCAAAATGAACGATTCAATGAAACAATAACCCGGATTCCAGGCCAACTGTTGATGACTTTCGATTTGTTCTTCCTTCTTTTTTTTATTATTGTTATTGATTATTGTGATGCTTCTTTTTAATTAGAGACTTGTTTTTTTTTTTACTAAAATGAAAAAGACCAGATTTTGAATTTGTGTTGGGGTTTCCTTGTTCATCTAAATTTGTGAATATATGAAGGATTCCTTCGATATAGTGTTATTTAGTAAGACCGGGAATCTAATACGAAAATATTCAAATATTCGATTATTCAACTCTGAATAATTTAATTTTAAAACGAAATTATTCGAATATTTGAATACTCGGATTTAAATATTCGAATAGTTGAAATCAAATCGTATTCAATTTCTAAATGTAACAAATAGGTATTTCCTTCTAAATTTCTGCAGATTTTCAAATGTTTATAAAAAGCATTTTTCGAAATTACGTCTTTTGCTATTATCAAAAAATATTTTTTCGCGAATATCTGGCAAGTCATGCTTACTATACAGACCTATTAAGAGTATGAAGGTCTTTAGAAATAGATATTTAATAATATTTGTATAAATAAATCGAATTTGAGACAGGAAGAAGCACTTTCAGTTTAATATTTTAACTGATTTATTGTCTTTTAAAACTGTGTAATTAGTTATTGTTAAGAAAGGTTAGGTAATTATTTTGATATTCAAATAGGTTTACAGTAATAGCTAGACAGCGGACGTGCCAGGTTTAAATTACGACGGAGCAAAGAAATAATTTAAACAACACGCAGTTACTCAATAGCACTATTCATATGGTGACCTGCAACATCTGTTATTGTCCCAAAACGACAGCAAAAAAAAGGCGTTTCTTCATCGGCGTAGGTAGTAGCGTGAGGGGTTTTTAAAATTTATTATATTTACCTTATATTTCGCATGATAAATAAAGTTATATATGTATATGTATACATATTCATACTTGCGTTTGTTCGTTTTTTCAGTGTTTTGAATGTTAATTACGTACTTCGTAATTTTTGTGATAGTTCCTGTTTAATACCGTTTCATTGAATCGACTTCTCCCAATTATCTAGACGTAAGTGTGCACTGGATTTCGTTTAGTTTCAATAACATACGCATACATTTTTAGTTATCATTTATTTAGATGTAGAACATTGTTTATGTTACTATTATAACGTCGAGAAATAGATTGTGAAACAATGGCGAGTTGGATTGAGGGTCATACTGATTGTATGTCCATTGTCAGTGATTCCGATATTATTGCAAAGTTGTAAAATATCGTTACAAAATGCCCAAAAAGTGCACGTACAACGTCACTTATCATCGCTAAAACATAGACAGACATTGGACCCGTTGAAAGCTGACAATTTTAACGAAAAACTCTGTGAAGCTTTAATGGCGGCTAATATCCCATTAAAGAAACTTGACAATCCCACATTCAAAACATTTCTTCAAAAATATGCTGGTCGAAATGTTCCTGTGGAATCCACCTTACGCAAATATTATGTTTCTAAGTGCTTCACGAAAACAGTAGAATGCATTAGAAGACATTATATAAGTGCTGACGATATATTAGGACGCTGTGTGGTAAATGTTGTAGCTGGTGTACTACATCCAACTATTCCATATAACGCATATGTAATAGCATCTAAAGTTATAAATACAGTTGATGCGGAAGCAGTTGCTAAAACCATTGACGAGAATTTGCACAAAATGCTTCATTCGGACGACAGGTACAGGGGAAACATACTTTTATTTGTTAGTGACAGTGCCGCATATATGTTAAAAACAGGCTGACTATTAAAGGAAACATATCCTTATATGCTGCATATTACTTGTGTAGCACATGCTCTCCACAGAATCTGTGAATATATCGGAGACAGGTATCCGGAAATTGATAGACTTGTATCCGCTTTTAAAAAAGTTTTCAGAAAAGCACCATCAAGAGTAGCTCTTTACAGGGAAAAATTTCCAACTTTGTCACTACCTCCCTCGCCAGTAATAACTAGATAGGGAACATGGTTGGAAGCTACTAGTTTGTATGCAGAGAATTTCGATAGTTTACAAAATTTCGTTACACGTTTAAATGACGATGCACGAAGCATTTCTGAATGCAAGAAATTAACACAAATCCCAAATTTAAAAAATCAGTTGTTATTGCTTAAGGAAAACTTTGGAAATTTGCCTAAACTAATCACATATTTTGAAAATCGAAATCTCAAATTAAAAGATGGATTAACCACATTAGATGTGGCTATTAATAATTTCAAAAGTATTCCAAGTGACTTCGGATGTGGCCTTCGGCAAAAGTATTCCAAGTGACTTCGGATGTGGCCTTCGGCAAAAGTTAGACGCAGTTTTTAATAGAAATCCAGATTTAATAAGATTGCGGCAATTGGTTATGGGGACAATGACCCAAATCTAACTGCTAAATACGCTGAAATAAAAGAATATTTCCAGTACGCACTTATAACCAGTTGCGATGTAGAAAGGACGTTTTCTATCTACAAGGATGTACTTCATTCAAAGAGAACAAATCTTACAAAAGAGAACTTTGAGAAAGTATTGCTAGAAAATATTAATACTGCTTTACTCGACTTGAACTACAAAATGAACAAATAATAAGGTATTTTGTATTTTATAGATCACCAGCCACTTGTTATCCAATTATATAAATAAAATTAAAACCTCTTTACAAATACAACATTTCAACAGTGCGCCCATGGGCGATGAGTCACCAACCTTTCGTGTCCGCTCCCTAGTAATAGCACATAAAACCAGCCGTTTCATTTACTAAACGCTAATTACATACATTATTATGCTTTAGAATATGTTTATGGTATTACTGTAATCTTTATATGAAAATTTTCTTGATAACAAATTATAGTATCTTTTTATTGCACTTGCAATGGATACGGTTTAATTTTTGGATAAATCTAAAATTGCAGCATCTATTTCTTCTATCCAGTCAAAAATCACTGACATTTTTTCGTCTTCCAAAATAGTCGAACAAAAACAACACATTGGGCAGTTGATAACTACAATTATTTACATTGATACATTGCAATATCATTTGTTGGTATAGAGGTTTCAGAAACCTCATGTCAAATAGTGCGCGCTCTACAAAATTCCGGAAAATAAAACAATCCAGTTAAGGATTGATGAGCTGTATGAGATTGAAAAACAAAAACGTGCTGAAGAACTGAGCAATGCAAATGTGAAGCATTTTGCGCTGACAACCGACTGTTGGAGTTCGAGAGCAATGAGTCTTACATCACAATAAGTGCTCATTATATAAATGCAAACTGGGAACATGTAGCACGCAACATTACCACTGAAGTAATGGAGGAACGACACACCATACAAAATATGTGGCAGTGGTACACGGCAATGCCGCAAATATTGTACGGGAGCAGTTCTGCAGCTGCCGTATGATTCATTTTGTTATATTGCACATTCACTGCAATTGGTTTTGAACAAAATATTAGAGGAAAACCACATTATTGGCAAATGCAGCAATTATTATTGTTGGCCATTTTAAGCATTCTAACAGCGCGACAGCTGCTTTAACTCACAAACAAATTCAATTGGGTTTAGAAAAATACAAACTCGTTCAGTCAGTTAAGACCCGTTGGAATTCACGGAACATTTTTGGAACATTTTTTATGTTGAAACGGATACTGGAACAGCGTGAAGTATTGATCAGCGTATTATCTGACATGCCAATAACCACAAGAGCTCAGGCAGGACATTTAATGTAAACTGAAGATGAATTGTAACGTATGTAGAACCAAGTAATATTGCGAAAGTAGTAGGTCATCACACAGGGTCTCGTTCTATAGACAAGGCTCATATACATAAACACAAACTACTTGTTGTTACATAAACAATGCTTCACTGAATAGGTTAAGATAATATAGTTAATATAAAAGGGTAATCTTAGGATTCATTATTCAATATTCCGTAGGCAGTATTGAGTAGTCAGTATTAAGTAATTAAGTATGTATATATACTTAATTACTTAGTTGTACTCTACAAATAAAAGCACATCACAACATTCATATGTGTTTGATTAAACGTCCAACCCTCTAACAAGGAACGGATGGCACATGGCGATCCTGCCAGATAATTTTTGGACCTTCTGGCAGTAAGATGACACAGTTAGCAGCATAAGGGAAACTGAACACCTCCACAGGCGTACGTAAATTCCAGCGCATGAGCGCATCACAGACGAAAGAAGAAGACATAATCAACCAAATTGGGTTCAGTGGAACGACAGCTGGTACTTCCATCACAGTTACACCATGGCAAATTGGAGGCAAAAACTGTAGCTAGATCATTTGTGAATAATTTCATTCTAAGGCATGAAATACCAAGTGAGATAGTTACAGATAAAGGTCAAGAATTCCTAGCGAAGGTGTTCAAAAAGAAACAGCAAAGATGTTAAAAATAGAACAACTCAATAGTACTGCTTATCATCATGAGACCTTAGGTTCATTGGAAATTACACACAAACATTTAGGAGCGTATCTTCGCATTCAAACGTCGAAATATCCAGACGCTTGGAGCTCGTGGGTACATTTCTGGTGTTTTTCTCTTAACAGAAGCGTGCACTCAAAACAAAATATACGCCATATGAATTAGTTTTTGGCAAAAAATGTAAACTACCTACCAATTATATTGGAAACTAATGATCCAATATATAATTTTGATAATTATACGAATGAATTAAAATTCAGATTATCAAGCGCATGGAAAGATGCAAATAGTAATTTAGAGAATAACAAAATAAAAAGAACCGAAAACTTAAATAAAGCCTCAAAATGCATTGCATACAAGTTCAATGAAAAAGTTCTTTTGAAAACAGAATCAAATTCTAAAATGGACAAGGGTCCTTATAAAGTAATTAAAGAAGAAACTCCTAATTTAACTTTGAAAATAGACAAAAAATTAGTGGCAGTGCATAAAAACACAGTGAAAAGATACATAGAATAGTAGAATAAATTTTGTATTTTTATATTTTAAGTAAACTAAATTATTTATGGAATATAAGAATAATTGTCTTACACTAGAGTATCTAAGTTTGTAAAAATTAGAAGGTCATCACTCATCACTACTCATCAGCATCACACAGGGTCTCGTTATATAGACAAAGCCAATATACATAAACACAAACTACTTGTTGTTATATAAACAATCCTTCACTGAATAGGTTAAGATAATATAGTTAATATAAAAGGGTAATCTTAGGATTACACATCACAATATCCATATGTGTTTGATTAAACGTCCAAACCTCTAACAAGGGACGGACTGTGAACGTTCATTGAAAATATTTTTCAAATACTGGAACCCTTCGTGTTGGCTCTACAACTTTATTGTCATCAGAATCACGGTTCGCAAGTGTTTCCTAGAATGTTTTCGTTACTGGTGCTTCACCAATTGGAATATTTGACATTAGTACATTTCTAGGATCCAAGGTTTAAAAATAGGGAAAGATTTTTTGGATCTCTTACGTATAAATGCTTAGTAAAGAGTATTGAATCATTTTTCCCGGTAACAATCTCATTTCTGTATAATATTCTCAACATCTCCCCAATGAATGTTTTAAATATATTCCTTGATATTTCCGACAAAATGATGGAAAAATTACGGCAAAGGTGATTGACTAAGCGGGGATGTTTACCCTGTTATCAGTAGTTTCCAATTTACTAGAGTAAAATCCTTAAATTCATACGTGCTTGTCGTGGCTAACAGACTTGCCTTTCTCATAAATAATAAGGCTGTCTCTTAGAATAATCGATAGACATACCTTTATGGCATGATACCTATATCCGGTAGATGTAGATGTATACAAAGGTGTGAGTAGAAACGTACAATCGAACGATTATTCTTCGGAAATTACACGGAATGTGCGAAGTAATATCCTATTTATAAATTAGTTATAGAATCAACGTAATATGGAACTGGATATGAAGAATGAATTTGTCATTAAATAATTGCGTCAGTGATATTTTTCTATGTATCGTATATCATGTGTATAATATAAAAGTATTAAGTGACAATTAAAACACAGAATCGTCTAAAAGTTCAGTCCTTCAGCTACACATGTGTGCCCAAAAGTCAATGCTAACTTTCTTATTTTAAACAGAAACATATACTGACACCCCACAACTTAAAATCTCTCAATAACTATTAATAACCCACATTTTTGTTTTTAATGAACTATTTTGTTAATATTATCGGATTGTTTAACTTAACAGACGCAAATTATATAAGTAGTTCTTTTAGCAAATTATAAATATTTTTTTTGTATATTGACAGTAAAATTCGATGTTGTCATTTTGCCATTTCTATTTGATGTACAGCTAATGTCGCTAACCTGCTGTCATTATACTTGTCATTATTGTTAATTATTTACCTGCTTTCTATTTAGTATTACTCATAGTTATCAGTTCTTTTACAAACTAATTTTCATATTATATTTCTGCATTAAAATGCCGAAAGCTTTATGTAAGCAAAGCTAGATGCTAGTTGCATCATTGATAGATGAAAAAAATCGGTTACGGAAATTGCTAGAACCAGTAAAGTAGATATAAGGAATGCAATATATGAAATGTATCAAAAAAAGCAGCACGTAATTCAACGTTCTATATTAAAAGAACTCAAAGAAAGATATATCTTTAAAGAGGGTTTAACATCAGTAAATATAATATTAAGAGGAGCGTTTACCTATCGAAAACTATTTTGCGTTTTTTAAATTTATTTTGTAATTTTAGAATCCCAAATTTGGGTTAGCGATGCAAAAGGCATAAATTTATAATGTCAAAGTCAGTTTTTGTATTAATTTATTTTCTTAAAAAAGTTATGTGTTTTAGAAATAACCACAAAAATACATACATTTGATTAACGTCTACTAATTAAAGCTGGTACACAAAAGAAAAAAACAACCTTTATGCGCCAGCTGCACATTTGATGAACGATATAAAAAAAAAATCAAATTTATGTAGGTAATTATATTTGAAGATAAAAAATTTAAAATAGTAAACATTGTCACACACATTTCACGCAAGTGTTTTTCGAAATGATCGCATCGGCTATCCCCATATCTTTACCGGGCCCAGCGAAGACGCAAACCTATCGGAATCGGTCGACTATTGCAGACTTGAATCCGAACAACAGACAGTTTTTGCAATTAGAAAGAAATGCAGTACCTATAATATTGGCGTGTATATAACAGATGGGCAAGCGGAAATTGAATTATTATAAAAAAAATGAGGTGTGGCCACCACACGACTTTCTTATACGTATGAAAGTGTTACTTCCGGTCCGAATTTTTAAATTTCATTTATACAAAACATATTCCATATCCAACTCTAAATACTTTTGTACTCTTCATAAATATATATAGAATGCATAATTTACGACATATTTCCAAAAAATCGTTATCCGGTAAGAGTAAAAGTGTTACTTCCGGTCCCAATTTTGAATTTTTTTTTATACAAAAGATATTTAAAAGTACGTTCTAAATACTTTCATACTCGTAATGTACCTGCCTAGAAAGCATGACTTGCGAGATATTCGCAAAAAACTGATTTTCGATAAGAGTAAAAGACTTACTTCCGGTAGGAATTTCAAAAAACTTTATTAACACAATTTTTCTCAAATTTAATTTTGAGTATATTTGAATTCTTTATAAATTTGTTTAAACTTAGTAATTAACGAAATATTTGCAACGATTTTTTCGCTGAAGTAAAGTACTACTTCCGGTCTGCCGATTTTGCTCAAAATCTAATCAGTTCTCAAGAGGGAGATTATATTCGTAAATACAAAATTTGGAATTGATATCTGTAGCGGTTTGACCGCTATCGTGGTCACACACACACACGCGGACGGACAGACAGACAGACACACACACACACAGACAGGCAGAGAGAGAGAGAGAGAGACATTTTTTTAAAAACCACTTTTTCGGTATCAGGGGACATCAAAACGTGGACATCTGCAAAAATCTCGAGGTCGAAAATGTTCATCATCACAATTCTTCCTTATACTACCTATAAGAAAGCAAAATCAGCAAAACAAAAAAAGTAAATATGCAAGTCGAATGAAAAATCAAAATACGACATAATAGTCCGGTCAAATTAGACCAAAAAATAAGAGTAAAGTTACCTAAATTCCCACCAAGCTGAAAATCGGTAAGATTGTTTGAAATATCATTAAAAACAAAATTTGAAAGTTCCCCATCTTTCCCCTGTAAGGAAAAAATTTTATTCAAGGTCAAAGGTCAAAAAAATGAGTTTTTCGCGATTTTAAGCAAAACGGTAAGTTTTATCATAAAAATATCTCAGACAAAAATTGTAGATCATAAAATTATCTACAAAAAATTAATTAATACTTTTTTTTCTACGAGCCACCGTTTTTGAGATATAACGATTCAAAAAGTTGTAAAAGTTGTAATCGTCATAATATGCATGAGTACGCCACGTATATATACATCTCTATAGTTGTAATATATGTAAAAGTATTTTTCTATCGGTTATTGTAATTTACACTACTAATATAAAATATACATAAGTTATAACTATAAGAATATCAGGTAAAATGAAGCCCAGTCCCTTAATTTATACGCCATTGAAACCTTGAGAAAACATCTGTCCCCTGTTCAATTGTGTGCGTGGCTAGGGTCTTATACCTGCTATAATAAATGAAATACTGTTAGTCTTGAACGCCAGTTAGTAGTGAAAACACGTGTTTATCCTAACCTATATTGTGCTGTTTTGAGTTTTATAACAAAAATGTCAGATTATTGTTTTATTTGCGCTAAACTTTTAACTGAAAGTGAAATTGTTACTGTTGAACGTGGTATGAAGACATTAATTAATGCAAGTATCGAAAGAGCAGATGAATTTTCGGAGTATCTAAAAAATCAAAAATCTGTGACAATACATGAAAGTTGTCGTAAGAATTATACTCGAAAGTCTTCTATTGCTGCAGCTAATAAAAGACAACGTGAAGAACAAGAAGCCAGTACATCCACAGAAAGTCCTCCTCGTACTAGATTACGTTCGAATGAATCAGCTTTTTGTTCTAAAAAACAATGTCTATTTTGTGGCCAGGAATTGAATGAAGAGTATGAGAAAAAAAAACCCTCAGATATTCGCCGTCGAATCAGTCAAGTAAGTACACTTCAATTTAAAGATTCAATTCTTGAATTAGCTCAGACCCGTAACGATACTACAGCAAAAGCTGTTCTTGCTCGACTCGAATTTGAAAATGATTTAGTTGCTGCAGAAGCTAAATATCATCACGATTGCTATGTTTCTTTCATGAAACCTTCCACTGGACTTAAAATCGGTCGTCCTAAAGACGAAGCTACGAATCGGGCAATGGAGGAAATATTTACTTACATGGAAAATAGCGATGACTGTCAGTTTACTTTAAACGAATTAAAGAATATTTGCAAAACTACGACTTTAGATAACAGAACGATTAAGCTACGACTAAAACTGAAGTATGGTGATAAACTTATTATCACTGAGAAATCGGGAGCATCAACATTCATAAGCTTAGTAGATAATCATCATGATATTTTGAATCAAGTCTGGTACGAAAAAAAAAATGAATAAAAAAGAAGAACGATTGAGAGTCCTAGAGGCAGCTGCAGATATCATTCGCGAAGATATTCAAACCGCAGTGTTTGATAATTCCAACTACCCTCCACCAGGTCGCATGTTTGAAGATTTAAATAATGAAATCCCAGAATCGTTGACATATTTTGTAGAACGAGTGATTTTAAAGAATAAACGATCAAATTTAGATCAATTAAAATTAGTATGCACAAATATTTGCCATAGTATCATGACTGCTGTTCGACCAAGGTCTTTTAAGTCGAAACTACAATTAGGCCTCGCAGTTTTTTTTCATCGAAGGTTCGGTTCAAAACGTCTTATACAAATCTTTTCGTCATTTGGTTTATGTGCATCCTATAATGAAACAATAATGTATGAGGCAGCAGCGGTTTTTCATCGTCCTCCTCATGTCCTATCACCAGAAAGTGGCACACTCATTCAATACGTTGCCGACAATGCTGATATTAATGTGAATACGCTCGACGGCAATAACACACTCCACATAATGGGTATTATTCAAATTGTAACTCCTAAAAATTCAGTTTTACTAGAAGAGCCTATGCCACGAATAAAAGAAGCTCTTTCAGCAAAAGATTTCGAAGCAAAAGCTCATGTGCCGATACAGATCTATCAAAATGACGGTGTAGTAGGTTACAGTAAAATAAATGTTACAGATTTTGTTTATGGAACTGAAACGGTATCTTTCCTCAAAAAAGCTGATGCAGTATGGTTCTATGGGAAATGGAAAAATGAGTCTTTACCTGGTTGGAATGGTTTTATTGAACGTTTAACAAATAATCATATAAATTACTCTAAATCTCAAATTTCATTTTTACCGTTTATTCACCAACCAGCCAGTAACTATAATACTATCTATACGACTTTACTTTGTGCATTAGAGAATACAAAACGGTATGGCCACAATGTATGCATCGTGACTTTCGACCAGCCCCTGTACGCTAAAGCTCAAGAAATTGTATCAGCCGCACCTGAGGGCTCTGAAGTATCAAAAATCATCGTTAGACTCGGAGGATTCCATCTACTGATGTCCTTTCTGGGAGCAATCGGTCATATTATGCAAGGAAGCGGCATGAAAGAAGTACTCGGAGAAATCTATGCGGTCAAATCATTAGAAAAAATGCTCAATGGTCATGCTTACGCAAGAGCTATTCGAGCTCATACACTACTTCAGCTTACTTTAGCAATTATAATATTAAAAGAAGTTGAAATTGATGACATCATGGATGCAGATCTAATCATAAATATCGAGCACATATTAGATAACACTCTTTCATACAATGATATTGAAAATGATGATGAAGTATCTGGAGCTTTACTTAATAAATTGAATCAAAAATTAAAAGAATATGAGGAACGAGGACCAACTGCAAAACTTTGGATTCAGTATTTTCATATGGCTTCTATTGCTAAAGAGTTCCTAAGAGCTGAGCGTATGGGGGATTGGAAAGCTCACTTAAACTGCGTCAAAGAAATGCTTCCTTATTTTCACGCATCTGGACATTTTCCTTATGCTAAGTCTGCACACCTTTACTTGCAGAATATGCTACAGTTACAAAATTCGATAGATCCTGAAGTTTACGAAAGATTTTCAAACGGATTTTTCACAGTTAGGCGTTCTGACAAATTAAGTTGTGGAACTTCAACGGACATGGTAATCGAGCAGTCTATGATGAAAGCCATGAAGACAGATGGAGGTATTGCTCGAGGGAGAAGTACAAAAGAGAGTGTCATAAGTAAATGGGTTTATAGTATGCATGTTATGAATACCGTTTGTGAAAAATTAGAAGATCTCGCTAACGTTAGGATGGATACGACCGAGCAGCATGTTGATGCAAGTGATTCGCGAATGAAAAAAGATGCTAAAGATGTACGAAAACTTTTAGAGTGGTTCTCAACGCATGATCCTTTTCCAGACGTTAGCAAAATTGTTTCTATTGCGAGTGGTGTCGTTGGTGATGATAAAATCAATTGTTATAAAGCTCGTGAAGTTGGGCTTGCTTCTATGGCAAAAATGACAGGACTCACATTCAATAATATTAAATTAAAACGCTCTGACAAAGTTGTTCCTCTTTTAGCTATGACTAGTACCATAAAAGTTCATGAAGAAAAAGTACCTGTTGACCCTGTATTGTTGTTCCAACGCATGAGTATTACTGCAGCATTTCAAGATGAAATAGAAAACTATTTTGAATATGAACTATCTCCCTACCCTCTATCGTTATTTGATGACATCGGGATGCGTAAAACACAGAAGTCTGCAATTTACGATTGTTTCGAAAAGGTAGACTTTGATATTAACAACATAAATGCGACATACATCATTGACGGAGGATACCTACTACATCGCGTTGTATGAGATAGTGAACAAACATTCAACGTTATATTAGATAAATACGTACAGTATGTACGTCGACATTTTGGTTCCCGAGTTACTGTCGTATTTGATGGCTATAATGATTGCACGAGAAATACCAAAGCTGCAGAACAGCGTCGTCGAACTTTAGCAACATCTTCATCAACTGATATTTTATTTGATGAAAATATGACAGTTCCAACCAGCCAACAAAAATTTCTTTCTAATACTCACAACAAGTCTCGGTTCATTTCAATGTTGAAAGAAAGATTTACTACGGAAAATATATTGGTAAGACAAGCTAATAATGATGCTGATGTATTGATAATTGAAACAGCAATTGAGCAATTCAATTTGACAAATACAACTATTGTTGTTGGTGAAGATATAGACTTACTCGTATTACTGACTGCTCGAACTCCAACTGAAAAAACTATTTTCTTCTTAAAACCAGGAAAAGCTCAACATCAATCGGAAATGTATTCATCAAAAAGTTTGTCTACTTTTGCAAAGTGTCAAAATCATGTACTATTTTTACACGCAATAACTGGCTGTGATACATCTGCATTTTACAGGAGGGGTAAAATAACAGTCTTCAAACTATTTGAGAAACAAAATTTAATTGAATGTGCTGAAGTTTTCAAAAATAGTAATTCTACTCGACAAGAAATTATTACTAACGGCATTCGCTTTCTTCTTTCTATGTACGGAGCTCCTAAAAAAACTACCTGCTTAGATAAGTATAGATATGCATGTTTCGTTAAAAACACCAAAAGTAAAAAACAAGTACAATTAGCTTGTCTTCCTCCAACCTCAGTTGCTGCTCATCAACATCTTTTTAGGGTATATTACCAAGTTCAAGTGTGGCTTGGTTATCAGCTAGACCCTACAGACTGGGGTTGGAAGTTGGTCAACAATTTATTAGAACCAGTGCACACTTTACTTCCACCTGCGCCGGAAAAACTGCTGAACTCGATTTTTTGCAACTGCAAAAAGGGATGCAGTGCTAAATGTGGTTGCAAAAAAGTCGGACTGTTCTGTTCTCCGGCATGTACACATTGTCAAGGCCGGTTGTGCTATAATATTGAATCACCAACAGTAGAGGATCCGTTTGATTCCAACGAGGCAACATGCGATACATCGCTATTAATGCAGTTTACATCCACTCAGGATGAAGATGAAGAAGAACAAGAACAAGAAGAACAAGAACAAGAAGAACAAGACGAACAAGAACAAGATCAAGAAGAAGATTTTGAAAGTTACGACTCGGACGATTAAATTTCACTACTTTTTTTTAACTTAAATTGCTTTTATCTTTTCAATCTCTGCTAATATCCATTATTTTTCAATAGTTTCAAATTAAACAAGATCAAAACTGACCCGTGGAATAGGCCTACTGGGGAAACCACAAAAAAAAAAACGCGCTAAGTACACTACCTCATAGGTGGCGAGGAAACGTGTGCATATTATGACGATTACAACTTTAACAACTTTTTGAATCGTTATATCTCAAAAACGGTGGCTCGTAGAAAAAAAAGTATTAATTAATTTTTTGTAGATAATTTTATGATCTACAATTTTTGTCTGAGATATTTTTATGATAAAACTTACCGTTTTGCTGAAAATCGCGAAAAACTCATTTTTTTGACCTTTGACCTTGAATAAAAATTTTTCCTTACAGGGGAAAGATGGGGAACTTTCAAATTTTGTTTTTAATGATATTTCAAACAATCTTACCGATTTTCAGCTTGGTGGGAATTTAGGTAACTTCCAATGTCTAATTTGACCGGACTAATAAGTAATTTTTAGCCCACAATTTTATTTACATTATTTTGATATTTGTTAATTCGATTTAGTTTAACTGAGTACATAATACCATAATATAAACATAATATATTGCAGACGTGAATCCGAACGACAATTTTTGCAAATTCTATTACGTAATTATATGTGTAGTAAGTACAAGTATAATTGCCTAAACAATATTATAATATAAAAACTCATCCTTTTCTTTTCTTCACAATTCGTAACGATCTACATAATTACTACAGACATATACCTTTCTTCTAACCTTAAATTCAAACTTTCAGTTAGACATTTGAAAAATACACAGAGGAAATAATAAAAATCTGTTTCGAGAAAATCGGGCTTTGAACGCTACTCAAGTTAGGATGATAAGATTTGGTATTGGCAGAACTGAAAAAATCATTTGCAAATGACTATGAAGAATCTAACCATTTATGGAACAGACTGTCGTTTAACAATATATGCATATATTATGCTGTTCTATCTTGCTAGAATTGATAAAAAATCTATCCAACAAGATACTGAGGCTTTAAATATGTATCTTCTTTAAATACGCAACAAAATATTTAAATCTCCGGCTTTTACTTTAATAATCAATTGAATTACAGTCAGTCGGTTTTTAAGATATTTTAAAATGAGAATGAATTAATATAAAAACTTTTAATCTCAGAAATTTGAGTTCTTAAATGTGAAAGTTACTTTAATCTTTCTCTAATGAAAAATTAATACATGTGAAACGTCCTTTTACATGATATGTCATCAAGATTCTGTCAAATTAAAATAAATAAAGTCATACAGGTTATATATGTATTTTATTTAATCGTCAATAATAATAATATCAAATTACTATTGAAAATAGATAGGTAAGTAATTATTTTAAATTGTTATATCATATATATTTAAATTACACACAAAACTCAATCCTCTAAATGAATGAAAGTCAAATAATTTTCATGTCAAAAAAATCAATCATTTGTCAAATCTGAAATTGTAAGGTATTCCTAATAACGTAATCATTCTATTTAAAACATAAAAGGTCAATTTAAATTATACTTGAATTGTGAACTATGCTTTTATGTTAAGAAATGTTAGATCCCAAAATTTGATACATACAAAACAGAATACAAAAACAAACTCAATTATATTATGACATTCTCTAACTCTTAAATTGAAAGTTAATGTCTGTTTTAAACTTCTTACAAATGAAACTTTCACATAAAATGTTATATTTTCTTCCTGGAATCCTCAATTAGTTAGAGCAATGACAGAATTCATTCGACAGGATCCATCATTGTTTTATCAGCTTATAGTCCAATTTCAATTATTTTAGGTATATCAGTTGTAATGTTAGCGTATAATGTCCCGTTCTATTCATCCATCAAGGTTGAAAAATATCCATAAATATATTTGTCATTCTCTTTCAAAAATTCATAAATCAATAATCTTCTTTTTTGCTCCTCGTAACTATGCTCTCTCATTAAAATTTCAACATAGTTGATTTTTCGTTTCATAATTGTTCATGTAGTAAGAAAAATTGCCTATCTAAATAATATTTTAATTTTATGATTACTGTGACTTTAGATGTATACTATGTACTTTGTTAATTTTCTACTCTCATTAAATTTGAGATTACAATATGACTTCTAGTAATTAACAAATTTTTTACATATCTATAATATTTAAATAAGTTATTCCGTTTTATATGAGATAAATAATATTTTTATCGCAATACTATACAATCGAATTTGAAAACTGTTAATTTTAGATTATACCTTAAATGTAATGTATTTTAAACAATACGATATGTATTTAAGTTTGTTTATTTCTAAAGCTTCAAGTAGATTTCATTTTAAGCTTTTTGGTTGTGAATGTGGAATCTCAAATTTTTTGTTGAATTAAACCATTCCTATTGCCTTATTATATTCCTTTTACTTTCTTATACCGTTGATTGAAGGAATACATAAAGATGCGCCACTACATAGCATTGAGCGTAGCCAAAATTTCCGTGTGTCTGTCTGTCTGTGACCACGATAGCGGTCAAACCGCTGGAGATATCAATTCCAAATTTTGTATTTACGTGTATAATCTCCCTCTTGAGATCTGATTAGTTTTTCAGTAAAATCGGTAGACCGGAAGTAGCAGTTTACTTCAGTGAAAAAATCGAATTTTGCCAATATTTCGTCAACTACTAAGTTTAAACAAATTTATAAAGAATTCATATGTACTTAAAATTAAAATTGAGAATAATTTTATTTAAAAAGTTTTTCGAAATTCCTACCGGAAGTAGGTCTTTTACTCTTATCGAAAATCAGTTTTTTGCGAATAATTCGCTAGTCATGCTTTTTAGACAAGTACGTTACGAGTATAAAAGTATTTAAAACATAATTTTCAATATCTTTTGCATAAAAAAATTTCAAAATTCAGACCGGAAGTACCACTTTAATCTTATCGAATAGCGATTTTTTACAAATATGTCGTAAGTTATGCATTTTATATATATTTATCCAGAGTACAAAAGTATTTAGAACGGGATTTGCAATATTTTCTGTATATATAAAATTTCAAAATTCGGACCGGAAGTAGCACTTTTACTCTTAGGGAGTAGCACTTTTTTGATAATATCTTGCAAAGTATGCATTCGATAGATTTATTAAGAGAATAGAAGTACTTAGTTAGAATAGGATTTTGAATAATTTTTGTATAAAAAAATTCCTAAAATTCTATAATTTGAAACGTTCATACGTATAAGAAAATCGTGTGGTGGCCACACCTAATTTTTTTCTCAAGATTTGATCACTATATTTAGGTTGTATCCATTGTTTTCTGCTATTTGTTTTATTATGTTTAATTCTTTAAGATTTTTTTTTTTTACAATGATAACATCCGTATGTGATGATTTGTGAAATATTGAAAAAACATGCTTGTTGTGTTCTCTTGAAATTGTAAGGTCTAAGAAATTATTTAATTCTTTTTCTATCGTGAACTTAATATTTTTGTGGAGATTATTTATGTATTCTAAAAACTGATTTAATTGTCTGTCTGTTCCACTGAAACAAGCTAAAACTTCATCTTCGTATCTGTGTCAATAAACAAAGTTTTTGAAATTCGGATGTTCTTTAATTTGACTTTCTAATGATCCATAAAAATTTCTGTTAATAACGGGCTTAATGGGTTACCCATTATTAAACCATCATTACAAGCATATATTCTATTGTCAAAATGGAAATAGTTTTGCTCTACACAAATTTTGAGGGAATTCATAATCTTTACTTTTTTAACAATATTTAACGTTTTTAATGGTTAAAAGGCGTTCAACTAAATTAATTGTATCCTTTATAGGGACACTTGGAAAGTAACGTTAAATGAAACTATTTTTGCATTATCCGGGAGTTTTATGTATTTTATTTTGTTGACTAATTCTATTGAATTTTTAATTGTAAACCTAGGTGAAAAATCCTTATTTTCTCTAATATGTTGTAAGAGTTCTTTAGATAGATTGCTATTTTAGATAGCAAAAAACAATGGATACAACCCAAATATAGTAGATCAAATCTTGAGGGAAAAAAAGAATATAATAAAGCAACAGGAATGATTTATAATATATAAATATAACGACAGTTGATAAAGTCGTCGCCTACTGTGATTTGTAGGTACTTGGGGGAAAATGACGTTTATGTCACTTGTCAAATAATAATTCAGACATTTTTGACGTAATTTAAATATGACATAATGTCAATTAAAGGGAAAAAAACGTGAAAATACGTCATAACACCATTATTTAAGAACATTGTATAACCAAGTTCTTTGCAGAGAATAATTTGGGATATTTATTTCGCAAAAAACTGTTATTAACACTCATCATCATATCCACTATAATTTATATTTAAATTTAATGGTACATTTACAGCTAATTTCATCCACGTGCATATTACTCAGAAGATGGCATGTGAAGGTGATTTTTATTACCGCAAGGTACGGACGGAGAGGATCGGTTTTAAATAATTTTGTAAAATTTTTGTTTTAATTATTATTGCGTAAGTTATTTGACGTCCAACAGGTAGGCAAGTTTATTGAAGAAAGAAAATAAAAGAAAAATACAGGATTAAAAACAATTAAAAAAAACGTATTTAAATTCTACATGAATAAGTAATAAATACAGAATTACAATTAATACTTCATTAGTATAGAATGAACAGAGTGTATAAATTTTAAAACGAATGTTAGAAATATCATTTGCAGTTACTTACTGGAACTAATCGGGCAGTTGCCAAATGCTATGGCGCATCTAAACCAGCAGATGAGCATGAATTTTTTTCATCTCCGCTTAGAGAAAATAACAGAATGACAGCATGATTCCCGATTAATTTTACTTCCGATTTAACCTATTATTACACTGTCTGTTAACTTGTTGATTATTCCTCTGAACTTATTACATGTTTTAATTCATCAATTTACCTAGCAACGTCCGAAAATTTTTCTACAGTGAAAGAAATAGCATTTCGTGCACCAAAAACTTCCTGCGAAAGAGACTTAGTCCGCCTCTGCACTATTAATCATATAAAAACATTATTGAAATTTGTTTTTCCACTAGACGACAGGCACGCACAAAAAGCACCGACAATTCACAAAGAATCGAAATGAAGAAATTCGAAGAATAAAGAGTTCGACGTGAAGGATTCGGATATCACAGCGCGACTCGAACTGAATCGATTGGAATTGGACGCCTGACGTCGGGACGCTACGTGCAGCGTTCGCGACGCGTTTGCGCTTTTGCAGCACGGTCGACCGACCTATTACCGTGTCTGTTTGTGTAGTCGCAGTCGGTGAAAAAACGAGAAACGGTTTTCTATATCGCAGGTTAGTAGGAAACTATATACGGAACAAACCGATGGTCGAGGTTGCAACGGTAACGACCGACTGTGTTAGATTAGTTAGATCGATTGTTCACCAGGTGGCGGATGTCAAGGTTTACTTCAATTTTAACAAGTGAGTAAATACCTACCAAGGATTGCCGGCACATAATTCATGGTAAATACGTGCGTAGCGGTAAAGTCCATTAATGGTATCTGATAATGTAGATAGCGAATAATTTTTAATACAAAAATTGTAGATAATCATAATTTAAAAATATTTTTATTTATACAGAGTGTTCGACAACGATGAACCAACACAAACTTATGCTTTTTTAAATGGAAAGCTATGCATTTTTTTACATTTTATGATAGCCTTTGAAGGGCTGATTAAACTGACTTCAACTTGTATTTGTCGATTTTCAACTGTTTCTGAGATATGACGATTTTTCGTTAATAATTGTACAACATTTAAAAAGTTGCTATGATAACGATTGATGGTGAAATACCTATTATGGGCTCAATTAGTAGAGATATCTTTTCAGTACGTGAAATTAATGTTTATTTCGACATATCTACGCATGTTCTTAAATGAAACACCCTGTATATTTATATGTCATTGAAAAGTACATAAAATTTACTAATTAAAAATATATATTTTCTTCCATCTGTAGGCGATATAGCAAAAGTTATAGGATATATCTGAATAATATCTGACTCGCACTACAACTATAACTAAAATTAATCGAAAAGAGTTACTTCTATTTTCCTTTTACAAATAAGTAATTTTTATTATAATTTTAAAACTCATGAGAAGTTTGGAAGTCCATAAATTAGCAATAGTATAAAAAATAACGCATACGCTGTGTGTCAAAAATTGTTTAAACGTTAAACTTAGATTTATAACTTCAGTTTAAAGGGAAGTAAGTATGTACATGAATTTACGTTTTAAGTGCGAAATGAAGTATGTATTTAAAATTGGAATTACTATATATGATCTATGTTTTGGGGAAAGTGATTGTTTGCTGGAACAAAGATATACAACCAAAAATATCCAAATATGGGACTGCCATCGATGAGTGCTTTTCAAAAATTGTTAACGATTTGAAGAAACTGGCAGTATTCCGTATGAAAAAGGAGCCGTGTTACTGCTGCCGTAGAAAACGCAGATGCACCAAAAATGCTTATAATTACTGGTGATGCTTGAAAATAGTAAACTTGTACATTCTTCATGATATTGCGAAAGTTATAGAAGTTTTCAATAACGTACTTTTAAATACTTGTATTGACGGTTTGCTTTTCAAGTAAAGTTATAAATCTAAGTATGACTTCTTTAATTTTAAAGTGATTTAAGAGTTAGTCTAAGTACGACGACAAACAATTTTATGACACAGAGCAACTGCGACATTTTAACTATTGTTAATTCATGAACTTCCAAACTTTTTATTTTATGAGTTTTAAAATTTTAATAAAAATTACTTATTTTTAAAAAGAAAATATTAGATATATAATATTAGATTAAAACTAACTCTATTCGACTAATTTTAATTATGCTATGTGTAATTTAGTCGTGGCAACTCACATTTTCAAGTCCTAAACGGGTTTATTCAGATATAATATTCTATAACTTTTGCAATATCGCCCACAGGTCGCAGAAAGTACATATTCTTAATTAGTAAATTTTAAGTACAGTAGACGCGCGGTACCGTGAACAAAATAAAATACACAGTGTTCACCCTAACGAATTGTTCACGTTAACGAGAGGGTAATTTGATGCTTAAAAGGTATGATGAGCCTGTATAAATAATATGTTATACAGCGTTAGTAAAAAGTCCCGGAACGGTCGAATAACTTTGTTATTTGAAAATTATGATTTCTGAAATTTGGTATGGGGGTATAGTTAATATAAATGCATTTTATGCAATACAGTTAATATTTTTTTCACTTCCGGTTTAATCGGCAATACGTCCAACTTTTTTTTTTAAATGGAACGCCCAGATTTTTTTAACACTTTTGAATGCAAAATAAAAAACTACGTTCAGGAAGTATTAAGATGTTTATTTTTATTCACAAGAAAACAGTTAAAAAATTAAAAAAGTGTCCTAATACAGAAAAATCAAGATACCTGTCTATTCAGGTTGCGATTGCAATAATTGTTCAAAATGCTCTCCATTTACAATTTGACAAAAAATTGTCAAATGTGACGGCAAAAAGAATGCAAACACTAAACAACAACTTTTTTCAAAGGTACCTTGATTTTTCTGTATTAGGACAGTTTTTTAATGTTTTAACTGTTTTCTTGTGAATAAAAATAAACATCTTAATACTTCCTGAACGTAGTTTTTTATTTTGCATTCAAAAGTGTTAAAAAAATCTGGGCGTTCCATTTAAAAAAAAAAAAAGTTGGACGTATTGCCGATTAAACCGGAAGTGAAAAAAATATTAACTGTATTGCATAAAATGCATTTATATTAACTATACTCCCATACCAAATTTCAGAAATCATAATTTTCAAATAATAAAGTTATTCGACCGTTCCGGGACTTTTTACTAACGCTGTATATATATAAATACTTGTTTATTATGACTTATGACCATTTTACAATATATTAACATTTAATAATAAATAAATATCAATTTTAAAAAAAAATCCGATATTTTGGTTTGCTTTCTATGTTGTTTCGCCTTTTGCGATACAGCAATTTCTCTCAGGTCTATTAGTGATTGAACGTGGTTACAATCAACTCCACTTTCTTCTGCCCATTGAATTGAGATGTTCAAAGCATTTATTGCACTGTTTAGGGTAACCGTCTTTTTTGAGTTTTCTTCAGTTTCCTCAGTTAGATTTTCATTTTCATCTTCATTAGTACCTTCCACTTGTGTATCCACGTCATTCCAATTAATTATATCTGTGTCAGTAAATTCAACCTAGAAATAACTTTACATGTAGATACTAAAAGTTATGATATTCACGAATTACATACTTGCGGTAATAACATGTTTAACATATCACGTGATTCAGTTATTGCTCTTGTTTGGCTTTCTCTCCATTTTCGCAGTAATTCGGGAAGTGGTAAATCATCCTCTTCGTCTTGATCACTGAAATCTAAAAGTTTGTTCCAACATTTAGCAATTATTACAGGATCTAATCGGTTCCATGCAGACATCAAATTAGTAACCGCATCTTTTAGTGTGAGATCCTGTAATGTTCCTATATTAGAACTATTTGCAATAATTTTTCGAAGAAGGCTACTTCTGTAGTATAATTTGGTGAGCCTGATCATGGTCTGATCCATTGGCTGGATAAGGGCTGTTACATTTGGCGGAAGATACATTGTTATGATTTGCTCATCTTCCCTCTGCAATTCATCCTCTGGGGGATGCGACGGAGCATTATCCAAGAGAAGTAATGCTTTTATTGGAAGACCTTTTGATTTTAGAAAACGTGTAACTTACCAGTAGAACTCACTGTTTAATAAATTACATAAGTTAACATGCGAAACTTACCTGAGGAACAAAAGAATGGTGGAACCAAGTCTTAAAAATTGACTCTGACATCCAAGCCGATTTAGAATTGTTGTAGTCTACAAGAAGTGAAAAATTTCTAAATGCTCTTGGATTTTTGGCTTTGCCAATTACTAAAGGCTTGACTTTATGATTTCCACTAGCATTAGTACAAGCCAGAAATGTTAATCGCTGCGTTTCTAGTTTCCTGCCAGAAGCTGTCTTTTCTTGAAATGAAACAAATGTCTTCTCTGGTAGAAGCTTCCAGTACAATGCTGTTTCATCAGCATTATACAGCTGATCCAGTGTAATTCCCAGTTGTTGAATTTTATCTTTTAACTACACTTTAAACGGCTCTACTAGTTCTGGTTGGGATGAAAGTTTTTCTCCCGTAATTTTTAAATATCGAATTCCAAACCTTTTCTTAAAGCGTTGTAGCCAGCCATCACTGGCACTAAATTCTTCATTTATATTATCATTGATTTCAAACTGTAACGCTTTCGCCTTTTCCTTCATCATATCCCCACTGACCATAACATTTTTTTTTCGTTTATTCAAAAACCATTTGTCTAACTTTTTCTCCATTTCTGGATGTTTAGATTCCTTTAAAGTTCTTCTTTTACCTGGTCCTGTATACGTATCGGTCACTGCACGTAAAATTGCTTCTTCCTTGTTTTTTATCTTACATACCGTGGATTTTGCTACATTATATCTTTTTGATAAGTTTGTCACACTTACACCTTTTTTTAACTCTTGAATTATAAGCGTCTGTTTTGATGGAGAGTCAAGCACGTTGGTTTTTTCGGTGGCATCATGAAATTCAATTCGACTTCAAACTCTTCCTGGTACGGTCGGATAACAACTGTACTGTGTATGCAATAAACGCAGTTATGTGTTCGAAAATCAGCGTCATAGAATACGGGAAAGTACAGCCGCATCACAGTATATAACTCGAACACAGCCCGGGGAAATACCGTCGCATGAAATAAGGGTTTCCGTTATCGAATGTCGGTTTGTTCACTTTATACGGCCATCAGTGTTATGAAAATGATTGTTCACGTTATCCCGAATTTCCGTTACCCGATGTTCACACTATCGCGCGTCTACTGTACTTTTCAATGACATACAAATATACAGGGTGTTTCATTTAATTTTTTTTAGAATTTTTAACTTTATCGAATGGTATGTAATTCTAAAGAGCATGCGGTAGATATGTCGAAATAAACGTTAATTTCACGAACTGAAAAGATATCTGTACTAATTGAGCCCATAATAGGTATTTCATCATGAATCGTTATTTACCACTTCTACTTGGTGAATATGTAGGATTAACATATTTTGTGAAGTGACTAAAACTGAGTTGCGGCAAAAAGTTTCTTAGGGTTCAAATACCAGCGATATGGAAGATATGTATGCCTGGTTAACTATAATAAATTTTAACACCAAATAAAGAGATTGTATTCAATTTCTTAATGCATAAGTTGGCGTATATATTAAACTGCTTTGTAAAAGATATCTTTTTGCTCAAAGCATAAATTGAACATGTTTTGCTTTCAAGCGCTAGAAAAACTTGAAGTAAAAATTTCATTATTAATCATGTCACATTTTATATATTCATTCTACTTATATATTTATTTGTGATGCAGTGGGTATAGGTTCAAATATTGTAATAAATTTAATACTAGAATAATTAATTGGTGCAGTCAGTAGGATCGCAGTAAGGCAATCTAGGAAATGATCCCAGAAGCCACTGTTGATAAATAGACTTTTAAGACGCAAATAACTTCTTCACACTTGTTAAACGCAAGAAAAAGAAATGTTTGTTAAGCTTATTAGTCGTGCAAAGATATGATTGAATATGACGGATCAAGGTCAAAACTAGTCATGGACAATGCAAAATAAAAATGTTAAAAAACATAGTAAAATGTGTTTTATTTGTATCATTAGTTTAAATTGATGATTCATTCATATTTAAATCTTATTAACTTCTACGACTACCTGTACATAAATTCGAACGTTTAAAACATTACTGTCCTAACTGCTATCCCAGAGTATACATTGTAATTGTGCTATTTTAAGTAGTACGTTTTAAACACATTCTTTGCGTGTATTTTTTATGTGTGAAATTTAATTGTTTGCATATTTTACATATTCAAATGATATTAAATGAATAGAAGAAAAAAGGGATAGACAATTATCTTCTTTTTTCTGAGAAAGAGAATGTTTCTTGAGCACCCATTGTTAAATCCTCGGCCTGTTGAACCTATTTGATTTAATTACAAATTAATATTACTCACCATGAAATCATATATTTATTTAATCTTAATACAACGCATGAATCACTAGATTATGCCTTGTAGTGCACAAGTTTTAATTACAATTTTAAACAAACTTCCAAATACATTTTCCAAGTTGATTTATTAATTTAATAAATATTTGGTATGTATATCGTATGAGTTTCGACTTGGCATGATTATCTTCGTTTTCTTTAAATATCACATCTGTATAAATGTATATGAATGTATTATAATTCATACCATTTAACACCGTTACTTAAATTTCTTCATAAACATGTGCATATGTATGACCAACGGTACATTTATTGTTTCACCTTGCTGATTCTTTAATTGTCCCGTTCTTTTAGAAGCATATTGTTTTCACAAAACTCTTTCATACAATGTAAAAGTCGGAAAATTCGATTTTATTATTCATAACTTATTGTTTAATAGAGAAAGTACTACCGGTGAAAGTTAAAGCAATTTTACACTATTAAAACACTTATAAACAATTATAACATATTAATATTTTATTTTTACACTGCTTAAATTGATATTTATTCACTGCAAGATTACTACGATTACTTTTCATTTTAATATCGTTTTTGCTTATTTTAAAATAGTAAATTTAACTATTCTTCGCGTATTTTCTTGTTTTCTTAATTAGAATTAATTCCTCGGAGGTATCGGTATTTTAAATTTGGATGATCAACCAAAACCTCAGCGAACAATAGAAAAAGAAATAAACAAAAATGTAAACTATAATAAATAAGCAATCGGGAAAGCTTGGGTTCGAATCGCAGCCGTGGGTAATCTTTAAAAAATTAAAAATTTACCTAATTAAATAATTATAAAGTCTGACCTACGAAAAACGCATCACGCTATAACTGTTATTAATAATCCGATTTCAGTAATTCAAAAACTACATAAGACAGGTGTATAAATACTACAAAATAGTATATGTACTTTTTATTTTTTTTTAATATGTAATTTTTGACAAGCGATGGTAAATTATTTTTTAAATAGCAGCACTTCATTTTTTTTACAGTTTGGTAGAGATATTCAATTTGATTTTGCAAAATATTCTTGGGAAATAATTTTATTTTTTAAAAAAACGTTTAAGTGTGCCGTGGAATACAAAACAATGGAAAATTTTATTAACGTCAAAAATAAAACATCGTAACATAGCCTAATTATTATGAATATTGCTCAAAATGCCTCCCACCTTGCTGAATACAGAGCTAACACCTTCTAGTTACCCCATATGTAGCTTTCAAGATTAAAAGAAGGAGGTTTCTCTCGACAAGTATGAATAATTCTCTGTCTTAAATCATGCTCAATCTCGGGGGATGTTAAATAGACACGCAGCTCCATAGCCAAAAATTGAGCGGCGTTAGATCAGGTCAATGCGCAGGCCACCGAACTGGCTCGTATGTCCCTATACCCTTTTTTGGTCAAATTTAGCATTCGACCAGTTAACATTTATCCTGGCATCATGTATCATGCAAATTTTTAATTAGTAGTTGGTGATATTTCCTGATTTAGGGTGTCATCAATGAAAAAGGGTCCAATCAATCTGTCACCCAAATTACTACACCACATATTTATGGTGAATCTGTGTTGTCGATTGGTTTCAACAATAATTATTGGATTTTGTTGACTCCAATAACGGTAAATATGTTTGTTGAAAACGCCATTATTGCTGAAAGTGAAATGCTTAACAGAAACATTTTGCAAAATGAAGTTGAATCACGCCATTGTTTTCAGAAAAAAATATCTCTACCAAACCGTAAAAAAAAAATTTGCTATTTAAAACAAAATTACTAACGCTTGTCAAAAAATAGATACGTATTAAAAAAAATAAAAAGTGGGTTTTGAATTACTGAAATCGGATTATTAATAACAGTTATAGCGTATTTCGTAAGACAGACTACATAATGTATATAATGAAGACAACACCTACACAGAAGAACTTTTGGAAAAAGATAACATAACACAGGACGAAGTACATGAAGCACTAATAAGATTGAAAATAGAAAGGCCCCTGGCCCCAATCAAATCGTTAAAGAAATAAGTAATTAAGTACAGAGGACCTGAATTGGAAACAGCAATTACACTATTATTCCAAAAAATTATCTCGACACAAAAAGTGCCTACTGATTGGAAAAACAACATCACAATACCAATCTATAAAAATGAGGTGTGGCCACCACACGACCTTCTTATACGTATGAGCGTTTCAAATAATACAATTTTAAAAATTTTTTTATGCAAAAATTATTCAAAATCCTATTCTAAGTACTTCCAGTCTCTTAATAAATCTCTACAGGATACATACTTTGTGAGATATTTGCATAAAAATGCTACTCGCTAAGAGTAAAAGTATTACTTCCGGTCCGAATTTTGAATTTTCGTTTATACAAAAAATATTCCAAATCCAACTCTAAATACTTTTATACTCTTGACAAATATATATAGAATGCATAATTTATGACAATTTGCAAAAAATCGCTATTCGCTAAGAGTAAAAGTGTTACTTCCGGTCCGAATTTTGAAATTTTTTTTATATAAAAGATATTGAAAATTAAGTTATAAATACTTTCATACTCGTAATGTATCCGTCTAAAAAGCATGAGTTGCGAAATATTTGCAAAAAACTGATCTTCGATAAGAGTAAAAGACCCACTTCCGGTAGTAATTTCAAAAAACTTTCATAATAAAATTTTTCTCAAATTTAATTTTGAGTACATATGGATTCTTTATAAATTTGTTTAAACTTGTTAGTTGACAATGTATTGGCAAAATTCAATTTTTTCACAGAAGTAAACTTCTACTTCCGGTCTGGCGATTTTACTGAAAATCTAATCAGATCTCAAGAGGGAGATTATACTCGTAAATACAAAATTTGGAAATTATATCTATAGCGCTTTGACCGTTATCGTGGTCACACACAGAGAGACAGACAAGACACACACACAGAGAGAGACATTTTTTAAAAACCACTTTTTTGGTATCAGGGGACGATTCAAAACGTGGACATCTGCAAAAATCTCGAGGTCGAAAATTTTCATCACAATACTTCCTTATACTACGTATAAGAAAGTAAAAGGGAACCAAGAACGACCTGGAAAATTGAAGAACATCTTTACTAGCAAGCATAAGCAAGCTGTTCACAAAAAGTATAACAAAAAATGAGGTGTGGCCACCACACGACTTTCTTATACGTATGAAAGTGTTACTTCCGGTCCGAATTTTGAAATTTCATTTGTATAAAAAGTATTCCAAATCCAACTTTAAGTACTTTTGTACTCTTCATAAATATATATAGAATGCATAATTTACGACATATTTGCAAAAAACCGATTTTCGATAAGAGTAAAAAGCCTACTTCCGGCAGGAATTTCGAAAAAATTTTTTAATAAAATTCTTAAATTTAATTTTAAGTACATATGAATTCTTTATAAATTTGTCTAAACTTAGTCGTTGACGAAATATTGGCAAAATTCGAGTTTTTCACTGAAGTAAACTACTACTTCCGGTCGACCTAATTTGCTGAAAATCTAATCAGTTCCCAAGAGGGAGATTATACACGTAAATACAAAATTTGGAATTGATATCTCCAGCGGTTTGACCGCTATCGTGGTCACAGACAGACAGACACACACACAGACATTTTTTAAAAACCACTTTTTTGGTATCAGGGGACCTCAAAACGTGGACATCTGCAAAAATCTCGAGGTCGAAAATTTTCATCATCACAATACTTCCTTATACTACGTATAAGAAAGTAAAAAATGAGGTGTGGCCACCACACGACTTTCTTATACGTATGAAAGTGTTACTTCCGGTCCGAATTTTGAAATTTTATTTATACAAAAAATATTCCAAATCCAACTCTAAATACTTTTGTACTCTTCATAAATATATATAGAATGCATAATTTACGACATATTTGCAAAAAATCGCTATTCGATAAGAGTAAAAGTGGTACTTCCGGTCTGAATTTTGAAATTTTTTTTATACAAAAGATATTTAAAAGTATGTTCTAAATACTTTTATACTCGTAATGTACCTGCCTAGAAAGCATGACTTACGAGATATTCGCAAAAAACTGATTTTCGATAAGAGTAAAAGACCTACTTCCGGTAGGAATTTCGAAAAACTTTATTAAAACAATTTTTCTCAAATTTAATTTTGAGTACATTTGAATTCTTTATAAATTTGTTTAAACTTAGTAATTGACGAAATATTTGCAAAATTCGATTTTTTCACTGAAGTAAACTACTACTTCCGGTCTGCCGATTTTGCTCAAAATCTAATCAGTTCTCAAGAGGGAGATTATATTCGTAAATACAAAATTTGGAATTGATATCTATAGCGGTTTGACCGCTATCGTGGTCACACACACACAGACACACACACACACACACACACACACACACACACACACACACACACACAGAGAGACACACAGACATTTTTTAAAAACCACTTTTTTGGTATCAGGGGACCTCAAAACGTGGACATCTGCAAAAATCTCGAGGTCGAAAATTTTCATCATCACAATACTTCCTTATACTACGTATAAGAAAGTAAAATAACGAACAGAATAGAAATAACCGGAGGCTTCAGTGTGCCCAATCTTGTTCAACCTCATCATGGATAAAATAATTAATAGTGTAAAAGAAGTTGATGGAGGATACAGAATGGGACAAGAATCGATAAAGATACTATGTACGCTGACGACGCAATTTTGATGGCGAATAACGAAGACGATCTACAGCGAATACTATATAGATTTCAAAGAAGAACGGAGAAGTTTAATATGCAAGATATCTATAGAAAAGACAGAATCAATTGTCACAGCAAATGAGTCCACTAGATGTAAGCTATCTGTAAACGACAAACCCATTCACCAATGTATGCAATGTACGTACTTAGGAAAAAGACCCCCCCCCCCCCAAAGATTGTACGGGAGCTGGACATCTACTTCTCAAGAGGCTGAACGAGATTAAGAAGAGTAGAAGAAACAAGACGTCTTAAGAGAAGAGAAAAAAGAAGAAAATAATTATCAGTGATAATTATAGTGGAGGCAATCCTTAAACCGTTGCACGTCATTCATTTTTTAAAAACCGTACCACCCAAAAAATTATAAAATTTACAATACACAATTATATTTTTCAGATATTTATATGTCAAATTTGTTTACATTAAAATGGCGTGCAAATCATATAATTTTTCAAACAGACTTGACTACGCTGCAGTATATGACGTCATTAACGAGTAATGACGTGCAACGGTTTAAGGATTGCCTCCACTATATATATAAATTTTTTACGTTTAACATTAATTCAAAAAAAGAACAAAATTACATCAAAAAATTATATCAAAAACCAACTCCTTGAGGTAGATATTTAAATTATAATAATATATACGCCAATATATGTGAATTTAAAAAAAATGATTTACTAATAAACAGAACATTGAATTAACAAGTTCTAAATACAGAGCACAAATAATAAAACAAGTAAAAAACATATTGGTCAACAATAAATATTCTCTAAATTTATAAATTCTATTGTCAAAAATGGAATAAACAAATATTACGATAGTACTAGAAATAATAGGAACTCTAAATCAACAGATATACAGTAACTTCAATACGCCCTTGGAATATAAAAGTTGCACATAAAAGTCATAATAATTTAAGATTTTTCGCAAAAATTAATAATAGGACCCTTTTAATAAACACTATATGTGTTCAGTGTATAGCCTCAATTCTACAATATACTTGATGGGAGGGGGAGTGAAACATATAGCAAGTTGGTGGTAATGCGATTTTTATTTTAGCAATGGTTGGCATGCCGACATAAACAGATTCGAGTTTTGATATAGAAAAATAAAAACGATTGTCAATGTCTAAAAAAGTAAAAACGTATTTTGGTCTGATTACTGTATTAATCGATATTAATGTTGAATAAATATCTTTAAGTTTGCATGTGTTTGATTAAACACGCATCGGGTCCTTCGATTTAACAATAAAGCAAATAAAACTCGTACCTGGAGTAATCTACAGTCCATATTCATCGTACTCCACATGATACAAAACAATATGAGTGTACAAAATGTCATGGGATGATTTTTTAATAGGTCAAACTACGCAATACTTATCGAACAGACTAAGTGGCCATAGTTGTGGCCATTTATGATGGAGCGCATTTAAAAAACGTAACTTTGTGTCGGTTCGTCATTCTCGAACTCTCTGTATAAATGTAAAATCTTAAATTATAAATACTCATACTCTATATATTTCTTTAGGTTTGTTAGGTTAAAGAACTGAAATTAGTGCGCCGATGGGTTTTTAAAAATGTATTTATATGTTCATCAGTTATCAAGTGTTATAGTAATAATAAATAATCTAAGTATGTAATTACTTGTTTGATAGCATGGTTGTGTTAGTGATTTTAAATTAGCCACTCGCCTATTCGTCCAATTTGTTCATCGTCTGTGAAACAATAATGATAATCATCTCTAATTTATGCCACAGACAGAACTGTTATTTATTACATTTGTATATATTATGATAAGTGCCCCCGTGGTCGACGATATCGTTTTTCAAAATGAACAAACAAATAACAGTAATAATCAAATTAATGCATTTCCGGTAACAAATTCCATTATCTGATCGTATTTATTTGTTTTGTTGATTACTACATGACAACAACTACTGGATTTTCACTTATTTAATATTATATATGACAATTGTTTCGTCAACACAGTGGCTTCTTCAGAAATGAATACAACATTACAAATACACTATGTTAAAAACAAATAGTTACCTTTTACTTAATGCACGAGGTAAGCGCCATAAATTTTCGGCCTGACAGGCTTATACAGGTTCAAACGTGTTCAAACTCCGTCACGTCATGCATGCACATACGCGAGGTGTACACTATAAATGTGACGGTTCGAAGCCTAGTAGTTTTTAGTAACCAACTAACCAACGTGACTAGCGCACGAAAATGTCTGAAGTAACGAAAATTGAGTACCGCGCGGTCACTAAATTTTTAACAAAAGAAGGACATACACCTTATCACATTAATCCTTAATTAGTCGCGTGGGGTCATTGTGACCCCACAGCGCATGATCGCCGCTGTAACTTTGAACTCAGGAAGTGTATAACCGTTTCCTCTGCTGTACCTTTCTAAATAGACATCTACTCAAGGTTCTTATGATCAATATTGTTCTGAGTGTCAAAGAATGTTGTCTGTCGCATAATATAAACCTTTTTGACTCCCCGCGACTGACTGTGTAACATTTGTTGTGCGACTTTCTGCCATCAGATATAGTAAAGCGATTGGTTGAACCCATCAAAAATTCAAAACGCAATATTACCACAGACAACTGGTATACCAGTATCCCTCTAGTAAGGTCATTGCTTAGTGATTATAAATTGACAATGGTTGGCACGCTTAGAAAAAATAAAAAAGGAATTCCGAAGGAATTTTTGCCGCAGAAAGGTAAATCAGATAGAACTAGCATTTTTGGTTTCACAGAGGAAATGACAATTGCCTCATACATGCCTAAAACATCAGAAAGTGTTATCTTGATGTCAAGCATGCACCATGATGACAAAATAGACGAATCCACAGGAGATCTTCAGAAGCCAGAATAGATAACGTTTTGTAATTGCACAAAATCTGATGTTGATGTTTGCGACCAGCTCCCTGCTACTTATAATGTTGGAAGACGAACCAAAAGATGGGCACTAGCTGTTTTCTTTCATTTTTTAAACGTTGCTGCAATTAATTCTTGCGTTATATATAAAGCAAACGTGAACAGTTTGTCACAGGAATTAGTGAAAAGTCACCAAGTATCTTGCAGTTCTTCCAATTTTATTCCAAAAAATTTGCGAACACGTATCCGCCTGCATCAAAATATATCTGACAATATATTACTTCAACCCAATGTACCTGGACCTTCCCGAGAGAGATGTGGAAACTGCCCAAGGAAAAACGATAACAAACTGTCTATTAGATGCAGTGAATGCAACAATTTTATTTGCAAAGCACACAGAAAAGATTTTTTGTAGCGATTGTGTTGATAGCTGTTAGAGTATTTTTAAGAATATTTCTATGTTGTTTTTACTAAAATGTTTATGTTTCGACCTGCAATGTATGATTTTCTTAAATTAAAGTTTATTCATTAGTGAATTTAAAAAAGAAAACATCATTCTGGACATTGGGTCATAATGACCCCACGCGACCAGATACGTAAGTTTCGATGACGCGACTAACTAAGGGTTAAACAACGTTCAGACGGCGTTTACGGTGATTCATCTCCTTCGTATTCAACTGTAAAAAAGTGGACAAAATGTTTCCGTTTGGGACAAGAATCCCTGGAAGATGCTAGCGTCTGAAGTGAAGTGATAACGTCTCAACAAATTGCATTTATTGAACATTTAGTGCTAGAAGATCGCCGTTTGTAAGTGAAGGAATTAGCAGCGATAACAAACATTTCCGAAACAGTGTTCGCCGAATTCTCATGACCATTTGGGTATGAATAAAATTAGTGATAGATGGGTACCGCGACTTCTGTCTACTCTCCAACGTGAACGTGGAGTCGAACGTGCGCAGTGGTTTTTAAACATGTGTGGAGACGACCCAAGACCGATTTTGGAGTCCATTGTCACAGGGGATGAAACAATGGTTCTGTTTTACGATCCTCTATCGAAAAGGGAGTACATGGAAAGTCGTTCAATCAACGAAAAAGGTAATGGCCACAATATTCTGGGATTGTGAGGGCATTTTGCTAATTGACGTTATTGCGTAAATTAAGGGACAGTATTCGTGCAAAACGTCGTGGAAAATTGACAGTATTCCGGTTGAAAAAGGAGCCGTATTACTGCTGCCGTAGAAAACACAGATGCACAAAAGGATCTTTTGTTATGCGTTCGAGTGTGCGTAAACTTTCTAGAGTCCTTGATGTTAGTAAAAACTGTATCAAGAGAACCTTAAAGAATTTTTTTTAATTTGTTATATGATAGCTTATAATGGTCATGCTTGAAAATAGTAACTTATACATTCGTCATGATATTGCGAAAGTTATAGAAGTTTTCAATAACGTACATTTAAATACTTGTATTGACGGTTTGCTTTTCAAGTGAAGTTACAAATCTAAGTATGACTTCTTTAATTTTAAAGTAATTTAAGAGTTAGTCTGAGTATGACGATAAACAATTTTATGGCACAGAGCGACTGCGATATTTTAACTATTGTTAATTCATGACCTTCCAAACTTTTCATATTATTATTATTATTATTATTATTATTAAGTCAAGGCAACTCATATTTTTAAATCGTAATCTGGTTTATTCAGATATAACTATACTCCGTCTCAACCTTATTATGCAGTACAGGTCTTATGGGAATTGATTTCATGGTTGCCAAATCGTCTCATTGTATAATGTCGTTACAGTTCCGGTTCAATATCTGACATTTTTTGTAATCAAAACATAACCTATACGACTGTTTGTCATTCAATTGATGCATATACTGCATACAAAAAATTAATAGTAATTTGAAACACTAAAAGGGGAAAATATATGGGAAGATGGATTAAAATATTTGTAATAATATAATCCTTTGGGGTTGTTCTGTAAAAAAATATTTAAAATCTAACTGAATATAGTAAGCCAGAGTAAATGAATTATGAATTAATATTTGAAAGAAACACTTAAGGTATACAATTTTCTTCGTTACTGAATATTGACATCTTAATCAACTATCCACTATAAATTCAGACCAAGACAAAGTTAATCACAAGTTTATTTTTCATAAAAAACTTTTCTATTTATAAAAACAACTTAAAGAATACATATTTATGAAAAGAATAACAATAACCACACACAACATGTACTTTTATTTTTTAATATGTTACATGACTTATATAGTCTTATTGAATATTAATATGTTAACCTACATTGCGTTATACACATTTAAAGACACAAATTCCTCACAAATTCATTTTGCAAAAACATATTTTCCCATTTATAAGAACAAGTTAATAATACATGATAACATTTATGAAAAAACTAACCATGACCATACAAAGGAGTAGGTACACATATTGTTTTATTTTTCTTCTTCACTTAAAGAATCTTGATCTGATGATGAATGTGTGACGTTAATTATAAACTCTTCAACATCGTCATGCAAGTTGGCAAGGTGGCCAATGTAATTCCGCCAGTTGTTCACTGTTACATTCTGATAACCCTTCACAATTAATTGTTCAATATCTCTTTGTTTGAATGTCGTATTGTGCATTTCAACGTAGTGCTTAACTTGTTCCCACACATTTCAATTGGGTTTAATTCACAATGATAAGGTGAATCAGAATTATAGATCTAGGTATGCATACTTTCTTTTAAGTGCTTGAAAAAGATAATACACATATGCTTGCTAAAAAGAACGATTTAACAGAAATTATATATAGATAAATTAAAGACAATATAAAAGTTTACACACTACGGCAAAAACTGACAATTGACAGCAACGATTACTCATATACCCATCATATACTTTGCATAATAGAACTTGCAACAAGGCAACCGGATATAAAGATGTCGTTATTAAGAGACTACTAAAGATAATAAGAGATGCAATATCCCTATTAAACCTGTACTGCATAATAGGGTTGAGACGGACTATAGTAGAATTTTCAATCTCTTCGAGCTTGAATTCGTGTAAGCTTCTGCTTACAGTTTTATTAGAATATCCTGTAAAGCGCGAGCAATGTCATGATGCTTTTTATAATGTCCGATTTTCTAAACTTTTGACGGTAGTTGACATTTATTCGTTCCTATAAACTTCAACATAAATCTATTGAGAGACCTAATTGTCAAATTGAATGTCATTATTGACATTCAATTTTAACTGTGCATGGGATATTACACATTAGTTTTATTGACAATTTATAATTGGTAGTAACAAAAATACATATCTAATAGGTACCTCATTTCAATAAAGTAACACACTTGAACCTGCATTTCTTTGCCATTATTAGTCATACAATGACTACTCGCTCATTCGCGCCCATATAAATGTTTGACATGGTTCATAATCCGGAATTCAATTTTCGTAAGACTGTCGTCGAAAATCAAACTTTGGTTGGATGTTTGAAGTTTCTTGTTGCTTTAAAGGATATTCTACACTTAAAATTAATTACCTACCTAACATTAGCACTTTTTTAAGTGTTTTTCTTCGATGTACAGTCGAAAGCAAAAAAAAGAAGACAAGGCATCTTCGACTTTGTAAACTTGGCTTTATTTACTTGTCATTAGTGTCAAGTCATTATCCTATGGAATATCAAATAATTATCAAAACATCTTCTCATCTGATTAATACGAATCACAATACTAATTAAAAAATATGAAGAAACATATGCATTAATATCTGGTTATAGAGCCGTTTTTGTTTAGAACTTCTTGCAATCTACATATTTGAAATAGAGTTATAAAGGTTGGTACAAGTATTTTGATGTACATTCTCCCATGCTGTGTGAAGTATTTCTACCAGTTCTTGTCTATTTTGAGGTCATCGATTTAATTTCTTTATTTCTTTGATCATCAACCCCCACACATTTTCGATAATATTTAAATCAGGACTTCTTGGCGGAAAATCCAACACATTGATGTTATTTTCTCTGAACCATGTTTTCACTCTGCTCGATGTATGGATAGGACAGTTATCCTGTTGAATTATAAAATTGCGATTTGGAAAAAATAGCTCCACTGAAGGCAACATCACACTACTGAGAATGTTGATATAAGACTCTGAATTTAAGTTTCCTTCTATTTCCCGTTACATACCAATCCCATGAATTGAAATCCAACCCCAAAAGTTTACTTCGTCAAATCGGGTAACTCTTGGTAGGTATACATGAATCGGGCCATTTTGTGGGATGGTGGTCTTGCTCAGCTGTTGATAGTCTTTTGCGAACAGAACCAAAAATTCTTCAAAATCTGTGCTGAACTCTATATTTTTTAATAATTTTAAAAGCTGTGCCTTTATAAATATTATTCTTTCCGCAATTTCACGTATTGTGAAACCGTTACTCACATCTGCAATAACATTGACTTTAATATCTTCATTTATAGAAGGCATTTTTGTAATAGTTTAATATCAAGTGTAAGGTTGTCAATTTTGATAGATAACCAAACTTTGACAAGTAACTGTGAAGCCGTTATTACACTAATCATTTTGAGAAAGTCTATGACAGAAACCTGTATTTTTGTCTAATTTTTTTTGCTTTCGACTGTATGCTATTCGGCAATGTGCAGTTAAAGTTTTCATACAGAAAAATTAAAAATGTGCATATCTTCTCTATAATATATGTTTAGTTTATTCTTTGTCGTATAAATACTAAATTCGTGTTTGATGAAACTAAACTATTAGAAAACGTCAAGATATGAAACTGTCAGAAATAAAGCTTTCAAAATGTGATGTGTCTGAATTGACGCGAGCAGACGAGCTGTCGCCTACTTTTTCTAGCGAGATTTTTTTACCGGATCCGCCTGCAGAGAGGTTTTAAATGACCTGTACCTTCGTTATGGAAGTACTGGGAAAGTGGAAATTGCTGCCAAACATTGCCTAAAAGTCCATTTTATCGGTTTCTCAGCCTTCATTTGCACGTAAAACCTCGATAGTGTTGAATTCTTTCGTGAAAGTGAGAACCGTGAAACTTTTCGATGTATCTGTCATATCTGACAATTTTTGATTTTTGAAGTGTTTTAATTTTATTTTCCCTCACATATGCGCCTATTTGTCTTTACGTAAGCCCGCGATTCATTTTCGGAGCCTCCGATTTCGAGTGTGGTGCTGCCAGCAGCCACCAAATATAGCACACGCGGGACGTTTCCGCCTATACGTACCCAAAGAGGGAACGCGCCCGACGCGATTTCCTGGGAGGAGTTGCACATATCGTTTTGCCTTTTTTGAGGGTTCGCTTAAGCTATTTCAACCCAGGCGGTTAGAGTGGGTCACTCGAATGGCTTTCATATACAGGGTGAGTCATTAGTAGCCGCTTCTTCGATTGCTCTTTTGTGGTTTAAATAAAAGAGAAAGCAATTAGTGGGGGATCCATGGTTGCTTGTGGCGCATATTGTAAAAATACTTTAAGCTCTGGCGCACTTCCGGTTTCACCGGAAATGCACGGAACTTAATTTTTTTAAATGACTCACCCTATATATTTTTGGATTTTCTTGTACTGTTTTAAATTGCCTGTTCAACTGTTTTTTCTTTTTCAAAATTGGGCCAATAGTTTTTGAGTTATTAATTTTTTTTGAAAATATTTGACCAAAACACGTGTTCAGAAAAAAATCATTTTCACATTGTTTTTAAAAGTAAAAACATTGACTTTGGTGGTGCTTGTAGCCAAGAAAATTCTGCATCATTTGGTAAAGTTGCACTCGACAATACCACAAGAAACTATGTTTTTTCAAAGCCTACTTTCTGAAATTTTCACATACAGTAGCCGCCCGATTATCCGGAACCGCATTATCCGAAACGAAGTTGAAAATCGTTTTCGCCGTATTACCCGGAATAGATTTTAACTTGCCGCCGCATTATCCGAAATTGCACGTGTTTCTTTCTTATTCTTTCTTAGAAATAATAAAAACTTGTTTTGTTTGGATCTTCGAGTCGCCTAGTCTAGATTTTGCCAGTAGCCAGTATCAACTTATAATTCTATAGAGCTATACGTTAGTTAAAAATGAATAAAGTGGGAAAGCGTAAAAGAAAAGTAGTCACAATTGCCCAGAAACTCGAAGCAATTAAGCGTCTTGATAAAGGGGACTTGTTAAAGAATGTGATAAAGGGGACTTGTTAAAGAATGTTGCATCAGATTATGGCGTAGGAGTAAGCACTGTAGCAGAATGGCGGAAAAATCGTGATAAAATAGAGCAATGGAGTAGTGTTCTAGCGTCTCCAAATGTTAAACGCAAAAGCATGAAATCTGGCGAATACAACAAAATTGATGAGGTATTGTATCTCTGGTTCACCCAGCAACGTGAAAAAGGAATTCCGCTGTCAGGTCCAATTTTGCAAGAAAAGGCAATGAGTATTAGCGAAGATCTTCCAGTGCTCGAAGCACCAGACACTTTTACTGCGAGTGATGGTTGGCTGGGAAGGTGGAAGAAAAGGCATGGTATAAGAAATTTGAAAATTTGTGGTGAAAAACTATCAGCTGATATGTCAGCTGTAGACAGTTTTAAAGAAAATTTCAAAAAAATAGTTGAAGAAAATGGTTATGTTGAAGATCAGATTTACAATTGTGATGAAACTGGCCTCAATTACAAGATGTTACCCAGCAGTACTTTGGCTTCAAGAACTGAAGCGGCTGCACCTGGTTACAAAAAAAGTAAGGAACGTGTGACAATTTTAGCTTGTGCCAATTATTCAGGCAGACATAAACTTCCTTTAATGATGATCGGCAAATTTGCCAAACCAAGAGCATTCAAACATGTAACTCCTAATGCTCTACCAGTTTACTATAAGAACCAAAAAAGTGCCTGGATGGATGCCGTTTTATTTAAAAATTGGTTTTTTGAGCAGTTTGTGCCAAAAACTGAATTTTTTTTAAAGAAAAACAGACTTCCAAGAAAAGCTTTGTTATTGCTTGACAATGCACCTTCTCACCCGGACGTCAATGAGTTGAAAAGTGGGGACATAAAAGTTATGTATCTGCCACCAAATGTCACTGCGATTCTTCAACCCATGGACCAGGGAGTTTTAGAAAATCTAAAGCGCAATTATCGTCGAGGTCTTCTGCAAGAAATATTACAGCAAGTAGAGGACAATAACAGTCTTGTAAGTTGTCTGAGTAAAATTAATTTAAAAAACGTTGCATACTGGATTGCGAATGCATGGAACAACGTTAAAAGCATTACGCTTCAAAAATCTTGGTCAAAAATTATTGAACAAGACGAGAATAGTAATAACGAAAGACCTGTTGAAGATCAGCCCGCTGAAGAAAATTTATATGAAATCATTAGAAAAATTGAAGGGTGTGAAAATGTGACAGAAGAAGAAGTTGAAAACTGGGTTACTAGTGACGAGCTGGAAGAAGAATTAACAAACAATGAGCTTATTGAAATTCTAGATAGCCAGCAAGAAAAGAGAAAAGAACTGGATGAAAATTTAGAGGAAATGGAAGACGAAGTTCCCAGAATTTCCCACAGCGAAGGAATGAAGGCACTTGAAAAATCTCTTGCATATGTGGAACAACAGCCCAATGCAACCGCAAGTGATGTTTTGCTGATTAAAAGATGGAGAGATATTGCGGCCAGAAACAGAGGCAGTATAAAACAAACGCGTATTGATTCATTTTTCAAATAACTACATACTTAATACATAATAATAATATGTTCCTCATATATCTAGGTTCTTAATAAAGAAATTCTAACAATTCTGTCGTTAATTTACTTTAATATGATCAACTCAGAAATAAAATATATAACCTCCGTATTATCCGAAATTTCAGTTATCCGAAATGACCTGGGTCCACATTATTTCGGATAATCGGGCGGCTACTGTACTAAAAACTTATCTTTTTTAAATGGAACACCCAGTATTTTATTGAGTCACTTTGTTCCTTTTTTTATTCTCTTTCATTTTTGTTAACAATGTCCTATACCTTTTCTAATTTTTGAGATAATCACTATACGAGCAATTAGTGGTCAATTAAAGAACTGCGCTGTTCTCTGCACCCAAATATTGGTCCAATAAAGGCTGGAATGCGGCTGATTGCCTGAGTCAACTGTTAAAGAAAGTCGGTATACATTTATGTCAAACTTATAAAAGCATCGCTATTAGTTATCATCCAAATGAATTATTCTTATGAAGAGTTAATAGATATGATTGACATTTTGGATGAATCTGAAAGAAACTCTTTGCTAGCATCCAGACTTTATGCACAGCGATCCCTGGTAGAAGTCAACCGAAGCCAGAAACCTTCGAAAATATAAGGTGGACGGTTTGAGTGAACAGAAAGCATATGAATATGAAAGAAAAAGCGGAAAAAGCAATAACTGGTGAGGATAAGACGTTTATGGTACTTGCGAGTGTAGTTGAACACCCCCATACCAGTACTACGAAAATTAGTCGGCAGTTAGATGTAAGTCAAATTTGAGAATCCGGAATAAATAGGAAATACGAAATTCACCCGTAGCATATTCATACACAGGGTTAGATGAAAGAAATTTTCAGAATCGCTTACATTTTTGTCAATTGGCAGCAGATAAATTATCCTGGCTTTCTCAATTTTTTGTTGTTTACCAACGAAACCTTCTATGCAAGTGAATACGTTCATCGTCACAATTTCCGTTATTATAACACATAAAATCCACCACTTTATCACACTTGTAAACTTTCAAAATCGTTGGTCATTAAAACTGTGGGGAAGAATAGTGGGTAGTTACATAATTGGGCCTTATTTCTGTGATGAAAAGGTTAATGGAGAGTATCTTCGCTATCTACGAACGGATTTTCAAAACTTTTTGAAGACATCTTCAAATATGTCAGTAAACATAACGTTTATTTTATTTCGATGTTAACCAACATTGTTAAAAATGAAATACTGCAACTGCACATTGCCGGAATTAAAAAATTGAAATGCGATGCTCTTCATTCTATAAAATTATTACTTTTGGGATAGTTGGATATAACATTTACTTTGTTTGACAGTTGACTAAGGAAGTCGGGCGCCATCCCTGCCTACCATTGGTTGAACGAATATTTTGGTGCATAGAACAACAGCGCTCGTAGTTCTTTAATTGACCGCTAATTGCTCTTATAGTGATTATCTCAGAAATTACGAAAGATAGATATAGGACATTGTTAACAAAAATGAAAGAGAATAAAAAAAGGAACAAAATGCTTCAATAAAATACTGGGTATTCCATTTAAAAAAAATAAGTTTTTGGTATGTGAAAATTTCAGTAAGTAGGCTTTGAAAAAACAAAGTCTATTGAGGTATTGTCGAGTGCAACTTTACCAAATGATGCAGAATTTTCTTGGCTACAAGCACCACCAAAGTCAATGTTTTTACTTTTAAAAACAATGTGAAAATGATTTTTTTCTGAACACGTGTTTTGGTCAAATATTTTCAAAAAAAATTAATAACTCAAAAACTATTGGCCCAATTTTGATAAAGAAAAAACAGTTGAACAGGCAATTTAAAACAGTACAAGAAAATCCAAAAATATATAGGGTGAGTCATTTAAAAAAATTAAGTTCCGTGCATTTTCGGTGAAACCGGAAGTGCACCAGAGCTTAAAGTATTTTTACATTATGCGCCACTAGCAACCATGGATCTTCCACTAATTGTTTTTTCTTTTATTTAAAACACAAAAGAGCAATCGAAGAAGCGGCTACTAATGACTCACCCTGTATTATAATATCCTATAACTTTTGCAATATCGCCCACAGGCAGTAGGAAGTATATATTTTTATTTAGTAAATTTTATGTACTTTTTAATGACATGTAAATATACAGGGTGTTCCATTTATTTTTTTTTAGAATTTTTAACTTTAGCGAATGGTATGTAATTCTAAAGAACACGCGTAGATATGTCGATATAAACATTTCACGTACTGAAAATATATATCTACTAATTGAGCCCATAATAGATATCTCATCGCCAATAGTTATTTCACAGCAACTTTTCAAATGTTTCAATTTTTAACGAAAAATCGCCATATCTCAGAAACACTTGAAAGTCGACAAGTACAAGTTGATGTCAGTTTAATCAGCCCTTCAAGGGCTGTCATAAAATGTAAAAAAATGCATAGCATTCCATTAAAAAAACATAAGTTTGTGTTGGTTCGTCATTGTCGAACACTCTGTATAAATGAAAATACTTTTAAATTGTAGACCTTATGATTATCTACAATTTTTCTATTAAAAAATATTCGCGATCTACATTATTAGATACCAATAATGTCGCTACGCTGGGACACCCGGTATAATAGATTATTCTATTACAATATATACAACGAAGTCTAAGACAATAAAGAAATTAATACAGAAATTCGTTTATTTCCTTCAAAATTATAAAAAGATGCACTCACCTTTAACATGGTCAGTATTTTCTGTGACAAATCATAGTCGAAATTTGAATATTTCGAGTTGGTCATGTCGTATATGAAAACGATACCCGCTTTCTGCGTCTTCGGACATTGGAGGGCCACGTCCAGCTGATAAACAACCCCTTGGAGGGTGGTTTGGTGTGTGCTTATCGTTGGCACGTGCTTGTGAGCGGTGAACACGGCAATAGCGGCATCTGTTGAGTCCCTGGTAGGCTGAAATTCGATAAAATAATTGAGGATAATAACAGTTAATAAGTAAGTCTTAAAAATGTAGTTGTTAATTTATGTACACTATGATATTAACACATGGCGATAACAATCGCTAGATTAACGGATCCAACGGAACGCATTCTTCGGCTTATTTGTGCGAGGTGTCAAGGCTCGCAAATAGAACGTGAATACTAATGGTTGGTAAAGAAGCGTTGAATGAACAAATTAATGAATGTACGTGGTGTTTAGATTTGCAATTAAAAAGAAAAATAAACAAAGCGAAAAGAAATTTTGTCGGTACACACACTGCGTTTCAAAAATAACGAACATAATTTACAATTAATACATTCTATTTCTATTGTGATATACATTGTGTCCACTTAAGCAAACATTAAGAAACGGAAAGATTATCATGTTTTAATTAACTGAAGATAAAGAAAAAAATTTACAAAACCTGATTTTTCATGGTAGATAAATGTTATAAATGTTATTACTAGGGCGCGGCGTGACCGGTTTAAACTACGACGAAGTTACACCGGAGCAAAGAAGTAATGTAAACAACACACGCTTACTGAATAGCACTAATTCATATGGTGAACTGCAATATCTGTTTACGCCCGAGAATGAGAGCAAAAAATGCCCATAAAATAAGGAATTTATGAGTAAAATCCTTTTTTCATCGGCGTAGATAGGAGCGTGAGGGGTTTTTAAAATTTATTATATTTACCTTATATTTCGCAAGAGAAATAAAATTTTCATTCATAATTACGTTAGTTTCGGTTTTTCATTGTTTTGACTGTTAATTACGTACTTCGTAATTTTTGTAATTGTCTGTTTAATACCGGTTTATTGAATCGACTTCTCCCAATTATCTAGACGTAAGTGTGCACTAGATTTCGTTTAGTTTCAACAACATACGCGTACATTTTTAGTTATCATTTATTTAGATCTAGAACGTTGTTTATGTTACTTTTTCTGATATGAAAATGAATTGTCAGTGATTCCGAAATTTATTTAAGTCTGTAAAATATAGTTACAGAATGCCAAAATATCGCACGTTCATCACTTAGCTTTGCTAAAACATACACAGAAATAGTTTTTATGCAGAGAATTTCGATAGTTTACAAAATTTTGTTACATGTTAAAATGACGATGATCGAAGTATTTCTAAGTGCAAGGAACTAATACAAATCCCAAATTTAAAAAAATCAGTTGATATTTCTTCAGGAACACTGGAAATTTGCCTAAACTAATCACATATTTTGAAAATCGAAATCTCAAATTAAAAGATGGATTAACCACATTAATAATTTCAAAGTATTCCAAGTGACCTAGGATGTGGCCTTCGGCAAAAGTTAGACGTAGTTTTTAATATAAATTCAGATTTAATAACATTGCGGCAATTGTGTATGCTAAATACGCTGAAATAAAATAATATTTCCAGTACGCACCTATAACCAGTTGCGATGTAGAAAGGACGTTTTCTATCTACAAGGATGTACTTAATTCAAAGAGAACAAGTCTTACAGAAGAGAAAATGAACAAATAATAAGGTATTTTGTATTTTATAGATCACCAGCCACTTATTATCCAATTATATAAATAAAATTAAAACCTCTTTAAAAATACAACATTTCAATAGTGCGCCCATGGGCGATGAGTCATCAACCGTACGTGTCCGCGCCCTAGTTATTACATACTATCTATTATTTTTATAACAATATTCGATAATGTCAAAAATAAAAGTACTTTTACTCTGGAGCAAAATTCATATTTTTTGACATGTCGTATACGGCTGCAAAAAAAACTGATATTTAATGAATGCATTTTTTGGGTTCTAAACCATGCAGACCTTTTTACGAAGAATATTTTTTTCCCTTAAAATTAATAATAAAAATGTTTTCCATATGATTCCAACTTAACTAGACACGTATAATGAAAATGTATCGTCAATCCGTTAAAATAGAATACTTACACCCATAGTATATCACAAAAACAAGAGCTAATAAAACTTTTGTCGTTGTCATATTCTTTTTCCCAACCCAAGATTAGTAAGATTTGGCTCATGAAGTGAAGAAAACATTAAAAAAATATTTTTTTGTTGGACAGCGTAATATATTTCAGACAACAGCAGGAGAAGCAACAGCCCTGGCGATTTTCTCGAGGATAGTAAATACAACGTGGACAGCAAAACAAAAAAGCTTCCGCAAAAATCTCGATGTCGAAAATCACAATACTTAAAGACTGAAATTAAAAAGTTAATTATCATTCAATTGTTGAAGGTGGAGATTAAAAAAGGTCTGAAATAGTTTTCGTAATTCAAAACTGATCATTACATATATATTACATTTTATAGAAATCGAATTGATATCCATCATTTTTTTTGTCTATACACTCTGAAAATTTAAGATAAAAAATGAGGTGTGGCCATCACACGACTTTGTTATACGTGTGAGCGTTTCGAATTATACAAAATTGTTCTGAATAGTTTTATCTTCTTAGAAAAATAAACCTGTGAGTAAGTGTGTAACTTGAAGTCCAAATTTTAAGATTTTTTTTTATATAAAAATTATTCAAAATTTTCTCATGGTCACACAGTAACACACACAGAGAGAGACATTTTTTAAAACCACTTTTCCGTAATCAGGGGACTTCAAAACGTGGACATCTGCAGAAATCACGAGGTCGAAAATTTTCATCATCACAGTACTTCCTTATACAGGGTATATCACGACGAGGTTTCGTTAGAACAATCTCGTCGTGTCTGGTAAACGTTGCCTCTAAAGTTAGCCATTTTTGAAGTATGTATTTCAATTTTTGTAAAAAAATTGCCAACTGCAGACTATTACACATAACAACATTTCCAATAATTTAATGCATGCACATATTTAAAATGTTAGGTAATCATTTTGGAAAGTAAAAAATCTCAATATCTTGTTATTTTTAAATAGCAACCTACATTTTTTTCAACTTCATTGAATTGCACGTTCAAAATTAGGGACAGTATCTATTGACTTTCCTATAAGTTTCAGAGTTATTTTGGAAAATGTATGAATTCCTTTAAAGTTTTATTTTGTATAATCAGTTAGGCTACGGAAACTCATGTAAATAAATAAAAACAAAACAAGTCATCGTTTAATAATGTCCTAGAACATTTAAATGAAAACCACACAATATCGAGAAGATGTAGTCTTAATAATAGTTTCTAATAATCTTAAATAAAGTTTTCAAACACCTCTTTCTAAACACTTTTTTACTCTTTTTAAAGTTTTCGTACGCGTGGCACGCTGAATCATGGTACCGTCTATAGTAGAATTACCGAACAGATGCAGTAACTGCGCGCAATACATAATATAAAATATTATAATGCAATGTTGCTACTGCATCTGTTCGGTAATTCTGCTGTAGATTATTGAACGCGCCTCGCAATCTGGCCACCGTATCTCCTTTGGTGGTAGCAGGTATACTGTATACTTTATCTTTAACATAGCCCCTAATAAAATAATCTAGGGGCGTTAAATCGGGTGATCGCGGTGGAAACCTATAAGGCCCTTTATTTCCGATCCACCTGGTACTATGTGCTGGTGCACCATCCATCTGAAACCATATACTACGAGCTTCTTCTGCGGACAGTGTATTTAATTTAAATTTATGACGTTTCTTAAGATGTCTATAAATCGCTCACTATTTAAATTTTCTTCATAAAAATGCAAAGCAAATATTTTGTCTTGTTTAATAGCACAAAATACATTAAAACTCCAAGACTCTTGGAAACGTCGTTGCCTAACAACTCGAGGATTATCTTCGGACCAAAAATGGCTATTGTGTCGATTAGATATTCCATTTCTACAAAACTTTGCTTCATCTGTCCATATAAGACTTTTTGTGAAATCGTCGTCTTCTTGTGATTTCATTAAAAACCACTCACAATACTGCGCTCTTGTTACAAAATCAGCTTCATTAATATGTTGAACAGGTTGAAATTTATAAGCATGCCACTTGTTCTTTTTCAAAATTCGATTTATGCTCATTCTGGATGCACCTACTTCAGCTTCTGCATCCTTTGGAGAATTACTAGGATGTGCTGTAAAGTAAGCAAGTGCTGTTACCTCCACATTTTCACTATCAACAACAGGTGTTCTTTTGGTTGTTTTCGGCAAGAATGATGCGAAAAAAATGCAATTCTTTAAAAAATTACTTAAGATACTATTGGTAGGTCTTGACCGATTTGGGCATTTCTTAATTGGCTGCTTTTGGACGGCAAAGTTTCCATTAAACGGACGCGAGAATCGAGACATAGTAAATCCCCTGCCTTCGTCGATGATTTAATTTGAACAGTATAGATATTTGTTTAGTTCGCAATTCATCTTCGTCTGGATGTGTTATGTGAAAATATATATGTATGTATTTGAATACATATTTGTTACGTTCTCTGTAGAAAGTGGTAAGTTTTAATTTTAGGCATAATTTATATGAACTATGTACGTATTTAAATTATTGTAGAAAACAATATCAAAAAAAAAGGAATACTTTAACGCTGAAGGAAAAGGTTTCGATCATAGAATATAATAATAAAAACAAGCTCAGTTCACGTGAATTAGCCAGAAAATTTAATATTGGCAAAACACAAGTCGCGCAAATAATAACAAACAAATATGAATATCTAAAGCAGTGGCAAACAAATGACAACAGTGGAATTAAATGGCGATTTTTTAAAACTGAAGGCCTCAAAATAGACCAGTTAACATACGAATGGTTTGTGCAAGCTAGAAATAAGAATATGCCTGTATCTGGGGTACTAATAAAGTATAAAGCCAAGGAAATTGCTGAGAAATTAGGCAATTGTAATTTTTCCGCTTCTACTGGCTAGATAAATTCAAGAAGCGACATAATATTCATTACCGCATGATATCTGGCGAAGCCGGCTAGCGCAAATCAAGAAGATGTCGAAGCTTTCATAAACAGGTTGCCGTTAATAATTTAAAGGTACAACCCTGCGATATTTATAATTTGGACGAAACAGGGTTATTTTTTCGGGCACTACCAACAAAGACAATGGCATTAAAAGGCGAAAAATGTGTGGGCGGCAAGTTATCGAAAGAAAGATTAACTATAATGCACTGTGTGAATATGGCAGGGGAGAAAGAAAAACTGCTGGTTATCGGAAAATCAGCACATCCTCGCGCATTTAAAAATATTAGCATTGCTCTTCTTCCAGTCCAATGGTATTCCAATAACAAGGCTTGGATGACTAATTCTATTATGACAGAGTAGTTGCGTGAATTTGATCGGAAAATGATCGATCAAAACAGAAAAGTTTTATTATTTTTGGACAATGCAGCTGCCCATCCTAAGGACGTACAGTTGCAAAATGTTAAACTCGTTTTCTTACCGCCAAATACGACAGCTTTACTGCCAACCGCTAGATCAAGGCATTATAAAAATGTTCAAAACTTGGTACCGACATTTAATACTAAAACACATCTTATCGGAGTTTGAGAGTTCTGATTCTATACATAATTTAACCAATTCTATTAGCGTAGGATTTCAAGAAGTAAATGAGGAGTTTGAAAGTGATCAATTTGATCCTGAAGATGAAATTCCTTTATCTAAAGTGGCTGAAATGTGTACGCTAATGGGAAAATTAGGAAGTAATGATGTATAGGAATTTATAAATATTGACGCCAATTTGTATATAGAAGACGATAATCCAGACCATATTTTGCCCGATAATTTAGAAAACGAAAGTCAAAACAGTGATGATGAAGAACATGAAATAGAAATTCCTAGAACTAATGATTACGAGAAAAGAATAGTATCGTGTAAAGATGGTCAACTAGAAATAAAAAAACTAAAACAATTTTGTTTTGAAAAAGATGTACAAGCGTTTGGTATGCTTAGTGAGCTATCATTACATTATGAAGCAAAATTGGCATGTAATACACACAAGCAAACTTCCATTTTAGATTATTTTGTAAGATAGTATATAAATTGTATACCGTAGTTGTCAAATTTTAATTTCGGTTTATACTTCTATCCCATGCAGAAGATGACCTTATAATATGCAGCTATGCCTACTTGCTAACAGTGGTGGGAGAGCAACGCAGTGTCGGGGCACTCTCACGCCTTACATTTCATAGGAAACATTTGTCGAGTGTACTGTCTTGGCAGCCTCGTATATGTTTATCTTTAGTTTATTTCGTCGCGCTCTTTTCCTCTTTCTACTTTCGTATCAGAAATTAAAATATGTCGACTACGGTATGTACCTTATCTACATATGTTCCTATTATATGTATGTATATACAGCACGTGTCAATTTTCATTAGCCATAGGCGATTAATTCATGCAATACGTGACAACATGGCACCCCACCTTTCCTCTTCAATGCGAGCGCGACCGATACAAGCTCAAGTTAGCAGTAGCTGTTGGACTATTGACTAGGGTGTTTGTACTGCGCTCAGAAATAATATTTACGCATTGCAAGGATTTTTCTTTTTCCTTTCAGTAAATGCAGAGAATTATTAAGCTGCGTTCACGCTGCATGTCACAAACAAAAGCGTAATTCTAATAAAATTAAAAATAAGGTAAATAAAAAAGGATTCTGAAAATAATAATAAACTACTAGATCGCGGCGGCCATTTGATGATGACGTCTTTTATTGCAGACTAGATCGCAACGTGTTCGCAGCTAAACATTTAATGTAGAAATGGGAAGATCGGAGAAAGTCGTTGTGATGTCGATTGATGTCGGGATTGGTGACGGATAGTAGGGGTGACACACGTTGCCACATATTATTTGTATACGTATAAATCGCATGTAAACATTGAATCCATATACCTAATGAAAATTGACATATACGGTATAAATATGCACATAGCCGTTTGAGTTTTAATTAGCAAATAAAGTTATAAGTTGTATATAATTTTACACTGTGTGTTCAAGTGAAAGTTTAGCTTTGCGTTACCACTTAATTTTTCTGTCTTGATAAACGGGCACTTCTCTTAAACGGGCAGTTTTGTCGGAACGAACAGTGTCCGCCTATGGGAAGTTTCACTGTATTGAGAATGTTGTCATGAGTAATAGTCTGCAGCTGTCAATTTTTTTACAAAAATTGAAATACTTCAAAAATGGCTAACTTTAGAGGCAAAGTTTATCAGCCAAACTATCTTTAAAATTAAGATGGAAATACGAATCAATCATAAAAAATGGGGTAATCCATTTAAAATAAGAAAGCTGATATCCAATTCCGGTGTAACCGGAAGAAGAAAAATTCAAAACTATTTTAAATCGAAAGAGCTTAAGGCGAAACTAATATTTGCGAAATTTCAAAACTCAACTCTTATTAGTTTCCTATATTGTTATAACGAAATCTCGTCGAGATATACCCTGTATATTACTACGTATAAGAAAGTAGAAACAACAGAAGCAGCATTAAAACAATTATTTTTTAACAATATAATTCTCTACCTTTTGAATAAAGTACATATATCCATTGGTAACATTATTAATTCCCTCTAAAAAAATATTGCTGCAGCTGCTAAATTCATCTAAATCCCTAATTCCGCTGACTCAGTGCAATGGCAGTCATACCGACAATAATATTTAAATCTCCACGTAATGTTATATTTCATGAAATATTATGTAAAATGGTGTTACTTTACATTTTGATTAAGTTTATTTAATAATTACTAATTACTGACTGAAAATAAACTAATATATACCAGCTAACGATTTTTAATTTTTAAATATTTACATTAAAACATCCCCGACACATTCATCTGTTATCTGAAACTATACTGAAAAATTATATTCAGTTCAACAAATTTGCCGAAAACACCATGAATACATTCCGTAGATACCATACAATGCACTGCCACATGTCTGATTTCAAGTATTCTATTTCCTTTGTGATATAAAACTACCAGCTCCTTACCAACATGGTGAATTTTCCAGTTTTCAGTTCAGTCAACAAGGGTTCCTTGAGGGGGTCAAACGAGATTAGGCCTTCTCTTCTCCGTATGGATTCGTGTTGTTCAAACAGCGCAACGGCTCTGTTCACGTCAAATTTACGAGCAAGCAGGAAACGAACTGCGGTGGCCCAACTCACGGGCCCCGATTTTCGTCTGCTCCGGGAATTCACTATTTCTATGAATTTTTTCGTTGCCTGAAACAAATTCGAGAGTAAATTTTACAAACGCCGCCACAAATACATAATGCTGAAGTTAGTAATGCTAGAAAAAGTATTACAGCATCTTTCGCTCTGATAGTAAAATATGGGATTGTGAAAGATGTATATGGACAGAAGACATCGTCTGGTGTAGAAATGGAACATGAAAAAAATGCGTATAATATAGTAAAAAAAAACGTTATGTTTCCGTTAGTTCCATTGAACTTATGGTGGAAACATTCTGTTGTACAGAAAAAGTTTTGGAAAATGCTGAGGATATAATATTGTATGTACAATTTTGCCTTCTTTAGAAATGACCTGCCTTTAAAAATGCTGCACGTATCTGTCGATAATCACATTCTAATTGTATTGGTGTCTGGTCTTGAAAACACACTAAATAAATATCTCCACAGAATATTTATATTATTTAATTTTTAATTTATTATTATATAATTTTTGTATAAAAGAAATTTCAAAATTCGGACCAGAAGTAACAGCTTTTATCGAAGAGCAGTATTTTGCAAATATTTCGCAAATTATGTATTCTATAGAGATTTATTAAGAGAATAAAAATATTTTGAGTTGGATTTGCGATAATTTCTGTATAAAAAAGTTGTCCAAAGTTCGGACCGGAAGATACACTTTTAATCAGAGGTTTATTTTATATAGACGCAACTTAACTTTTAATTTGGAACAACTTTTGTATACACATTTTGGATGTCACATACGTATAAAAAAAGTCGTATGGTGGCCCCCACCTCATTTTTAGATTATAGCTCTCTAAAAAAATTAAAACATATTCTTAAACAGGGAAATTTTGCATTTCGTTATTAATTATTACATTATAACATGATTTAATGTATGTAGTGATATTATAAACTTATTCTTACAAGTTTATAACAAAATATAATACATATATACATACAAGGTCCCATACTTGAACTTCTGTGTTCAATTTATCACAAACTCTCAAAACGAAAAGTTTAAATTTAAAATAAAATTAAAGCAGACGGGAGAGGACATTTAATAAAATTGTGAAGAAAATGTGCGGTCACGTCACAATTTTTTAAATGGATTGTTACATTGTAACATGATGAATATCCAGGATGTTTGTGCACATGTGAAAGTATGTATATTATTAGTAGCATCGCAAATTTTTTCTACAACTGATTAGCCAAAATAAATAGTTCTTTTAAAGAATTATATTCATTAAAGAAATCGCTCCAATCCTAAATATTATATCGTGAAATTAATAATCATAAAATTTTATTGAAAGTAAGAATACCTTAGACAAAATTTGATTTATTAAAATTAAAGTCTGGTGTAGTTGGAACTACGCAATTAATGGGTAATCATGTAATAAAATTTAATTAGGATTGTAAAATTAATTTCTCTAACCTTTACCAGAATAAATTAAAACAAAAATTGTAGCAGATATCAAGTTTTTAATAATTAATATATAATAGTAATTAATTAATAAAGTTATTAAAGAAAATGGTTATGTGATTTTGGTCTTATAGTTTGTTTCCTTTTCGCAATAATAAAAAATGAGGTGTGGCCACCACACGACTTTCTTATACGTATGAGCGTTTCAAACTATACAATTTTAAGAATTTTTTTATACAAAACTTATTCAAAATCCTATTCTAGGTACTTTCATTCGCTTAATAAATCGCTATAGAATGCATACTCTTTGCAAGATGTTATCAAAAAAGTGCTCCTCGCTAAGAGTAAAAGTGCTACTTCCGGTCCGAATTTTGAAATTTCATATATACAAAAAATATTGTAAATCCAGTTCTAAATACGTTTGTACTCTTGATAAATATATATAGAATGCATAACTTACGACATATTTGCAAAAAATCGCTATTCGATAAGAGTAAAAGTGGTACTTCCGGTCTGAATTTTGAAATTTTTTTTATACAAAAGATATTGAAAATTATGTTTTAAATACTTTTATATCCGTAACGTACTTGTCTAAAAAGCATGACTTGCGAAATATTCGCAAAAAACTGATTTTCGATAAGAGTAAAAGACCTACTTCCGGTAGGAATTTCGAAAAACTTTTTAAATAAAATTATTCTCAATTTTAATTTTAAGTATATATGAATTCTTTATAAATTTGTTTAAACTTAGTAGTTGACGAAATATTCGCAAAATTCGATTTTTTCGCTGAAGTAAACTGCTACTTCCGGTCTACCGATTTTACTGAAAAACTAATCAGATCTCAAGAGGGAGATTATACACGTAAATACAAAATTTGGAATTGATATCTACAGCGGCTTGACCGCTATCGTGGTCACACACACACACACACACACACACACACAGACATTTTTTAAAAACCACTTTTTCGGTATCAGGGGACTTCAAAACGTGGACATCTGCAAAAATCTCGAGGTCGAAAATTTTCATCATCACAATACTTCCTTATACTACGTATAAGAAAGTAAAACCTTAGTACGACGTATAAAATCCATTATCGTCCATATACTCTTGCAATCTTGATTACATAGAATTTATTAAAGTTTCACATAAGTTTCTTCCTCTGAAATGCTCCCATACAGATTGTGCATATTGAGTAATATTTTCTATATTAAGTTGAACTCTTATCATTATTAGCATTCATATTCGGCACCATAGTTCTCCACATATTTTCAATGGGATTCGGATATGGAGATTTTGCCGGCCAATCAAATACTTCTACGTTATTTTCGTTAAATAAATAAAGGAAATAAAAGAAAGTAAAAGTGTTACTTCCGGTCCGAATTTTGAATTTTTTTTTATATAAAAATTATTCCAAATGTGGCTCAAACAATTTTATGTTCTTAATAAATCTGACTAGAATGCAAAATTTGTGAGATTTTCCAAAAAACCGCTATTTGATGAGTAGAAACATTACTTACGGTCCAAATTTTAAAATTTCTTTTACAGAAAAATTGTTCCAAATGTAGCTCTAATTACTTTTGCACTTGTAATACATTTATATAGAATGTATAAAAAAACTGCTATTCGATAAGAGTAAAGTCTTACGTCCGGTCCGAATTTTCAAATTTCTTTTATACAAAAGTTGTTCCAATTCGGGCTCTAAATATTTTTGTATTCTAGACAAATCTGTAAAGAATCAATAATTTGTAAGATATTTGCTAAAAACTGGTTTTTGCTAAGATATGAAAACCTACTTCCGGTAGAAATTTCGAAAAAAGTCTTTCTAAAATTCACATTTTAGTACTTTTGTATTCTTTAGAAATTACTCTAAACTTAGTAGTTGACTACGTATTAGTAAATTTTGATTTTTTTTTGTGAAGTAAATTCAAAATATCAGTGTTGATCGGGAAAAATATAAATTTAATAATTCTAAACATTCCCTTATTAGAGAATATAACAATTTTTACTTTTTAAAAGAAAAACAGGGATTGTTATAATACCAAATTGTTTAAGTATTATTTTAGTTTTCAGTTAAACGTTGTTATTATAAATAAAAAGTTTCAACATCTAAAATAAATACAAATCACTCCCAGAAAGAATAGTAACAAGTCCAAAATTCCATAAAACCAAGATTTGAATGAAAAACACTGGATCTCCCTGTTGAAATTAAAATAAAAGGCTAAAGAATAAAATAAAAGCCAGAAAGATATTGAGGAACATAAAACTGATTTTTACTTTCTTATACGTAGTATAAGGAAGTATTGTGATGATGAAAATTTTCGACCTCGAGATTTTTGCAGATGTCCACGTTTTGAGGTCCCCTGATATCAAAAAAGTGTCTGTGTATGACCACGATAGCGGTCAAACCGCTGTAGATATCAATTCCAAATTTTGTATTTACGTGTATAATCTCCCTCTTGAGAACTGATTAGATTTTGAGAAAAATCGGCAGACCGGAAGTAGTAGTTTACTTCAGTGAAAAAATCGAATTTTACAAATATTTCGTCAATTACTAAGTTTAAACAAATTTATAAAGAATTCAAATGTACTCGGAATTAAATTTGAGACAAATTGTCTTAAAAAAGTTTTTTGAAATTCCTACCGGAAGTAGGTCTTTTACTCTTATCGAAAATCAGTTTCTGCTTTCTAGGCAGGTACATTACGAGTATAAAAGTGTTTAAATGATAATTCTAAATATCTTTTGTATAAAAAAAATTTCAAAATTCGGACCGGAAGTACCACTTTTACTCTTACCGAATAGCGATTTTTTGCAAATATGTCGTAAATTATGCATTCTATATATTGTCGTAACCCAGAGTGTATAAATATATCTAAGTAAAATCAAGCTTATATAACCATCAATCACCCAAATAATCCCTTAATTACACCCTAAATTAGACATTCAACTTCTTCCTACGTCACACGTTGGGTAAGCCAATAAAATTAACGTAGAATATTTTCAATATTATATTTTACTTGTTTATAAATCAAATATTTATATGCCCTAACTAACTCAGTCGTTTAAAAAAAATTCTAATAATTGCATATTATTATTAATCATAAAAAATCTTAGTCCGGACCTGTCTCTTTAAAATATCTAAGAAAGATTATTGTCCAAGTTCTTTTCACTCTAAACGTTGGTAATCCGCAACTAAACGATTTTACCGCTACTCATGTGAACTAACTTTGATAAATTTAATAACTGTTTTCGTTAATTGATACAAATATTTTTATATTCAGATTAAGTTCTAATTTACATCATTTCTTATCTAATAGAATGGTAAGTTACTTTTAAACTATTTCTATATCTTCCCAATACATTAATTGGTATGTTTACTTTATTTTTAGGAGGTCCAAATACTATGAGAATTGCAGAATGTTAACCTATCAAATACCTTTACGTAAATAAAATCAAAAATGGTTGAGTAACAATAAATATAATGTGCTGCTGAGAAATAACATACAATTATCATGTATATGATGAAAATGCCAGTATATTTAACAATTTCTTATTTAAACTTGTCCAATATCTTGTTATTTATATCTGTGATTATGATAGGAATTGATATTCTAACCCTATTTTTCAAGGTAAGATTAATTTACAACATGTAATAAACTTTAAAAATGTATATCAATAATTTCTACTTCAAATAGTATTATGTAACTGTTGTTTATACTTCAAGATTTAATTTCTGATACATTTAGTCCTTTAATTTTAATCTATTCTGTGTCAATTCGTTAAATTAAAGAGATTTTCATATTAATAGGAACAATCAAATAATACAACCTTATAATTTATTTGTGTAACTTCTTATTATGGAGTTCCTTTTGATTTGTTGATTCTTGTCTCTTTGTAGCATCAGATGAACTGGAATTCCACAAACTACCAGCTGTTTATGCTTCGGAAAAATAATTACAAGTGTTCGTACTGGATATTCTACTGGATATACATGTACAAGGATCCTATTAATCGGTGTCTTCGTCCCAGGAAAATCTTCAATACCTATGGTCGCTCAATAGTTAAACTGGTTATACGCCTACCTCGGCTGGATTTATTTAATTGGTTATGCACTTCTTATATTTCTAATATTCGTGAACTGCGCTCAAGAATATTCTCACAATGAACTTCTTGCTATGGATATATTCTTCTCCTTTTCCTTTCCAACTGTAACGTGCTACTGGAATTCCCCAAGAAATTATCTCCTTTAATGGTGAGTACTTTTATTTGTTTTTATTTTATATTCATTCAACTCTTCTTTTGCTATCCAAATCACTTTATACTGCCTACGTTGCAGTAATGATGTACAAATACTGAGTTTAATTTTATATTTTATATAACCCAGTAACAGAATATTAATTTTCTATACACAATATGTTCTTTATGCACTTTTATGTATGAAAATACGGTCTAAATTCTTCGTACCGAATTTTCATCAACTCTCTTCTCAGAATTTTTTAAGAAGAATCCTCTTATTTACTCTCCAATTACCTTAGTAATAATTTCTATATTTGAATTGACCAATCTCTATTCAACACCTCTTAATGATATTCAAAATACATTCTATTATTTTAATACTCTCTTGTATGCCTTTCTATATTACAATATTCATATTTTAACAATTTTTACCATGAATTTATAAATGTATTTCAGTATTCAAAACAAATTTAAAATATACTCTCTCAAAAATTCTGTAAATGTCAAAATCTGTCAACCACTGACTTTTCCTCTAATTAAATTATGGCGGGAGTTTTTATCTATTTTAACGTTACTTTTAAACAAAGTTTCTTTTTTAAAAATCAATTCTCATCATTTAAGACAATTGAACAAGTTCTTACAATTCTATATTACAAAATAAACACACGATTAATATCAAAATCTCTATTTTACAGGTTTTGGTATCATTTGCTGAACTATGGACCTTAACCAATGGACTTTACTACATTATCAAATCAACAATTGTAAATATTAATACTAGGATAATAAACATCAATTTTCATAATACTATTTCTATTTATAAGTTTCTTAAACTTTTAATATCAAAATACAACTCTTTTCATAACCAACTATAAATAATGATGGTCAGTACCCAGTACTACCACATTTTGCCCCTTTAATAAATGTAAAATTTCAACAGGTTTGAATAATTTTTCATTTATTAAATAAGAAATTTTCTGTTTAAGTAATAATACAATATCTGTCACCTATATAAAACATTTACACTATTGACAACTTTTAACGTAACATTTTTTTTATTATTATGCTTGCTATATTCTAGCACTATGTCTGTATTATTCTAACCATATGGCATTTTCATCATGTAAACTTTATCATAAATTTTTTTAACAATTCATCACTATATTCTCTATGCAAAACTATATACATGTATTACTATTATAACTATTTTGACTGTAACATAAGTTTCTTTTCTGTCTTTATTTTTTTTTTATTATGTGTATTTGGTATTAGGAAAATTATTATTCTCAAAAATGTTATTTATATTCTAAGTATTTTTTTTTTTAAAAATATCTGGTTATCTGTAAGTACTTTATTGTCTCCAATTTCTGTATAAAATATTTTCTCTTTGTATACCTCTATATCATGATTTTTTAAACATATATGAAAACTTTATTATAACTACCATATGTAATATCTTTGTCACATTATGGTGAATATTAAATCAACTTTTCCATTATTTCTTTGGAACTTAAATTGCCTCTCTGAAATATGCTTTAGTCATGCTCACTTATACATTATTAATTATTATCTATTTTGTTCTTATTCGAACATTTCCCCTATATACCTTATTAGACATTTTCGTCTTATCCCTTACTTTCATCATACGAAAGCTTTTACTTATAATTACGTTTTATTGGCGTACGTGACCATTTAAATAATATGTAGACATTTTTTGTTTCATATACATTTTACAACTCTGGGTTTCTTTACCCTTTCTCATACATTTTTCATTTATAATACCATATTTTCATGGATCATTTTATATTACTTTATTATAGTAAGCATTTTATAATTACTTCAATTATCATATTTCTTCGTAAAAGGCCCTTTTTCTTTCTTCTTAATAATTATATTCTCTTATTCACCTAATGTTTCACACGATTTGCTTTATTGCGCAAAATTATCGTAGTATATCTCTTAGTTTTATAATACTCCTATACATTTTTTCTTGATAATATTTTCTTTCCATAGACAATTTTATTTTATTTTAAGTTTCTTACAATTCCAGTTATCTTCTTTAAATTCCTTTTCTTTTACACACATGTTCTTATATTATCAACTTATATTACATCATTTTTTTGTTTCTACTATATACAAATATTTTGAAATAAGGGAATAACTTTTAATAAATAATGATACTAAATTTAATATTTATAACGCTCCTATTTCTATACCTTAACTAAACTTCCGGACGAGTTTCTGAAAAATTCCTGCCCCTACCTTATTATCAAATAGATACCTTTCATATATGGGCTCGTATTATTTGTAATCGCTCTGGTTATAAGTGAAATATCTAAATTCACCATCATTTTATTTTCTTTTAATCAATCTCTATGCCCCTAATAATATCAACTCTCATGCTCCTAACATTTAATTTGAGAAATATTGTAATAAAGGTCTTGTCCTTTTCTGGTCATTGTATTCTTAATTTTATCCTTGATAATTGGTGATGCTTAACACCTACAAGAATTATCTCTATACTTCTGTCTTGGTTAACATACTATATGCGTGATTCTATTATTGGAAATTATATCCTGCCCCTATCTTATAATCGAGTGGATATCTGTATATTAGATCCATGTCCTTAAATTTGGAAAGATCATTTTATACGGGCTATTATTTTTTAATTTGTGGTAGCTCTTGTAACAGTTGTTGTCACTAGTACCATCAAATACTACCCTATATTATCTGCCATGACCAAATTCTTTATTCGGGTATAATAATTTTAATTAGGGCTTATATCTTGTTGCAGCTCTGGTAGGAAGGTGTCGCTGGTACCTACAGTTGTCGCCCTTGTATACAACTGCCATGTCCATAAATAAATGTGGGCTGTTAAATTGAAGTAGCTCTGGTAGGAAGGTGTCGCTGGTACCTTCGAATACTGCCCTAAAGTATCCGCCATGTCCATAAATAAATGTGAGATTTTATCATGTATTATCCGAGACATCTTTTCTATTATAAATTTTAATCTTACTCTATTTTTCAATGTACCATATGTTTCTTCTTGAATCAAATTTTCTTCAACCCATATATTAACCTCCATCCTTAATAACCAAACAGCTGCTCCGTTACTTAATGTAGCCCGTATGACATTCATCTGATTTTTGAAATCTGGTAAATCCTCTACGTATTTTAAAATGTTCGTCAAATAAGCCATAGGATGTGTAGATAATTTATCACCACTAAAATGCATGATATTCTCTATCCTAATTCCTGTATTCAAATTACTATACACTGGAATACTATTACCATTTGAAATCCTAACATTCTGTGCTTTAACTAACAAATCTTGTATTTTCTTCTTCTGCTCTTCACATTCTTTTAAAATTCCCTCCATACAAGACTTCTGTGCATCAGTAGTCGATGTAGTTGCTTGTATTTCTTTAATACAGTTTATTCCCGTTGATTCTATTTTCTTATTCAAATTTTCTTCCATTCTTACTACCTGATCAGTAGTTTCTTTAGTTACCTTTTCCAATCCTTGTTTTAAATTCTCAGCCATCTCTTTATGTTTTGAAACATTATCTACTTCCAACTGACTTACATTACCTTTAATTTCCTTTACATCTTTTTCTACCCGTTGAACTTCTGTAGTAATAAAAATTATAGCTTCTGATTCTTTATTAATAAATTTTTCGTTCATATCTACTATAATTTTATCAATACTATCCTGTGTATTATTCAATAACGATACCTTCAATTCTTCAAGCTTCTTATTATTTTCTTCTCTTATAACTTGGTTTTCTTCCTTTAAATTATTTAAATTCCTAGTAAATTCTTCATATGTCTTATCTAACTTGCCACATAATTCTTCATTCACCTTAACTAATTCTCCTCTTAATTCTTCCTTTATATCCACCAAATTTTTCTTACTTTCTTCATTTGCCTTAACCAATTTATCTAATCTTCCATTTAATTCTCTTTTATCCTCCTCTCTATTTTTCTTAGCTTCCTCGTTCGTCTTGTCTAATTTATCACTCAACTTCTCTATATTTATCTCACTTTTCCTATTATCCTCCTCTCTATTTTTCTCTAATTTTTCATTTAACCCTTCAAACATTTGTTGAATTAATCTCATGTCTATTGATGAATTCGACATCTCTGTTTTCGAAGTCTCTCCTTGTTTCTGCGTCTTATCACCTCTATCTTGTCCTTCTAACTGTTGTGTACCTTCCTGTACCTGTGGTATATCTCCTCCATCTTGTATATTACCTATCTGTTGCGATTCTTCTTCGCTATCGCTTGAAGACTCTGGCCTATTTATTATAGAACTACTTTTAGACCTAGTATTCATGTTTATATAATTTTATGTAACAACACTTTAATAAAAATTACTTGTATTTACGTTTCTGGTTTTATTATACTATAAATCTTTGTATATTGAAAAATGTATTTAACTAATTATAATCAGGAGAATAAAATATCAAAACACAATCTTTGCGAGTTTCTTTTATAACGCCCCACGTTCGGAAGCCATATTAATGTCGTAACCCAGAGTGTATAAAAATATCTAAGTAAAATCAAGCTTATATAACCATCAATCACCCAAATAATCCCTTAATTACACCCTAAATTAGACATTCAACTTCTTCCTACGTCACACGTTGGGTAAGCCAATAAAATTAACGTAGAATATTTTCAATATTATATTTTACTTGTTTATAAATCAAATATTTATATGCCCTAACTAACTCAGTCGTTTAAAAAAAATTCTAATAATTGCATATTATTATTAATCATAAAAAATCTTAGTCCGGACCTGTCTCTTTAAAATATCTAAGAAAGATTATTGTCCAAGTTCTTTTCACTCTAAACGTTGGTAATCCGCAACTAAACGATTTTACCGCTACTCATGTGAACTAACTTTGATAAATTTAATAACTGTTTTCGTTAATTGATACAAATATTTTTATATTCAGATTAAGTTCTAATTTACATCATTTCTTATCTAATAGAATGGTAAGTTACTTTTAAACTATTTCTATATCTTCCCAATACATTAATTGGTATGTTTACTTTATTTTTAGGAGGTCCAAATACTATGAGAATTGCAGAATGTTAACCTATCAAATACCTTTACGTAAATAAAATCAAAAATGGTTGAGTAACAATAAATATAATGTGCTGCTGAGAAATAACATACAATTATCATGTATATGATGAAAATGCCAGTATATTTAACAATTTCTTATTTAAACTTGTCCAATATCTTGTTATTTATATCTGTGATTATGATAGGAATTGATATTCTAACCCTATTTTTCAAGGTAAGATTAATTTACAACATGTAATAAACTTTAAAAATGTATATCAATAATTTCTACTTCAAATAGTATTATGTAACTGTTGTTTATACTTCAAGATTTAATTTCTGATACATTTAGTCCTTTAATTTTAATCTATTCTGTGTCAATTCGTTAAATTAAAGAGATTTTCATATTAATAGGAACAATCAAATAATACAACCTTATAATTTATTTGTGCAACTTCTTATTATGGAGTTCCTTTTGATTTGTTGATTCTTGTCTCTTTGTAGCATCAGATGAACTGGAATTCCACAAACTACCAGCTGTTTATGCTTCGGAAAAATAATTACAAGTGTTCGTACTGGATATTCTACTGGATATACATGTACAAGGATCCTATTAATCGGTGTCTTCGTCCCAGGAAAATCTTCAATACCTATGGTCGCTCAATAGTTAAACTGGTTATACGCCTACCTCGGCTGGATTTATTTAATTGGTTATGCACTTCTTATATTTCTAATATTCGTGAACTGCGCTCAAGAATATTCTCACAATGAACTTCTTGCTATGGATATATTCTTCTCCTTTTCCTTTCCAACTGTAACGTGCTACTGGAATTCTCCAAGAAATTATCTCCTTTAATGGTGAGTACTTTTATTTGTTTTTATTTTATATTCATTCAACTCTTCTTTTGCTATCCAAATCACTTTATACTGCCTACGTTGCAGTAATGATGTACAAATACTGAGTTTAATTTTATATTTTATATAACCCAGTAACAGAATATTAATTTTCTATACACAATATGTTCTTTATGCACTTTTATGTATGAAAATACGGTCTAAATTCTTCGTACCGAATTTTCATCAACTCTCTTCTCAGAATTTTTTAAGAAGAATCCTCTTATTTACTCTCCAATTACCTTAGTAATAATTTCTATATTTGAATTGACCAATCTCTATTCAACACCTCTTAATGATATTCAAAATACATTCTTTAATACTCTCTTGTATGCCTTTCTATATTACAATATTCATATTTTAACAATTTTTACCATGAATTTATAAATGTATTTCAGTATTCAAAACAAATTTAAAATATACTCTCTCAAAAATTCTGTAAATGTCAAAATCTGTCAACCACTGACTTTTCCTCTAATTAAATTATGGCGGGAGTTTTTATCTATTTTAACGTTACTTTTAAACAAAGTTTCTTTTTTAAAAATCAATTCTCATCATTTAAGACAATTGAACAAGTTCTTACAATTCTATATTACAAAATAAACACACGATTAATATCAAAATCTCTATTTTACAGGTTTTGGTATCATTTGCTGAACTATGGACCTTAACCAATGGACTTTACTACATTATCAAATCAACAATTGTAAATATTAATACTAGGATAATAAACATCAATTTTCATAATACTATTTCTATTTATAAGTTTCTTAAACTTTTAATATCAAAATACAACTCTTTTCATAACCAACTATAAATAATGATGGTCAGTACCCAGTACTACCACATTTTGCCCCTTTAATAAATGTAAAATTTCAACAGGTTTGAATAATTTTTCATTTATTAAATAAGAAATTTTCTGTTTAAGTAATAATACAATATCTGTCACCTATATAAAACATTTACACTATTGACAACTTTTAACGTAACATTTTTTTTATTATTATGCTTGCTATATTCTAGCACTATGTCTGTATTATTCTAACCATATGGCATTTTCATCATGTAAACTTTATCATAAATTTTTTTAACAATTCATCACTATATTCTCTATGCAAAACTATATACATGTATTACTATTATAACTATTTTGACTGTAACATAAGTTTCTTTTCTGTCTTTATTTTTTTTTTATTATGTGTATTTGGTATTAGGAAAATTATTATTCTCAAAAATGTTATTTATATTCTAAGTATTTTTTTTTTTAAAAATATCTGGTTATCTGTAAGTACTTTATTGTCTCCAATTTCTGTATAAAATATTTTCTCTTTGTATACCTCTATATCATGATTTTTTAAACATATATGAAAACTTTATTATAACTACCATATGTAATATCTTTGTCACATTATGGTGAATATTAAATCAACTTTTCCATTATTTCTTTGGAACTTAAATTGCCTCTCTGAAATATGCTTTAGTCATGCTCACTTATACATTATTAATTATTATCTATTTTGTTCTTATTCGAACATTTCCCCTATATACCTTATTAGACATTTTCGTCTTATCCCTTACTTTCATCATACGAAAGCTTTTACTTATAATTACGTTTTATTGGCGTACGTGACCATTTAAATAATATGTAGACATTTTTTGTTTCATATACATTTTACAACTCTGGGTTTCTTTACCCTTTCTCATACATTTTTCATTTATAATACCATATTTTCATGGATCATTTTATATTACTTTATTATAGTAAGCATTTTATAATTACTTCAATTATCATATTTCTTCGTAAAAGGCCCTTTTTCTTTCTTCTTAATAATTATATTCTCTTATTCACCTAATGTTTCACACGATTTGCTTTATTGCGCAAAATTATCGTAGTATATCTCTTAGTTTTATAATACTCCTATACATTTTTTCTTGATAATATTTTCTTTCCATAGACAATTTTATTTTATTTTAAGTTTCTTACAATTCCAGTTATCTTCTTTAAATTCCTTTTCTTTTACACACATGTTCTTATATTATCAACTTATATTACATCATTTTTTTGTTTCTACTATATACAAATATTTTGAAATAAGGGAATAACTTTTAATAAATAATGATACTAAATTTAATATTTATAACGCTCCTATTTCTATACCTTAACTAAACTTCCGGACGAGTTTCTGAAAAATTCCTGCCCCTACCTTATTATCAAATAGATACCTTTCATATATGGGCTCGTATTATTTGTAATCGCTCTGGTTATAAGTGAAATATCTAAATTCACCATCATTTTATTTTCTTTTAATCAATCTCTATGCCCCTAATAATATCAACTCTCATGCTCCTAACATTTAATTTGAGAAATATTGTAATAAAGGTCTTGTCCTTTTCTGGTCATTGTATTCTTAATTTTATCCTTGATAATTGGTGATGCTTAACACCTACAAGAATTATCTCTATACTTCTGTCTTGGTTAACATACTATATGCGTGATTCTATTATTGGAAATTATATCCTGCCCCTATCTTATAATCGAGTGGATATCTGTATATTAGATCCATGTCCTTAAATTTGGAAAGATCATTTTATACGGGCTATTATTTTTTAATTTGTGGTAGCTCTTGTAACAGTTGTTGTCACTAGTACCATCAAATACTACCCTATATTATCTGCCATGACCAAATTCTTTATTCGGGTATAATAATTTTAATTAGGGCTTATATCTTGTTGCAGCTCTGGTAGGAAGGTGTCGCTGGTACCTACAGTTGTCGCCCTTGTATACAACTGCCATGTCCATAAATAAATGTGGGCTGTTAAATTGAAGTAGCTCTGGTAGGAAGGTGTCGCTGGTACCTTCGAATACTGCCCTAAAGTATCCGCCATGTCCATAAATAAATGTGAGATTTTATCATGTATTATCCGAGACATCTTTTCTATTATAAATTTTAATCTTACTCTATTTTTCAATGTACCATATGTTTCTTCTTGAATCAAATTTTCTTCAACCCATATATTAACCTCCATCCTTAATAACCAAACAGCTGCTCCGTTACTTAATGTAGCCCGTATGACATTCATCTGATTTTTGAAATCTGGTAAATCCTCTACGTATTTTAAAATGTTCGTCAAATAAGCCATAGGATGTGTAGATAATTTATCACCACTAAAATGCATGATATTCTCTATCCTAATTCCTGTATTCAAATTACTATACACTGGAATACTATTACCATTTGAAATCCTAACATTCTGTGCTTTAACTAACAAATCTTGTATTTTCTTCTTCTGCTCTTCACATTCTTTTAAAATTCCCTCCATACAAGACTTCTGTGCATCAGTAGTCGATGTAGTTGCTTGTATTTCTTTAATACAGTTTATTCCCGTTGATTCTATTTTCTTATTCAAATTTTCTTCCATTCTTACTACCTGATCAGTAGTTTCTTTAGTTACCTTTTCCAATCCTTGTTTTAAATTCTCAGCCATCTCTTTATGTTTTGAAACATTATCTACTTCCAACTGACTTACATTACCTTTAATTTCCTTTACATCTTTTTCTACCCGTTGAACTTCTGTAGTAATAAAAATTATAGCTTCTGATTCTTTATTAATAAATTTTTCGTTCATATCTACTATAATTTTATCAATACTATCCTGTGTATTATTCAATAACGATACCTTCAATTCTTCAAGCTTCTTATTATTTTCTTCTCTTATAACTTGGTTTTCTTCCTTTAAATTATTTAAATTCCTAGTAAATTCTTCATATGTCTTATCTAACTTGCCACATAATTCTTCATTCACCTTAACTAATTCTCCTCTTAATTCTTCCTTTATATCCACCAAATTTTTCTTACTTTCTTCATTTGCCTTAACCAATTTATCTAATCTTCCATTTAATTCTCTTTTATCCTCCTCTCTATTTTTCTTAGCTTCCTCGTTCGTCTTGTCTAATTTATCACTCAACTTCTCTATATTTATCTCACTTTTCCTATTATCCTCCTCTCTATTTTTCTCTAATTTTTCATTTAACCCTTCAAACATTTGTTGAATTAATCTCATGTCTATTGATGAATTCGACATCTCTGTTTTCGAAGTCTCTCCTTGTTTCTGCGTCTTATCACCTCTATCTTGTCCTTCTAACTGTTGTGTACCTTCCTGTACCTGTGGTATATCTCCTCCATCTTGTATATTACCTATCTGTTGCGATTCTTCTTCGCTATCGCTTGAAGACTCTGGCCTATTTATTATAGAACTACTTTTAGACCTAGTATTCATGTTTATATAATTTTATGTAACAACACTTTAATAAAAATTACTTGTATTTACGTTTCTGGTTTTATTATACTATAAATCTTTGTATATTGAAAAATGTATTTAACTAATTATAATCAGGAGAATAAAATATCAAAACACAATCTTTGCGAGTTTCTTTTATAACGCCCCACGTTCGGAAGCCATATTAATGTCGTAACCCAGAGTGTATAAAAATATCTAAGTAAAATCAAGCTTATATAACCATCAATCACCCAAATAATCCCTTAATTACACCCTAAATTAGACATTCAACTTCTTCCTACGTCACACGTTGGGTAAGCCAATAAAATTAACGTAGAATATTTTCAATATTATATTTTACTTGTTTATAAATCAAATATTTATATGCCCTAACTAACTCAGTCGTTTAAAAAAAATTCTAATAATTGCATATTATTATTAATCATAAAAAATCTTAGTCCGGACCTGTCTCTTTAAAATATCTAAGAAAGATTATTGTCCAAGTTCTTTTCACTCTAAACGTTGGTAATCCGCAACTAAACGATTTTACCGCTACTCATGTGAACTAACTTTGATAAATTTAATAACTGTTTTCGTTAATTGATACAAATATTTTTATATTCAGATTAAGTTCTAATTTACATCATTTCTTATCTAATAGAATGGTAAGTTACTTTTAAACTATTTCTATATCTTCCCAATACATTAATTGGTATGTTTACTTTATTTTTAGGAGGTCCAAATACTATGAGAATTGCAGAATGTTAACCTATCAAATACCTTTACGTAAATAAAATCAAAAATGGTTGAGTAACAATAAATATAATGTGCTGCTGAGAAATAACATACAATTATCATGTATATGATGAAAATGCCAGTATATTTAACAATTTCTTATTTAAACTTGTCCAATATCTTGTTATTTATATCTGTGATTATGATAGGAATTGATATTCTAACCCTATTTTTCAAGGTAAGATTAATTTACAACATGTAATAAACTTTAAAAATGTATATCAATAATTTCTACTTCAAATAGTATTATGTAACTGTTGTTTATACTTCAAGATTTAATTTCTGATACATTTAGTCCTTTAATTTTAATCTATTCTGTGTCAATTCGTTAAATTAAAGAGATTTTCATATTAATAGGAACAATCAAATAATACAACCTTATAATTTATTTGTGCAACTTCTTATTATGGAGTTCCTTTTGATTTGTTGATTCTTGTCTCTTTGTAGCATCAGATGAACTGGAATTCCACAAACTACCAGCTGTTTATGCTTCGGAAAAATAATTACAAGTGTTCGTACTGGATATTCTACTGGATATACATGTACAAGGATCCTATTAATCGGTGTCTTCGTCCCAGGAAAATCTTCAATACCTATGGTCGCTCAATAGTTAAACTGGTTATACGCCTACCTCGGCTGGATTTATTTAATTGGTTATGCACTTCTTATATTTCTAATATTCGTGAACTGCGCTCAAGAATATTCTCACAATGAACTTCTTGCTATGGATATATTCTTCTCCTTTTCCTTTCCAACTGTAACGTGCTACTGGAATTCTCCAAGAAATTATCTCCTTTAATGGTGAGTACTTTTATTTGTTTTTATTTTATATTCATTCAACTCTTCTTTTGCTATCCAAATCACTTTATACTGCCTACGTTGCAGTAATGATGTACAAATACTGAGTTTAATTTTATATTTTATATAACCCAGTAACAGAATATTAATTTTCTATACACAATATGTTCTTTATGCACTTTTATGTATGAAAATACGGTCTAAATTCTTCGTACCGAATTTTCATCAACTCTCTTCTCAGAATTTTTTAAGAAGAATCCTCTTATTTACTCTCCAATTACCTTAGTAATAATTTCTATATTTGAATTGACCAATCTCTATTCAACACCTCTTAATGATATTCAAAATACATTCTTTAATACTCTCTTGTATGCCTTTCTATATTACAATATTCATATTTTAACAATTTTTACCATGAATTTATAAATGTATTTCAGTATTCAAAACAAATTTAAAATATACTCTCTCAAAAATTCTGTAAATGTCAAAATCTGTCAACCACTGACTTTTCCTCTAATTAAATTATGGCGGGAGTTTTTATCTATTTTAACGTTACTTTTAAACAAAGTTTCTTTTTTAAAAATCAATTCTCATCATTTAAGACAATTGAACAAGTTCTTACAATTCTATATTACAAAATAAACACACGATTAATATCAAAATCTCTATTTTACAGGTTTTGGTATCATTTGCTGAACTATGGACCTTAACCAATGGACTTTACTACATTATCAAATCAACAATTGTAAATATTAATACTAGGATAATAAACATCAATTTTCATAATACTATTTCTATTTATAAGTTTCTTAAACTTTTAATATCAAAATACAACTCTTTTCATAACCAACTATAAATAATGATGGTCAGTACCCAGTACTACCACATTTTGCCCCTTTAATAAATGTAAAATTTCAACAGGTTTGAATAATTTTTCATTTATTAAATAAGAAATTTTCTGTTTAAGTAATAATACAATATCTGTCACCTATATAAAACATTTACACTATTGACAACTTTTAACGTAACATTTTTTTTATTATTATGCTTGCTATATTCTAGCACTATGTCTGTATTATTCTAACCATATGGCATTTTCATCATGTAAACTTTATCATAAATTTTTTTAACAATTCATCACTATATTCTCTATGCAAAACTATATACATGTATTACTATTATAACTATTTTGACTGTAACATAAGTTTCTTTTCTGTCTTTATTTTTTTTTTATTATGTGTATTTGGTATTAGGAAAATTATTATTCTCAAAAATGTTATTTATATTCTAAGTATTTTTTTTTTTAAAAATATCTGGTTATCTGTAAGTACTTTATTGTCTCCAATTTCTGTATAAAATATTTTCTCTTTGTATACCTCTATATCATGATTTTTTAAACATATATGAAAACTTTATTATAACTACCATATGTAATATCTTTGTCACATTATGGTGAATATTAAATCAACTTTTCCATTATTTCTTTGGAACTTAAATTGCCTCTCTGAAATATGCTTTAGTCATGCTCACTTATACATTATTAATTATTATCTATTTTGTTCTTATTCGAACATTTCCCCTATATACCTTATTAGACATTTTCGTCTTATCCCTTACTTTCATCATACGAAAGCTTTTACTTATAATTACGTTTTATTGGCGTACGTGACCATTTAAATAATATGTAGACATTTTTTGTTTCATATACATTTTACAACTCTGGGTTTCTTTACCCTTTCTCATACATTTTTCATTTATAATACCATATTTTCATGGATCATTTTATATTACTTTATTATAGTAAGCATTTTATAATTACTTCAATTATCATATTTCTTCGTAAAAGGCCCTTTTTCTTTCTTCTTAATAATTATATTCTCTTATTCACCTAATGTTTCACACGATTTGCTTTATTGCGCAAAATTATCGTAGTATATCTCTTAGTTTTATAATACTCCTATACATTTTTTCTTGATAATATTTTCTTTCCATAGACAATTTTATTTTATTTTAAGTTTCTTACAATTCCAGTTATCTTCTTTAAATTCCTTTTCTTTTACACACATGTTCTTATATTATCAACTTATATTACATCATTTTTTTGTTTCTACTATATACAAATATTTTGAAATAAGGGAATAACTTTTAATAAATAATGATACTAAATTTAATATTTATAACGCTCCTATTTCTATACCTTAACTAAACTTCCGGACGAGTTTCTGAAAAATTCCTGCCCCTACCTTATTATCAAATAGATACCTTTCATATATGGGCTCGTATTATTTGTAATCGCTCTGGTTATAAGTGAAATATCTAAATTCACCATCATTTTATTTTCTTTTAATCAATCTCTATGCCCCTAATAATATCAACTCTCATGCTCCTAACATTTAATTTGAGAAATATTGTAATAAAGGTCTTGTCCTTTTCTGGTCATTGTATTCTTAATTTTATCCTTGATAATTGGTGATGCTTAACACCTACAAGAATTATCTCTATACTTCTGTCTTGGTTAACATACTATATGCGTGATTCTATTATTGGAAATTATATCCTGCCCCTATCTTATAATCGAGTGGATATCTGTATATTAGATCCATGTCCTTAAATTTGGAAAGATCATTTTATACGGGCTATTATTTTTTAATTTGTGGTAGCTCTTGTAACAGTTGTTGTCACTAGTACCATCAAATACTACCCTATATTATCTGCCATGACCAAATTCTTTATTCGGGTATAATAATTTTAATTAGGGCTTATATCTTGTTGCAGCTCTGGTAGGAAGGTGTCGCTGGTACCTACAGTTGTCGCCCTTGTATACAACTGCCATGTCCATAAATAAATGTGGGCTGTTAAATTGAAGTAGCTCTGGTAGGAAGGTGTCGCTGGTACCTTCGAATACTGCCCTAAAGTATCCGCCATGTCCATAAATAAATGTGAGATTTTATCATGTATTATCCGAGACATCTTTTCTATTATAAATTTTAATCTTACTCTATTTTTCAATGTACCATATGTTTCTTCTTGAATCAAATTTTCTTCAACCCATATATTAACCTCCATCCTTAATAACCAAACAGCTGCTCCGTTACTTAATGTAGCCCGTATGACATTCATCTGATTTTTGAAATCTGGTAAATCCTCTACGTATTTTAAAATGTTCGTCAAATAAGCCATAGGATGTGTAGATAATTTATCACCACTAAAATGCATGATATTCTCTATCCTAATTCCTGTATTCAAATTACTATACACTGGAATACTATTACCATTTGAAATCCTAACATTCTGTGCTTTAACTAACAAATCTTGTATTTTCTTCTTCTGCTCTTCACATTCTTTTAAAATTCCCTCCATACAAGACTTCTGTGCATCAGTAGTCGATGTAGTTGCTTGTATTTCTTTAATACAGTTTATTCCCGTTGATTCTATTTTCTTATTCAAATTTTCTTCCATTCTTACTACCTGATCAGTAGTTTCTTTAGTTACCTTTTCCAATCCTTGTTTTAAATTCTCAGCCATCTCTTTATGTTTTGAAACATTATCTACTTCCAACTGACTTACATTACCTTTAATTTCCTTTACATCTTTTTCTACCCGTTGAACTTCTGTAGTAATAAAAATTATAGCTTCTGATTCTTTATTAATAAATTTTTCGTTCATATCTACTATAATTTTATCAATACTATCCTGTGTATTATTCAATAACGATACCTTCAATTCTTCAAGCTTCTTATTATTTTCTTCTCTTATAACTTGGTTTTCTTCCTTTAAATTATTTAAATTCCTAGTAAATTCTTCATATGTCTTATCTAACTTGCCACATAATTCTTCATTCACCTTAACTAATTCTCCTCTTAATTCTTCCTTTATATCCACCAAATTTTTCTTACTTTCTTCATTTGCCTTAACCAATTTATCTAATCTTCCATTTAATTCTCTTTTATCCTCCTCTCTATTTTTCTTAGCTTCCTCGTTCGTCTTGTCTAATTTATCACTCAACTTCTCTATATTTATCTCACTTTTCCTATTATCCTCCTCTCTATTTTTCTCTAATTTTTCATTTAACCCTTCAAACATTTGTTGAATTAATCTCATGTCTATTGATGAATTCGACATCTCTGTTTTCGAAGTCTCTCCTTGTTTCTGCGTCTTATCACCTCTATCTTGTCCTTCTAACTGTTGTGTACCTTCCTGTACCTGTGGTATATCTCCTCCATCTTGTATATTACCTATCTGTTGCGATTCTTCTTCGCTATCGCTTGAAGACTCTGGCCTATTTATTATAGAACTACTTTTAGACCTAGTATTCATGTTTATATAATTTTATGTAACAACACTTTAATAAAAATTACTTGTATTTACGTTTCTGGTTTTATTATACTATAAATCTTTGTATATTGAAAAATGTATTTAACTAATTATAATCAGGAGAATAAAATATCAAAACACAATCTTTGCGAGTTTCTTTTATAACGCCCCACGTTCGGAAGCCATATTAATGTCGTAACCCAGAGTGTATAAAAATATCTAAGTAAAATCAAGCTTATATAACCATCAATCACCCAAATAATCCCTTAATTACACCCTAAATTAGACATTCAACTTCTTCCTACGTCACACGTTGGGTAAGCCAATAAAATTAACGTAGAATATTTTCAATATTATATTTTACTTGTTTATAAATCAAATATTTATATGCCCTAACTAACTCAGTCGTTTAAAAAAAATTCTAATAATTGCATATTATTATTAATCATAAAAAATCTTAGTCCGGACCTGTCTCTTTAAAATATCTAAGAAAGATTATTGTCCAAGTTCTTTTCACTCTAAACGTTGGTAATCCGCAACTAAACGATTTTACCGCTACTCATGTGAACTAACTTTGATAAATTTAATAACTGTTTTCGTTAATTGATACAAATATTTTTATATTCAGATTAAGTTCTAATTTACATCATTTCTTATCTAATAGAATGGTAAGTTACTTTTAAACTATTTCTATATCTTCCCAATACATTAATTGGTATGTTTACTTTATTTTTAGGAGGTCCAAATACTATGAGAATTGCAGAATGTTAACCTATCAAATACCTTTACGTAAATAAAATCAAAAATGGTTGAGTAACAATAAATATAATGTGCTGCTGAGAAATAACATACAATTATCATGTATATGATGAAAATGCCAGTATATTTAACAATTTCTTATTTAAACTTGTCCAATATCTTGTTATTTATATCTGTGATTATGATAGGAATTGATATTCTAACCCTATTTTTCAAGGTAAGATTAATTTACAACATGTAATAAACTTTAAAAATGTATATCAATAATTTCTACTTCAAATAGTATTATGTAACTGTTGTTTATACTTCAAGATTTAATTTCTGATACATTTAGTCCTTTAATTTTAATCTATTCTGTGTCAATTCGTTAAATTAAAGAGATTTTCATATTAATAGGAACAATCAAATAATACAACCTTATAATTTATTTGTGCAACTTCTTATTATGGAGTTCCTTTTGATTTGTTGATTCTTGTCTCTTTGTAGCATCAGATGAACTGGAATTCCACAAACTACCAGCTGTTTATGCTTCGGAAAAATAATTACAAGTGTTCGTACTGGATATTCTACTGGATATACATGTACAAGGATCCTATTAATCGGTGTCTTCGTCCCAGGAAAATCTTCAATACCTATGGTCGCTCAATAGTTAAACTGGTTATACGCCTACCTCGGCTGGATTTATTTAATTGGTTATGCACTTCTTATATTTCTAATATTCGTGAACTGCGCTCAAGAATATTCTCACAATGAACTTCTTGCTATGGATATATTCTTCTCCTTTTCCTTTCCAACTGTAACGTGCTACTGGAATTCCCCAAGAAATTATCTCCTTTAATGGTGAGTACTTTTATTTGTTTTTATTTTATATTCATTCAACTCTTCTTTTGCTATCCAAATCACTTTATACTGCCTACGTTGCAGTAATGATGTACAAATACTGAGTTTAATTTTATATTTTATATAACCCAGTAACAGAATATTAATTTTCTATACACAATATGTTCTTTATGCACTTTTATGTATGAAAATACGGTCTAAATTCTTCGTACCGAATTTTCATCAACTCTCTTCTCAGAATTTTTTAAGAAGAATCCTCTTATTTACTCTCCAATTACCTTAGTAATAATTTCTATATTTGAATTGACCAATCTCTATTCAACACCTCTTAATGATATTCAAAATACATTCTATTATTTTAATACTCTCTTGTATGCCTTTCTATATTACAATATTCATATTTTAACAATTTTTACCATGAATTTATAAATGTATTTCAGTATTCAAAACAAATTTAAAATATACTCTCTCAAAAATTCTGTAAATGTCAAAATCTGTCAACCACTGACTTTTCCTCTAATTAAATTATGGCGGGAGTTTTTATCTATTTTAACGTTACTTTTAAACAAAGTTTCTTTTTTAAAAATCAATTCTCATCATTTAAGACAATTGAACAAGTTCTTACAATTCTATATTACAAAATAAACACACGATTAATATCAAAATCTCTATTTTACAGGTTTTGGTATCATTTGCTGAACTATGGACCTTAACCAATGGACTTTACTACATTATCAAATCAACAATTGTAAATATTAATACTAGGATAATAAACATCAATTTTCATAATACTATTTCTATTTATAAGTTTCTTAAACTTTTAATATCAAAATACAACTCTTTTCATAACCAACTATAAATAATGATGGTCAGTACCCAGTACTACCACAATATATATATTTATTAAGAGTTCAAAAGTATTTAGAGTTGGATTTGCAATATTTTTGGTATACATGAAATTTCAAAATTCGGACCGGAAGTAGCACTTTTACTCTTAGCGAGTAGCACTTTTTTTCGAATATCTTGCAAAGTATGCATGCATTCTATAGCGATTTATTAAGAGAATGAAAGTAATTAATTGATAAGGGAGACACTTGTTGAAACTCCATAACACTGGTGAAAATAAAATACGATTGTCTGTCATTCATCCACCTGATGAAGTCACTGTGTGACGAAACAATATTATAGTGGAATTACTATTAAATTTATTTTGAAACTTAAAATTATCGTATTTTATTTTCACCAGAATGAAAGTACTTAGAATAGGATTTTGAATGATTTTTGTATAAAAAAATGAGGTGTGGCCACCACACGACTTTCTTATACGTATGAGCGTTTCAAATTATAGAATTTTAAGATTTTTTTTTACAGATATTATTGAAAATCCTATTCTAAGTACTTCTATTCTCTTAATAAATTTCCATAGAATGCATACTTTGCAAGATATCAAAAAAGTGCTCCTCGCTAAGAGTAAAAGTGCTACTTCCGGTCCGAATTTTGAAATTTCATATATACAAAAAATATTGCAAATCTAGTTTTAAATACTTTTGTACTCTTGATAAATTTATATAGAATGCATAACTTACGACATATTTGCAAAAAATCGCTATTCGATAAGAGTAAAAGTGGTACTTCCGTTCTGAATTTTGAAATTTTTTTTATACAAAAGATATTGAAAATTATGTTCTAAATACTTTTATATCCGTAACGTACTAGCCAAAAAGGCATGACTTGCGAAATATTCGCAAAAAACTGATTTTCGATAAGAGTAAAAGACCTACTTCCGGTAGGAATTTCGGAAAACTTTTTAGATAAAATTATACTCAATTGTAATTTTAAGTATATATGAATTCTTTATAAATTTGTCAAAACTTAGTAGTTGACGAAATATTGGCAAAATTCGATTTTTTCGCTGAAGTAAACTGCTACTTCCGGTCTACCGATTTTACTGAAAAACTAATCAGATCTCAAGAGGGAGATTATACACGTAAATACAAAATTTGGAATTGATATCTACAGCGGCTTGACCGCTATCGTGGTCACACACACACACACACACACACACACACACACACACACACACACACACACACACACACACACACACACAGACACAGAGAGAGAGAGAGAGAGAGAGACACAGACATTTTTTAAAAACCACTTTTTCGGTATCAGGGGACTTCAAAACGTGGACATCTGCAAAAATCTCGAGGTCGAAAATTTTCATCATCACAATACTTCCTTATACTACGTATAAGAAAGTAAAAATTCTTAAAATTGTATAGTTTGAAACGCTCATACGTATAAGAAAGTCGTGTGGTGGCCACACCTCATTTTACTTTCTTATACGTAGTATAAGGAAGTATTGTGATGATGAAAATTTTCGACCTCGAGATTTTTGCAGATGTCCACGTTTTGAGGTCCCCTGATACCAAAAAAGTGGTTTTTAAAAAATGTCTGTGTCTCTCTCTCTGTGTGTGTGACCACGATAGCGGTCAAACCGCTATAGATATCAATTCCAACTTCTGTATTTACGAATATAATCTCCCTCTTGAGAACTGATTAGATTTTGAGCAAAATCGCCAGACCGGAAGTAGTAGTTTACTTCAGTGAAAAAATCGAATTTTGCAAATATTTCGTCAATTACTAAGTTTAAACAAATTTATAAAGGATTCAAAGGTACTCAAAATTAAATTTGAGAAAAATCGTATTAATAAAGTTTTTCGAAATTCCTACCGGAAGTAGGTCTTTTACTCTTATCGAAAATCAGTTTTTTGCGAATATCTCGCAAGTCATGCTTTCTAGGCAGGTACATTACGAGTATAAAAGTATTTAGAATGTACTTTTAAATATCTTTTGTATAAAAAAAATTTCAAAATTCAGACCGGAAGTACCACTTTTACTCTTATCGAATAGCGATTTTTTGCAAATATGTCGTAAATTATGCATTCTATATATATTTATGAAGAGTACAAAAGTATTTAGAGTTAGATTTGGAATATTTTTTGTATAAATGAAATTTCAAAATTCGGACCGGAAGTAACACTTTCATACGTATAAGAAAGTCGTGTGGTGGCCACACCTCATTTTTTTACTTTCTTATACGTAGTATAAGGAAGTATTGTGATGATGAAAATTTTCGACCTCGACCACTTTTTTGGTATCAGAAGTCCCCTGATACCAAAAAAGTGGTTTTTAAAAAATGTCTCTCTCTCTCTCTCTCTCTCTCTCTCTCTCTCTCTCTCTCTCTCTCTCTCTCTCTCTGTGCGCGCGCGCGCGCGTGTGTGTGTGTGTGACCACGATAGCGATCAAACCGCTACAGATATCAATTCCAAATTTTGTATTTACGAATATAATCTCCCTCTTGAGAACTGATTAGATTTTGAGCAAAATCAGCAGACCGGAAGTAGTAGTTTACTTCAGTGAAAAAATCGAATTTTGCAAATATTTCGTGAATTACTAAGTTTAAACAAATTTATAAAGAATTCATATGTACTTAAAATTGAAATTGTGAACAATTTTATTAAAAAGGTTTTTCGAAATTCCTACCGGAAGTAGGTCTTTACTCTTATCGAAAATCAGTTTCTTGCAAATATTTTGCAAGTCATGCTTTTTAGACAGGTACGCTACGAATATAAAAATATTTAGAACTTAATTTCCAATATCTTTTGTATAAAAAAAATTTCAAAATTCGGACCGGAAGTATCACTTTTACTCTTACCGAATAACGATTTTTTGCAAATATGTCGGAAATTATGCATTCTATGTATATTTATGAAGATTACAAAAGTATTTAGAGTTGGATTTGGAATATTTTTTGTATAAATGAAATTTCAAAATTCGGACCGGAAGTAACACTTTTACTCTTACCGAATAGCGATTTTTTGCAAATATGTCGTAAATTATGCATTCTATATATATATTTATTAAGAGTTCAAAAGTATTTAGAGTTGGATTTGCAATATTTTTGGTATACATGAAATTTCAAAATTCGGACCAGAAGTAGCACTTTTACTCTTAGCGAGTAGCACTTTTTTTCGAATATCTTGCAAAGTATGCATGCATTCTATAGCGATTTATTAAGAGAATGAAAGTAATTAATTGATAAGGGAGACACTTGTTGAAACTCCATAACACTGGTGAAAATAAAATACGATTGTCTGTCATTCATCCACCTGATGAAGTCACTGTGTGACGAAACAATATTGTAGTGGAATTACTATTAAATTTATTTTGAAACTTAAAATTATCGTATTTTATTTTCACCAGAATGAAAGTACTTAGAATAGGATTTTGAATGATTTTTGTATAAAAAAATTCTTAAAATTGTATAGTTTGAAACGCTCATACGTATAAGAAAGTCGTGTGGTGGCCACACCTCATTTTACTTTCTTATACGTAGTATAAGGAAGTATTGTGATGATGAAAATTTTCGACCTCGAGATTTTTGCAGATGTCCACGTTTTGAGGTCCCCTGATACCAAAAAAGTGGTTTTTAAAAAATGTCTGTCTCTCTCTCTGTGTGTGTGACCACGATAGCGGTCAAACCGCTATAGATATCAATTCCAACTTCTGTATTTACGAATATTATCTCCCTCTTGAGAACTGATTACATTTTGAGCAAAATCGCCAGACCGGAAGTAGTAGTTTACTTCAGTGAAAAAATCGAATTTTGCAAATATTTCGTCAATTACTAAGTTTAAACAAATTTATAAAGGATTCAAATGTACTCAAAATTAAATTTGAGAAAAATCGTATTAATAAAGTTTTTCGAAATTCCTACCGGAAGTAGGTCTTTTACTCTTATCGAAAATCAGTTTTTTGCGAATATCTCGCAAGTCATGCTTTCTAGGCAGGTACATTACGAGTATAAAAGTATTTAGAATGTACTTTTAAATATCTTTTGTATAAAAAAAATTTCAAAATTCAGACCGGAGGTACCACTTTTACTCTTATCGAATAGCGATTTTTTGCAAATATGTCGTAAATTATGCATTCTATATATATTTATGAAGAGTACAAAAGTATTTAGAGTTAGATTTGGAATATTTTTTGTATAAATGAAATTTCAAAATTCGGACCGGAAGTAACACTTTCATACGTATAAGAAAGTCGTGTGGTGGCCACACCTCATTTTTTCTAATAAAGTACCTAGCATGAACGTTATCAGACAATAAATTATTATGAATAAACAAATATTTCAAATATATTGGCTTATGGCCGATGTAGTTTCTTTTACAAAGCAATTTAATACATAACATAATACAATCTTTTTCTTTTAATTGTATTTAACATTTAATTATATATAATTTTAAAAGCAAGGCATTTAAAATATGTGTTTCATTCGTTACTATAGGTATATATGATATATATATATTTATTCGTGAAAAATTTAGTTTCTTATACGTAGTATAAGGAAGTATTGTGATGATGAAAATTTTCGACCTCGAGATTTTTGCAGATGTCCGCGTTTTGAAGTCCCCTGATACCAAAAAAGTGGTTTTTAAAAAATGTCTCTCTGTGTGTGTGTGTGTGTCTGTCTGTGACCACGATAGCGGTCAAACCGCTGTAGATATCAATTCCAAATTTTGTATTTACGTATATAATCTCCCTCTTGAGATCTGATTAGTTTTTCAGTAAAATTGGTAGACCGGAAGTAGTAGTTTACTTCAGTGAAAAAATCGAATTTTGCAAATATTTCCTTAATTACTAAGTTTAAACAAATTTATAAAGAATTCAAATGTACTCAAAATTAAATTTGAGACAAATAGTCTTAAAAAAGTTTTTTTGAAATTCCTACCGGAAGTAGGTCTTTTACTCTTATCGAAAATCAGTTTTTTTCAAATATCTCGCAAGTCATGCTTTCTAGGCAGGTACATTACGAGTATAAAAGTATTTAAATGAAAATTTTAAATATCTTTTGTATAAAAACAATTTCAAAATTCGGACCGGAAGTACCACTTTTACTCTTACCGAATAGCGATTTTTTGCAAATATGTCGTAAATTATGCATTCTATATATATTTATTAAGAGTACAAAAGTATTTAGAGTAGAATTAGCAATATTTTTTGTATACTTGAAATTTCAAAATTCGGACCGGTAGTAGCACTTTTACTCTTAGCGAGTAGCACTTTTTTTCGAATATCTTGCAAAGTATGCATTCTATGGCGATTTATTAAGAGAATAAAAGTACTTAGAATAGGATTCTGAATAATTTTTGTATAAAAAATTCTTAAAATTGTATAGTTTGAAACGCTCATACGTATAAGAAAGTCGTGTGGTGGCCACACCTCATTTTTTTTTAATCAGAATGTCGGGTAAAATTGTGAAGCGGGTAAAATCAGGTATTTTCACATAAAACTATTAAAATTTCCTTTTCTTAACTCGATTTAGTCAACATCATATATCAATATGTATTTTATTGTCTATCAAATCTAAAGGCTACAGAAAGATTGTTGATGCATTTATGCAGCAATTTTATTAGTTTCAGTAACTTGAAAGAGAAAAATGTTTTAGCTGTTGACCACACAAATATTCGCTTGTTTGTTCCACTTCTATCTGTTAAAAGAACAAAACCTACTTGTCTTGTTACGGAAAGTTTAGGAAGTATATTTCGCAAAAATCTGTTTGAAATATTGAAGGAACCTGGATGGTTTTTCTTCCTTAGTCATGGACGAGACGACGGACGTCAGTACAATAAAACAATGAGCAATTGCTGTTATATACTATTTAAAAACAAATGATGTCAAAGTAACTTTTTTGATGTGGTTAAAACTGCATTTGGAAAAGCTAATGATATGTTCAACTCTTTGAAAAATTCACGAAAATTTATTTAGAATTTATGTCATATACATTGGGACTTCTAACAGATCTTAACCTTATATTTCAATCAGAATCGCCACTTATTCATAAATTGAAACTTGAAATACAAAGATTGTTGATGCATTTATGCAGCAATTTTATCAATTTGAGTGACTTGAAAAGGAAAAATTTTTTTTCTGTTGATCACACAAATATTCGCTTGTGTGTACCACTTTGCAAAATTTATTTAGGTATGTATATGTATGTATTTGCCACTGAATCTTTTGAAATGTTGAAAAATTATGGATCCCAAACTGAAATTGACCAATTTCTCAAAAGTTGTTTACATTTTTATGTAGAGCCCGTCCCTGACATTAAAACGCGATTTGATTTTTCTGATACAATTTTTAACATTTTACAAAAATGGTCCAATTTCAAGATTTCCAATAAATAAGGAATTTACCAATCTTCAAATTTTGGACAAGGAATGGAAGCAGCATGCTCTTTTAAAGCATATGGAGTATTGGGTTTAGATTGTGAACTAAGTTTGTTGGAAAATGGTATTTGAATTGAAAAATGCTGCAGATGTTCTTCTTTTCCCCAATATGAAAGTAGTGTTTTCCTTACTTTTTATTCTGCCTTTTTCAAACGCATTTGTTGAAAGAATTTTCAGCGATTTGAAAAATTTCATGCCAGATCATAGAAATGCGTTAGGCACCGCAACGTCTTTAATGGTGACCAAAAGAGGCATTAAAGATATGGGAGGTTGAAAAAGATCTTACTTACATTCGAATTATTTTAGACCACTTTTAAATTTGGCGCTTTCTATTTGAAATATCGGGTAAAAGCGGGTATTTTTCATTCGCTTATACGGGTAAGGCAGACATGGCTCCGGCAGCACTGCATATTAAGTACAGTGGCTTATTCATGCTATTATAAGATTTACGACGCATGTTTTTTTCTTGTCCCGTTCTTGACTCGAACATTAGAATGTTACTATCGTAGAACTTGGGGATCTATTTTCAATTTACACCGGCCATTTCAAAAGAAAGCAATTGTACGTCATACTAGATCCATGACGTCTCGTCTTGTTTATGTTGCCGGATCTATTTTTATTTCTGTCAGTGTCATTTGGTATAAACAAAGAAAAAAATTATTCACAATACAATTGCTATAACGTAATATATTTAGTAACTGAAATGCTCTAAGACTTCAGCCTTTCTCAACTTATATAAATGTTTCATAACGTATCAAAATAAAATTTAAACAAAACAATATTTACGCTATTCTCGTTAATCAGATGATTATAGAAAAGTTTGTAAAGAGCTTCGACTGTTTACAGAAAGCTTTCGGCATTATATTCAAACGACGCAAATAGATAACATACAGGATGTACAGTTCTAAGAAGAACTGTTTTTATACAATTTATATCAAAGCAAAAATAAATGCGCAAATTTGACAGGCAAAATATACACAATACACCCTTTTTGACAGATACTTAGAGTAAGTAAGATATATAGAGAGAGCATAATGTCAGTTTATAGACAAATAAAAGGATGCCAGGTGGGGTACGGGCAGGGTAGAAATGGTTCAATCTTGGCGGGTTGCATACCGTTAAGTGTTCACATGTAATAAAATTTATTAAATTATTTAAATTCGAATATTATTATTTTTTAAACTGTTTTTAATTAAATTTACTTCTCTAATAATTATACTTTGAAAAAACAAATTATAGATTTTTTTGAAAATAAATATTTGCTGGTGCCCACAAGTTACTCGTAAACTTTCAATACATAACTGAAGTAAAAATGTTTTTTAAAGTTGCCTTTCAGAACAATTAATAGTTCTGCAAGCATAGAAATGTGTGTCATTCAACTGTAATATTCACTTAATATTTAGTTTATGTAATACTGAAATTAATAATTAAGAATGTTGTACGTACTTGGGTTAGCAATAATATAAACGACACACATCAACAAATTCATATACATATATATTTATTAGTAATATATCTACATACTTCAACATTTAACTAGTGGCTTGAATTTACTTATAAGAGGTTTTATTTTATGATTTTATTTACAATATAATATATAAAAGCTTTTCGTCAAGTTCTTATGGCTCTCTTGATAGAAGGTTTGATTCATCTCACTCGCTGCTACAAATATTTAATAAACAAATCCACCGTAACCAAAGAAAATGATGCACTTGCTTCATAATTTATGTTGTATAGCACTTCACTAAGGTATATAGTAGTTAGAGTATATTTATAATGGCAATTCTTCGCAAAATATACTACATAATATACTATTTTCCTTTGGAACCCAATTTGACCTATCTATTTTCTTTATCCACAGATTCCTTCTAATGGGCTCTTTTGGTGTCCTATAATCAAGAAATTTCCTCTTCTCTGCCTCTAATTGCCTTGCACTCTCTTGCTACTCCAATTTGAGCAATGAAAAACGGCACATCAAACCATATTAAATACTAAGTGCTAAATTAATGATAAAACAGCTAAATCCTTAGTAAAAAAATGAGGTGTGGCCACCACACGACTTTCTTATACGTATGAAAGTGTTACTTCCGGTCCGAATTTTGAAATTTCATTTATACAAAAAATATCCAAATCCAACTCTAAATACTTTTGTACTCTTCATAAATATATATAGAATGCATAATTTACGACATATTTGCAAAAAATCGCTATTCGATAAGAGTAAAAGTGGTCCTTCCGGTCTGAATTTTGAAATTTTTTTTTATACAAAAGATATTTAGAAGTATGTTCTAAATACTTTTATACTCGTAATGTACCTGCCTAGAAAGTATGACTTGCGAGATATTCGCAAAAAACTGATTTTCGATAAGAGTAAAAGACCTACTCAGGTAGGAATTTCGAAAAACTTTATTAAAACAATTTTTCTCAAATTTAATTTTGAGTACATTTGAATTCTTTATAAATTTGTTTAAACTTAGTAATTGACGAAATATTTGCAAAATTCGATTTTTTCACTGAAGTAAACTACTACTTCCGGTTTGCCGATTTTGCTCAAAATCTAATCAGTTCTCAAGAGGGAAATTATATTCGTAAATACAAAATTTGGAATTGATATCTTCAGCGGTTTGACCGCTATCGTGGTCACACACACACAGACACACAGACATTTTTTAAAAACCACTTTTTTGGTATCAGGGGACCTCAAAACGTGGACATCTGCAAAAATCTCGAGGTCGAAAATCTGTTATCATCACAATACTTCCTTATACTACGTATAAGAAAGTAAAATGAAATGGGAAATAATGGAAATTCTTAACCTTAAACTAATTAACAACAAGTGAAAGTATTGAAGGTATTAAATAAAAAATAAATTATATATGAACATAATAAGTTTGTAATTCACGATAATAAAGAATAAAATACAAAATATATATTACACAAATAATCAGCTGATGGTTCCACCAATGGCGGATGTAAACATACCCCTCCCTCTCGGCATCACTTTTTGTGGACAATGCTCTCTCCTTCTTTTCTATCCTCCTTGGACAGATATGATTTATCTGACAACACCGAATTGAACTATTAGTCAATTAAAAATATGTAAGAGAGAAATTTAATATTGAAACGGAAATTATGTGTTTATTTGCCATGAATGCGTATATTACGATCAATGTATACATTTTCTATCTAAACTAATTAAATAGAAGCCCTCAAATATAATTTCACAAAATAACGTTTTTAGTTTCACTAACACAGTTATGACAACATGTAAATGTCATCAATGACTTGCAATTGTATATAACACGTCTCCTCTATATAATACTTCGTAGCGAATGGAGGGGGGGGGGCAGAGAGACAATGGTGATAACCTGAAAGACCATGTATATAATACTACTATGGTGGAAACGCGTTATATTCCGGTGCACGTCATATTAGATCCATGACGACTCGCCTTGTATATGTTGTCGGATCTATTTTTATTTCTGTCAGTGACATTTGATATAACCAAAGAAAAAAATTATTCACAATACGATAACTATCGTAATATATTTAGTAATTGAAATGTCTAAGACTTCAGTCTTTCTCAACTTATTTATTATATTGATTTAGATTGTCAAAAAACCTTAAATGTTTCATCACGTATCCATAATATAATTTAAAATAAGCAATACTTACGCAATTCCCATTAAATTTAACACATGATTATAGAAAAGTTTGTAAAAAGCCTCGACTGTTTACAGAAACCTTTAGGCATTATATTCAATGGACGCAAATAAATAATAAATACACTTCTAAGAAGCACTGTTTTTAAACAATTTATATCAAAGCAAAAATAAACATGAAAAATTTGACAGGAAGAATATACACAACGCACGTCTTTTTGACAGATATGATTTATCTGTCCACACCGAATTGAACTAGGTATTAGTCTATTAAAAATATGTAATAATAGGTATTTATTATACAAGGTCACGACGCGAAGCGGAGTGAGATAAATTACTGAGAGCTAAAATCTAATTTTTTTCCCGTGTATAATACACTATTTTTTTCTGTGATGGGAAAAACGACGATTTAATATTGAAAAAATCACGTAAATACTATATATTGAAGTCAGAAAATCCATCGATGTGACATTTCAAGTGACATTACACCTGCGTTGCTAATGGACACCTGTAAAATAATCAAATATCTGTTAATTTAAGCGGGCAAAAAGTGAGCACTTTTTGCCCGCTTGTATTTTAATATACTATTATCAACCCGGGAAAAAAGTACTTACTTTTTTCCCGGGTTGATAATAGTATATTAAAATACAAGTTTCATAAGACACGATTTTTGCGCACGCGTTCAAGTTTAGAAAACGAGCCGCTAGGCGAGTTTTCTAAAGAACAAGTGCGCAAAATGTCTTATGAAACGTGTATTTTATACTATTTTTTCTATTTCGGTTATTAAAAGTTCAAAAAAGCTTAAAATAAGAGACAGGTTTTGTTCGAATATTTTAGAAATTTTGCTTTTTTGAAGTTGGTTACTCTGATTTTTAAGTAGAACGTTTTAAATATTTGAATATCGGTGGTGCTATATGTAATTGTGTTTAAAATACAGACTGATTTATACAATTAATTATTTCAAATTATCAACAAAAAGGACTAAATAAATAACTGTACGCCCCCAGAGATTCGCAAAATAGCAGAAGACAATTTACAAAATCTTTCGTCCACAAACTCTCTACATATTTATCAAAACAAACTTTTATAACAGTTGTACTATTCAACATGGTAAGTAAATGTCAATAGTAGCATCCGAAAACTTATCATCCAACTCTGCTTAACAATTTATATTGCTAATTAGTAAGTGAAATGTTTGCATGTGTGCTTTTTATTCTTTGTACAATTTTATTGCACATTTTTGTTACTTTAAAGGCTTATATTTTGACATTTAAATACGATTTGGTTCCATTTTTTTTTTGTTACAAACTTCAAAAAAATAAAATTAGCGTGCGATAAAGTAATACTTTATGCAACCAAAACGGGTGTCGTAAAGTGAACTTTATAGCACCGGAATAGAAAAAGTGACATTTTATTACCTGTCAAGAAGGATAAAATGTCAACTTTTTTTCCCGTCACAGAAAAAAGAAATTTAATATTGAAACGGAAATTATGTGTTTATTTGCCATGAATGCGTATATTACGAACAATTTATAAATTTTCTATTTATAAGCTAATGAAATAAATGCCCTCAAGTATAATTTAACAAAGTAACTTTGACAACGTGTAAACGTCATCGATGATGTGCAACTGAACTTAACGCGTCTCCAGTATATATTGCGTGTGCTGTATCTTGATAATGTGTAATTTTTCGTCCCAACTAAGAGAGATGGAATTGGTCACAATGTCTGTTCTGCGGATGCGTTAAATCGATGTGTCTATTTTGAAAATTACCAAATGGCAGATAAACAGAAAACATAAGTATAACCTCTGATTTAAATTGACAACTATAATTATGATATTACTGAAAGCATACGTAAAGTTGTTTTTTATTGAATTCAGCTTTGTGTAAGTTTCGTTTATCGGTGAATTTGTAGAATAACCCAGAAAATACGTGGTAGAATAAATATTGCCCATTAAGACATAAATAAACCATATGAGGGCTGATTCCAGTGGATTATTAAGAGAAAAACTTGTGAAGTTATAACTTCTGCGTTGATTTATACGTGCTTACTGGAATATGTGACATTATATTATTTAATGTAAATACCGGTCCTTCCATTTCGACTAACAGAAAAGATTTTGAACAGAAAAACTTGTGAACTTATAACTACTACATTGATTTGTACATGTTTATTAATATAGTGAAATTATATTATTGAATATAAATACCGATCGTTTCATTTCGACTTAATGACAAGATTTTGAACAGAAAATGTTTCCATTTGAAAAAAAAATTCATGGTCGTAACTTATTTTTGGACCAGCCTTTGTACATCAATTTACCATCAGAAAAACCGCAGCTAAAAATAAAAATCGACCTATCGGATCGTTTTTCCATAAAACAAAACCAAAATTTTAAATGAATTTGTTCTAACCCGCGCGTCCTTAGTGTATATCATTTGAAGGCGCGGTATATTACAATTACATAAATTAACGAAGCTTTGTTTCAGGATGGACACTTATTTTAGGACAGAAGAAGTACAACAGCATTTTACGATTAATATTTAACGATTTGCGAGCTGTTTATTTAGCAAAGTAGTTACTCACTACTAGGCTAATATTTTACTTCCTGAACTGTATACCTCCGATAACTCAATTTTCCCACGGCTGTACAAAACACTGTCTGTATGTATGTATATAGGTAGTAATTCTGTATAGAAAAGAGTACGCCAGTCGTTTCTATCTTCGTCGCACGCTCTTCTTTTGTTTTTATTTTTCCAACAAGCGTACGGGCAATTTACAATCTGATATCGTACTATTTCACGCACCTATGACCCGTGCGTTTAAGGACGACTATCGTTAAAATTAATTTTTAGCATTTAAAATCGCCATTTACCGGAAGAACGTCTACGGCAAAGCGGAAGTTGCTCTCGACAGCGTATGCGTCTCTAACCGGAAATGGTTATTTGTGTCCTCATTACGGGACGCGTAAAAATAAACTCAAACATTAACGAAACGGTAGGAGTCTCAGACAGATTCTGATTTAACATGGGAACGGCACCGTACTAATTCTTGAACGAGATGAAGCCGGATCGAAAGTATAAACTGATGATTTTGAATGGTATATTTTTATTATAAATTAGAATAAGGTAAAATTTCTGCAATGCTTAGAAGAAAGTATATAAGTTCATATAACAGTTATTTAGAAAAATTCGTAAACGAAAAAATGTTTCTCCTACATACTTGTTATAGTTATACCTATACTAACGTATAGGTATAAAATATATACAGGGTGAGTCATCTCCGCGGGTAAGGTCGATTGTGCCTTTACGAGTAAAGATGTTTCAAAGCGGTCTTTTTCTTGTGGTAGCTACTCATTAGGAGCATATTTTAAAAATATTTTGTATTATACAGAGTGATCCATAACATGGTGACTGACTATAGTTATAGTTTAAATGGAATAATATATTATTATATTTTTGTATTTCCCGTATAATTTTTAGGCAAAAAGTAATAAGATCCGAAAAATTCAATGTTTTTATAAAATTATATTTCTCGAAAATGACGTATTACATGGACACAATTTTTTATAGTATTGTTCATAACAAAGGCCTTAATAGAAGCATATTTAATTTTTTTTCAGTTACTAATTGCTAACTATCAAAATTATGCACTGTCCCCAACCATTAAAAAAAAGCAAGGCCGTCTCTAATTAGGAAAGTATTTGAAGGCACGGTATAGTAAAATAAGCAAAAATTATTTCATAAGTATTCACATGAGTTTCCATTCACTTCTAAACATTCTTGAATACGCTTCTGCAATGATATATCGACATTAAGAAGAACTTGATGGCTTATTGTTACAGGTATTCTGTACAGTTGATTTTTTACTTGTCCGAATAAAAAAATCTAATTTTGTGATTTTCCAAGAAAAATGTTTAGAAGTGAATGGAAACTCATTTGAATGCTTATTGAAATAATTTTTGCTTGTTTTAGTATACATATTTATTTTTATTTTGTAGTTTCTTTTTCACTAGTTACCGTTGATATAAGTTCCTAATTCCTGTTTCTGCACTTACTATAATTAAGGTATTAATTTGTTTTGTTTTAAAATTTGTTTATTATACCACATTATATATATTTTATAAAATTGCGGGCATAGGTGTATTTATTGTAAGTAAAATATACCCAATTTTTGTATAAATATGTAAATATAGAAATGAGACATTTACCAAGACTATAGAAGTAAAAGAAAAAGAAGATTAATGTTATATTATATATTTTTGGAATGCAGTTTTATAAACAACTCAAAATCTTAAGCTAATAAACGGTGTTTTTGTAATTCCCCCAATACGTATAAAAATAAAATCTCTAGGCTAATTTTTAGAAAAAATCATTATAAAATCATGCTTGTCAACTGAGCAACAACTTATTAAATGGCATCGATTCAATTATCAATGTTGCAAGAAGTATCATGGTTCATTATATCAAAAAACGACAACAGCTCTGTAATAGTCACTTTTAAAGTATTAAAGTCTTCCATGTTTTTGATGTGAAATTAATTAAACATTTCAAAAATGAATTATAATATACAGGTTGCACCATTGAGAAAAAATTAAATTTTACTGATGAAGACAATAAAATATTGTCGAAACGTTTAGAACTGCGTATTATTGAGTTATTTAAGGTCGCTAATACCAAGAGAAAGTTATATATTTTATTATAAACGACCAAGAATAAGTTTTATTTATGTATATGTCGCAGGCTAATAGTCATTTTCGGCAAATAGCTCCATATCATTTATTTCTGCTCAAAAGCTGGACCCTGCAACGAACCAATGAAATTAGTGCGATTTTAAAGTTTTCGTTCAAAACAAGTTCAGAATAATACTCAGGCCCTCTCAGCAAAAGAAAAATATTATGGCAAAACATATGACCTCCTGGAGATATCCGGCGTATCAAGTTATTCGGAAAGCAAAATCTGTTAACGTCGACCTTATTTATGTTACAGCAATTGAAGAAGTTTTTGATAAAATTGACGAACAACACAAAGCGACAAGACACGGAAGAAGGGACAAAATGCTTCATAATTTGATTAACATTCCAAGACTGGCAGTTGAAGTATAGGCAGAATTCTGTAAGACTTGTAACTTGAAAAAAGACAGAAGCATGCTGGTTTGGTTGTAAAACCGATAACAACAAGAGATTTCAATCAAAGAGGACAAGTTGACTTGATTGACTTTCAATCCTGCTCAGATGGTAAATTTAAATAGCTATTAAACTACTAAGACCATTCCACAAAATTTTTAAATTTGAGACCATTACAAACAAAGAGGGCTGCGGAAGTAACCAACGAATTACTGAAAATTTTTCTCGAGCAAGGTGTACCAGTGATCCTACAGAATGATAATGGACAGGAGTTTACAGCCGAAGTAATAAAAGAATGGGTTTTGTTATGGCCAGAATGCAGAATCGTACATGGACGTCCCAGGCACCCTCAAAGCCAAGGGTCCGTTGAAAGGGCAAACCAAGATGTTGAACAAATGTTAAGAACGTGGATGGAAGAAAATAAAACTTCTCGTTGGTCGATCGGGTGTTACTTTGTGGTTAAAAAATACATCATATCATCGTAGATCACCTTACAAAAGTCTATATGGTGCAGGTCCGACAATAGGTTTACGCTCTACAAATCTGCAATCAGATCTTATTGATAAAATACAGACTGAAGAGGAGTTAGAAAGCGTAAACATAAACGAAGGTGAGAGTAGCAGAGAATGTTTATCACATGATGGCACTGATGCAGTACCAGCAGAAAGTCCTGACAATTCAAAAGTTGAGAACCCCCATCAAGAAGAAAATTCAGGCGAAGCAAATATAGTACAGGTTGCCGATTCTCAAATTGAGACGTACGTAGGAGAAACCATTGAGAATATTCCTACGGTGACAGAGCACATTACGGCAGATGGTTTAGGCACTGGTGAAGACTGTAACACAAGTCTCAGTGGCATAATATATTGCTGTGCTTGCGGCAACGAAAGTACAGGCGCTCACGCTTGTTCAAAGTGCACTAAATAAGTGCACGTAATTTGTGGTGTTACTTCTGAAAACGATGAAGGGTTTGCAAGCCAAGTTATTTGCAGACTCTGCATCAATGAGGAAAATATTAGAATTAATAGGAAGAAATCCTATGAAGGACAAGCCAAAGCCGCAGAAGTAATGAGAAAAAGGAGCAAAACCATCTTTGGCGAGATAGAAACAGCTAAATTTGTAACTATACCTATTGCAAAATTTGATAGAGGACCATTAGATAAAAAAAAATGTAGAAGGAATTATAATTGAAAAGAAAAATGATGTTTACCGCATTGGCACCAAAAGTGGTATTTTAAAAAACTGGCTGACTAGGAGTGACATAACACATCTTTCGTCAATTAGTTTTACTTATGATGATATTCCCCAAGATTGCTTTATTTCATTAAGAGAAGCCTGGCCAAGCAGTCTATGTTTTCGGGTCAAGGATTTACAACATGCCAATGTAGGCCTTCAAAAACCCAGTGCCATACTAAACGATGTACCTGTTTCGAGACTGGTAATTTGCGCAACAGTAGATGCCATTCCAGCAATACCTGCCAAAATAAATCGTCCAATTGACAGCTTCTTTTGTCCAAAAATACAATCTCCCTGGTTTACTTGTGTTTATTTTATTGTTTATTTAGTTTTAAGAGATGTCTTCTTTTTTAAATTTCTACGTTTGTATTGCAACTTAATAGGGATAAAATACATTTTCCCTGATTTACTTGTGTTTATTTTATTGTTTATTTGGTTTTCAGAGAAGAAGTCTATTCGCCTACGACATTTGTCTTAAGGCTGGACGCCCGCTTCAAGCTGAGATCGATTTGAAATAGGCGTACCACTGCTTTTCGTGTGCAAATGTAATAAAAGACAAATGTTTAAGGGTCCGCGTGCTCTGTCTTATGCTGAGGAAAAAGATAGAGAAAAGAACTTGTCACCTAATCTAATCTGCCTGTAATTTATGGTTGCGTTATGGTCTCAGATAATCGCCGGTTGGCCCACATGTTTGGCAATCGGGAAGCAACCGCCCCTAAATTATACAATCTATATTTTCTCAAACACACAAAAAAAGTGAAGCTGGATATGTAAAATCACCTGCCGGATTCAAATTTTGAGTTGGAAAATAAAATCGAAATCGCAAAAAGGTCGAAAAATCGTTTTTTTTGTGTAAATTTTAAAATTTTCATTTTCTTCAATTATTAATACTTATCTCGTGATATCTCAGCAATGCAGAGAGCTAGGGATCTGTTTTTTTTAAGGTTATACCCTAAAGTATTTGGATGATACTAGTGTTTTCGATTTTTCTTTATGGTGTGTAAATTTTATAAAAAAAAAAGTTTTAGTAGACCACCAATTTGTGTAAGATATTTTTCAGTTATCGAGTAACTAATCTTATTTTTCAGAATTTACCCATATATATGTGAAACAAAATAAAGCCAACATTCCAAAATTATTTTTTGTGCAAGAAATAAATTTCTAGATCGTTTCAGAAGCAAATTATTGCGAGTCAAATATAATAATTATACTCCCTGCCCGCAAGCCGTGTGAGTCCTAGCATGCGCTTCTAGCAGGTATAGCGTTAGGGACGGGAAGAGATATTGCTTTTACTTTCTGATACGTAGTATAAGGAATTATTGTGACGCTGACACTGTATATGTACACTATATTGTAAAGAAAATATGAACGGTTTCGATAAAATAATGTCCGAGTAACGATTACTTCTTAACATACACCGATCTCAGAAGTATTTTACAAACTGCGTAGAAACTGCCCGAAATGGTAGGCGGAGCTACCTCTCGACACAATGTGCGAGCGTACCACATACTCTATTTGATTTCAGTGAATTTCGCCCAAATTTAAAAATTTTGTTTTCCGTTTCGTGACCTTATTTTTAAAAATTAAGAAAAAATAAAATTTATGTATTGCTGTTGAGTGTTACATAATTTTAAATAAAGGCTTGTTTTTTGAAATTTCTTACATTTTTATTTTTATTTAGGGCCCTTTGGAGAATTTCGAAGAAATTACGATTTATCCATTGAAAGGCATTTTTTTCTTAAATTAGCGTGTAAATTCGGTAAGGTTTTCATGAAAAATACGATTAGGAAATGGGAAAAACGATTTCGAGGCCGGGCGTATAGCCTTAATGTGAATCTTTTTGCTTAAAAACCCAGCTGGCAGATACCATTTGCCTAGGAAAATAGCTTTTGAGCAGAAATAAATGATATGGAGCTATTTGCCAAGGCAGATATCATTTGCCTAGGCAAAAGCTATTTGCCGAAAATGACTATTAGCCTGCGACATATACAGTGTGCTTACTGACGACCTGCGTATAGGGCTTACTGTGAGATAAAACGACGACACCGAGAGTTTGTATGAGTTAGTACGAAAAAGCAATATACAAACTGCTCCTTGGTCGAGTGTAGTGTTGGAAAAGAGGGGATTCGAGTAGATTTACGCTGAGGCTAGAACGGGCTAGGCTGACTCTGCGTTTAAGCAGGGCAACGAGGATAGATAGCGCAGCTGTACTGCAGTTTGTATATTGCTTTCTCGTACTAACTCATACAAACTCTCGGTGTCGTCGTTTTATCTTCCAGTAAGCCCTATACGCAGGTCGCCTGCAAGCACATGGTATATACAGTGTGCACGCGATCCACCTGAGGATGAATATGCTAGACAAGCTACTATAAGTTGGAGAATAAGAGGGTAGCTCTGTTACTAACACTAGAGCTACTTTAAAGCCGACACGTAAGCGTTACTGCGTTAGTCCGTGAAAATTGCTACTGTTAGTGTTAATAACAAATTCGTTAACCAAGAATAAAGTCATTTACGATGTACGTAGATAATTTATAAGTAGAGACTTGATGAAGCATCAAATAAACGCACTAATTAGTTTTTGTAAAGGATTTCATCACAGCTTTCCAAATTGTCTGCTCATACAAATAAAAAAAATGAGGTGTGGCCACCACACGACTTTCTTATACGTATGAAAGTGTTACTTCCGGTCCGAATTTTGAAATTTCATTTATACAAAAAATATTCCATATCTAACTCTAAATACTTTTGTACTCTTGATAAATATATATAGAATGCATAACTTACGACATATTTGCAAAAAATCGCTATTCGATAAGAGTAAAAGTGGTACTTCCGGTCTGAATTTTGAAATTTTTTTTATATAAAAGATATTGAAAATGATGTTTTAAATACTTTTTTGTCTTAAAAGCATGACTTGCGAGATATTCGCAAAAAACTGATTTTCGATAAGAGTAAAAAAAACTTTTTTAAGACAATTTGTTTCAAACTTAATTCTAAGTACATATGAATTCTTTATAAATTTGTTTAACTTAGTTATTGACGAAATATTTGCAAATTTCGATTTTTTCACTGAAGTAAACTACTACTTCCGCTCTGCCGATTTTGCTCAAAATCTAATCAGTTCTCAAGAGGCAGATTATACACGTAAATACAAAATTTGGAATTGATATCCACAGCGGTTTGACCGCTATCGTGGTCACACACACACACAGAGAGAGAGAGAGAGAGAGAGAGAGAGAGACAGAAATTTTTTAAAAACTACTTTTTTGGTATCAGGGGACCTCAAAACGTGGACATCTGCAAAAATCTCGAGGTCGAAAATTTTCATCATCACAATAATTCCTTATACTACGTATAAGAAAGTAAAAATGATCGTCAATTCTAAAAACTTAAAAATAATAATTTTTTTTCTTAAAATATAAAGATAAGAAATATAGCTGATATAAAAAACGAAAACGTAACAATAACAAAACTCTTATTAAGACAAAAAGTAAATAATTCCGTAATATTATAAAATAGAAAAGGAAACAAACTAAGATTCTGAAAGTAATCAATAAATTTGTATGAAACTAAACAAAATGTTTCAGTAAGTATAAACGCAAAAACAATGACGTAAATTGGAAGTTAAGAATAGAACTATTAAAGAAAAATGAATTTCTACAAGTACGTAATTATTTCTTTAATGCTCAAATAAGCCCCCCTCTTGAGCTGAGCAGTAACCCAGCTGATTATAAAAATTTCAACGGACATTTGTTAACATTTCTGGGGTAACATGTTTCGAAAATACAATAATTTTGGCGCGTAATTGTTCTAAATTAGACGGACGAAACGCGATTTAAAAATGTGTTAGTCGACTAGAGATCGAGCGTGAACAAAATTCAAATGAAATGCGCAAGTACAGCTGCTATCCTTGCGAATAAATTCTGCTTTTGGTAGTGAAGCACCATCTAAATACAATATATCGCTGGCTTCAAGAATTTAAACTTGGACGTGATAGTCTCAGCAATGAATTGCGTTAAGGTCGACCTTCAATGGCTGTTGCTGCGGCAAACGTCGATAATGATTAAGTTGGATCGACATCTGACGTATGCTGAAATTCGTGCATTCATAGGCATTGGCATGACTGCAATACAAACAATATTGCATGATCATTTAAATATAGGGAAACTGTCACATAATCTGTCAGCAGACGAAAAGGAAGGTCGTGTGAAGTGGCGCAAAGGAACACTGAAACGCTTCCACTCAGGTAATCAAAACTCATTTTTAACATAGTCAGTGGTGATGAAACATAGATCTACTCATATTAACCTAAAAGAAAAAACCAATTTGCTGTATGGGTATTTGAAAGTGAAGCAAAACCGACGAAAGTTGTTCGAGCGCGCAGTGTTTCTAAACACATGATGGCTGGTTTTGTATCTAAGACTGGTCAGGTGGTCACGGTTCCTTTGGAAAATCCTACAACTGTAAATGCAGAATGGTGTACTACCATTTGTTTGCCGAAAGTGCAAATGCAAGTTCGCACATATCGCAAAACTAACAGTCGAATATTTGACTGACAACAACGTTAAATTACTCTGTCATTGTCCCTACAGCCCAGACCTATCCCGCTACTAACTTCTTCACATTCCCCAGAATTAAAGATAAAATGCGTGGATAAAGTTTTTCACCACCTGAAGAGGCAGTTGACACGTATGAAACACATATTTCATACATAGCAGCTTCGGAGTGGGAAAATGCTTTACTAATTGCTTTATACGTATGGAAAAGTGTGTAGAACTTAAGGGTTATTATTTCGAAAAACAATAAAGTACTTCAATCTGTTATAATTTTATTTTATTTATGATTTTCCCGAAATTTTCAGTGTTTCCCTCATATACAGGGTGGGAAAAGAAAAAAGTGTGAATACTAAGAAATATTTTGAAAACGGTTTACTGAAACTCGCTGAACTTTAGCACACTGTTACAAGGATTTAGACTCCATTATTTGAGGTTTTCTTCAGTTTTACACCGTCATTTATTTTCGAGATACAAGGCCAGCTTGATGTTTTTTTAAGTAGCACGGGGGTTCAAATGTAAAATTTTTGAAAAGAGTGTTCTTTTCTCTATTCAGTGATGTAACACATCTCTGTCTTAATTTGCATAAAATCACAAATATTTTTTACGTATTACATTTTGAAGAAAAGTAAAATTAAGTTAGCTTTTAAAATGCTGCTGTCAGCCTTCTGTCATTTGCATATTATACAAAAATTATGCTTATGGGAAAAATGGTGCCTTTAAGTGAAAGAGAGGGTGTAGAAATCCTGAAGCTTCAACATCTTAGCAATTAGAATAATCATCTAAAAGCATTTCCAAAATTTTTAAAATTATTTGCTTTGTTTTTGCAGCATCCATTCAATCAACTATTTTATTACACTTCGTATTTCACTAAATTATTAAATAATTTTTAAGAGGAATTTGTAAAAAAGATCTAAAACCGAATAATAATAGTAGTACCGTAAAACACATTATATATTATTATTATAAATAAACGATATATAAAGGTGAGATATTCAAGCTGTTCACCTGATATAAACTTCCGCACCAGTTGTTTACCATTGTTTATCTGCTCTTTTTTCTGATTTCCGGGTTACAAAACACAACGATAGATACTACAAGCAGTAATCTTGTTTTATTAAATTTATCCCATACATAGATGACAGTTGTTCTGCAATATTTGCGGTATATTTTTACCGCCGAAAAACTGTTATTGGTTTTTCTATCCTTCCTTGCGCTTAAGAATACAATATGCACTTGAAGAATAAATATAAAAGGTTTCAAATTGCGAAACGAACACTCACTGCTTACTACGCATTATTATGTATGTTATCAGGAGTTAAAGGAAATACCGAAGTGATAATAAAAAATTTCACTTTCCAAGGTAAAATGATAAAAATTGTACAGGAATATGTTAATCATCTCTATAGTAATGTGAAAAACATGAAATAATATCCGTTGTTTTCGTATGGGTTATCTCCGAACATAACCAACATTACTTCAGATTGAAAAAAAACATTGTAAATTTCGGTAAAGTTTAAACTGAAACTTAGTTCCTAACTTAACTATAAAGATAAGGCAAGTTTTACCGGATGTTTTATCTGAAAAACACTCGAGTTCCCGTCCTAAATTCCTCGACATACCTAAAAACATAAAGATGCAAATTCGCCTACATCTTAAAATTTTTTAGAATGCGTAGGTTGAACAAATGGTGTTTTATCGGGAGGATTGCTCTTAGGGTTTCCGTGATAAGTCACGGGATAAGAAGGACAAACACAAACGCATTCGTTACCGCTCTCATCAATTACACTTCTGTTATACTCTATTTAAGAAAAATTAAAACTTACACATTCTTCTTCTAATGACAGAGCGGCAGCCATTGTGAAAAACACGCAAACATACCAACATACCCGAACAAACAGATAAGAAATCTAAGAAAATATTGATAGATGTTTAGGTCCTGCATTATCGATGAAGACGAGAGTCAAGATACGAACCGACTTATGCAGAATATTTATTTAAGGCTGCGTTTGATAACGTTTTGGCGGGAGAGAAATGTACCCGAAAAATACCATTTTTATTTCCATTTTTTCAGGCGTATGATATCAAAACATGTAAATTTTATGCATTAAGCATGAAGATAAAGGTTAAACGAGGTGAAAGGTCGAATTCTTTTTTAAATTAAGTTAATATATAAGCCGTAAATAAAATGGGAAGTTAGTGGTTTTGCAACTACTAGAAAAAATGGCTACATTTAAAAATTACACGGTAAATTTATATGTAATATAGCAAGTACATTCGGTATTTATATTTGGAAGGTAAAAATAGTAACAGTAGCTAAATACATGTGTAATTTTTTAAGTGATCCATGAAATAAAATTTGTAACATTTTTGTAAGCAATTACATACATTTACAGATATCTGTTACATTTACGTCGCCTTATAGTGTAGCACATATAGTATAGATGGCGGTATTATCTTGCAATTATTTAGAGGTTAGTTGTGTGTTATACGATACTTTAATTATTTATTATAATTTAAAATTATAATTAACAGCAATTTTTGCGGTTACTAATTATAAAATTTAGTATGTTACGAGTTATTTGAAAGTACGTAATAGACAATGAGCAGTTGGCATCACAGGATGGCACCACAAATCATAAAAAGTAACTACATAGTTTAATTTGTCAATTTAATCAAATTGAATCATTTTAAAATATGGAGTTTTCTGTTATCTTTAATTGAAAGATGCCTACGGATTTTTTTACGCCGATAAAAGCCTAGTAGCCGTTTTACATTTACGAAGTGGAGAAGAAATTGTTGACAAGAACCTTCTATATTTTTTTTCAAAATTTTTTTAAGGTTGTTGCTAATTACTTAAAATGTAAATATAGGTACATTTTATTTGATAGCAATTTTCAAAACTTTGAAATGCCGGAGGTCAGTTCGCCGGGTTTTTAGTTTTTAATAATAACAATAATCTTATACTAGCCTCATTATTTATAATATATTAACATTAAAGTAATACCTTTACCTTACTTAATGTTTTGAAGATTTTACTACAATTGCTATTCCCCCAGCACAATACCCTAGCAGCATTTTTCGAAATTCGCGGATGTTTTAAGTTGGCCAGGAAGACAATCGAGTTGAGTACAGGTAGGCTAATTCATTTTTTATTGCGAAATTACTAGACACACCGTGTACTCAAACAAAAGATTGGTCAAAAAATAGATGTACAAACATTGATTGACAAAATTATATTTCTATATATATAACTATTATAACTAATTTTATAGTGAAATATAGCGAGTACACCTCTATATATTATTCAATTGCGCCCAGTGCAAACATAAAACACTCGCGAAATTCGAAAAATGCTGCTAGGCTATTCAATTTTAGTTTTTGTAGAGTTAAAATTTTGTACATATTTAAAACTGTTTTTATCGTCTTTATTGTGCTAATACTTGACGCTGTTTGGGTGGTGAATTTCACGGTTTTGTTGGAAGCGCCTTATCTAATGTTCGTGACGTACCTATTTACACTTACAGATAATAATAATAATAATAGACTATATATTTGTAAGACCTCTGTTACATAAAAATGTCAATATTCTCAAACTTGTAATGCATTACAATTGTCAGATCATGATAAGTATAAATAAATAGTGTAGTGTATACTAATACTAACAACACTCTTAACAAATAACAAAGAAGACAGAAAAAAAAACACAAAATAATAAAATCAAATAAGTATATCGATAGTGTTTAATAACACACTAAAATACAATAAACCAAAACAAAAACGCAAGAGAATGTTCACAGGTTACGGCTTGGTTATGTTATAAAATATAACATATATCGCATATATTTATATTTCCTTGTTAAATTTGCTTACCTAGGAACCAATACAATCTGTTAAAAATAGTAGCGTTTCGGCGCGATATTTGAATTGAAAAGTTATAATATGAACTAAATAAAAAGACTGAAAATTCAGACTATTGGTGCGTTTTCGGGTTCCAAATAAACAACTCGTGCAATTTATTTATTTAAAACAGTCTGTATATTCACACACGTAAAATTAATTACAATATAAAAATATAAAACTAATCAAAATATAAAAATGTAAAATAAATGTAACGCACTTAAAATTATTACAAATAGATTAACACATGTATTTATTTCACTACTGTTATTTATGTAACACTGTACCGTATTTATATCACTTCTATTTACATTCCGTAATATTTATGTAACAACTACACTCACTTATTTATGCTTACTTTTCGACTACCACTTAAGGAACTATTTATTTATGTTTATTTATTTATCTGCCTGTTCCGCACGAGACTATTGAATGAATCTCTTATTCCGGAATATGAAAGTCCTTAGTAGTCGTCGCGCGGAACAGACCAAAGTAAAAATAAATATTAGAAATAAATAAATGGTTCCTTGAGTGGTATACCCTGTCTCAGAATAAGAAGGAGTGATTCAAATATCCCGCCAAAACATGGAACACATAGCTTAAAATTTAGTAGACAATTTGATATGACATCATGACAATTGAGGTTAGAAGAACTGTATTAATTCTAACCAAGGATTTAGCTGTTTTGTGTTTCATTTACTACTTTCGTTAAAATAGATGGATGTGCCGCTTTTCATTCTACCAGTCGAAGCAGCAATACGAGTGCACGGCAATTGGAAACAGGAGAGTAAAGTTATAAACACAAATAGGTGCATATATCTATAATTTGATGAATACAAATCTCTTAACATTCAAATCTGTTCATTCTAGTTTTACAAAAAAAAATTAGAAGAATCTATGGATAAAGATATAGGCTCAATTTACAAATGAAAGCATATAGGCTTTGTTCTGAGCGTTTTGAGGAGGATTGTCGTTATAAATATATAATTACTGCACATTTTAGTGTATGTGCTACATCAACATGAAAATTGCGAATCAAGTCTATTTATTATTAAATATTTGTATCAGAGAGCAAGAATGAATCAAACCTTTTATCTCTTATCAAAATGTCCTTAAGAACTTGCAGAAAAAGTTTTACTTATTAGTTTCTATTTTAAATATCAATAAAGAACTTATATAGATAAATCATTCGTTTTACTGCTATACAAACCTTGAGGAGGTAAATTCAAGCAACTAGTCTTGGAAATGTGAATCTTACATACAACAGCAATAAATAGAAAAATTTACATCGGCTAAAATTGTTTACACGAACTGCAAAGATAATTACATATACCTACACATTACTAATTATTATTCCCTATTAAAATTTATTTATTATGAAAATATATAAAGTATAACAAATATTTATTTCTATTAAATATTGGAAATTAACAATATAATTTAGTGTTCACATCGTGTTAAAAAGATTAAAAATTTACATGCTCGGTACAATTTTTCCAAATACTTATTGTAACATTTGTAATTGCTTCTGTCAAAAGTTCTCATATAAGTGATATTCTGAAAGGGGATTTTTTTGAAGCAACTTCATCTTATGTATCAATTCAGATCCTATATGAAGTATTCTTAATTGCCTATCTTTATCGGTATGGCTATTTAATCCTACAGGTTTTCATCAAAGCTTGTCGTGCACTCATTATACTTGCAGCAATCCAATCTTTTTCCCATATTCTCCACCATATATTTTCACCTTTTTCTATTAGTACAGGTTTCTTTACGTTTGACATATCTGAAATATAACATGTACCTATATGAACATGTGGTAATATAATTAGTATTTAATTAACACTTACTTGAAATTAATGAGTCAATTCTAGAATATGTGTGAGTTGTCCAGTTCACTTATGGTATGAACTCATCTATAGTTATTTTTGCAATGATATTAATTGTTGAATGTTTGATTTTTGCACTGACGTACAGTATCTTTGACAGATTAATCAAATTCAAAGTTTCAAATGCATGATCAAGTATAATAAACCAAAGTAAAAATGTATGAGACTAGGTTATGGCTTGGCTATAAACATAAAATGACGTTTTGTCAAACCACTGTCAAACTTATTTTCCCATGTTAAACTTGCCTACGCAAGAACCAATGAAATACTTTAAAAATATACGCCATTTCGGCGCGATATTTGAATCACTCCTTCTTATTCTGAGACAAGGTATAGTCGAAGAGTAAACATAAATATAAGTAGTACAAAATAAATATAGTGGTGCGGTGTTATATAAATAGAAGTGATATAAATACACGGACATAAATATTAGTAATAGAAATAAATACCTGTGTTAATTTAAATCGTAGTAGTTTAAGTGTGATACATTAGTTTTACATTTTTTATATTGTAATTAATTTTACGTGTGTAAATATACAGACTGTTTTAAATAAATAAATTGCACGAGTTGTTTATTGCGAACCCGAAAACGCAACACTATATAAATCAAATGAACGGGCAAATTGACATTTAGGATTTGCAAATACTAACTTTACCCGTATTTTTAGCGTGTAAAACATATTTAATAGAATGTTGAACTAATGGGTACATGAAGACAATATGACTATATTTCTGTTTTGCTTATTATTATTCTATATGATCAACAAAGGTATGATATACCGCACAGATGCAGTAGCCTGTAATAATTACAAATGTATCAAGTAAAAGAAAATGTTTTATTTGGCACCTCGCAAACACAAAGTTGTTTATTTATTATATAATTTTGTATGAAATAAGAAAGTCGAATGGATGAGTATCACTTACATTCAGCGTTAAAGAATTTGTTAAAAAATAACTAAATCTATAAATAAAATAAATGTAGCTGATTGTAAATGTATAAAAAGTAATTTAATTTAAATTATGTATTTAATAATGCAATCAACATTTTATGGAGGATATGTCAAACTATATTATATATATATGTATTAAGTTTTTCAATTTACAAATAAATTCAAATGAATGCTTAAAGTTCGCGCGTCTTTCTCCCTAATTCTGCATGAAAGCTGACAAGTGCCGATTTGATTCATACGGCATAAAATGAAATTGCAAAGAAAGCCGCACCGACCATATTTACAAATCGTATGTAGAGGTAGAAATTTAAGAAGCAGGTAAAATGACCTTGAAATGGTTTGAGGTAATTGCTATTTAATTTTAGAATGCATACCGTGGCGACATCCTATTATTACTAGTAGTATTTAAGATACAGGAAAATCTTAGTTCCGAACCGAAATGGATTTGCCAATATTGAAACGCACCCTTAAATGGGACAAGGATTTGGGTTGGCGCCACCTCGCGGAAGGTAGTTCTATTAACCTGTGATAGTAAATTTTATAGGTTTCTATTTGCGGATTTTTATGCTGATATTATTCCATAGGTGATTGTAATCACGACTTACATCCACATTCTACGAGTATAGAAATAGTTTAAATATAGATACGGTCAAAAATTTATTATTTGCCAAGCAACTGATTGGCAATATCGGATGCCATCAATGGGAATCTAGTGAAGAGTACCTATATTAATTTTGATAGAAAATAATTCATAACATTTTACAGGGTTTTTCGGTTACCTTTCACGATTTGTCGTCCTTTGTGTTTCACTATTAATCAAAACACATTCGCATTTGTCAAATGAGTATCACCTTTTGTCAAAACAACTTCATGAATTTTCATTATTGCAACATCGAACGTGTGAGAAGGCGAAGGCATAATGTCAAAGTTAGTAACAAAATACGCACATTAATTATTAATTCTGGAAATTCAGGAAAAATCTTCTGTTGAGGAAGACAGTTTAATGTAAAATCGAATACAATGTGTAAATTTTATGCAAAAAATGTGCAAACGAGACAAGTACATAATCGACCCCCCGACCACAGAATACAAGAAGAATAGAAATTCTTTCGTAAATTGTGTATGAATTTGTTTATGAAATTCATTATGTATTTACTGTCTATTTTACACACATGTAATAAATATGCATCGCAGTTCGATATGTATACTTCTATAATTAAATATATTTTATGATTTTATGAAAGTTGAATAAAGTCATTACATATGTTAGTGATGTATTTATTGTATTTTATTGTCCCTTGTGAGTAAAAAAAAGGTCATGCATAATTTTTTCTCGATTCAGTACGTTTTTTGTAAATTCAGTACGAAAATTCAGTACGTTTTTAGAGCTAGTGGCGGCAGCACTGGTAAAAGGTCTATATGCGTATGAAATTAAAAGGTCTATATGCGTATGAAATTAAAAGCCACCCTTCAACCTTGTTTATAACGGCTGTTTTTTTTTGTAAATTCAAATTAAATGTCCTACCAGAGAAATTACTTTGATGGTTTTCAGTGGTAACAGTTAGTTCATGGTGTTAATGTAATATTCCGTTTGAAGAATTAAACCCACGTAATTTCTGTAGTAGGGCATTTTAACTTAAAATTTACAAGCCCCTAAAGTAAGGGTTTAATAATATTTTTTGATGGTAGCAATTAGCTAATGATGGCACTGAACATTAAATTTGAAAAATTAAACTTCCATTTGTTTCAGCGGCAAGTGATTAATATCTTAACTGCGACCACTGATACTTTTAAGTGATTGTTATGTATCCGTTATAATTCACTACTAGGGATATGTGCCAAATCGTTACAATCCCACTGCCGAATATCAGTCCTTGTAAATTGTAAACCCACATTCTCACGTTGAATTGTGCGGGGGCATTACCCTTCAATCACTGATAATTCTAAAGCGAACTCAGCTGTGATCACTACTAGTAGAATATATGATTAATACATGATTATCTGCTACTGAAGTTAGAGATTTGTTTACTTTCGAAGTGGCAATCGGCGGGCAGAAAAGTAATTTTCAAATGGTAAATAATAGGAGCTAGGGAAAACGAAGGAAAGGGGCGAGTCTTTCGGTGATTACATTATATGTACAGTTCTGTGCAATAAATTGGCGTACACTTAATATACGCTTATGTAAATATGACTTTTGTTTGAATACCTGTCAATTGAATTGACGCTATAATTCCATTTGTCAACTTAACTTAAGCCATTTTCACAATGGCAAAATAATGTCAAAATTAGCAATAAGACGTGTACGCCAATTTATTGCACAAAACTGTACATTTTATAAACTTATCAGATTAACAGAATATAAATTTGAACTTTTTACTCGTATTATGAACCGATGTTTACTTTATAAATTACATATTTAGACGACTCTGATGGTACAACGAATAAATAAAGACGTTTCCAAGTTGCCAATCTTCTTGAAGAAACTAAACCAGTAACGATAAAACTAAAATGATCAACGATTAAAGTAAAGAAGGATAAACGTTCTATTAATTTTAAAATAAATACACCAAATTTAAGACATCAATGCAATTGTGACGTCAATAAAAACATTTAATTTGATTATCAGTCTTCTTTTTGGTCGTCACCATTAAACATATAACTCTATCAGGATAGCCATCTCTTATTAACTGGTCTTCAATCTTCAATCCGAATTCGTAATTTTTGTCCACATATGCAAATTATCTTATCGACTTCTTGAAGAACATTTACCCTTTGAAACGTCATTTTTTCGTATTATTGATAGTAACTATACTTCAGAAGTATTAAAAAATGTTGATAGTAGACAGATGCCTGACACTAATGCATAGAATGACTTTTACGACACTCTAATTTGGACTATTTAACTCCTCCATATTGCGGTTAATACAAGAACTAAATTTTTGTCGTAGGCTTCTACGATTCATTCTTCTTCTTTTGCTGTCAACGTTTCGTCCACCATCCTAAGGGACATCTTCAGGGCTGTTGCTACTTTTGCGGACTGATAAATTATTTCAGGTAATAGCAGATACAGCAACAATTCGGAAGATGTCCCTAATTGTAGTGGATGAAACGTCGACAGCAGGTAAAGAAGATGTGTATACGGTCTGGATGATACCTACTTGTCTTAATTTCCTTATTATCCATTGTCCTCAAACTTACCTTCTTCTTTCATAATCTGGTATGGAGAGAAAGGACAGCCAAGCCAGAGTTCACGCATCTAGAAATCTTTTCAAATGACGAACATTTACTTCATTTTAATTAAATACAAAGTAAAAACACGTATTATATATATGTATGTATACGTCTGCTTTTAGTCGAATAAGCTTGTAGTAAAAAACCTACTATATATAAATATATAGTAGAAAAGTTGTTTACTATTCATGGTAAATTAAATGAAACACATTTCTATTTGATGTGACATTTCGATTAAATATCTCAATCTTCATCTGACCTGTTATTAAAAAAACACAAAAACAATTTCCAATGCCACTTAATACGTGTCAAACTGATACATTAACATAAATAATTACATAATATGCAGCACGAAACGACGAAACTGACTTGAAACACATTAAAAAAACTTGTCAGATAGTTCCAAAAAACAAAAAAAGAAAACACGCAAATTCTAGAATTAGTGTATATAAATAAATAACTTAGATATTACATTTCAAAGTTGCAGAGTATGAAATCATATCTAGTATGTACGAGTACATGTTAAGTCTTTAAATAAAATATAAAATGTTTTCCGAAATGTATTGTTTTTATTTGAGTGCAAACAAAAAGAAATTTTCCACTGATGTTTTTCTATGTGAAAAACAGACACGCCTGACACGGTTTTAAAATAACATTTACTGTAATTGTTTATTGTTCACTGTTCTATGTATTTTTATTAATGTTTTTGTTACTATTATTTCTTTTTTACAAATGAAGTGTAAAAATTATTTAAATACATATTGCTGTGACCTTCACGTCATTGATATAATAATATTAAGAATTAGTTAAGTTATTGAAAAAGATTGAATAAATTTTTGGGATAGCCAGGGTGAGAGTAGGGTCGATGCACTACCTTTCAACTCACGATTAGTTTATTTGTATTAAGATTTAGAGTTCGATTTAAATTTAGTTCTCCTCTTTAAATAATTTTTATTCAAAGCAAAAGTTAGAGTAGGGTTGAAATACACTACTTCTAACTCACAATTAGATTAAATGTATTATGTTTTTGAATGCAATTTTAATTTAGTTTTCTTTTATTTACATAATTTACGTTCAATATTTTTTTTTATTTACAGTAGAACCCCGATTATCCGTGCCCCCACGGGACCGAACGAGGCACGGAAAATTGAAAAGCACGGATAATCCGAAAATTTATTTCTTATATGTGTGTATGTATACATAGTAAAAAGATAGATATCTAAGTTCAAACTAGCTTTTAAATTGCATAAAAATATAACAGAATTCTACATAAGTAAACTTTTACACTAAATAAAAAAAAATAAAAACTCTACATAGGTAGGTTAACTTGCAAAGTACATATCCCCTTTATGCACATATAAAGTGGATATGTATTTTAGGTAAGCTATGATTTTGACAAAAAGTCAGTCACTTTGGTCTGTGTTAAAATTCTCCGATCATTTTTAATCTTCTGGCGTATTCTGCGCAAGTTAAAAATGTCGAGGAGTTCCGAAGATTCTCGTTGCTCCAAATAGTCTAGTAGAACGTTGGCAGCTTCTTCAGCCTCTCGGCTAGTTACTCTTTTGACAGATACCGTCCCTTCATTTTCTTCGTTTTGACTCTCATTTTCGGATGAATCAGGTTGTGACGTACCGGGCTGATTCAAAACTTGTTCGACAATATCGTCGTTGCTGAGGAGTTGATAACCTGGCTCATTTTTGTCACACTGAGTCCACCTCTCGACCTCAGTTTCATCAATCTCTTTGAACTCATCGGCTTTGCGCACTAATGCAGTTAGTTCAGTTATGGTCGTTTCTTCATCATCAGGTTCCATGATGCTGTCAGCTTCCTCTAGCGTCATTATTTTGGAAAAAGCTTTTTTGAATGTAATTTCTTTCACTACACTCCATGCATTTGCCACTGTAAAAATTGCGTCTTTGATCGTCAACGATTTCCAAAACTTCATCAAATCAACTTCATCCAACAAGTTCATTAAAAGTTCTTTTCGGTAGAGGCGTTTCATTGTCTCAATAATACCCTGATCCATTGGTTGAGCAATAGATGTAAGATTGGGTGGAAAAAAAAGAACAAAGAAATTTCCATCGTCCGATCTTAGGACACCCTCGTTGGGATGAGAACAAGCATTATCCAGAAGAAGAAGGGCCTTTTGTGGCAACTTTTCCTTTTTCAAATAAGACTTTACTTCAGGAATGAACTTTTTATAGAACCAATCTTGGAAGATGTCACAAGTTATGCAAGCAGCTTTCTGGTTGTAATAGTGAACTGGGAGATTGTGCGGTTTTATGTTTTTAAAAGCGCGGAGATTTCTTGACCTTCCAATCATAGTCAGTTTCAGTCTATGGCCGCCAGGCGCATTGGCAGAACACAACACTGTTATTCGGTCTTTACTTTATTTATACCCCGGTGCACTCATCTCACTACTTGCAGCTAAAGTTTTTGTAGGTATTGCTCGCCAGTATAACCCTGTTTCGTCAGCGTTATAAATTTGAGAAGGTTGTAGATTATTTTCTGTAATTATAGTCTCCAGCTTATAGCAAAATTCCACCATCGCTTCTCCGTCGGCATTGAGCTTTCGCCTTGAATGGTAAGCTCACGAATCCCGTGACGTTTTTTGAATCGATGCAACCAACCACTGGATACATTGAAAGGTTCTTTGATTTTCAAGTGTTCGTGAAAAATCTTCGCTTGTTTAGCACATTTGGTCCAGAAATTGGTATGCCTTCCGATCTTTTCTGCAGAAACCACTTGGAAAATGCTTCATCGGGTTGCTGAAAAGTCGATCTAATGATATCGCGTATTGTTTGCTTACCAACTTCATAGATTCGTGATAATAATGCGACACTTTCATCCCTTTCACTTTTGTTTAAAATCTCCAGTTTTTTTTTCTATCGTTAAAACATTTCTCTTCCGTTTAACACTGGCTGTTGCCATTTTGAAAACAAACACACTTGTTGAGAATATAGCATCGTAGCAACTCGGCTCTAGCGCAAAGCGAAACTAAATCTCACATATTCGGCATAACCCCGCAGCGGCAGATGAAAAGCGAATGATTCCCAGGGATTCCCCGAGTACACTGCTGGCGATATCGATATTGCGTCATCATGCGCATGGCACGGATAATCCGCAGCCCGGATAATCCGCACACGGATAATCGGGGTTCTACTGTACTAAGTTTAAAATGGAGGATGTTAATAAAGCTGAATTTGATAAAATATATGACGAATTAAAGTAAGTTTTGAAATAAATTATCCAATTTAGGATTAATTAATGGTGCAAGACGTACTGAAAGTACTATGTGAAAATATTTGCTTTTAGTAAAATGTTGAGCATTATTAATTAGATGAATATTATCTTGTTTAGTAATAATAATTCATTTTTTTTTAAAGTAATGAAAGGATAGTGCTGAGAGTACTATGTGAGAGTAGTATTTGCTTTCAGTAAATCATTAGGCATCATTAATTATTATATAGTCATTGCTTTCATTCAGCAGACGGATCGGGAACCGATCCCGCTCCAACCGTTCACTTCACAACAGTTAAGTGTTCGCTGGACATGACCGCTCACCTTTATGTCATCGTCTGTCACCTGGTACTTTTCATTGCTGCCAAATGTTAAAATCATGGGGATTAAACCGAATAAACAATAACAATAAATTGTTTTTCTGCATTAAGTTTTGGCGTAGTTTTTAGTGGAAGAGCTGTTTTTTTCCAACCCCGAATAAAATACTGGGTGAACTCCAGTATTTTAATACATTTACTTCTGCACAATACCTTTAATTTGCTGTATCTCACTTTTCTAGTACCTTCCTTCAAAATTATGTATTAGGTTGGTCTTGGAATGCATTAATGGCGCATGCGTAGAGAATACGCTCACTAAGTGAGCGTAGAATTTTTCCGCTCACAAAAATGGTGGCCGCTCCTGAACATGTTCAGAGTGAGCGCTCGTCTACTGGACATGATCACTGAACAATTGCGCAACTGTTGTGTCTGCTGAATGAAAGCATTTTAATTTAATATTTCAAACAAGGTAAGTACGAATAAATGGGGATGTTTTTGATGGGCAGGTGCTAAGCCGCTAGAGGTACAATGTGAGAATGTATGTTTTGGTGAAATAGAATCAGCTTGGTATTAATAAAATTTCTTATCAAGAATCAATGATTTTCTTTTATTTAAAAGAACAGGATAATTATTCTTACTACTATCATTATAGATATATAAGCCTTACACAAGCATTATAACTCGAAAATGGGTAGAAATGTTTTCTTTCTCATTATTTGTAAAACAAAAATAGGTATAGATACAGTATAGCAATGCTATTTATAATTGATATTCTAATAAAATACAAATATATTTTCTATATGATATTTAGACCTTTCGTTTAATTTTTAACCTTATCCCAAACAAAAACTGAATAAGAGGTATACCAGAAAAGAAGAAGCAAATCACTGCGAGAACTCATAAGAACTTTTAAAAAATACTATTCTGTTAAGGAATAAGCTTACAAGTAGACTATTCTAATTTTTTATTATTCATTAGCATTGTTGCAGCTACAGCAATATGTATTTATCATTTTTAATATAATGTATGTTAACTTTACAAAAACACGCCTTATAAATTTATCATTTGCAAAGTATCCTGTCGATTTTCATTCAAATTCCTGTTGACATGAACATTTCGCGGCTTAGTAAATGATCCATTCTCGACCAAATTTCTATCAATTCTGGATACAATTGTAAATATCTTGTACTGGCTACTGTTGAATTTCTGTTCGAAGAATAAAAAATACTTAACATATCTCGTTTCTCTTCTTTGGTGTCTGACATTTTTGCATTACTAATGAACGATAAATGAAATGTTTGACGGATTGAAATTTCATGGCTACCTAATTTAATCTTAAATTTTATTCTTTCAATTAAAGCATAATATCAAAAACTTTTGTCAACATGTAGTACATGGTTGAAATTTAAAAAAAAACTTTCCGAAGGTGTCTAAATCCAATATGGCGCCTATAGGAAATTAGATAGTTGATGATGGCCAGAAAGAAACGAAACGTCATATAAAAATTTCGAGTACACCATTGGATAGAGGTTTAAAAATGGCTATGAGAATGTGTTTTTATTTTTCCTGTATAAGGCCAAATGTAGGTGCTATAGGTAAAAGAACAAAATGGGATTTTTGCGTTTTCTTTAAGAAAACGAACGTCATTTGTCACAGGTCCATTTTCTTCACGGATTCATAACAAACACAAAAATTAAGAGATCCTCATGGTGAGAGCCGAAAATGAATCGGCCTGTATACACGTAAAATAAAGTAACATCGATGTAAGGTTAAAAAAATTTAATAAACACAAAACAAGTCGGTCTTAGATAATTTCCTTTTTTTATATATATATACCCTTGCATATTATACAATCACATCGTCTTCAACACAATCGCAATAATAATCAATTATATCATTTGTATATTCACTTCATACCATTAATTTACTTAAATATTTCATATATTGTATATAACACAATGTTGATCACAGGATCAGAGAAAATAAAAAAAAAACTAAACGAAAAAGAATTAATAAAAATACCTAAAAATTCACATCAATACCAAAGTCTAAAAAAACATACATTTCATATTTGCTAAGCCGGGCTTCGTTTAAGATGTCTAATGAATGTACTTCGATATATGTATATATGTATACGATAATAAAATTTTTGTATTGATCCTTTAGACTAATCGACACCATTAGACTTTCAATCGGCCATGAACACAGCATGATTGCATATTGTTCGTCAGTCCTTTAAAACAGTACCTATCTGTTTATTGTGGTTGTTGATACATAACCTGGAAATTAGGACAATTCTAGAATTAATTGAAAATAATAAAGGCTAGCATTTGAATAATGCAAATTAACATGATTTCCAAACTGTTGAAATTTTAGGTATTTGCAATAATATGTGAACTATTTAAAATAGCACGATGTGAATGAAACATTTTAAAACTCTAGAAAGTCATAAAATTATTTCTTAAAAAATATTATTGGTGATAAGAAAGAGAATACAATTGTCTTCCAGTGGATCGTGTTGGTTTACGAAACATGATTTGTAACTGAAAAGATAGGTAGCAGAACAAAACGGACAAGTCGAGGTAATCGCAGATGTTGAGGAACGAATGACGTATAAAACTATAGCGTCTGTAAGGCAAATCTGTAGATTAATGGAATTTATACAGCGTATGACGCAGGTCAGAAAGATTAAAAATGTACATTTCTATAAAATATGTGAATCGCGACAAAGTTAAATTGAAAAAAAACACAAATATACCGTTTTTTTTAAAATGGAATGCATTTTTTTAACATTTTATGATAGCCCTTGAAAGGCTGATTAAACTGCCATCAATTTGTATTTGTCAATTTTCAATTGTTTCTGAGATATGGCGATTTTTCGTTAAAAATTTTGAAAAGTTGCTATGAAATAACGATTGATGATAAAATACTTCGTAGAACGTGAAATTAATGTTTATTTCGACATATCTGCGCATGTTCTTCAGAATTACATACCATTCTCTAAAGTTAAAAATTCTAAAAAAAAAATAAATGGAACACCTGTATATTTATATGACATTGAAAGTACTTGAAATTTAGTAATTAAAAATATTACAAATAATTTTTATTAAAATTTTGAAACTCATAAAATGAAAAGTTTGGAAGTTGATGAATTGGCAATAGTCAAAATATCGCAGTCGCTCTGTGTCATAAAATTGTTTATCGTCATACTTAGGCTAAATTTTAATTACTTTAAAATTAATTATCAATTATAACTTCACTTGAAAAGCAAACCGTCAATACAAGTATTTAAATGTACGTTATTGAAAACTTCTATAACTTTCGCAATATCTTGAAGAACATATAAGTTACTATTTTCAAGCATCACAGTAATTATAAGTTATCATATAACAAATTAAAAAATCTTCTTTCGGGTTCTCTTAATATAGTTTTTGGTCACATCAAGGACTCTAGAAAGTTTACGCACGATTGTAAGAGGATTTTCTTGAAAGCATGACAAAATAACCTTTTGTGCATCTGCGTTTTCTACGGCAGCAGTAACTGCTCCTTTTTTCATACGGAATACATACTGCCAGTTTCTTTAAATCGTTAACAATTTTTGAAAAGCACTCATCGATGGCAGTCCCATATTTGAATATTTTTAGTTGTATATCTTTATGCCAGCAAATAATCACTTTCTCCCAAAACATAGATCGTATCTATTTATTCCAATTTTAAGTATTTCTTTCGCACTTAACGTAAATTCATGTACTTACTTCCCTTTAAACTGAAGCTATAAGTCTAAGTTTAACGTTTAAACAATTTTTGACACACAGCGTCTGCGATATTTTTTTAGATTATTGCTAATTCATGAACTTCCAAACTTTTCATGAGTTTTAAAATTTTAATAAAAATGAATTATTTGTAAAAGGAAAATAGAAGTAACTCTTTTCGATTAATTTTAGTTATAGTTGTAGTGCAAGTCATGGCAACTCATATTTTTAAGTCGTAATCGGGTTTATTCAGATATAATATCTTATATCTTTTGCAATATCGCCCATAAGTGGAAGAATGTGTGTATATATTTGTAATTCGTAAATTTTAAGTGCCCTTATATGACATATAAATATACAGGGTGTTCCATTTAATTTTTTTTTAGAATTTTTAACTTAGTACATATTACATAATAGTATGTAAATCTGGAAGAACATGCGTAGAAATGTCGAAATAAACATTAATATCACGTACTGAAAAGATATCTCTACTAATTGAGCCCACAGTTGGTATTTCATCAACTTTTCAAATGTTGTGCAATTTTTAACGAAAAATCGCCATATCTCAGAAACAGTTGGAAATCGACAATTACAAGTTGATATCAGTTTAATCAACCCTTCAAGGGCTATCATAAAATGTAAAAAAAATGCATAGTATTCAATTTAAGAAAACATAAGTTTGTGTTGGTTGGTTCGTCGTTGTCGAACACTCTGAATAATTGAAAATATTGTTAAATTGTAGAGCTTATGATTATCTACAATTTTTGTATTAAAGATTATTCGCTATCTGCATTATTAGATAAATAGCAGCACAATTTATCACTACAGATATAATCGACGCTAGACCCACGTAGGGCGCCATAAATATTATTATACCATATTTGATAATCAGTATGTGGATCATTGCTATTATCATCAACATATGCATATTTAATTATTATAGTGAGGCTTTTCAATGTATATTTTTAACTTACCAAGCACACATCACTGGAACTATGAAATTTCAAAAAGAATTAATTTAAATATTAAAAAAAAACTATTCAATCAACAGTTTGAAAATCTGTTTCTCTCTACAAAAGTATCAATGAAGTCCACAACACCACTACTCACTGATAACTTATATAAGAATGTAAAAAAATATGAAAGGTACCTACCAGAAGCTGTAGGGAATGTGTAGCGGGGGTGATATGGATGCAAGTGCTAGCGAGGATTAGGTTTTTGTTGCATGTAATACTGTACTTCCCGTGATAGAGAACTAGTGGAACTCCATCTAGACATCTAAGCAATGATGACAAAAATAATAATAGTAAGAAGCCGCACACCACCCGGAAATATAGGCTTTTAAAAAATACTTTGTACATCCAATTAATAATTGTGATACAGGGTGTATCATGAAGTAAGTAGGTGGTATTATATAAAGCAGGAAAAAAGTAAGTACAAAGTATTTTGTAAAACTTGAAATATTGGAGATATTGAAAATTCAAAGACAAATATACTTACTTAAATTTACACTCTGTATTCTTAGTTTTTATGCTTAATTGCTAAAAAAAGTGCGATTGAAAGGCTACTGAATATTTAGCAAACAAATAACAGAGGCGAAAGCAATAAAAACAGACAAAAGCAAAAGCGTGTTTTGTTATATATACAGGCTGTTTGATAAAAAATGCATCCCGTAAATTTCTTATTTATTATCCGATTTCAATAAATAAAAAAAGTATTAAAATGGTTTGACAAACTCTATAAACTGCCCATAATCCCAATTTTTTCAACGTTGTCTTGGAATACGTAACGATAGTCAACTTTTTTTTTAAATGGACACCTGTAGTTTTTTTCCTCTAGTCTGGTAGATAATTTTTTTTCTGATTCTGGTAATGTTCATTTAGTTATCATTTGGTTGATATTCGCAACATAAATGCAACTAATATGTCATTCAAAGGTCTGTCATTCGAAAATTAGTGTGGCTTGCGATTTTAAAGCATTATTTCTTGTGGAATAACGATACCAGCGCAACCATGAACAATAATTATCTCACCGATATGTATATATATATATATATATATATATATATATATATATATATATATATATATATATATATATGTTTGAAATTTACGTCGAATATATATGCCAAACTCCAGTCAATTTAGAAGGCTTAAAGGGATTGCCAGTAATTTGTCGTTTGTTGATTGTTTCTAATTTGTTTTTATTTTGATTATTATTGTTAATTTAATTTAATTTTTGTCTTTAAATCTCACTGATTTTTATTGTTGACTCCTGATTTCGAATGAATATATAGTGTTGTGTAACAAATAAAAAAATGTAAATAACAGATGCTGACTTCCCAGCTAATTTTCGAATGACAGACGTTTACATGACATATTTGTCACATTTGTGTTGCGATTTTTATTTGTCACGGCACACTTGAAAATTTCATAGTAAGCGGATAAAGGTTGCAGATAATTCAATTTTCTTTAAAATTAAATATCAATCAAATGATAACTAAATGAACATTGCTAGATCCAAAAAAAAAATATCTACCAGACTAAACGAAAAAAACTACAGGTGCCCATTTAAAAAAAATGACTAGCGTTACGTATTCAAGACAGCGTTGAAAACTTTATGATTATGGTCAGTTTACAGAGTTTGTCAAACCGTTTTTATACTTTTTTTATTTATTGATATCGGATAACAAATAAAGAAGTTACGGGATGGGGCGTTTCTTATCAAACAGCCTGTATATATCATAATTCCCTTTCATACTTTAGCCGCTGTAAAATGAACTCAAAACAAAATAAGAAAATTAAATGACATAACAACAATATAATAGAGATACCTTTGTCAATTGATCAGCATTAACTAATTAAAACATTCTAAATATTAATAACTATTAATAAAAATATTTTTCTGAGAAATAGATTGGCGGCAAATATACGATATAGAAAAATAATTATAAATATTTTTTATATATGTCAAATATATGTTGCAGTTTTATTGATAGTTGTTAGTATTTTATTGTTTTAAATAGTTAATGTTGATTAATTGACAAAGATAATTGGCGGAGTTCCTTTTACAGCCGCTAAATCACTTAAAGGAACTGTTTTATGAAACAGTTAAGAAGGGTGCATATTATACAGCACGTGTCAATTTTCATTAGCCATAGGCGATTAATTCATGCAATACGTGACAACATGGCACCCCACCTTTCTCCTCTTCAATGCGAGCGCGAGACCGATACAAGCTCAAGTTAGCAGTAGCTGTTGGACTATTGACTGGGGTCTTTGTACTGCGCTCAGAAATAATATTTACGCATTGCAAGGATTTTACTTTTTCTTTTCAGTAAATGCAGAGAATTATTAAGCTGCGTTCACGCTGCATGTCACAAACAAAAGCGTAATTCTAATAATATTAAAAATAAGGTAAATAAAAAAGGATTCTGAAAATAATAATAAACTACTAGATCGCGGCGGCCATTTGATGATGACGACTAGATCGCAACGTGTTCGCAGCTAAACATTTAATGTAGAAGTGGGAAGATCGGAGAAAGTCATTGTGATGTCGATTGTTGTCGGGATTGGTGACGGATAGTAGGGGTGACACACGTTGCCACATATTATTTGTATACGTATAAATCGCATGTAAACATTGAATCCATATACCTAATGAAAATTGACACATACGGTATAAATATTGCTTTGATAGTGCAAGTTGTTTTACGCTTTTGCACTAATTAACTCCTTTGTATTTAGAGAAAATTAAATCAAATTTATTTTGTATTTCTTCTCATTCTATTAACACGTAATAACTTGTAATAAAGAACCTATGGAGCAATTCTCCAAAAATAAATCGAAAATTTTTGATAGACGTGTCCATAATTGTAAGTTTTTTTTTTATCTAAATGAGTTTTTAACAACAAATTGAACATTTTTATAAAAATACGGAAATACATAATATTGCTGCTAAAAGTCGATTAAAAATAAAACATTATGAATGAGATTTATTCAATAAATTTTGTGGTATTTTTATTTTAAACCATACCATTTTACTATACAGTATTAAGAAAAAACATTTAGTACTCTTTCAAATCTAAAAGAAACATAAAGAATAAAAAACGGTAAAGCGCTAGCTACATTTTAAGCACTACGTTACCCAAAATAACAATACATGCACGATAATATACACAAATACTACAAAGAAAATTAATAAACAGAAAAAAAGGATACTAAACAACAACTAACAATATTATTATGATTATTAGTAATATTTGAAAATTTCTTACTTTGTAATTTCAAGACTTATTAACTCCTTTCCTCTATATAACCAAAAAAAAACAAGAGAAATAGAAAGATGTAAGCACACAAGGATTTAGAATGAATTAAACATGTTATTATGTGCAATTAGTCGCAATGTTTAATTTTTCATACATATCATCTTGATAGTAAATATACTTCATAATGCGTCACTGGTATAAATAAAACATATAATTCCGTACATATTGTATAATCAGCTATTGCAGAAGGACTAATCTATGATTGTTGTAATTGTAACACGAAAAAAAACCGTACTTGAGAAAAATGCATATTCTTCTTTCATAGGTAATGCACCTAGACACAAATTATATTCACTATCATCAACGCGTACATTAAAGAAAAATAATGTACTGTACGTAAACTCTGTTCTATCTCATACTGTTTGTCTATGGGGCACATTCTGTTGAACTTTTGTGTTACCGCTACCGTTTTGTTGATGGAGTTCCGTTTTTATCGCTGGGAAAGTTGCATTCATCTTTTATACTGCTTGCTGTTAGTTGAAGCTCGAAGTTCGCAGAATTAAAAAAATGTCTAACCCCCAATTGCAGTATATCGTTACATTGAATGACATGAAGTCTACCACATCAACACCGTAACAAGGTTATACATTTAAGTGTTGTATATACGGACAAATCCAATTTGTTTATGGTGAGAGTATCCGAATCAAGAAAATTTTTAAAAAATTTAAATTTAATTTTCATAATGTGCGACAATTCTCTGATATCATTATTGAAAGTGGTCAAGGTTCATAATCCAAACAAACCGCACAGTCATTTTTCTAAGTATTTTAATAAAGAGTGGCTACATAAATTGACTTTTTTTAGTGATAGGTATGATGTGTGAGATGTGTTCTAATGATTTATTATAGTTTAACACAGAAAATACTTGTATTTTCAGATATATATACAATATAAAATATTGTGTTTACAACAAAGTGTAGCTGTTTTTTCCGAAAGATTTTATTTATACCTACCTAGTAAGTAATTTAATCTTTTCACATTTAGATTCTTCAAAAAAACATGAAATTAAATTATCAAAGAATTTAACTGAACTTGTATATGCAAAACGTTTATTAAAATAACTTTCTATGCTGAATACAATTTAAATATTGTTTCTTTCCTTGAAGTATATTGCTTTGTATTATTGATATAGTTAAACTTGCAGGTTCATAAAGATTTTCAACAGAATAAAGAAGAAAAACCTGTCACTGTTTGTTTTATACACAACGATATATTATCTACAAATCTAAAAATACAAGTATTTTATGTGTTAAGCTATAATGAATCGTTGAATACATTTCCAATATCATACCTAACACCAAAAAAAGGGCAATGTATGTATACAACTTTTATAAAAATTACTTTGAAATAGTTTCTCCTTTAACTCCATAATACATTATACGCGATAAAAAGAAGTATCGGGTTTGTTTGGATTGTGAACCTTGACCTAGGATAATAGTGACGTCAACAGAAAATACCCGCATTAAATACATCATTAACTCTAACTAATAATATATATTCTAAATTGAAAACGTTTACAGCCCTGGTCAGATAGTATAAACGCGAAAAAGAATTATACATGTCAGCTTCAACAGACAATGTCTAACGGAAGTTTTGTGAACCGTATTCGGTATCTTATGAACACAAACGGAATCAAACAAGATTGAGTAAATGTACGTCTCCTCACTTATATGATAGTGAAGTGTGCATATTGACCTACCATATGACGAAGAAAAGAGTTTGTGTTTTTTTTTATTGTGGATGTGTTTGTATAATGTTTTCAAAATTTACCCTACAAAACACTAAGTTCCTTGATGTTTTCCTCGCACTCTCGTAGAATCTGAATGAAAGAATTAAAACAACGGGAACACTAATAGAGAATCTATAAAACTCATCACTTTAGTTTAAATTACTGCGGGTATATATACCAAGAGAGTAAGTAAAATTAAACATTGCACCTAGAACGTAGTAACCTAACATTTACTGTTTCAAAATTATGCAAAATTTTGTTAAAAGCAGATTATTTATATTTGCCTTTTTTTAAATTATTTAGAGAGCAGAAATATTCGAATTTATTTCAATATATTGTATTTGTATTGTACCGTCCAACATAACCTATAATAATTTTGATTGAAGAATAACAATTAAAAATCTTAATAACCATTGAAATAAAAAATTGCGCAAATTTCAAAGACCTTTCGTTAAAAATATTAAATGTTACATTTCTGGCAAAACAGGAAGCGTTAAGAAGTTTTATTACGAAAAAAATCTTTCAAATATAGTCTGTCTATCTATCTCAAGTTTCACACATATATTCCTATAAGTAAGAAAGAGAAAAGCCAGCTTGTACCTTTAGTGTAAGAAACTCTGTATTGTATATCACTCCATCGTTTCCTTTGTAAGAATAAAATGAACAGTAAATATTAGGGGTACTATTAATATACATACGAAATACATATTTTTTCAAGCAGGTGACATGAAATGTATGAAGACAAAAACATATGTGAAAACAGAAAAGGCAAAATATGTATTTTTACCTGGCTTTTATTTTCTATGGTGGGCGGGGCAGGCGTTAGAAAATCCATCGGGGCGTTTGGGTCGTTGACTGGTGCAGGAACAAAATAGTTAATTTGACCGTTACTAGATGGCGCACCGCTCATCGGAAACATATTATTTTGAGCCAAATTCTGAGCGTTATCGGAACTTTTACCGTTTGGATTGAAAATGTCCACGTACGATTTTTTCAGGTCTGTAAAATAAAAAAGAAAAACAGGAAAATAAAATTTTATAACGTGCAATTGCGCTTTTAATTGCATTAAAAAAAATAATTTCGCATTTAAAAAAATAATTTCTGTAGTTGCATTTTCGCCTTTTGTTTTTACAAAATATTAATTTCTAATAAATCCAGTTATGATCGTTGGGAAATTGCGTGTAAATTGCGCCTTATTTCTAGTTGCTAGTAATAATATTTTCACCGTGATTATATTCCACGTTTTTCTCATATTTGTGTCATCTATACTACTATTTTAGTACAACATTTAATTCTCTTTTGCTGTTTTTCAGAAATATTCAATTTACTTTCCTATCTTCTTAAATTTTGTAAAACTTTAAACATAAGTATTCTTCGGCCCTTGCTAAAGCTGATAGATAGTGTGTAGTACAGTGAGATGTGTACGCAAGACATTCCATTCATATACGTCATCATTGCATGTACTAGAATTCACGGAAAACCACCACTCACCGATACCTATATAACTTGTGAGGCGCTAGATTACAGAGTCAATATCTCTGTTTTAGTTGCAGCGGCAAACTTATACGTATACCACCTCGTCCAAAACACGGGTCAATGGCGTTTTGTGTATTTTATCTGTTTGAATACCGAATTCGTTCGCGAAAACTTTCAAAATCGATGGTCATTAAATGTGTGGAGAGGAATAGTGGGTAGTAAACTAATAACGACAGCGCCGACGCAAAACGTCGGAGAGTTACACGAATTAGCTAATAAGTTTTGACACATAAGTGGCTAACACGTAAATAAATCAATCAATAATTGTCCATTTCCTTAAGCAAACCAAATGTAAAACTAACAAGAAATGTTATTATTATTATTAATTATTCACTTATCAAATAACAGTTTTTTTTTGCAATTGTCATCACTTTCGAAACTGTGAAACTTCACAAGAACAAAACACTTCAAAACACTAAAATTGTGTTATCATTTGTATCACGAAAACTTACTTCGTCCTCTTTGTAGTTTGAACATGTTGGGTTGAACGGATTTCGGTGGTTCATCGCCAACAGGAGTCGACGTCGTATTTCCTGCTTCCGCAGGATTAGCAGGCGTACTGCCGTAGGAAGGCAGCTGTCCTGGAACATTAGGAATTTGCTGAATTTGCCCTAAGGAATATTGATCGGACATATTGTTGTAGGTGTTGGCATGCTGATAAGATACATTGGGTTGATCCGGTATACCTGTTGGACTGACACCGATGTCCTGTTGTAATTTCGGTAACAATTCGGACATAGTCGGCGGCGGTTTGATTTCATGGCTCGGTTCAGTGCCATCTTCGTCTAGATTTACCCACTTCTTTTTCTCTGGATCCCAGACGATCTGTTTCAAGAAAGAATATACAATGGAAAATTAACAAGATATTTGAAAAATATAAATTTGGACGCTATTATGTGATACGTGTAACTCTGAGCGACTTGACCAATTTCGTCGAGACGATGGTTCGTTGCTATGCTATGATCCGATAGGTGGCGCTGTAATCGAGTTATTAACAGATTCTATATTTATGGACCAAAATAATTCATATTTACAATATACGTTGGTTAATACCGATAAAGAGAATCACATAACTTGGACCCGATAGGTAGCGCTATAGTCGAGGTATTAATAAATTTTAATAACAGTTATCGCGCCACCTTTCGGAAAGGACAGAACAACGTCTGCCGAGCCAGCTAGTATATAATACAAATCAAAATATTCAGCTACGTCTATTTTAAACAGCTGCTAATTGCAAACTATTTACGTTTAATTACTAAATAATAACAAACTTGCCATAAGAATGTGTTTTTATTTTTTCTTTACAAGTCCAAATGTAGGTGCTACAGGTAAAAGAAAAAAATGTGGTTTCTACGTTTTTTTTTAAAAAACGAACGTCATTTGTCACAGGTCCATTTCCTTAACAGATTCATAACAAACACAAAATTTAACAACTTCGTCAAATTTAAACTTATACTCTATATCCAATAATAAGTGAGATCCTCATGTCGAGTGCCGAAAATGAATCAGCCTGTATATACATTTCTTGAAGAAGCGAATCACTTATCATATTTATATGTTTTAGATATTATTAAATAGTAAACATCTAACAGTTAGTTGTTATTTAGTAATTAATACTATGGATCTACATCAAGTAAAGACCGAATCGAATCAACTCAATACTTATTTTTAAACGAGTTCAATATTCGGATTATCATTAATTAATAATTAATTAATAACTCACCGATGGGTTCTTGTCATCTGGCAGTTTCATTTGATTCTTAGGCCTCAATCCCATTTTGCTGAAGATACCGCCGAACCACCCCGAACTAGACGTCGATTTGTCGCTCTTCTGTACCGGTTTGGCTTTTACCGGACTGCCGTGTGGCGTTTTTGCGTGCGGCCCGACACCGTCATTCGAATCGGCGGAATTTTGACGTTTCGCCTGATTGGGCATCGTGATTTGGGGTCGCATCGACGCGGCTGTATCCTGTGCAAACAGTACAGAGCGACAATTTACTACATTTATGAGTGACGCGCATCAATAAGATCAGTGACTTTCAAATTATAATTATTCTTTTCTTCTTCTTCTTATAAATGACAATGTTAATTTTAAATTAATGATTACAAAGCATAGATATTCAAGGATGATCGTTTATTTGATTAATGGTGCGATTGTGAGACGCTCTCGTATGCTACGGTTATCGGAAGCCTACGGTACCTAGCAGCGAGATGACGTTTCGAGGACTTTTTGAAATTTTTACTAGAAGTGTCATAACGTTCGTGAATAAATATTTTGTAGGTTATATTTTATTTTTATTTTTGTTCTTGTTTGCAAATATGGATATGACTTTATAACATTATCGTTAGATGTAGATCAAAATAAGTAGAGATTTGTCTATGCAGAATGTATAGTATAATATATTTGCTTTATTCCAGAAATTATATGCGCATTTTACGATAGTAGTTAATCGATCATGTAAAGACATTTTAAGCAAAAGTTTAGGCGTCCAGCGCCTTATCCAGGTGCTGGATAAACGTATTCATCAAAATAATATACATACAGTTACATATAAATATTAAATTTACCATATAAATTTAACAACTTCTGTGCATTTGACGCAGTAAACTAAACATACTCATGAGATATTCAAGGAATTTGCCACACTTTAGTGTCACAGTATAGATAGGTATAAAATAATGAAATAATTTATTATCGTCCATCAGTCGATACATATTTTAAAATGAAATATGCTCTTGCTCTAATTTACATATATCTTATAAGTTTGTTTACTTTTCTTTGTAAATACTTTTGCTTGTATTCTAAAGGACATCTTCAAAGCTTTGCTGCTTCTGTGATTGTATGAAATACATTGGCGGTTGCTGGCAAGGCACTGACTTATATTATGTTTAGTATGACAGTTCAATAGACCATATACGAGGACAGGCTTTTTAGTTTTCACAAACAACCACTAGGTGGCATTATTGAGAAGTGTCATTAATATTTACGTAAAATTTGTCATTTTTTATTGTGTATAGTGGCAATTTAGAAATTGGATGAGTAGTTTGTTTACGATGAGATATGAATTTCAGAGTAGAAAAAATGTTTCGAGAATTGATTGTAAGGTGTATAATTTTTAAAGGCAAATACTTTGAAACGCAATAAAATATTATTTTTCTTTACTAGTTTTTATAAAAACTAGTAAAGAAGATATCCCCAGTATGTTAGGCTTCGGTTGGTCCAAACGTGTGATTTTCAAAAATATTTTATTTAATTTGATATCAACAGCATATCAATTAGCATTATACTCAAAATGTTAAATAATTTCTTCAATATTTAGGTATATCTTAAACATAAAATCTTACTTTGTGAAAATGAAACAAAAATTATATATGGAAATTAAGATTTTTTGGATTTTACATTTTACTAAATACACGCTTTTGAATGTATTTGTTTATACACTAAACAGAGGACAGCTGTATAAAAAAAAGTAAATTTTCTTTATATTCGTCATTTATAAGAAGAGGAAAAAATAATTTATATATCAGGTAACCAAATAAGTTCATGCGGTTTTTGTATACAACAGAGTGCCATGAATATTCTTTAAGTTGTTGATCGATAGCACTTGTCTGTTATCTGTCATCCACTTTAGTATCAATCCTTCTGTCATTTAATACATACATATTTCGTGACAATTATTTAATTATTAATTTGAATAGTTGAAAATGGAAACGAATAAAAATTTAATTCGAGGTTGTTTACTCTATGAGTACAAACTTGGTACTAAAGCTGCAGTGGCGGCGCGAAAAATATGTACCGCATTCGGAGATGATGTCGTAAGTGATCGAACAGCACAGAAGTGGTTTAAGAAATTTTCTTCGGGAGATTTCAACTTAACCGATGAAGCACGCTCTGGAAGACCGAAGATCATTAACAACGAGGATCTTCAACAGGTTGTGGAGGCAAATTCCAGTACAACGTGCCTAGAGCTTGCAGAAAGGTTCAATGTGAGTGACGAAACCATTCGTTTGCATCTTCATCAGCTAGGAAAGACGTGGAAGTTAATCAATCGAAAGAAAGTGATATTCTTACAAGATAACGCCAAACCGCATACTGCAAAAGTGACCCGGGAAAAAATTTGTGAACTTGGCTGGGAAATATTGCCACACCCTCCATATTCCCCTGACATTTCGCCAAGTGATTACCATCTTTTTTTGTCTCTTGACAACTCTATGAGACATAGGCAGTTTAAAACTCGAGTTAATGTAATAGACGCAGTCCGTCAATTTTTTGATTCAAAATCCGTAGAGTTCTACAATACCGGCATAAAAAAATTGGTGTCACGTTGGCAAAAGGTCATTGAGTCTGATGGTAATTACTTTGATGAATAATATTGTACTATTGTTTCTTAATAAATATTTATATTTTACCATAAAAAACCGCATGAACTTATTTGGTTACCTGATATGTACTCGTATGTATTACATAAACCTAGTAGAAATGTGCTAAAAAGATTTTTGAAATAGATCTATATTAGTATATACAAACAGTTTATTTGTGGAAGAAGAAGAAGCAAACAGAATAAGAAACATCAACTATACTAACATGGATGCATAAACACTTGTTATTAGAGAAAATGCAAAAAATACTGCAGAAAGGAATAGGTCGGAAGTTTCATCCATTTTATTTCTATATCAATTCGTAAAATTTCTTCACATCTTCATGTTTAATTAATTGCACCATATAGTTTGTTTCTTCGATTTTCCATTATTTCCTATGGTTTTCTTCGTTTTCTTAATGCAAACATTTTCAAAACATCATTGAAAAGTTAAGGAAGAAATGCATGACATAGTTTTTTACAGCACAGTTTACAATACATGACATAAAGAAAACAAAAACTATTTCTTCGTAAACAAATCCGTAAGAAATGAGAAATATTGTTATTGTTATTGTTAAAATGAAACAATCGTTTCATTTTAGAAAATTTATCTTAACACAATATTTTCTTTATTCAGTGAGTATTAGTTGAAAATGTACCACATGATCGAAATCTTTTATGCTCAGCAAAGCAATGTCCTGTTTAAAATTTAAGCTAGTAGAAGGAGCAAAGCGATTCTAGAATTTCCTCAATGGCCTTCACACGACTTGTCAAACATCGGAGACAAAGTGAAGGAGGAGCTTCCAGAATCGAAACGTCACTAAGATCATTTCAAAGTCACGATCAAAGTCATGGTGAACGTCGTTCGAGGTCAATTGCCATTTCTATTCCACTGAGTACTTTGTTTGAAGAACAAAGTAATTTCAAGGTCATTTTCATATGAACATCATTTCAAAATCAACTTTATTTACATTACGATGTTGAAACTATATGACAACCTATCTTGCCTCACCTTATTTGTGAATACGAGCTCGTGATTATTAAAACACGCAAAGCGTAGAGTACATTTGTCAACAAGCATTCTATCGTGTAGTTTTTGTAATGGTTGGTTTTGTAAAGAATTTAAAAGTAGACATTCAAGATAGGTATTTAAAAAATTCAAATTTAATCTTCATAGTTGAATGGTGTTCTATCTGTTGCACTGTTAAGAATCCCAAACACCAAAAACCTATTCATGAGAGTGGAATTCTTAAAAATAAGACTTCGTATTTGTAATTCACATATTAACGAATCACTCTTTCTTAGCTATGCCGTACTGACGGACGATAATTGACAAATAGGAAAGCAGGCTGCCATTTGTATGCCTGCCTCCCTATTTTTTTTTTGTATTGGTTATCTATTTATCAATTTAGCCAAATGTATAAGATTTGTAATTAAACTAATCTGTGATCATGGCGTAGAGGCTATACTGATTAAAAATAGTAAATTAATTGTTCATGTTAAAATTTGTACAATACAAAAAGATATTTTTAATTTATTGTAATTAGCAGTGAAAAATTAATTATAAATACCCATTAATTAAATAGCAAAAGTTGTGTTCGTTTATTGTATGCATTTATGTACTGTTTTTGAAAACAACAGTACATATCATTAAGATACGGTTACAGCTCGCAGACTGAGAGCTGACCGGTGAGATGCCCCTCCCACAAGATGCGCAGTGGATTCTTATAATATTAGGATAAGCACGAGCAGTCTGGAAAAATTGTCAAGCGTTGCACATATATGTATCTCTTTTCAGTATATTACAATTTCTTATCTGCATTTACTCGTTCGTCCGGCTAATATATGCGATGATGAACAAATGTTATCATTTCTTTTTTCCAAATACTTTCTCTGTCACACACTGACCTATAAATCTACGCGACTTATAGGTCCCGTCGGTCAGGACTCGGTCTGTGTACTGTACTTAATTCATTTTTCGGACTTTCGTTTAAATTAAAATATTTTCAGCGAATTAGTGCTAGTATTTTATTGAAATTACAAACACCGTTGGACCTTTAAACATAAACATTTAAGAAAACTAAAGTGAAGTCCCATACAATCAAAGAAATAGTTCCCATGCATGTTTAGAGAGTATAAATATTTTCGATCATGTGGTATATTTTGATAAATGTAATATTTTAGATAGATGCCCAAAAACCGTCAGATTACACAATCGTCGTCAAAATCTGCTGCCTTTTAAATGTGTAATTATAGTAACAAAAACCGACACAGCTTGAAAAGGTAACTATAAAAAAATATGAGTAAAACACAAAGATACGCTTGTATTTGCTTTATTTGTTTCAAACATTGCACATCGTGTTCATAGATAGCGCTATTTATAAAAAACAGGGATGCTTCGTTTATTTTTCCTTATTAAAAAACTCTTTCTTTACGGACTTTCTCTAAGTAAAAACATAGTAAAAAGCGATTATCATAACAAACATGTAACAAATATATATATCATATTATTATACGTAATCGTATATCTCAACAAACAGTCATTTTTCTAAAACTGTAACAAGTAACTAATATACACATATTTTGAACGCGTGATTTTTGTTTGTTCTTTTTTTTTAATATTCATCATCACGTGTGGCATGTATCACATCAATAATAACAATTACTATATACTAAATTACACAACAAGAATTACTTATACAGTGCCATAGAAAAGTTTGAAAGGAAATGTGAGATGCAATATTTAGGTTACAGTCGTTAAATATTTATATTGCATATTATGACTATATTCAACAAATTCATCATTCATCAGTATTTAATCTAAAATTATTTAGTATCGAAGCTGACTCTTTATACAAATTTTATTATAAAGCGTTATTTAATAGTATAAAACATAGTAGCTTTAAAGTTGCAAAATTAAGAGGAAAAAACTTTTGAATGCCACTGTATTTTCATCGGTTTTTTTTTCTAATCTGGCACTTTTAAAATACATCGAAGTTATCTTACATGAGATACCAATATCAAGAAAGGGATTCGACTATTTCAGAAACTTTGTATGTAATCTTTTTTTTGCGTGTATGAAAGGAAATCGAAGGACAAATGATATAGATACAATTGCAAGGGTTTACGCGATACTATCCAAATGCATAAGCCAAGAAACGTTTTTGTCTACCTATTTCAAAATTTTTATATGCATTAATTTGATTTTCTAGACTGTCGGGGAATTGTTATTTCTATATCCTCAATATTATCATCGAACGTACCTCAGAAATAAAATGTAATATAGTTTCATAAAATTTTCTTGTTTAGCAGTGGCTTAAATTGTAAAAAATGTCATCAACATGATTTTTGCCGTTGCGCTGTCACTCCGATAAAAATAGTTGCATTCAATTCAACAACATATGTAATTTTCTTCGCTTGCATAGTTGCTAGAATTGAATACACAAATTGTAAATAAAGTATGTAGCCAAAAAAAGTAGTGCCGCAAAACTTCTAAAATAAAACAAAAAATAAATGACTTTTATAACCTACATGCCTTGTGTCAGACAAGGCATGAGACGGACTTTAAAAGAATTCCGAGTTCCCCAAAACAGAAAAATTATTGTAAGATGGTTTCTTGACCAAAGAAATAAAAATGTTATTGTAAGTGGTGAAATAATTGAGCAAAAAGCAAAACTAATTTATTCTCAAATTAGAGAAAGTAAACGCTTTAGAGAGCATTTGGAATTCGCTCGTGGATCACAATTAAAACATAACACAGAAGATCTTGGTATTACACTGGAACAACTGTACAATGCCGATGAGAAGATTCTATTGAAAATTGCTACCAGACAAAACATTTGTTTCGACGGAATAAAAAACTGTTGCTGGTAGAAAAATGAAAAGAAAAAAAAGTATAGAAGAACATTTTTGGCATTCACTAATGCTACTGGGTCTCATAAGGGAATGGACATTCGTAAAGCTGCAAAACCAGGGTCATTCAAAAAATTCAAATGTCCTGTGAATTAACGCTGGGTTCATTATTTGTTAGTTCCTCAAGGAAATTTTAATTCCTGACTAACTTTAAAAGGTGTCTAAAGAATAAAGGTCTCCCGATAAAAGCTTTACTTCTACTAACCAACGCGCCATCACATCCAAATGGAGATGAATTTAAAAGTGAGGATGGACAAACTGTAACAATATTTCTTCTGTCCTGATATCACACCACTTATACAGCAAAGTTGTACTACAGAAGAAACAGTGTTCTATCTACTGTGATTATTATAGTTATAAAAAGAATAAGAAAGAAAAAGCCATTACGCAAAAAACAAAAAATCCCTAGACACAAACAAAAAATTCTTATTTTTTGCGCAAAAAATTATTTTTTATTTCTGTTTCTGTTAATTGTTGCTTTCTTTAGATCAGTCGTCATGGATCTAGTATGACGTACAATTGAATGTAACGCGTTTCCTCTATATATTTCAATAAAAATTGAGAAATCATTCTGTTTGGGTTTATTATTCTATTACTAGATGGCGTTACTTAAGAATCGATATTTTGAGGTTTGCAGAATCAATTTCAACAATGTAAATCGAAGTTATGTGACAGCCTTGTATCGCGCAGCAGCAATAAAATTGAAAACGTCGATTACGTTAGCAGGGCAAAATTTTTGAAAATCCAAGAAGTCATCTAAAAAACCAAAACAAATATTTTACCAATATAATTCATCCCTAATTAGTATTACCTTTTGAATTGTTAGAAAAAATTATAAATGTAAGAAAAATTCTTATTCTTGAAACTGCTCAACAATGTAATTTTTAGTAACACTTTTTTAATTTTATTTCGTTCCATTTTATTATATTAAATTATTAATATTAATTATTCTAAAGTTAAGGTTTAAAGTGTTTTTAAAATTTATAGTATCAAAAATTGAGAAATCATTCTCTTACGGTTTATTATTCTATTAGTAGATGGCGTTACTTAATGGTCGATATTTTGAGGTTATCAATTTCAACAATGTAAATCAAAGTTATGTGCTCTTATTATCGCGCAGGAATAGTACGATCCAGTTCTCCATGATTTAGGAATACTACGGCGATATCTAACGGTTGATTTGTTTTGACATTTGATGCATAAAAAACTGTCTGTAATTAAAGGCACTCTATACCCAATAAACTAAAGACATCGTTTAAACAAAGTTAAAAAGGAAACTTAAAAAAATCATAAGTTCATTTTTTACGTCAGTCAATAACAAAATCAAATTAATGCATTTAAAAATAAATGAGTTTAAATTGCATAGTTTATACTATAAAGATTTGCAAGAGACGAAGAAATTCTACAAGACAAATTAATCTCTTAAATAGGAACATCGATATCAAAACTCTTTGCAGGGCCATACTCCCTAACTTTCGGTATGTTATATAAATGATTGTTCTTTAAATTTAATCCAGCTTTACCAGTCGAAACATAAGAAACGCTTTCATGACATCTGGCCGGCTCATCTGTGATTATTTTCGGTATTTTTAACGGAGCATCTATAGGGTAAGTCCCGCCAAAAACCAACGGTTTATACACAACTTCTTTCTCATGACTGTTACTCTTAAATATCGAACTCCTGATGTTAGAGAAGACGTTTTTACTCGACTTTTTAGACCACGAATCGACAGTGTCGCATATAATGTCGTGCTTGGGTTTTTTCCTGTCGAATTTGATACGCCTAAAGCCAGAATCGAATTCCTGAGCTGATATCGATATGTTGCTTTGAGTGTCGAGATATTTCACTACGGTATTAGCCGGTTTGGGTTCGCTATCGTCTAGGGACTTGTATTTCACCATTTTGCTACGTTTATCGTTGAATTTCATATCGAAAGTGTTGTATTTCGTGAGTTTAGAGTTATTCTTTATAGAAATTACTTTCGTATTGTCCTTGTAACATATTAACTGTGACTTTTCTTCGTTTTTATATGCCGATACGTTCCTGTTATGTCTAATGAGAGAATCGTATTCAGTATCGGAACTTTCTCTCGAAGAAGTTCGTTTCTCGTGACTGTTACTTCTCGTGTACCAGAATTCTTCGGCACTGCGATTCTTGAAGGGGAAAATCTTCGATTTTCGACTTAAATTTCCGACTTTCTTCAGTTCTAAATCCGAGGATTTATCTAAATCGTTCCTGTGGGAGGTCGCGGCGTTAATGTCCGCATTAGTGTTGGATTTTTGCTTGTTCGTCGGTGATAATTTAGGACTACTGACCGTGAGACGTTTACGCAATGAAGAGGACGAGTTATTTTGAAGAGAGAGATGCGAGGAAAGCGTTGGTGAATGGTTTTTACTTACTTCTTTTGGTGATTTATTATCCGTACCCTCTGGCTATAATGCGAGGCAGCACGCAAAGAAAACAATGATGTTAGAAAATTCGGAATGTTAATAAATAAATAGGTGATATGTGTTGTGTGTTGCTTTTAATATACAAAGTTACAGTGCCCGTCAAAAATGGCATACTACGATTGACATGTCAAGGTCAAAAGTATGATATGTATTTCTGGCGAACTATAATATAATAAGTAAGAATTGTACTTGTAAAAAAAAAAACAGTAACATTTTAGAAAAAGTGATGATTTTCAATGAAATAAACATTAACAAAATTATATTTGGCAGAAGATATCTGCCGCACAGTGGTCAAAACCGACAAAAACGTGATCGTAATTAAAAAAGTTAAAAAACTTTTGATAATGCTGTAACTTCTGTATTTGTTTGTAGGCGTCATCATACAACTTTTCACCAACAATTGCTGTTTTATCTTTGTCAGAACCAAAGATATTAATAATAAAAAACTGCAAAATTAACAATATTTCTATAGGGTATATTTTAGTACCCGAAACTTATTATCTGACCCAGGTATCTGGGTCGATTTAAAAGTAATTATTACAGGTGAAAGTATTTATTTTAAGGATTCAAATGCATCATTACTTTCTAGGAAGCTGTTCTTATTTTCAGGTAACATCGGCTAATGAGGGATAACGTTTATTACTAGTACTTGCTAGTCTGTGAATTTTTCATGAAATGATAGATTATAGTGCAGCTAATTAAAAAAAGTTATGGTTTTACCTGCGGAGAGGTGCGTAACAGGACCTAATGAATATAAATGTACGTATCTAGTCTTTTATAAGAAGCTATGAAGTGTTACGTAGTCGTAAGTATAGTTTATTATTTTCTTGGTGTCCTCAGAAAACTTTTTAATTTCCTATAATTGTTTCTTGAATTAGTGTGTAATCACTATTAACTTGTGTTTAGTTAGTGATTTTGGTGTTTGGTTAGTGTTTTTGGTGCATTTTCGGCATTTTGTCACTATGACAATTACACATCTGGATCTACATAAGAAAATGATGGAAGTATCTGGTCAAGGTTTATTGAAGGTTTGAAAAAAAATCTTGTTTTGGACTATCTCAGAGAACAGAATTTGATAAAATTGCAACTAGTACGTTCAAGAATTTTACGAGATAATCGTTTTTCCCGCAATACCTTACAAAGTGTTGTCATTTGGCATGATTTAAATAGTGGATAATCTAATAATATCGACAAGTTTGACGAATATTGTAAGGCCATTGCAGAATTATATGTATCTTTGTACAATTGGTACTCCATGCTAGCTATATTACATAAAATTCATATTCATGGTGCTGCAATTATTAAGGACGTTCTGTTGACAACCAATGAATTATCAGAAGAAGCCCAAGAGTCAAAAATAAGAACGCAAGGAAGTAACGGGACAGACATACGCAAAAAATCAATAAAATCCTATAGGCTCCTATTGAGCTCAGTTCCTCTACTGATTTCATATCAATCCAGTGCATGATTCTGTTGCTTGACCTTACAGACGAAGACGACCTTGTCGTTATCCATTGTTTATACATATTTGTACGGCATAAGATTATTCAACATGATTCAATTTTTAATCATATTCGATCACAAATTCATTAATTTTGAACACTGTGTGCCGATTCGAACATCCCAACTGAAATAACGTTCACTGATTGTCACCAACATAACTCAAGTGGCATCCAACTCGAGTGGCACCATTTAGGCTAGCAGATGCCACTTGAGTCGGGTTATTCTTTTTTTATTATTAAAATGCCTTTCTAATAATTACGTCACTAGATTTTATATTAAAATTATACGTATTTTATTCTTTAACGAATAATAACATAAAGTTCAGATCATTTCAAGGTCATGACTGTTATTTTTTATATATAGTTTCTCATTACTTACCATAAAATTAATACATACTTTCTCGCCTACAAGTATGTCAAAAAACTACATAGGAAACCAAATACAAACATAATTTAGCAGAGAACTACCAAATTGCGAAACAAGTCGGAGCAGTAGTTTTTCGTATTGATTGATGCTAATATGAGTAATATTTTTATTGTAGATGATTAATGCAAATCTTGGGGTGATATAATAATTTTTTAACGATACAATAAACAGATCGTATATGTTAAGTAGTTTCCTTCCTATGTCTCCATTTTAGCGAATTTTTACAGCCTAGTTCCATGGGTAATTTTTATTAATTGTAATTCGTTTATTTCTACACACCTCTATTTGCAATTATCAAACAATACTTCAAACAAAAATTACAGAAAAACGTATTTTTTGATTTTAAAATTATTATTAGTTATAAAAATCACGAAACAGGAACACTAAATCATTAAAATTTTCAATTTAACATACTGCTGTGACTTTAACCGAATCGTTACGATTTAATTAAATAATAATGTTTATACATATAAACATTAAGATTATTTTATATATATTGTATATTTTCAAAACTTATATAAATACATATTATAAAGACACATTTTATAATATTTATTAATAAACAATAAATGCGTTATTTATATACTGTAGCTAGCATGCTCAACACACATTGGGGAAAGGAGGGTTAAAGCACCTATATAAGCCCGTGTAAAGAATGTATTGGAGTCTGCTTAGTCTGAAATCGGTTAAAACAAAGTAGTATAAGACGTGGCTAGTTGAAATATTTGTAAAAGTCATTTTTATTTATTTAAATCGACATATAGTCTTTTATGATCAAATGGACTAAACAATTTTTCGTTTGGTCAAACTTATTGAACTTTGATTTGTTATTTAATAAAAAAATCATTTTTGAAATTTCTGTAAATGTGTTTAACATACTGGGATTTTCGTCTTTTGAATATAATTTAATTCTAAAGGGATACTTATCTAAAAATATTACTTTTAATAATCTTTTTGTACAGTATATACAGGCTGTTTGATTAAACAAAACGCGTAACTTCTTTATTTATTATCCGATTTCAATAAATAAAAAAAGTATAAAAATGGTTTGACAAACTCTATAAACTGCCCAAAATCAACATTTTTTCAACGATATCTTGAATACGTAACGATAGTCAACTATTTTTTTTAAATGGACACCTGTAGTTTTTTTCCTTTAATCTGGTAGATAATTTTTTTCTGAATCTAGTAATGTTCATTTAGTTATCATTTGGTTGATATTTAATTTAAAAAAAAATGACAAACAGCCTGTATATAGAACTTTTTTTAATGTTCTAAGTTGCTAATGTTTTTAATTAATTGATAAAGATAATATTTATATTATCGAAACGTTTTAATTAGTGTATTGTTTAAATTCATTGATAGACGCTAAACCATGAAAGATAATTGTTTAATATATAAATATATTAAGATTTTTAGCCAAATATACAAGAAATGTAATTAAAGTAGTCTGTCATCAGGACGTAGAGGTTACATTGATTAAAACAGTAAATTATTAACAAAAAATGACAATTAGGAAAGCAAGTCATTCAAGTATTGGCTGAGAACTACTAACCACTGCTGGTTTATACACCATGAACATATATGGATTTTATGCAAACATGTATATATTCGTTGTGTATTAAAAAATTCGGCCATATTCGTCTTTTCCCAAAACTAACACTTTTGTGCCCACGCCAGACACATTATTGAGTATTTCTACTATTTAAATAACTTAAGAAATATATTGCAGTTCAGAGGGTGCATCAATCTGCGTTTATTAATGAATTGCACACGCCTTTCATGAATCAAAAGAAGGATTCATGGATTGAAGGTGGAATTAATATAAAAAAACAGTTAGCCAATACATAGTGTATAGTGTTAAAACACATATACTAGTTATTAATTAGCTATACTGATTTTAAAAGCTTAGCAAGTGCTTGGTTCTATTGAATCTGCTATTGCAAATTGTGTCTAGTGGTATTTAACTAACTCGCAACAGTCACAGCAATATGTATAATAAATATCTTCATTAAGAAATATAAAATTAAAACGCTAATGACAATTTTAATTTTAAAATTTAAATAACATGATAAAGGCAATAAGAGAGTTTAATGAGGAATAGAACTTAGTTGGCGCAGCCTGTATTAATAAATGGAAGTTTGCCACATTAATATATTTTCAAAATTGCATAAAAACGTTATAATGAGTGACCAGATTATATAATAAATTATCATCTATTTACAACAAAATACAAATCTACATATATACAAGTTGAACAAATTATTTATCTATAACAGTGTGTCAAACCAGATTTACATTAAACAAACTCACTTTCCTACCTCATTTTGAGCATTTCCCCAACTGTTGTAGTCAGTCTGTGTCTGATGAAGGTCGCGTTCTAATTGATTTTCTTGCACCACCATCTGACCACCGACACCATAATTGGCTTCGCCGCCCCACTGTTGCTGTGTTTGTTGTGACCAGTAGTTGTTAGGTGGCTGCTCTTGATATTGGCCGACGTATGCTGATGGACCACGCACGTGTTCGGAAATAGACGAAAGAAAAAGAAGAAACACAAAAATAAATTACACCCTTAATGTGTATACGAAAATACAAGATTACTATCGCGTGTTTGTTTCCTAGTTAGACGTAAAAATCAATAAGTAATAGATTTTAATTATGTATACATTGAATCTAATGTATTGCTATTATTGTCGGACAAATGTTATATATTAATATAACTCTACTCCCGTTCTAATCTAATCTAATTGTTTTTATAACTATCTCGTTGGGTGACAAAATAATATGATTCCATTAATCGTAGTGTTAATTTATATACTCACAAATCAATTTATAAAGTCTCTATTTTACTTATTTATTTTGAAAATCAATTGAATTTAAAATTATCTAAAATATTTTTTTAAAAATATTTCTTTGTCCCATTGGCTTAAAATTTATTTTAACATACGAATCAAGAATCTCAATTATCTATATCGATTTATGATTGAAATTACAGTGTGGAATTACTTAAATTTCATCATTATATATAGGTTCTTAATAAGACAAATAAAGTAACAGTAACAAAGCTGAAATAATTTACTGTTGTAGTGTGATAAATGCTTTTCTGTTTATCACGATTAATTTTAAATTTAGAAACAAATAAAAGAAAATTATTATAATCTAATAATATAATTAATGTTTTAATATACCATGTGTTTCACTTTACATGAATACACCTAAATAAATATTTAAAAATTAAAAATTTTCAATGAAACTTCATATTCATGGTCAATTTTAGTGATTAACAACAACTTATTAAAATACTGTTTTCTCTATCGTCATCGTTACTATGACTTTCTTAAAACACTACTTCTTCTTTTAATCATAGTTGATCGGATTTAGATTCCAAGAAAAAAAAACATCAAAAATATTAATCGTCACGGCCTCTCTATCACTAGTAAAAGTTTTATACTAATTGCGTTATTACTAAAAAATTATTTAGGTGTATTCATGTAACGTGAAACACACGGTATAAGTGAATCTATAAGTTTGAGAAAATCGTAAAAGGATTTTTAAGAGGTAAGTAGAAACTTTTTCCGCCCTTCACTATGTAAAGAGAACATAACTGAGTTAATATCGAAGACGTAACCTTAGTTATAACAATCCAAGAGAATCAAATACATTACATCCCTGTGCTGAACATTGATAGATAGATATAAAATTTCATTACAGAGAGAAAGAAAAACAATAACAACCGCTGTGGTGTATATTGTTTTGCATATACAACACAATGACGAATACATTCATCACGGCTGCTTTCATTCAAAATGTTGTACGCAACACGGGAGCAAAGTAATATTACAGCCTCCACATGGTTACAATAATATATATCCACGTCTCGACTGTAAAATATTACTTTACTCCCTTCAAATAACAGAAATTTAACAAAAAATATTTTCTTAATTAATAAAAGAACTTAAAACAAAACAGTTTACTCAATGTCAAATTGTTATATAAAAATTCTTATTTTAAATTGAAGAGATAAACGTTATTATGGAGATAAAAAACTTAACTTTACAAATCAGTAATGAATTATAATTCAATTATTATTTAAAACCAATTATAGGTTATGTTATACAGGCTGTACCACTTAAAACTCCCAGGTCAAATTGGAAACGGATAAAGATGTTTGAATTTTGTAGAAAGCAGTTACTAAGGAATATGATCGACTGTGTTTTATTATGTGAATATGTAGATGGTGCTGCTGAGATGATGTATGAAAAGTTAAAAATAGAAAATGCATCAACTTTGAAAAGAGGAATCTTTAAGCATTATAATTTAACTAATTAATTTATTATTGATGTATTTAATAATATTTAAATCAAAATAAGACACTTGAAATAACGTTCCCCTAATTTTTAATTGTACTATTTTTAAGTGAAATTAACGAAAGCACTATGATTTATATCTAAAATAATTGATGGTATCAAATAAACTGTATGAATAATAATAAAATTATTTAAAAAAAAATGTTATTTTCAAAATATTTTATCAATGTTCTTGCAAATTTCTGTTTTCAAAAAATCAAAAATTAAAATAAAATTACATATGCCAAAAGTAAAATGATCAAATCATCATTGATAGTTGTCTTATATGTATACTTTTCATTTGTTTTTGGCAAAATATCAGTTAACTTTAAGACTGAAAATGTCTTCTAGAAAGTAATGATAAAATATCATACCTTCTTGTTGCTCTGTTTGCTGTAACTGTTCCGGATAAGCTTGTTGAGGATCTATTTGCTGTTCCGTTGGCCACTGTCCATAACCGACTCCCGCTTGTTGGTACTGATCAGCGTACAGCTGCTGTTGCTGTTGATTTTGTATCATGTCCGGCATTTGTCCTTGATTTTCGTATTGAACCTGTTGAGGTTGCAGCGATTCGTAATCCGGAGGAGCATCCGTTAGGCTGGTAACGCTCTCGTGACTGATCAGACCCATCTGTCGGAATAAATATGAATTACTTTACATTAGATTACTTTTTCTACATCAACGTTCTCCTTTGTGATACAGTACGAACTATTTAACAATCTAATAAGAAACAATTCGCCGCGATGTTCTTTCTAACCAACATAAACTTACATTGTAATTATTTTGGACGACTCTGAGATCCTTCAGCCACGAATTGTCCGGTCTGTTGATGTATATATCACCCTCAACGGTAGAATGTTCGTCAGCATCGTCTATAGGGTCATAATATTTCAGTTTGTCCGCTAAATTGCAGACTCGATCGATCAGGGACGGTTGGGCAGCCGAGGGATTCTGTATTATAGCCAGAGAAATCTTCTCCAAATAAGCTAGGGATTTCTCTAAAAGACCTCGATCAGATAATCTACTCGCTAATAGATACTTATAAGGCTGAAAAAAACGAAATGGACGATAGAATAAGTTGAAACTATTTATTTTAATTTTTACAATTTAATTTGCAACTGAAATGAATCTTTTGTGATGTAAAGAAAAACCTACTTAAATTACTTGTGTTTAAATTTCATATTTACTCCATGTAAATTATCTGCATGTTTCTTAACTCTTAACTTATATAAACTTAAATCGGTTTTTTTAAATAAGTTTTCCTCGTTTGTAAATATGTGATGTCATGATTCAAGTTTAAGAAGAATTTTATATTATGAGAGAAAAATAGTACATATATCGATAGAAACGTAATTACACTAAAATATGGCGCCCAACGTGAGGCATACTGTAACCTATAGTAAAATTAAAATTAATTGTATTATAATAATTACAGTTCTAATTCACTTTTAAATTTATTTATTGTAGGCAAAGACTAACAAGTGAGCGAATTTGATGAATATATTATATTTGATCTAGCTTTAAGGAATTTTATATGAAAAATGAAGGGAAATTTATATATATATATATCGATAGAAGAGTAGAGAGTGATACCCTCTTGTAATTAAATTCAAAGAAGGTAGTGAATTAGGCACCACCACGGTAATTAACCTTCTTTTAAAATTTTAAAGGACGCTTGTCTATTAATTAATCACCAACTTATACCACCCAGTCTTACCTCTTACTTCCCCAAAGGTCGATGTTAAATATGGGAGTCAGCACTGCCTCCAGCTACAGTCGGGGAGGGCGAGTTCGAACACCGTACTAAGTCGAAGGTTATGATGTCAGGGCGCCTATCCGTAATAATGTGCTGAGCCCAACAGATATTCAGACCCCGGACCAGATCCAATATAAAACCCCCAAGTGATAAGTAAATAAGACCAATACACACTCATTCAACTTAACAACAGTTTATTAAAATTAGTTCTCAGATTCAACAGCGTATTTCCAGTACTTGTACAAAAAAAAAAAAAACGGCTATATATACAATCTCTAACTTCCACGAGGTAACTAGATCAAGGCAGAATAAAACAATGAAGTGAAACACACACGCAACTCCGTTGCAAATTCAGTGTCGTAATATTACAAATTTTAGAAGTTCAATTAAAAGAAGTTAAAAGGTGAACACAAGAACAACTTATAAACTAACATTGATTCACCAACAATATTCTTACAAGTACACAGTTACAAGGCAATTTGCCAAAAGTCCCTCTAAAGTCGAACAGTTTGCTCGTATAATGCAACACGTCAACCAAAATGAAACACTCTGTATACCAGAGGCATTCGACAATCTATTCGACGTTAGAAATCAGACTTAAAGTTGTAAAATTATCTAAATCTATAAAAGAAATAGCGCTAGTTAACTATGCTTTACAGGTAGAATATGCAATTAAATAAAATTCATTAATTCCTTACGGAATTACACCAAAATTAAATTACAAACATTGATTAAATGCATCAAAAATTATCTACGAATTTACACAAGATCGATGTGAGGCCACACTGCCACACACATCCAAAATTTAATTCAATTTCTAAATCCAAAAATAAAAATGGCTACGTAACATCTCCAAAAATGTCAAAGTAACCTCCAAATGGGGTCACTATTGTTAATAACTACGTTAAATTAATTAATTCAAAAAACATAAAGGCTCACAGGCCATAAGAAGTTAGATTAAGAACTTACGATTACTTATTTGATTAATTAGGCCGGAAAATTGAAATTCACTGTTCAAATTGTACGTTATTGACACAAATTTTGTCAAACTGCTAAGTCAATTAAATTCTACCCTCTGGGTAATATCAGAGAAAGATTCACACAGACACAATACCTTAAAACATCACATCCACAGCTTCCAAACACGACAAATCCTTCGGATCCACACGATACCAGGTATATGCCCTCCTATCTTGGGTTTACGACACCTCAAGTGATAGCGTTCGAAGGCTACAGTGTACCAATAAACTGCACCTTAAATGTGCCCTCACCACAAGATCTAACCACAATTCCTGGACACTGGAAAATTCCTAGCACGTGTTTCTCTCGTATTAACTCCAACCAACAATGCTCAAATGAGGTTGCAATCAGGCCTAACACCAGCAGCTAAATTGAATATAGAAACGACACAAATTAGGATCGATTAGACACGTGGAAAGTATACTTACAGCAGCTTATCAAATTCCCAAAGCACAGAAGAAATATCCTTGTAAGACTCAAATAAACGTCAAAAATTTACCAATAAACCTCGAGAATCACAATAAAATCCGCTTTTGGAAGCGATTATCGACGATAAAACTTAACTTTCCATATTCTCAAGGCAGCTCAGGGAAAAGATTCTGCTCTCTCGTGTCCAACCTTCTCAACGAACGTTACAAATCAAAGAGAAAAAGCCTAACGTGTCAGAACCCGACCAAACAACCCAACTATGGCAAACGCCCTAAAAGAACGAACGAGCCAACTAATACTTTAAACGTACGGCAAAAATACAGGTTCAAATAACCATAGATCAATGGAAAATAATTATTAATAATTTGTTGCATAACTCTGGGCCCAAGAAGTTCAGAAAAAAAGAAATTAGACAAAATAAAAAGTAACAATTTAATTAAATTAACAACAGACGCCATCTACCCAACAATGCCCGTATACGTTACACACACCTGCGGCAAGGCAGACGCGTGAAATAGGAATCTTAAGCACTTCTACTCCAGATGGCAGTAGTAGTAGGAAGACGACACAAATTAAATCAAAAACTAATTACGTATTCCGTCACTAAAATAAACCATTAAGAGGGTAAAATACAACCGAAAAAAAAAACGTAACAATTCCTCCCTTACCACAAAAGGTTATTTACTTGTAAATTACCGTTAAGCCAAGAGTTATGAAACCAGAAGCTGGACTGTGCGTAACACCACATATAACATACGAAACAAGGAACCAAGTTAAAGATCGACAACGACTAGGCAAAAAGGAAGACGAATGTGCGCGACCATGTCCGACAGCAAACGCAGCATCACCAAACGCTTGACCAAAACCACCACGCGGTCCTTCGGCATTCAGCCGGTACGAGGAATTAACGAGGAATAAATAAAAGTAAGAAAAAAAAACAAAGATGTCGAGATTCTACACAGAATGGTGAAACTACTAAAAGACACAGACGGCACGTTCACGCGACAAACGTATATTCCGGAAACACAACAATTGAAGATCGCCAAACAAAATAAACATAGCAAAAGAAGTTTAAAGTCTGGACCGGCGTTGTCCCGACTGAAACGCTGAAGGCGAGCGATAAGCCATAAGGCGAAAGTCAATATCAAATCCTGGAGGTAACATTTTGACAATAACAATAGCAAATAGATCGCCAGGACACGACCCTTGGAAGGCTGAGAACTATCAAATAAAGACTGTTCTTCTTTATACCTTCGCAAATAAACGTCTAATCAGGAAGAGAATGTCAATACGACATATCCAACACGATAGAATAACTATCAATTGCAAATTCTAGACCATACGATACGTAACATAATCCCAAAATGGTAAAGGTTCTAGAACTGCTATACGGTACGAAGTCATAAAATCGTTATTACTTAATCGTAAACAATACGAAGTCATATTCGGTACGGAACGTCATATCAGTACGGAAGAGTCGAAATCGGAACAAAAGTCAAAATCGGTGCGAATCACATAACTATCAAAGTTATACGGAAGTCGGAAATAACTTAACTAACGTAAGTTATACGGTACTCAAGGTAACATACAGAGTTACACGAAATTAATCCACCCAAATCAATCGTCGCTGTGTGGGCTATCGACAAAACATAGGGAGAACATCCCAAATCAGAACACGTAAGGAAATACGTCGAACCCACGACAACTAAAATTGAAGATGTTAAAAGAAACGGGGGAAACAGAAAATTTTTGGGACGCCTTTTACGCCCAGGCATTAAACCCACAGGTATATTCGTTAGGCCTACCTGCAAACCGAAGACTTGCAAAGTTCAATCATCGTTAGGTTGTGCTTTAAGATGTTCAACACTCCATGTACCAGGACAAAAAAACTACAAGCTCGGAGATATACTTCCTGGATCGATCACAAAAATTAAAGTCCAAGAAACATTAGCAGATTATCAATAAACTACAATAAACCAAAATAAAAGTCTGCTAAATTCACCAAAAAAACACAAGTGGCTCATACAACACCACTAACTGGACTATAGATCGTAACAGAGCTTATTCATGACGATAACTGACAACTGAACTCATACAGAGGATAACGAACCAAAGTTCGTTACATGAAATCAAAAGATTTCAAGACATGCAACACACAAGTGTAAAAGTTACTAAGGACCACAAAACTAACAATACATATGGGAAAACTCTAATAACCATAAAAGGAAAGATGGATACTGCTATCTCATGAAGCAATTAAACCAAGGTAAGAATACAATTACACCCGTTGACTTTTGACGTGCAGATACAAATTATCCCACATATGTGGTTGCAAAATACGGTACGAGACGATACTCCAAAACGATACGATAACCTTCCATTTAGTTCAAAAATCCCGAATTATACGGCAACGATACGGTACTATACGATAAATTAGGTGAACAGGTAGAAGGCTCCACACGATAAGCCAAACTGCAAAAGTGAAATTCAAACAGGTCCACACTTCACGAAGATAGGGAAAAAGGGTCGAGAAAATTTAATTATCCCAACACGCAACCACAAATAATTCTCAAATTAGACAAACGAAAAATGATCCTATAAGGGACAATCACACACACTTTAAAAACATCTCTTTTGAACATCAACCGCCAAACTGCACACATGGCCTACCAAATTTGTTAGAGTACTCAACATAAGAAACATTGTAGCGCAATCTATCCACAACATAACAGAATGAATTAATGGTACCAACAATATTAACGATAACAACGGCATGAACGGTACGAAAAGGGTTATCGAAAATAATACGAAAATATACCAAACGTCATAATTCATTCCAATCAAATATACGATACACAAATTGTAAAAGTAATATTCACGAAAGGCCAAGACAACTGAAGACCACACAAACACAGCCAAAGCCAAATCTTAAAAGCGATTCAAATTATCCGCAATAACATTAAGAAGTGACAAATCCCATATAATCCCATATTATTATTATTAAACAACCTATTACACGAGATCTATTATTACTATTATTATTACTATTAACTCAAGGGCGATACAACAACAAAAAAAACTATGAGACTGACTGCATAAGCGATGACCAACAGTGACGAAACAGATTCGAAAATATTAATTCTACTAACTAACGAAATAACTAAGTTCAAAACAAAGATAGATTAACACATACAAGTCATACTACGAAATACTAAATCACGAAATATTATCAAACAAATCCAATAAGTACTCTAAACATTCATACTAAACAATCAACCGCCATTTTGAAGGTCAGAAACACTATGCCAGTAGCCTACACAAGATACACAAAGTTGTAAAATACAAAGTCACCACACAAGACTTAAACTCGAAATGTTTTACAGAAATATTACTCAAAATATTTAAAGGACGAGAATTTCTCACAAATAATTTGGCCCTATACTTCGCAATTGGTTCTCAGATTTCCAATACTGTTATTTAACAATGTATACGATAAGTGCTCAAATGTACGAAAATATTCAAATATACGGAAGTAATCAGATATACAGAACCATTCAAAAGTACGGAACATACATTAGCGATAAAGTATCAAACATTCTAACATTCAGTAACTAAGGGCCAAAAGTACACATAACATTCAAAATCACACACAACGTAAGACGTAACTGTGATATAAGCTGGGATATACTTTACTTTACTCAAAACAAAACATGACAAGGTCTTCCATGCTAAAATTAATTAACTCCTGAAGATGATTCAAAAGTTTCCTGAAAATTCCCAAAATCTAAAATTCTTGATTTATCAAAAACAACAGCCGCTAAAACCCTTTCCTAAGGCCCCACACGTTGGGCGCTAAAAATCCTTGATACCCTCTTGTAATTAAATTCAAAGAAGGTAGTGAATTAGGCACCACCACGGTAATTAACCTTCTTTTAAAATTTTAAAGGACGCTTGTCTATTAATTAATCACCAACTTATACCACCCAGTCTTACCTCTTACTTCCCCAAAGGTCGATGTTAAATATGGGAGTCAGCACTGCCTCCAGCTACAGTCGGGGAGGGCGAGTTCGAACACCGTACTAAGTCGAAGGTTATGATGTCAGGGCGCCTATCCGTAATAATGTGCTGAGCCCAACAGATATTCAGACCCCGGACCAGATCCAATATAAAACCCCCAAGTGATAAGTAAATAAGACCAATACACACTCATTCAACTTAACAACAGTTTATTAAAATTAGTTCTCAGATTCAACAGCGTATTTCCAGTACTTGTACAAAAAAAAAAAAAACGGCTATATATACAATCTCTAACTTCCACGAGGTAACTAGATCAAGGCAGAATAAAACAATGAAGTGAAACACACACGCAACTCCGTTGCAAATTCAGTGTCGTAATATTACAAATTTTAGAAGTTCAATTAAAAGAAGTTAAAAGGTGAACACAAGAACAACTTATAAACTAACATTGATTCACCAACAATATTCTTACAAGTACACAGTTACAAGGCAATTTGCCAAAAGTCCCTCTAAAGTCGAACAGTTTGCTCGTATAATGCAACACGTCAACCAAAATGAAACACTCTGTATACCAGAGGCATTCGACAATCTATTCGACGTTAGAAATCAGACTTAAAGTTGTAAAATTATCTAAATCTATAAAAGAAATAGCGCTAGTTAACTATGCTTTACAGGTAGAATATGCAATTAAATAAAATTCATTAATTCCTTACGGAATTACACCAAAATTAAATTACAAACATTGATTAAATGCATCAAAAATTATCTACGAATTTACACAAGATCGATGTGAGGCCACACTGCCACACACATCCAAAATTTAATTCAATTTCTAAATCCAAAAATAAAAATGGCTACGTAACATCTCCAAAAATGTCAAAGTAACCTCCAAATGGGGTCACTATTGTTAATAACTACGTTAAATTAATTAATTCAAAAAACATAAAGGCTCACAGGCCATAAGAAGTTAGATTAAGAACTTACGATTACTTATTTGATTAATTAGGCCGGAAAATTGAAATTCACTGTTCAAATTGTACGTTATTGACACAAATTTTGTCAAACTGCTAAGTCAATTAAATTCTACCCTCTGGGTAATATCAGAGAAAGATTCACACAGACACAATACCTTAAAACATCACATCCACAGCTTCCAAACACGACAAATCCTTCGGATCCACACGATACCAGGTATATGCCCTCCTATCTTGGGTTTACGACACCTCAAGTGATAGCGTTCGAAGGCTACAGTGTACCAATAAACTGCACCTTAAATGTGCCCTCACCACAAGATCTAACCACAATTCCTGGACACTGGAAAATTCCTAGCACGTGTTTCTCTCGTATTAACTCCAACCAACAATGCTCAAATGAGGTTGCAATCAGGCCTAACACCAGCAGCTAAATTGAATATAGAAACGACACAAATTAGGATCGATTAGACACGTGGAAAGTATACTTACAGCAGCTTATCAAATTCCCAAAGCACAGAAGAAATATCCTTGTAAGACTCAAATAAACGTCAAAAATTTACCAATAAACCTCGAGAATCACAATAAAATCCGCTTTTGGAAGCGATTATCGACGATAAAACTTAACTTTCCATATTCTCAAGGCAGCTCAGGGAAAAGATTCTGCTCTCTCGTGTCCAACCTTCTCAACGAACGTTACAAATCAAAGAGAAAAAGCCTAACGTGTCAGAACCCGACCAAACAACCCAACTATGGCAAACGCCCTAAAAGAACGAACGAGCCAACTAATACTTTAAACGTACGGCAAAAATACAGGTTCAAATAACCATAGATCAATGGAAAATAATTATTAATAATTTGTTGCATAACTCTGGGCCCAAGAAGTTCAGAAAAAAAGAAATTAGACAAAATAAAAAGTAACAATTTAATTAAATTAACAACAGACGCCATCTACCCAACAATGCCCGTATACGTTACACACACCTGCGGCAAGGCAGACGCGTGAAATAGGAATCTTAAGCACTTCTACTCCAGATGGCAGTAGTAGTAGGAAGACGACACAAATTAAATCAAAAACTAATTACGTATTCCGTCACTAAAATAAACCATTAAGAGGGTAAAATACAACCGAAAAAAAAAACGTAACAAGAGTTAATAAAATATGGCGACCAACGTGAGGCATACTGGAACCTATAGTAAAATTAAAATTGATTGTATTATAATAATCACAGCTCTAATTCACTTTTAAATTAATCTAAAGTAGGCAAAGACTAATAAATGAGCAGATTTGGTGAATATATTATATTTGATGTAGTTTTAAAGAATTTAGATGAAAAAAGAAGGGAAAATTAAAAATATATCTATAGAAGAGAAATTGCTCTAAAATATGGCGCCTACCGTGAGGCATACTGGAACCTATAGCAAAATTATATAGCAAAGAATACCCCCACTAATTTCTAAGGTATTTGTACTATATGTGTATTTGACAAAGCCACAATGTGCGGGAAACATGTCGTATTTTATTAATACATTTTTGGATTTCAAACATTTGTATGTGGTAAGTATGGCGTCCAACGTGAGGCATATTGGAACCTAAAGCAAACAATACCCCCACTAATTTCTAAGTTAGTTGTACTATATGTGTATTTGACAAAGCCACACTCTGTGGAAAACATGTCGTATTTTATTAATATATTCTTGGATTTCAAGCATGTGTTTTATTTCAAAAGTTCTTTTGCATTTTCTGAAAATGAATTCGAACATGCAGAATTTACAATTTGCTAGGTTATAAATTTAGATAATTTATATTACGTCCTTAAAATGTACATCAAAATCAGCAGTTAATTAAAAATAATGCAAAAACAAACAATGTTTAGTATTTTTTCCTACCCTCTGTAATTGTTGTATGCACTAACCTGAAATTCTACTATGATGAAACCAGCATCGTTCAAACTGCAGGCGTACTCGTATATTTCTGTCAAGTGTATGGCTTCGTTCGTTGCGAACTGCACGAAAGGTTTCTGATGATTCGATCCAAGCAAGACTAACTTCGCGTTTTCAGAGCCGTATCGACTGAAACCGACCTCGGCCATCAGATAACAGAATTGAGCGGCGTACATGCTACCTCTAGCCATCAGTGTATCGGCTAATGTCGTGATTGCTTTCCTGTCCAGTTCCGGTCTGGATGTGGTGTTGGATAGGATCATGGCGAGGTGAGGTCGCCAGTCGCCCCATTTTTCATCGGAAACGGCCTAAAAATGTAAATAAGAAGGTATACATGTACTTTATACTAGTGAATTTTTAAATAATATATATTATTTTTAATCTAGTTTACAACTAGGTGCATTAAATAATTACGAAAACAGAAGTATAATTTCATTGGAAACAAAATAATTATGGTATTTAATAAATTTAGGGTTCAAATCGCATAAGAACCATATTAGATTTGTGTATTTTTCATTTTTTTAAAATTAAAAACCACTAATTGTAAAATTTCTGTTTATGTTCTTAAAGAGGATACAGTAAACTCTCTGCTAACGGACACCTCTTATAAGTGAACACCTCTATTAGCCGTACATATTGCTGTAACCTTAACGCTAGAAAGATTGCATAAATATTCAAAAGTATGCTGAGGATACATTAAAATTGTCATATATTTACCTATAAGTCTATTCCTTAACAGCATTTCATTTATAATTTCCTGTGAATTCTCGCAGTGATCTTCCTTCTTTTTCTTTGGTGTGTCTCTTATTTAGTTTATATTTGGATAAGGTCAAGAATTAAATACAAGTATAAATTCCATAAAATGTTTATAATTCTCTTTCATAAAAACAGTAACAAAACATTGTTATTTTGTGGCTATATCAAGAATTTTCTTTTACCATAAAAGATCATAGAAAAAGCATATAATTTTTTTATACCGATTAAAAAAACATTATCTTGCTATTTTCACCTTTAATATAACAATATTTATTAATTCTTAAAATAATCTTTCCCATACGAAACTAATTTTATTTCAACAAAGACATACATTCACACATAGTGCCTTTGATCATCTAAAACTTCGCAACGTGAATGTCTTGAAAATGACCTTTACCAATCGCTAAATGCAAATATATTTGCACATGGTACATTTAACGGCTTGGCGCTTGCCCATCAAGAATATCCCTGTCTATTCGTATTTATTTATTTGAAATCTTAGACTGACTAAAATGATCGTTAATGATGCCTAATGATTCACTGAGAGCAAATATTTGCACACAGTACTCTCAGTGCTTTCAACACCATTAACCATCTTCTCATTATTACAAAAAAATTAATCACCAATTTAACAAGATAATATCTATTCAAATTAATGATGCACATCGTACTTTTATAGTAAGTCTCACACCATCAATAATTTAAAATTGAATAGTTTATTTCAAACTTACTTAAATTCATCATACATTTTGTCAAATTCCATTTTATTCATGTCCTCCATTTTGAACAAAATTATAATATAACGCAAAATAAAATTATCAAATGCAAAATTAACTAACAATAAGAAAATAAAATGAAATTTGAATTTAAAAAAAAACAAAACTTTTTTACTATCGCAAATGATCTCAAAATTTTATACGTCTAACAAGTTCGAAGAATAGGATTCATCTCTCCCTTCGTTCGTTTTCGCGGCCTTATATAATTTTAAACAAAAGCTATCTACTTATTCCCAGCGCCACATTTGTTCAACTAACATTTATGTTGGTATTATATTTATTTCCTTTAAGTTTTCTCGATCACATCAACACATATCCTGCATTTGACTGTCAATATATATATACACAAATGGCGTTTCTCAAAAATTGTTTATTGAAAGTTTACACACACTTGTTATTCTTCATTTTGCATTGGGTATGTTCTTCTTTTTCCCTTAATGCCATCCCTCATTATACTTGTATACAAACGCATTGCCTCTTTCATTGTTGGTAATGTATTTTCTTTTTCCATTAATCAAGGTTATTCTTATCTTCTTTTTGTAGATACCTTTGTTGAATACAATCGGGAACACGTTATGTACCACTGGAATTTTCTTCATGAAAACTGCATTACACCGAGTATGTCGATTTGCAGATAACTACAAACAATATTGATGTTATTTCTTCTTTGCAGGTTTTTGAACCACACATGATTTGCTCTATTTTTGAAGCCTTTGTGTTTATGCATACAAAACTTCTAGAATGTATTTTAACTTATACATTTAGTATATACATAAACGTATCAATGTGTCATCTCGGATAAAGAGTACCTTTCCATATATATCCTTTTTATGTTTTTTAAATATAAATATAAGGTATTTACTATGTTTTTAAATATGATCATAAAACTCTCTCATGAATTGAGATTATTATGCATGTCTGAAATCTATTTTTGTTCATTTAAATTGATGTTATCATCTCGAGCATGCCTTGTTTGGCCTTGCTCATACAATTTAATGGCATTCAAATGATTTACTCTCTTTAAATATAGAATTCATTTATTTATTTTGTGTGTTTTTTTTATTCCTAAATTCTTAATATTCAAGCTTAATTTTTATATATATACATTTTCTTAATGACATTGCCCCTTAAAGGTTAGGCAACCCATTTTTACTTGTTGTAAAACTTTTATCATATGCTTATTATATCAGAATATACGTTTGAAACGAAAAATTAATGTTCTTATTCTATAACTTAACTATTTATTAATTTTTATAATTCTTAAAAATATAAAGATCACGGCATAAAGTTTGGGCACCAATTCCCATACACTGCTCATACTGTAAAGTATTCTCTGTTAAGCGGACACTTCCTTGACCGCTGTGCATTTCAAAAAAAAAAAACCGTTTTATCGTTAAGAGAAAAAATGGACGTAATAAATGTTTACGAAAAAGAAAAACTTAGCGTACGCAATCTGGTCAAACGTTTTAAAGTGGGAAGAACTTAAGCAAGTGAAATCATTCGACAAGAGCTACTACAAAGTGGGTGTTAAATATCAATGTCAATAAAAGAAGAAGTTTCTTGGAAAAAAGAACTGGAAATTGATAACATTTTTACGAATGGTTTGAAAGAGCTCGAAAAAAAAACATTCCATTATTAGGGCCGATAGTGGGAACGAAAGCTAAGGAAATCACCAATTCTTTGGGTTATCCAAATTACAGTGCATCATCTGGGTAATTCGAAATATTCCTGTTGCGTCATAACATCAGTTTTAGATCGATTTCCGGAGAAGCCGCTAGTGTCAACTCTGAAGATGTGGGACAGTTCTTTGAATAACTTCCATCAAATTCCATCATTAACCGAAGGTTATACTAAAAAAGACATTTTCAACGCGGACGAAACCGGACTTTTTTTCGTGCATTACTGAACAAGATTCTTGTAAAAGGTGAAAAATGTGTAAGCGGAAAGATGTCAAAAGAATGTTTAACACTTCTAGCTTGTGTAAGAATGGCCCGCGAAAAAGAGCAATTGCTTGTTATCGGAGAAGCAGCACGTCATTGTGCATTAAAAAAAAATATTGGCTGTTTGCCGTAAAATGGAAATCGAATGGGAAAGCTTGGATGACAGAGTGACTTCTTCTATTAGATAGGTAAATAGGTGCCCAAAAAACAAAATTCTGCTTTTGATGGCCAACGCGACTTCTCATCCACGACTGCCTGTATAATATAATAATCATTTTTTTGGGCCTGCAAATACATGTTGCCAACATCTTGGTCCACAAATCATATACAAGTTATCGGAGAAGCGGCACGTCATTGTGCATTAAAAAAAAATATAGCGCGTTTGCCGTAAAATGGAAATCGAATGGGAAAGCTTGGATGACAGAGTGGCTTCTTCTATTAGATAGGTAAATAGGTGCCCAAAAAACAAAATTCTGCTTTTGATGGACAACGCGACTTCTCATCCACGACTGCCTAATAATCATTTTTTGGGCCTGCAAATACATGTTGCCAACATCTGGGTCCACAAATCATATAAAAATTTTTATACACAACTCTTATTTTAAAATGTATTTTAGCCGAAGTACACAGTGTTACGTCTCCAAATAAATTGGTAATAAAAATAGATTTATTAGATGCAATCTATATAATTACAGGTGTGTGGCAGAGAGTCTCCTCTGAAATAATTAAGAATTGTTTTATAAAAAGACCCAAATCCTACAGAAGCTTTTGATGCCGAAGTTCGTTCTTTGTGCTCAAAGAATATTTGGTAATAAGTATGAAAAAAGTTGATGATCAGATTGATGACCATTTAAATATTGTTCAGAATTTTTTTTTAAGTTTAAATATGAAAATGTAATCTTGTTTTAGTGATTTGTTGGGTCGGTATCGGGCGTCACAAAAATGAATATTGTAGCACGCAAAATGCATTTTATTTACAAATAAATAAATAATCACAGTGATTGCATTTTTACCGTCATTCTGCATTACAAAAATTACATTTCATACTTTTAATTTTCCTATTTCCGAAACTCTTACAGACAAAAACACATTAGTTTACATTAAAAAAAAACTGTCTATGTAAAGTGCAATAACAAACTACGTCACTTTGAAAGCTTTTTAAAAGTTCTTATACTGGCCACCTGCAACTAACGTCACAAAGCAAGGTCACTTTTAGAAGGAAAAAAATCATCAATCGGGTGGCTCTTTTCACCTCTTGAATTATATTGTTATGGTTAATTAATTTCGTATAAATAAATTGTCAAATAAGTATGAATAAGCTCTTATAAAAAAAACGTTCTAAATTTGAATACATATATAATTGTTAAAAAAATAAAACTACAATTTTGGCGCCCAACGTGGGGTCAAAATCGATTAATAGTTCATTAGTTTATGTAGATATCTCCAAAGAAATGTAATACACCGTCAATGTGAAACGATCTATATGACATGTAACACCTGAGAAAAAAAAATTAAGCAATTTCTTAAAATATAAAAAAAAAACTAACCGTTACTGCAGCAGGTATTCTACCAGAAAGAAGCTGATACAGCGTCTGAAGTGGATCATTCATAGTAAGTCCATTGGCAAATCTCATCATGACGTTTGCGTAAGTCCTTTTATCCAATTTGCTGGCCAGGAACAAGGCGTGACCCCACAATCCATACTTCATAGCCCACTCTAGAAGAACGATTTAAAATATTCAGTTTATATTGAATACAATCACGATTTTAGTGACTGTACCTAAGGCCTCTTTTCCCGAACCGTAGATTAAGTACTCTCTGAATTTGTTCGTTACGATCTCTTCTTTTAAAGTTGAAGTTGCACCGGTGTTAATTAATTCCGAAGATTGAATGTTGCTGGCCTCCGACGGCGTGTTTCCGTCCATCACCGCACTGCTAGCGTTGGATCCCACGGAAGCCGGTCGAACACTAACATCGTAATTGCGATCTTTCATCAATAACTCCGCGATATCAGTTCCGATTACCATCTGAACAGATAAAAGTAATGTTAATTCGTCGACAAAAGAAGTGGAAGAAAAGAAATTACCCCATTTTGTCTTATTAACAATATCATGAGCTCCCACAGTAGTATATACGAGCTGGGATCAGTAATTGTTTCGTTACAACTTGCATTTCTAATCTTGCTTTCGCAATATTCTATGACAGTTTTCTTATGTGTCACGCCCCTGACTAAAGGCCCCGGAAAGCTAGCTAATTCTTCTACTTCATCATCATTAAGTAGTAAATTTTGTATATTGACAATTTCCACGATGGCGTTTTGTCCATCCAGGGGGTAATTGGACAGCACCTTTACCATTTTACCAGAACATATCGAGGCCTTGATGTGAGCCGTGGAAAATTTGGCCGGCGTCGATCTTTGAGCCTGAGTGGCGATGTCGTCTAACAGTGCCGTTTCAGAAGTGTCATAGGTCCTGTCATAACTATGGGTGGAAAATTTGAATGGTTTGTTAAACATATACGTATTTGATTAATAAAATTACGAGATTGAATAAATGATTATGTACAGAAATATACAGGATAGTTTATCTATGCTGATATGGCTGATGACTATCGCTTGTTAATATAATAGTAACTAGCCGTCCTTTAATCTCTTCGAGCTAGAATCATAAAAGCTGTGATTCTAGCACGGAGAGATTGAACGACGGCTAGTTACTATTTCTACAATTTCCTGTAATACGTGAGCCTGCCGTGATGTTTTTTATAATGTCCGATTTTCTAAATTGCTGACGTGGTTGTGATTTAAATATTGATGTTTTTCTACTGCAGTTTGGGCGCAGGCATTGTTTAAGTGTTCCAGTGGTAGGTTTCAGAGATTATATTGGTGGTTGTGATACGAGATGTAAATGTTTCTCTACAGCAGCCGTGGCCAGAAATCGATAAAGGAATTAGGTTAGCTCCAATTCATTTTTTAGTTTTAGTGGTAGATTTCACACCCTTGGACGGCGAGTAAGAGATTATGATGATGATTGTGATGTTAAATATTGATGATGCTTTACTGCAGTTGTGGTTAGAAATTTCGCTTGGGGAGGAGAAAAAAGACTCGAAATTTAGAAAATCATATAGTGCATGTTATAACTAATCTTAACAGAGAAAAACACGTTTTATCGATCTGACAAAATCCTCACTTTCACGGTTAGCGAACATGAACTCTACTCACACTATGAAATCGTAATATTTATCTTTTATCAAATAAGTCAAATAATCCAAGAAAAACAAGCAACTTTTGACAACACAGAAAACTTTTTATGACTATTATTTTGACATAAATTAAAAATTTAATATTCCTCCATGATTTGGTATTTTTCGCCAATTAACATTATTTTTACTATAAGTTTTCATACTGAAGGGATATTAAAACGTAAAAACGTCTAATGTTGACACTGTAACGAGGTGTTTTTTACAGGCCGATATAACTGTAGATGCAGTCTTTCTTCAACACACAATGTTACTATTTTTATGTTGTTGTTAATTTTACATATTTTTCAAGCGTGATGTAATGTTATACGAATTAATCATTAGGGATGAAATAATTTATAAGAACTACATTTTTCGAATCTAACAAATGTTATTAAATACCCATTAATGGGAGAATTCGCCAACATAAACATTTATTGAACCTCGCAATTATGGAATCTGTCCTTCTTTTATTACCATACGATAACTTATCAACAAAAACAGAATAATTTAGTTTATACAAAATCGAAACAAAAAGATTAAATATCAAACATGCACAAGCAAGCAAAATATATATATTTTTTAAAATATATTTGAGACTTTCAAAAATAAATATTTCAAGTTTTAAACTAATTACATGTTCTTAAAACAAATGTGGTATTAAATAAAAATGTAAAATAGTTTTCTTTAACTTTTTAATGAGGTCGTGATGGTATGTGCCACCGATGGTACAAGCCTGTCAAATTAGGCGATCGCAAGTAAACCACCGGTGATTCACTACACCAAAAACTGCTAAAATGCATACGATTAGTAGAGACGACATGGAAATATCTCTACATGGCAAAAATAATGTAAAATTGTAGTTATGACAGTACATATTTTACATATTTACTTTCAAAAAATTCTAACATCATTTTGGATTTAAAATTAACATACTAAAAAAAGATTTGATCTAGGCAATGAAAAACAGATTACCTAGAACAAAACAAAAAATGAAAAAATAGCTAAATATATGCAGTAATTTAAAAGAAATCGCTCTTGAAACAACAAATACTTCAAAAGAAAAAGAATTTCACATGCACTACTGCCATCTACAAAGCTTAAATGAAAAATGATTTTGATGAGAAAAAACGATTGCACAATTAAAATATCGAAATTCAATTTTATTTTGCAATAATTATTAAATGGTTCTGCTTTATATATATTTTCACTGATTTGGCAATAAAAGATTTCTAAATAATTGAAAAATTAGATAACAATGGAAGACACGAAGCCTAGGGGTTAACTCAAAACTGAAAATATGTAACTTTCCAACCCATACGTTGGGCGCCAAAAATACTTGCCACTCCTTTAGGTAAGAACTAACGAAACTAGAGTATTTCTTGATTTAACTATTCACCCTTGAACAATTAATACACTAGTACACTGTTAAAAACATAATTTTATTACCACGACGCCGATAACAAAGAACACATAAGCAAATGTTATAGTTGACACGATAATTCCGAAATAGATAGCTTAGATACCTCCCTAGGGAATTCCAAAAGTGCTCCTCAACTCAAATCACTCTCTCTCTGGACGAGAAATAACCAGACATAATGCTTGAAATCATACACTGATCAGTACGAGAAAATTGGCACCAATAAGAACGCTAAATCTTAAATTCCACAAAAATCCGACGCAACACCGATATTACAACATAGGGTAAAACTGCAACCACTTTTATGTGATGGTAATTAAGAACATAGCAGAAGTTTTACTGTTTAAATCCAGTAAATGAATGAAATAAAAATAAATTTGGTAAAACATTGAAACACGCAGCTGGATCTTGGCTAAAATTTAAATAATAAATCTTAGCCATTTCATTTTTTAATACTGTATTAAGTTTTCTATTTCGAAACGTTTTTTCATAAAACGCATTATTTGGACACAAGAAACCGTCTGGGCTTCGACATACAAGACCACCTGCACTTTACATCACAGAGCCATTCCAGCTTTTGATGTGACAAAAAAAAACTTATTCATTTTAAGTATAATATTTGTGGTGCCGAGCTTGATATCAAAAATAACTGTTCTGAGGAGCTAAATTGTCATCGACGCTGAACGTCGCAAATCTAAAGGGTCGACTAATAAATTTAGGGCAACAGGCTAGCACACAAATCTAGCTTATTTTCTATGTATGCGGACTAAATGTTAATTAACCCAAGGTATGTGTGTAAGAAATTACATTTGTGACAACATGGGTAAAAAGTAAGAAAAGGAAAATTAATGTAGGTAATTGGGTATAATTAACAAGAAAATAAACTGTGAAACAACACACGAAGTACATTAAAAATAATGAATAATTAGCATTGCAAGCTATAAACATAAATTTTATATTGAAAGTAATTAAAATGGCGTGCCCAGGTTCAAAACAAATTTTGATCATTAAAAACGACTAAACATTCAATGAAACACCAAATAAAATCACCAAAAAATAAATAGAAGACTTTAATAAATACGAACTATCAACAAAACTAACCCCAATATTGAATAAAGTTATAACATATTAATATCGAAATAAGTCTATCCATGCCACGCCCACTAGTATACAATATTGTTCAAAAGAAAAATGAACATGAAATAATTCAAATTAAATTAACCAAAATCAACGTTGAGAAAGCAAAAATTTAAAACATTAAATGTACAACATTAGACGGGGTCCTATTTTTAGACCGTAGCAACATTACCCCCTATTCCCCGACGTCTTCATTTGTTATTTTTAGTCTATTTTTGAAAAAATAATTTCCTTTTTTAGTACAAAACAAAGGACGGAATGATCGATATTTCAATGTTGCTGAAGGTATATCACATATAGAAGGAATTATTTATTAATAATAGAACAAAGAATTAAAACACATTTAATTCAGCCCCTTTTTAACGGTAAATTTAAAATAATTTTCCTCATTCTCAATATCGCTGCTTACGACCGAAGAAAAAGAAATGACAAAACAAAAAATTTAGAATTTTACAATTTAGTCTGTAGTAGTGGTTATCCAAAATAAAGCTCGCTGAAGTTACAGTAGGTTGACATCAGAAGTGGATATTCACTACTACTACCCAAAAAAGAAAAGAATAAATTTATATATATATATCTATATTAACATAGTTAAACTACATATTGATAATTAAACATAGAATTGTTATTATAACAAATAATACATAATAATTACAGCTCTATGAAATATATAATCCTGTATAAAGAACTTAAGAATATCCTAAATAATGATATCAAATATTAAAAAGCATCAGCATGTGTATAAAACTTGAAACATATTTAAATTAATAAATTTAAATAAATATAAATTTATTTATTGTAAATTAAAACATGTACAACTATGTTCAATGATGGAAAAACTTTTTTTTCCTGATAAATAAATATTTTCTTTATCGGTAAATGAAATTCAATACTTTGGACGATTAAACTACCGCTGCTGATATATTTTTAATTTATAACAATCAATCGATATCATAAATTGATGTAAATTTCGATACTATTAAGATGCTCTTAATATTTGATGTCATCGTTTATTGCAAGAATAATCCTGTAATTATTCCTATTATACATTCAATATAATAATAATTCTATGTATGGATTAATTATTTGTACATAGTATAACTATGTTAATACTTATAAATTGTAGATATCATCTGTTTTCTCTTTTGTAAAAGGGGCTCACCTAGATTCATCCATTCCATATTGGCCAGAGACGCTTTGCGTGTCTCTGTAGTAAACTCCCATATGCGGTAAACTCGTTTGACTATAATAACTCTGCCGCAAATACCTAAACAGTGGAAGAATTTTATACAGCAAAAAAGAGCGGTGATAGCGAAAAATTTGAAATTAAAAAAAAATCATGAAAAAATAAAAATAACGTGTTCAGAATGTTTGATGAATGTTTGTGTGCGTATGTGTCTTGCGGGTATGTTTGTCTGTGCTTGACGTGATATGTTGCATTACGTACATAGAAAGTATTAAAGCAGATTTCTACAGTAACCTAGGAAGTAATATTTATTTAACTGATATAGTTGCAAATTCTTTTTCCATTGCATACTTAACACCAACAGCTTCATAATTTACTACAAGACAGCACTGTAAATCTACTGTCAAATGATTTTTGGCGTACATGAAACGTCGTTTACACACGTTTCATGTACGCCAACATTATTATATTTAATTAATATAATCATTAAAATAATTCCGTAATTATTATTATATACATATAATATATTCTTCATAATGAAATTATAAATGTTTTTTTTTTATATACAGTACGTTTTTTTTTTAAATAATAAATATAAATTTGATTTAAAATACAATAATTCCAAAATACATATGCCGTTTCGTTAAGGACAAAAAGTATTGCTTTTAATATGTAAGTGCCCCGTAGGAAATAGTTATTTAAATGATAACACGCGCAATCGGCGGAGCCAAATCCCCCAAAAGCTAATCAAAATATTTTTTTTTCTGATTAGTGTAAACTTCGGTACGATGGGGTTTTTGGAGTCGCTGATTTCGATTCCGAAGTCGAAAATTCAAAAAAAACACATGAATCCAATAACGTGGAAAGGTTATTCGAAAGTTTATTGGATTTGAGTGAAATTTAGTATTTAAGTTTCTTAGGATTGCTGATGACGAATACGAAGTTGAAATTTCTAAAAACTAAATGGCGGATCCAATATGGCGGAAAGGTTATTCCTGTTTATTGGATTTGAGTGAAATTTAGTATTTAGGGTTTCTTAGGGTTGCTGATCACGAATCCGAAGCGCACATTTCAAAAAATAAAATCGCTGATGTAATATCGTCGACATCTATAGAAAAAAATCCAACTGAATTTTTACTTTTTGCTTTCCATCGACGATAGTAAATAATAAAATAAAGTATACGATTGGAATTACAAAATATATGTATAAAAAAAGCGTGATGACAGTGATCGCATTGGACGCGAAAAAGGCGATTCAAGCTCGAAAAGATTGACGCATTAGCTAGTCATTAAAATAATCCCGTAATTATTTTTATATGCATATTATATATTCTTCAAAATAAAATCACTAATAAATTTCGGTTTATGATATTGGCATTACAAATGGCATTACTTATCCAGATCCGTTTCTTCCTTGAAAGTTTGAATGTAATATTGTTTGCTATTATAAAATAATAAACTGGAATAATTCTTTGTCCAAGTTAGAAAAGTTTAAAGAAACAATAAACTTCAGCCAAAAAGTCTACATATAGAAAAAGAATTTCAACGTAATTTCTAATAGAAAAAAAATGCTATACCTCCTTGTTTTTTATACAGTGTGGAAGAAATGTAACGGATAAAGGCATTAACTTCGTTAATCATTTTTTTGGAAAAAAAATCTTAATTTAGAAAAGGGAAATAACACTTATTTTATTGTGACACTGACAAATTATTTTATTCTGACAGCCGTAACTAATGTTTTTTGTTTTATGTGCCGGTAACTAACCTTATTTTGCTAATATAATGAATTTTAAATAATTGAATTTTAAGACTTTTTCTCAATTTTTTTCAAATGCAGCATATTAAAAAGTTTTATACCGTTAGATAGGGAATTGAAAATTTTATCCAAATTAATGAAATAAGTTATAGGTTGTCACTTAAAAAAAGTCGGTGACATCATAACATGAAAAACAAATGAGAAACTGAAAATGCGATGAATATATTCCCCCTTAGTTAAAATCGCTATACCCCTGCGAGATTCTTTACACAAATCGAATATTAACGAAGTTAATGGCTTTATCCGTTACTTTATTTCCACACAGTATATACCTATTTAACAAACAAAAAAACTCATCAAACTTACAACACTAAAATCACTTGAAAATGTAAGCGATACAAGAAAAAACGTAAGCTTTTCTTACCGCTCCTTAATATCGTCGTTGGCTGAACTTCTACCGGAGTGCACAGAACCACGGTCTTCGCTGCCGAAATTGGCCGCACTGCTAGCGATACCGGCCTGTTGGTAATACTTCCTGTACCATTCAGCGTAGGCCTGTGGATTTGTTCGACGCAAATTCTCGTAGTAATATTGATATTGCTGATAATAAGGATTGTACGGGTCGTAATTGAAGCCCTGGGAAATTATTTAAAAAAAGAAGCATTTATGCTACTGAAGTTTTCTATTTAGGATACGATTGGTCGAATATTTTTAATGTTTAAAGTTATCCTAACATTTAGTACGCCATCTCGTTAATATGAAGTAGATCTTTTTAAAGATTTCAAAGAAAACCACATTTTTCGATAACATTGCATACAGTCCGCAGTACAGCGCTTTTCTTTTAATGATTGCAGGCTGAATTTTCGTGAGTAACATGATTTTGACGAGAAGCCCAACTTTTTCCTCTGCAAAAATTCTCTTCTTAAGAAGTCATAAATAATACTTATTTTGCCGAAAACCTATATTGCGGCACATTTTTATAAAGGATATTAAATGTAGCATTTACTATTATCTGTTATTGTTTTTTTCTAGGCTCAGAAGAACAACAAAGAGCGGTCTTTCTTTTGGTCAGGCCCAGCAAGCAAAAAGAAACGGCATTTAGAAGATGAACCACCAAAAGGAGGTCCTTTGGAAGATGAAGCAGGACCACCCATAGAAGATAGGTTAGGTTCATCATCCACTCAGTCGTCCACAACTACTAAGGACAATATTTCTGCAAATGACGAGCGTAGGCCAAGTTCCAGAAGCTGTATTTGACTTGCTATTGCTAAGGAGAGTTCTAATACAATGCGATTTACTGTCTTATTGTGTTAGGCAAGGAGTGTGACCTACGAACAGTGGCGTAGCGTGGGTGTCAGCCGCCCGGGGCGGAGGAATATTTCGCCCCCCCCCTTATTTAGTTATTTCATTTTAAAAGACTAAAATACGGGTATATAGTAATTCTGAGGAACTTTTCGGCAAGAACAATTATCATTATTGTGTATTATACATATATGTTACGAATAAAAAAGTCATGTATATAGGTTTTACAATATATTAGTCAAATTTATTACAAAAATTCTTACACTATGATTATACATTGACGATCGACAAGGTTAAGTTATTAGCGAATTGAATATAAAACACAAATTGACTTTCAAGTAGAATGAGAACGATACTGTTTCTATTTATATGTATTTTTATTGAAAATTAATATAATGGTTAGAATTAAAAACAATGCTTCTGTTTTTAACTAAAGCTTTATTCGTCTACTTTTTTAAGAGCAAAGTCTTTTATTGCACTATCAATGTCTATAGCATCACATACCTCTTGCTCAATAGATAAGATAGCCAGATTGATTAGCCTTAACTCATTGTTGATCTTAAATAACTTTTGATCAATTTCAGTTTCGATAAAGTCCTCTCACAGCTGGGATTGCTTATGACAATTGTGAGGAATATTCGGAGCATTATTATAATATTGGGCAGAGAATCTTCCACCTTGGATTTCACAATAAATTTTAATAATTCAAGTGAGTCCGCATTAATTAATCTATTTTCGTTGCCTGTGGCAGCAATAAAAGTCCACAGTCGAAGTCGTTCCAAGTTCTGCTCGTCAATTTCTGCAGATGCGTAGTCTAGATTATATTTAGTATCGTCCGAATCTAGTAACATAGCCGGCGTTAGATAAGCAAACTTATCCACCAAATTCTGTAGCTGCTGAAAACGCTCACGAATTTCTACAATTATTCTGTCTAACGAAGAAAACAGCTTCCGCCTCAACTCATTTTCATAAGGTAAGTTGGCATCTCTGGTTCCGTCATCAAAAATGAGCTTTGTCGTTATGCGCTGCTGAGGTTCCATGGAAATGCCAAGACAAAAATATGAAATGAAATGGTTCAAATTTTTACAAGATATTATTATTTATAGTGAAATTTTGCCGCCCCCTAAAAGTGCCGCCCCCACTGCCTACGAAGTTGTAAAATTTGTAAAAAAAACAGCACATTTAAGTGCTTCCTTCCTTCCTTCAGAACAGATGAGTTTTTTACTAAGTTGTTCAATCACCGCACAGAAATCGCTGAAAAGCACGGGTTTAGAGCAGTTGATATAGACATTTCCAAAGTAATTGACGACTTTAATTCAAGCCAAAACAGAAGACTTCATTTGTTATAAAAATAATTTAATAAAATGTAAGGAGCTGACGATTGCCTCTTGGTAAAACATTATAAATAATTAAAAAATAAAGCACTTGTTTACGGTTCACTAAAACAGAATTTATTCCTCTTACATATTGCAGTGATCTTGAGTTTAGAATTAAGTTGTAAATAAGTTTTCTCCAGATCACTTCTAGATTTAAGTTAATTAAATACTATTTTATTTATTTTATAATAATCATAGACTAAAATCAAACAATACACATTGTATATAAATATTTAATAGGTTAGACTTTCCGCAAATCTCAATTAATTTAAGTAAAACAATGTAAAAAAGTTATTATATATTTTTATTCATGAAATTAATGTTAGAATAAGCCTTTTATAGCAAATAAATATTCATAACTTATTGTTTATCCGCAACTTAAGCGTAAAAAGATTTGATGTCCGAGACCGTTCGATGCATAGGCCCGATGTAAAAAATACCGTATGTGTCAATTTTCATTAGGTATAGGGATTCAATGTTTACGTGCGCTTTATACGTATACAAGTAATACGTGACAACGTGGCACCCCTACTGTCCGTCATCAATCCCGGCAACAATCGACATCACAACGATTTTCTCCGATCTTCCCACTTCTCCCGACCAGATTTTACATTCAATGTTTAGCTGCGAACACGTTGCGATCTAGTCTGCAATAAAAGCCGTCTTATTACTGGAACGGGAAACATCAATTGGCCTCCGAGATCTCCTGAACTAGTAGTTTATTATTATTTTCAGAATCCTTTTTTATTTACCTTATTTTTAATTTTATTAGAATTACGCTTTTGTTTGTGTCATACAGCGTGAACGCAGCATAATAATTCTCTGCATTTGCTGAAAGGAAAAAGAAAAACAAATCCTTGCAACTCGTAAATATTATTTCTGAACGCATTACAAACACCCAAGCTGGTGGTCGAATAGTTACTGCTAACCACGCTAACTTGTATTTACGAGCATGCATCGGTCGTGCTGGCATTGGAAAGGAAAGAAGGGGTACTATGTTGCCACGTACTGTATGGATTAATCGCCTATGGCTAATGAAAATTCACACATGCTGTAAATCTTCGCCAGATGCTGCCGGCAATTACGAACGTGTTCCTTTTATTTCCGGTGAAAAATAAAACAAGGGAAATAAGAATCAAATACCCGAATAGCATAAGAAAATGGTTTTGAAATCACAATGACAGTAACACGGAGATTTATAAATTGATACAAGAATGGCAGTAAATCTTAGGTTTTATACTGTAAATAGCGTAATAACTATCAGGATATTTGGGTACTTTGTCCTAGAGTAGCATAAGGCTAAATTTCTAGGATATATGCTTGATCCTTCTTGAATTTAAGAATAAAGAAATTTAATAATCTCAAAACCTTATTAATTTACAAGGGTCACAGCAATATGTTTCGACTTCTCAGTCATTATCAGACTCAATAAACTTTACACGCCCTAAAAAGAAGTATCCGGTTTGTTTGGATTATGAACCTTGACCTAGGATAATAGTAAATTTAGCTAAAACCCTAACGGCTAGTAATAAAATTTGAACAATCACCCAATCGACATACATGCCCCTATGCGCAGTTTATTAGCTACCACTACTGAGAATTTGCGCAGACGGAAAAGTTGGGCGTCTCGTCAAAACGAAACTACTCACGAAAATTCAGCCTGTTAATAATCAATAGAAAAAAGGGGGCACTGCACTGCGGACTAATAGGTGGTATACAAGATGACAACTGATGTTTTTCGGTATTTTTGCTCACCTGTATATAAGGATTAAAATCGCGGTGTCTTCTAGGATCCCTATCGCGATCTTTCGGCCTTTGTCGTCTATGATCACGATCATGCCTTTCCCTGTACGATTCGTGTAGTGAGTCAGATCGACTTGATGGTCTAGACCTAAAGAGAATTTATGAATCAAGCATAGTGTTGATCATTTAAATAAGTTTCTTTTACCTCTGTCCATCATAACTTTCGTCATAATGTCCGTAGTAGTAATCGTTTCTATTTCGACCATCCCTCCTATCATAATCCCTGTGATAGTCCCTATCTCTACGATCATAATCTCTATCGCCCCGGCTATCTCTCACATCTCGGCTCTCCCTGCCGTCATCTCTCCTGTCCCTAGTATCTCTCGGATCTCTTCTCTTCCTGTCTTTGTCTTTGCTTCTCGACGACGGGTATTTTTTATCATAATCGTCTTTCCTTTCCTCACGCCTGCCCTCTTTCTCCTTGTCACTGTAATAGTCCGATTCGTCGTCGTATCGTCTATCGCGAGGTCTTCGCCTGTCGTATCGCTTCTCCCGATAGGTATCGGGCGAATATCGACTTCGATTTTTATCTTTTCGTTCTTCTTTCTCTCTGTATCTTCTCTCTCTGTGATCCCTGCTCATAAGACAAATTAATATAAACGGATGAAGTTAAACTATATATAGAGGAAACGCGTTACATTTAATTGTACGTCATACTAGATCCATGACGACTCGTCTTGTTTATGTTGCCGGATCTATTTTTATTTTTGTCAGTGACATTTGATATAACTAAAAAAAAGTATTCCTAATACAGTAACTATAACTTACTATATTTAGTAATTGATATGCTCTAGGACTTGTCTGTCTCAACTTCCGTCTTTCATAACGTAATCAAAGCAAAAATAAATACGAAACTTGACAGGAAAAATATACACAACACACGCCTTTTTGACAGATATGATTTATCTGCCAACACCGAATTGAACTATTAGTTACGATCAATTACGATCTATGTATACATTTTATTTTTAAACTAATGAAATAAAAGCCCTCAAATATAATTTAACAAAGTAACTTTTTTAGTTTCTCTAATACAGTTATGACAACATGTAAAAGTCATCAAGGACATACAACTGAATATAACGCGTCTTCTCTATATAATAATTTAATATAGCAATTTTATTCTGCCTATATAGAAGTGTCATTTCCCACGAATTTACGCGATATAAAAAGTTGCACTCGAATCCGATTAAAACCTCTTAAGTGGTTACGTCGTATATATTCGTCATGGCTTTTTGTATTGTGTAGCGCTTATGACGGATATATTCGCATCATGAATTTACTTGGTATACAGAATGGACATGTCGAATATAAACGCCTAATCGTTCCTAGTGATAAAGAAGGGATACGAGCATTGCAATTTTTTCATAAGATAAGTTTATACTTACTTCAACATTTTGTAATTTATATAACGAAACAATTTTTTGCCATATTCTTAGTGAATTAATTCAATTACTTAGAAATTAAATTTATATATGTATTACGTACATAGAATAAATTTTAAATATGAATAATAACTAATATTTTATTTTAAAATTTCTTCTGATGGATATGACGAATATATACGCCCGCTAGAAAAGTAAGTGGCCACTAATGGGAGCCACTACATACAATGCATCAAGCCGCTTAAGGTGTTAAACTAAGATGATATTGTACCTGGTGTCAAATTAAGAATGGCCACCGGTTATATCTCAGAAATTAATATATTCATATTGCTTCCGGGGAAAAAAAATTCAAGTAAAAGTGCCATCGAGAACATGCTTGAAATTATTTTTGAGTTTGTAAAATTTCCCCTAGAGGGCGTAACAGTTATGATCAATATTTAAATTAAGAATTTCTTCGGGTTGTGACTAACTGACAGGCATCGAAAATATCTGTATTTTATTGCTCACACATTTCATAATAGTTTTTGTCATTTTTGACTAGTGAAACAAAATGGTGGGGCAATTAAAATGTGTTTTCAAATAAACTGCGATTACTCCAGTTTGGCAAACTCGATTTGAACAAGCTTGGTCTCATTTAAAATAGTTTTGTTTTTGTATCCTCGAGTTTTGTCGTCGCCGCTAGGTGGCGTCAACTACAATGTAATCAATATTAAAATTAGGAATTTCTTCCTGTTTTGACAGATATTGAAAATATCTGCATTTTATTCCTCACATACTTCTTAATGCTTTTTGTCATTTTTGACCATCTTGTGAAACAAAATGGTGGGGGCATTTCAAATGTGTCTTTAAATAAACTACTATTACTCCAATTTGGCACACGATTTTAACAACCTTGGTCTCATTTAAAATAGTTTTGTTTTTTATCCTCGAGTTTTGCCGTCGCCGCTAGATGGCGCTCAACTAAAATGTAATCAAATGTAATCAAATAGTCTTTTTCTCAGAAAAGTTAAATGCAATGATATGTTTCTTTTGACATGACACAATAAAGAATTAAAGCCCCAATATTTCGGTAAAAACAATTTGTTGTAATCTTTTTCAGAACAACAAAATAGACGAAAATGCTTCAATTCTTCTGTTTTACTGGCACTGTTGTATTAAACAAATCAAATTTAAAAAAATAGGTGTAGCCACCACACGACTTTCTTATACATATGAGTGTTAGTACACAATTTTAAGATTTTTTTGAGTTGAGTCCAAAATGGCTTGCGTTTATCAAAATACGTACTTTTAGTGCCTAAATGCCAAAAATATGTACTTTTATGCAAAATAGCGACCGAATACGACCGCAGCAATAGAAAAAGAAATAAACAATAACAAACTTTTTACGTTTAACAACAACAAAAGAACAAAACTATATCAAAAACCAGCTTTTTCAGGTAGAGATTTAAATTGTTGTAATTCATGCATGCCAGTCCATGTCAATTAAAAAAAAAATAGATTCACTAATAAAGAGAACTACTGAATTAACAAGTTCTAAATACAGATAACAAATCATAAAACAAATAAAAAATAATGAGGTATGACCACCTCACGACTTTCTTATACGTATGAACGTTTCAAATTATACAAAAAAAATAAACTTGTGAGGTATGTGTGTTACTTCATGTCCAAATTTTAATAATATCTTTATACAAAAATTATTCAAAATCTTTTTCCAAGTACTTGTATTCTCTTAATAAATCTCTATAGAATGCATAATTTATGATATATTTGCAAAAATCGCTATTCGATAAGTGTAAAAGTGTTACTTCCGGTCCGAATTTTGAGAGAGGTATTGAAAATTATATTTTAAATACTTTTACGCTTTAGTGTACCTGCCTAGAAAGCATGAGTTACGAGATATTCGCAAAAAACTGATTTTCGGTAAAAGTTCCGGTAGGAATTTGGAAAAAAATTTTTAATAAAATTATTATCAAATTTAATTTTGAGTACATTTGAATTCTTTATAAATTTGTTTAAACTTAGTAGTTGACAAAATATTGGCAAAATTCGTTTTTTTTTTTACTAAAGTAAACTACTATTACCGGTCTACCGATAAAACAAACAATAAAAACAAACCACTATAAAAATACTAACTTGAAGGCCATGTCTCATTTTAACCATGTTGATAGATGGAGCTGTAGGCTATATCAATTTAAAAAAATTTTTGTTTTTTAGGTTATACTTGAGAACATGAACAGGTAAAATTATACAACTTGTCAATTTGACGCCATTTTTATTTATTGTCACATGGCGGCTGCTAAAACGATTGTAACATAGTTTTCCACAATAAAATTGTTTTAACAAGCTTGCTTACCTCGGTGATTTGTTCCGTTCAATTTCACTACCGCTATCGGAACTTTCCTGTCTGCTTTTACCCCTACTGCTCTGTTCCAATTCGACATTCGACACACTCACATCACCGGAAACAGTCATGTCTCTGATGCCGCCGACTAAATTCTTCATTTCCAAATCCTGCGTTTGTCCTTCGATTGAGTCCCTTCTATTTCCACCACCGCGCAAGTTCACACCGTCAATAGTAGCACCCACGAGATTATCATCGCGCTGATCTCTTTCGACCCCCACAGCACCAACTCGATTCTCCGTCGTCAGAGATGTTCCCGGGGGTCTCCCATCGTCCACTCTCGAATCCGAACCTATAGTTTCCGACCGGTTGATGTTACTCTGCGCGATTACCGGATTCGCGACGGTAGGAGGCGTGTCGGCACCGATGGTAGCCGATCGCGTCTGCGGCACGGTCGGACCCACGTGCAACTGATTCAATTCGATCTCGGAATTGTACTCTTCGTGTCTCCTGTCGTCCTGGTACACTTGATACTGATGTCTGGAACTTGCCTCCGGAGAACTGGATTCTCCGGGGATCATCCTGGAGAAACCAACGGGGGGACCGTTCGAATCGCGAGGGTTCAGCGTGTTGGTCAACGAGGAGGAACTTTCCGTTTGACCAAGGACCATCCTGCTCAGTCCCGGCGGTGGTTCATCTAGTGAAACGCTCAGGTTAGTGTCGCTGCTTTCTATCTGACCAAGGACCATGCGTCGCAGACCTGGTGGTGGTAAGGCGTCTACGTTTTCGGTTTGTGGTTGATTAGTACTTTCGTCGGAAAGTTGCCCCGTTTCTAAATATTGATTTCGTTCATTTATGGGAGCAACTTCGTTATTGTCCGGGATCTGTTGAGGTGGTGAAATCTGTAAAAAAAGAGAGGATAAATTAGAGTACTACAGGTGGAGGAGTTTTAGTGGCAATCAAATATAGTATAGATGTCTTAGATCTATCTCGTATATTGAACTTGTTCCCACTAATTGACGTTATTGGTGTAAGTATAATGTGGATAATTGCTTTACCATTGGTTGCATGAAATGTTCGCGGAGCGACATCTATGAGTAAACGGTAGAATTCAGATGATGCATACGCTTTTTTTGATAGTATTCCTACCGATACGAACTCAGTAACCTCAGATGCTCCAACTCAGGACGATACATAGTAGTTGAGCAATTTGAAGGCAACGAGCTAAATACCAATTTGGACTATGGTAATGAAGACGAAATACTACCTTCACATTGGGTAGAACCGTTTGAGTGGACAAATGATGCCAACCTTGCGAAAACACCACTCGCCTTTGGAGAGGATTTTGGCCCATACATTCCGGATTATATTGAAACTTCGACAGACACTCCTTCGTGTTTGTTTACGAAGGAACTTATAGGCAAAATGGTTTTCAAAACCAATTTTTATGCTACACAAAAATTTGATACTAGATTCAAACCATCCACCGCAGACAAAATGAAGTGTTTTCTTCGTGTAAATCTTATGATGTGATGGAACTGATGATGATTTTATTTTCAGACGAAACGAGGATTAACCTTAAATCTCCTGATGGACGTGAGCATGTCTGGCGAAGGCCAGGAGAGAGATTTGCTAGTTGCAATATCTCTCCAAGAGTCCCGTTCGGTGGCGGCTCTGTAATGTTTTGGGAGGCATATGTTTCGATGCCCGCACAGAGTTGGTCCCTATACATGTTAGGTCAATGAATGCAGATTATTATCATGAACACAGCGTTATTGGCCATGTAATGCCATTTGCTCCTTTTGTGGGGCCGAATTTCTTGTTAATGCAGGATATTGCTCGCCCTCATGTGGCTGGGCAAGTTATTCACTACTTAAATGCTGTTGCTATTCCGTTCATGGAATGGCCAGCAAATAGTCCTGACATGAACCCAATAGAGAATTTATGGGACGATATTAAAAAAAGGGTTCGACGTCGTACACCTCCATCTGTCAACCACAACCAACTGATAGACGCAGCAATTCAAGAATGGGAAAATACTCCTCAAGAAGTCGTTCAAAATTTGATCTTCAGTATGCCAACACGCATGGAAGCAGTAATTAGAAGTAGAGGATATACTTCTTCTTTTTCATCTTATAGTGGCTTTTAAGTCAGGCCTTAGGCCTTTTACTTTTAATCTTATCTGTATTAATCTTAATGTGGCTTGGTGGAAATGAACTCTTTCAGAGGATTCTTACGGAAGAGGGCCTAGGTGAGGGAGAGCCTAGGTCTTTTGTGCGGCAAGTAGATTTCTGGATCGCATAACATTTCTGCTGTGAGTTTTATGCTGTCGATGGAATCATAGAATTTTCGGGAGAGATCCTCGATGAATTCTGGGATAGAGGGGGGGTGTTTGTCTCGTTGTGTATTTGCGAGTTTCTTACATACCAGGGGGCCGTCAGGACCATCCTGAGGGAAATATTTTGAAATATTTGTATTGATTTTATATGAGTCGGGGCTGCGTGATTCCATATCTGTGATCCATAGATGAGCGTGGGTTTTAGGATTTGTTTGTAAATTCTTAATTTTAGTTTCGGATCGAGGCTACTGGCGGAGGTCAGGAGTGGCCAGAGGCTACCCTTGCCCATTTTTGCCTTCTTTAAGGTGGTTTTAAGGTGATATGAGTACGTGACTCTTCTGTCCAGGTTGATCCCTAAGTAGTTAACGCGTGGTAGCCAAAGTATTTCTATATGGTTTCCTCGAAACGGCTTTATTTTCCTACGGAAGATGATGGCTTGGGTCTTATCTCCGTTTATTCCTATTCGCCAGGTATGGCACCAGGTTATGAGTTTATCGATGGCAGTTTGTAGGGTTGAGATAGCAGCTGTAGGATTAATTGACGTTGCTAAGATAGTTGTGTCATCAGCGTATGTTGCCAAGAAGGTTTTTGGGGTCTTGGGAATGCCTGATGTAAAAATTGCATACAGATGCGGTGGGGAACTCCGTCGGTGAGGATTCTGAGTGAGGAAGACCCTGATGCCACACCCTGTCAAAGGCCTTGGATACATCTAGGAATACTGCTGCTGTTGCCTGGTTTTTATAAAAGCCGTCATGGATATGCTCTGTTACCCTGGAGAGCTGTGTGATGGTGGAGTGATGTTTTCTGAATCCATGTTGCTCTTCAGGAATAACGTGGTGTTCTGTGGAGTGCTGTACCAATTTTGACAGGATTGCTCTTTCTGCTATTTTGCTAAGACTGACATACACTATATTAGAATAGCTCTAAGTCCATAAATTCTATTGTTTTCGTTTGTTTTTTGTTTACATGTTTGCGTTGTTTTCAAAAAAAAAAGTTTTTTGATAAAAAATGATTAGAAATAACGCCATGTTTCACTGATTTCATGTACAAGATACTAGACAGTACCTAACAATAAGCTTCCCTGAAAATTTGTTCGCAATATTAAATTCAGTATTGTAATTATACATGTTTAATTACAATACAATAATTATGGTGCGTTAATTTTGTCCATGAGTTTATATAGTTTCTGTAAATCTAACATACAATAATATGAGAGTAGCTTGCAACTTACCTGAAGCCCAACGGCACTCTTCTTCAAGCCTTGGTTTCCTCCGAGAGGAGGTAGTAGAGAATCGGGTTGCTCCGAGTTATCCGGTAAAGTTTCCAAATTCACTGACTGCGTGAACGGTTGGAAACCCGGCGGGGGCAGTCTATCCGTAGCACTAGCACTTAAAATTCTGTTCTTGTTAACCGCAGCGTGCGATAAAACTGTAGTTCTTTTATAGGGATTCTTCAAATCATCGACAGATCCTTGCGATGGTCCGCCCATCAACGGTGGCGTGTGGTTCTTCAGTGGCGGTGGTGACGGTGTATGCGTCTTGGCGGTTTGCACCGCTGGCAGTGGTGGAGGTGTTAAATTGTGACCAGGGGGCGAAGGCGTCGGATTATTCTGCGATTTCGAAACAACAGGAGACGTCAAATAATTGACTTGAACGTTGGCATCATGTTTGATATTACTTAATATTTCAACGTTCTCGTATTGTTTCTGAGTACTAACGTCAACTAGGGGAATTCCCGACTGATCTTGTGCGTATCTATTAGAAACTTCGGGCAACATATTATCAACCAGAGCATCGTGACCCGATATCGGCGATTGACTGATCGTGGAACTTCGGGAAAGCATCTTATCACTCTCGGATGTTTGCAGGATATCGTCGGATGATTCTTGTGACATTTGAGACTCCGTCGACCATTGCGGAGTTAAATGTTGTTCGGCGTTTCTAACTTTTATAATGCCCGGCGGTAATTTCTGAGCATCTTGCGGCAAATTCTTACTCATTTGTGCCTCGGTGTTGTCCAATAAATTATTGTGTCTGTCGGCTAATTTTCCCATCTTCGGAAACAGTTGATCCGTGACATTTTTCTCTTCGATTTGCTGCTGCTGTTGCGGCAACTGCGGCTGATAACTTTCTAGAGACGTCAGCGACGTCGTCGCTGTAGAATGTTCCGGTTTTAAACAGTTTAAAGTCGACGAACTAGAACTATTCTCGTCTACGGACCAATTCCAGGATTCCTCCGCGTTGAACGAATCGGCTATGTTATTGATTTGATTCACATTAGTGTTGATATTTTGCGTTGTTGCCCGTACGTTCGAATTATCTTCGTCACCCCAACCCCAATTGCTCCAGGAATCTTGCTCTGATTGCGCCACAGGCTGAACCTGTTGTTGCTGTTGTATGCTATACGGGTTATTTTGAATTTCCCTCCTGTTGTAATTGAACTGCTGCGCCTGCGTCTGAGCTTGCACACCGTACTGTTCGTTGGACGTTCTCGTGGCACCAGTTGCCGGTGGGTAATAGTGTTGCTGTTGGATGTTGAGTTGATTGTGTAGTTCTTGTTGCTGATATTGATTGGGTTGGGCTTGGGGGAAACTGTTAGGAGGATATTGCTGTTGCCAATAATTCACATCGGGTTGTGTACCACCATATTGATAGGACTGTTGCTTAGGTTGATTTTGCATGCCCTGATTAAACCAGTTGTCCGCGGTGGGATCATGTTGTTGCCACTGGGTGTTCTGAAGACGAAAGAGAATTTCATAGGAGTAGATATAAAGTAATTACAAGAGCAAAAACATCTAGGCATTTTTAATATTTTACATTATTATTATGGATTTTCCACGCAATCTTTGCCACTCTCAATGTGTGTATTTTCTATTGACGTCACTATTATTCTAGGTTAGGGTTCACAATCCAAACAAACCGGATACTTCTTTTTATCGCGTGTAAAGTATATGGAGTTAAAGAAGAGACTATTTGAAAGTAATTTTTATAAAAGTTGTGTGGAGACCGATCCAAACCTGATGAGACTTGGTATGCGCGAGGCGTGGTTTAAACTCTGTACTATCCGTGTTAAAAATATCGACACCAAAGCGATCGTGTATATTTCCCGCTTCTTTTGAATACAAACACCATGGAATAAAGTCTGCAATCTACAAGTTTTATTATTATATACATGGCAAAATCAAATGAAAAACTAAACCTCAACACTAGATAAATAAATTTAAAATAAAAAGAAAGATTAAATTAAATAAAGAAACCAGACTTTTATAAAATTTTATTAAGCGACTTCATCTTAACGAATAGTCAAATACAGAATCAGTATCATTGTCACAAAGTACATTAATAATAAATTTGAAAATGTATATAAATGATATAAATGTATCGGAGCACAACACGAAGCAAATTCTAAACCACAAATGATTAAATAGTAGACTAATGTTTTCACGCCCGACTGTGTACAGCGCTCCCTATAGATATCTCTCTCATTTTATACTGCTTGCTCTCTCTAATGCCGAAAATCGTTTTCTACGCAAGAATCATCAGGTTTGGATCGGACTCTATATACATGGTGTTAAGTATGGTATTTGAAATGTATTCTAACGATTCATTATAGTTTAACAATACTTGTATTCTTAGATTTACAGACAATATATCTTTGTGTTTAAAACAAGCAGATTTTTTTTTTAAATTTAAATGTGATAAGATTAAATTACTTACTAGGTAGGTGTAAATAAAATCTTTCAGAAAAACATCCACAGTTTATTGTTAACACAATGTTCTATTGTCTATAAATCTGAAAATACAAGAATTTTTTGTAGTAAATCATTTCACATATTATACCTATCACTAAAAAAGTCAATTTATGCAGGCACTCTTTATTAAAATACCTAGAAATACTCTCTTACTGTCATACCATATAATTTACACGCGAAAAAAGTGACTGTCCTGTTTGTTAGGATTATGAACCTTGACCACTATCAATAATAACGTCAGAGAATTGTCGCGCATTGGAATTTTATATCTGCAAATCAAAATAGGTGGGTCATTCCACGTCAAGTGATCCGGAAAAAAAATTGTTTGCGGACAAAAGTCCCCTAACACTGGCGGAAGTCAACTTAAAATCCGTGAAATGTTTGCCGAAAGTTTCAAAGCCAAAAATCTTGAACAAGATGCAAAAGAAGGAATTATTCCTACGGCGGTATTTCTTACAGAACATAATTTACCAATGACTCTCATGGCACGTTTCATTAGCTATTTGAAAGCTGTAGCAAAAGATTCTGAAATTACTGAAAAAATAAAATGTGGCAGAACCAAAATTTCAGTAATGAAAACAAATAAATTCTGTATTATAGCAGACAAATCAACCGGCTTGCACTAAACATTTGAGTCTTTAAAAGAAAATGTTCCAGGAATATTTGTGATGAAATGTATTTGCCACAGATTTCACCTATGTACTAAAGCTTACAAGAGAGGTAACTACATTTATAACAATTTGCATTGCATCAAAGTCTTTATTTTTAGATTTACAACTATTTTTCAAACAGCCCAAAAAGAGTAGAAGAACTGAAAGAATTTCAAGACCTTGCAAACGTGGTACATATTATATCATTAGAAAATGTGGTGAAAAGGCATTTAACTCAATATAAAGTACTGATATTGTATTTTACAGATGAGGCTTCTCAGAATTTACCAAAAGCGACTATAATTTTAGAAAAATTCAACAAAACAGAAAACAATTTTGTATTTAGAATTTTTGTTCCATATATTATCAATACCTATTTAATGATTTAAACAGACTGATGCAAAGTGAAGCTCCAAACATACATACATTTTATAAAGAAGTTGCTAGAACCATAAAAACCACTTTAGATTTTTATATTAAAGCTGAGGTACTTAATTCGAATAGGGTGGAAAACCGATATAAATTTTCGAAATTTTTGGGTTATTAACGGCATGTATTTTTCAGCGGATATTAATTCATCTGATTTGTCATATGATAGATTACAAAGGGTAAAACTAAATTGCCTTAATTTTTATATTGAAAGTGTAAGTCAAATAGCAACACGATTTCCAATGCAAAATTCTAGAATTTATTGATTCCGAAACAGTGATTTCTAAAAAAAATAGAAGTATAGGTGTTGTATTAAAACTATGTCATACTTTAACTAATCAAAACATTCAAACAATTGATAATGAGTGGTTAATTCTAAGAAATTTTAAAACTGATTTTATTCTACAATACTTTTTCCACTGAATGATATTTTGGGAAAAGATTGCCACGCTAAAAAAAAGTAGATGATTTCCACATTTGACAAATTTTTTATTCAATTTTATTAACGTTACCTCACACTAGTGCTAATGCTGAACGGGTATTTTCGCAAATAAACTTAAATAAAAGAAAGGTCAGAAATAAGCCGCAGTCTGACACCTTGTTCGCAATTTTGCACACCAAAGTTTAGTCACAAACAATAATTTTCATTGTTCAAATTTTAATAAATAATATCAGTGGTAATAGTTGAGTAATTAATTGTATATAATTGATAAATTTTTGTTGTAAATTGTATTCTTTTTACTTTATTATGTACCTATTTTTCTTTAAATAAATATATTTTGAATACCCATTTTTATGTTAAAATTCAAAATATGAACGGTGTAAAAAACAATGATCTAATAATATAGAACTACTAGATGGACTGTAGAGAGAGAAGAATTGACCTCTACATACAAAGGAGACAGATATACAAAACCGTTAGTTGTGGGTAAAACAAGGCGGCAAACGTATGGTTGTGTATATAAACTTTCGGAATTTTGTTGATTTATACATATTTATTTGTGTTTTTGGTAACTTGGATTATATATTTTATTAGTAGATTTCTTCTAGTATTGATTTTATTTCATACACCACGGACTTTATTTTTATTTAAAGAAATACGAGTATAAAGACAACTGTGGATTCATGATGATTCAATCAACTATTTTTATTTATAAAATTGTGATTGTAATTAGACATATTTTAAGAATTGCATTTTTATTTGATGTAGGTAATATATATAAATTGAGAATCATCAAGAATATTGACAAATGTTATCTTTAGCTTATAATTTAACAGTGTTGTTTTCTTGGATTTACTGTAATATATTTGGTTAAAAGTGCTACTATCAGTAATAAAATTAGAAATAAATATTTTAAATTGTTGAATATTATATTTACCAGCTTGGCAGTGCTTAGATGTTATACATTTGACACAATGGTGATGTCATGTGCAGCGTATGGTTGTAATAACAAGGCAGAAAAGGGAATGAACGTATCATTTCACAGGTTAACTATTCTTAATAAAATACATGATTTGTAGATTTGATATAAAAAATTTTAGTTTTCCATCTAATCCAGTATTATGTAAGCAGTGGATAATTTCTTCTAAAAGGAAGGAGTTTAAGCCCTCAAAATATTCCAGATTGTGTTCAGAGCATTTTGCTCCTGAAGATTTTGTTATAAATTATGGAAGAAAATATTTGGCCCAAAATGCAATTCCAAGTATTTTCAATTTTCCTGCTCATTTGAGAAAAGTTCCCTGTAATAGCAGATCTCAACGGTTAAAAATTACTGATGCACCAAGCAAAGAACTGTTAAAGTAAGATTTGTATTTGTAGTTATTATTCTACTTAGATATTTTTAATGTTCTATTTACCTTATAGCTCAGAATCTCCAAATGTAACTAATGTTGAAGTATTAGAATTAGTCACAGAAAAAACACCTCACGAAATAATACAAGTTTTTATTCTAGCTTTATGTATTTTTAATATTTTATTAATTTTGTAGTTCTGAATCATCAAGTGTAACCAATGTTGATGTGTCAGCAATAGTTATGGTAAAAACACCTCTTGAAGTAATACCAGGACCTGTTTCACATCCAGTAGTACCCTCTTCATGCAAGAGGTAAGTATTGTACTATGTTATCAGTCCACAAACAAAACAAAGTGATTGAACATATAAATTATTAATTATATTTTAGGAAGAGAAGTCAACCAGTATATATGGGAGACATTTCGGAAGAAGATTTGAAAAATCCCAAAAAATTTAAGCAAATGTGGGCTACTGCTACCAGAACTATTGATAGGCAAAAGAAAACCATTGTGTACTTAAGAACGAGAGTTAAACGGCTTGCGAAAAAAGTAACTTCCTTGAAAGATCTTGTCGATCATTTGAAAGCAGAAGGAAAAATATCATCTGACTGCTACTCTTTACTTCAGGTGCTAAAACAATTTGTGTTTAATAATGTTCAATTCTACACTATTTTTACATCTTTTTTCAGAATATACGTTGGATATTGTTTTACAGTTCCATATCTTTCTAGGAATGAATACCAAATGCTTTGAAGTTGTAAGGAACACCTAAGAAAAGCTGTCGGTTTCTATATTTCTTTTTTCAGAACGTAATTTTGGATGTTATTGCTACCTATACCAGGAAAAATATAATTTTCCATAAATATGTATTTCCTTTCTCCATTTTTCTTTAATCACATATTTACCATTCACGTATTTGTTAATCCATATTAATTACATACACGTATATTTTAATAAAAAATTAATCATTAATTGTCTTTTATTATGAGTACATCAGAAGTTGTAAGGAACACCTAAGAAAAGCTGTCAGTTTCTATATTTCTTTTTTCAGAACGTAATATTTTGAAAAATTCTAGTGGTCAATTCAAAATTTCCATCTGATATCTGTAGTGATTTTTTCTAATACTACTGTTTTAAATAAAAACTGAATGATCATCAAACATGCTAAAATAGGTATAATTAGAAGAACAAAATCATATAGTTATCTCACAGTCATTAAAAATCATATTTATTTAACTTTCTTTCCTTTTTAATTATTGAAGAATAGCAACTAGCAAAGCTACCTTTAAAATGTTATTAAACAGAATATATTTAATTCCATATTAATAATATATATTTAATTATATATCTTTATGATTATTAAAGTTGCAATACCTTTACTTTCCTCTTAATATAGCATATTTTTAACAAAATAATACTTTTAAACATTATAAGCCATTACAAGCTATTGCAACATATTTGAATCTAGCCCACATAAAACGGTCAATTGCGTTCATCCTTGTCAAACTTTCGACGCTCGTATATTTTCCTTCTTTCTCTTATGGTGTGGGTCACTTCCTAATCAGCAAGACATAGCGTACACTCCATCTAGTAGTATAATAGTATTAGATCATTGATGAGGTGTCACTAACATCTTTTTTTCATGAATTTCTGTCACTTTTAAAATGATTCAGATTTTTGGCACCTGGCACCACTGATTTAAGGTTATGTATGTTTGTTTGTGACTAAGTTTCATTTAATTTATATTTTTTTGTATATTTTCATTAGAAAAACAGCAATTTAAATTTAAATATTGTGATTAGATATTACCATAGGCAAAAAAACAACAAGTTTAAAACTAGGTAAAAATAACAAACTTTATAATGTAAATTTAAGAGTTAATGACAAGATATAACCGTGCCTTCAAAATCTTACCTCATTAAAGTAGGCTGTTTCTTAAGTAATTAAGTAATCAATATTGGTGTACACGCTTAATTTTTGAAAACTTCAAATTGTGAGGACATAACCAAACTATCAAAATTATGCTTTTGTGTCTGATTACATGCACTGTCACTGACAGAAGGAAAGTATTTGAAGGCACGGTATAACTTATTCATAAAGAAATTTTCAAACTAAAACTAAATAGCACAAAAAGAAAGGACTAAGCTACGCTATAACTATATGAAACTTACTTTATTATTTTCAAAATTAGAGCAGAACAGCAATGAGCACTTATTTTATTCTTACATTTTCATACAAATAACTGTAAACATGCTTTTTGTCATCTTTGTATATTCAAATTTAAAAATAATAAATGACCCCATTATGTCAAAAGTATGAATAGATATTGTAGTACACTTAAATATCTATTCAAAACTAAGATATTAATTACAATAAAGATCCTAGAAACAAAGAAAAAATCATTCACTACATACACATTGTCAGCAACAATGAATTGTCTCCATGTTATTGATTTTCCCAACATTAATTATTTATGTAAATATCCTTCTTTCACAATTTCTTTCTAGGATGTCTATTGGTGTGATAAAAACGCTAATTAAAAAATGTTTTTAATGTCTCAAATCCTTTTATAATCAATTACTGCATAAGTGGAGCTGTCATGCAAGTTTTTTTAATGTTCATAATAACAAATTTCAAATATTATTATTATGTGCTGATCTTATCATACTTCTCTCTTAAAGTAGAGGCTATGGTAAGATATTACAAGAAATTTAATTAAATTAAATTACTCTACCTCTTGACTGGAATGTTGGTTTCCACTATTGTACATCTGTGCCGTTGGCACATTTGCAGGGCTCGTTGTATTATGCCCCCTACGTTTCATCCAGGACATCTCTTATCTTAAACACAAAAATAATATTTCATATTTCACATGCCTAATATATTCAACCGCAATATGCTAAGACTTATTACTTGTGTAACCTCACTTTTAATTTGACAATATACAAAAAATAATTCATTCCTTGATTAATTGTCGTTCTTATTACATTGGCTGAACGCTTCTTGTAATATTCAAAGCTTAAATATTGGTTGCAAAGGAAATTTTCCGTCCTACATCTGTTAATCGAACATAATTTTCACAAATGTCACGTCATTTAAAAACGAAAGTTTGTGGAGGTAGGTTACATTGATTTTCTCCAATAGAAACTACATATCGAAAGACAACTTACCATTCGATTATATTTAAGTTACGTTACGATTGTAAGTTTAGTTATCTGGAAATAACGATTATTCTTGAAATTATCATTGTTCGAGTGGGTAATTCGTTTATTCGTTTGACGGTGTGCTATAGAAATTCCTTTGGAAAACCCAGTAAAATAAAACCACTGTAGTTGGTAGTAACTTGGTAGTAGGAACACAAATATACACTTTGAACGGACACAAATTTAATAAATTAAAGCTTATAATAATACTAAAATGTTTAAAATATACAAAACGATTAAAATATGGTACAGCACTTTACTTTTAATATCAGGGATATTGTTAAAATTTCCCGTTTTCAACATGTATTTTGATATACGTTCGGAATAAACGGTGATTACCACTTGTGAAAATGCATCTGACGTTTATTACGTAGAGGCACAATAATCGGTGTAAGAAAGTACTTGTTTATTGCTATCTTTGTTTTACGTTATACATGTATACGCTACATGTATAAATATATCCTTGTTTAATCGAGTTTGACGTATGTAAATGTTCAAAATACGTGGCAATCCGAACAGGGCAGTATTCAATTCAATGTTAAAAAAAATCGAAGTTGTAGACATGAATTACCTTAACTTTTAAATACCTATAGTCGCACCTTTGTTAGGAAAAGTGAAAGGCGATTAATGAAAATTCCTATGATAACATTAGTAAATTAATTATTTGCAATGCTTAACGACTAAGGGTAAACTTAAAAGATTAAAAAAAAAAGGATAAACGCACTAGCTTTTTTTAAATAAAAATTGTATTTTATTTGAGTACTACTTTAATTATATTTACATATTGTATTACAGCTAATTTTATATTAATTGAATTAATATTGAGGACAAATCTATAATTATATATAGCAATATGCAAGAGAATTTTAAAGAGGGAAATAAGTGCAATTTAGTAAATTAACAGATTCTATTGCAAGCGCTTATGTATTATAAGTGTGATGAACAACTATTAACTCGTTATTGAATAAAAAAAATAATAAAAAGGATTATATCTAATGCAAAGCTTTGGTACTTATCTAGGTGTTAAAATGTATTAAAATGACAATGTTATGAATTAACATGAATGCTATCTCTGATAGTAATAATCTATTATGTAATTTTAACAATAGATTTGTTTTGTTACTTGTTTTAAATTTGATGATATTGCAAATATACAAATAGGTTTATTAACATGAACACCTTATAGGCAACCAAATATACACGCGTCACGCACTAACTTTATAAAGATAACAATACGTGATACTAGTGGCGTAACATTTAAAAAAATAATTATTTTGTAAGTAAAAATGATATATTAAATTTTATTTGATTCACTTAAGTTTAAATTGACATAGAGACAATATTATTATATTAAAAATTGTGAATGGTTTTTTGTTCACGAAAATCTAGGTATATAAATGAAAATGAAATGCTGTTCGTTATTAAGTGCATCACTTGAGAACTGCTGGAACGAGTTGGCTAATTTTTTTAAAAAAATTTTAGTAATAATCCGATTAAGGTTTTTGCACGGAAAAATAAAAAATTTGGAAAAAAAACTGAAAATACTTTTTTCTATAGGTTTCCAAGTTACCGATTTAAGAACAAGAAGATTTCTAAATCGCAATGTGTAAGTCCAATTACAGATATCTATAATATGGAACATTAGTTTGGAATATCTTGTACTGGTTATAACCATGTCTTATTTATTTCTTTCCAAACTTTTGTATTCAATTGATAAACGTAATTGCCATTTATCTCAACACTTAAGCATCATTATTGATAGCACACGCCAATATTTTTTGTAAAAAATTAACTCTTGCTCGATATTCCTTCTCAAATTTATACTTACTTTTTAGTTCTTCTGCATTTACTAAATTATGAACAGTATCTTCATTTGTTGACTTCTTGAATTTTAAACGTTATTCTTTTTTTATTTTCTTGAAGTTTAAATTATCACGCCTATTTTAGTTATACATATATTAGCTGCTTTAAACCAATTTTATTCTACAATACTTGTATTTATAAATATTATATACTAACTGACCAGGCAGACGCTGTTCTGCTCTTTCCGGTAGGTGGCGGCATTAGTAATACCCAAAAAACAGCGCCATCTATCGGACGATAGCATATACCAAACGATTTTGTTGACCACGCGAACATATTGCCTACATATAAATCATTTCGGTTTATAAATATAAAATTTATTAATAACTCAACCACAGCCCAACTTATCAAGCCTAGATTTTGTGATTTTCCTTTTTGGCACTAAATCAGTATATATATATATATATATATATTAATTTAATATGTATTTAATATGCATTAAACACATATATCAAATTCTTAGCCGTATCTGTTAATACATATGAAACACACACATATATCTATATACGTGCGAGTAGATTTCTTGAAAATTTGCGGCTTATATTAAGGCTGGCGTTTAGTTTTCAGTTTGGTGGTCCTGAGGAAAATAAATGTGGGGGGTAAGATGAGGTGCCGTAATGTGGCGGGTTCATGTTGGCAAATAGTCGAACTTATTGTAGACAGCTACAGAAATGTAGATTCCTTTTACAGCAACAAATTTATATCTTGGGCTTTTAAATGAACTCGAACATAGACAGAAACAAAAAAACAAACACGCACAAAAAATTATTAAAGAAACACCATGAACACGTTTTTGTTTACATAGTATTTTAAATTTATGCGAGTATTTATTAGGAACCTGACCAACTAAAGCATAGGAGTAATATATATATAGAAATAATGTCAACAGTTAAGCATCAATAAATACAAGCATTCATTTATAGCATTTTATAAAATTTCAATAAAATTTCAAATAACGCCTTATAAAATAAATAGGAATAAAACGATTCAAGTTTGGAAAAACACATTTTCTGAAGTAATATTAATAATAATAATAATAATAATATTTATTAGTTCATGTGACCATAAACATGGTATAGAACAAGTGAATAAGTATAAAAATTAAGTAATAGAAACATTTCATGCCGGTCACCTTTCGGAATGGGATACGTCCTTATATCATTTAAACATTAAAAGACAGCATAAGAGTTGTAGATACATATAAAAAAAACTAGAACTACAGTTTGATTACATGGAGGAGTCATTGAGGTACTCATCCTAAGAGTAGTAATCTTTTAAAGGCAGAAGTTTTTTAATATCATTTCTAAATTTTCTGTATGGCTACACTTTAAATTTGTTTGGTAATTTATTGTAGACTCTTATAGACACGTACATTGGACTTTTGTCACTGAAAGAGCATTTGGCCGTGGTATTTCTAATAATAAATTATTCCGTGTACTGTATGTATGAAAGCTGGTCAATTTAGTATACTTGTTTGCATTTTTCTTTGCATATAATAATAATTGAAATAAGTAATTGCAGGGCAATCATTACGTGCATCCGTATGAATGCATCTCTACAGCTTGTTCGTCGACTGACACCACTCATTATTAAAAAACTATTCTCATGACGTTTCTAATCCATGTGTCATCATTTTCACTAGCTGTTTGAAGTTTTCTTTCTCGCTTAATTTGAATGAATTTTGGATGGGTCATTGTAACAAGAATGTTGGACAATGCCATCAACCTTCTATTGCCGCACAAAAACTGGTAAAAACCAATGAAAATAAAATATTTATAAGTGACATTTTGTGTGATGTGTTACAAAGAGTAGAAAGAGGAGAACAGTTGACCATAGACTGCAGTTTTATTCTAAACAATGTGTAATAATTCGGACATATGAGGCCGAAATTATGACGAACAAAAGAAATAAAGTATAACATCACACAGTTACTGAATAGCACTATTCATATGGTGAACTACAACATCTGTTTTCCTCGAGAAAACGGACAGCAAAAGAGTCGATTTTAATGTTAAATTCCTTTCTTCATGGACGTAGGTAGAAGCGTGAGGTGTTTTTAAAATTTATTCTATTTACCTTATATTTCGTAAGATTAATAAAATACGGGGAATTTACGCGATTTTAACTACAATATAAACAAATAATAACGTATTTTGTATTTTATAGATCACCACCCACTTGTTATCCAATTATATAAATAAAACTGAAAACTTTTTAAAAATATAAAATTTCAATAGTGCGCGCGTGGGTGACGAGCCATCGGCCGCTCATGTCCGGTCTCTGAACATATGAACTAAAACTGACAGCATATATTGTGATTTTCAAAACTCTAACTGTGTGTGTGTAGGGGATATGATTCAGAATGTAACCAGAAAAAATCAATAGGTATTAATTACTTACGGTTGTATTTTAGTCCACAATTAATTTTTATAGTAAATATTTTCAATTATAGGTTGTCTATAGGTGACACTAGTGTTTTTGGCAAAAATCAGCTGCACTCCTTTACTTAACATTAGTCATATTTTATTATCTTCTTAAATAATATTGGAGATGGGCAACATTCAGAAGAGAAAGTAATTATTTTAGTTGTTAAACGTACCGGAATATATTTTACCAAATTGAAGTAAGTTTGTAAAAATAAGGTTTAGATTTTTCATATTATCCAAAGATGACATATATACTCTTATATTCGTTTAATAGACTTACCTAATATTGCACTATTAATAACAACATAAAGAATTTTCGGTATAAACCACCGAAAAAGAACCTATCTACCTGACGAAATGGTTGAACATGCAGAACACATAATTTAAGCCTATTGTGCCATATATTTATATGGTCTACCAAATCTAGTAAATTCAAGAAATATCTAAAACGTAGAATATTAACTTTCTGTGATAGAAACATCACCGATGTACATATACATAGAATATACATAGGCTTGCCAGACGTCCCGGTTTAACCGGGACAGTCCCGGTTTTCAGGCAAAATCCCGGTGTCCCAGCCGATTTACTTCACGTCCCGGGACATCGGCACCATGCAGTTGTTCATTAAAGACAATAGTCTTGATGAACAACGCATAGACTGATGATAGGGGTTTGATGAAGGAATCTACGGTTAAAGGCTTGATGACATGTAAAATTAATATCGGATTAGCTTGTGAATATTTTTACAAGATTAGAACCAAAACATTAAGTAAATAAGTAAATAAATATTAACATGTAAGAAATAAAATATTTAAATGTATATGCTTGTCATTTATTGTTTGCCTCATAGCATTAAGAATAAACTACCCTCTAAAACACCCCAAAAAACCGCCAAGGGTGTGTACCATTGAATACCCACGACGATGGGGGGCATTCCGGTGTCCCGGTTGAACATTTCAGAAATCTGGCAAGCCTAAATATACATATAGTCCAGTCAAACTATACCAAAAAGTCTCGCATGGTTACACTAATTAGGGTAGTTTTGATTTGTTGATATGGTGTATGGATTGGCAGATTGTTACAAAGTCCCAAGTTTTCTTATTTCCGCCATAACCGCGAACGCCGCCATCTTGAAAAAACGGCTAAATGTTTTGGCCTGTTTTTACAAAATATCTCCTAAAGTATTAGTTTGAGCAAAAAAACCGTTTAAGCTTTTATTAAACTAGAGAAAATTTTCAACAATTTAATACAAAAACGGGATATTTAGCTCCAATACTTCCGGAGATAGACCTCTTCGAAATTTGAAATTTTTTTTTAAATCGGTTTTTGCTCGATAGTAAGTAAATGGTGTTTTCTACGCCAAAATCTGACATTGCATTTATAGTAGAGGTAAGTAGCTAAAGTTTAAGACCAAACTGATTCTTCTAGCTCGTTTCGACTATGATACAATCTTTTGAATATTTTTGTAGATTTTTAGGAAAACACGAAATAACTTAATACTTAGAAAATTAATGAAATTATTTATTAAAAACAAAAAGGTTCATTTATTGCTAAGTTTGTACATCACATATATTCACTAGGTCTGTGAATAATATATCATAAATTTGTAAGTAAATAAATAATTGATAAATAATTATAAATAAATTATATACTACATAAGTTTCATCAACCAAACTGATAAATAAGAAGCAAATGGTGATATTTTGTTATATACAGACAATATGTGCCTGGACAAGCCACATTTGGAGCTTTGGATTCACTATATACTTACGATCGAGCAAAAACTAACTAAAAATCTGTGATTTTTACATTTTTAAGAAAAAATCTCTAAATTTTGAGATATCTATCTCAGTCTCGTCGCAGACTTCAATAAATATGTGCATCAAGAATTATTTAATTTTCTGAAGTAGACTAAATTAAATATACCTATAGTTGGTATACCATCTTCTAGTTTATCCATGTTTATGTGTTTAAGTAAAGTTTATTTGGATATTATATTCTAAAAATTTAACATAATTTCTGATAATAGTATGAGCAGAAGTATTGTTTAAGTCTTCGAGATTATCAAGATATAAGCTAGGTACCTCTGCAGATTTTACTTATTTCAGTACAATTATAAATACACATGTATTCATAATTAGATAACATTATAAGAAGTTAATTATATCATATATTAAATCAAGAAAGGTTTTCACTTTTTCACCAGTTATCACAACATACATATTTCAAATAATGTCAAAAATTCAAAAATTACTATAAATATACATCACTCGAAAGTAAACAATGTGTAAGATTATTATATTGCAAATTTATCATCGTTTTTGTTTTTTATAGGTAGATATATAATTTATATTACATTCCGCAAAGTGTTAAACGGTTGAATAAATAATAATAATATATAACTGTTATTATTATTTGACAAATAGCAAATGAGCAATTGTACTTTTGCATAAATAAAAGTAGCTATCCTTTAGAAATTTTTAATTAATAATACATATACGCCCTAATTTGCAGTGCCACCTAATGTCCAGAAGCTACACTAATATTTAAGTTCCTGACGTGATAATTCTACATCTTGACGGTTTTTCTCCACACTATAGTTGAATTGTAACCCCATTTTCACATAATATCCACGCATTTTTATTTTTGATACCATTTACAAACGAAGATATTATTTTCGTTGCACTATTTTTTGTAACAATGCAAACTAATTTTTTGAGGTCCTGGGGGGTACAAGAATGCTATACTTTATTTGAAAATTGCAGATAAAAAATATTTATTTTTACCTCTAAAAGGGGTATTTTATTCACAGTACACAGGTTCAAAACAGCCCAATTAGACATTTAAAACCCCCCTACGACCTCGAATCAAGTTTCCTTAACATAACTGTGTACTTTTTATAACAATTAAATTAATAGTTTCCATTTCTTATCAAAAAAATGTGAGCGTGTTTTCAACGTGAATATTGTCCGGTGTATCGTACGATACGCCAGCCTTAAATTGAAAATTACTTGCTTTCTTTAAGTTAATTAATTAATTACTCGCACGTATATAGATATATGTGTGTGTTTCATATGTATTAACAGATACGGCTAAGAATTTGATATATGTGTTTAATGCATATTAAATACATATTAAATTAATACAATTATCCTGAATGAAATAAGGATTTTTCATTAATACCGACGTTACGTACACAATATGTGTTTCAAGTCGGTAGGAGGCAAAACATATAAATATGTTTCCTCTGTATCATAGAGTGAATTAAGTAATTAATTCTCTCATGCTTGCTAAGATCACTTCAGTTTGTATAAATACAAATCGAAAATAATAGGGAAAAGGTCTGATTTCATTATCGGACTGACGAGCATTTGGGCGAAACTAACATTGTTAGTCTTCGATGATGAAATTACTCTTTTCCCTAAGTTCATTAATTAACTTAAAGAAAGCAAGTAATTTTCAATTTAATATAAGCCGCAAATTTTCAAGAAATCTACTCGCACGTATATAGATATATGTGTGTGTTTCATATGTATATATATATATATATATATATATATATATATATATATATATATATATAAAAATAACTCATATTTCTATATATATATATATATATATATATATATATATATAGAAATATGAGTTATTTTGGTCCATAAATATAGAATTTGTTAATAACATGACTACGGCGCCTCTTATCGGATCCTAGCGTAGCTCTAAACCAAAACAAATATATTACGTGAATGAGCTCAATCGGTCAAGACGTTCGGAACATACACGATTACGAAGAGACGCACCAACTTAGGTTGGAAAGCGATCTTCCAGATTTTTCTCGAGAGCTTTCAATTTTAATTAGTCCCTAAAATATATTTCTACATGAATTTGAAGTTCTACTAATTGATTATTTAGGTAACAATTTATATGATTCTATAATTTTTCTTAATATTCTAGTTTCTCTTTAAAGACCTTTTGTACTTTTGTTTAATACTTTTCCTTTATTATTAACATGTGTTTAATATTTAAAAATTTATAGTTTTTATAAATCTAAGATCCAGTAACATAATAATACTTGTTTTAGATTTCAAACATTCGCGCGCTACATTTAAACGCCTGCGTCTCCATCAGAGGGAGCAAAAGATGATTTTTAAATGGTATCTTTTAGTAGGTGTTTCTAATTTTACAGTTTGAATTAATTTGAACTAAATATTCTGGAACTAAGGTCGAACTGGTAGAGTTACGTGTGGTACATAAGATGAAAAGACAAAAGTTATATTAAAAACTTTATTCTATAAAAGTCTGTACAATAACCTAAATCTTCGGCTATCTATGTATAACTGGTACTGGCAGTGTTCATTCAATATTTTTTATACATAACTAAAACTACAATACTATGTACACATTCTCCATAATTCTATATTTCATAAATAGGTGCTATAATAACAAAATGTACTTAGTTCGAAGCCAATAAAACAGATCAAACAAGAGATTTTGTTTCTTTTTTTGCCCAGCATTAAATCCTTTTCACTTTGCTTTGTAATTATTAGTATTTGTTAATAACTGAATCACATTTGATCTCGTTGCATTTTCCCCTTCGCACTTTTGACGTCCATTATTTGAAGCAAACAGGCCCCACTTGAAAACCAAACGCCTGATTTGGCATGCCATAATCTATGGGATAAAAATCAACAACAGGTAATCGATTTAGCTTGCTCGTGCGTATTTCGAAGACGGTTTCACTCTTGCTTTGCCTTGTCTTGCAACCGTCTGATAATATGGAAGGTTTGACGGTCTGATAAGAGAATTCCTGTTCATTTTCTCCAAGGAGTTTAATGGAGAGGTCGTGCTTGTTCGTTTTGGAGTTGTACCAAGCTACGCTGTTGATGCAAGTATATGTGAAATTTTGATATACGTCCTCAGAAAGCAATCGCAGGAAAGTCATTTGGACCAGGCCTATGGTTTCGTAAGTTATCTGCAATGCAAAACTCTAGAGATTCTGTTTTTTTGTTATATATGCTGGACTATTTGTACTTATATATCTAATGCTTATAACTAGGCTTAGGATAATTATGCACTAAACTTCAAAATGTGCATACAAATATGCACCAAAAACTTTCAGAATATGCAATACTTGCAATACAATTATCCTAAGCCTAAGGATAATTGTATTGCAAGTATTGCATATTCTGAAAGTTTTTGGTGCATATTTGTATGCACATTTTGAAGTTTTTTAGTGCATAATTATCCTAAGACTACTTATAACCATGCTTATAACCTAAAAAATAGTAAGTATATGATGGATATCTATCTTTTGTGACTTATCCGGAACAAATTATGAAAGATAAAGAAAATACTATTCAGAATGATCTTTTCAAGTTTTAAATATTGGAGTAAAGTAATGTAAAATGATACATTGTTTTTTAATTCCGCGTACCACGTTTAAATTTTAGCACTAAAGTGGGCAATTCGATTTCGTGCCTAAATAACACTCACTTAATTTGACAGTCATTTCTAGTCATTTAACAGTTGCATTTTGTATGTTTTCCACGCTTTTTTCTAGTTTTGTATTTATACAACAAAAATAGTTCTTTTTAGAACTCTTAGATCGTTTATTTAGTGCTACCACGTGCTACCATAATATATCATGAACCCAATGCCAAGTACAAGTAGAAACCTACTTATTTCTCCAACGAGGAAACGCGGCCGTTTTGGTCACTTGTCCCTTACTGAAAAGCAAATGATTCTCAATACTCATAGGAAGCTGAGAATTGAAAATATAAAAAAAACGTATAAGGGGAATAGCATCGCATATAGTGTCCACCACATGTAATATTAATAATGTTTCTGAAGTTATCCATTTAATATAAATATTCCAAAGTAACTGCAGAAATTTACCAAAAATATTTAAGTACATAAATCTTGATGTAAAAATATTGAACAGGTGCATGCATATCGGTGCGTATACATACATAACATTAATGTACATAACCTATATCATAAATTTGTCAAAAAAAATGTCATCATATATTGCACAGTGTACATATGGCTCTACTTGGTGGTCCGCGGAATTAAAAAAATAGAGTATAGGAATAGACAAAGAAGTTATATGATATATAATCTGCGTTAATATTAAATTAAAGAGATCTTACTCTAAATCCACCTCTTAAGTTGGAATACCAATCGCTTTTATTATTGTCTTTCCTCCATGGTATATTAGGCATAGTTGAGCTGTGGATGTCTGGAAATACACACGTTTCACCTTTTCCAGACATGTTACAAAACACATAAACCGCATCATCAATCATTCCTAGATTCGGATCAATCCAGTACCAGCCTAAAAACACAAGTTACTTTTATTCTTTTTCTTTAAATACATTTTTAGATAACAGTTAGACACACCGTCTGCGAACTGGGGATGTCCATAGAATAAATCTCTGCACGTTCTTACAGGATTATCTCTCGTACCTACGGGTTTTCTAACTCTTTCCAAGTCTTGTCTCATGGAATATATGCTGCTGTACATGTCTAGGAATTTTAATCCAACGTCTTCTTTCAGTATCACATCAGTATCTTCTTTGTCGAATATTTTGGTAGTTGCTTCGTTTGAGGTGAGTTCATCTTCATAGTCATTTCTAAAAAGAACGTCTTATGTTAATTGTTGTACTATTTCGAATGATTTTAGAATATTGACAGCTTACATTAATTCTTCCAAACTCCTACGAGATCTGGGCATGTCACGCTGGAATAATATCTCGGGCGGTAATAAAGGCATATCTGCCGGAGGTCCCGGAGGGCCTGGTTGACCAGGAGGACCGGCTTCGCCTTTCATACCGGCGACTCCCTCGGAACCCTTAGGTCCTATAGGTCCTTCCATTCCTGGCAAGCCCGCGGGACCGTCATTTCCTTTTGGGCCTGGCAATCCTATTGGTCCCTGAATGTCGAACGGTAAAAATCAAATTTTAGTTGCAACTTACAACTTACCATTTCTCCCTTTTTCCCTTCTGGTCCTGGTGGTCCCTTCGGTCCTCTTTCACCTTTCTCGCCCATTTCACCTTTTAGCCCTGTGTGTCCGATCTCGCCTCGGTGTCCTTTTAGACCTCTCCTGCCCCTGTCACCTTTTGGTCCTCTAGGGCCGGTTTCGCCCGCTTTCCCTGGTGAACCTGGTGTACCTGATTTTCCTGGTGGTCCAATTTCTCCCTGTTATTCATATTTTAAACATAAATTAATGGGATTTTTACATAATAACAGTGAACCATCTCATTACGGTCATGTTTTAATAGCCTCTTTACAACAGAGTCCAAAAGTAAGCATGGAAAAACAAGTATCAATAACTTTCCCAATAGTGATACACCTTAAAATCGGTCACGGTTACTTTGTCATCAATCTAATCATCAGTCAGTGTTATTTTGGGATTACGAGAGGCTTTGACTATTTCTAAGGGTTCTTGGCAACTTTTGTATGAGGTTTAAAGGCTACTTTGTATAATGTTATGTTCAGAAATAAAAGGAATGCCCTAAGTCAACGTTTGCAGCATATTTAAAAGAAAATAAGCACACATTAAGAAACGATTTTATAAATATTTAATATTGTGCCGACAAAGGCAAAAAATTACACATCCTAGATACCTTCGAAATATTCAAGGCCTCTCGTAATTCATAAATAACACTGATTGATGATTAGATTGATTTGATATATACCAGTACTATTATTGTACTCAATTTTCTGTTTTTTGGGTATTGACTAATTGATACATAATTGCTGCATACTCTTGCTGTACATCGAATTTATAACTTATTTCATATTAGTGTACCCTTTTTCTTGTATCCAATATGCTGGTTGTCTTAGTTGATATATAGGGTATATCACGACGAGATTTCGTTAGAACAATATAGAAAACTAGTAAGAGTTGAGTTTTGAAATTTTGCAAATATTAGTTTGGCGGTACGCTCTTTCGATCTAAAATAGTTTCGAATTTCCGCTTCTTCCGGTTACACCGGAAATGCATATCGACTTCCTTATTTTAAATGGAATACCCCATTTTTTATGATTGATTCGTATTTCCGACTTAATTTTAAGGCTAGTTTGTCTCATAAACTTTGCCTCTAAAGTTAGCCATTTTTGAAGTATTTCAATTTTTGTAAAAAAATTGACAGCAGCAGACTATTACTCATAACAACATTCCCAGTAATTGAGTGCATGCACATACTTAAAATTTTAGGTAATCATTTTGAAAAGTATACTGCTTCAAATGCGGTATTATAAACTTTTCAAAATAATACAGGGTGATCAGAAAACCATGTTAAACATTTTATCCAGAAAATTTCAATATCTTGTTATTTTTAAATAGCAACCTACATTTTTTCAACTTCATTGGATTGCACGTTAAAAATTATGGGCAGTATGTATTTACTTCCCTATAACTAAACGTCTTAGTTTCAGAGTTATTTTGGAAAATGTATCAATTCCTTTAAAGTTTTATTTTGTAAAATCAATTAGGCCATGGAAATTTATGTAAATAAATAAAATCAAAATAAGTCATTGTGTAATAATGTCCTAACACATTTAAATGAAAACTAGACAATATCAAGCAGAAGTAGTCTTAATAATAGTTTCTAATAATCTTAAATTATTTTCGAACACATCATCCCCTATATCTACACACTTTTTATTCTTTTTAAAATGTTTATGCCACACACGCTGTATCATTGTATCGTCTAGATTATAAAGTAATCCACCGATCATAAAATATTTTGTCTAATATTTCTCTAACAGCTCTAGTTCTATGTGCTGGTGCAACATTCTTGGAAACGTCGTTACCTAACACCTTGAGGGTTATCTTCCGACCAAAAATGGCTATTGTGTCGATTAAATATTCTATTTTTACAAAACTTTGCTTCTCTTGTCCATCTAACATTTTCTGTGAAATCGTCTTGTTCTACATGTGATATTAAAAAAACACTCACAATACTGTGCTCATGTTACAAAATCGGTTTCTTTAATATGTGGAAAAGGATGAAATTTGTAAGCACGCCAATTGTTCTTTTTTAAAATTCGATGTATGCTCATTCTGGATCTTCTGGATACACCTACTTCAGCGTTGCATCCTTCAGAGCATTACTAGGATGTGTTGCGAAGTAAGCAAGTTCTGTTATCTCCACATTTTCACTATCAACAACAGGTTTCTTTCTGGTTGCTTTCGACAAGAATGATCTGAAAGTAATGCAATTTTTTAAAATATTGCTTAGCATACTTTTGGTAGGTTTTGACCGAATTGGATATTTCTCTGCATAAATACGACATGTCCTCTCGATTACTCTATTAGCATTCACCATAAGTAATTATTAGATTCAAAAAATCTTCGTTATTAAATCCAGATCGCGATAACACGCTGAATAATACCGGTAAATAACTTACTAATGGCAGGTAATATGATTGCAGTTTCTTTTTATTTATTTACATGAATTTCCATAGCCTAATTGATTTTAAAAAATAAAACTTTAAACGAATTGATACATTTTCCAAAATAACTCTGAAACTAAGACGTTTAGTTATAGGGAAGTAAATACATACTGCCCCGAATTTTGAAAGTGGAATCCGATGATGTTGAAGAAAATGTATGTTGCTATTTAAAAATAACAAGATATTAATATTTTCTGGATGAAATGTTTAACATGGTTTTCTGATCACCCTGTATTATTTTGAACAGTTTATAATACCGCATTTGAAGCAGTATACTTTCCAAAATGATTACCTCAAATTTTAAATCTGCGCATGCATTCAATTATTGGGAATGTTGTTATGAGTAATAGTCTGCAGCCGTAAATTTTTTTACAAAAATAGAAATACTTCAAAACTGGCTAACTTTAGAGGTAAAGTTTATCAGACACACTAGCTTTAAAATTAAGTCGGAAATACGAATCAATCTTAAAAAATAGGGTATTCCATTTAAAATAAGGAAGTCGATATGCATTTCCTGTGTAACCGGAAGAAGCGAAATTTCGAAACTATTTTAGATCGAAAGAGCGTAACGTCAAACTAATATTGGTGAAATTTCAAAACTCAACTCTTACTAGTTTTCTATATTGTTCTAACGATATCTCGTCGTGATATACCCTGTATAATTTACGACTTTGCTACGTTGTAACACTTAGATATAAGAATACACAACGTATGGACGAAACTGCAGTTACACATTTATATAGTGATATAACAATACTGATGTATTTCTATATTTGCTCTATATACCGTGTGGCCGTCGTTCATAGCGCGATGCATGTATTAGTAACTACTGGTCGACTATAAATGGGCGTGCCAACTTGAATTGCCACACCGACAGCGGGCGTATAAGTTATACGTATAAATGTATTCGTAGGCAAATCAAGTGAAAAGCAGTGTAATAAGTATTGCGTTCCCGTTGTAAGTAATTATTTGTAGTTGTTTGAAGCATCAGATAATCACTGATAATATGTCAGTGAAGTAACTCATCACAGCTTCATAAACAACATAAAAGAGCAAAAATAAATAATAAATAACTCCTAGAATTTAAAATAAAAAAAACTTCTTAACTAAAATAATATTTTTCAACAAATATTATAATCGAAAAACTCAACTATAATAAAATACTGAAACATAAAATATTTACTTCTTAAAACAGAATTGTAATTCAACATTGCAATTAACCTGTAATTAGCTAAAAAAATGTTATTCTTAAGCAATAATAAAACTCGAACTGACGCCCATATGTGGAAGCGACGGCGAATGCGACTGCTCGACTACACCGTATAAATGTAGATTTTTTGGACAAATGCGAGTGCATCATAGGCATATGCGAAATACTAGCTCTGTTGTAATCCAGTATAACACTGCGTCCACTTGTTTACCGTTCTAATACACAGACATCTCTATCTGTTTCGCTTACTCTACAAGTATCGCGATATTGCAGACGCACGCGGTCTTATGGTATACCAGATAGCTTGAAAAGTATAACAAACAAAAGATTCATAATTAATTAGGCTGCAATTTGTGCTACAACAATCACTACGTACCGCTGGTCCTGGTGACCCTCTCAATCCAGGCAGACCTTGTGATCCAGGAACACCTTGTGGTCCAACCGCTCCTTGATTTCCAGGAGCTCCCGGTAGGCCCTTATCACCTTTCTCACCAGGTAAACCAGTACTTCCTTGAAGACCAGCTGGACCTTCTGGTCCCTAAATTAACTTTTTTATTTTACAACAGGGAAGAATAATGAAGGTCTTTTTTACCGGTTTTCCCGAAGGTCCTACAGGTCCCATCTTCCCAGCAGGTCCTATTTCTCCTGGAGGACCTGTCTCACCAGGTTTGCCATCTTCTCCATCTTTGCCCGGCTCGCCTTTCGAGCCCACGAGACCTTGTTCTCCGGGTGGTCCGGGAAAACCTGGCGGTCCTGCTGATCCTTTAGGCCCCTCTTGCCCGATAAGTCCTCTCGGACCTGGAGAACCCTGTATTCCTGCTTTGCCTTCTTCTCCTTTCTGACCAGGCGAACCTTTTTCACCCTGAAAGTGTTCTTTTAGAAAGGAAGAATTATGCACACTTTTTAATTTACAGGTTTTCCTTCGGGACCGGGAGCTCCAATTGGTCCTGCGGCTCCTTCTTCACCTTTCATACCTTGGGGCCCTTCTGGTCCGTGTGGGCCTGGAAGACCTTCGACACCTTTCGGACCTCTAGAACCTGGTTCACCGGGTGGTCCAGTGGCTCCAATAGGTCCTTTCTGACCGACGTCACCCATTTCCCCCTTGATTCCTGGTGGCCCTGGCAGGCCTTGCGGACCGGGCGGTCCGGATGAGCCGGCCACTCCAATCGGACCGTCTTCGCCTTTCTGACCTTGACGACCGATTTCTCCTGGTGGACCTTTTTCGCCTATTGCACCTATAGGACCAGGTTCTCCTCGTGGTCCCTGTGGTCCTGGACTGCCTAATGGACCCTACGAATTACTTCATAGATGCTGCAATTCAAATATAAAAGTGATAATGTTGTACTTGCCGATTCTCCTTTTGACCCTTTAAATCCTTTCTCTCCTGGTGGTCCGACGTCGCCTTTATCACCATCTTCACCGGGGGGTCCAACGGGACCAGGTGCTCCCGGAAGACCTCTAGCGCCCGGAATTCCATCTCTACCGGCTGGTCCTGGCAAACCGGCTTCTCCACGCTCCCCCTTTGCGCCTCCAGATCCTGGTGGTCCGGGAGGTCCTTTGCGACCTTCTGGACCAGGTGCTCCGTCTTTCCCCGATTCACCTTGTTGCCCTTTATCTCCGACTGGTCCTGCTGGTCCCATGGGTCCTGTGTCACCTTTTAAACCGGGCATTCCCTGTCAAACAATTAATAGTACAATGGCAATTTTATTATCCAAACCAATTACTCACTGGTAATCCAGATATGCCTCTTTCCCCTGGGAATCCCGGCAGTCCTGTTGGCCCTTGCGGTCCTTGCTTACCAGCAGGTCCGGGTAATCCCGGAGCTCCTTCCTTGCCTGCTTCTCCAGGAATGCCTCCATCACCTGGCACACCGGGATTGCCGGGCGTACCTGGTTCGCCAATTGGGCCTGGCTCACCGACAGGGCCTTGCGGACCAATTACACCAGGCCCACCAGGAGGTCCAGTAGGTCCAGATTCACCCTTTCAATAACTCATAAATAAATGTTGTTTCTTGATAAGAGCTATCGCATTAAAAAAAAGATACTTTGAAAACCACCTTTGAATACTCTTCAGGAATAGTTACTGTGATAAGTAATAAGCTTACTATATGAGGTAATCATTTTCATTCATAATACAAATGCATAAAACAGATATTTCATTCATATTTCAAGACAGTTGGTTTTCAAATGATCTGCATGGTAAAAATTGAAAATGCCACTGAATCCAGAATGTGGTTAGTAAACCATAACCAAAATTCGAAACATACTCTTGAATACTTGATTTTGTCGTATCTTTGCACAGAAATGCTATTCACGGAGAGTTTCCTTCTGCACTAGTTAATATGAAGATCTGAAATAAGCGAATACTGGGTATTTATCAACATTTAAGCTAATTTTATTGAGGTCACAACAGTTATTTATGGAATGTAGATTTATTAATAGTTTCGTACAGTCATTCACAAAAGTTACTATTCGCTCGTCCAATATTGCAAAGTTTTAAGTAACATAAAGTTCAAATTCAGAAAAAAACAAAAAATTTTAACTTCATGGTTTTGCAAATGATAACTTTTCGCTTTATTTGTGTTTTTTGATTCAATTAGATGTCAATAGAATGTAAATACACAAAGAAGAACAAATATTTACCAGAGAATCCCGTAATTGTTGATTATAATACGAATTTCTAATACGTATTTGCGTGTTAAATTACACAAAAGTTGTTCTAAATTACGTTGTAAATACTTTTATCTATCTATAATAAATCTGAGAGCAAATGCTTTACTTCAAGTCCGAATTTTGAGAATTTTTTTTGCAATAATTATTCAAAATTCTATTGTAAATACTTCTGTGCTCTTCATAAATCTTTATAGAATGCATATTTTGCGAGATATTTGCAAGAAACTGCTACTCAATAAGAGTAATAAAAATTCTTTTATATAAAAATTATTCCAAATCTAGTTCTAAATACTTTTGTACTTTTGATAAATATATATAGAATCCACAATTTAGGAGATATTTGCAAAAAATTGCTATTCGGTAAGAGTAAAAGTGTTACTTCCGGTTCGAATTTTTTATACAAGAAGTATTGAAAATCAATATCTAAATACCATTATACTCATAATATATCTGCATAGAAAGCATGACTTGCGAGATATTCGCAAAAAACTGATTTTCGATAGGAGTAAAAGACCTACTTCCGGTAGGAATTTCAAAAACTTAATGACAAACATGTGGCGACAATAACTATTAACTAATATTATACGCAATTAGAGCCATGACTTAAATTTGTAAATCGTTTTGACCAGCAGTACCGTATGGTATATTCGTCGAAAGCTTTAGCAAAAGATAAACAACGTTAAATAATCATAAAATCAAAATCTTACTGGTGGTCCTCTTTCACCTGGTGGTCCTGGAATTCCATCTTTACCATTCGCTCCGGCTGGTCCTGGTGGTCCAGTGTACCCTCTGGGGCCGTCAGCTCCTTGCGGACCTATTTCACCTTGCGGCCCCGCAGGTCCAGGTTGACCTGTATCACCTTTCGGACCTTGCTGTCCTTCAGATCCCCTTCGGCCCCTAGAACCGCGGAAGCCTCTCGGACCAGTTTCCCCTCTTTCGCCCGGTATTCCTGGATGACCCTAACATAATTATTAATGCGAGAATACTAATGTCAGATGTAAAGGGATAGATCCAACGTACCCTGTCTCCCTTTTCCCCGGGAGAGCCGAGTCTTCCTGTAGCGCCCTTGTCTCCTTTCTCTCCTGGGGGGCCCGGATACCCAGCGAATCCTTGCACTCCGATTTTACCTTTTTCACCGGCCATTCCCATAGGTCCCGTTTCACCTCTTGGTCCATCATAACCCTACGGCAATTATCGATATTTTGCTAAGCATTGTTTAATTGCGAAAACTAACCTTAGGCCCTTCAGGACCTTCCAAACCGGATACTCCATTCGGTCCAGGTGGACCTGTATCACCCTTACTTCCAAATTCTCCCTTTTCGCCCTCTAAGCCTCTTTCCCCTTTATCTCCTTTGTCACCCGGTGGGCCTCTTTTACCTTCATCACCTTTTGGTCCTCTAGCACCAGGGAAACCGATTGGACCTGGATGTCCGGCGACTCCTTGTTCGCCTTTCAACCCTGGCAGACCTGGATTACCGTGATGACCTGGTAATCCATCAGAACCAGGTAGACCAGGCATTCCGGGTTTACCTTGAGGACCCTGTTCAATAAAATTAAATGTTGAAGAAAATGAATTCCCTGTCGTCAATTAAATTCTTCTTTACGGTATCCTATGTTGTCGATATAAACTTGGTGATTAAAATGTTGATATTTTTATCTGTTGTGTTACAATTGTTGATGTAAAATATGTAAAATAAAAAAATCATGAATGTAGGAATGTAAGATTTAGGGACTTACAGGGAAATCTACCAGGCAAAATCTGTTGCAAATTAACACGTGTAGTTGAGCTATATGGCATTTCCGAGAAATACCTTCGAACTCTTCTATTTTCTTTTTTCTTTTTGGTATGTTAAATTAAATTAATCAGAATTTTGATTTGAATTTTAACTTGGTTTTAAGTTTAATTAATTACATAATTGTTTCACCTTTTAGAAATTAATTCTAATAGTATTATCAACGTGTCCATTCTTAATATTTCTTTTTTCCCCTTTTAAATTTATTTCTGTATTTATGCTTAGTCTCCTATTTGGGGTGGGTGAAATAAACATTGCTGATTGGTATCAGACTGATTATTTGATAATTTCATCCGCATTCTATACTCCTTGAGAGCCTTCCAATCAAGTAATGAATCAGTCTTATAATTAAGAACATGGGCGCCTTATATATGTAGTCAGTCATCAAAACAGTATTGTTGGATCCACGACCGTCTCCACTATAGTTGAGCGGTGACTGAACTACTTGTATTTAAGACCAATATGATTATATTTTACTTATTTTTAATATCCAGACGTCATTAAAATAACAATCTGTTATAAGCAATTTAATCAAAGGCAATGATCTGATTTATTAGATGTATTTACCATTATTCCTGGAGGTCCCAATTGACCTTGAGGCCCTGGTGGTCCAACTGAACCCGGAGGACCACTCTGTCCCGGAGCGCCAGGTTGTCCTACAGGTCCCGAATTTCCTTTATTTCCTATCGGACCTTCACCTCCTGGAATGCCCGGATTACCCGGAAGACCCGGTAATCCCCTCGGTCCGCTAAATCCTCTGGGACCCTAAGAAAGACATCATAAAAAGAGAAATTGCAATGTACACAATTTGGTGTTTTTACCATTTCACCTGGCAATCCTGGTAAACCAGGAGGACCTTCTTCACCTTGCATACCGTCGTGTCCTGGTAAACCCTGTTCGCCAGGCATTCCTGTAGCCCCTCTTTCTCCTTTATCACCAGGTAATCCCGGAAGACCTATTAGGCCTTGTTCTCCTTTAGCTCCAGGTGGACCAGTTAATCCTCGATCGCCATCTCGCCCTGGCCTTCCTCTTCTACCTTCGCGGCCGGGATTACCTATTGGTCCTCTGATACCACGTGGACCCTAATATAAGAAAAGCATATAAGTGGCCATAAAAATATAAAATAGTCACATATATTTACCGGTTCCCCTATTTCACCAGGTTCTCCCTTGCTGCCATCAGGACCGGGCGGTCCTTCGGGACCTGGTATTCCGGTTAATCCCATGGGACCTTCCACACCTCTCATGGCCATCTTTAATATAGACACAATATACTTTCACATGGCGATAAGCCATTTGCGAGGTATTTGATACATACCATGTGTTGTGCCAGGGCTTGCCGATAGGCTTCCGCTTGAGCATCAGGCCCTTTTTCATTACCTGGATTACCGGCCTAGAATGTTATTCTAGGTAACATTGTGATTATTGTTAAGCTAAGTTATATTACCGGAATCATGAACACGTGCCCTGGCGGTCCAGGTGCACCTTGGGTCCCCGGAATACCATCTCTTCCACTGCTTCCTTTTATTCCTGGTACTCCTGGTGGTCCGGGCGGGCCTGGATAACCACGTTGCCCTGGTGGTCCTCTGTTAGGGTTGTACGGATAGCCAGGTCCATACGGATAAACGGGATATTCCGGAGAGCTGTCGTAATCGGGTGATTGCGGTATTTCCGGCAGCTAAAGTTTCGAATTTTATACGCTACCAAGTTTGTGTTGTTTCGGAAATTATAAAATTCACTTACGTTTTCGAAAATATCCGGTGAATCGGTTATTGTGGTCAGTTCCAAATTATTCTCAGTGGTAAAACCGCTTAAGTCTGGCAATATTAAAGGATTTGCTGTTCCTTCTGATTCAGTACTTGTTCCCGATAAGTTCTTGCCGACGTATCCCTCACCTATGTTAACAATAAGCACTCCTCAATGATTTCTCATAATCTATACTTTAAGAAGATTAGTTGGGTGACGCCTCAACTAATCTTCTTGAAAACAGACAGAGAGATTGCTGTTTTTATCATCATCCAATACACTTCTTAAATAATCCTCCACTCGCTTTTCAGTCGAAAATGATCTTTATCCGGAACAGTTGGTTGCAGGAATGCATAAAAGAATCCTTAAAGACGCACCAATGTACGGAAACATGGAACTGATGTTCTGTTATTAGCTGCAATAGTTTTTCGGTAAACGAACACGACTCATTAAAGGGTCCTAATGAGTCCACACCGAAGTCAATGTTTGTAATAAAACGCCTAGAGCAATTTTATAAATTTCCTTCAATTTTCTTGCACTTTCCATTAAATCACTGTTTGAAATTGTTGAAATATTTTCATGAAAACCGAACTGATTTTCAATGACTAAATATGCACGCTTTCGTTTATTAAGTTTAGCAATAACGTTGTCAATTATAACATAAAATAATTGATCTGAAGATTACTTTTTACATTGAAGTTTGTCGCGTTACTTGTACCCCAGTCATTAGCAACCGTTCTAATTTTAACTCGCTTTGTGCCATACATATATACTTCACTTTTGGTGATCGTCTTTCCATTTTGTTCCTGTACATCACACTTGGTGCGGATGTGGTTAATATATTCCAACAAGGAGTCATACAAACAAACGGCTAACAGTACATTAACGTTAGAACTTTGGAGCGATTTATTAGTCTTGTCAAATTCCGTAAGAATACCTTGCCAAAAACTGAGCATGATGCCTGTTTCCAAATGCTCCATTTTTTTCTTAATACTTTTGCTTTTGACTTTGCAGTAGGTTTCTGCAATGGATCGTCAATAATAGTGTCGGAATAACCACTGTGCAAAGCTTTAACGGCTTCCGCTCTTGCTGACCATCTAGTAACACCATTTTTTTTTAATACCTGTTTGTTTCATAAATTATTCTTCATTGATTTTCCTATTAAATTATGTTTTTCTAAATGAAACTTATCGATAATTAACTTTTCTTATAAATCTAAGGAATGGTTCCACTGGTCTCCCATCTTCAAAAGTATACTTAAGCTAAATGTAAACTGATCGACGTTCGGAGTTCCAAACTGATAGATAAGTATATATTTGGTTAAATTAACGGCGTGGCCCATAATTTTAATAAATTCATCGCATATTGTCGCACTAAGATAGGAAACAGTACCTTTTCCTTTGTTGCCTTTTCTATACAAACGGTTTTTCAAAAATTGCTCAAACTGTAACTAAAGCTCAAGTATTGCTAAATATTTCACACAGTGTTTATCTCATAAAATTTGATTTATAGCTCTAAAGGCCAGTCCCTGTTTCTAAATTTTTCCAGTCATTGAAGACTTCAGTAAAGCATTTTGCGCATTTTCTATTAAATAAATTACATTGTAAGCAGAAAACAGAAAAGGTAGATTCTGAAAGTAAAAGCCAGCGTCGACGAACATCTTCACCGTTAACTAATGCAGTAAAAAAATATGGCACCCTAGGCTTTAGCCTTTTTTGCCTATAGGGTAAAATGTCCCTGCCAACCAGTACACGCACCATTGTCTACTAATAACCAATAATTTACAGATGTATTACATAAAATATAGTATGGCATAACGTAGATAATTTCACTTTTTCCTTTTCCAGACATTGACAAAATAAGTCCGGAAGACGAAGCAAGAAATAGGGAGAAGTAAACGAAATAGCTTCTCTTCATTAGAGAAGTTGAATGTTCTATGTCCTCGTTTACAGATTTAAATTTAATTGCAATTGCGATTGTTCAAGTTAAAATTATAGGCGTTACTAGCTAACATATAGTTGGTTAAGAAAGGAATAACTAACGAAGAAGATATTCGTCAAATATAATTATAAAAAATATATTGTTAGTCCAGGATTTTTAGATATTCGCTCCGCAAAAAATCCTAATAATTGATTTTTCGATTGGATTGTGTCAGAGGTGTCCCCTAAGTATAAAACCAAATTTGTGTCGTCCAAAACCGCAAGCGTTAACCACCATCTTGAAGAACGCCTTTTTGCAAATATATCGAAAACGGTGAGTTTTACGTTAAAAATTGTGAGAACCGTTTTTGTAGAAAATAATATTTCCCGTCTTTTTTGTTTGAAACTTTTTTCTCTATTGTCAATATTTGCCGAGATATAGTCGATTGAAGAAGACGATTTTTTGTTTTTGGAAATATTTCGATAATTTTCAGAAATTCGAGAAAAAATGTTATTATCGAAGTTGTAGAGCATAACATTTTATACAATTTTTGTATGAAACTTTTTTTTGATTGTCGATAGTTGCTGAGTTATAGCGCATTGAAAGTTGCCGTCAGGTCTAGGAAAACAGCGATTATTGGTAATACGTTGCTCTAGCATGCCAAGAAAAAGTGTAATCGAAGACTTTTATAATAGAGACGCTAAAAATAATATTTGTCATGAATAGGAGGGATATGGGCAATAGGAGGGAAGTTTGCGCAATAAAAACTCTCTGACGAAACGTTTGAGAAAGACATGAAAATGTACTCATCTACTGTTCATATTCATTATTAGTCATAATAATAAAAAAATTCAAAATGTGAAAAACGGTCACTAGGAGCCAAAGATGTTAATAATTCGTGTTAAATCATAATCTAAAATAATTTAGTAATTTTAGATTATGATATAACACGAATTTTTAACTCTTGGGCTTCTAGAGACCGTTTTTCACAGATTGATATACATTGAAGGAGCGTAACATCTTTATTAATAAAAAAATTATTGTTGCAAAATTTCAAACTTCGATGATTGGTTTAAAACAATTTCCTTTGTTTAGAATAGGAAGAGCGATTTTCGATGGTTCGCGAATGTTGCTCTTCCATGTTCGACTCATTAACAGTAAAAGGATCAAAAAACGATATATTGTGGGCATTCTCTTCGTCGCTATCGTCCACTGTAGGGACTGCGTTATCGCATGTTTGGCCACTACAGTTTGAACAGATAACGGAACATTTTAAGCCACTCTTCCGGCATCCGCAGGCAGCTCCGCAATTTGTCTTGCATTTGCAGGACATTATTTGTAGCAAATACACGGCGCGGGAGCTGTTTTCATTGTGATCGGTGATAACCGATCCGCAGCGCGCTTCCAGTCCCATTCTTCCGGGTCATGGTGAAATCCCAGCCAACTTTGGACCTGATGATACACCCTGAAGGAATGGTAATGGGCTCTATCCTGCGTCGGTGGTAGAAGTTCAGCTTGGTGTTCCAAGCTAATTTGCCGAAGTTCTTGTATCGGAGAGAGTCGATGGACGGTTCGGTTTTATTACCTCCATACAAAGCAATAAAAAAACGCTCGTCAGCTTGAGCAATCATGTTTGGATCGCTCCTCCTATTTTTGAACAATGCCACAGTCGTCGGCAATTCTTCGTGGATCTTCAATGTCGTCAGAGTTTTGTATTTTCCAATTTTAAACGGAGCTGACGTTGTGTCGCAACCGCTGAATGCATGTAAAAATTGAATGTTTTCTCTTAAATTTTCACCATACTCCGGCTTCAGACAACGTGGGCTGTATAGGTATTCTGGAGTGTGTCCTTTTTTTCTTGTGCGCTAATGCGGTCAACAATATTAGCAGATCGACGTCTTCGCCTACGACGATGACTGTCTCGTAATGCGAAGAAAAATCCACAACTGTTTCGATAATCAGCGTGTCAGCATCTTCCATAACTTGTTCGACACGATTTCAGATTTTCGAAGTTCCTTCGAAATCATTGCTATCATGTGAGATTTATTGCTGTCACTGGCTAAGAACTTTTCTTGAGGAGTTGTTGCAATCATTGTCTCGGTGATATTAGTATTTGCGGAGAAGTTCTTTTTCGATCGACGAAGACGTTCAGAGGACTTAGTACCCATGAGACTGATATCCTCAGGATATCCATCAAAAACTACCACGGTATTGGTGCCGAAATGATTTTGTACGTATGCGACATACTTGAGACAGATGTCTTGGTATGAGGAATTACGATCCCACACAACACGATGTAAGAGAAAACCTCCATCCACAACAATCATTCTGTTAGGCCTCAAGTTCGTGTTGGGGTATGGCGTAAGCTCGTACGTCAGATGATTTTCCAAATCTTCTGGCGATTCTTTTGAAATGCACATCCTTTGGAAAAGCAATAATGGATCAATAGGAATCGGTGCTGAATCCACTTTGACACTGCTGGACATAACTGCTAAAGGAAGTACTTTGTTTTTTTTCTTGAAGTGAAAACAATTTAAATCTTTCCCGGCCATCTGATTTAATAACTCCGTGCCAATTTCTAAACACTGATAACAGTTGATGGCTGTATCACCAACAATTCCTGTGCTGAGTGACCATACGTTTGTGCCCTCGATGAACGGAGGGTATTCAGCAAACCAATTACAGACTTTTTCGATGTCACTGTTATCCCGAGTTATTCGCGAGCTTCGCATGTCAACATGTTGTTCCGATACAGCACTGAATACGTCGCAGAAGTTTTCCATTTGCTCGCAGATATTTTGGATGTAGACCATTCCCAAAGTCCATCTGGTGAGCGTACTGTCAGTAAATCCTCGACCTTGCGTAAGATCTCTAGACGTTTTCATAAACCGCATTAATGTTTCTTCGATCGTCATGTACTCAGGTAGTGGAAGGGGTAGGGGAGGAGACATCCAGGCAGGTTCGAACAAAGGCACAGACAATGTTGGGAGAAACCCAGCACCGTGCAGCTGCTTACTTTTCTATATACCTGTATTCTATTCAAATAGAATATTTATGGTTAAAAATCGATGAATATACATGTATAAATGAATATCCATATATCCTTATTGTTAAAGAACGCACAGACGTGCACTAATTACCTCCTGCAATACTTGCCGCCAATATGTCGCGTCTCCTTACACTTGTTCTTGTTCTTGGCATGCTAGAGCAACGTATTACCAATAATCGCTGTTTTCCTAGACCTGACGGCAACTTTCAATGCCCTATAACTCAGCAACTATCGACTGAACAAAAAAAGTTTCATACAAAAACTGTAGAACATGTTATGCTCTAAAACTTCGATATAGTTATTTATTGTATAAGGGTTTTAGATAGCATATTATTCACGCAAGAATGTTTAAACGCGAGAGCTTGCTCGAGCGTTTAATTTTCTTAAGTGAATAAAATGCATCTAAAACCCGTATGCAATACAACGTTTTATCCACAATCACACTTATTTATAATCAGAATCGCCGAAATTTATGAAACAATGATCTGACATTTCGGTCTGACAGCGGCTGTCACCTCAAAAAATCATTAAAATTTCGCATTAACTAAAAAAATATCGGGAGGTCTTGGATCGGTTACTATGTATTTTCGATTGTTTATCGACTCCATTTGTAAGCATTCATTGTTGAAAAGTGGAAAAGATGGAAGAGATTTGTGAGAGCGAGTTTATTCCGGAACAAATACTTGAAGAAGCTCAGAAAGCAACTTTAGATTTATTGCCGTGGAAGTCAAAGGACGCCTACGAAAAAGTATTTGCCGACTTCAATAATTGGAAAGAAAAAAGTGGTGTAAAAGGAGCGATAAACGAAGAGGTACTCCTAGCATATTTCTACAATGTTAATAAGAAGTTTGCGGCATCATCATTATGGACAAAGTATTCTATGTTGAAGACAACATTAAAAGTGCACAGAAATATAGATATCTCAAAATACAGCAAGTTGATCGCCTTTTTGAAAAGCAAGTGTCGTACCTACAAACCTAAGAAGGCCAAAATTCTTGAAAACAAACACATCACACAATTTTTGAAGGAGGCTCCAGATGAAAAATATTTGATGATGAAGGTAACACTTAGTTGTGATTTTTGTTTGTTTGCATTCAAACTTAGAGTTTCTTCCTTAGGTGGGACTTATAATGGGTGTAGCTGGCGCTTGTAGATGTAATGAGTTGACGTACTTGAAAATTGAAAATGTCGAAGATAAAGGAAAATATTTGTTTATTACGATTGCTGATACAAAAACCTACGTTTCTCGAAGTTTTACAGTATTGGAAGAGGGTTTTTCTGTTAACGCTCTGGACATGTGTAGGAAGTATATGCAATTACGCCCAGCTTCTATCGCTTCCCAGGGCAGATTTTTTCTACGATATACAGATGGAAAATGTACAAGTCAATCTGTGGGTATCAACACTATGTCAAGAATACCTGCTGCAGTGGCTTCTTTTTTGCAATTACGGGATGCTAGTTCCTATACTGGTCATAGCATGAGACGCTCTTCAGCTACATTATTGGCCAATGCTGGTGGCGATCTTATGGCCATCAAACGTCACGGTGGATGGAAGTCGTCTAATGTCGCAGAAAGCTACGTGGAGAATTGTTTATCAAATAAATTGAAAACAGGGGAAATGATTCAGAAAGAGACTGCGAAACAAGTTGCAATGAATCATACCGGTGAAACTTCTTGTGAAAGTTCAATTCCATCTACGGTTGAAGTTAATTTGTCTTCGCCAATAAAACAAAAGAAGAATAATAACCTTTTCTCTATTAGCTTGAATATCAATGTAAATCTTAATAAATAAATTCATTTTGAGAGTTTTATGGCGTGTTTTATAGCGTGTTTTATGATTTATAAAACACTAGTGTTTTATAGACCCCATAAAAGGTTGCTAAGCAGTTGAATTATGACCGTATAATATAGTGATTGTGGATAAATCACATTTTTTTTCGTATTTCCAAAAATTATCGAGATATTTTCCAAAAACAAAAAATCGTCTTTTTCAATCGACTATATCTCGGCAAATATCGACAGTAGAGAAAAAAGTTTCACACAAAAAAGACGGGAAATGTTCTCTTCTATAAAAAAGGTCCTCACAATTTTTTACGTAAAACTCACCGTTTTCGAGATATTTGCAAAAAGGCGTTTTTCAAGATGGCGGCTAACGCTTGCGGTTTTGGACGACACAAATTTGGTTTTATATTTAGGGGACACCCTCTGACATAATCCACTCGAAAAATCAATTATTAGGATTTTTTGCGGTGCGAACCCTGTTTTTGGTGCAAAATACCTGGACTATGTATCCTCTATTAATATTGAAGACAACAAAAATAAATATATCAATTAAATTAGATATTGCTGGGGATATGTCTTAGAATAAAATTTAATGTATTTAAAATCGGAGAACAGAAGTTTTAAAATTATTTATTTGCATCTCTAGTTCGTTCTCTGTCTAACACAATGTTTAGCATAAAGATCAGCAAAATATGTCATAAACAGTAGACAAAGTTAAATTAGAATCATACTAAAATCCTTAATTAAGATACACAAACACTTAATCACTCTGTTATTAACCCTCGGCTAACACCTCGAGCTAGAAATAACGCTTCCAGTCATAAGACATCTTTTATTATTACTATTATTAAACCAAATGACTTACCATAACTAAGATTTTGCAAATTTGCATTTAGATCAAACTCAAAGGGATTCTCTGTTTGTCCAGTATGTAGACCATGTACATCGAGCTTTTCATTTCCAGTAATACTAAGACTGTCTGATCTATTTACAAGTCCCCCATAACTACCACTTCCTGACACATTTTCGCCGATTTCTGTGCAGTACATTGATTAGAAAATTCTTTTCTTTTGCAACTAATAATATCGTAACGTTACCTGCTCTACTATGTAATGACGTGTCAATTTCTAGTCCAGTACCACCTCCTCCAACATTAACGCCACCCGTTACAGAAGAAGATGATTCATATGATCCCTCACCGATACCAACGCCGCCTCCGAAATTTAAGCTTGAACTGCTGTTGGCGAAGTAATGGGTGGATTCCCAAGCGTTAGTGGTACTTGAACTGTTGTAAAAGTAACTGCTACTGCTTGAATATTCTTCTCTCGTTACTAATAGGCAATCAGGAGCATAACGGGTGCAAAGTTCGTAAGCTTCGTCTGGAGTTGGTGCAATTTTTAATATGTGAATGTCACCCTGTATGTAAATTAAAGCAGAACTAAAACCTTATCGTAATATTAATGTATTTATTCTTAATTTTACTTAGTAATAATATTTACTTGATTGTCCAGCTTACTGATGGCAACAAAACGAAAGAACTTTCAATAGTCTTGTATTTGAGAAAAATTTGGAGATACGCATTAATAAACCTAAGGTTTTCGGCCCGGTGATATTAGGTATTAAACAAATAGAGTAGAAGAAAATACTTTAATACGGCCTACGATACACTTATACCGGTAGGCTCAGTTGAGCTGTCACTGACGTCTGTACAAAGCAAGCATATAAAGGCTGTACCACTTAAAACTCCCAGGTGAAATATCTTGGAAACGGATTAAGATATTTGAATTTTGTAAAAAAACAGGTACTAAAAATGTGATCAACTCTAGTTTGCTCTCACAATTGTGTGTTGTTATGCGAATATATAGAGGGCGCTGCGATGAAAAGAATTTTTTTGATCGCCATAATCTTCATTTGTTCTTTTTATTTAAAAGCGTATTAAAATTAATGTAAATTTTATCATTTGTATTGGTTTCCAAAATTTAACTGTTTCATAGATATTCCTGTTTAAAGAAAGTAAAAGTAATTTCAATTCTTGTCTTTATTTTGTTTAAATATTTAATTTGTAGGGAGAAATTAAGAATTCTTGCTGTTATAGTTATAATTTAAATTTTATAGATAGTTCCTTTTTATAAATTCCACTTCATAGGCACCCACAGTTATGTAGGCGGAGAAGCTCTGTGTTATATGTAAGTATGATTGATTGATTTTGATAATTTAAGAAATATTTTGACATTAGTGACATTAGCTTGATTACTAATTGGCTTTATAATTAGCTTCATTCAAACATTTACTCACTTTGCGTTGAGATTGCATTAAAAATATGGTTTTATACACAAGAATAGAATAAGAAAGGGAACAATATGCCACAATAAAATACCGGGTGTTCCATTTAAAAGAAAATATGTTTTTGGTATGTGAAAGTTTCAAGAAGTAGGCTTTGAAAAAACAAAGTTTTTTGAGGTATTGCCGAGTGCAACTTATACCAAATGATGCAGAATCTTCTTGGCTACAAGCATCACCAAAATTAATGTTTTTGCTTTTAAAAACAATGAAGAAATGTTTTTTCTGAACACGTTTTCGTTAAAAGTTTCAAAAAAAAATTAATAACTCAAAAACTATTGTCTCAATTTTGAAAAAAAAAAACAGTTAAATAGACAATTTAAAATAGTACTAGAAAATATATAGAGTGAGTCATTTAAAAAAATTAAGTACTATGCATTTCCGGTGAAACCGGAAGTGAGTCAAAGCTTAAAGTATTTTTGGAATATACGCCACAAGCAACCGTAGATTTTCCACTAATTGTTTTTTATTTTATTTAAAATAGAAAAGAGCAATCGAAGAAGCGGTTACTAATGAATCACCCTGTATAATATAAAGAGAGTGTAGTATGAGAATAAGTCGACGAATTTTATTGCCTTACCACATTTAATTCTTACACCTTAATTAATTCATTTTGAAGATGCCAGGGGACGACACAAATACGTACAGATTTCCAAAGACTGCATAACTATAATCTTAATAAATAAATACCTTCTAGTGACAGCAATAAGAACCGGCAATTATTAACGAAAAATGGTAAAATCCACTCAGCCAAGAAATAGTATTAAAAATGCTGTGTCTAGATATGGCTGGCTAGAATCTTGAAAGCAAAAAATAATAAAGAAGTTGGTTGGTTTAAAACGTCTGCATTACGTATGTATCTACACACACATTGTTACTACGATTTACGATTTGTAGAATAGCAAGACGGCATTAAGGTAGGTGGGTAGTAATCCTTGTTATTTCTTCTTTCACTTTGCACTCGAACATATCGCGGCCCGTTTTTATAGAGCTGTCTGTCGTGTAGCAGTATGGTTAGTCGGTAATTAAATCTGCCAAAAGGTGATATGTTATACTTCTCCAAATGCGAAATTTTACTGCCTTGAAGTGTAATTTTGTAAAAAAATATACACCTATAGCAGAACACGGCGAAAGCCTATTGAAAACTGGACGTATTATGGCTTTATGAATATTTTTTCTATTACACTAGCAGACACGATTTTTATAACTGATCTAATAGGCTAACATTTTAGTATTTTGTATTGATATAAACATAGAAACTGTATTCCAACATAGGGTATCGTGCCACATTTTTAAAATAAAATATTTATTTGTTTTGACTAAGACTAAAAACCAAAAAATAAGACACAGAATTGAGAAATACAATTGACCCTATTGTCTGTAAGTGTAGAAACAATTAAAAATCTACGCAAAGGTGGTATTTTGAATAGTTGCGGTGATACTACTTCCAAAGAAAAATTGAAAAATTTAATGAAAAAAGAATTGGAAAATAAATATGATGTGTTAGATCCTAAGCTTAAAGATCCACAGATTATTATAGTAGGAGTAGAAAAAGAATATATTGACATGCAGCCAGAGGATATTATGTATGCAATTGTTAATCAGAATGACTTAAAAAATACTAGGAAGTGATATAAAGGAAAAAGTAAAGATAAAAGGGAAGTATTGCAACAAACGGAAAATGAAGTATGGTAACATAATAATTGATGTAAAATCGGATATATTTGGAAAAATGCTACAGAAAGGAAATATTAATGTTGGATGGAAGAAATGCGATATACAGGATGTATTTGAAATAAGGGGACAGAGTATGATAAATGGAAAGATGGAATTACGTATAATATAAATCCCAAAAATTGTGAGTCAATTACGACACAAACGCCAAAATTAAAACCCCCCCGAAAAGTGTTTAATGTGCCGCCTATGGATTTAGCATGTGTCTATATGTCGGTATCGCGCCAGTTAGGCCAGACAACCGACGTCATTAGTCGTAATAAATAATATTTTTATGGAAGTAAATAAACACGCATATTTACGCATGGAAACACACACCGCAATAACAGTTGTAAACGTTATAAAAACCACAATGATAGCATTTTTTACTATTTCTAAACAGGTGTTCATGCTAAGAGTTCAACAACCTTAATATGAAATATCAGCTGATTTGGGCAAATTCCCAATAAAATTGATGCGTGTACTTTATTCGATTTCTTTTGTTCTCTTTTAAAATAGCTTAGTTTTCAACAACGAGAATTTTTTTTATTGAGATGCAGACTATGAATTTTGTAATTATTTTAATATTTGCCAGGATTATTTAGATATTACATTTTCTTCCGCAATAAATGTATAGTAAGTACTATTGCTGTTATTATGATTAAATTCAATGACTTTTTACTTCTTATTTCTCACAAAAACAAATTTGTGTTGTAAAATTTGCCCAACTCTACTTATGAGAAACTTTTATTTTAATTGGACGCAAGTGAATTAAAAAAAAACATAATTTATTTCATTATAATAAAAATAGAAATAAACGTAAAATAAAGATAGTTTATTTTTTACAACGTTACTATGCTCGTTCTCCTTTTTTATTTTAAAATTGTTGGTTCTGAAAAGAACCGATTTGTAAACCGGTGAAACAGGTGGAAAGCTCACAGGAAATGTTCAAAGTGTCCGCCTTCAGCGCGGAGGCACGCCTCTAGGCGACGTGAATAATTTTCACGAACTCGCTGCAGATGTGCCTCTTGCCTAATACGCTGTGCCGCGTCAAAAATTCGTTGCCGTAAGTCTTCTACGTTTTCAATCTCTCCACCACTGTAGACAAGAGTTTTCATATTACCCCCAAAAAGTCTAGTGGATTTAAATCTGGACTGCGGGGAGGCCACGGTATGGGACCTCCACGTCCAATCCATCTAGGATATGTGGCATTTGAAAAGTCATGTACTGCTCGTGAAAAATGTGGGGGTGCCCCGTCGTGCATAAACCACATCTGCCTTCGTATGTCTAGCGGTACATCGTCTAGATAGTCTGGCAAAACGTTTTCCAAAAACTGTAAATAACTAGCTCCATTTAGCCGCTCTGGAAGTACAACTGGTCCTAGAATAGTATCTCCGAAAATGCCGGCCCATAGATTCACCGAAAATTGATGCTCAAACCTATGTTGACTTACCATGTGCGGATTGGCATCTGCCCAATGATGTGCATTATGATAATTCATAATACCACATCGCAAGTTTACATGTTCTGCTACACGTTGACGAAACCAGGTGGCAAATGTAATTCGCAACGAACGATCATTTTCAGTCAGTTCTTGTACAAGTTGAATATGATAGGGGTGTAATAAATTACTTCTCAACATACTATGTACCGTACTGCGAGACACCCCCACCTGTCTTGCTGCATCTCGTGTACTTACACCTGGATTTTCCTCTACAATATCCAGTAACTCTTCTTCCGCACGCAAAACTCTACGGGGCCTTTCACGTCCTCGACCTTCGTAATTTGGTAACAATCTACCTGTTCCCTTGTTCTGAAGACGACATTCATTACGCACTTGTAAGATGGGGCTCGACGATTAGGAAAACGCAACCTATACGTCCGACAAGTTCGACGTGCATCTCCACTCGTTTCACCGTAAATGTACAACATATCGAACAGTTCGTGCGTTGTGTAAGCCATAGTCGAAACATCCACATGTAACAATCGAACGAGACTGACCTCGCTGCTCGCACGCCTTCACACTCCTACTTAATACCCCACCCTTGCATACCCTACAGTCGTATTGAAGTGCAGTGGCGCGACGAATATTTTAAAAATATCTTTGTAATTTTTAAAATTTGTATTTGAGTCTAATAAAATTAAATCTTTCCATTAATCATACTCTGTCCCCTTATTTGAAATACAGCCTGTATATGAATACATAAATACAATAGGGGTTTTATAACTGTGCAGGTTATAATCATTTCGCGAGGGATTGCACAGTTACTAAAGCATGTGGCAGGTGTGCAGGTGAACACTGTACTATTGATTGTGTTAATGGTGTTGGTGAGGACGAGAAGTGTGTAAACTGTATCAGGATGGTAGTAAAATTAAAAATTGATTTGGATATTAACAATAGTGCATTTGACAGAAACTGTCCCAGTTATCAACGAATTCTAGAAACACAAAAGTCTAAAATTTATATTATATATTTAGTGCAAGACTCATAATTATAATACATTCTAGAAAAATTAGTTATTTAAGATACAAGTGCAAAAAGTCATTCTTTAGTGCACGAGCGACGTAGTTAAAAACACGAGCGTAGCGAGTGTTTTTAAAGTCGTGAGTGCACTAAAGAGACTTTTTACACGTGTATTTTACAACGTTTTATCTACGATCATGCCAATTTTGGTCAGAAATAGTCAATTTTTATGAATACTTGTAGTATATCGATCTTTTAATAAATGTCACTTTGACGGGTATCGTATTATTCAAGTACTCCTATGCTATCATGTAGACTGTCATGTTGGATGTTATTCTGTCACTCTATTACCTGCTATTACTAAGGAAACAACGGTATCAACAAACTTCATTAGTATGTCATTGTTGCTTCTGAAATTATTAATTTAATCTGTTAAATATAAAGTATAAAATGATTGATAATGATCATAGTGATACAATTGTAGAGATCGCACAAACGGCTACAGCGAGTCTAATACCAGAAAAATCAAGAAAACAGTATGAATTGGTATATAAACGATTCAACGCCTGGTGTATTTCAATGAAAGTGGAGAATCTTACGGAAAATGTGTTCCTTGCTTATTTTTCAAAAAGGGCTAAGGATATAAAGCCATCAAGTCTATGGTCGGAATATTCCATGGTGAAATCCCTCCTATTAGCCGAAAAAGACATCGATCTTAAGCAGTTTTCGAAGTTAACCGCTTATATGAAGCGCCAATCTGTAGGATATCGTCCCAAGAAATCCAAAGTATTCAGTAAAAATGATATATTCAAATTTATAAATGACGCACCTGATAATAGATTTTTAGTGATGAAGGTATTTTAATGCATCATTTTCTTTGAGTGGTCAGTGACTAAAATTAGACACTTTTTAATTTTAGGTTGTAGCACTTTTTGGTATTGCGGGTGCTTGTAGAAGAGATGAGTTTCATAAAATGAGCATAGATGATGTGGAAGATGTTGGTAATATGTTGATAGTCAAAGTTCCAACATCTAAAACCAATAAGCCTCGATGTTTTATTATTGGCACTGAAACGAGAGATATGAAAAATATGGTTGAAATATACAGAAAATACGTCAGCCTAAGATCACCAGCAACAGCACATAATCGACTGTTTGTCAGTTACAATAATGGAAAGTGTTCTGTTCAGCCTATAGGTATTAATACTTTTGGAAAAATACCAAGCCAAATAGCTAGTTATCTGAAGTTGCTTAATCCGCACGAGTATACTGGCCATAGTTTTAGACGGTCATCTACCACCATACTTGCAGATGCAGGAGCAGATGTTCTAGAATTAAAAAGACATGGTGGTTGGAAGTCATCAACGGTGGCAGAATCTTACGTGGAAGAATCCGTTCAACATAAGGTCGCGATATCAAATCAAATTTTGGGCAGAGGTCCAGCTGAGACGGTGGCAGCATCTTACGTGGAAGAATCCGTTCAACACGAGGTCGCGATATCAAATCAAATTTTGGGTAGAGGTGCAGCTGAAGAAGCAAACTCAAGCAATGCTACTACCGATATACTTCCTTCTACATCAAGAAGTCACGAGATTCCTCAAATTCTTATTAAAAATTGTACTAATTGTAAAGTAAATGTACATATTTACAGAAATGAATAAAATATCTTACTGATATTTTTCTTATTATTCTATTAGTTAAAATTGTGCAATAAAACCCGTGCAATAAAAACTTTTATTGCACGGGTTCAATAAATGCTAACTTTTTACCCTAAAAATCATGTAAAAAGCTATCACTTTTTACATGATCGTAGATAAAAGTAATTTTTTATACCGGGCTCTTTTTTTATCATTACACATAGCATTTTCCCTATGTGTAATGATAAAAAAAAAATTGTCAATGCATTAGCGATATAGTCACTGTATAGTAGACAACCAGTTATACACGCGTATTTTGACAAGCAGGAGCTGTCATAAGATTTTTATCAGTCAATTTTCGTTAAACTTTTTATTAAAATTTTAAAATAAAAATTGAGTTTGTAGCAGAAACACTGTACGATACACGTGTTAAAATGTTATTTTATTTTGCTTATTTTAAATTGCTCCAGTTCCTAATCACCCTCGTGTCGCAAATCTTACTCGCAAAATAAAATAGCACTTTTAACAATTATATCGTAAATAACTAATTTTGTACAATTTTTCTTACATTTTTAAAATTCGAAATAATATCACGTCGTCAACATCATAATTGCTACATTAAGGATTTCTCGCCATTTCCCACTGGCCCCGTAACGTCGATACAAATAAAATAATATTCTGGAGATCCGTTTCTCTTACTTCTACCATAAATTATTTGTAAGGAAAAATTAAACTTTGCAGCGTACATAAAACCTTTTATATTTATTACGAAACTGTTAAAATTTAGCGCGAAAGTATTTGATTCGGCAATAATACTTGTACTGGTAATACTGGGCGATACAGAGCAAAATAAAGCTTAGAAGAATTAGGTTATGGTTTTAATAAAGAAAATGCAGAATATCACTTGGAACAAAATAATTAGTTTATTATAACAATTAAACGAACTTAAATGTGAAGTCTAACATCATAACAAGTTCTCGAAATGTCCACCTTGTCTTTCAAGGCAATAAGCAAGGCGATCTTGAAAGCAACGAAGTGTATTTCTAATAAATTCTGGCCTTATTCCATTACATGCAGTACGTATACGCTCTTTTAGTTCATTCAAGTTGCGTATTTGTACATTGTTGTAAATTTTACTTTTTAGGTAACCCCAAAGAAAATAGTCATTTGGAGATAAATCAGCTGATATTGGAGGCCATAGTATGGGACCAAATCTACCAATCCACCGTCTTTGAAATAAGTTATTTAAAAAATTCCTGATAGCGTTAGTAGAATGTGGCGGGGCCCCATCCATTTGGAACCAGGGTTAATCAACATTCATCATCTCAATTGATGGAATGATATGGTCTCTTAACAAATTCAAATATTTCACTGCAGTGAGGTTACCGTCAATAAAAAAATGGGCCAATAAGTCTATCGCTTATTATTCCAATCCAGACATTAACTTTTTGAGGGTACTGTGTTCGGGTCAGGTTTTGAGCGTGAGGATTTGTACGGGACCAGTACCTAATGTTTAATATTTAAATGAAATGTTTTTAGTATGTCTAGGTTGGCAACGATGAGCAGCTAAGTACAGAGCAACGCGCTCATTGAGGTTGTTGACATGTAACCGTTTTAGCTGAAATAAATAGTTTACTTGCACAAGGAGTTTTATTTAAAAGAACCCTAAATATAATACACCTAATGGATTAATGGATAGGAAATTTAATAATTTTTCATGGATAAATGTAGGGTACAAACCGAAAGTTCTGAGAGTTGACTTCACCGTTTACGGTAAATGTAGCCTCATTAGTAAAAATTATTTTATTTAAAATTTCTTGGTTTTCATTTAACATGTTAAACATTATTTCACAAAACTCAGTATTTTTATCTTATCCTCTTCGAAAGGCTCTTGATGATTTGATATTTTGTATGGCCTATATTTAAATTCGTTCAGAGTTTTGTATACCGAACTGTACGATACTCCAAAATGTTTAGCTACATCTAAAAGCGATCCTACAGACCGTTCCTCTACGTAACACAGGATACCTATTTAATTTCATGTCTTCTGTTCGAACATGATTGGTTCTATTTCTTTTTTTGTGAGAATTTAGAACACATTTTAACCATCTTCTTGAAATTTTTTAAAAAAGTTCAGAATTGTTTTTGCACAAGGTATAGGCCTGTCTGGATAATTGACGGGAAACATGTCTCTAACTTGCCTTAAACTATTATTTTTCTGGGACCACATTACTATTGCCACCTTTTCATTTCTGTTGTATTTATCCATGATTTATAAATAAATTATCTATTTTTTAATAAAATGTATTTAATTTATGACTTATGTTTGAATAAAAATTTAGAAATATTAGACATAAAAAATGTTTTTCCCGTCATGGCAACCTGATTTAAAAATTAAGGTATGCTATACGTAAATTCTTCATTGGTGTATAACTGGTTGTCTACTATACAGTGACTATGTCGCTAATGCATTGACAATTTTTTTTTTATCATTACACATAGGGAAAATGCTATGTGTAATGATAAAAAAGAGCCCGGTATATAAGTGTGTACAAACATCAAAAAAAACGTTATGAGTTACCTATAGAAATTAGGAATTGTGTATATATAATTTAAAGTAGGTTAGTTAGTTAGTAAACGTTGCATAATTGGTATTTGTATTGAATTTATTGTATGTATTAATAGCCATTGTGTAATAAATGTAATGTAAGTATATTAGTCCATAAGTCTGTTTTCTGTTATTTTCTTTATTAGATTAAATTGTTTCATGTAAACAACAAAGTATTGTTATGTCAGAAAATGTAAAAATAATACCAATTGCTAAAATAAACGTATATGTATATTAACGTAAAATTTAAAATTAAAAAAGTATTGTAACAAGTTGGAACTTGTTCGCGACTATACCGGAAAGGGCAGTGGCAACTATAAGGGACAGACGTCACGCATTCGAGAGAGAATTAGAGAATTCTAATATATTAGTTATCGCGGAATATACTAAAATGGAAACTTCTGGAATCGATACGTGCATATATGAAGGTTACAGCCGGTGAAGTGGTTCATTAACTGTTTAGTTGTTGACGCGGTGTGGCAAGAGACAAACGAAATGTCACTGAATTGTCACTTAGTTAAGAATGTTTGAAGCAGTGTACCACAAGTTGTGATGGGTGTGATTTTCAAGAATGGAAAACCGTGCAAGAGGATGTAATAATTCTCCGGGCAGTTTTTGTTATGTTTGTGGATTATATGTTACAAAATCGCAAAATAAGTGAATTAACTCAAAGATGTACGAACAATATTTTGGCTTGAAAATTAAAAATCAATATAAAAGATGGGCACCAATTATATGCTGTATTTCGTGTTATGCCAAATTAACTCAGTGGAACAAAAACAAGAATTCTTCTGAAGTCCTGTCAGAATGGCCAGTGGTTTGACGTGAACCAGCAGATCACGATGCCGAAAGGCGGGTCGGTGGCCTGCAGGTTTGCTGCGGGCGACAAATTTCAAGATCACGTCACGGACTGTTACTTCTGTCTTGTAATAATTGAAGGGTTTTCAAAAAGAAACAAACACAAGGTAATGTATGTAAGCAAGCCGTTGAAAGGAACTGATTGTGCGCTTCCAACTCCAATGCATTCAAATTCTTCTCCAAATTTCACGGACGAAAAAAGTATAAACGATGTTTTGAATATGTCATTTGCAAGTGATCTGACGTATGTTCCTTCTGACGAACCACGTCTTATTACTGAATCAGATCTGAATGATTTGATACGGGATTTGGGTTTTAAGAAAAATCACAAAATTTGGGATCTCGATTAAAAGAATGGAATCTTATACATTCCACTACAAGAATCTCTGTATTGGAGAATCCTCACGAAAAATTCAGGTCATTTTACAAAGTTGAAAGAAATTTCTGTTACTGTACTGATGTAAATGAACTTTTCTATGAAATGAGTATTGAATATAACCTTCAGAATGGCGATTGGTCATCGACTCGTCGAAAACAAGTCCCAAGGCCGTTTTATTTTATAATGGTAACTAGAACCCATCAATTCCAATGGCTCATTCTACAAACACGAAAGAAACGTATGACAGTATGTCAACTATATTAAATCTCATTCAATATTGAAATCATCTTTGGTATATTTGTGGTGATCTTAAGGTTATGTCCTTATTACTTGAACTGTAAGTAAGGTTTACCAGATATTGTTAGTTTTTTGTGTGTGTGGTGGGATAGTCGAGCAGTTCAGCATCATTATAAAATAAAAAAATGGCAGCGACGGACCAGCATTGTTCCTGGAGGATTTAATATAGAATTTCAGTCGTTAGTGGATTCTAATTTGGTGATTCTACCCCTTCTACATATTAAATTAGGATTGATTAAGCAGTTTGTCAAAGCACTAGAAAAGAATGCAACTATTTCAAATACTAAAGGGATAAGATTCCAAAGCTGTCTGATGCGTAAGTTCACGATGGAATATTTGTTGGTTCATAAGTTAAGGAGCTATTCAAAGATGATAATTTTGAATAGCATGAATGATTTAGAGCTGGCAGCATGAACTTCTTTTAAAAATGTTTGCAAATATTTCCTGGGAATTCAAAAGAGTGAAATCTAGATATCGTGCTAATTTTCTAGAAAGCTATAAAATTTTATGGTGCCATGCCGTATGGCGCACAAAGTTCATTTTTTGCTTTGACATTCGGATTTCTTTCCTGCTAATTTAGAAAAGACGAGTGATGAACAGGGGGAAAGGTTCCATCAAGAGATTTCAGAAATGGAGAAACTATATCAAGGTAGGTCATGATGGGAGATTTTTGCTAGTTTCTCATTAGAAAAGACAACAGGTAACATGAGATGATGAAATAATTATATTTTTGCAAAACTTTGATAAATCAGCAATTTTCCTTTGTGTGGAGTTATAAGTGTTTTTGTATTCTTGATACTAATTAAACAAAAAAAAATGTCAAAATGTTTGTACAGCACGCAGACTGAAACCTGGCCGATGAGATGCCCTTCTTACAAGATGCGCAGTGAATTCTTATAATATTAGTATAAGCACGAGCAGCTGGTCATTTCCTTTTTCCGAATACTTTCTCTGTCTCGCACTGACCTATAAGACTCCGCCCATCGGCCAAGACTCAGTCTGTGTACTGTACTTGTCTATTTCTTTTTATAACTTCTTTACTTTTAACAAGTTTTCTAAACACAATATTATTGTTTATCTACTAGCGGAGTATGATTATAACTCTAAAACTAAACGTGGTGGAAAGATTTGTTTTTTGGAAAAGTACACCTATTTTTACAACAGTTATAGAAAAAAAAGTAAAATTGTCGACTAGAGTTATTAGAAAGGTATTAGCATTGTTAAAATGACAGATTGAACTGTATTACAAAACTCGTGTCGGCCAGGGTTATTAGTGCATATTTTTTATCTTTTAAAACGTATTATTTTTGAATGCACGAAAAACTTATCATCTAAATCGACATAATAAATGAATATCTACTGAATATAGAATAATAAAGCTTTTTAGAAAGTTAATTTCCGAAATTCTCTTCGTTAAATAGCCAAACTCCAAAGTGAATAAGTGAGGGTAATTTATAAAAGCAATCGTTCGTGAAACCTTATGAAAACGAAGTGAAATTAAGACAATAGCCACGCATTAACTTTGATCGTATTTATTTTACTATTGCCGGAATATCAGGAATACACTTTAAAAATCATTACCATGCAAACGATACTTACGTTATAAAAGCCCTCCTGGATCAATTCATACCCGATGGTTATAATGCCTGCGTTACTTATGATTGAATTCGGCTCTCTGGACAATTGCCTAGTAATGGGGTCGTGACAATCCTTAATTAAAGTAACTGAATCACCCTTTATGCTGAAACCTAATCGGTGCCACCTATCAATTAAGAAAAATATGTCAAATAGGGGCTGTTATTGAAATTGGTAGGGTGATAGTGCCAAAAATGGCACATTGGCACACGTAGATATCATTAGGAGGTGTGAAGTTTATAGTCAACTGGATCAAGGGCATAACATAATGAGATTTTGCTGAGTTTGGCTTCGTCTTCCTCTTCTTGTTGTAATTTTTAGTCAGGCCTCTGGTCTTTTACTATTAATCAGTTTGAGAATAATCTTGATGTGGTAGATTAGTCACTAAGCTCATTTAGGATACATCACAGAGCTACCAGCCTAAGGCGGCTATGCTGCAGGAAATTCGGCGTGTCATATATCATCGCCGGGGAAAGCGTTATGCTGTTTTGATTTTCTAAGGTAGAATTCTGTGGTTGATTAATTTTTCAATGGTGATGTTTGTGTCTCGTTGTGTGTGAATGTCTTTCATGAACCAGGGAGAATTTGAGGTGCGTTGCTGCGACGTTTATCCATATTTGGGAAGCGTATGTCATCATAGGTCTGAGAATTTGCGTGTAAATTTTTAATTTCTTTAGTGCAGATAAAGTGCTGGCTGCTCGCAGTAGAGGCCACAATTTGCCTCTAGCTATCTTGGTCCTTTTGCATGTGATCTTTACATGGTAGTGGAGTAGGTAAGCCATTTGACTTTGGGCGTCCATGGAACAACTTCTGCATGATTTATGCAGATATGGCCTTGTATTGATTTAACTTTCCTTCTGAAGACTAAAGCTTGCGATCTATCTCTATTAATGGCAATTTGTCAAGTGTGACCCCAAGCACTGATGTTATTTATTGCGTATTGAAGGTTTCGTGGAGCTATTTTGGGGCTAATGGATGGACTCGGTCGAAGGCCTTGGAAATGTGCAGGAATACAGCTGTAGTGGTATTGTTTTTGTAAAAAGATTCATGATTATGTTCCGTAACCCTGGCGAGTGGCGTGATGGTAAAGTGGTTCTTTCTAAATCCATGTTGTTCATCCAGAATTATATGGTTCTCGTTAGAGTGTTCAGTAATTTTGATAAGGATTTGCTTTATAGATACTATATTGCTAATTGCTCATAATAGGCTTATCGGCCTACAGCTCGATGGGTACCAGAATCGTGATGACAGAGGCGGGTTTCCAGATGTTTGGGTAAGAATAAAGCTTGAATATAGAATTTATGATTGATAATAAGAACATAAATGCTTTGAAAGGCATGTTTTTAAGCATTTGATTAGAAAATTAATCAGGGCGTGGGGTTTTCTTTGATTTGAGGTCTTTCATGATGTTGTTGATAATTTCGGGAGTGATATAGTCAATGGTTGGTGTTATGTGTAGCTTCAGATTCTCGTTAACTGATTAGTGGATGTGGGCTATGTGGGTGAAGTTTGCGTTCTTCCAGTTTGGAGAGTACTGGTTCTCAACCTGGTTCTCCAGGCTTCCTGATTTTTCATCATTAGTAATGTAGGTGTCGTTATTTTCTTTCAGAGGTGGTATTTCTGGATTCTTCCCTCGCCAGCTTCCATAAACCTTTTGGACCATCGCCTATGTTTTTTAATGTGCAATGCCATCTATTTTCTTTATGTTACATTATAGCCTCTTTTACTTCCTTTTGTTTGGTGTTAAGTGTTGTTTGGATTTGTGGGTCAAGTGTATCATCTATGTTTTGGATATTGTGGCGGTAGTTACTGCTTCTTGGAGTTTGCCTTGGCAGGTTTTGATGGCCACTCCAATCTCTTCTTCTGTTTTTACTAGAGGTATTGCTAGTATTATGTTGGACAGGGTCTTATTGTATGTGTTCCAGTAAAAACTGCAGTCACACATTTTGCTTAATATAGTAATATAAGAAAGTAATACATGTTTTATTTAATTTTATGTAGTAAAACAATGGATTTTTTTTTGGATAAGCTTCAGTATTAATTGTAATCATTATAATAATTTTTGGTCAATCATTTTTTTAACATTAACAAATGACATCATTGAAGAGGTAATCGAAATTCCAATGAAATGATCATTTCAGAAATCCAAAGTTTTAAATAAGAAAAAGACATTCGCAAAAATGAAAAATATCTGCCTGCATTTTTGAGGTAATCAAGTGTTTATGATTTTATTTTAGCTTCTCTTGATGCCAATGTGTCAGATCACGTTCCCCAAAAAATTTCAAATTTGTGTCTTTAAAAATAAGCGAGCTATGAGGCTGGGGAATTTAATGTGAATCACCCTGTATTGAAAAATAAAATATATTTCATGTCAAACAACATTTTCTTTTATTATAAAATAGATTCGGTTTTTACTTGATGTAGTTCCACATTACAAACGTAAATAAAACAAAACAAACTTATTGAACACTGGCTTCTTCAGCAATAACTAAAAATACAAGTTACAAAGTACATATCTTTAATGGACGATGGACATAATTTTAACGAAGATTTTTCTGTGTTAGGCGTACAACATAAGAATATAAAACTGAATTTCTTAGAAGTTCTAAATATTAATAAACACAAAAACTCTAATTTTCTTTTAAATGATGAGGATGTAAATAAATCTCTTTTATTTAATTTATTTGTTTAGTAGTATAGTACACATAGTTTTATGAGGGGTTTTCACCCACTTCCCCCTTTTTTGCCTTTATTTTTCTTTTTACTTTCTTATACGTAGTATAAGGAAGTATTGTGAATTTTCGACCTCGAGATTTTTGCAGATGTCCACGTTTTGAAGTCCCCTGATTCCGAAAAAGTCTTTTTTAAAAAATGTCTCTCTCTGTGTGTGTGTGTATGTCAGTGTGTGCGTGTGTGTAATCACGATAGCGGTCAAACTGCTATGGATATCAATTCCAAATTTGTATTTATGAATATAATCTCCCTCTTAAGACCTAATTAGATTTTCAGTAAAATCGGCAGACCAGAAGTAGTAGTTTACTTCAGAGAAAAAATCGAATTTTGCCAATTATGCGGCAACTACTCAGTTTAAACAAATGTATAAAGAATTCGTATATACTCATAATTAAATTTGAAAAAAATTTTATGAAAAAAGTTTTTCGAAATTCCTACCGGAAGTAGGTCTTTTACTCTTATCGAAAATCAGTTTTTTACGAATATTTCGCAAGCCATGCTCCTTAGACAGATACGTTACGAGTATAAAAGTATTTATAACTTAATTTTCAATACCTTTTGTATAACATTTTTTTCAAAATTCGGACCGAAAGTAACACTTTTACTCTTATCGCATTGCGATTTTTGCAAATATGTCGTAAATTATGCATTCTATATATATTTATCAAGAGTATAAAAGTATTTAGAGCTAGATTTGGAATGTTTTTTGTATAAATAAAATATCAAAATTCGGACCGGAAGTAATACTTTTTCTCTTAGCGAGTAGCATTTTTTGCAAATATCTCACAAAGTATGCACTAGAAGTACTTAGAATAGGATTTTGAATCATTTTTGTATAAAAGAATATCCAAATTCGGACCTAAAATAACACATTTACCCACAGGCGTATTTTTAAGAGGGTAAAAGTATTTAAAGCTTAATTTAGAACAACGTTGCATAATTTGAAAGGCACATATGTTGAAAGTTGAGTGGTGCCCACACCTCATTTTCTTTTTTCTTACCTCCTACACCGACACACATGAGATATATACTTTGTAACTTGTATTTTTAGTCATTGCTGAAGAAGCCACTGTGTTGTGAAACAATTGTCCAATTTTTAGTAATTAAAGTATAGTTCAAAAAGTTTGTTTTGTTTTATTTACGTTTTTTATTATATTGTTAGGCCGTGAACTTTTCAGGCAAACCTCGTAGTTACTCATAACTAAAAATTTGAAAGCATATTTCTACTTGTTCTCTAGATTTTTATTTTAGTATTAAAGCAGGACTCAAGGATATTTACACTCACTCTCCATCCGCAATGGACGTATCAAATGATATGTAATTGTTAAACTCGGGCAATCCATCAGAATCTTCGTAATATAGAGCAACCTCTGTTCCGATAAATATAGCTAGTTGTTCATCCCCTTCATCGCTGTAAACTGTAAATATCGGAGCTGTACCACCTAGGAATGGCAAAAAAAGAAGATTATATATGAGATCATTTCGGAAACTTGATAATTTTGAGTACAGTACCAAAGTATCTGGATACTATTAAAATTGAAAAATCTTTGGGAAATCCATGTGAAAACAGCTTTCCCGTACTGAGTGATGTTTCCGCCTTTTCCGTCAATCTGTAAGCCCAATCGCTCTTTGTGTATTCTAACGTTTCGTCGGTCTTATTTGGACATCTTCCGATTATTCGTGTAACACCATACGGCTCGTTCCAAAGGCCGGCTCCTTCCAGCAAATCGACCATGTCTAAACAGAAACCGATAATATTGGAATGGGTAAATAAAATTGTATTAGATAATAATAATTCTATTATTTTAAGAATTTACCCATACATGAACATACAGCACTAATTTACAAAATAATTTTTTTATGTACATTTCATTATTAATTTTTTTAATGAACAGTTTTTGAGATACTGTGGTTTTTTAATTTTTTTTCACGTTTCTTCAACTCTTTTCACTTTAAAACCATATCTCTAGCTAGATGTGTCTGATTTGATCATTCTTGGTACCAAATCAAATACATTGAAATGACGAACAAATGCATATAATGGGATCTTTAATTGGTTAAGCGATTCAAATGTAGTCGATGGAAATATTCTAGGTCTAAAAAAAAACGGACGAAGCCGGAAACATAGAAATCGATTAAAAACGTCGGGATTTTCTTCACATAAGAACATACAGTTTATAATTTTACGCAAAAAATAACACCAACCAGAAGAAAATCGACCGAAAACGACAAAGTGATTAGAGACTGAGTGAATAAATCCAAATTCCACATTTTCTGAACATATTAATTTTTTAGACAATTTATTGAGTTTAAATTGCTTGCAATATACAGGGTCTACCACTTAAAACTCCCAGGTAAAATATCTCGGAAACGAATAAAGATATTTGAATTTTGTCAAAAGCAGTTACTAAACAATGTGATCGACTCTGGTTTGCTCTCACAATTGTGTTTTTTATGTGAATATATAGATGGCACTGCGATGAAAAGAATTTTTTTAATCGACATAATATACATTTGTTTTTTATTTGAAAGTGTTAAAATTAATGTAAATTTTATTATTTGTTCTTGATTGTTACCTACATAACGTATATCGCCTTAGTAATTCTCTTCCGCAAACATTTATAAATGTATTTTTACTAAGTTTTTGAACACTTGCATAAATTGTGTTATAAATGTCGCTCATATCTGTTATGGATTCCTTGTAAACTTCAGCTTTCAAGTAACCCTACAAGAAAAAATCTAACTGGATTAGATTCCGCGAATAAAATAAAGACAAAAATTGAAATTATTCTTACTTTGTTTAATGACGAATATTTATGAAACCGTTAAATTTTGGAAACTAACATAAATTATAAAATTTATATTCATTTTAATACTCTTTCAAATAAAAAAACAAATCAAGATTATGGTAATCAAAAAAATTCCTTACATCGCAGCGCCATCTAAGTATATATTCACATAATAAAACACAATTGTGAGAACAAACTAGAGTTGATTACATGCTTTAGTAATTGCTTTTTACAAAATTCAAATATCTATATCCGTTTCCGAGATATTTGTCCTGGGAGTTTTAAGTGGTACTCCCTGTATATATTCCTATGTAGGTTGGCAAAAATAAAAATAAAACAAACACTAAATTGGGAAAATATATAGGAAAAAACCCAACTTATTATTCAAATTAACAATAAAAGAAGTAAATGAAAGTATGCTCACCTTGTTGTGCAGTAATTGGTAAGGTGTATGTTGCTTGTAGGGCAATCATGAAAAGAAACTTAAATACACCTATCTTCAGCCTAGATCGAAAATCGGACATCGTTCGTGTAATCTTGTTCATGGTCTCCACCATCCTGTATCATTCAACATAATTCTACGTTTTTGCATTATAATATATTGATAAACAATCAATCAAGAGAGAAATAAATTAATATGTAAAACACTTAAGCGTTCCTGAATTGCATACGCACTTTAGGATTATTCTAATTAATTTATCTTTTTCTAATTTGATGCCATAATAACGGTATTAACGCATCGAAAATGATGCGTTTATAACTTATAAGCACTTAAGATTATCTAGTTCAATTTAGTGTTTTGAGGGTGGTTACTTGTAATTTGTAATTCTAATGTTAAAAAATCAAATTGAAATCTATATGTTCAATGTGCGATGTGTAAAATATGCATAAAAATGAAAAGAAGTAAAATATTTTAAAACTATAACAATTTGTGTTCATCGAAAATTTTTCAAGTTTTAGAAATATATATCACTATGGGCAAAATAAATAAAATGAAGTTCGAACGATCCATTATTCAACAAGAATCAATTCAAATATTTTATTTAAAATTATGTTGTTGAATTATAGTTACTTTATACATTGATAGATACCTAAAATGTACTTGGTATTTATACTAACACCAGGCAAACTACTCGTACTTGTTGATAGAATATTTTAATGAAAACTGTTATGTCCATCAACTGTTGTAGTTTCGTTTCAACATCCTGGATTGTTTGTATTAGTTTGAGATGCGAACAAATGAGACATTTTAATCTTTTTGTTTAAGGAGGATTCAATATAATCCTCAGCTACAGCTGAGGACTTCCAACCCCCGTGATGTTTTAAGGTCAGCAAATCACCACCATGATTCGCCAAATGCGTTACACTAGGTCTTCTAAAACAGTGTCCTGTAAAAAGTCTGGATTTGGCAATTTCAAAAAACCCGCAATCTCCTTCGAAATTTTGCCAAGAAAAATCGCTTATCACTAGTATTAATAGGCCGTAAGTTATAATATTTCTTAATTAAATCGATCCATATTGTATTTGTAATTCTCGTCTACAAGTTCCGTTGTAACCTATTATCAAAATCATTGAGGAAAAATACTATGGAGACGCTGTAAAGCATCTTTGCTGTACTCTCAAAACGGGAGCATTGTGCGGGGCTAAGTGTGGGACCAATATGGCTGCCTCACCTAGTCCAGATTTCTGAAAATTATAATCTGTCATGTCTTTTAATATATAACTTATTATGTAACTCTAATACACCATACACTTAACAAACAGTCCACTTTTTACCAACACTACCGGTTTGACGTAAGTGTAATATCAATATGGCGGACCTGTACCCGGTTTGATCATGTGACGTCGTCTCCCTATCTATTCTTTCTCAATGATCAAAACTACCTACAAATTAATATGTAAAGCTGGGATATATGTGAAAAATGTACTTATACTTTCATTGCTAAATATATTTTATTAATCTGACTCTCGTATAAATTTGAAAATATCTATTTCTTTTAAGGTTTTAGATTTCTTTCGCAGATAACCTCGATCAGAAAATACTGCAATACTCGTATATCTGCAGTAGTATACTTTGGAGATTTCTAGACCCACCTATAGTATACATCAACACACAACTATATTATTGTGATCATATGTATTCAGTACTACCCTCAACTGATGCGCGGAAAACAAGATTCAGAGATATGCTACCATAAAACATTTAACGTTTTGATGGTTATGATAAGAAAATGTCCGTTTCTTTTGTTGTTTATGCCGATTTTGAAAGTATTCTCCAACCAATTTTCATGTGTAACGGTGATCCAACTAATTCGTATACAAATAAAACATTCAAACATATTCCCTATAGTTTTGCATATGAAATTGTGTGTTCGTTCGATTCAAATTTAAATAAATTTGTCACGTATGCCGGTTGGGGGTGGTGGTAGTGGTGGGTCTAGAAATCACCAAAGTACATACTATCTGCGTCCTTATACAGTGTGTCAATAAAGTAAGGAACACCCTAAATATCAGCTTTAAAACATATCTCTAGCAAAAACGCTCAGACACCTATTTTTTTATTTTTGAAGGCGCATTTTCTTAGATTAAATTGAAGTATACAGGGTTATCAAAAAAGAAGATATGACGTTATCATGTGTTTTTTTAAATGGAATACCCTGTATATTTTTAAGAAAATCAAAAGAGCTTCTCATGAAGATTTCAACGATATATGAGTTGTTGGGGATATCTTTAATATTTACTTGTAGAAATTGAAAAAACACTTTTAGTGGAACTACATGATAATTTTTGGTAATTTTAATCTTTGAACGTTGTCATGACAGAATTGTCAGTATGGAAGGTGACGTCTTATCTAATTAGACAGTGACTAACCACTAACCACCGTTAGTTTGTTTGGCCTTGCTTGTTTTATAATTGCCATTTCTTTTGATAAAAATGGGTCTAAGTGAGAGAGAACGGATTGAGATTCTTATGATGATTGGTTATGGTGACCGAAGAAGGAGTACAGTGGAAGTTTGCGAACTATTTAATGCAGCGCATCCTAATCGGCAACCAATAACTCGCTCAACTGTAAGTAAAATACTTCTAAAGTATGAGGAGTACGGAAATGTTAGGGATCTACCTAAAACTGGGCGACCAAAAGTGGATGATGAAACTAAGTTAAATGTTCTTTTGACAGTGCAAGATAATCCGAATTGTGCTACTCATCAAGCAGCTTTAAACTTTAATTGCAGCCATGAGACTGTTAGAAAAATTTGGCATAAACAGAAATATCATCCTTATAAAGTGCATCTTGTCCATGAATTGTCGGAAGATGATTTTGATCGCCGTTTGGAGTTTTCAGAAAACTTGCAAATACTTTGTGAACGTGATGAAATGTTTGCTAGAAACATTTTATTTTCAGATGAGGCAACTTTTTCTTTAAACGGAACAGTTAACCGACAAAATTGTAGATACTGGACAGAACATAATCCTCACTGGATGCAGGAAGCTCGAAGTCAACACCTTCAGAAGGTGAACGTCTGGGCTGGAATACTAAAAAATAGGATTTTAGGACCTTTCTTTTTTGATGGAAATTTAAATGGGGATATCTATTTGGATTTTTTACAGTTAGAGCTTCTTCCTGCGCTTGTGGAACTTTATCCTGATCCAAATACCCCTGACAGTCCTAGTAATGAAATCTGGTTCCAACAAGATGGGGCACCTCCTCATTATTCTCGACCTGTACGTGACTACCTAAATTTGATTTTTAATAACCGATGGATTGGCAGCCGTGGGGTTGTTGAGTGACCAGCTCGCTCCCCTGACTTAACACCACTAGATTTCTTTCTGTGGGTTACCTAAAAAGCAAAGTTTATGTAAATAGACCTCAAAATATTAATGATTTAAAAGAACGCATACGCCAAGAGATCCGAAGAATCACGCCAGATGTAATCAGCAATGTTCAGAATGAGTTTATTTCTCGCCTAGGCTACTGTCAGGTTGTGAACGGGCAGCAATTTGAACATTTACTTAAGTAAATTTTTGTTTTAGATTTAAAAATAAACAAGTTAAACTCTATTGTAATTATTTTATGACGTTCTTTTCTTCACACCATTCTTCAAATTTCATTCTTATACTGCTTCTCATAATTGCTACGAGGTTTAGTGGCAATTTACAGCAATTTCTCTACATTTTGGAATCCCTATTATTTTTATAAAATTTTTTTTTTAAAAGGGGCATATTAGAAAAAATAACATAAAGAAATGTCTAAGACTCTTATTGTACTCGTCCATAGGACACTCCGCGCTGGCGTGCTTGTCGTGTCGAAGTTATCAATTCGCAAACGCAACACAAAATATAATTTCGCGGCCGTTAATGTAAATAAATATTTTAACATATGTTTAATCGTTTGTTATCAGTAAGACAGAATATTTCGTGTTTTATTATAAACCTTTAGGATACATATTAATATTAGAAGCAATAAAATCTAAATTTTTAGAAAAATTATAATTTGTAACCGTAACACGTTTTCATTTTGATTATAAATAAGTTGTTATGAAGTTTCGGAAATTGAATTAGCAATTTTATTTTTATTTTTTAAAGAATCGTCTCTAAAATAATGGCCTGCATATTGCTTACTCTTCGGCAACTGTAAATAATTTGCTATTAAACTCGGTATTTCCCATATAGCATGTACTCCAATAATTTGTGCATAGCACCTTTATTTGCTAGTAACTCAAAAATAACCGACTATAGGTAACATGTTTCGGACGAAGGGCGATGTATGTACGATAAAAAAATCTGTGATCTGGGTTCGTAATGGTAAAAGTGCGGTTTATGTCCGTTTTTGTATTACGAACAATAAGATAAGAACATGAAGCCGTCATGAATGTCATCAATGGTTATTTTTGTTAACTCATCACGTCTCATGGCTCTTGATATTCCCATAATCAAAACTACCTATAACACGAACAGTAAATTAAACAATTTATAAGAGAACTTTGTTTAAATCAATGTACCTTCCACAAAATTATCAGCAAAGATTCGATATAAAGAAAAAAGAAAATACATCCTTCTGCTCTAAATGCTAGAGTACTGAAGTATACTTTAAGAAACAGAATTTCGCCTACAACAAGTGGAAGAAGTTGCGCAATGTTCGAAACATATCTAAAAAAAAGTAAACATCAGAAGTAATGTATCTTACTCTTTAACACCAACAACAGAAAATTAAGAGGTTAAATTAAAAGTTAACAGGATTAAAGCTAAAGCAACGGTAGATTGTTATAGAGAATCGACGACACTGCTGAGAGCGGTGTTTGACAGCATATTTTCCCAGGTAACATATCCAATCAACATATGCTTATTGGAAGGCAGTTTTCCGAATGAATTAAAAATTCCTAGCAGTGATGTGAATGATGAAAACAACTACCGACCAATATCGATTTTGCCTTCAATTTCTAAAATTTTCGAGCATGATATTTTGACATGCCTAGTCAATTATCTTGAAGGAAATAAACTTTTGCCCTGTGTTCAACACGGATACAGAAAAAATAGATCAACAAGCACTGGTATTATTAATATATTTAATAACTGCTAGATGCATTAGACAACCAAGAACATCCAGAACTGATATGTTGCGACTTGACACGTGCCTTCGATACAGTTAACCACACCATATTGTTAAGGAAGTTGAGCCATTATGGTGTTAGAGGAATTAGTGGTATTTAAGTAACAGGAGTCAATACGTGGAATTTGCAGGACATAAGTCTGGTTTGGTGCATGCCAAAGAAGGCGTACCACAAAGATTATTCCGGTAGACGGCATTTGCTTATATGCGAATGATATGTCGATACTGGTCAAGGGATCTCCAAAACACGCGAGAGAACATAAATCTCAAATGGTACTGAGTGAAACAGAGAAATAGTTCTCTGTGAATGATTTACGTGTAGAAGAAAACAAAAACACAAGGTTTCTGGGTCTCACAGGGGATAATAGACTCAGCTGGTCTGTGCATGTACGAGGCACTGCGGAAAAAGTGACCTCCACAATGTATACCATAAGGAGAATAAAATCCATCGCTAATCACAAAGCTGCGCGAATGACATACTATTTTCATAGTGTGGCTAGTTGCTTGATACAGATTTAGGGTATGTCTTGCGATAGTGCACGAATTTTCTTTTTGCAGAATAGGGCAATAAGAGCGTTATTGATCTAAAGACGAATGAAACTTGTAGACTGGCATTTATAATCCATCCCATCAAAATACGTTTACAACATCGATAAATTCCCGAAAAATAGCGACACACACTTCTACACAACGCGAAATAAGGACTTCTTAAAAATATCATATTATCGACTGGCAACAACCCAGTGATATAAGGACTACTTGGGCCCAAAGTCCTTAATGAACTAATGGGAATCAATGGTGATATTATGCCGAACATCAGCAGAAAGGATTACGTTCATAGAATTAGACATTTTTTATTAGAAAATTCTTTCTACTCCGTGCAAGAGTTTTAAAATCACTAAGACTAATATATTTTAAAATGTAGGTTTTCGTTTAATTTTGAAAATAAAGAAAAATCACTTAAATTCCCACTTTATTGATAACATATTATTACGATCGTTTCGACACACAGTGTCTTCTTCAGATGAAGTTGTATTACAAACTAAACTAATTGTGTTACAGTATTTAAAATGCAAAAAAAATACAGTCATTACGAAATATTTAGAAAATAATTTAATAATGGGTAATTTATGTCCTATCCCTAAGTATTTACAAATACATGGTAATACGACGTCACTACGGGAAAACCAGTAAATTTAGTTGTGGAATAAATTTAATAATGGAGAACTCCCAAGTTCTATTTGATTACTAAGTAAAAGTTGTATATTTTTATGTTTCAAAATTTCCATAGTTTCAAACAAATTTAATTTCTGAGATTTATTTACTGTGTGTAAAATTTCAAAATTATGGTTAAAGCTATGAGTTTCCTCTCTCAAATGAAAAACATAATGTGAATCATCTTTTTTTTGTTTATTTTTTTTAATAATTGAACTTAAATAATTGTTAGCTGTGAAGGCTATGTTATAGTTATTCTTATATAGGCAGGATTTTTGAAATCTTGTATGTAAAATTCCCCGTATGCGTTAGTGTGCTATAAATTAATATCTTTCTTGTAACAATCTTATTGAGGAAATTGTGAATAATGTCTGGGTTATAATTAGGGCGCGGACACGAAAGGTTGGTGACTCATCACCCATGGGCGCACTATTGAAATGTTGTATTTTTAAAGAGGTTTTAATTTTATTTATAAAATTGGATAACAAGTAGCTGGTGATCTATAAAATACAAAATACCTTATTATTTGTTCATTTTCTCTTCTGTGAGATTTGTTCTCTTTGACATCCTTGTAGATAGAGAACGTCCTTTTTACATCGCAACTTGTTATAGGTGCGTACTGGAAATATTTTTTTTATTTCAGCGTGTTTAGCATACACAATTGCCGCAATGTTATTAAATCTGGATTTCTATTAAAAACTGCGTCTAACTTTTGCCGAAAGCCACATCCGAAGTCTTTTGGAATTATTAATAGCCACATCTAATGTGGTTAATCCATTTTTTAATTTGAAATTCGATTTTCAAAATATGTGATTAGTTTAGGCAAATTTCCAAAGTGTAACAACTGATTTTGTAAATTTGGGATTTGTGTTAGTTCCTTGCACTCAGAAATACTTCGAGCATCGTCTTTAAACATGTAACGAAATGTTGTAAACTATCGAAATTTTATGCATAAAAACTATTTTTGTGTATGTTTTAGCAAAGCTAAGTGACGAACTTGCGATATTTTGGCATTCTGTAAGGATATTTTACAGACTTTGTAATAAATAATAAATCACTGACAATTCATTTTCATATCAGAAAAAGTAACATAATAGTTATTTACGAACCAAGTGCGTGAAATCATATTTCGCGAATGAGTGACCAGTTTAAAGCGCGAGCCGAAAGGCGAGCGCTTTATGGACACGAATTCGCAAAATGTTTCACGCACGAAGTTTGTACAATATTTTTTGTACGAGAACTATAATAATAATACATATTGTTAAATACGTTATCGTTTATGACACACTACTAATCTCTTGATATTAATTAAAAAAAATTGAATTGGCAGTATTGATTATTTGAAGTGACATTTAATTTAAAATTATCAAATTCAAAAAATTCTATTTCATTTCCTTTTATTTTCATAGAAAAACAACGAACTGGGTAGCATATTATTAAGGTTAGGAATTTATGATTTTAAAATGTCACTAAATTAATCAAGTTCTAGGAAGTACCAACTTTACTTTTACGCACTCGTGTTTAAAGTGACTTTTTACGCACGCAAATCGAATTGTGAAATGACAGGTTTTGATAAGCGAGTACAAAAAAAACGTTATAGATCTAAATAAATGATAACTAAAAATGTAGGCGTATGTTATTGAAACTAAATAACAGTAAGTATATACATATTTACATTATTTCTCTTGTGAAATATAAGGTAAATATAATAAATTTTAAAAACCCCTCACCCTCCCATCTACGCCGATGTAGAAAGGGTTTTACTTATAAATTCCTTTTTTGATGGGCATTTTTTGTTGTCCTTTTCAGTAACTTTTCAAGTATACAACAGATGTTGCAGTTCACCATATGAATAATGCTATTCAGAAATAATGTAAACAACACACAGTTGTTTACATTATTTCTTTGCTCCGTTGTAACTCTGTTGTAGTTTAAACCTAGGACGTTCGCCCCCTAGTTATAACCATTCTTGTAGGCTATTTGCTTGAAGTAGTTGAATTCTATATTATAGTTATCTTTAGATAAGGGAACATTAATGAGTTTATGAATTAACGAATTGAACGAAGTCATTTTATGAGAGTGAGAGAAGGATGAGTAGAGTTACCATGATTTTCATTTAATTGTTTAACATTGTACTTTAGACTATTTATTTATGCTTCATGGATTCTGTTCTAGTTATTTCTATGTAATTATTTGTTTATATGGACGCGTGTAATGTGCCTAATTGTATGACCTACACAAACAAAATTATTATTATTATTGATACGTGTTTCTCCATATCTAGACATTGTTAAAAGATGGCCGTAAATAGAGGGTTTACTGTACCTAGTACATATAAGAAGGTAAAAAGCAACTTGTTTCTGAACTTTTCTCAAAATTCAATAGACTTGTTAATATATATTATTAATACGTTACTTATTCTTTCACCCTGTACATTATATTTAATAAGTGGGATATAATATTATGCTAAACGTCATGTCCGAAATCGAAACTTCAGTAATTAAATTGTCCGAACTACTAGAGATAATGTAATATTTGACGTCCTACTAAGAGCTATTACAGTTAACTCTATCATTCGAGACAGTCTGGAATCTAATCACAAAATTAAGTTTCGGTTAACCATTTAATAGACGCCCTATTAAACATTGCCGCGTTATCAAGGCAAGTGCATGAATAATTGTCCCAAATTGTTAAATGGACCAAGTTTCAGTTGTCTAAACTATGTTGGGGGAAGCTTCAAAATAAGAATTGATAGTGAAAAGCTGAAAACCACCATACTCTTCCATACAGCGGGTATCTATAGGTATAAATAAAAATTAAATATTGTTTGTTAGCAAGCATATCACTTGAGAAAGGCCGGAGCAATTTGGCTAAGTTGTTTTAAAAAATGTTCGTAATAGTTCGAATAGGGTTTTTAGAGAAAGAAAAATTGGAAAATTTGCCCGGAAAAGTGGAAAATTCGGGAAAGTTGAAAGTGTCTTTTTCTATAGAATTATACAGTCCATATCAATTGATTTTCCGCTGTATTCATAAGTAATTCCGATATCGTCAATAGAAAGTTCGGTTGTGAACGGGACATTTCTATAATCTCCAAATGAAAGTTCAATTTTTCAAAATAAAATTCGCTATGAACAAAAGAAAGGACGGTCACTGTCAGTTAAGTTAGTCACAAGTATTCGTTTCGGTTTGGTGACAAAATGAGAGACAAAAGTGGACAAAAGTCTATGAAGAGTCCCAGTCCAAATTACAACCTGGTAACTGGTGAAATCAATTTTAGGCGGTAAAATTAAATTTAAATATCTGGTTGAAATATGAAAGCTGTACCAAATTAAATTGTATATAGATTCTTCAGAGATAAATCCACAGTTAAGGCAACAGAATGGTAAATGTAGTAATCACAACACATGAAAGTAAATAAATTTGTCTAGAAAACAAACAATGTCAAAGATCTCAAAATATTTGACAATTGACAGCAAAAGTCGAATGTAGTACTGTGTTATTTCGTCTTGTTGTCAACCAATATGAAATAACTCTCACTTAGGTCTGTTCAGAATTTCGTCTCTGTCCTTTTGGAATAAAGCATAGTACATTTAAAAAATATGGTTTAAAATAGAATCAGTAACGAAAGAACACGTTTAATAATAGTAGCGTTTAACAGAGAGGAAACATTTTAAGCACAACGTTTGATGTTAAATAAGATACTGTCCGAAAAATTGTTAAGGTATACAAAAGTGAAGACAGAAAAAACCTCAAAGGACATCGTCCACAAAAATTAACGATTGAAGAAAAAGAAAAAATATGTGACTGGGTAGATGAAAACTGCACCGCATTAACCAAAACTTTGCGCTTCAAATGTTTGGGGGTATTTGGAAAAATGTTAGCTGTTCGACCATAGAGAGGTAAGTATTCTGTATTACAGTATTCAAAATTGAAACACTCCAAAATGTCAAATACGTTCAGAAAAACAAAATTGCGAAACGACGATAGAAAGAACATACCGCTATGCTTTAAAATTTAAAGAGATGATGGGTTATCCAGGAAAAATGTTTTTTGTCGATGAAGTGGAATCCAAATATATTCAAGAGTGTTTAGGGGAAGAGCTGTTGTTGGCTAAATGCGCGTAAATAAACGAAGCAAATTCGTAGCAAAAATATATCAATCTGTGCTGCAATCCGCAACACCTAGGTATACATTTTTGATGACGACAAATATTTCAAATTTTTAACAAGTTTTCTTTAGAAGCTTACGGCCAATAATATCGATCATGCCTTTATAATTATGGACAATGTTCCATTTGATCCTACTAAACATGCAAGTAGCTTTGGGACGGGAAGCAATATATCTACGAGGGTAAGGTTAAAAATTCTCGGCCTGACAATGAAAGGTTGCAATTTTCAGTTAAAAAATGATTTTATTTTTCTACGTAATCTCTCTTGACTTCAACATACTTGGTCCAACGTTTCCCTAACATCCGTATTCCTTTCCGGAAGTGAGAGTCTGGAAGGCTGTTAAATTATTCATTTACGGCCCTCTCAACTTCTTTATTGGACGCAAAGCGCTTCCCAGAAACAAATCTTTTAAAATTTGGGAATAGATGAAAGTCTGAGCGTGCCAAATCAGGAGAGTAGGGGGGGGGGGCGATGGTCGAGTAAATCATCCCTCAAATCCCGCAGCTTCCCCATTGCCAACGCACTTTTGTGAGCAGGTGCGTTGTCCTGGTGAAACATGATTTTTTTTCTTGTTCAAGACACGCCCCTTCTCCCGAATTTTGGCATCCTGCTGGTCAAGAAGGTTGGAGTAATATTCGCGTGTAATTGTTCTGCCTTTTTCAAGGTAATCAATTAACAGGATCCCTTTTGCATCCCAAAACACACTAGCCATGCCCTTTCTAGCAGATGAGATCGACTTCGCTTCATTTGGCGCTGGACCACCGGCTTCCACCCACTGCTTCGACTGCTGTTTTGTTTTTGGCATGCAGTAGTGGACCAATGTCTCATCCATGGTAATAAATCGCCGCACACAATCGGTAGGATGCCTATTGAACCGGTCCAAACATTGCCGAAGTCGTTAGCGTATTTGCTTTTGATCTGCATTCAGCAAATGTGGCACCCACCTTGCGCAGATCTTTCGCATCCCTATTCTTCGTGCAACATGTTTCGCACCCTTTCTTCCGATATCTCCACGGTCTCAGCTATCTCACTCACCTTCACACGCCTAACGTCCACCACGATATCGTGCACCTTTTCGATGTTTCGGTGTGGTTGCGGTTTTTGGTCGTCCTTCACGTGTGTCATCTTCGAGGGACGTGCGACCACGTTTAAAATAAGCAGCCCACTTTCTAACGGTTGACATTGAAGGAGCAGAGTCCCCGTAAACTTTTGTCAAGTTCGGATGAACTTCCTTAGGGGTTAATCCAACCAAAACGAAGAATTTTATGACCGCACGATATTCAAGTTTATCCATTTTAACGAAAAACACGGAAACCGTCTACTGCGAAAATTCATGTAAACAAACTACTTGACAGAACAATTTGAAACTTGTCATACGAACTAATGACAGGTGCACGCAGGCAGGAATCATAAATTTTCGCTGATTGGAACGCCATCTCTGTGTCAGGCCGAGAATTTTTCACCTTACCCTGTTATATATACCACCGTATTCTACCCTACGTATACGACAGTAAAAAGGTAAAATGTCACCGCTTATAAACTGATAAATTTACATCACAATAAAAATAATGTAAGTCCATTTCCGTCATATTGGAATTATTTTATTTAGAATTTACAGACGAATTGCACAAGCTGTATCTTATTCTTTGTTTCTTTACTGAAAACAGGCTAGAAGAGAATAAATTAAAATGAAAGATTTAGGTCAGCCTGCAATTAAAACGAATAGCTGAATGAACGAATTGGTTGTTTGTGTAATTGAAACATGTAGATTATAATTTATTGTATTTAGATTATATGTTCGTTTCTATATATTACGTAACAATGCGTAAATGAATGTTAATGTCGTCATTTCTTTTAACAAACCGATCATAAATAGAAGCGAATTTGCATCTTTTTAAAAATCAATTTTACACTCATATTTTTAATGTTAAGAAGTGGTCTTATTTGGTTTAAGTTTCACTCGACAATACATAAAACTTTTTTTTAAATGGAGTGGGGGATGGGGCGTATTGTATTATGGCATTTATTCCGTTTTTATTCTTTCATTTTAGTTAACCATAACCTATATCTATCTTTTGTAATTTCTGAAATAATCACTATAAGGAGTAGGGTCACGTTTAAGATTTTTTTTCGTGTATAAAACTGCATTTTTTTAAAAACCATAATATACATTTTGAAGTATTGCATTTATTACAAATTGTGTGAAAATCGGCTTCGAAAATTTCGAACGGTAAAAAAATTACAGTCGTTTTCCTGAGTTGGGTTTTTGTCGACAGCGTTCGCGGTACCAGACGCGCCTCTGCCATTTCTTAATTAAAAGAAAAAACAAAAACTATTTTCTTAAAGTAGATAGACAGAACTAGTACTTAACGAGCCGGAATTTGCGAATTCAATTTTTTCGGGTCATGGCAGTCATTTGAATAAAATTGGCGGTTTTTCGCCTTAAAATTGTTGAGTAATTATGACAAAAAAAAAACTATGCCAAATATCGAAAAAACGGCTCGATAAGTACTAGATTATTGTGATTATTGTGTGAAGCATAACTGTGCAAAACTTGATCCCGATCGGTCCAGTAGTTGTGGAGATATTTCTGGTACCGATTTTGACAATACTGTTTTGCGTCTACCTGCGCCCCGACCGTTATTCGTTGCTTACCCGGTCAGTTACAAAACGCTATAACTTCGTCATAATTGCAAATTTCCTTATGAAATTTTCAGGATAGACACTGGAAGGATAGTACTTTCGAATGAGCACCTTTTTGAGCTTAAGAACTGCGAGCGTTGTTCTACTGTGTACCCAAATATGCGTTTAAGCAATGGGATAGCCCGACTACCTGTGTCAACTGTCAAACAAAGTAAAGGCTAAACCCAACTATTCCAAAGTGATAACTCTACAGACTTCCACATTTTCAGTTAATTTTTTAATTTCAACAATGTTCACTTTCAGTATTTTTTTAGAGACTTCACAGTATATGTATTCATATTAAAATAAGAGTTACATAAAAGTATGTAAAATAATGCTAAATGTGTAACCAATCATAATAATAGTTATTTATTATACAAGGGCAAAAAGTATTAGATTTTAGCTGGAGGTAAGGTTTATTGCAGTAATTTTTAGAGACTTCACAGTATATATTCATATTAAAATAAGAGTTACATAAAAGTATGTAAAATAATGCTAAATGTGCAACCAATCATAATAATAGTTATTTATTATACAAGGGAAAAAAGTATTAGATTTTAGCTCCCGACGCGAAGCGGAGGGAGATAAATTACCGAGACATTACACCTGCGTTGCTAATGGAAACCTGTAAAATAATCAAATATCTGTCAATTTAAGCGGGAAAAGAGTGAGCACTTTTTTCCCCGGGAAAAAAGTACTTACTTTTTGCCCTGGTTGAAAAAGTGACATTTTATTACCTGTCAAGAAGGATAAAATGTCAACTTTTTCCCCGTCACAGAAAAATAGTATATTATACACCTAGGGAGTGAAATGATGTTTTTTTCCGAGGTGCAGTTTGTAGCCCGAGGGCGAAGCCCGAGGGCTCTACAAAGCACCGAGGAGAAATTCATTCACTCCCGAGGTGTATATACTATTTTTTGCACGACCCAAACGATTTTAATTGAAGAAATCTAACTTTTTTTAAAAATTGTCAACATGACGTTTCCAGTTGTCGAACGCAAAAATCATGGTGGTACTAACATTAATGTCAATATTAATATTAAATAAACGATTAAATTCATAAATTGAGTTGGCTATGTTTTTTATACCAAGGGAGCAAAAGAGTCACTTCACTCCCTCATTTAAGGGAGTGAACGTGCCTATTATGCAAGGGTCGTGCAAAATAGTTATTTATGTATCAAGGGAGTTATAAGGGTGATAATTGCCGTGGGCAACGGGATTACTATCCTGAGGGAGCTTGCTCCCGAGGGGTAGTTAGTTGCCCAAGTTTATAGTCACCTGATAACTCTCGTGATAAATAAATAATTTTATTTCTTACTGATTTTAAAGCAAAATATGATCAAATTCTGCCAAATTCGCCAAGGTTGTAATTGTTTGGTGAAAATACAATTCTGTTCATTATATCAAAATGAGTGACACCACAGGCAAAAATACTGGTATTTCGCAAGATTTAGTAGTAAAAGCCGAAAAAGCTCGTGCTACGTTACTGCCAACGAGTCCCAAGATTCCTATAAAAATGAATATACCAAATTTCATGAGTGGCTAAAGGTGAACCAACCAGGAACCAAAAATATAGATGAAACCATATTACTGGCATATTTTCAAGATTTAGTACGTTTTTATCGTTTGAAACTATGTTATTATTAATTTTGGTTTATATTTCTTGCAGTCCGAATCGTATAGTCCTAATAGCTTATGGACTAAGTGGTCAATGATAAAAACTATGCTGACAATATACAATAACGTAGATGTTACAAAAGCTTATGAATTGGAGGCGTTTCTTAAGAGAAAAAATGAGGTGTGGCCACCACACGACTTTCTTATACGTATGAAAATGTTACTTCCAGTCCGAATTTTGAAATTTCATTTATACAAAAAATATTCCAAATTCAACTCTAAATACTTTTGTACTCTTCATAAATATATATAGAATGCATAATTAACGACATATTTGCAAACAATTGTTATTCGGTAAGAGGAAAAGTGTTAGTTCCGGTCCGAATTTTGATTTTTTTTTTAATACAAAAGGTGTCGAAAATTAAGTTCTAAATAATTTTATACTCGTATCGTACCTGTCTAAAAAGCATGACTAGCAAAATATTTGCAAAAAACTGATTTTCGATAGTAAAAACCTATACATCCGGTAGGAATTTCGAAAAACTTTTTTAGTAAAGGTGTTCACAATTTTAATTTAAGTACATATGAATTCTTTATAAATTTGTCTAAACTTAGTAGTTGACGAAATATTGGCAAAATTAGATTTTTTCACTGAAGTAAACTACTACTTCCCGGTCTGCCGATTTTGCTCAAAATCTAATCAGTTCTCAAGAGGGAGATTATACTACTAAATGCAAAATTTGGAATAGATATCTATAGCGGTTTGACCGCTATAGTGGTCACAGACAGACAGACAGACAGACAGACATTTTTTAAAAATCACCTTTTTGGTATCAGCCGACTTCAAAACGTGGACATCTGCAATAATCTCGAGGTCGAAAATTTTCATCATCACAATACTTCCTTACACTACGTATAGGAAAATAAAAGTAAAGGTTACGTGCCTAAGAAATCACAAGTTTTATCTTGGGATAACATTATCAAATTTTTGAAGGAAGCTCCTAATGAAGTTCATTTACTAAATAAGGTAAATAATGCATGAAATTGCAGAAATTATATGTCGTTGCGACCGCCAGGCATTGAAAGATTCTTTCTAACATATCGCGAGAAGCGTTGCACTATGCAGCCAATGGGATAAAATATGTTTGGAAAAGTTCCGAGCAAAATTGCAAGCTTTTTGGGTTTACCAAATCCAAATTCCTATACGGGGCACTGCCTACGTCGAAGTTCTGCGACTGCTTTAGCAAATGCGGGTGCAAATATGACAACGTTGAAAATACACGGCGGATGGCGGAGCAATACTGTTGCGGAATCATATTTGGCAGATAGCATTGAGATAAAGAATAAAACTGCACGATTGTTAGTTGGTGTACAAGATGAGCCCAGAGTGTCAGAGACAACAGCAACATCAGTTTCAAGTACAGTTTCTAGTTGCAATTCAATAGAAAAATCAGGTTACAATTTCAGTGGAAACTATACGAACTGGAAATTTTTCTTTTACAATCAAGAAAAGCCTGAATAGAACATTGAAAATTTTCCAAATAAAGACACAATTAGACACTTAATATCCATAGGTATTATTAATTAATTTCTTTTAGTTACAAAATTTTGATTTATGTTATATTATGTATTTATGTTATTTCGTTTTATGTTTTTTTAAATCAATTATTAATAAATGTTTCCATTTCACAGCTTTTATAAATAAATAAATCAAAGAATCCACATGTCAAAATTAATATCTCAAGAAAAAAGAAACGGTATTATTGACATATAATGGATCAGTAAAAAATAAAAGCAATAATACTCTTTGTTCAAAAAGGTTGTCATCATTTGGAATATAATCATTTCAAATATAATATTTAAATTCTACCCATTTACGCTGCATTCATTTAAAAATCCGTGTTAATTCAGACATATTTAGAAAACAGTGTTGAACTTATACGGATTATGATGATGAGAACATCCACTTAATTAAATCCAGAATTTCATATCTTTCTGAATATCTGTTCATTTTTCAGATGAATTCTTTTAGATTGGGATTTAAAAAATGTGAGAAAAACGTCAAGAAATTACGCGACTTTTCAGAAATAATTGAATCTTTTTAAAGAAGAGTGTAAATGAGATATATTTAAGGTATTAAAGCGAATTTATCCGCTTATTATTAAACGTTTGCATAATTATAATTTATTGTGTATATTTGACAAGAGGATGATTTTGAATTTTAAAATGTTTCGAATTATTATACTTGTAATCCAGTGGATTATATGCGAGCTTGAATCGTTGAAATGTTTTTTTTAAATATTTACCAAAAGAACGTATGTGTAATTGTTCTTGAAATATTTGGCAGGAAAGGAATTGTTTACACTTCTATTCTCTTAATAAATTTCTATAGAATGCATACTTTGCAATATATTCGAAAAAAAGTGCTACTCGCTAAGAGTAAAAGTGTAATACTTCCGGTCCGAATTTTGGAATTTTATGTATACAAAAAACATTGGAAATCCAGCTATAAATACTTTTGTACTCTTGATAAATATATATATAGAATGCATAACTTACGACATATTTGCAAAACATCGTTATTCGATTAGAATAAAAGTGTTTCTTCCGGTACGAATTTTGAAATTTTTTTTATACAAAATGTATTGAAAATTAAGTTTTATACTCGTAACGTACCTGTCTAAAAAGCATAACTAAAAAACTGATTTTCGATAAGAGTAAAAGACCTATTTCCGGTTGGAATTTCAAAAAACTTTTTTAATAAATTCTTCTGTAATTTAATTTTGAGTATATTTGAATTCTTTATAAATTTGTTTAAACTTAGTAATTGACGAAATATTTGGCAAAATTCGATTTTTTCTCTGAAGTAAACTACTACTTTCGGTCTACCGATTTTACTGAAAAACTAATCAGATCTCAAGAGGGAGATTATACACGCAAATACAAAGTTTGGCATTGATATCTACAGCGGTTTGACCGCTATGGTTGTCACACACAGACACAGACATTTTTTAAAAACCACTTTTTCGGTATCACGGGACTTCAAAACGTGGACATCTGCAAAAACCTCGAGGTCGAAAATTTTCGAATACTTTCTTATACTACGTATAAGAAAGTAAACAAATACTTATTGATGTTGCAATAATTCATAATCTGCTGTCAAAAAAGTCATTTAATACTTCAGTTTTGCAATGTCCCTCGGGGAATTCATACTGATCTAATTGATTCGAATCTCTATAACGTAATTGAAAATGAAATGATGATCCACCATCGTCTGAAACAAACTCAAAAAATGAGGTGTGACCACCACACGACTTTCTTATACGTATGAGCGTTTCAAACTATACAATTTTAAGAATTTGTTTGTACAAAACTTATTCAAAATCCTATTCCAAGTACTTTCATTCTCTTAATAAATCGCTATAGAATGCATACCTTGCAAGATATTCGAAAAAAAGTGCTACTCGCTAAAAGTAAAAGTGCTACTTCCGGTCCGAATTTTGAAATTTCATGTATACAAAAAATATTGCAAATCCAACTCTAAATACTTTTGTACTCTTAATAAATACATATAGAATGCATAATTTACGACATATTTGCAAAAAATCGCTATTCGGTAAGAGTAAAAGTGGTACTTCCGGTCCGAATTTTGAAATTTTTTTTATACAAAAGATATTTAAAATTGTAATCTAAATACTTTTATACTGGTTATGTACCTGCCTAGAAACCATGACTTGCGAGATATTCGCAAAAAACTGATTTTCGATAAGAGTAAAAGACCTACTACCCGTTGGAATATCGAAAAACTTTTTTAAGACAATTTGTCTCAAATTTAATTTTGAGTACATTTGAATTCTTTATAAAGTTGTTTAAGCTTAGTAATTGACGAAATATTTGCAAAATTCGATTTTTTCACTGAAAGAAACTACTAATTCCGGTCTACCGATTTTACTGAAAAACTAATCAGATTTCAAGAGGGAGATTATACACGCAAATACAACATTTGGAATAGATATCTACAGCCGTTTGACCGCTATAGTGGTCACAGACAGACACACAGACATTTTTTAAAAACCACTTTTTTGGTATCAGGGCACTTCAAAACGTGGATATCTGCAAAAATCTCGAGGTCGAAAATTTTCGTCATCAAAATACTTCCTTATACTACGTATAAGAAAGTAAAATCAGTATACTTCTGTGGCCCAAAGCTCTATAATAAACTGCATGATGTTGTGAGACCTGTAGTCTGAGAGTTTCGCAAGAGCTGTTAAAAAGCTTCTGCTTGAAAATGTGTTTTATAGTGTAGATGAATTTTCTGTCATGCAATTTTAGCGAGTGCTGTTCTCGCTTAACATATTTTATTTATACTGAATGTTTCTTTTGTCTATATATTGATGATTACTTTTTTGTACTTTTTAGTGCTTTTCTGATGTATACTTCCTGTTGACGTGTCTTTTTTATTGACTAAAATAAAACAAACAAACAAACAAACTTGAAAACGGCTGGACGGATTTGGCTAATTTTTTTTTAAAAATGTTTGTAGTTGTCCGAAAAAGATTTTTAGGGAGAGAAAAATTGGAGAAGTTGCCCGGAAAATTGGATAATTCGGGAAAAACTGAAAGTGCTTTTTTCAATTGGATTTTTGTATGTACTCAAGACCATAACTCATAATTCGAACGATGGTTACGTGCAATTCTTTTTTGTTCGTTATGATGGTGGAAAAGTTTTCACGAAAAAAATTCAGGAAAATTACAAAGAAAAGCCGTAAAATCCGGACAAACTACAAGAAGCATAATTTTTCTATGCACAATCGATTATAAATGACAATAAGAACGAAATATTTGGTTGATTCTTTTTTTGTTTTGTTCTTTATGCTCCCGAGATGGACATAACTCAGTTGGAATATTTTCACTTGAAAGAAATCTGGAAGATCTAGAGTAAAATCTGGAAAAACGCATTGCAACCTATATTGGTGCGTGTGTTAGTGATCATGTAACTTCTGAACGACTTGATTGAGCTCATATTCACGTAATATATTTGTTTTGTCGACACGATGGTTCCGATATGGGACACTGTAGTCATGTTATTTACAAATTCTATAATTATGGACCAAAATAACTGTTATTCATAATATAAATTGGTTTAGTGCCAAGAAAGAAAATTACAAAATCTGAACCTAGTAGGTGGTGCTGTGGTAGAGTTGTTAATAAATTTTATATTTATAAACCGACATGATATATACAGGGTGAGTCATCCCCGTGGGTAAGGCCGATTGTGCCTTTACGAGTAAAGATATTTAAAAGCGGTTTTGTTCTTGTGATAACTGCTTATTAGGAGCACATTTTAAAAATATTTTGTGTTATTCAGAGTGTTCCATAACTTGGTGGCTGATCATATTTATAGGTTTTTAAATGGAACAGCCTATATATTATTAAATTTTTGTATTCTCCGTATAATTTTTAGACCTAAAGTTTAAAGTTTTCGACTTATTCCCATTTTACTAAAAAATCAATGTTTGTATAAAATTATATTGCTCGAAAACAACGTATTAGATGAACACAATTTTTTTAGTATTGTTCATAATAAGACGTCCTAATAGACGCACTTTTTTTTCAGTTAATAACTGCATGTGCAAAAAACTGGATTAAAATGACATTACACGTTTTTGTATAAAAGTCATTTTCTTGAAATGGAACACTCTGTATATAAGTTCATTTTTAAATTGCTTATTAAATTTCATAACAAAAACATGTAAGATGTTAATACTTTAAAAGTGACTATTCCTGAGCTATTGTCGTTTTACTTTCTTACTTAGAATTAAATTTGAGAAAAATTGTGTTAAAAAAAAGTAAGTTTTTTACTCCTATTGAAAATCAGTTTTTTGCGAATATCTTGCAAGTCATGCTTTCTGGGCAGGTACATTACGAGTATAAATGTATTTAAAGCATAATTTTCAATACCTTTTGTATAAAAAAAATTCAAAGTAATACTTTTCCTTTTATCGAATATCGATTTTTGCAAATATGTCGTAAATTATGCATTCTATATATATTTCTCAAGAGTACAAAAGTATGTAGAGCTGGATTTGGAATGTTTTTTTGTATATACGAAATTTCAAAATTTGGACCGGAAGTAACACTTTTACTCTTCGCAAACTTTTTTTCGAATATCTTGCAAAGTATGCATTCTATAGAGATTTATTAAGAGAATAGAAGCACTTAGAATAGGATTCTGAATATTTTTTGTATAAAAAAAATTCTTAAATATTTATAGTTTGAAACGCTCATACGTATAAGAAAGTCGTCATTATTTTGATATAATTTTGTTAGTTTCATGAAATTAGCTGTGATGTTGATGGATGATGTTTAATAAGTTACTTTTTAGTTGACAGATGTAATTTGTTGATACTATTAATCTTAATATAATTGAAGTGATTTTATGACGATGTTTTCTAAAGAAAAGCTTACAGTTATGATTTTTGTAATGTGTGAAAGCCGAAGAAATTATTTATTAACTCAGAGAGTTTACCGACAGCGTTACCCTGGAAGAAGATGTCCCAAAACATATGCCTCTAAAAGGTAATGGATACTTTCATTACTACTAGCAGTGTTGCTTATCCAAACCACGGACAACTAAAGATATAATAAATCACGGAAAACCATTACAAATTCTTATGGCAACAACAAAAGATCCTCAAGTCAACACTCGTGAAATAAGTCGTTTGCTTGATGTTAGCCAGCAAGCAAGGACCTTAAAAACAAGTATATTTCATCCATATCGAATATATTGAATTACGCGACTATGCGATTTTGAATCTAGACGAGTGTTTTGCCAATGGGCAATAACTAAAATTAATGCCCAAGAGTTATTTACCGATGATGCTACTTTTCATAGTAACGGAATAGTCAACAGAGAAAGTGTTCATTACTGTTCCAATGAAAACCCTCATAGCACTAGATAAATAGATTATCAATATAGATGGAGCATAAATTATGTGGTGGCATTCTTGGTGATACTTACACTTCTTTGAAGATAACATCATCGGACAAGTTTATACGCAATTTTTTTCAAGCAATTTAGTGGAATTAATGGAAGATGTGCCACTAAATCTAAAAAGAGACATGTGGATGCAACAAGACGGCGCACCACCACATTCTACACTATATGCATGGAATATTTTAAATGAAATGTTTCCGGGAAAATGGATAGGTTGTGGAGGCCCTATTCACTGACCTGCCAGGTCTCCCGATATAACAAAATTAGTTTTTTTTTTATGGGGACACGTAAGAGAGTAACTATACAGAATATCATATAACAACAAAAGAAGCAATACGGGAACATATTCGAGAAATATTTAGAAGTATAAGTCCTATAAATCTTCTTAATGTCGATATATCATTCCAGAAGCGTATCAAAAAATGATTAGAAGTGAATTAAACTCATTTGAATGCTTATTAAAATAATTTTTGCTTATTTTAGTATACATACTTATTGTTATTTTGCAGTTTCTTGTTCACTAATTACAGATCCGTTAATATAACTTCCTAATTCCTGTTTCTGCACTTACCATAATTAAGGTATTAATTTGTTTTATTTTAAAATTTGTTTATTGTACCATATTCTATATATTTTATGAAATATATTGCTGGCATACAGTGTATTATAAGTACAATATATCCAAATTTTATAAATATGTAGGTATATCTAGAAAGAAAGCACTGTTTTCAGTCGGTATAGAAGTGTGTAGAAATGACACACTAATATTAAACTTTCTTTTAAATCTAATTATTAATCTCGTTTTTAATTTAATATTGGTAAGTCAATTATTAAATACATTGTTACCACGTACAGTACTGATACAATCCTATTTATAAGTTTATTATATCAGTGTGAGCATGTATTTTATTTTTGTTATGTCAAAATGTATTTTATTTCTTTTTTTCCACTAAATTAAATAAATTTTGTAGTAATATTTTTCTCTCATTTTTCCCGATATACTCCCCCCCCCTATTTAGTTTTATCATCCCCCAGGAGGGCGCGCCCGATTTACGATAAAATATTTGTGTTGGTTATATGTGGTTATATATTTTGAAAAGTTAAAAAAACGTGAAATTGATTTGTAAATATTTTACTTTTTGCAAAATAGTAATCCATAATAACACTGTCCATGAAAATATCAGCCACCAACAGACCTACCCCAAGCGTATTTATAATTCAATTTTATTATACATATACAGTAATGTCCGGTTATAGCGAACTCCAAGGGACCGGCAAAAAAGGTTCGTTATAACCGAAGTTCATTATAAGTGATGATTTTGAAAAAAACACCACTATTTTGAGGGAGTCAATTTTTATTCTTTTTTCATATAACAAAATACATTACAAACATTACATGTCTGAAACAACTTGAAAATATTAATTATGTACTAAAAAAACGTATTTATTTTAGTTTGTTTTTTTTTGGCAAGATTAATCTCTCTGATGTGCACTTCCACTTCGCTTAGCTTATTAAGAATATGTTGCGGAGTATTCCGCGTTTGAAGAAAATGACGAACGACTTCAATATTTTGGATTGCATTTGAAGTGGTTGGAACTAGTGGTACTTCGTTATTTTTGGTTTCCTCCTCTTCGTTCTCATCTTCTTGTTCTCATCGTCAGTCTGATTAGCTGCAGAAGACACAGAAGCTACAATGGCATCATCATCCAAAAATTCCACATTTACAAGGTTGTCATCAACGTGAACGTATTCATTAAAATCATATTCACCAAGAGTGAGTTCATCTTGAACATCGTTAACACTTTCTTCTTGATTTTTTGTGAGCCATTCGACTAATGGTAGATTGTCATCTGAGTCAAATTCATCCTCACGCCTGATAAATCCGCCGTGTCGAAAACAATTAGCGATTGTCTGCTTTGACACTTTTTGCCATGCCATATGGATGAAGTTAATTGCATCCAAGAGACTCACAGTGAAGTTAGTTTGATCATTATCAATAGAATTTATAGTTTTCGAGAGTAGGAACCGTCGGTAATTGCTTTTTAAGCTATGGATAACACCCTGGTCCATGGGCTGCAATTTCGAACTTGTATTCGCAGGCATAAACACCAACTTAATGCACTTCAAATTTTTACATCCGGATGAGCCGGGCAATTGTCCACTAGTAATAAGATTTTTCGTTTCTTACGACGTAATTCATCATCCCATTCTCGTGGTTCGTTTGTAAAAATTTCGGAGGTCATCCAAGCTCTTCTGTTACATTTATAATTGACTGGTAATCGTACCACATTTTTGAAACATCGGGGGTTTTTGGCCTTTCCGATCACCAATAATTTTCTTTTCTCTGTCCCCAATAAATTTGCAACAACCAAGACGGTAATTCTTTCTCTAAATAACTTTCCGCCTGTACAGGTCTCCCCTTTGAATCTTAATGTCTTGTCTGGTGTGAGCTTATAAAACAACCCCGTTTCATCGCCGTTAAAAATGTCCTCATCTCCAAAGTTTTCTCTAATTATTGGCCACTTATTTTCCAACCAGTCATTCACAACATCCATATTAACTGAGGCTGCCTCTCCAACAATTTTTCCGCTGCTGATGTTGTGTCTTCGTTTAAACCTTTCGATCCAACTTCTACTAAATTTTAATTCAGGATCTTCCAACAATTTACTCCCAAGATCTTCAGCTTTAGATTGCAACACGGCACCGCTTATAGTTACATTTTTACTTCTTTGCTGAGAAAACCATTTCAAAAGTCCTTGATCAACTTCGTGCTTAGTAGGTTTTTTGATTTTTTTCACATTTGAGTTTCGTACTTGTTCGAAACTCTTCAATATGGTTTGCCTTTGCTTCCAAATTGTAGCAACCTACAATGAAGTTTTTGTTTAATACATACATGCATTATCCTGAATTTAGTTTTTTATTACCGTTGATTTACTTAGTCCCATTTCAGTACAAATTTCGCTTTGTTTGACACCTCGTTGCAATCGTTTCACAATATTATGTTTACTTTTCAATGTAAAAGATTTACGTTTTTTCTTCGCAACTGCGCCACTCATGGTCTTAAAATCACGTTTGAGAATCAGCGTAAGCACAGATTGATGACTCGACGTCGACTGCTTGCACAAACTGCTAGAATCGACTACTGCATTTTTGGCGAGATACTCGGGGAAGTCCCTTGTTTTCTAAATATAAGTTCGTTATAACCGAAAACTTTTTACATACAAAATGTAAAATAAGGTTCGTTATATCCGAAAGTTTGTTATAAGCGGGTTCGTTATATGCGAAAACAATTAACACGTTTCTTATGGAACCTTGGTTCGTACTTTTCAAACTGGTTCGTTATAACCGAGAGTTTGCTATAACCGGGTTCGTAATAACCGGACATTACTGTACATTCTCTCGTCAAGAATAAATCCTAAAATGTGCAAGCAATTTTGTTACTTAAATAAACACCATGAACTCCTATGACCAGGAACAAATTCAAAATAATCTGTTTATAATTTTTAAATTATAAACAGATTAATTTTCGAATAGAAATATTAACATAAAATAACATGATCTAAAACGTATTTGCTATATAAACAAATCAAGTAGGAGCATTAAGCACATATTCACGAAAAAAATTATTAAATATTTACCTGCAATCACTTCACGCACATATTTGTTTAACAGATATAACAAGAGCACTCGGGAAAAACATTCAAATTACAGATACGTATGAATTTGTAGAATTTATCCGGAGCGCTTGGAGCTCGAAAGCTCCAGATGACACACTGAACAAGAAAAACTCTGGTAGTACAAACACTTTGTGTAACAGGTCGTTAGAAATGTATATGTAGTTAATGTAGAATGTCGTACAATTCACTCAGCAAGTCACTAGAATTGACACGAGTCCTGTGCTCGCTTAAAATGCCTGTACCATATGTGCCCACTATTTGGACTGATTATGTTAACATACGCTTACCCATATGTGAAATAGTTTTGTCTGCTAAAACACACATCAAAATTAAATATAACATTTATGTACGTCGATAGTACAATGATTTCCAAAAGTATTAAACATATTGAAATCTTATCTGTTATTTAAACATCTTGAAAGTATTGTTATTTTTAGCAAAGGTGACAATATTTTATGGCTCACTATAGATAAGAGATTGATAATTCACTTTTAAGGGTCTCTTTGTAGATTTTAGCAAAATATTTGACAGGCCAACCACGAATATTTACTAAAAAAACTGGTGATTTTTAAAATTAGTCGCTAAACATTTTATTTAGTTTCATACAAATTTATTGTTAACTTTCAGAATTTGAATTTGTTTCTTTTTTTATTTTATAATACAACGAAATTATTTACTTTAAACAAACACAGTCTTGTACTAATTACCTTTATGGTTCTGCATCTTGAAGTAATTATATACATTCCACACGATTTCTCGAGGTTGATAATGTATAATTATAGCTACTACTAATTCAAACACCTTTTAATGTTCTTTTTAAACATAGGTGGAAAAAGCCACAGGTAACCGGAAAGTATTGATAGAAAAAACTGACATACTGCTGTGACTAAATAAAAATAATAATGTTAAGAATTAGTTGAGTTGTTGAAAAAGAACATTAATTTTATCTTTAAAACGTTTATTTTAAGATTTAGGCATTACTCAAAACAAGTTACAATAAGTAAAATAGGTTGCCAACATTCAAGGGGCAATGCTATTACATAAATGTATACGTTAGAATGTATATATATTAAGTTGAATAGGTACTAAAATTAGGCATAAAACAAACACTTAAGATATAGTAAATACCTCAGACTTATATCTATGAACAGTAAAAGGATATGAATCAAGACATTCATTATACGAAGTGACAGATTGTAATGTTTTATGTAAACAATAACTGGATAAAGTAAAAATACATTTATTAGTTCCTATATGTATGACACAAGGACTCCAATAGACTATGGAAATGGTCATGTGTGGTTTAAAAACCTGCAAAAGAAAAATGCAGTGTCAATATTGTTTACAGCTTTCTGCATATCAACGTACTACCAGAAGAGAGAGCCTGGATAGAATTGGGAGACGGTGTGATGGGGGCGACTGGTCTTTATGGTGCAGGATCCGTAAGAAAGATTCCAATTGTCTACAATGTGTTCTCAGTATTATCTTATCGAGGTATTTCTAAAAGAAAAATAAGGATAACTTTAGTAAATGGAAAAAGAAAATATATAACAAATGACGAAAAAGGAAATACGTTCATATGCAAGTACAATGAGGGTCTATATTAAGAAGAAAGGAAAATATACCTACCGTAGACGAAACATAGCAAGTTTGTGAAAAACTTTTAATAACAAATAATTCAAGGTGCCGACATTAGTGTATAAACTGTCAAAGACAATGTGTGCCTGTTGGTGTAGATACGACAACTTGAAGAAAACAAACAAGAAAGATTTCATCACAGACGTTTCAAAAAATCAATGCCAACCTAAAATCTAGTTTGACAAGAGAGGCGTTAAAATTGCCGATAGCAATTGTGTTTTTTTTTATATATAAACGAAAAACAAGAATCGACTTGGGAGAGATTTAATCTGTACTTCGAGTTAGAAAGACGCTAATTTTCCAAAAGAATAAAATTTCTTAAGATAGTAAAAGTGAGAGTAGGGATAAAATACACTACTTTTAACTGACAATTAGATTAAATGTATTACGTTTTTGGTTCAATTTTAATTTAGTTTTCTTTTATTTAAATAATTTACATTCAATATTTTTTTTTATTACTAAGTTTAAAATGGAGGATGTTAATAAAGCTGAATTTGATAAAATATATGACGAATTAAAGTAAGTTTTGAAATAAATTATTCAATTTAGGATTAATTGATGGTGCAAGACGTACTGAAAGTACTATGTGAAAATATTTGCTTTCAGTAGATCATTAGGCATCATTAATGATTATATAGTTATTTTAATTTAATATTTCAAACAAAATAAGTACGAATAAACGGGGATGTTCTTGATGGGCAGGTTCTAAGCCGCTAGATGTACTACGTGAGAATGTTTACAGCTAGTGAGTAGTATAGGCCAGTTTCAGGGCATTCGCGTTGCAAAGTTTTAGATCACCAAGACACTATGTGAAAATGTATGTTTTTGGTGAAATAAAATTAAGTTCGTGTTAATAAATTCATTATCAAGAATCAACAATTGTTTTTTTATCTAAAAGAACAGGATAATATTTTTTTTTATTAAACCAGCATTAATTTAATATAAGCTTTACACAAACATTATAACTCAAAAATGAATATAAATGTTTCCTTTCCTAATTATTTGTAATACAAAAATGGATACAAAGGTGATTTTTTAAGAGCTTTCGGATTTGATTTTAAAAAAAACACATAAAATTTAGAGTAAATGTATGAAATCTTTATTTGAGTCGATAGAACGATCTATATAATTCAATGTTTAAAGATGATTTCATGTAAATGTTGACCGCGGCTACGCCTCAAATGGTTCATACGCTGGCTCCAATTTTGGCATACTCTCTCCAACATATCGGCCGGTATCGCACGAATAAATTCTTCAATATTGGCTTCCAGTGCGTCAACCGTTGCGGGCTTGTCCCTATAAACATGAGCCTTAACATAGCCCCACAAAATATACTCTAAAGGCGTTAAATCGCACGATCTAGGTGGCCAATTGACCTGTCCCAAACGTGAAATAAATTGTTCACCGAACTCGCCTCTCAATTGGGACATTGATTCGCGTGCTGTGTGGCATGTGGCACCGTCTTGTTGAAACCACATGTCAGCCAAGTCCAGCTCTTCCATTTTGAAAAAAAAAATTGTAATCATCGCACAGTAGCGCTCGCCATTCACAGTAACGTTCTTGCCTTCGTAGTCTTTGAAAATATTCACCTTTATGATCTATACACTTTTGCATGTGTACGAACCAGTTCTTCTCTGAAGGTTGTATCTCAGAAATAAGGTTTTCAAATACTTCGACTGCTTCTTGAGGTGTTGAAAATCGCTGTCAACGCATTTTTTGTTTCACAGTTAGGAACAAACAGAAATCATTCGGCGACAAGTCAGGTGAATATGGGCAATGTGTCATTATTTCAACACTTTTCTCCTTTAAATAGTCAATTGTTAGACGTGCTGTATGGGAACTCGCATTGTCGTAATGAAGAATAATGCGACGTTTTCGGATGTTCTTCCTGATTTCGTCTATAACTTTTGGCAAACAAATTACTGTATACCATTCAGCGTTAACAGTTCTTCGATCCTTAGAGAATTGTTACGATGTGTCCTGTACAGCCGAAGAAACAAGCGATCCTTTTCTTGATAGTGCTCCTTGCACAAACAACTTTTGTTTCATTAACAAATGTCAAACTTTAAGAATATAGTGTTTGCATTTGTCAAAAGCACCATCTAGCGGTCGATTGTAAAACTATAAAAGGTGTCCCTCGTAGTATGATTAGTCAAACAAAACTTTTAAATATACATAATTTAGTGTAAGCCAAAAAAAACATGGTACGTAATCATAAAATTACTGATCGTAAAATAGAATTTAATTTCTTTTCACATAACATTATCTAAAATACTTTTGAGAGCCCCTGTATGCAGAACATGGATACACACACACACACACACAGAGAGAGACATATGCGTAAATGATACTTTACGTTCATCTTTACTTTAGACTAATCGTTGTTTTATGTATGACAGTAATAAACTTACGTAATCCTTTCACTATGCCTACTTGATGAAACAGTTTGTTGACATCTATCTATCTATTTCACTTAGTAAATTTAACCCTTGCGTTGGATCATGTTGACTGATTTGACGTTGTAAATCATCGCCTTCAAATTAGGAACACGAACTATTCTAATTAAAAATTACTTTTTCCGTTTAATAAAATACGTAGTATGCAATAAATATTATTGATATTAAACAAATCAAACACATAAAATAAAATAAAAATAAAAATGTTATTTTCCAAAGTACTCATTTGCAAAATAAAATAAATATTCTGAAACATTAATGTTATAAAAATCGGTGTACAGTTTTTACAGTCTTTAACTGAAGGCATAACCAAATAAATGAGGTCTGGCCACCACACGACTTTCTTATGCGTGTGAATGTTTCAAATCATACAATTTTAAGAATTCTTTTGTATAAAAATTTTTCAAATTCCTATTCTAGGTATTTCTATTCTCTTAATAAATCTCTATAGAATGCATACTTGGCGAGATAATCGAAAGAAAGTGCTATTCGCTAAGAGTAAAAGTGCTACTTCCGGTCCGAATTTTCAAATTTCATTTATACAAAAAACATTGAAAATCCAGCTCTAAATACTTTTGTACTCTTGATAAATATACACGGAATACGTAATTTACGGCATATTTGCAAAAAACCGCTATTAGATAAGAGTAAAAGTGTTACTTGCGGTCCGAATTTTCAAATTTTTTTTTATACAAAAAATATTGAAAATTAAGTTACAAATACTTTTATCCAGATATTGTATCCGTCTGAAAAGCATGACTTGCAAAATATTTGCAAAAAACTGATTTTCAATAAGAGTAAAGACCTACTTCCGGTATGAATTTCAAAAAACTTTCATAATAAAATTTTTCTCGAATTTAACTTTACGTACATATGAATTCTTTATAAATTTGTTTAAACTTAGTAGTTGACGAAATATTGGCAAAATTCGATTTTTTCATTGAAGTAAACTACTACTTCCGGTCTGCCGATTTTACTGAAATCTTGACATAACAAATACTTGAAATCCAATAACACTGAAATCCACACCAAGGAAAATTGCTGATATATCAAAGTTTTGCATAAATAGAGTTATTTCTTCGTTTTATATTGCCTGTTTCCTTCTCTAATAAGAAACCAGCAAAAATCTCTCATCAAGACGGTCCCTCATTCACTAAGGGCTCAAATTTTATATTAAATTCCTTGCAATCCAAGTAATAAGGAAATAACCTTAGGTCACCACAGATTTGCCAAAGACGAATTGGATATTGGATGAGATAATATAGTTGGCATACTGTCATACATTATACAGGGTGAGTCATCCCCGCGGGTAAGGTCGATTGTACCTTTACGAGTAAAAATATTTCGAAGCGGTTTTACTTTCTTATACGTAGTATAAGGAAGTATTGTGATGACGAAAATTTTCGACCTCGAGATTTTTGCAGATGTCCACGTTTTGAACTCCCCTAATACCAAAAAGTGTTTTTTTAAAAATGTCTCTCTCTCTCTCTCTCTCTCTCTCTCTCTCTCTCTCTCTCTCTGTGTCTGTCTGTCTGTATGTGTGTGACCACGATAGCGGTCAAACTGCAGTAAATATCAATTCCAAATTTTGTATTTACTTGTATAATATCCCTCTTGAGATCTGATTAGTTTTTCAGTAAAATCGGTAGACCGGAAGTAGTAGTTTACTTCAGTGAAAAAATCGAATTTTGCCAATATTTCGTCAATTACTAAGTTTAGCCTAATTTATAAAGAATTCATATGTACTTAAAATTGAAATTGTGAACAATTTTATTAAAAAAGTTTTTTGAAATTCCTACCGGAAGTAGGTCTCTTACTCTTATCGAGAATTTGTTTCTTGCAAATATTTTGCAAGTCATGCTTTTTAGACAGGTACGCTACGAATATAAAAGTATTTAGAACTTAATATCCAATATCTTTTGTATAAAAAAAATTTCAAAATTCGGACCGGAACTATCACTTTTACTCTTACCGAATAACGCTTTTTTGCAAATATGTCGAAAATTATGTATTCTATATATATTTATGAGGAGTACAAAAGTATTTAGAGATGTACTTGGAATATTTTTTGTATGAATGAAATTTCGAAATTCGGACCGGAAGTAACACTTTCATTCGTATAAGAAAGTCGTGTGGTGGCCACACCTCATTTTTTTTCTTGTGATAGCTGCTTATTAGGAGTACATTTTAAAAATATTTTGTATTATGCAAAGTGATCCATAACTTGGTGGCTGACCATAGTTATAGTTTTTTAAATGGAACACCCTATATATTATTACATTTTTCTATTCCCCATATAATTCTTAGGCAAAAAATAATAAGATAGTATAGGCCAAAAATCTAAAGTTTTTGACTTATTCCCATTTTTCTAAAAAATTCAAAGTTTTTATAAAATCATATTTCTCGAAAACGACGTTTAGATTGGCACAATTTTTTTGCAGTATTGTTCATAATAAGAGGTCTTAATAGAAGCATATTTTATTTAATTTTTTTTTCAGTTACTAATTGCATGTGCAGAAAACCGGATTAAAATTGGGTGACACGTTTTACATAAAGGTAATTTTTTTCAAATTGAAGAGCCTGTATATCAGTATCCACTGAGTTAATAACATCAAAATTTCAAACGTTATCGCCAATGTGTGGAATTTTTACCTTATCTCTAAAAACACAACGCTTGAAATGCGCAGTATGGCAGACATTTCCTAAATTTTTATCATAAAGTCTGCCAATAAAAGCAGTTCTAATTAAAAAAAATATATTAAAATAAACAAACGAAGTACATTCTAAATGTCCTATCAAATACTAAATGTATTTACCAAATAAATTGCGAGCCATTGTTTTGTTGAAATTACAAAGGGGCCTCAAAATAAAAAAATAAATACAACAGAGTGCTGAAATATTTTCATTTTACCAGATCACTTCAACCCCCCCCCCCCGCCCCCCTTCGGCTTCTTATTCCCTAAAGGGCACGCAATTAAAACGATAAAGCTCGACGGTATGATGCGACTAATTATAGAACATTTTGTACAATTGGACATGTAAATAATTCACGCGCAGTGTAACCGTACAATACCGGTTTTGGGCACTCGCAAAGCGTCAGTGCATGTATTCATCATAGAATTCACTTCAATATTTTATTGATCTGGCTTATAATATCACGTTAGAAACGCATAAGTTAATTATGATTGGTATGAGGAACAAGTATGAAGGAAATAGCTGCTTACTGAAGACAGAGGGGTACAATTAGTCAGTCAATGTTATATTTACTTTTCCTCAATTAGAAACATTTAGAACAGAAGATTTGAAATGTGAAATAAAACAAGTAATTCAGGTAAATTAGTTAACTTGAAAAGCAGTATAGATAGTTCATAGAGATGAGGTAGGGGCCATAAATTCTCGGCCTGGCAGGCTTATACAGGTTCAAACGTGTTCAAACTCCGTCACGTCATGCATTGATATACGCGAGGTGTACACTATAAATATGACGATTCGAAGCCTAGTAGTTTTTAGTAACCAGCCAACCAACGGGACTAGAGCACGAAAATGTCTGAAGTAACGAAAATTGAGTACCGCGCAGTCATTAAATTATCACATTAAACAACGTTTAGACGGCGTTTACGATGATTCATCTCCTTCGTATTCAACTGAAAAAAGTGGGCAAAGTTTTTCTGTTTGGGACAAGAATCTCTGGAAGATGCTGATCGGCCGGGTCGACCAATTGAAGTGATAACGCCTCAGCAAATTTAAATTATTAAACATTTAGTGCTAGAAGATCGCCGTTTAAAAGTGAAGAAATTAGCAGTGATAACAAACATTTCCGAAACAAGTGTTCGCCGAATTCTCCATGACCATTTGGGTATGAATAAAAGTAGTGCTAGAGCTAATTTCAGCCCGTGACTAAAGTGCCCGTTACTAAATTCAGACAGTGACTAAAGTAGTGCACGAAGCCACAGCTTGTCAAGGTGTGTTTAAAAGGTCACTTAGCTTCATGGAAACCAATGAGATAAATGGCATTTGAAACACGGGAGTAGAAAAAATAAATAAATAATCAATTATGGCGGGAACATAAAAAACAAGAAATAAAAGGATATCGGGCAAATTCCGCTGTAGAGCATCCGTAGACACGTGTTTCTGACTCATTGTTCATCATCAGTACGGTGTAGCCAAGGTATAATACCTTATTCTGTGGCTACACCGTGCTGATGGTGAACAATAAGTCAGAAACACGTGTCTACGGTTGCTCTTCAGCGTAATTTACACAATATTATTCTATTTCTTTTTTCTGATCATTGATCATTATCAGTACGGTGTAGCCATGGAATAATACCTTATTCCGTGACTACACTGATGATGAACAATGAGTCAGAAACACGTGGCTATGGTTGCTCTACAGCGGAATTTATCCGATATTCTTCTATTTCTTGTTACTAATACGAGTATACTAATCATAACATCAAGCCAAGGAATAATACCTTATTCTGTGGCTAGTCCGTACTAATGGTGAAGAATGAGTCAGAAATACGTGTCTACGGTTGCTCGACAGCGGAATTTACCCAATATTATTCAATTTCATGTTTCTGATTATTGGTCATTATCAGTACGGTGTAGCCAAGGAATATTACCTTATTCCGTAGCTACACTGATGTTGAAAAATGAGTCAGAAACACGTGCCTACGGTTGCTCTACAGCGAAATTTATTCCATATTCTTCTATTTCTTGTTGAAATCACTCATTTACATTAAATGAACTTACATAAATTCTTAAATATTCATTCAATTTTAAATCAAAATGAACGGTATATCAGGTTATTACTTTCATAAACTTAATTGTTGCAAATCAAATATTGTTGACATATACAATATTTGATTTTACAGCAGTTTCCAAAAGGCATTGACACGTAAAGGAAAATTAGACATACTAGCATAAATACTTAAAACAGTAAACATATTAAGTCACGTGACAAGCGATGATTATCCACATGAAAAATAAATACACTGAATTAAAGAAAAAAAACATGATCTAAAACGACTTTTAAAATTATTTATATACTTACTTTTAAAACTATTTACAACTAATTCCAAATATCAGGTATTGCAGAATGGAGGTATTTATTTTATGACATTTACGAGATTAAATTACGAATTGACCAATAGGAAGCTAGAAGAAGGAAGAAGATTCGAATAACTCGGAAATAAATGCTAGTCAAAGACGACCGATATAAAAACGGATTAAAGAACGACAAAAAAAAAAGTAGCAATCAACGCAACGATCCGTTGGTTGTTTAATAGACGCGAATATAAAGCAATTTAATAGTGGGATTATAAACAGTCTACAGAGCCACTGTATACAGGCAGTTTCGCATATTTGACCGCACTACACTATAACATAGATTTTCTTATCCTTCCAGTATTTAATACGCCTGCTAGTGATTTGACATTGGAAATCTAAGGAACAAATAATTTAATTCCTATATTACTATCTATTTTGTTTAATCTTTTTTTTTTTGCAAGAGACGAAAAAATAAATATTTCGACCCAAACAAAAAAAAAAAAAAATAGTTGTTAATTTTTCCCAACATCAGAAGAAAACTTTCACAGGAGAAAATGTAAGCCAAATTCAAAAGTATTGTTCAGGATGATAAACGACATTATGTAATAAAGACAATTGTTTTATATATCTTATGTATTTATTAATTCTCTATACACATCTACAAACATTAAGGGTCGTATATAGTGGATTTGTCAACAATGGAAAAATAACAGATTTTAGATGCAAGATATTTTTGTCGATTTTAAATTTGGAGAAAACCTTTCAACGTCAACTTATGAAGAATTTAGTAATCTACCCGGCTGAAGAATCAAATTTAGAAAAAAATTATCGGATTAAAGAAAATTAATAAATATGTCAAAATATTAAAGACAAGTTTTCTCAAAAATCCTTCGGAGGAGATTTGTTAGCTTGGGTTCACGTTATAAATTGAATAAAAGGCTACCCCGCTCTGCACTTATTTTTCGTTCAACTATTCTTTAGTTTGGTTTAAATGAATATAAAATAAATTAAAATTAGACAACCCACATTACAATGAATTGTTATTCTATTATAAATCTTTCCCGCGGTTACAAATGTGTAAATATTTGGTCATAAATGAATTTTTATTCGCTTAAATATTGAGTTATTATTTCAAATATTTATTATATATTCCCTATGTGTAATAAGTACTCGGACATCCTTGGCTTATTAAATTATGTGATATGCAACCAATATTACATTTTCGATCCACTATATAGGACCTTTAAGGGTCCTCGCTAGTGAATGGGAAATGTAATATTGGTTGCATAGCACATAATTTAATAAGCCAAGGATGTCCGAGTACTTTTACACATAGGGAACATATAATAAATATTTTAAATAATAACTCAATATCTAACAGAATAAAAATTCATTTATGACCAACTATTTACACATTTGTAACTGCGGGAAATATTTATAGCAGAATAACAATTCATTGTAATGTGGGTTGCCTAATTTTAATTTATTTTATATTCATTTTAAACAAAGTAAAGAATAGTTGAACGAAAAATAAGTGCACAGCCGGGTAGCTTTCTATTCAATTTATAACGTGAACCCAAGCAAACAAATCTCCTCCGAAGGATTTTTGAGAAAACTGGTTTTTAATATTTTGACATATTAATTAATTTTCTGTAATCCGATAATTTTTTTCTAAATTTGATTCTTCAGCCGGGTAGATTACTAAATTCTTCATAAGTTGACGTTGAAAGGTTTTCTCCATCTTTAAAATCAACAAAAATATCTGGATTCTAAAAGCTGCTATTTTGCCATTGTTGACAGATCCACTAGCGAGGACCCTTAAGATATAAATTTAACCAAAAAATGCAAAAAATTATAGCTATTTACCAAGAGTTTTCCTTATACTACATTTCGGATAATCAATTCTCATTTTCCGAAGTACCCTGAGAATTACTTGCCTTTTAGGACAGATTATTATGGTAGAAATGAATGACCGACAACAGCCACGTTTTTTTTCGTGGAAAAACTAAATATAGTTTCTATTGGTACTCCCCGAAATTTCTAAAATATATTAGAGTAAATATGTAGCACACATTAATGAAACGTCTGAATGTTTGTAGTATTACAAGAATTTAAGCAAAAAAATAATAAACAAAATAACGTCACATCTGTCAAATGTCAATAACAGTAGGCTCGATAAAATCCAACCTTATTAAATATTTTTAACATGCGATTTTAAAAGTATTCCAAGTAGTTTATAGTGCTTTGTATAGATGGCGGTACTTAACCCTTTGGAGTCTGATTTATTTTGCGTTTACTTGTGTTATATTTCAGGTCAGATTTTATGTAAACATGGATACTAATATCAAGAAGTGATAATTTTATGAATGTAGGGTACGGCCTTATTATGATAAGGGCCGGGACATATCTGTTCCATCAGACATTTTAGGTGGGACATATAAAACCCAGTAGTCTTGAGAACAATTTTATTTTGCTTGATTGAATATTGAAAAACAAGTCAAATATTACTGCAGATGGTAAGGAGTGAAGCAATTTTTGCAAAGAGGTATATTACACATATGATACAAAGCTTTGGGTCTTAGTTCTTTTTGCAGTTGTGCTCATCTGGAGCAGCGACGTCTTGTAGAGCCCTCAGCAGGTAAATGATCGCCCACATTTTGAAGTTTTCGTTTTTTTGAACTAAGTCGCCCTAAAAGTTTTGCTGATTCTCTTTTTATATTTGCACCACTTCTTCCCAACGTAATCAAATCTTCTGCTATTGTAATTAGTAATGACAGGAATGATGTTTTTGTGCGTCTTACATCATCGTACAAAATACGAGCATTTCTTATAGCTATCATGAGGAGTTTGAAAAAACTTTTTTACACCACTTCTTTGATCTTCTATCGAAGTCGTATAAGCTAGTAAATTGATCGGCTAACATTTTTATGATATTGCATTAGAGTTCCGGCAGCAGGAAACTTGATAGTGTCAAGTAAGTGCACAGATGAGAAAATCCTAGCAAATGTTAATTCGAAATAATTAATAATACGTTTGATGCTGTCTGATACTTTGAGAACATCTCTTTCGCCAAGTGTCCCTTCAGAGGCGTTCACTTCTTCACCTGCCTAAATATTTAGATCATAAACATAGATAATGATTGTATTAGAAGTTCCTCTTGTAATGTGCTACAATTGTGTTCCTGGATTCAATAATAACTGGTCTAATAATGACTCCTTGAGTAACACCGCCAGAAAAAAAGGCTATATCCAGAGATCGCTGCAAATTATTATTATCAAAAATGTTGACCAATCAGTTCATCATCAAAAAATTGCTTGAATATAATTGCCGGTGATTTTTTACAGAATATAAATTAGTCTAGTTTGAAAATTCTGCTTGTAAATCTTCTTCAGCATATCTGAACTCTTTTACCTTCTTTGGTCTTCTTTCGACGAAAGCTGATACAGGTAACTCATTTCCGCTTTCCCATTCTCCATTGTCGAATGTAACTTGAGCCTCTGATCGAAGATATAGACCCTGGCAATTTACTTGCGACTACGTCGTCTTCTTCGCCTGAATCGTCGTCGGTATTTGAATCATTTTGCGTTTTCTGGAGAGAAAATGAGAATATTGTCTGGGATTTCGTTAGTGTCTGGTTTTCCAGCTCCTCTATAAGTTCCGCCAAAGATAGTGGCTTCTTCCAATACCTGTGAACAAATGTCACACATTTATGACCCACCACCAATACAGCAACCGATAGTCCTACTGTCCTTTTAACACAACATGAAAGGTAGTGTAAGCCATATGCTTTGAGGGCCAGCAGTCCCCCCCCCCATATTTTATGAGGGGAAACACTTAATTTAAGTATGTCCTTTTAACATAACATCAAATTTAGCGCATGCATGCCTGAGCTAAAATGTGTCTATATTGGCTTTTGGCATTGTGAGAATATTGTTTGAAGCATTACTATACGACACATTCAATGAAAAGACCCTGAACAGTAAATTAGATAAAAAATACTCACCACGTATCAGTCATTGTCGCAGTTGAAAAAAAAAGTGCTTCCACAAGAGCTATCGAAAACTTCAAACAAATAAGATGAAACGACTTTTGACTTAGCCTTATAATAAGTAGAACACCGTAATAGTATTGAGAAAATAGCGCCACCTGCGGCAGAATAGTAGAACTTTAAAAAAATTAAGCAGATACCTACGGGCCTTATAAATGACGGTAGTGTCATATGGGTTAAACAGTCAATATTCGTATTCTCCAAACCCAAAACTATAGCGAATCACCAAACGTTGTGCAAACCCCATAATTTATAAAGAAAAATTCCATACATTTTGTTCTTTTGTGCAACGCAACATGAAAGGTAGTGTAAGGCCTGAGTGCCCGCTGTAGTTGAGCGTTTGGCGGGGCGGGGCGTGCGGCGTTCGGGTTAAACATGTGTTTATGCATGTAGGTGTCCTGAGTGGCGACGACCTTGAGCGGTGGCGAGAGCGCTCTTGTTTGCGTTCATTGTCGCGTGCGCATACAACTTCAACCCAGTTTGTGTTTTAGCAGCGTTGTGGCGTACGGGATGTCGATCGAATAAATTATTTCAGAAATTCAAGCAAACCCTTTAATATGGCTGTTTTCTCACAGTCTTTACAAAAACAGAGTAGTGAAGGCGAAAGTGTGGAAGGAATTAGCAACAAAACTCAAAATGGAAGGTAAATAATCACTGTATTTATACATGTGTTACAAAAATACAAAGTTATAGCTTATTTTCCCAAAAATATTCGGAGAATTGGTTTCGTATGTTTCTCGCTGCCAGGGACGAACTGTTGTTTCGTCTGTTTACACGATTAGAAGATACTCCCGTCTCCATATTTGTATCTAGATTATATTCGTCAGTGACATTTTCTTCAAGATCTCGTAGGACATTATGAAGAATGTATGTAATTTTTATTATAAGGCAAGCGTGTTCTTCGTTCGTTTCAATTGCCTTACCAAAAATTCGCCACTTTGCATACAAAATGCCAAAAGCACATTCAACATATTTCCGTGCACGCGAAAGACGTTTATTGAAGTATTCACTTTTTGCATCCAAATTTCTTGATGGAAATAGTCGCATTATATTCGTTTTTAACGGATATGCTTCATCAGTTATTAAGACATATGGCAAACGCTTTATTGTTCCTGGTACAACATCGGGGGAGGCGATATCAAGATCTCCATTCTCCATCAACGTATTGAAAGTTGAGTAATGAAAGGTCCCACCATCGCTTTGTTTACCTTTTCCTCCGACTTCTATGACGACAAACCTTTTATTTGCATCTGCAACACCTTGCAGTATAATCGAAAAATATTGCTGGTAATTAAAAAATGCAGATCCCGAATTGGCTGGACATTTGATTCTGCAGTGTTTGCCATCAATGGACCCTATGCACATTGGGAACTGCCATATTCTGTAATAGTCATTTGCTATATTTCTCAACTTCTCTTGAGTAGGGTGTGGCATATGTATATTCGCCAGTTGCAGCCATATAGCAGAACAAGTTGTGTATATAATATTTGCAATTGTGGTTTTCTCCATTCGAAAACTAAACGCCAGTGATCGAGAAGACTTTCCCGTTGCGAGAAATCTATAATAAAGTATATATTTTTATAATAGACACAATTGCATATATACAAATGCAGATCAATTTATTGTTAAATATAATTATTTTCTTTATAGAAGAGACATTAAAAAAGCGTTGGAAACATTTAAAAGATCAGTATAGAAAAGAGCTAAAGAAAATCCAATTCACACATCAGGGACTGAGTCGGATGATTGGGAGTCCACATGGCAATATTTCAGTATGATGACATTTGTGAAGGATGAAATAATTCCTGCACCATCTACCGGTAATCTGAATGTTAGCCAAGAAAGAGAAAATACGGACACGCAAAATGATTTGCATGATTTGGACACCGAAACTATAACGTCCCGTTATCTCAACTTTCACCTGTAGGCTCTTCATCACTCAAGTTTCGTCAAGAAAACGTACAAACATCAGGGAGGATATGTTGGAGATAGAAAGAAAAAAACTGCAATTAATGGAAAAACGTTTGACTGAAAGTGACAATAGCAATAATTTAAATAATGATGAGGATTATTTGTTCTTCAAAAGCATTCTACCTTGCATGAAGAAATTGACAGAATTACAAAGGTTACAGTTACGTGGCAAAATCAATGATTGGCTAGTAGATGCTATGACTCAAAATGAACAGGTTTTATATCGAACTCAGGGTTATTATAACCAGGGTTTTTATTCTCAGCCTGGTACGAGTGGATCTAATCGTGACTGACACACTCAATCAAATTCAAACGAATTGACTCCGAATTGATCGAATTTGGAATAATTTTAATAAAAACTTAATACAATTATTATAAAACTAATGTGTTTCTTTTATATTTACTCACCTTATAGTCACTATTAACTTTTCTGCAGGAGCTATTGTATCTGATAAATGAAAGTTAGTACTACTAAGTTGTAAACGTGATTCAATTTTTTCTAATATGTAATCAAAGGTTGTCACTGACATTCTTGTATATTCACGGAATTTGTCTTCATTTAATCTTACAGTTTGATATAAAGTAGAAAATTCCCCATGCCTTTTTTCTTTGCTTAACAATATCACTTGGACTTTCCTTTAATAATTGAAGTTTTAACAAAGAATTTTCTTCTAAATACATGTCAACAACATCATACGACGTCATGATGATAGCAATTGTCAAATACGACTGGCATACTCGAACGCTGACTACTGAGGCCAGGCAGTGCATGCTATCTTGACGCTTAATTCGCTTAATTCGCGACCCGACACCCGAAATGGGTATAAGGGATACGATTATATATATATATATAATTCGCACGCTGCACGCTACGCAGAACGCTTTTTCACTCAGGCCTTACACTTTTGAAGTGTATTATTTGAGCGGTGCACTTAACTGTGATTTAACATATGTTTCATACCTATACTCGAACGCATTGATAAACTTGTTTTTTATTATATTATTTAATAGTACTTGCTTAAGTATTTATAATAAATAACACACTACAACTTAGTACTTTTATTCCGCCATGTTTTCCAAATATTTAAGTTGATATCCGATCAATATTAAACGAGATAAACGGATAATTCGTAAACAAAACCAAAATAACAATGTAAATCTTATGGGAGTACGTGGAAAGTTTTGCCCTGACTAGCTCCATCTCACTCGCACGATCTCTCTCTCTCTCTCTAATGTTGATAGACTCCATCCATATAGTATACAATACATCCATGATTTGTAAATACTTGCATAGTGTGCATTCAAAGACTGGTATATTTGTGTATAATGGAAAAACGGGATTTATTTTCACCATTAGGCGCACATAATACATGAATGAAGCACATATGTCCCGATAGTCTCCAAAGGGTTAAGCATCGATATTTTGAGATTATCAGAATCAGAAAAATCTCGAAATGTAACGGCCTTATATAGCGTAGAGATGGCAGGATTCAGTTGGCCTTGATGCATTTTCGACTTTAAATTTAATTGCGTGATGTGGTGTTATTTTTTACGATAATTTAATACATGTGTAAAAAATCCCATAAGTCGGAATTGTTTTGTCACTTTGACAGCGATAAAAGTTTACTTTAACTTTTATATCGGCAAAAAAGTGGTTTACCTTTGGTTGGCCTGACAACAAATTGCGTTTTCTCGTTATGTCATAAAAGCAACGAACTCACTGTCAAAATGAAATGTCAAAGTCGACGCAATAGTGTTCGTTGTGAAGTATTGTTATGAAAAAATTTGCGAACTCATTGTAAGTAATCTTCACAAAATATATAAGAACTGTGTTTTTAATAACTGCATTTATATTTTATTTATTATTACTAGGGCGCGGACACGAACGGTTGATGACTCATCGCCCATGGGCGCACTATTGAAATGTTGTATTTTTAAAGAGGTTTTAATTTTATTTATATAATTGAATAACAAGTGGCTGGTGATCTATAAAATACAAAATACTTTATTATTTGTTCATTGTCTCTTCTGTAAGACTTGTTCTCTTTGAATCCTTGTAGATAGAGAACGTCCTTTCTACATCGCAACTGGTTATAGGTGCGTACTGGAAATATTCTTTTATTTCAGCGTATTTAACATACACAATTGCCGCAATGTTATTAAATCTGGATTTGTATTAAAAACTGCGTCTAACTGTTGCCGAAGGCCACATCCGAAGTCACTTGGAATACTTTTGAAATTATTAATAGCCACATTTAATGTGTTTAATCCATCTTTTAATTTGAGATTTTGATTTTCAAAATATGTGATTAGTTTAGAAAAATTTCCAAAGTGTTCCTGAAGGAATAACAACTGATTTTTTAAATTTGGGATTTGTGTTAGTTCCTTGCACTTAGAAATACTTCGAGCATCGTCATTTAAACATGTAACGAAATTTTGTAAACTATCGAAATTCTCTGTATAAAAGCTATTTTTGTGTATGTTTTAGCAAAGCTAAGTGACGAACGTGCGACCTTTTGGCATTCTGTAACGATATTTGACAGACTTTTGTAACAAATTTCGGAATAACTGACAATTCATTTTCATATCAGAAAAAGTAACATAAACAACGTTCTAGATCTAAATAAATGATAACTAAAAATGTACGCGTATGTTATTGAAACTAAACGAAATCCAGTGCACACTTACGTCTAGATAATTGGGAGAAGTCAATTCAATAAACCGGTATTAAACAGACTATTACAAAAATTACGAAGTACGTAATTAACAGTCAAAACAATGAAAAAACGAAACTAACGTAAGTATGAATGAAAATTTTATTTCTCATGCGAAATATAAGGTAAATATAATAAAATTTAAAAACCCCTCACGCTCCTATCTACGTCGATGAAGAAAGGATTTTACTCATAAATTCCTTATTTTATGGGCATTATTTGCTCTCAATCTCGGGCACTTATCGGGCGTAAACAGATGTTGCAGTTCACCATACGAATTAGTGCTATTCAGTAAGTGCGTGTTGTTTACATTATTTTTTTGCTCCGTTGTAACTCCGTCATAGTTCAAACCGGTCATGTCCACGCCCTAATAATTACTATGTAATAAATTTTTCAGTAATTGTTTACACATTTAGTAAATTATATTACCCAATTACATTCGAGCTTTCTTTTTATTTCCGAATAAATTTTCCATTTTTAAACTCTAATTTAGTTGCTAAATGGTAACTCAACAAATTGCCTCTTTGATAAAACGACTCGTCCTTCGGACTCGTCATTTTATCTGGCAATTTGTTTCATACAATTACCTAGCAACAAAAATTTTCGTTAAAAGTTGAAAATTTATCCGGAAAAAAGAAAGCTCTCGTGTAATTATAAGTGAATAAAATTTAACAGAAGAGGACCCGGTTTAGAAAAGGGGAAATTAAAATCAATATATGTTACTATAACTATATTACTAATAATAAAGTTGTATTACGCGTGTTGAAGAAATAATTATGCCATTATATTTATCCAAAATCGTTTTCTTTTTTCTCGGAAAAAAATTACAGTAGTATTAAGTCTCCTGTTAAAATAAATATATTTATTTCGAAAATAAATTCAAATTTCAAAAGCTCTAATTATGAAATTAAACTAAATTCACAATAATCACGAACATCGGCTATCATGGAGATGATGTTCGTAAGAAACACCATGGCCAAGTCACTATCCGATTTAATGAACAAACACTAAAAACCAACGACTAAAAACATATATATGTAAATATATAAATCGAGATTTTATTTGTGCATAAGAGGAAGTGTCACAGACACAAATCGATTGGTTCAGCTTCATATGTGTAGAGTGTAGAGAGGTATTTACACACATCACTTAGCCAGAATCACTTAGCTCCAGCGATATTGGCCTTTATTAGGGGATCGCTTAGAGTTTAGAGATGATAGTAAAAGACCCGCGTGCTGGGAGCGATTCAATCGTAAGAAATCGTGTTAATACCAAAGGGTTCAACTCCTATGTAATTTTACGTATGTGTATGTGCTTGAACCTGAAACTATGTAGATATGGATATTTTAAAAGCATTCGTCGCAGGGCACGACCAGAAACACCTGGAAAGCTAGATTTTTGTAAATTGTCTGTTCTTAGTTATTAGTTTCTTATACGCAGTATAAGCAAGTAAGGGAAAGTTGCGTAATTTCGGATACTGTTTCGAAATATCAAAAAAAACTAGTTGGATTTTTCAATCTCTTCGAGCTTGAATCCGGCTCTTTCGCAACCGCTTACAGCTTTATTACAATTTCTTATAAAACGCCAGCATTGACATAATGCCTTTTACAATGTATACTTTTCTAAACTTTTGATGCACTCTGTATATACGTCGTATCTAAACTTTTTTACAAACTGCCACGTTTGATAAACTTCAATAAATCCGTTATGAGACGTTATTGTCAAATTGAATGTCCTTGTTGGCATAAGTAAATATGGTAATTGTGTGTAATGTTTCTTGCATTAAGGACCATATTTATAATATAGAAAGTTTGTTTTGTTATTATTATACTTAGAGAAGGATGGGATATATTTTATTATGTGCTTACCGCATAGGATAAATACATAGAGACGAGAACAATACAACAGCAATAATTGATAATAACTAGGCATTAGAAGACATCTTTCAAATCAGTACCTATGGATAAGTGCCGACGAAACTGTCGATATATTAGGACGCTGTGTGGTAAATGTTGTAGCTGGTGTACTATATCCAACTATTCCATATAACGCATATGTAATAGCTAGAGGGCGGACATGACCGGTTTAAACTACGACGGAGTTACAAGGAAGCAAAGAAATAATGTAAACAACACCCAGTTACTGAATAGTACTAATTCATATGGTGAACTGCAACATCTTTTGACGCCAAAACAACAACAAAAAATGCCCATAAAATAAGGAATTTATGAATAAAATCCTTTCTACATCGGCGTAGATAGGAGCGTGAGGGGTTTTGAAAATTATTATATTTACCTTATATTTCGCAAGAGAAATAATGTAAATATGTATATACTTACTGTTATTTAATTTCAATAACATACGCTTATATTTTTAGTTATCATTTATTTAGATCTAGAACGTTGTTATGTTACTTTTTCTGATATGAAAATGAATTGTCAGTGACTCCGAAATTTATTACAAAGTCTAAAATATCGTTACAGAATGACAAAATATAGCACGTTCGTCACTTAGCTTTGCTAAAACATACACGTAAATAGTTTTTATGCAGAGTATGTCGATAATTTACAAAATTTCGTTACATGTTTAAATGACGATGCTCGAAGTATTTCTGAGTGCAAGGAACTAACACAAATCCCAAATTTAAAAAATCAGTTGTTATTCCTTAGGAACACTTTGGAAATTTGCCTAAACTAATCACATATTTTGAAAATCGAATCTCTAATTAAAAAATGGATTAACCACATTAGATGTGGCTATTAATAATTTCAAAAGTATTCCAAGTGACTTCGGATGTGGCCTTCGGCAAAAGTTAGACGCAGTTTTTAATAGAAATCCAGATTTAATAACATTGCGGCAATTGTGTATGGGGACAATGACACAAAATCTAACTGCTAAATACGCTGATATAAAAGAATATTTCCAGTACGCACCTATAACCAGTTGCGATGTAGAAAGGACGTTTTCCATGTACAAGGATGTACTTCATTCAAAGAGAACAAATCTTAGAGAAGAGAACTTTGAGAATGTATTGCTAGTAAATATTAATACTCCTTGACTCGACTTGAACTACAAAATGAACAAATAATAAGGTATTTTGTATTTTATAGATCACCAGCCACTTGTTATCCAATTATATAAATAAAATTAAAACCTCTTTAAAAATACAACATTTCAATAGTGCGCTCATGGGTGATGAGCCATCAACCTTTCGTGTCCGCGCCCTAGTAATAACAATAGTACATATCTAATAGGTGTCACATTTTGTCAATCAAAAACCACAGTTGAACTCGGCATTTTTTCATTTCTTTACCATTACATATTCACATCGTGTCTGCTCATTACCGCCTATGTAACTGTTTTACAAAAGCTAATAAACTTTATAAATTTAGAGCATTCACTCATCAAAAGAAAAAAACAACGAAAACATCGTTCCCGCTTTATGGCTTCGCTTACGTACTCAGGCTATCAGCTAAATAAATGCACTTTCCATTCTCAAACTGTCCAACATTTGCCGGCTTTCTAACGTTAAAGTTTGACAATTGGTCGATGATCCCTCCTCGATATTCGTTACTTCTTTGATGTCTTCAGTAGCTTGTCCTGTCAGTTTACAACATTTATGAGATGACATAATACGTCGTATTGTACGACCGAGATTATTATATCACTGAATTATGAGGTTTGCCAGCAAGTGTCATCGCTTATTGATGAGGATATTCTTACACTTAAGCTTAATTATATACCGAAATGTCATATTAAAGATTGCATATCAAAGGACGGATCTCTTCTTTTGAGTTCACCTTTCTTCGAATAAATGCTAAATTTGTTAACGATGAAATAAAAAGAATTCTGCGTACAATGTACCGGCGGCATTATAATCACTCCTGTTGTGGGCTATTTAGAGCAAACAATCTTCTTACACTTTACGCAATCCATATCTACGAAATTTTGATATTTCATTTCCAAATCGATCAGCATTTGAAAACAATTTACCACGAGCGTCACTCGGTTATTACGTCAAAAATTGTCGATCCCGATGATGACTCTATAATTGAGTTCTACTGTATTTTATTGTAACTTGTAAAATTTTAGATCCGGTACTAATATGATCACAAATGAAGAGACAAACTTTTCTGAATACAAAATGTTATTAGAGCCTTTGTTATAGAGATATTGCATTATAAACAAAAAAATTGTGTAAAATGAATTAGATTTTCAACTATTTGCTGTATTTTATTCTCTCTCAGTGACGCTTTAAACTTTCTCTGGCCCGTAGGACAATTATTTGTATGGCCTGTTATACATATCACTTTAAGGGGTTAAATAAAATTGTCTAGTGCAATAAAATACCCATATATTAATATACGCATTTTTTTTAAATATATAAAAAACCGAAAACAAGTATGAAGGCCTATAACTAAAGCACTACTTTTCTAGCTTTTAAGCTTGAGAACTTGTCAATGACATCTTCAAAGTCGAGTTGTAACGTTAAATCAGAATTAATACATAATACAGACAAATATGAGAGCTTCTCCTCGATTAACCTATTTCTCGAGTAATTTTTAATTCTTTTCAAAACGCTGAAAGAACGCTCTGCGCTGGCATTGGATGCCGGTATAGTAAGATATATTCTCAGACCAATTTCGATATTGGGGAATGTTGATTCTATTTTTTTATCTCTAATCATTTCCAATAACTGTCTGGGGGTTGCTTCTGGATGACATTGAGCTGTTTTAAGAAAATCACAGAAATGTACAGACTCCTCAGGAAAATCATCATCCAGGTCATCAGGATAAAATTTCTGGAGACCTTGAGCACGTTCTTTAATTTCTCCTATATTTGCATCGGGTTTTGGTAATAAGAACAAAAACTGGAACTTTTCTCGCAATTCCGTATATGAACTTTTTCTACGTTCTAATTGTTGCAGGATAGTATCTATTATGACAAGGTAAGTATTGATTCTAAATCTCTCTCGCGCACTAGGGTTGCAATCATCAGCACCTTCATCGAATTGGTGCTTCCGAACTCGAATGCGAACTATTTTATAATCATCACAACGAGAAAGTTCTTTTCCAAGTGTTTCAAATTGTTCAAAAGAATTTCGAAGATCATGTATGTAGGAAAGCAACGAGTCGTAAAGCTGTACAACTTCAACTAGGTTAACATCAACTTTTTGTAACGACTTGTTTGTTCGGTCAAATCTTGTCAATATATCAGACCATAATGACAGTAAAATTCCCGTCTCCAAGTCGGAAAATTTAGACGCTATACCATCAGCTTCGGCTCTGGTAGTGGCCTTTTGACATTGATCTTCGGATATTTCCTCCAGTGTTGCCTTAAAACTCATGAAATTCAACTTAAGAGCTTTACAAGCATCCGCTCTAGCGGACCATCGGGTAGTTGATAGCGACTTTGGTAATAAAGCGCTGATATTGAACTGCTTTATGTTTTTTTGTAAGCACTGCCATCTGTGAGTTGACGAAGATAGAAATACGAAAAGTTCTTGTACAAACATAAAAAAAGACGTAGCGCATAAACAGCATTCGGCCGCTGCCACACCTACTAGATTTAGGGAGTGCGCAGAACATGGTATATATACTGCTTTATCATTTCTTGATTTTATTCTAGCTTGCAAACCTGAATACATTCCTGCCATATTACTCGCATTATCATACGATTGTCCCCTACAATCTAGTATGTTAATATTATGAACATTCAGAATTTGTAAAATGGACTCTTCCATTTCTTCGGATTTATGACCAGCGTTCTCTACAAATGTTATGAACCTTTCGACAATGTGGGAGTTAGGCAAAATATATCGATAAATTATAGCTAGCTGATCAGAATGGGAAACGTCTGGGGTTGAATCCACAATCATTGAGAAATATTTTGCTTCTTTAAGATCACTAATTATTTTATCGATAATTTTCTGTCCCATAATGGAAATGAACTCGTCACAAATGTCACTTGAAAGATAGGAAGTGGTTCCTTTACCTTTATTTCCCCGAGTTTCTAAGTGATTTTTTAGGACTGGATCAAATTCCGATATTAGCTCTAGACATCCTAGATAGTTGCCATTTTGTGGAGATCCTAACCTTTGATTTCTACCACGAAACGGCAATCCTCTAACAGCCAAGTGTCTTATAACAGAGGTTATACGAAGAAGAATATTCCTCCAGAGTACTTTCTCTTGTAAATATACCGATTCTAAATGAGTATCTATTCTTCCAATATGATTACGTCTATTAACAAAATATCCACTATTCTTACGATGAAGCAAAGAACGCTCATGTCTAGCAGTCCGAAGTGATATATTTTTCCAATCAGAAAGTCCTGTCGTAAATGCGTTATTGGGATATGTTTGGCCACGGTCACAAAATAAGAGACAGTGAACACAAAATACCTCATTTTTAGTCTGGGAGTAGAATAGCCAATCACGACGTTTGATTTCTCCATTGATATGCTTTGTAAAAAACATACTTTTGGAAGCATACCAATTTCGCCCATCGTAGAATTTTCTTGAAGAAGAAAAGTTCAAGTTATTTATATCCTGAACTTTCAAATGTTCTAAAATTAATGGCATAGTAGTTTCATTAATTATTGTCCATGTGGCTGGATCTGAATAATCCATGAGCATAAAATTTGATTCTGGATTATCATTTGTCCTTGGTTCTACCTCAACACTCGAAGGGAAGCTGTCACAGCTTGGAGTATTATCATCGTCATTGCAATTTTTGCTAGGTTCTACAAAGAGAGAAACAAAGTACAGTTGTGTGCATAAAAAAGTCGTACAGCAGCTATAAGGCTGTTTAAGTCAGGCTTGTCAATCTTAATTAAACTTCTTTCTGACGTTGACAAGTTGTGTCAAAATTAAAATTATTTTTATTATTTGAAAGATCATTATTCTAATGTGCATGGTATATGGTGATACCAGTCTCCAGTACGATTTTCACAAAAGTTCGGAATGTATACGTGTACTACTTATTAATGAAATCTGGAACATCATAGGCAGGCTTACACCATAAAAACCTTGTACGACTTTTTACGCACACAACTGTACGTATTAGACATATATGTAGGTAACCATAGTCATTTAAGTGGAAGAAAAGAAGCGAATTTTTGCATACGCGGAATTCCAAAGTGTGGCCAGAATGCGCCTTTATACTTACTTTTCATATTGCTTTACTATAATCAACCTTAATTTTTCTTATGAACACGTAACATACCTACTGTATTTTTGCGTTATCAAATTATATATATTTTTAATAGAACAAAAACCAAACGAGCAAAGTGACTTTTGACCATATTTTTGAATCTTACTTATACCTACATAACAATTTGCAAAAATGTCCGTCCACCCATTTTAGCTCAATATGACTAATTAAGAATGTCTTTGTATTGCAGAAGTTTAAAAAAACAGTTTTCAGTTTATTCAGAATATTCCAGAAACCGTTGCAATAATTTTAACTTATAGCTTCTCTATAAATAAATAACACGTAGAAGCTAAAATATGCATGTTACAAATAAATGAATATTTCATACCTATGGTACCTCCTTTCTTTTGAGTGTCAGAACTAATTTTTGGGCTAGTGCAGTTTGTGGTAGATTCTACTTCCATTATCGCATCATTATTGTCTGTAAACAAAATTAATATTAAATGCAATATTCTGAGAAGCTTAAATACTTCCACATCACAAATTATACCTACGTTGTGCTTGTGCCGACGTAGTCTCCGTATTATTATCGCTAAAGAACTGACTTATTTTCGGAACTCTCTCTAAAAACTTCTTCCTCTTAGCGTCTAATTCTTCCTGAATTTTTTTTCTTTCATAACCACAGGGTCTTTTCTTCATCTTTCTGTTTTTGAACACCTAAAAAGTAAATACACCAAAAACTATCTTTAACGGAAAAAACAAACTATCCGAAATTAAATATTATGGCTTTTTCTAGTCTTACCTTTCTGCTTCCACCAATCACCCAAAATATAACATTCAATTTTAAGAACTGAGTAATATGGAGACGATTATACATGAATTCGTAACGCCGTAAATGACACTTCCCACAATAAACTTACTGTACTCTCTATCATTTAATCATTTGCCGGGACCACCCGAGACTACCGTGCCGAGTGCCGCGAGCCATCGTCACAGGCATATAACCTAGCTCCACCCACCGTCGGGTCGGCGTAGCTACGTTCGCGGCAATTTCGCGGCGAACACTGGTGGCGCGCCAACTCAGTAGCTCAGCTTCAGGATACAAGGGTAGATGGAGAAGTAGTCTTCTATTTATATTTATATTTTAAAATTATACCAACAGTAGAAAAAGTAAAAGGTGATCTGTCGATTGGCCTCCCATTTTAAATGGCCCGTAGGACATGACCTAATTGTCCTAACGGATAAAGTGTCATTGCTCGAGCGATCGACTGTAGTTAACTTTAATCAATGACCATTATGGGAACATTAAAATTAAATATTTGCTCTATAAACCTTTTGACCAAAGTATACAAAAAATGTTGTAATTCCTTCTTCTTGGTGATCATCTACCTAACTCATTTTTTAAAGTTTAATGTCCCTTTGTTTTAACAGTATTGGGATTTTGAAACCTCAGTACATAACTTTCTATTTTAAAATAATTGAACCTGTGATAACAGAACCCCCACAGAAGTCACAGAAAGGTTAATGAGGCACTCTACTATATATGTTTAATTATCATCTGAAGAAAGCCACTGTGATAGCGAAAAAATTATCAAACTAATATTTATTATTACAGTTATCAATGCTGCGTGCCGATGATTAATTTCTGTCTTTAACTTACAATAGGGTTCACATTGTCTGCTAATAAACCAATACAATATCCTAACATTATAACCGAGAGCACTTATGATCTCAATGGCTTTAAGGGAATATACATATATATATATATCTATTGTTCGGCCCTTTTACTCTTCTACGAGCAATTTGCGGGAAATAATAGAGGACCAACGTAACTTACTATGTCCTTTGCCAGTGATTGAAATTAAATAATAAATAATTTACGTATCAAAAGCCGAAGTTAATGAGACGCTTACTTTAGCATACAACATACAACGAATGCAACCCACAACGTCTCTGTCTTTAATAAATAATAGATAAGATATACATTAGGACGGTATAGTAATCTTTCACGAGAAAATTTAGGAAAAGGTAAATGACTCGTGTAGTTTCTAAGTGCTGTCATTTTATTATTAATGCATCTAATGTTATCGAGGTGGATTATAATTTCTGTGCGAAAACATGACTTTGTCATTGACTAATGTTTAGGCTCTTGTCTGCGAGTGATTCCCTTGAAGGTTGTACAGGGAGTAGCACCTAAGATGCCTCGAACCGTAGCTTCTCTATCATACAATATATCGAAAAAAGAGAAAAATTGTTCATAATTACAATCACCATTTCCCTAAAATATTTTTGGTCATCAGTGCCGTGCTGTATTCCAGAGGCGTATCAAACCTATGTTTTTTTAAACTGAACAATATATATTTTGTGGCTGATTCGAAAAGCCCTCGAAAAATACTTTTTTTTTCTTATGTAACGTCACACCCCTAACTTTAGCGGTTTCGCCGTTATAACGGTTTTTTTCGCAGTTAGACCGTACTTCGAAATTTTTCTTTGGCAGGAACTAAATTGTACCGGCGTTTCGGTTTCGAATTTAGGGATAGACTAAGACCACTTCTACACGTCATTTTTTTCTAAAATATCAAATGGGAAGCATATAAAATAATTACATCGTTGGATAATCGAAATTCCAAGTTTTCCATTTATTAAAAAGAACAATTTCATCACAAAATTAAGGTCAATTTGTCGAAAATTGGTAAACATGGTGTTTACTCAGCCTAACCTAAATGTTCAAAATGACGACCTTCCCTTTGGAGGCATAATTGCAACTTCGACTTACAGGCCCTAGACACCGCTCTTAGGACTTCCGATGATACAACACGGAAAGCCGAGCGCATATCCTAGGAAGTAGTTATTACCGTGCTGTAGACCTCGTTCTTGATGTTGCCCCAGAGGAAGAAGTCTAGGGGAGTGAGGTCAGGCGATCTTGGCGGTCACCTTGCTGGACCCTCACGACCAATCCATGAATCTGGAAACCTTTCGTCAAGATATTTCCGAACGACTATTATGTGCAGGAGCTCCATCGTGTTGGAAACCTATCTGTCGGCAAAGGAACCTTAAATAATTTTGCCATTCAGGTTTCCGTCGAAGAAGTGAGGACCAAGTAGGTGTTCTCCCAGCATGCCACCCCAAACATTGAATGACCGTCTTTGCTGGTGGTTTCCAATTCTCATGACGTGCGGGTTTTCATCGGCGTAATAATAACAATAACACGCGCAAGGTAGGATTCATCTTGGTCAATTTTGTTGATTTCCCAATTGCAGAAATTCTGCTTGGTTTCAAAATCTTGAGGTTGCAATTCCTGGTGCAATTGAATTTTAAATGGATGGAACTTGTATTTCTGAAGAGTACGATTCACAAAACGCATTGAAATATCAGTGTTCCTACTAATTTCATAGATACTGATATGAGGATGTTCAACAGCAGCCTCCAGAACTTTCAACTCGTTTTCTACGTTCAAAACACGCTTCGTTCTAACTCTCTTTGCTCGTTGAACAGTACCAGTAAACGTAAATCTATCCAACTGTGTAGATATTCTCTCGGCGTACACTCGTGACGCCAATAAACAATTTTTGAAACATTCTCCAAGAATAAACACCAGTCAATCATTTCATGTTGAGTTCCAGGCATTTTTGCAACGTTTATCAGATAACAATAATGCTTCTTTCAGTTTATTGTTATTTTTTCCATTTGCATTGACAATTGCACTTCTATTGTTTTATCATGACAGCGGACTTTGAAAAAGGACGTTTTTCGACAAATTGACCTAACAACTCCTTTTTTCTTTTTAATTTTGTAATGAAATAGGTTTTTTTAAAGAATGGAAAACTGGAATTTCGATTATCCAACGCTATAATTATTATATGGTTCCCATTTGATATTTTAGAAAACAAAATGACTATTTGCAAAGCCCAATCAAAAATTATTTTCTTTCCTTGAATCACTTAAAAAAAAAATTAAGAGTAGGTAGAAGAGGTCTTAGTCTATCCATAAATTCGAAACCGAAACGCCGATACAATTTAGTTGCTGCCAAAAAAAATGTCGAAGTACGGTCTAACTGCGACGAAAAACCTTTATAACAGCGAAACCGCTAAAGTTAGGGGTATGACGTTACATAAGAAAACAAAGTACTCTTCGAGGGCTTTCCGAATTAGCCACAATATATACAGGGTGTCCAGAAACTCTCCTGACAAGCGAAGACCGGAGATTCCTCAGATAATTTTAAGACAATTTAACTCAATTCACCCTAGTCCGAAAATGCTTCCTAAGGGAGCTAGAGCTCTTTGAAGATGGCGCCTTGTAATTTTTTTTTAATATCTCCCGAAGGCTTCTATTTAGAAAAACGAAAACTGGTATGCTTATTTATCCTCCAGAGATGAATCCATTCCATCAATTGCGAATTTCTAGTACCGGTCATAGGCGTCCGTTTTGGGTAGGTAAACGGTTATTTTAACGCATAACTTTTTTGTCTTTAACTTTTAAGCATTTGTGACACTAGATTATTAAATTTTCAAGTATTCTAGTACTAAAAGGTACTCTGACTCTAAGTCGGTAGGATACACCGTTTTCTAGAAAAATCGATTTGAAAATTTTTCGTTTTTTCGTCATTAAAATTCAATTTATTATGTACCTACTTATTTTTAGCGACGAAGTTGGCTAGGACTATCAAGGCATGGATGAAAATTAATTTAATAAATCATCTTTTGTTTCAATAAATGCAGCACACAATTCGTAAAAAAAGTTTGGGAAAAGAAGCAAAAATCAATTTGAACAAAATTTCAGCTGAAGGTTTTTAAAAGCAAAGTATTTATTACAATGGAACGAAACTAACAAAAAAAGAACAAGTATCAAAGGTAGATAGTTACAAAAGATGCTCGATGTGATGACCATTAGTCTCTATGCATAAATTTACCCTTTTGCTTAGAGAACGCCGAATTCTTGCAAAAATTCCAAAGTTATTTCTAAATTTGTTGCAAGCATCTTGTATCCTTAGCCAGAGTTGTGCACGATTTTGTATCGGAACGGAATAAACAAATGCTTTTATGTATCTCCAAACACAATAATCGCAAGGATTCAAATCCGGCGACCTTGCTGGCCAAGCAACTGGACCGCCTCTTCCAATCCAATGGTCTTCGTAGTTATTATCTAGAAAGTCTCGTACATTCCTGCTAAAGTGGGCCGGACAGCCGTCCTGTAGAAACCATAAGTTTTACCGAATATTTAAACGCACCTCATCTAACAAATCAGGTAAAATATTTTGCAGGAAATGTAAGTAATCAACATCATTTAAACGAGCAGGTAACTCCACAGGTCCAAGTAGATAATCGTCAACTACTCCAATCCAGACGTTTATGCTAAACCTATGCTGATGCTTAAATTCTTGAACAACGTGGGGATTGTCACCAACGTACGAATAATAGTGTGCATTATGTACATTAAAAATTCCATTTTTTGAGAATGAAGCTTCGTCACCAAACAAAATGTACCTGAAAAAATCTTCATCTTGATTTATCTGATTTTGTAACCATCTAGCGAATTCTACACGTGCAGGAAAATCTCCTTCTAGCAGTGCTTGCACCTTTGTAAAATGAAAAGGATATAAATTTTCTTTGTGTAAGATATTTCCTACGGAAGATTTTGAAATTGTGGGGTACATGGCAGATAGTCTTCGAACGCTAATTTCTGGATTTTCCTCAACTTCCATTAAAATAACATCTTCTTGTTCTACTGTTACATCATTATGTCTCCCTGTTTCATTTTTTTTTTTGGGACCACTGAACCTGTTTCTCTTAATCGTTGATGAAGAGCTGTAAATGTTGAGTGAGTGGGATGCTGACGATTGGGAAATTTTTCAGCGTATCTACGTTGCGCTGCTCGAGCGTTACACCGCATTTCGCCATAAACTAAATGCATATCGGCGTATTCTTCATTAGTAAAAACCATTTTTTTTAAAATTGAAATCGTTGTGTTTGAATGCTACCAAGTAAAAAATTAAAAGATAAACTTCGCGAACTGACAACAATTTGACAATTAAAAACGTAGGTTTTATTTCTGTTGGCAGATCAGAGCGAACTAGTGCAAAAAATAATAAATTGAATTTTAATGACGAAAAAACGAAAAATTTTCAAATCGATTTTCCTAGAAAACGGTGTATCCTACCGACTTAAAGTAAGAGTACCTTTTAGTACTAGAATACCTGAAAATTTAATAATCTAGTGTCACAAATGCTTAAAAGTTCAAGACGGAGCCATCTTCAAAGAGCTATAGCTCCCTTAGGAAGCATTTTCAGACTAGGGTCAATTGGGTTAAATTATCTTAAAATTATCTGAGGAATCTCCGGTCTTCGTTTGTCAGGAGAGTTTCTGGACACCCTGTATATTGTTCCATTTAAAAAAACATGGGTTTGATACGCCACTGGAATACGGCACCGCACTGATGATCAAAAATATTTTAAGGAAATGGTGATTGTAATTGTGGACAATTTTTCTCTTAGACTTTTTTCGATATATCGTATGATAGAGGAGCTACGGTCTGAGGCATCTTAGGTGCTACACCCTGTATGTGCACATCAATTACAGAAAAGAGGTTGCTTATCAATTAAAATACTTCGTGAAGTATTTGTTTGAAGGCATAATCTGCCCAATAAAAACAAATTATTAGGTTGTTGTACGCAAAATAAACGGAACTGTTGTTAAACTTAATTATACACTAAATATAATCTTTATTTAAAAATTATTTTCTTTGATACAATTTTACAACTTAAAACTTCTGGTAGTAATCATATGAATAGCTGATTTTAAACCATAGTGAAAGCATTCGGAATTATGAAAAATCGGTTTATATATACTGTTGTTTTATTTTATTATATACAGGGTTGCTCATTAGTGCGTCAAAGACCAATATAGGCGTTATTAAATAGTACAGAAGAAATTTATTTTATAAAAAGTGTCACAGTAACAAAAAACACACATTTTGAAAATAATTTGGGTGATGCGTTAAAATGGCACACATTCGAATTTTTTTTAAAATGAAATACCCTGTATATCTTTTGTTTTTCCTTATCTACTTTAATTTGTGTTTTCATCGATATCTGGGGTTTTGGTTTTGGATGACGCATTGTTGAGTTATTAACGAAAATTTTAAAAGAAAATGGTCGCGACAATGTTTACCATAATAATTCTATGCGGTAGTATTACGATTATGTAAGACAAAATTATTTAGTAAGTATGCAGCCAAGGGATGTGTTGAACTTACAAAATAATCAAACATTCATTTTATTATACAGGGTGTTTGTTACGATGCAATCAATTTGGCTATCGTCAAAGAGCGTTTACTGATTTTTTCAAATGGAACACCCCGTATATTATTAAATTTTTGGAATGCTGCGTTAATTGCGCTTAATTTTTGTTAATAATGTCCTATACCCAAACCCAATAATTTCGGAGTTATAACCTGGCTCGTTTGCTTTACTTATAACATGGTGCCACTTGCTTATGTAACACCAGAGCAAGCGAACCGGCATAAGATATGTCTTCTGTATGCCACCAAAATACACGGCACTTCTGGTTGCCTATATACTCAGGCATTACTATTGCGAATTGCTAAACGTCTTATCGGTGTGACATCAACGTTAACTCGTACGGTCGGCTTTGTTTATAAATATAAATATGGCGGTTGAAGTGTTGTGTTTTAGAGACAAAAGACCAAAAGCTCTACAACTAGCACAGTGGAGAAAAAACGTGAGTACTTCTTATTGTTTTAATGTATCTTATTGCTCATTGAAAATACTACGTTCCCAAACTCATTGTTAAACGGTAAAAGAAAAGAAACAGTGTAGAAACTTATTTGAAAAATAGAATAATTAGCCTTTATTATTACTGAAACCATATTAAAACAATTAATACACAATTTTGTTTATTACTATATACAATCTACAATTTTTATATACATAAACAGACTTGCTTAATATCGGCATAATCAAATACAAAATAAATTCACCCTAGTGACCTCTTTTAAACATGTATAAAATTAAGATTAACCACATATTCAATTTTAGCCCCTGAAATGTTAACTACGAATCCCAGTGCATTTTTATCTATTAATATAAGCAACCTTATACATGAAATCTGATACGTGTCGGATAATTTAAGATAAAATACAATTAAACATGAAATATGGTATACGTCGGTTAATTTGAGATCAAGTGCATACTCAGATCAACTTAAACTGTCCTACCAATTTATTTCTACGTTACGTCATGCTCGCATGAAGAATTTTTTTTAAGTTTGTCGGGAATTAAATTATTAAAGCGGTACGGGTTCTGATATCTATCCAATAGCTACACGGTGAAGTACTAATACATCTATATTTATTGCGGTTCAAAAGCGCGGGTGCCTTTATGATAATTTATTCGAATTTACGGCGCGTTTATACACAATTTCGGAAATTTAGCATCTCTGAAAATAAAGAATTATTAATAAATGCGGAAATATCGTCACGACATCAAAGTCTGACTTAGACGGGATAAAGTTTACAACGGTAATACATCACTTCTTTCCACGGTTCAAGACCTGAATAAGAAGAGATACATTCGGACGGAATTAGCGGGTTTTTGAAACGACTGTTTCACGGTACTAAAAGACCTGAAAATAGTACGTTTCTGCGGATTAGACACCAACTCTTCCATGCCATCAAGGCTGAATAGAGAGGTACAGGTAGCGGATGGCTAGGAGAAATAAATGAACGAGACACATTCGATGGGGCCTTTATATATCTGAAAACCCCCCTACGTCTGTAGGTAAAAACTTGTTCAAAACACAACAATTTGCGCACGACTCTGACATGAACCGCGACTTTGAGCATGACGTACACATTCGGTATTTTTCCATTGAAAATAAGCAAATAACATAAATTATTATTACAAATGAATATATATACAGGTCCGTCCAAATCACTTTATACAATATTTGAACAAAATAACACACATACATTTAATTTAATATTGACAAATAAATTAATTATGGACTTAAAAATGTTAATTTGTACAATTAACGAGGAACCTCGTTACAGAGTTACTTTTAATTTTTCATTACAAACCGCTAAATTATTTGTTTTCCATTCCATTTAGAGTACTGGGTAAACGATTTGACAAACAAAAACAAATAAACGTCCACAAACGTCAAAAATTAAAATCTAATTGTTGCTGTTAATTAGGTGTAATAAGTGATTTCTTAAGTTTCTGCGTTTAATATTGTCATTGTGTTATTTATTGATTGGATTGGTGGGTAGGTACGTTCAAGGATATCCTGACAGAAGACAACCTTCAGTTACAAGTTTGGAAAGACTTAAGGAAAGATTCATTAGAACAGAAAATTTGAGTTATGGAAAGCTTGAAAGGGCAAAGAGGACAAGTGATGAAGATAAATTGAAAATCTTGCTATCAGTAATTGAGGAGCCCTCTACTAGTTCGACCAAAATATCAACAGAAACTAATATACCACGATCTACTGTTAGCAAGATTTAAAAAAAAAATCATCACTACAGTATTTCCTTTCATTAAGAACTGTTGGGACCTGATTTAGAGATTAGAAGGACGTTTTGCGAATGGGGATTAGAAATTGAAAGGACTAAATAATCCAAAAGGTATTATTTAGTGCCGAATCGACCTTTACTCAGAGTGGTAGCCCAAACCGCCATAATCTTCATCATTATGCAATAGACAACCCAAGAATATTAAGAGCGATTGATAAGCAATGGACTATAAATGTTTGAGCTGGTATTATGGGCAACTTTATAATTGGACCACATTTCTTTCACGAATATTTAAATGGTGCGCAATATTTGAATTTCTTGTTATATGACTTGCCTCAGCTTCTGCAAAACGTTCCTCCAGTTCTAAGAGAAAATATGTGGTTTCAACACGACACTATTTGAATCAAGAATTCGAAGGTAGATGGAGTTTTTTTTTCTATGGGGGTACATAAAAAATATTGTATACCAGACACCTCCAACTACAGCAGACGATATGGGGCAACGTATTGTAACGAAACCAGCAGACATTCGAGCGACAATAAAAAAAAGAGGTTGTAAATCATCTCGGCGCGACGAATAAAAACGATATGTAAACAAGTCGTAAATATATCATCTCACAGATGTACGGCATACGCAAGGAAGAGTCCAGATTTCCTCTGGTATATTACCGAATTTACTGGTACTTTTCGAGAACTTTTCATGCAGATATATATATGGGGATTCATTGCGGGATAAGTAATCGCGGAGTAATTCGGGATTAAGAAAGTCCGTAAGAAGTAGCCGACGCGCGTAGAAATAAATACAGTAGAAATAAATATAAGTCGTACGGTGGAAATAAATAGTGGTAGCCAAAGAAATAAATAAATAGTGGTGTTATATAAATAGAAGTGTTACCTACATAAATATACGGACTTAAATATTAGTAATAGAAATAAATACCTGTGTAAATTAGATTGTAGTATTTTAAGTGTGATATATTAGTTTTACATTTTATATTGTATATAATTTTAAGTATATAAATATACAGAGTGTTTTAAATAAATAAATTGCACGAGTTGTTTATTGGAACCCGAAAACGTTACAGTATAATGCGTGCTTTTGAAACAGTTTCCATTAAGAAGTTGCAACACGTAAATAGGTCCTTTCTGTCAAGGCTGCAAATGTGTTCTAATCAAAATGGGGGTCACTTTGAAAATTTATTATAAATATTGCTTCTAACAAAATTACAGTTTGATACTTTTAGTCGTTTATTTGTTTTTGTTTGTCAAATCGTTTACCCAGTACACTAAATCCAACGAAAACAAATAATTTAGCGGTTTGTAATGAAAAATTGAAAATAACTTCGAAATTATTGGGTTTGCGTATAGGACATTACTAACAAAAATTAAGCGCAATTAACGCATTATTCCAAAATTTTAATAATATACGGGTGTTCCATTTGAAAAAAAAAATCAGTAAACGCTCTTTAACGATAGCCAAATTGATTGTATCGTAACAAACACCCTGTATAATAAAATGAATGTTTGATTAGTTTGTAGGTTCAACATATCCCTTGGCTGCACACTTACTAAATAAATTTGTCTTAGATAATCGTAATACTACCGCATAGAATTATTATGGTAAACATTGTCGCGACCATCTTTTTTTATAATTTTCATTAATAACTCAACTATGCGTCATCCAAAACCAAATCCCCAGATATCGATGAACAATTTTCATAAAAAAAGCCGAAAGTCGGTTGCTAATACTGACACTGAATTAGAAGTAATGCCATCTGTCGTAGAATTTTCAAAAATGTCATTGCGTCTTTGCGACACAATAATGTAGGTAAAGATACAGTGGCAAAAATATTAAAATGAAATAAATGCTATCCTTACAAACCACGTTTCGTTCACATATTGAAAGAAAGAGATTATGGTATAAGACGATTTGAATTTTGCTCTCTCATCCAAGGAGAATTAGAAGACGATCCTTTTACAGGAGGCATAATTTTTGCCAATGAGGCAACATTTTCTTCAAATGGAACTGTGTCGTCACAAAATTGTCGCTAATGGTCTGACACTAATCCCAAGTTTACAATAAAGACTCGTGACCAATATTCATTTAAAACGAACGTGTGGTGTGGTATTTTCAAAAACAGATTAATAGGACCCTTCTTTTTTCACCAACCAATGAATGCCGAACGTTACTTACAATTTCTACAAAATGAAATCGGTAACTTTATGGACAAACTACTTTACAAGAACGCCAACATATTTGGTTTCAACAAGCCATAGTACACTTGCTGTTAGAGAATATCTGGAAAATATCTTCAATGAATAACTCATTCAAAGATATTCAGATCTTTTTTGGCTTGCTAGATCTCCAAACTTAACTCCTCTTAACTTTTTCTTATAGGGTTACTTAAAACAGCACGTCTACCAGCGAAAGCCGTTTCAAGATGTTGATCATTTGGAGATGATCATTTCAGAATCATGTCAAGTAATTATTGTAGATATGATAAGAAATATATTAATGGAATTTGGCAATAGAATGATTAAATGTTTAAGAAAAGAGGGTAGATATGACTTAAAAATTAATTATTTTTAGTTCTGTTTATTAATGTATTATTTGTATGGTTTTTCCATTTACAAACTAAATTACTGTTATGCATTCATTACGTATTTAATTCGCGAAATTGTTGCAAACATTAAGAAACGTAAAGATTATCGTGTTTTAATAAACAGAAGATATAAATGTTCAGTATTTAAATTTGCAAAAATAAAAGTAAGTTATAATGTTTTTAAATAGAATCAATGTGTAGAAAAATTTGTAAACATTTTAACATTTTTTAACATTAAGAAACGTAAAGATTATCATGTTTTAATGAACAGAAGAGAAAATAAAAAAAAAATAAACAAATGCTGATTTTGCATGGTAGATAAATGTAATTTTCAAATCTGATCTATTATTTTTCATAACAATATTTGATAATGTCAAAGATAGAGATACTCGACTTTTGAGCAAAATTCATATTTTTTGACACATCTAGTATACGACTGCAAAAAATTGATATTTGATTAATTCATTTTGGGTCATTTTTGTAATAGTGCGTCAAGGTACCATAGCTCCTTTACAAATTAGTCAATAATTTTATTCATATAGACACGATGATACCCATATAAAATCCGAAATAAAAATAAATTTCACGTCCAGTTATTCATTTTAAAAAAATTTAATAACCCTGTAATTTAAACGCAACAATTATCTAGTAAAAGACCTGCGCTCTTTCATGCTTAAGCGGAAACTGAAAACCGTATGTTTTTACAGTTTCGGAGATATTTCCAAATTTTGAAGAAGTTGCAACGGTCATGTTTTTCGAAAAACATCATGTAATTCCGAAACGGTGTGATTTATCAGACCCAATGTATGCCTAAAAAAGTACCTACAATTTAAATTTAACAAGGAATTCAAATGCATATTAATACATAGGGTGTTATTTAAAATAACAAAGTTGGTATCTACTGTCGGTACAGACGGCAGACAGTTCGCCACTACTAAAAAAAAATTCCGAAGATAAAGTATAAGTTGCCTTATGAATGCAATTCCTAATTTAAATCGTGGAACCCTGATGCACTATTTCAAGACCCTGTATGATATAATCTACTGAATATTTTATTAACTACTTACCTCCTTTATGAGTGCCTCTTATTGAACCATCCTTAACACCAGTATTTATTTCTTTCACGATTTTATGTTTACACCGTTTAATTAAAAACGCATCACTTTCTACTATGTCTTCAAAGTAAATTTCACAAATCAATATAAAAAAAAGATCCTCTTCAAAATACACAATTTTATTTATTTATTTTAATTTATTATCATTCATTTTTAAATCAAACTTCTATATTACCTACGTACATCATTATAATAAGTAGTGTTTGTTTTTACATAAGTAGATAAAGTAATAGTTTACAATTTTAATCGTATAATTTTCTTTAATCAATACAAACACAGAAATCTAAATTAAATAAAATCCAAAATAAGATAATATATATATTTATACATCAGGAACAGAATTTTACACTTTTCTTATTATCTGATATTAATTAAATCAATCATATTAATTTACATGACAATTTTTGCTATTTTCTATATAAAATTAAAAAAATCTCGCATTAAAAACATAAATTTACAACACTGCAGTCTTATAGATTAGTCGAGAGCAATCTCGTTTTATATTAATATATTGTTGTTTGAAATACGACAGTCATTGATTATTTTTGAAAATTTTTAAAATTAAATAACTAATACACTCACATATATAGGCGTTTCTTAATAACATGCTAATATTTAAGTGGGTTATTCTTGGGTCCATTTTATGAAAAAAACTTCATGTGAACATATGCCCGTTCATGTAATGCATGTCTGCATACTCAGAATGCGCAAATTGAACCATGTTTTTTTAATAATAGTTAATATTTAACAACTTAAATACGTGACAAGTATACTAGGTAGATAAATGTCAAAAATGGTTATGATTACAAAATGAAATCTGCTTCTTACCTACTAGATCGTTCTTCATCCTTGTTAATACCTAATTTCATAACATCGTGCACATAAATGAATTTTATTTTTTTAAGCGAAAACCGTTCTTCAAGAAAATTAAAAACAAGACCGTACAGACACCACAGGTAAAAATTATAAAATTGATTGTACATCATAAAATGCATATTGATTCATAAATGGCGTGTACAAAATTTCACAAAAATATCTAGAGCAATACCAAAGTTTAATTTTTTTTTTAAACTTTAGCACCCTATAGTTCAAAAGTTAAGACATTTAGGACATATGTTCATAAGAAGTTTTTTTCACAAAATTGACCCAAGAATAACCAACTTAAATATTAGCATGTTATTACGAAACATATAATATATATTTGCATATACAGGTTGTTTAGTGATAATGTTCTTTAAATTCAAAGAATGATTCACCGTTAGGGAACCTTTAAGTTTTTCATAAAGGAACAAATAATTATGATCCATTAAATTTATCATCCTTCTGCTCTGACCATTAAAGCATTCTCGACAATAAAATGGTTATTAATTCGTTTAAATTTATTCGAATCATTAATTTTTAAAATTATTTTATTAATACTAAAGTTATTGTGGATTCATTATTATCCAAATTTATGCAGTTAATAAATTAACTGTTCTCATTACGTCTATTTTATATCCACTTTCGTAAGTGCCTTGAAATTTACTGAATACGTTTACGAAACAACCTGTATATTAGGCTCTCACAATATTTTAAAATTTTATTATTTAAATAAATCTATAGAAATGAGAAATTTGAAAATTAAAATTAGATTTAAAAGAATTTTTTTAATAATATGTATTTGGATATCGCATTAATATGTTCTTAATTATTTTCCGTTTTTTTTTTAAAACTATTAAAGTGTCCGCAACAATTTCAAAATTAATGATTTTAATTATTTTTTATACGTTAGAAAAATGACGATTTTTCTTGGTAACAATCACAGCTATCCGTGTACGCTATTTAGAACATATATAATATAATCGATCGAATTTCTAAGGAACAATTTATTCCGTTATAAATGCATATTAACATAAATACAGTTGAAAGGAATTCAAGGAATCGAGAAATTTGTACGAAATTTATGGAAATTCAAATATATTTACAGTATAAATCAATTTTTTTTAATCAAATTACTGCATACTTGTTATGTTTACTCTGATTTTCGAGTAAAAAGAATATTTTGCACAACTTTCTGCAAAAATAAAATATTCACCATTCCAGCCTTTTGCACTTGCCAGTAATTTATTAAGTAACGTTTTATTTATCCATATAGCCTGACTACAATAACTTGCCTACACTAATCTGATATTTTGCTCATTATGATACACTAATTATAGAGAAAATAATAAGTACATACAGGTATACATTATTTTGCTGGTAGGGGATTCCCCGTTGAGAGTCGTTTACTGTGAGAGTTAGAGCAAACGCCCACTAAAATGAGTAAGTACCTAGATACCTATACGAAAAATTAGTTTTATATTTCCGGAAAGATTAATAAAACACTGAGGCTAAATGTCTGCGGGAGATTTTGCCCGCAGAAACTGAGAGTTTCGGTGGAATCTTGACGATTATAGTAACGTGTCCACAAAAGCAGTGTTTCGTGTAGACACGGCGAACTGAGTATATTTGTTTTGTCGATTTCCGTCGAACGGCGGCAAGTTACTATACTACATGGAAATTCCGCCGTTATCGAAACGGTGATGATCATAACCTAGCTTTATTTATTAATGTGAGTATGGATTTGTTTATTTATAAAAGTCAGCAAATATAGATTACAACCATTTTACTATGTATTATTATGAGTAATTAACAACTATGAAATATCTGTTCTTTAGATTTGAAGTATTATTTATGTTTCAAACTGTCAAAATAAGTATTGTAATTAGTAGGATACTCTTACAAAAATTATACGGTTTCTTATTATACCAGTAATTGACTCCTAAGAAGTATGTTTATTAAAATATATTTGTATTATAATTTTTATGTAATTTGTAAAAAAAAAAACAATCAATATTTAGTAAGTTATAAGTAGTATTTATTATTTGTGAAGTAGTAAAACGAGTATTTCTTAATGCAATAAGTGTATGTCACATATAATTATATTGTATTGTAAACATGTTTTTTGATATTATTTCATTACTTTTTAAAAGCATGGACAAAGAATTTTTATTTTATTTGCTATACAACATCGGTAACCGAATTGACCAAAAATGGGTCTGACTCGGAAAAAATTGAAAGTAGCGATTTTCCTTCGCTGGAAGGAGTCACGGCAATGAGGTACGATTCCCAAAAAACAAAATGTAGGCTGTGTCGGTTTTCGAGAATCGCAACCCACTGCTTCAGCCGCCATCTTCAGCTTAAGGGTGGATTTTTATTTATTGAATAACTCGTTTATTTTCGATTTCACTCGAAAAATGGTGATGACAAAAGTTGTTTGGAATTAAATTTCCTACAATTTTGCTCCTTATCATTTTCATAGGGGGGTGAAGTTTACATGTTGTATTATCTCGTTTATTATTGGTTGAGGTTGGCCTTCTGGGGTTCCTCGCCCCATTCTAGGGGGTATTCTTGATGCAGAAACCAGTTATTAGGTGCGATATGGGTGTATCATCTGTGACATTGTTGATCTCTTTCTATATGTTGGCGGTCCTGATTTGGTTTAAAAAGAATGAGTCCACATTTGTCAGAAACTGTGATGTATCTATCGCGATGGGGACTCGCTTATCACTAGGTCAGCTAGTACCCCTCCATCAGACCCATCATTTTGATGGGAGCCCTCGATATAGAGCTATTATTTTCTACAATAGGCTTCGACATTATTTAAAAAGCGCTGGGTCATCCGTGATTTTCAAGCGTAAATTAAAAGAGTATTGATATGAAAACTGTTTTTATAATTTAAATCAGGAAAGACCAACCGGCGGCACGTGTGCCACAATGCGGCACGGTGGAGTTTTAACAGTGGCACGCGAAGACTTGAAAATAAAAGAATTTTAAAAATTTATTTTAAAGTTTGATGATTTTCAAGATAATAAAAAAAAATGCCGATCTTTTCATAAATCCTTTTTCAATTTCTCTGCAAGACGTTAATTGTTACCCACCTGAAATTCAAATCGACATTATTGACCTACAGCACAATGCTACATTGAAAAGCAAATATAAGAAACTTATTTTAACTGCAAGTGATCCGAATTATATTTGGAAATTTGTACCAACAAGCAATTTTCCAAATTTAACGATTTGGCTGTCAGGTATTGTTGTAGGTTTGAATCAACAAATGTTTTCTATTATGAGCATAATAAAATCAAAATATCGTCCAAATTAACTGATATGCACTTAAAAAAACACCTAATTTTGTTAGCACTTCAAGAACAAATCCTAATTTAGATGACTTGGTTAAAAACTGCAAATTTAAACGCCACATTAATTAAGTACTGACTGTTTAATAATAATGTATTAACAATATAACCTAAATTTGTACTTTTGGTTTATTTATTATATTATTTTTTAAATCTTCACTACTCAGACTTACGCCCGGTATTATCAACTTATATTAAAAGGAGTTTTAGTTAAATGACCTTTAAATTAAATGCCCTTTTAAATAGGAGTTGTGTATTATGAACACACATTCAACCAGCATTTAACTAAATGTGATATTTTGATATGTTGGTAATGGTATTAGTACAAGTAATTCAAATTTAGCACATATGAACTCTCTGAAGTTGTCAGCACTAAGCACGTTGTATATTAATTGTGTCATTAGTTTCTTGTAGAATCATATTTGATATGTAGCCTAAAATTTCGTTCACACCTTCTTTCGTAAAACGAAATCTTTCAAAAAATTCATCATCAGTTAATATATTAAATGTTTGTGGTCTTGCTTTAAATATTTTTGGTCGTCTTCTTCTACGAACTATTTCTATTAATTCTTCATGTGATGAAGAAGTAAAGTCACTTGACGAAGAATCCATTTCAAATTCCTTTTATAAATTATTTATTTTTACAAAAGACGAAATATAGTATCTAAACCTAAACTTGTATTTTTGTTTTGGAATAATTTTGCAAGCGAACAGGTTATGTAGATGTATCTATGTAAATACGCATGCGTTAAATCCCCTTTTAGCAGTTAAGTGGTGAAATTCGAGCATTTAGTTTAAATGCCCTTTTACTGTTAAATGTCCTTTCAAATATGTTCATAATACGCTTCGGTGACATTTAAATGCCACTTAACTTAAATGTCCTTTTAAATACGTTGATAATACAGGTCGTTACATGAGAAAAAGTGTGCTATTTACGTAAAAATCCCATAATCAACCTATAAATAACATTTTTTCACTTTTTTTATATTTTTCAGTATGTTGGAAAAATTGGAAGTGGCATGCATAATTTTTTTTTCAGATAGTGGCACTCTTCCCAAAAAGGTTTGCCACCCCTGGTTTAAACGAATACTTAAATTAATGTTTGTAATTTTATTGATTTGATTACTTGTCATATGTATGTATGTGTGTATGTATGTATACTTTATTTTTGTAATTTAACCATTACAGAAAATTGTCATAGTGTTTTTTACAAGTCATAAAGACTATATTTGATATGTTGATGTTTATACATTTGTCTTTTATTTTTCTTCCCCTTATGTGGGTTTATTGACGTGTTGATGTTCACTTCCGAATTTATGACAAAAATATATTATTATTATTATTCCGCCGATCGGCGGAACTTTCAATTTATACGGGCAAGACCGACGGAGGACATTTAGCCACAGCTTTCAAGATATGAAGCATGCATGTTTCTCTACACGCAGCGTCTATAATCAGCCCGAGCAGTTTTAAATAGAACAGAGCATACAATTTACACTTACGCCCCTCACACTGAAAATATATACTATAACATCCCTTTATAGATGCTCGGCCTACATTTTCAACGACGGTAGTTATAATACGCAACCAAATTAATATAACTCCTTCGCGAAAGGAAAGACAAAAGGAGGGTAAAATTAGCAATCGCTTTTAAATGTAAAATTATTAGGTATAATAGCCTCTTAACGTGCCAGCAATTATTCGCTTTATTAGAAGGGATATTAAAGTTAGTTAAGAGTTTTGTAATAAAGGCGAAAAAAATTACTCCTGATAGCACTGCAACAAGTTCAATTCATTCATGTCTGAACTTTTAAAAACGATATTCCGTTAATGTCTTTCGATTTGAAACGACTGTTTTATTTCCTCGCTATAAATACATACATATATATAATTAAGAGCAATAAACTTATGAGTGCTTAGAAGTAAATTTTTATTATTTTCTCGAACTGACAGGGTCTGTTTATTCTTGTAAATAATACTGTTGGATTGTTTACAAGTAGTGTAAAGCTACAAATTTAATTACATCATTTAACGATCAAATTTTAACGATATAAACAGGCACAAGTTAATGGACAATATTAGTCATGTATATAAACTGTAACATGTCCCGTTTATGGTGATGCCCTGTCTATTAAATAGATGCGTAAGTTGTGTAATATTTTTACGTCTTGATTAACAAAAATAATTAGTAGTTTATTTAGGATATATCATAGAAATGCAATAACGTGATTGTTAAGTTTTTTTTTTTGAAATGGATGTTATTGAAAATTGAAAGTAATATTATCAAAATCAAGCTAGATTAATTATATATTATCTAGGAATTAATTTTATAACATTTTATTGTTTAATTATGGATTATTTAAATGTAATTCTTCATATTTGCTAATTTAATCACACTAATAAGTAACACAATGAATTTGGCGACCAACGTGTAGGGCTGAATTTTTTGTAAATTAAATTTTAAATGATAGAATAAAAAATGAATTCTTCGAAGATTGGGATGTTATAGACTTAAGACAGAAATACTTTTCGATAAGGAATTTAGGAGAAAATAGTAGCAAATAACATGTTATTAAGACACAGTCTATAACATTTGTTATGAAAGTTAATTCAAACTTTCCAATCGTTGTAAAATTCAATTGTCAAATTAAACATGACATAATTCTACATTATTTTAAATTGATTATGTTGTACTTGTGAATTTAATCATTAAAAAATAACAACAAATTTGGCGCCAACGTGTGGCTAAATTTCTTGTATAAATTAAGTTTTGAATGAAAGTATACAACTGAATAAATAAAATACGTAAACTTAGTTTCAAAAATTATTTAATAATATCACTACAATATTGTTACACAGTTATTCATCACCTGATGAAGCCAAAGTTTGGCGAAACAATATTGTAGTGATATTATTAAATAATTTTTGAAACTAAGTTTACGTATTTTATTTATTCAGTTAAATATGGAGTTTCAACATGTATCAGCCTCATCAATTAACTATTTGAAAGTATACACCAAGAATTCTTCGAAGATTAGGATACAATAGACGTTAATACGAAATACTCTTGAATGACAAAATAGTACAAAGCAAAACGATAAATTTGAAGTGTATAACATTTTTTATTAAATATAATCACACTAAAAAATAACACAACAAATTTGGCGTCCAAAGTGGGGCTAAATTTCTTGTAGGAATCAGGTTTTGAATGAACTAGTAAACCATGAATACTTCGAAGATTATGGATGCTATGGACGTTAAGAAGTAATACTTTTGGATGGAAAATTTAGGATAAAATAGTATCAAACGACACGTTATTAAAGTGCATTTGATGTCTATAACAATCTTTATTACTATCACTTACTTATTATTATAAAGTTAATTTAAACTTTACAGTCGATGTAAAATTAAATCGTCAAATTAAATATAACTTATATCTATATTATTTTAAATTTTAATTTTCGTATATTAAAAAACATCACAACAAATTTGGCGCCCCACGTGGGGCTAAATTTCATAAAAAAATTAAATTTTTTAATGAGAGAAGGTACCATGGACACTTTAAAGGTTAGTATGTTATATATATTAAAAAGAAATGTTTTGGATATAGAATTTATAAAAAAAAGAAACTGTTAATACTCAAACTTAAATTGGCTGCAACTGTTGGTTTTGACATCAGATATTGATGTATATATATTTCCATGGACATAACTGTATAATTATGGTTAAAAAGAACACGTTACTGAATAATTAATGACAACAGAATAATGCAATGAAACTTTAAAATAATTCTAAGATATGCTTATTTTTGCTTACAGATGATTTTATTATAATTTATTATAAGGAAATAATATATTTTCCTTATAATAAATTATATTAAAAGCCGGTTTTTTATACCATCAGACTCTTTTGCGATATCAAAACATTAACAAAGTTATTAATAAATCATACACTTAGTTACACTGTCAAAAAATATTTTATTTTATATTTTCTTCATTTTCAAATATTCACAATGACCGAAATTTTCAGTATCTTTTCTTTTAATTTGAGTTTTCGTATTTTACAATCAGAGTCAATTGAAACTAACCCCACCTGAGCGGTTGACCTACGGGCCTTAAAAGGGCTCTCGTTTCTGCGCTGACAATATCGAAATCCGTCAGTGGTTTGGTGGCGATCATGTTGTTGTGTTCCCTGATTGACGCCCTGTTCTTTCCGATGGTGTTGAAGGGTCTCCAACGAGCCAGCATGGAAAACCCTCGTTTCGATTGTGGCACGGGCATGGCAAAATTGTAATTTTCACCTGAAAAGAAAAAAACTGCGTACCAAACTGTAAATGCACTGAGCAATGGGGTTTTATACTTATACTACTGTAACCTGGCACGGCGAAAGGTGATGGCCAAGTGTGCAAGAGAGATAAAAGTATCGGAAAAGTATTCCCGTTTTTATAAACAAATTACAAAACCTATTTCCTTTTTTAAAGTAGTATATGACTTAAAATGCTCTTCTACGGAGATGCAACGTCTTACTTTTTTTATTTTTTTTATAATAGTGGAGATATTTTGTTTAATTTCCAATTCGGAGAAAGGGCGCACGTGAAGAAAATATTTTTAAATATAATCCAAAAAAAAATATGATGAAAATTACGGCCCGAAACGCAAATAGTAATTTCCTCTCATGCTTTATTTCATGTAGTTTTTTTTTTATAGCGAACGGTCGGCTGTGGTTCTGTTCCATTATGCGTGATTATGAGGCAGAGAGGTGTGGAAATGTCTACGTAAATGTTTGTGGATGGATAGTTTCGTAATTTTTAAAATATACAATAATAAAAGAAGTAAATATGGGACAACTGTCTTGAGTTACTAAAATAGAACAATATGACTAATGAATTAATTTAAATTAATTAATTAAATAAATAATGAAGGAAAATAGGTTATATGATAGAATAAGTCCAATAAAGGCTGTCAGAGCAATTACCGGCTTTGAAAATCCATCGTTCGTTTCGCACTCGGGTTTTCAAAACTAGTAACTAGTCATGGTATGTTTTATAAGAGTTTATTTTCAAAGCTTGTTGTATACTACATTTTGTAGATAGGTAGGTAATTTTTAAAATACGACTATACAGAATGACAAAAATACCCTGATATAAGTCAGAAATTTGACTCGTCATGACGTCATCTTCGAAGCAGCAAGTGCGGTTTGTTTTAATGTTTGGGTATTTATTACGTGTGCTACTTGTAGGTGTGTTTCTAGTGGTAATTTATCAGTTTTGCGATTGACTCTTATTAGTTATCATCTAAAAATGCGATGTTGTGCAGTTTTTGGGTGCTCAAATTACAACCGGAAAATTAAAAATATTTTAGTTTCTTGAAAGACGTGGAATTAGCAAATAAATGGATAAGAGAACCTGTCAGTCAAACGTAAGTTCAGTTTAAAATATAATTCAGTGCTCTCAAATAATTTTAATTCAAATTTGTTATATTACAATTCCTTTCACATTCTTACAGTGCCAGTAATTTTAATTCTTTTTCACTTTCTTATACGTAGTATAAGGAAGTATTGTGATGAAAATTTTCGGCCTCGAGATTTTTACAGTTGTCCACGTTTTGAAGTCCCCTGATACCAAAAAAAGTGGTTTTAAAAAAATGTCTCCGTGTGTGTGTGTGGTCACGATTACGATAAAACGGCTATAACTATCAATTCCAAATTTTGTATTTACGAGTATAATCTCCCTCTTGAAATCTGGTTAGATTTTCAGTAAAATCGGTAGACCTTTCGCCTTAAACAAATTAATCATAGGAAATAGAAATTTTGAAGATAATTTAAAAAGTCCAAAATTTTAATTTTAATTTTTATTATTAATTTGTGGAAATCCTATATATTATATTAAATTCTAATATAAATATTGATAATAGTCAAAAGGAATAAAGGTGTACTATCATTGTGCCAATATACCTACAAAATAAAAAAAACATTAATAATCAATAATAATTAAAATTAGTACATTCATAAATATATGCATTTGAAGAGTAAGACTTTCTCAATAGCATCCAACGTATCCAGTGTTACATTATAGATCTGTATATTAACTTAAATACAAATATGTGTAAAGAAATCTGTAGGAGTGAGATGGCTGAAGCTGTAAGTGAAATGTATTCATTTGCACCTATTCATATTGACCGTGCGAATTCGTTACAGGCCTCGAGTCTTCCCTAATATAATTAAGAAAGAAATCCGTAACAGAAACGCATCAAGACATGTACATGTATCCAAAGACACTAATTTTTGAAAATGTTTTATTTCTTATATATAGACTGATTTATAACCCCTGAATGTATAGATCTGTAGAGAAGATATTAATAAAATGTATTTTTAATCCTTTGGTAAAACTATCTTTCTTTATTTAAACAGTAAAATAGAAGTATGATAATTTTGAAATTGTAAAATTGGTCTATGTGATATCAGCTTGCTTATATTTCACACACTATTTTAATTACACAATTCCTGTCGACATTATTTGTGTAGTGGAATTAAATGCGTGTCTATGATTGATCTAGACCGTTTAATAAAACTTCAAAAATAATAGACGCGGTTTTATGGTTAAATGTTTACATTTTCACTTTTAATTACCAATTCGCGTTGCGTATCTCTATATTTGCCATTAGACACATACGTCGGTATTGTTGCCCTGTAATGTTGTTGCATGTCGTTTTTGATAAATCAAAGATCTTGCAATAAAACAACAACAAGAACACTTTGGCAATGGATGCAAAGCTTGCTTCTGTTCTTTCTGGTTAAGTTAGTGATAATTGGTAATTACAGATTCATCCAACACTCTTCAGTTGTGGGAGTATTTTTATTTATTTGTTCAACATCACTAGCTGTGATGGATGTAAGCGCCAGTCTGCCGTGACTGGTTTGTTGATTGCTCAAAGGTTACAAAATCACGTAAAGCAGGAAATGGTTAGAGACAAACGCGAGGCTGCGAAATATACATTGTGCTGTGAAAATATTTTTTCCAAGTTATGAGACTATAGCTCAATTCATCAGTTAAATCCATTTCTTAATATGCTGATAAAATAGTACACCTTTCCGCCCTCTTCTTTTTCATGCTTGTACATTTCTTTTTAATACTCTGGGACTTTTTGCTTAAGTATATTCACCTTTTCTCTGCCCCCTTCGAGACATTTTATCTATTAGCTAGTTGCCAGTGAAAAGTAGTAAGGTTTACAATTTTTGAAGGAATACTACCATATCTCAGTAACAGTTGAAAATCGGCCGACACATAAAAGGCGTTATTTAAGCAAATCTAAACGTTCCAGTAGAAAATGTAATGAACTGCATAGCTTTCCATTACAAAAAATATGTTTGTCTTGGTTTGTCGTTTCTCAAATACTCTAGAAAATTGAAAATATTTTTAATTGAGCAAGGCAAGATTATCTACATTATAAATAAAAAGAACATATTATTGAATGATACGTTCTAAGCTACAAAATTTTATACAAAATGAAATGGTATTCATAAAACCTATATTCGAGTTGTTTTGGCACCCGACACGGCCAAAGTACGTAGGTACTAAAGACGACAATTCAATACCAGTACAAATTTCGATCGGCAGGAACAATTTCAAAACAATAAAATTAAACTAATTAATTAATATTTCAGGATATGTATCGTCTCATAGTCAAATATTATTACATGAAAGCCAGTTACACATTAAATATTATGAACAAAGCTATTAAATATTATTTTTCTACACCTATATTTTATATAAGATTTGGCTATACTGTTTAAGAGACAAGCATTGTTGACAAATTTAAATTGTTTAGATGACAATTATAACATACGTCAAAAGATAATTATGACATATGTCAGAAGGTGTATAAATATTATTATTTATGACTGTCCCGAAATGGCTTTTGTAGGTTATATTACTTCACAGGTAAAATTTCGCAACATCACAAATTTGACGGCATTTGAATTTAGTGGCGCATGTCAGTTGCGAGAGCGATTCAACCATACTTAATATATCCTTATATAATTGATAGTTCATAGCTGTGCTAGGCTCCGATAGGTGGCGCTGTTGTCAAATTAGTAACAAATTCTATATTTATGGACCAACATGACCCATATTCACAATATATGTTGGTTTAGTGTCCCAAACGAAAATCACAAAATCTGGACCCGGTAGGTGGCGCTGCCGTCGAGTTATTAATAAACTGCAATTTTCCCGTGCTTCTATGCGCTTAATCATTTGCGCGGCTATTTTTTTGTCCCATTGCCTATCCTCGAATCGCGCCAGTGACCGTTTCTGCTGAGACTTTCTTATACACAAATCAAACACATCGCGCCACCTACTGGAAAGGGCTGAACGTCTGCGGGCCAGCTGGTAAATATGTATACGTAGATAGTAAAAGAAAAAGTTATTCTACCGGAGCTAAAGGCAATAGACATGTGCTATATTATGTCAAACATATTTCTTTAACAAGTGGTACATTTACTAGTATGTCTCGGTTTTATGTGATATTATTAAATTAAATCTTTTTAATGACATTTTTCTTCTGAACAAAAGTCTTCCTTACAATTGAAAAAATTAAAATTCTGTGAAGGAAGAAGGGAGGCCACAGGCCACAAGGCGGCTGGTGAGTACGTTTTGGCAGTGCACGTACATAAATAATGCCCGGTTGCACCAACATCCGTTGTTAAGTTTGTTAACCTATGTTAGTTAACGCTATGTTAAGAGTTAATCCGGATTAAATTTCTTTCTCGTTGCACCAACGAAAAGTTAACGTAGATTAGTTAACAGAGCGTTTGACAACGCAAGAATCTGACGTCATTAAAATGTCTGACGTTTCATGCCGTGATTGGTCTGTGTATTTTAAGTAAGATTTAAATTTGTGTACATTTATCATGGGAATTTTCAAACATATCTGCGTTTTATTAGGGTATATTATTATAGTAATTTGAAAACCATTTTTAAAATAAAGACATTTGGTACTTTAACAATGATTTCGTTGAAATAACATGTGTATGTATATTTCGTGTACAATTGTTATCATAAAATATTAGGTAGGGAGTATATTATGAAATTAGTTTACTTTGGTTGTTAATGTTCTACTGAAGTTTAATTGTACTTCAACCTCTAAAATAAGTGTAACATTCTATTAACTAAACAAATTACCAATACAATGGACAAACGCGATAGGTCAACCAACTTTACTCAAATGGATAAAGAGTTGCTTTTCGCTATTGTTTCCGAACAATATTTCAATATTACTGAAAATGAAAGAACTGATGGAATTTCATTAAAAGAGAAATCCAAAGCATTGGGGATAGTCGCTGAAGCTTTTAATTCATCCACAAGAAATGAAAGTAGAACATGGCAACAATTAAAGAATGCCAACAATACTAAATGTCAATTAAGGAAGCAGAATGCTGATGAACAGGTTAGTGTAGACATAAATATTATTTGTTCAATATACATTCTAATAATCATATTTATTGTATAGTAAAAGCAATTGTAATCAGAGTATTTATATTTTCAAGTATTTTAATTTACAAATTAAGTTGATATAAAAATTTTCTTGTTCAAGTGGAAATATATAAAACGGGTGGTGGTACACCACACACATCAAAATTAGACCCGTCACAAGTAAGGCTATATAGTTTGCTCAAGCCACAAATTGAACCAAAACAAAATCCATTTGATTCTTTAGCAGATTATTTTGGTGGTAAGTATATTACACTTATGTTTAAGTTTTAAAATAGCCAACATATTTATTATAATGGCTACTCATAAAACACTATACTCTAAATAAAGAAACCAAATAAAAAAAGTAATCACATCTTATTTACATATATATATATTTCAAAAATACACTAGTCTTTTTTTAGATAACATATGGGATTTTGATATCACAGCACCAGTTGCTGTTCCTGAAGGAATTGAACCTGTAACAAAACCAGCCAACGTAGCATCTGCAATAGCATCTGGAAGTGAAGCGGCAATGGAATCTCCCTCGACAAACAATTCCACAGCATTTGTAGACGGAAGCCCATATACAACTAGTGTTTCTAAACATAATGCCTCCGAAATTCCCCCTAAAAAGAAAAGAAAATTAAATGATATATATGATTGTGTTCAAAATTTCACAAAACAAAAATCTTGCAAACAAAATGCTGTACAGAAAAAAAGTAATATTGAAATTGAAATTCTTACTTTAAAAAAGAAAAAACAGGAAGTATGTAATAAATTACTCAGTTTCAATTGATGCAAGAGGAAGAAAAATTAGAACAAGAAACTGTAAACGGTCAACAGGAAGCAATCAAACTAGAATATGAAAAAATTAAAGTTAGAAATTTTGCAAAAGTCAGTTTTGAATTCAAATAATTAAGAAATTGAATAATGTACTCATATCGATATAATTATATTTATGCACGTACCTTAAATAACTTGTTTTATTCCGTAAAAAGTTGGTGAATTAATGCCTTTCTTGCTGGGAATTAGTTTCTTCAGCATTCAAAATGTTTACTGCATCATTGGCAACATCAATTCCATGAGGAACAGTATCATTAAAATCAATTGCTAAATTGTGTAACACAGCGGTAGCAACAATAATAGGTAGAACTTTTTGAGGTTTAAGTCTTAACAGACAAACAAGGAAATCTCTTTTTCCAGACACCAAAAGTCCTTTCAATTAAATCCTTGTTTATGAATATTTATATGATCACCTATTACTTGTTGGAAAGTGTCAGTTGTGAAGAATCGCAATGTTAATAACAACTGTGTAATTGGCTGTTATAGGATGATTTCTGTTGTTGTTATATTCAAAATCATTCAAATCAAATATTGTAATCATTTCTTGAACTATTTCTTTTGAAAACCTGTATCTTATTTTAAAGTCCACATCGTCGAAATCTTCCATGGGGTTATTTCTTTTTCGATACAGTTTCGGTCTTGGCAGCATATTTATTAACTCTAGTAATTCTTCATCAGATGATGTAATATTTGTATTATCACTATCACTAGACATGATTATTATAATTATTTACAGTACTCGATACAAGATAAACAAAAACACGAACGTCCAATGTTACTTTACAAGAAATTTTTAGGTTAACATTAACTTTAATCGACCTCTAACGTCGAATTTGTTAACCCATGTTAGGTAATTCGCTGTTAGGACAAATCGTGGTTCGTGCAACGAAAATACGCCTAACCGAGCATTTGCTAATCAAGATTAACTAATACTACTTTAACAGAGGTCGGTGCAACCGGGCATAAGACTTATTCGTTTATTATCGGTGATATGCTAGGTATCTGGGAGTACGAGGTAGGCGCCATAAATTCTCGGCCTGATATACAAAAATGAAACTTGGAACAATATAAGAATTTTTATTTTTCAATATAATTTCCCCTAACTTATATACATTTATTACAACGATTAATTAGTAATTCGATACCCTTGTAAAAATAATCTGAAATTTCTCCCTCAATAGATTACATAGAATTTTACTTTGACAAATTTAAAACCAATAGTCGACTATAACCCTTCTAATTGTATTATACTAATAAAGATTGGTTTGCATAAGTATTAAGACATCCCATTTGGCTTATAACTGAGGTAATAATTTCGGCAAAATTTATTCTGGTATTTTATATTTATGCAATATCGATTCATTATTTTTAATCGTGGTATAGGCGTCTACATAACGGAATATGTAAATTTACTAAAGCTTCTATTCCGCGATATCGTCATAAAGCCTATAATAATGGTTCTTATTCGGAGACGATGTAATATTAAAAACAAGTCGGAATATATAATTTTCCATGCGAAATTCTAACCAGACGGTGGAAATTTTGCGAACGGCATTAATAGATTATCAATCGATTTTTCACTTAGCGAAAAAACGATTAATGCGTACGCCAAATTAAAAATTGGTCATCCAGGTAAATAAGGATTCCTTTAATATGAAGACATTTTAAATTTAAAAAGCACAACAGTTCGGGTGAAGTTTTAATTTTTTACTGAACGAAAATGAGTTCCAACAATATATATATTATCGATTGATATACAGGATGTTTACTAAATATGCGACAAAAATTCATGAGATTTTGTCTTGGGTTATTTTAAGAGGTTTTTATTCTTGGTTAGTTTTTGAAAAGATACTTTGTTTTGGAGATACACGGTGACAAGAGATTTTCGAAAATAAAACAATACGTTATTAATTAGCAATTATGAAAGTATTTGATTTGGCTTGACGAGACTTGATACAAGTACAACTTGCGATTCTTTTATTCATAAGCTATTTGCAGCAAAAAACAACAAAGCTTCTCTGATTTTTCGTTAGTACTTCTTTGGAAAACAGAATACTCAGTGCATTGCACAAGGTTGTGGTTATGTTGAACATATTCTTTAATGAAATTTGTTTTTCTTACTTTTGATTGCTGTTATGTCGGTCAATAGTTTTAAGTTATTTAAATTGCGTTATTTTGTTGCTATTTTTTTTTCTGTCAATGTTTTAGGACATCAATTTATAATTTTGGAAAACTACAGCCATCTCTTATGAAGAGCTTCAACAATGAAAGAATACGAGCAATTAGGCAAATTAAATTGAAGATAGAAGCATTGTTTCATACACCTTTTACTGGCGCGGCAGTCAATAAATATAACCTCTATTTTATTTTGTTGTTAACCAATAGTATAAAAAATGAAATACTGCAACTGAACATTGCCGAAATTAAAAAAATTGAAATACGATACCCTTCATTCTGAAAAATTATTTCTTTTGGGATAGTTGGATTTAACCTCTACTTTATTTGACAGTTGACTATGGAGGTCGGGCCCCATTCTAGCTTTCCATTGGTTGAACAAATATTTGGAACAACAGCGCTCGTAGTTCTTTATTTGACCGCTAATTGCTCCTATAGTGATTATCACAGAAATTACAAAAGATAGGTATAGGACATTGTTAACAAAAATGAAAGAGATTAAAAAAAGGAACAAAATGCCACAATATGTTTCGTTTAGAAAAAATAAGTTTTTGGTATGTGAAAATATCGGAAAATAGGCTTTGAAAAACCAAAGCTTTTTGAGGTATTGTCGAGTGCAACGTATACCAAATGATCCAGAACTTCTTGGCTACAAGCACCACCAAAGTTAATATTTTTACTTTTAAACACAATGTGAAAATGATTTTTTTCTGAACACGTGTTTTGGTCAAATATTTTCAAGAAAAAATTATTAACTCAAAAACTATTGGCTCAATTTTGAAAAAGAAAAACCTATTGAACAGATAATTTAAAGCAGTGCCAGAAAATCCAATAATATATATGGTGAGTCATTTAAAAAAATTAAGTGTTGAGCGTTTCCGGTAACACCGGAAGTGCGTCAGAGCTTAAAGTATTTTTAGAATATGCGCCATAAGCAACCATGAATCTTCCACTAATTGTTTTTTCTATTATGTAAAACACAAAAGAGCAGTCGAAGAAGCGGGTACTAATGACTCACCCTGTATAAGAAAATTTAGATGTCGCCAGCTGTGATACTATATTTTTTGCCCCCACAATTTTGCTCATGACAGTGCATCAATGTATGTCTATGATTAACGTATTCCTAAAAAGGGCCAAAATGAAGTAATGTCGTTCCGATATCATAATTTCACAAAAGTCGTAAGTGACAGATGCCCAGAGCAACGCAAAAATTATATGATGTCGCACCTTGTTTGCATATCGGGGGATAATCATTTCCCCCAATTGATAAAGATTTTTCTATTATATCCAAGCATAAAGTTTAGAAACTCCAAAAAAACCTACTCATTGGGATATGATTATTAAAGCTGCTTATAAAAAGCATTTGATATTTAACCTAATTCTACTACAACGTTTTTAACCTGTCAACTGAAAAGTTCTTTTTTTATATAAGAAAACCAAATCCACCATTTCAGCTGAAAACAGAATGCATAGTTAGAAATAAAACTTCTTGAACTATATGTTTCAAAAAAAAAAGTTTCCAGTAATTAAAAGTTTCACGATTGACCAAGTACTTTACAAATGGTTTTGTAAAGATAGAAATAAAAGCACTCCATTTGTAAACATTTAATAAAAGAAAAAGCTTTGGAAACAGCCTAATCTTTAAACATTAGGATTTTCAAGCTTCAAATGGGTGGTTTGAAAATTTTTATCAAAGACTTGGAAACTGCCGAAACTTGAAAGACAAAAATCTTAAATTGAAAAGGGTATCAAGTAATACGTCATTTTAAAGGTCTTTTAAAACAGTAATTTTGGCGTCAACTTTTCTTAAAATTGATCGAGTCGTTTTGAAGAGTTTTAAAAAATTCAAATGACCATTATGATTAATAGTGGTCATTTGTTCACAAAACTCTACTTTTCTGTCATAATCGTCATCAGATTGCTTTTGACATATTTTCAATTTATAAGGATGGAGTTTATGAAGTTTTGTAATTTTATAAACCAAATCCAAGGAAATTTCACTTGCAGCAGAATCTGACGTAATGAGATATTAGGATATATGCCGAAATAACCTATCACTTTCAATTGAGAGCTTTCATTTAAAACTCTCTGTTGATTATGTTTTGCATTTGCAACAGATCCAATCTGAGTAAATTTTTCAAAAAGATTTAGGACATATCCAAGAGATATGATCTTATCCGGATGCCATTAGTTGAATGTTCCAGCCAGTTTGTCGAGCACATTGATGACATGCATTTTTGTTTAATAAGTAACTAAAAAAGGAAGGAAAATTATTCTGCATTAAACATAATTAAAAATCAAACACCCACAAGATTATTTATTTTCCATGTTTTTGAGAAATTTATAAAAGTTTTTGATATTGGTTTTTATGCAGATGCTCCTAAAACAGATTGACTAGTTTAAAATTCAAAACAAAACAAACCAAAAGATTTTTTTTCAGATTCTTCAAAGCAAATCGATTAATTTTAAAAAAGTAAACACCAAAATTTACTGTTTCAAAAGACCTTTAAAATGACGTATTACTCGATGCCCCTTTCCATTTGAGATTTTTAAAGGGTAGCTCCCGAGGACAGGGATTAAAGTAGATGCGTCAATTTTTGCATCAAGAAATGGTCCCCACGATAATACTTTTTACGAGTTTCATGGAATTTTTCCCAGATTTCCTAATATTTAGGGTAGGAAGTTTTGAAATGAATAGCCTGCATGTAATACGTATATACCCCATTAGTACGTACATAACATAATGCTGTGACCATCACATTAAATAAAAATAATATTGTTAAGAATTAGTTGAGTTGTTGAAAAAGAACATTAATTTTATTTTTAAAAACGTTTATTTTAAAACTTAGGCAATAGTCAAAACAGGTAACAATAAGTATAATGGGTTGCCTATATTAAAAGGTAAACTCTTATATCAAAACAAACATGATTTGTTAGTATATTTTAAGATAAATAAGTATAAACATTAAGTGTAAGACAAACACAAAGCAAATCAAGAGGTTTTATGCTGTCTAATAGACACATAAATGCCATGTGAATCAAAAACAAAAACAAGACGTGCTTGAGAAAAATGATGCAGTCTTGAAACACAATTTTAAATGAATAAATATAAATTCAGACATGCATAATGGTGCCAATTCATGAGAAAGATTTTAATAATCATACTTAAGATATAATAAATACCTTGAACTTACATCTACGAGCAGAAAAGAGGATATGAATCAAAATATTTATAATACGATATGCCAAATTGCAATGTTTTATGTAAACAGTAACTGTATAAATTAAAAATACTTTTATTAGTTTTTGTACGCATAACACAAGGGCTTGAAAGACTATGGAAATGGTCATGTATGGTTTAAAAACTGCAAAAGGAAAATGCAGTGTCAATATTGTTTACAGCTTTCTGCAAATTAACGTACTACCAGAAGAGAGGGCATGGATAGAATTTGAGACAATATGACGGAGGCAAGTGGTCTTTGTGGTGCGGGCTCCGTGAAGAAAATTCCAGTTGTCTATAACGTGTTCCCAATACTACCTAATAGAGGTATTTCTAAAAGAAAAATAAAGATAACTTTAGTAAATAGAAAAAGAAAGGATTTAACAAATGACGAAAAAGGAAATACGTTCATGTACAAGTACAATGAGAGACTATATTAAGAAAAAAGGAAAAACATACCTACCGAAGACGAAACATAACAAGTTTGTGAAAGACTTTTAATAACAAATAACTCAAGGTGCCGCCATTAGTGTATAAACTGTCAAAGACAAGGTGCACGTTTTGGTGAGAAAATGACAACTTGAAGAAAACAAACAAAAAAAATTTCATCACAAACGTTTCAAGAAATCAATGCCAACCCAAAATTTAGTTTGACAAGAGAGGCGTTACAAATTGCCGATAGCATTTGTTTTTATATATAAGCTGAAAACAAGAATGAAGAGGTCGAAGATTAAATCTGTACTTCGAGCTAGAAAGACGCAAATTTTCAAAAAGAATAAAAATTTCTTGAGATAGCAAAAGTGAGAGTAGGGTTGAAATACACTACTTCTAACTCACAATTAGATTAAATGTATGAAGTTTTTGAATTCAAATTTAATTTAGTTTTCTTTTATTTAAATAATTTACATTCAATATTTTTTTTATTTACTAAGTTTAAAGTGGAGGATGTTAATGAAGCTGAATTTGATAAAATATATGACGAATTAAAGTAAGTTTTGAAATAAATTATTCAAGTTAGGATTAATTAATGGTGCAAGACGTACTGAAAGTCTATGTGAAAATATTTTCTTTTAGTAAAACGTTAAGCATCATTAATTGTATGAATATTATCTTGTTCAGTAATAATGATTAATTTTTTTTAAGTAATAAAAGGATAGTTAATGGTATTGGATGTGCTGAGAGTACTATGTGCGAATGTTTGCTTTCAGTAGATCATGTTCTTGATGGGCAGGTGCTAAGCCGCTAGATGTACTACGTGAGAATGATTACAGCTAGTGATTAGTATATGCCAGTTTCAGGGCATTCGCGTTGCAAAGCTTTAGATCACCAAGGTACTATGTGAAAATGTATGTTTTTGGTGAAATAGAATTAGCTTCGTATTGATAAATTTATTATCAAGGATCAATAATGGTTTTTTATCTAAAGGAACAGGATAATATTTTTTTTATTTAACCACCATTAATTTAAGATAAGCTTTACACAAACATTATAACTCAAAAATTAGTATAAATGTTTTCTTTCCTCATTATTTGTAATACAAAAATGGATATAGATACAATATAATAATGTTATTTATAATTGACTTTCTTATAAAATATGAATATAATTTCTACATGAGATTTACACCTTTGGTTTATTTTTTTTTAACCTAATCCCAAACAAAAAACTAAATAAGAGGTATACCAGAATAGAAGAAGCAAAAATCACTGCAAGAACTCATAAGAACTTTCAAAATATTATGTATATAATATATATATAATATAATAATATTTGAAAAAAATTGAGAAAAGAAGTCTTGAAGTTCAAATATTAAAAGTTCATTATATTGGCAAAATAAATGTAGTTACCGATACCCAAAACAAAAACCATTAGTTGCAGCTGTCAGAATATAATAATTTGTCAGTAACACATTAAGTAAATGTTATTTCTCTTTTCTAAATTAGAATAACTTATTTTTAGCCCAGAATTCGACACGAAATTGGATTAATATCAAACTATTCAGAATGTGAGAAATGAGTTTTATAATCGTCTTGAGTATTGTCGGATGGCACAGGGTCGTCATTTTGAACACTTAATGGAAATGTAATTTAAAAAGTGTTATTTCTGTGCTTATTTTTGTGTGATGTTATCGTTAAATTTTTTTCCTGGTTAATGAATTTAGTTTTAATGTGAATATTAACTTTGAATGAAGTAGATAGTAAATTTACAATTCAATTTTTCAATATTTTTATATTATATACAATAAAAGCCATTTTTTTTATAATAAAAACCAATTTGCCGTCAACTTTTCCATCAAATTTATGTGACTAAATTCGTTTAATGAATTTTTAATATTTGAACTTCAAGACTCTTTTTTTCAATTTTTTTCAAATATAACATAATAAAACTTTTATACCGTTGGATAGAGAATTGAAAGTACTATCGAAATCAATTAAAAAAATTATAGATTCTCATTTAAAAAAAAAGTCGGTGACGCCATAACATGAAAAACAAATGAAGTAAGAAACTAAAAATGCGATAAAAATATTTCGTTTAGTTAGTATTGCTATACTCCTTCGAGATTTTTTTTCAAAAAATGAATATTAACGAATCCGTTACTTTATTTCCACACTGTATGTATTTTAATCAAAAAAAGAAAATATAATGAATTTCTTTTAAAACAAATAAAACAAGTATTATATATAACATAACGGCGGTGTTTACAGTAAATTTTAGTGGCCGCCACTATTTATAGGTTTTACTGTATTACATTTTATACCGTGTTTTATTTGCAACATTGTAATATCTAAAGCTATACCCTGCCCATAAACGGATGAAAAGATTTACATTTTATACTACCTGTATATTATGCATCAAGTTTCTTAAATCTCATTTTATTCACGAGTTCTATTAATCACCAGCGAAGCGGAGCGGAGCGAGTGTTTAGTAAAACGAGTGATGAACGAGATTATAAAACGAGTTTCTTACACTTTTGCTACCACAGCAAATAATCAAAACAATACAAAGTTAATTGTCTGTTGTCGCAACACATCGAGTTATTTTGACAAATTGATGAAAAGTGACAATTCAACTTGATTTAGTTTCAACTGATATTTGCAATTAAAAAAACTAGTTCATCCCGTGACTAAAGCTCACGGAGTCATAGCATATCAACGAGTATTTAAAAGATCACTTAGGGTCCGGAAACATATACGGTAAATGGCACATAAAGATGGGAGAGTTTTAATTTATTAATTCCTGAAAAGCATATTATAAAATACAATCCTTCATTTACCATTAGATGAAGAATAACAGCAGTTTATATTGTCGCATATTAAATTGAGGTATTTAAAAGTTCTTTTTGCTTTAAAACAACGTTAGATCAATATCACAGTAACATGTATGTCCATTATATTTCGTAACTTATACTTTTAATAAAATAAAAACGATCTAATAATAATGCTTCTAATATATAACTTTCTTAAAAAGGAAGGGACATGGAATCATGTAGACGGGATGAAAAGATTTTTTCGTCATTTCTGTTTACAACATTGCGCATTTACAAAGGATACAGATTTTTTTCTGATGTTAATAGTAAGCTCGGGTTAGCTGTTCATTTTATTTATCGGAATTGGATGTTTTCTAATATCCCGAACTCTGGACATTACATCAAGCGAGAAAAATAGAAAGAACAATAATACTTCGTTTACGCAAAGGAAAACATACATTTCCTATCCAAAAGTAGATTTTATGTTTGTAAACTAGTAGTAAAATGACAATCTTTTTATTGCGTCTAACTACTATTTATTGTAGAATCATTTTGATCTTTATAAAATGTAGAAAGACATGCCACGTGGGTGGTTTAACAGGGCATGTGAAGTTAGCCCCCTTTTTTTTGAAAATTGAAAATGTGGCGGTCGTTCCAGGTTGTTTAGATTTGTTCTAAATTGTTCCAAAGTATTCAAAAAGAGTAAAAGTTGATAATGTAAAAAAACGACTTCTTCACTCGCCCCCCTCTTTCTTTCGAAAACTGAAATTCTGAAGGTTGTTCCATGTTATTGTTCTGAACATTGTTGTAAAGAATTTCGAAAAAAATTGAAAAAGTGACCGCGCTAATCAGGAAAAGCAAATTTTTCTCAGCCCCATTTTTTGACGATTGTTCTAGGTTCTTCATCTTTTTGTTCTTCTTCATCATCTTCTTCTTCTTATTATTATTATTAATAATAATACTTAAGGAATGGTTATTGGATCAGAGAAGTAACCATATTTTCAACTTTCAGGTTCTTCATCTTTTTGTTCTTCTTCATCATCTTCTTCTTATTATTATTATTATTAATAATAATACTTAAGGAATGGTTATTGGATCAGAGAAGTAACCATATTTTCAACTTTAAATAGTGTAAGTATACCACCGATAATAAACGAAGTCTTGTCCATATATATAATACTACTATATTGCGTGTACTGTATCTTGATAATGTGGTAATTTTTCGTCCCAACTAAGAGAGATAGAATTGGTCACATTGCCTGTTCTACGCATGCGTCTACTCAAAACGTCCATTTTGAAATTTACGAAATAACACATAAACAGAAATAGTATATTATGCAATGAGCATTTAATGATCGCTATTAAGACCCGAGTAAGAAAATTACAATACGAGGCGAAGCCGAGTATTGTAATAATAATAATAATAATAATAATAATAATAATAATAATAATAATAATAACTTTATTAATTACCCAACAGAAAACTCCAAATGGGGCAATACAATTACAGAAATGCTCGATAATACAATGTTCAAATTATGAAATTACAACAAAAACAACAATTAATAAATTGGAAAATTGACACTAAAATCGCACAAGTTACTCATGACGATTATTGAAATTTATAGCAGCGTGATATAAGGGCGCTTTGTATAGAATATTCGTCCTGGGCGTCGGAACCATAATTAACTTGCTTGCCATCGACTGAAGATGTGGAACCAGGATGTTCACTCTAGAAAGCAACTCCGGAGCATCCAATACACTGAAGAGTAAGTTATTCATGAAGGAAGCGCTGATGTCAGTTCTTCTTTCGGATAGTGCTCTAAAATTATGTCTCAAGAGCAATGCGCCGTAGTCAGTATTCTGAATCGGATAGAAGCCATCTAGTTTAAATGATAGGTATTTCAGGAACCTTCTTTGCGCCCGTTCAATTGCGTTCGAGTACACATGGTATATCGGGAACCACACCTCAGATGCGTATTCTAGTTTGCTGATAACGAGGGCATAGAAAAGGGAACATATCGTTTGTAAGTTAGTAAAACAATTACAGGTACGAATAATGAAGCCAAGTATTCTATGCGCAGAAGCGGTAACGGATGATATATGCTCAGAAAACGTAAGTGCAGAATCAAAAAAAACACCCAGGTCTTTAACGGATGACAAAGTAGATATATATATGTTGTCAATATGATACTCTGAACGAATGAAATTTATCTTCCTAGTATAAGTGACAGAGCAGCACTTGTCTATATTGAGATATAGCTGTAATGAATACGAGTGTCTTAATAGCCATTAAATGCAAGTTGCATACACTATTTTTTCTACGACCCCATAATAAAACATTATTTTTTGAACGTTCCATTTCATAAATTGAGATTAAAATTTTCCATGCACCTTTGCGAATTTAGCTGGTAATAAATTGTTCGTGGTTAGTAAGGCTTGTTCCATAATTTCTGGTGGACTCAAATTTTATATTTCACTGTCATTATCCCTCATTTTTACCGATTATATTTTCAAAAAAGCACAAATTTTAAGTACCTACTTGTAAATTGCAGAGAACTGTCACATTTATTTAATTTGTATATCTGTCAGATATGCAGGCGCCATATTGAATATTGTTTGAATATTGGAATGTCGCATTCCTATTGGATATAAACTTGTATCGTAATGAAAAATCAGTATTCCTATTGGATATAAACTTGTATCATAATGAAAATCTGCATCGTAATGGACATCATTAAAGTACAGGTTCGGCATATCTAATAATACAATTAAAGTATGGGAGTAGAAAAACATAATTATAACCTCTGATTTAAATTGACATATATAACTATGATATTACCGAAAGCTTCCGAAAAGTGGTTTCTTTGTTGAATTCAGTTTTGTGCAAGTTTAGTTCTTCGGTGAATTTGTAGAATTACCCATGAAATACGAGGTAGAATAAATAAAGCATATGAAGGCTGATTCCTGTGAATTATGAACAGAAAAACATGTGAAGTTATAACTTCTGCGTTGATTTATACGTGCTTACTGGAAAATGTGAAATTATAGTATTAAATGTAAATACCTACCGGTCCTACCATTTCGACTAACAGAAAAGATTTTGAACAGATAAACTTGTGAACTTATAACTAATACATTGATTTGTAAGTGTTTATTGGTATATGTGAAATTATATTATTAAATCTCAATACCGATCGTTTCATTTCGTCTTATTGAAAAGATTTTGAACAGAAAATCTTGTGTTCATTGATTTGTGTGTGCTTATTGGTGTATGTGAAATTATTGAATATAAATACTGATTGTTTCATTTTGACTTACAGAAAACAAATAAAATTACTTAAATTACTGTATTTAATATTTCGGCTATATGTAAGAATGTAAAAAAACTAATTAAATTCCTGTTGTGTTCCTGTATTTAATTCTGTGTCGAAATATACACTGAAACATGAATATTTTAGCAAAAGTCGTGGAATTAATCAGAATTACATTTTTGTGATTGAATATAATTTTTATTATTTTAACTTTTTTTTAAAATTTAGAATGTTTAAACCATTTATGAAAATAAAAACGTGATAAAGCGTTATTTACGCCCATATGGTAGCAAAGAATATAAACAAACAATTACTCTGATACATTTGAATTTCTTTAGTGTATGTAATAGCACATTCGTAATCAATACATCTTTCTTGATGTCTATGTCTCATAAACTAAGATGAGTAGAAATGAAACTTGCAAATAATTTATATTATTGCTTGTAAAAAAGGCATGTTGATGTTGTATTTGATTCAATAATTACATCAATGAGCAGCGTTCAATTTCTAGTTACGAAGTAAAAAATTAAATTTTATTTTATTTATGTTCAGAAATCTATTTTGTATATACTTTCTTGAAATTAAAACAAAAAAAATGTTATAAAATATAAATATTAGTATAAATTAATAGCTACATACAAATTTATAAAATGCTAAAAAAGATCTAGAGAATGTAACAATATCATAAAAACAGGAATACTGTTTGATGCCGTGCCTATACCTCGCCGTTCTACAACTGCACTATTTACTTCCACATTGTTGGGAAAAGTTCAGAAGAACTCACCACACATTGTCTTGGCAAAATCCAAAATGAATATTATCTTTATATTGTACCATCTACAAGTTGTTTTAAACTAAAACATATTTTATTGTAAGTTTAAATATAAAATACATTCTATATGTGCTTTATTATAATTTAGTGACAGAAATTACGATACATATTTAGCAAAGTACAAATTAAAAAAAACACTTCACAGTTCATGCTTCAAGTTATTATATCAGTGATGCATCATAGCATAAATTCCAATAACCGGCCCAATCTCTTCTCAAAATACCCAATCTCGGCATATTATTATCTCATATCATATGGGATCTGTGGATTCTGTGGTGGACATGTCAAAATTTTTCAACTCTCTATGAACACATGTATGTTCTATTAGACATATAACAAAAAACTTAAAAGGTCATGGCAAAAAGATTGGTATGTGTCTCTTCTAAGAGGTTTAAAGGAAGCCTTTTTATTATGAGCAATTCAAATATTTTAATATGTAACATAGTAATACAATTACCTAATTCATGTAAAATTTATTGTGTTGTTTCTGTACATTGTTCCGATGAGTAATTCTAGATACAAGAATACCACATTATCTAATTCATTATTATTCTTGCATGTTGAGTTAAATAATTTTGGTATTATTACATCACAAACTTTTGTACATGACGAAAATGAAAAGTGTGAACACATGGATGTTAAAACTAACATCAAGCAGTAAATAATTACTGTGACTTACATATATACCTTTATACGTAAAACGTATATGTATATATGCATGTGTTTGAGATACACACATACATTAAGTGCCATTGCCGATAATCGAACGCACAGACACCGGTGTTTCGACCTATGAGGTCTCATCAGTGTACGTGGAGATTGTCGACAATAGCTTCAAGACTTAAATCGCTGCCTATGCCATTTTCGCATGTTAAATGTAGTGAGAGTATCACAGCGACATCTAACACCCAAAAGATGACACGGAAAAAAGCGATGGCTTCTGACAGCATGTTCTGCTATACAGAGGCCTGTATGTTAATAGTGTATCTCGTGTAATATAGCCTTAGGTGGCGTCACCAATCAAAACGAAAATGAAAAGTGTGAACACATGGATGTTAAAACTAACATCAAGCAGTAAATAATTACTGTGACTTACATATATACCTTTATACGTAAAACGTATATGTATATATGCATGTGTTTGAGATACACACATACATTAAGTGTGTTCACACTTTTCATTTTCGTTTAGATTGGTGACGCCACCTAAGGCTATATTACACGAGATACACTATTAACATACAGGCCTCTGTATAGCAGAACATGCTGTCAGAAGCCATCGCTTTTTTCCGTGTCATCTTTTGGGTGTTAGATGTCGCTGTGATACTCTCACACCGGTGTCTGTGCGTTCGATTATCGGCAATGGCACTTAATGTATGTGTGTATCTCAAACACATGCATATATACATATACGTTTTACGTATACAGGTATACCGGGTGTAGAATGGATTTTCGTACATAGGGATTTTACATGCAAAACTAATAATTTGCGAATATTCCCTCCCCTAATTTTTTTATAGGAAAATGTTAAACACAAAAGTTGTAGACAAAAAAAATGTATCTAAATTCTATGATATTTATTTTCTAACACCTTCTGGTCCTGCTAGACTTGAAGAAAAAGTATTAGGAATGAACCGATTAGTACTAGCCATGAATCCTGTCAGCAATAAATGTCACGTTTTGACAATCAAAATAAGTTTGCTGATTCTTAAAATGAATTGCTATAGCCAAGAAGAGAAAGTCAACTTTATTAAATGGTACTACTATGGATTGTCTTTTAGGGACATACAAGCAACTTTTGCTGGATTCTACCCGGAGCGACCAATTCTAAATTTGAACACCCTGAATAGAATTGTCAGGCACTTTGAGACCAACGGCACTGTTAATAAGAAATGTAAGTGCCAGAATGTAACAGCTGGTGCAAGTAGAGAGAAGGTAGATGCCGTTCTCTTGAGCGTTGTAGAGAACAAAAATGTCTCCTTAAGACAAATAGGTAATAATTTGGGGATTCATTTTACTACTGCTCAGAAAATTTTAAAGAGTCAAGATCCGCGGTTTCGGTCTTATAAATACGAAAAGCACCAAAAAATATTCGAGGAGGATAAAGAAAAAAGAATGCAGTTTTGTGAAATAATGATGGAGATGGCCAATGATGACCGAAACTTTTTATCTAGGGTTTTATTCAGCGATGAGTGTCGATTTCAGTTAACTGGTGAACCAAATCAACAAAATTATCGCTACTGGAGCACACAAAATGAACATTTAATGTTGCAGACTCATACGCAATACCGGGGTAGTGTCAATGTTTGGGCTGGCATACTAGGTCCTCACATAATTGGACCGTTCTTTATTGCAGACCGCTTAACTGGTGCTGCGTATTTAAATTTTTTGCAAGAAGAAGTCGGGCCAGCTATCGACGAATTGGGAATTAATTACGAATTTTGGTACCAACATGATGGATGTCCGGCGCATTACCAGCGCGATGTTTTAGAGTACTTAAATCATGTATTCCCAAATCGCTGGATAGGTCGAGGTGGAGAAATTAATTGGCCTCCAAGATCTCCGGATCTTTCGCCAAATGATTTTTTTCTGTGGGGAACATTGCATGATCGGCTATACAATGGAAGGACGTATCAAAATGTCGACGCTTTAAGAGCTGCAATACTTGCAGAATGTCGTCAAATATCACACTATCAACTGGCCGCAACTAGAAGAAATTTTTACGACAGATTGGGGTGCTGCTCAGCTGTCAGCGGAGATTTGTTTGAGCATTTAATTTAGTTATTACTACAACTACCTTTATTACCACGTTCAATAAAATTTTAAAATCTCTTCAGCACGTTTTTTATTTTCTGCAAACGACTTAAAACCTATGCTTAAAACAGATTTAAACGCCTCTACTAAAATTGTCACATAGTTGTGTTAAATGAATGAATTTTGTTACTTTTGTTGTCACATGTCACGGCTGTTGCTATTTTGTATCATTTCTTCAATTAAAAAAATGGGACCTATTTTTAAAGCTCTATAATTTCTGTGTTTAACATTTTCCTATAAAAAAATTAGGGGAGGGAATATTCGCAAATTATTAGTTTTGCATGTAAAAACCCTATGTACGAAAATCCATTCTACATCCGGTATATGTAAGTCACAGTAATTATTTTGTACATGACCTTTCTTTCTGTTCACGATATCCCATCATAATATATTCAAGGAAACACAGTTGCAATGCAATTGAACTGACTGCGGATTTTACTTAATTAATTTTCAATATTTAGTATAGCACAATTCGTACAACTTTTCACAAATATATTTCTTTAGTATGATCGTTTGTTTGTCTGTGATTTGCACATGATGCCACGACGATATTTCTTCATTCATTATGGGAAATTAAATTATTTTTCCACATTTGACAAGGCACAATTATTAATTATTTATACTTGTTTGACGATGTACACACTATAATTAAATATTTATAGTAATGAATCTATTTGAACAAACAGACCTAAATTTGAAAAATTATTTGTAACGCATGCGCAGTTTGGACAACATGCCTCTAAAATGGCATAGCACCAAGTGTTCTATTTTACAATGTTGGAGCGAAGGTTTCCTTGTCTACACGCGATATAGTAGTATTATATACTGTAGTCGACATATTTTAATTTCGGTTTACAGCAATACTACCTATCTATCTCATGCAGAAGATGACCTTATAATATGCAGCGATGCCTGCTTGCCAACAGTGGTGGGAGAAGCGACGACGTAGTCGGGGATACTCACATTTCATATGAAACGTTTATATGTTTATCTTTACTTTATTTCGTTGTGCTCTTTTCCTCTTTCTACTTTCGTATCAGAAATTAAAATTTGTCGACTACGGTATATGGTCTTGTCTATGTACGTGCCCAGCCAAAACGTACTCACCAATGCTAATTTCTACGCAATTTTTTGTAATTTAAAATTTTAATTATTGTATTTTTTAGATATTTTAATAATACATTTTAAAACTACTTTACATTTTACTTTCATACTTGATATGAATATCAATAATGTACGTTGCAATATGCACATATTACTTTTATGTTTAAAAAAACATTTCATGAAATATTTATATGCTCGTGTTTACCAGAATAGGTTATGTCAAACATTGAATTCAAATGAACAAATTAGAACAAATAATAAAATTTAAAATTGTGAGCAAAATACTACGTTGTAACAGGTTATTTGCCATATCAAATAGTTTACTACATTTTAAGGTATGTGTTCTGGATTTTGGCAGGATATTTGAATCACTCCTTCTTATTCTGAGATAGGATATAATAAGTATTGCAAAATTCATGCTAGGCGCTCATAATATTACTGAAGTTCTGTCAGTAGATGGCTGTAAAATTCATATCACAAAAAGTATCTTTAACATGATCAGCTGTGGTAGAAAATCTTTATGTAAGGTGATTTGTCGTTAATGGACAATATTGTTAATTTTGGAGCCCACTGTATGTATTTCGGAATTTTTATTTCATTTATTTATAGCCGTAGAATTATTGTTTTATTGCCTGACGCTTGTCGTTTGATGTATTTTTATCCTTCCGGTTTTCATGTTGAGAATATGATTTCCTGTTTTCAATTAAGTACGAATTAATTTTACTTATTTAAACTGTCTCGCCATCTATGAGTAGACCACGGACTGTTCAAATAGCAGGTATCTACTTTCGTGATTCCTCTAGCATGGTGTAGACGAACGAGTGATAGGTAACCTTAATTACGGCTTCCGTGTGTCTCTTATTAACCCTTAATTGGGCACTCTTTTGGGTTGCCTTGGGCTGGAGAATTTTTCTTTTAATTTATCGGTTCTCCCTTGAACAGATTATAGGTTTTCTTCTAACTTTTGTGGTTTAGGGTATCGACGGAATAAATAAATTGTGTATAGGTGGCAGTGTCATAGTGCCGGTAGTTCTGTCTTTTGTCGTCGTGAATTTTCCGCTGGTGGGAAAGTGAAGCCTGACTGGGTCACTTTTGGCTGGAAGATTCTCGAAGTAGAAGCGGTTCGATTGTTTGTTCGTGCTTATCCCTTGCAAATTTGTTGAGGCAGTTGCCATATCGTAGTAGTAATTTCACTAAAGGGGAGTGGATTAAGAAGAATTTTATTGTGCTTTATTTCCGACGCCGCTCGGATGTTTGTCAATGCGAACAACTAGATCATCCCGGTTAAGCTGTTTTCTTTCTTAATTCAATTGAGACTATTAGTAACGTGTGTCGTTTTCCCATTTATCTTATAGCTTTTAGTCCGTTGTAGAAACATCGCATATATTTATCGAAACGGAAGTTCTGTGGCACGTGTTTATCCCGACGCCATTTTACAATTCCACCTTCTGGTACGAGAAATCTTTGGAATTTTTGGAAGAGGTTATTTTTTCTCCGTCTAACCAGAGGGTTATAATACCACCATACTGCCTACGAGATACCTTCTGCTACTGCGATCGTTCCGAAGACAAAAATTTAAGAATTTTCTCATTAGTGTCGCCACGCCCACCTTTCGACAAAGTTAAGTCCTTATGTTTTATGTTTTGATTGTTATTTTGGGTGTATTAATTTGTAATTTACTATAGCTTAATTCTTGTCATATTACGAAAAGTAATTTCTTACCTTCATTAAGTACTTTTATTCAAAATTGTTGTTTTTGCCACGAGACATCTTTGTGTTCGGATGCTTAGATCATATTTAGTCCTTTTGTCATGTTCTTGTGACTTCAGTGCTTAAGCAATTCTTAATTTAAGTTGTTACCGACGTCATTTTTGAAATTTTCCGGTTAATATCCGATTTAGTAGTAACTACTGTAACAAGGGTTAAATGTAGTTACCAATTAATTGCTGTATTTGATTTCGAGTTGAAGGCCTTAAGCCAATTTAATCTAATTTGTTTTAATTTTAACAACCCTCAGTTGCTAAATTTTCCACCTTTTCTTTTAATTTGTGGTTTATATTTTATTTTATATCTACAGGGTGAATCTGTAGGTACATATTTGTAATCTGATGTAAAGTCAAGATCTTCGCTATCTTAATTAATTTATGTTTTTTTTTATTAAATCTATTTAATAACTTATTTTATTGTTATACAGAGTGACCGAATATCACGGTCATTATATGTGAACCTTACATAATTTAATTTACTTTCTCAAACTTCCTAGTGACTCATAACTAGTGTAGTTTTGCTTCTATTCATAGATTGAAAGTTTTTTTTAATTACATCTACTTCAAATGTTCTTAAATATTAGAACAATTATTATCAACTAATAAATTTTGTTGTTGTTTGAAATGACTTGGTTCTGTCTTATCCTCGGCTACCTGGGTATTTTTAACTGATTTTTCCCTGGGTAAAAGATCTTTTCGTGTGGGGCATATTACATAATAGGGGTGGCGCCCGAAATTCATCCAGCGGCGGTTTTATGTAAGCCCACGGCCATCGCGACTGAACAAGAGGCAGTGCCCCTCTCCATCTTTGTCAGCTGTACCTAGGGAAGTGCAAGGTAAGACATTCCTGAAGGTGAAAGCAGAAACCTTCCGAAACTTTGGTGTTATATTTTGCGGCGTTGCCATTATTTTAGCTTGGTCAAACAATATAATATTATTTGCTAACTGCGCCGAACGGATGAATATTTTAGTTTCCGTCGACGACGTTTTTCCTGCGCCCTTTTGAATTTACGAGTTTGAATTCTTGAGGGGGAGCAATATGTAATTATTTTTTACGAAAATGAAAAGGTGTTTAACCTTTCTTTTGCCATACTTTTCAACTCATATAGAAAACTGTTTTTATATAAATTCTAGGGAAAATTGGTAGGTATATTAAAAGAATAGTGCTGGGTTAATGACATAGAAGGAAATGACTTTTTTTTAAGTAAATACGGGAAACTATCGTTGTAATTAAAACCGTTCGCATTTTGTGCATTCGGAATGTCAGAAATATTAAAATTTCTGCTCACGGATATCTCGAAAACTTTCGCGATATGAAATAACGCCTTTGTGGAAGAAAAAAAGAAGAGTCGAGTAAATAATAAGTGGCTATTTGCAGATTCCAAGAAATATTCAAGCAATATAGGGCAAAAGTATATGCCTTAGCGATAGATATTTCTATAAATATACGAAAGTTATCAAAATCTTATTATATTAATAATATGCTTTTTCTGTAAAATGAAAATGCTTAGATAAAATAGATACTGTCTCTCAAGTTTTTCTTTGCGGTTCAACAGTTAATTTATATAATTATAATATAAATATAAGACGTCAAGATCAAAACATCACAGGGATTTACAGAACAAGTATCTAGTACTAACTGGAATCCGCCATGGCGATAGTTTGAGCCCAATGTTGTTCAACCTCTTTATAAATTAAATAATTAATAGTGTAAAAGAAGTTGATGGAGAATACAGAATGGGACAAGAATCGATAAAGATACTATGCTACGCTGACGACGCAATTTTAATGGCGGATAACGAAGACGATCTAGAGCGACTATACTATATAGCAGGGGTGGCCAAGGTACTTGATAGTGCGAGCCATTTTTCAAAATTTGAAATTTTTCGCGAGTCGCAATTAAATACGTATTTAAAAGGTATGCAAAAAAAAGGTATTAAAAAAAATATTACAGAAATTATATTTATTGAAAACATATAAATAAAAGTACAAAGTATGTGAATTGAATTTAAATATTAAAAATTAAACACATTTATTTTACTTCTCTTGATAATTCTTTAAAATTTGGTGAATAATTGGTGACAGCACTCTCAGTAATTCTTTGTGATGCTGGTTAGTTAATAGTAATACTGTTCCGTGCTTGGATTTCACGAATTTTAAAGTGGAATAAAATGATTCACATATGTACATTGTTCCGAATATTGAAATAATTCGACAAGCAGCCTTTTTTAACTCAGGATACTTCGATTCTGGTACAAATTTCCAAAATTCAGTAATCGAAGTCGACTTATATTTTAATTGTAGAGCTTGATCTTCTTGCATCTCTATTAATTCTAATTCTTCAGATGCTTTTTGGGTCATAATTATATTGGAAATGGAAAACTCACCTTGAATTATGCTGATTTCAAATGGATTCAAAAAAAAATCAAGAGACGATTTAAAATATTTCAAGTCTTGAAATCTATTTTGCAATTCCGTCAATATTCCTTCTATCTTTTACTTTCTTATACGTAGTATAAGGAAGTATTGTGATGATGAAAATTTTCGACCTCGAGATTTTTGCAGATGTCCACGTTTTGAGGTCCCCTGATACCAAAAAAGTGGTTTTTAAAAAATGTCTGTGTGTCTGTGTGTCCGTGTGTGTGTGTGTGTGTGTGTGTGTGTGTGTGTCTGTGTGTGTGTGACCACGATAGCGGTCAAACCGCTGTAGATATCAATTCCAAATTTTGTAGTTACGAATATAATCTCCCTCTTGAGAACTGATTAGATTTTGAGCAAAATCGGCAGACCGGAAGTAGTAGTTTACTTCAGTGAAAAAATCGAATTTTGCAAATATTTCGTCAATTACTAAGTTTAAACAAATTTATAAAGAATTCAAATGTACTCAAAATTAAATTTGAGAAAAATTGTTTTAATAAAGTTTTTCGAAATTCCTACCGGAAGTAGGTCTTTTACTCTTATCGAAAATCAGTTTTTTGCGAATATCTCGCAAGTCATGCTTTCTAGGCAGGTACATTTCGAGTATAAAAGTATTTAGAACATACTTCTAAATATCTTTTGTATAAAAAAAATTTCAAAATTTAGACCGGAAGTACCACTTTTACTCTTATCGAATAGCGATTTTTTGCAAATATGTCGTAAATTATGCATTCTATATATATTTATGAAGAGTACAAAAGTATTTAGAGTTGGATTTGGAATATTTTTTGTATAAATGAAATTTCAAAATTCGGACCGGAAGTAACACTTTCATACGTATAAGAAAGTCGTGTGGTGGCCACACCTCATTTTTTTATATACTCGTTGAGTTTTTCTTGTTTAATATTGGAACAAATTTTTTTATTTCGAGGAAAATGACAAAATGTTTTATTTTTAATGTCCTTTTGAAAAAGTTGTAATTTAGTTTGAAAACTAAATATACACTGTGAGAAGTTAGATATTATTTTATCTTTCCCCTGCAATTGTAAATTCAGTGTTTGCAAATGTTCCATGACATCAGTCAAAAATATTAAGTCTTGTAACCACTCGTCATCGTCTAATTCTGAACAGGTTATTTCCTTTTCTTTTAGAAATGCAGTTATCGGATCAAACAAATCTACAAAACGATTTAATACGTTGTAGCTAGATAACCATCTAACAATGCAAAAAAATTAAAGTCATTTGGAAGTTCTTCGTCTTTTAATTCTTCAAGGAAATTTTTGAATTGTCGATAATTTTTTGCATTGGTGCGAATGTAATTTACAATGTGTAACACTGTTTTCATAACATCAGGATATTTTGAATATTTTGTAACGAGATGTTCTCGGTGAATTATGCAGTGAATCGGTATGAATTGTGAAATTTGAGAATCATCTCTTAAAAGCCCTATAAGACCAGCACTGTCGGAGCTCCATCAGTTGCAATGCTTACAAGTTTATTAAGAGGCACATCAAAAGTTTTCATTATGGAATCTAATGCATTTTTAATATCGACACCGCGGGTTGACTCTTGAAGTGCTACTAAATCTAATAAATCTTCTTTCGAAGTCAGGTGAAACAAAACGTATGAAAACTGCCAATTGCGGAAGATCTGTGATATTTGTCGATTCGTCAAGGGCTAAGCTGAATGCAATACAGTTCTTCAAATCATTTTTTAAATTATATTCAAGAGATGTATTAATTGCAGTCAGGCGTCGTTCGGTTGTCTGTCTCGAGATGGGAATTTGCGTAACAAATTTGTGCAATGCTGCATTATTTGGAGCTAAAATTTTAAGTAAGTAAGTTTTTTTTAATAAACTCTTCCTCTCCATACGGGCATTTTGCACGAGCAATATTCCAGGCAATAACAAAACTGGCTTCAGCCACATTATTAGCTTGGTTTCTAAAGGTCATCAAAATTGACTGTTGATTATTTAAATTTGATTTTAAAGAAGCAATTTAAGTTTATCTGATCTTAATTTGTAATTTGGTTGATACTGATTAGAAAACTGAGGATGATTGGTTTCATAATGTCGACGTAAATTGCTCGCTGTATAATTTTTGATCGTAGAATTACAAATAACACATAATGCTTTTCCGTTATTGTCAATAAAAAAGAAATTCTCCTCACTCATTATTAAAACTTCTATTTTCTTGCTCGTATTTTCTTTTTTTATTTTCATCATATTTTTTAAAAGAACTGTAAATAAATAAAGAAATTTAGAAAATACAAATTTTGTGTTATTAAAACAGTAACAACACGTGTTACATACTACGAAACAAATTTAGTTAATTTACCAAAAATTCCAGATTACAAGTTTAAGGTTAAGCACCAAAAATCAAGCTCTACAGAAAAAATGAAGTAAAACAAAATTTTGGTTTTAGAGAAAAATCAAATTATGTTGCTAAAAATGTAATTTAATTATTAAGACAATTACTGCATAGAGAATTTTGAGAACAATTGAATAACGTTGCCGGGATGTAATTTGTACATCCCTCATAATTTTTGAAAAAGTCAAATGTCATTGTTGACAGTTCAGTAAAAAGTGTTAAATTCGATCTCAAAAAAGAGATCATTTTCGCTTATGGTGAATGTCACAAGGACTTAAATGAAACCGCAAGAGTTCTTGTCGAACGTCACCCGAACGAAGGCCTTTCAAAATTTAAAGTCAAAAGAATAATAAATTTATTTGAAGACACAGGAAGTGTACGCGAATTAAAGCTTGTAGGGGAAGAGCCAGTCATTGGGAATCAAGAAATAGTGGGAGCTGTAGTGGAGGCATTCGAACAAAATCCAACAAGAAGTGTACGAAATATTTCTCAAGTTTTGGACGTGCAGGTTTCAAGAAGTTCCATCCATAGAATATAAAATCAAAAAAAATCATGCTTTTAAAATTTGTTTGCACCAAGAGTTGTCTGAAGATGACATGATTAATAGATTAAATTTTTGCTACTTCATGCTGCAAACCATTGAAGATGATCCTGATTTTATCAGGAGGATGCTTTTCTCTGATGAATCCACGTTTAAAAGCAATAGTGTTGTAAATCGCCACAATATGCGTTATTGGGCAATTGAAAATTCGCACTGGGTCCGGCATGTTGATACCAGCGTGTGTGGTCACTTAATGTGTGGGGTGCTGTGATCGGAGAGCATGTAATAGGGCCTCACTGTTTTGATGGAAATTTGAATTGCGCCATTTACCTATTATTTTTACAAAATGAATTTCATAATTTAATAGGACATCTACCACGTATACTTCGAAATGAAATGGTCTTTATGCAAGATGGAGCGCCGCCACATTTCGCTAGATCAGTCCGTGCTCATTTATATACAACTTTTGTACCTCGATGGGTAGGAAGAGGAGGCCCAATACCTTGGCCGGCCCGATCACCAGACCTCACCCCCTGTGACTACTTCCTGTGGAGATACGTCAAAACAAAAGTTTATTCAACACCGCCTACAACTCCTGAAGATTTGCAGAACAGAATCCGAGAAGCATTTGCATCATGCGAAACGTAATTGATGATTTTAGGATTCGTTTAGAGAGATGTATTGAAGCGGATGGTGATACATTCAAACATCTACTATGACATTTTCATCTGATTTTTTTTTTAGTGCTCTCGTCTTTTGGTAGTTCTTTGTTTTCAACTTTTGTTATTAAATTGACTATTTTCAGACCTGACATTCAAAGTTTTAACGCTATTGTTGCCCCGAAAACCCTACTTAACCTTCATTGGCAGTTTAGTGGAGTATCTATGGGTGTTCTGTGAGTTTAATTGTTTGCACACTGTAAAGACATTGACAATAAGATTCACTGAAAACTGGAAGGTCTGAAAGCAGTATCTTGCATTTAATAAAGTATGCTGCCTTTAAATCGGCTGAATATACAATAACAGGAAATAAAAGCTAGTTGAATTCACGTTTTAAAGACTATGGTTGTATCAGTATAGCGCAACGGTTCTTCACTTAATAAATCGTCTATATTCCAAATTTTATAAAAATTCGTTCAATAATAATGGAGATATATGACCCGAATGTCTTAGCTGGGACACAAGAGCATTGAACATTAATATGCAGATATCTATAGAAAAGACAGCATCAATGGTCATAGCAAAGGAGCCCACTAAACTGGCTGTAAACGACAAACCCATCCACCAATGTATGCAATGTACGTACTTAGGTGTTGAGATAACGAGCTCCAAAAGCTTACAACAAGAAGACAGAACCCAAGTGAACAAAGCCTCAACAATCTCTGACTATCTGAGGGACCTCATACGGAAGAACAAATATGTCAACTGGAAGCAAAGTCCGCATATATAAAACAGCCGTAAGACCTGCACTCACATTTGCAGTGGAATCTCGAGCGGATACAACAAAAGCGAAGAGCATGATGAGGGCAGCAGAGATGATGACATTGAAGATTATAAATGGAGTAAGCTTCAGAGAGAAAATAAAAAGCGAAGATATAAGCAGATCTCAAAATTCAAAACGTGGAGCAGTTTACGAGATCGAGACGATGATACTGGAGAGACCACGTGGACAGAATGACAGGATCGATGGTAAAATAGGCAAAGGATGAAAAGTCGAATTCAAGAGGACTCCCCGGTCGACCTCTCAAAAGATAGTGCGAAAGCTGGACATCTGCTTCACTATCTGTGCTATGCAACATCGATGAAGCTTATAACGAAATCGCTCGTGGACTGAAAGGTTTATGCAGCAAGATTTTTGTAGTTGCCTTCTAATAATCTGCCGATATTGTGTGACACGAAGAGACTCTTCGAATCATACTGTACTTTTCCGTTAGCATCATACGTTTCAGTTTTTTTAACAGTTAATGAGTTACATCTATTTGGTTAACGCATCATTAAACAGGTGAAGCAAGCAAAAAAAAAATTTCTGCGTTTCACCCAAAATTTAGACCTTGCCAATTAACTGCTTTTTTTGGAAGGTTCATAATTATTGTGATAAACTATAAATATGATGTAGCAACAGAAAGTAAAAATTGATAAAAATAAGGCGAACAACAAAGCGAAAACGATAATAATACATTTACAAATCAATTATAATACTTTGGAGGCAGTTTTACAGAAGCACAATGTGCCTTAGCACTGTTTTTTTATGGCTACTGTTTATCATCGTTACTATTATTTTTACTGCGTCATAAATAAATAGTTAAAAATATCAATGATAGGTCTAGGACATATTTAACAAAAAAAGGGGCTAAATATTATTCTGTAAGTAAGATTTCTTTGTTTGAAGTTTCCTTATTTTGACACAGCATCGCAAACACCCAGTACATATTACAACAAGTTCTGATAATAAGTATTACTTACCAAATTATTACATGTTTTGTCATGGCAATCTTCAATTATAGGCAATTAAAAAGACGTTCGTCAATTACACTGTCGAAAACTATTAATTTCAGCCATTAATTATCCTAATAAAAATTATTTCTACTATTTTTAGAGCGAAATCCAAATTTGAATTTATATATGAGGTAATCAATTTAAAGAAATATAAGTATATCTTTTCGCTATGGCTAGAGGCACGCGAGCGTGCCGCTTAGTTTGGAATTATAGGCACGTAGCTGACGTCACTGCTGTTATGACGATATCATTTAACGTGCCCTGAAATCTGAAATTAAAAGCACGTGTATAAAAAACGAGGAAAATATGCATTTTCTAGTTTGTGGTGCGGATTTCTGTTAGTTTTAGTGGATTACTGCAGTTTATAACGACATAAACTATTAAATATGGACGGTCTAACAGGCAAACGCTGTATTTTAATAATTTCTATTTAATAATAGTTAAATCACTAAACAGAGCGTACTCTGATTTTATATTATGCACACATAATGCTAATACAAAATTAATGCTTGAGGAATTGGGGTTAGGAAATAATTTATCCTGACTAGATTTACGTCATAAACAGTACTTCATAAGGTATCTTATTATACATGGGCGAGATAGGGAAATACGGTTCAGTTTCACTCAGACTAGACCGACTCGTGTTTTGTCAGCTCTCGGGGAAACCTAACTAAAGAAATATTTAGAAATCTATGAACAAGACAAAAAACAAAAAATTTATAAAAAAAAATCGTACAATAAACTCCTCTCTTAAATACATACAAAGACCGTTGAAGTCCTCTCTTGAATTTTATAAACTTGAATATGCATGTATCCATGGTAAAGAACGTCCTAAAAGAGGAAATAGGTTACGACAGACCAGGTTACAATAGCTTTTAAATAACCGATAAAATTGTTTTGACTTCTGTAATAATTTTCAGCACGCTACACTTAGGATGTAATGCGAATTTCAAACTACGTATTTATCCAGCAGGCCAATATTTAAAAGTATGTATATAGTTGTAATAGAACATACAAAACATGAACTTTCGATTGTAAGCAAATGGTTTTATTTTCTAGAAAGTTTTTGATCATTTCCCTCAAAATCGTATATTAAATGAAACAGACCTTGGAAATGTGCAAGATTATTTATGTTTGGACGCAAATAAGAAGAAGATACAGAATAAAATCCGTCTAGAAATTAGTAAAAAGATATCATTAAAAGATCTTCATAATATTCACTACAAACTCAAGACTGGGAAAAATCATTTGGCAGAAACTGTGAAATTATTGGAATCCAAATACAGTAATGAGTTAAATGCTACTGTATCTATATAATCCTAAAAAATATTTTTCTCAACAGGTTGCAATGTTCATATACTTTGCGGCGAGGAAAAGAACTTCAAAGCATTACAATTCTTTACAGAAAGTAGGAGAAATTCAATGAAAGCGTGGCCTGAATTTGTTAGTATTGACGGCACTTACAAATTGCTTAACACCGGCTGCACTCTTTTTTATTTTTGGTAGAGGATTCTAATGGCCAGTCAGAAATTGTTTCTGTATCATTAATAGCTGTGGAAGATCGTGAATCAAATTACTGGATTTTTGAATTATTTAAAAACCAAAATAGCACTGATAAAGTAATTTGCTTTATGGGAGGTAAAGCTTTAACAGAACGTGGAGTTGTGAAAGAACTTTTTCCAGGGAGACCTGTGTATTTGTGTTTATTTCATACCTTAAAGACTTTTAGACGAGAAATAGGCTGCGAGAAGTTGAATATTTCTAAAGAGGATCGAGATTTATCTTTAGAATACCTTCAAAAATTAGTCTATTGTAACAATGAGGCTGAATATGATATCATATATACTCAATTTAAGGAATGCGTTCCTCAAAGCGTATGTGATTATTTTGATAAAAATTGGCATACTATTCGGAATGAATGGCTTGTATGTAACATAACAAAAGGCAATTTAAATAATACAACAAATAACCGTATGGAGTCAATTAACCATAAAATCAAACAAGTAGTACCTAACAATTCAACTTTAACCGACTTTGTTAAATGTTTTTTCATTGTTTTAGATAGCCATAATCAATCGATAATCGACAATCAAGCAGCTAAACACATTTTGAAGCGACCACTGCACCGATTTCAAAACCATGAAAAAGATTTATTGCAGTGTGTGAATATTTTGACAGGTTACAATTTCAAGTATATCCAGAAACGGATAGATTTAATCACTAAAGTAAAATTATTAAAGGAATATAATGACGGTATGTTTCAAACTACTTGTGTCACATACGATGAACAAAAAAATATTATTTATCAAAACATAGAATTGCAACAACCAAGTCAGATATTGTTGCAAAAGCAAAACATGTAGTAAGCGAAAAGCCTAACGTGATGACGTTAACCGAAAAACGAAAATCAGCCACTTTAATTACGAATTCTTTAATCAACTTAATTAGCATTTCCAGCAATAGTGAATTCAACATAGATTAGATTTATTGAAGAAAATGGAACACTACTGGAGAACTAGAAACGAAGTGGCAATTATTAAGTGGGAATTATATTACAACAGGTGAGGCAAATTGTGATCTGATCGATACAGAAACAGGTACTGAGGCATACGATAATAATCAAGAAACGATCTCACAACAAAATAGTGTTAGAATAGTATTGTCTGATGGAAATATAAGTGAATTGACAGATAATACAAGTAATTTAGCAAATATGCCACACATTACATTTGTTGATGAACCCTTTGGTGATAATGAAGATAACAGTAATAACAATAATAATAATGAAAATATTGAAACTGATTTATTAAAATCATTAGTGTTGCCCTCAAAAATTAAGAAAAGGGGCGACCCGAGGGACATGATTCTACGACAGTAATAAATCTTAATAAACGCAATAAAAATAGTAAAAGCATGACATTCTCACATTTATTTTGAATAATCAACTAGACGCTACAAGCAAAGCATGCTTTGATACAGAATGTTCTACTAAAACTATCCAATAATATTTTATTTATCCTTTGTAAAGGGGCCCACACACTGCGGTTTTGTTCGACAGACTTGTTCGTCGAACAAGTCTGTCGAACAAAACCGCAGTGTGTGGGCCCCTATATAAACAGGCCGAACCAGATATTTTCAGCAGCTTTGTACGCCAACATCAACGACGGTTTTCGACCCACACACTTCAGATTTGTTCGACGGTTTTGTTCGACAGACTTGTTCGTCGAACAAAACTGTCGAACAAAACCGCAGTGTGTGGGCTCCTTAAGAGTTTTGTTAATTCGATGTTTTGAATTTTGTAATAAAAAGACTTATTTTGACTCTAATTGTTATTTATTCCTTAAAAAAAATTAATAATGAAAACTATTATTAATTATTCTCATAACTGATAGATTAGCGCAGAATAAACTAATGATTTGACGTACCTCTAATTTCAAATTTAGGCGCACGTTAAATGATAATGTCATAACAGCAGTGACGTCAGCCACGTGCCTATAATTCCAAATTAATCGGCACGCTCGCGTGCCCCTAGCCACAGCGATATCTTTTTTGTGCCACTGATTTATGAATCACTGTATATGTGTATATATTTGAAATTGTGAAGCAATAGCAATCCTATCAATACAGTGTACAAATTTTGTATTATATTAAGTATTAATGAGTAAATTTACTTTTGTCAAATCGTTGAATCATCCGGTAGAAATTAAAAACATTTGTCCATTTAGAGTAAGAATGAGTAGGTACCAAAACGCTGACTATATAGTACTTAAAAAGAAATAAAAAAGAAAAGACATTTAAACAATCGTAATGTGTTTTACAAGAGTCGTCAGAGTGCGGAAATAATACCATAATCAAGCAATTTTTTTTTTAATTTAATTCTGCCTGTTTTTTCTTGTATTTTAATTCCATAAAATTTAGGAATATAAAAAGTTCAGAAACTCGGCCATCTCGAGAACGTCGTATCCCGCAGATGAAATTCTTTTAGACTTTTGTCGTTAAAATACGCCAAATATTTCCCCAGAGGTATGACAGTCTAAATGTAACTTCATTGTAGTTGTCATATCCTGGGAAAGTATAATGTATGGTTTATCCATTTCTATATATTGCTGATATATGTTACGAAGAGATTTTTTCCACGGCTAAATTCGAGAATATATAGATGAATTAGATGCCCAACTAATAAATTAACTTGCGACCTTATATTTTGACTTTTAAAAGGTAATAATAACAATTATATTAATATTTATTATTTGAATGTATGAGTAAATATAGAAAACAGGGCACATCAATAGCATATGAAGAGATTAAACAACAATACTCATTCTGTTTTCTTCAAATACATCGTTTTCAAGAAGAATATATACACCATGTCAGAGAATAACTAATCCTAATTTTCACAAATTATATAGGACACTTAAATAAACATTTTTTATTCATAAACTAGTGTCCGGAAATTATTCAGTATCGAGATAAAAAAAATTGAATCATAACAATTTTTAAAAACAACTACCATTTTCGTAGTTGTCATTTTACGTTTGTCACAAATTATTCCTTATTAAAGAAGTGTTTCTAATTGTCATTTTAGTTTTCTGTTGATATTTGGGTTAGGATTGTTGACTATTATGTAATGGGACCATATTTACTGCCTGCACGGCTAGATGTCATGTGTATAGCATTTTCTGGAATATACTCTACCAGAATTGCTTGAAAATGCTTAATATTCGAATAAATATTTTTTCTAGCATGATGGTGCACAAGCACACTTTGAATTAAATTGTCGAAATTATTTAAATCCAGAGTTTCCAAACAGATGGACCAATATTTTGGCCTGCATATTCACCAGATATGACTCCAGTTGATTTTTGTATTTGGGCTCATACTAAATCAGTGGTTTATGAGACACCTCTTAATACAGAAGAAGAGTTAGTCGCTCGAAATATTCTAGCGTTCGATGGTATTCGTGAACGTCCTGAGCTATTTCAAAAAATTCGACATTCGATTGCATATCGTTACAGCTTGTATATCGAAAATTAATTTCAAACAATTTTTATAAAGTTTAATGCAGTATTATTTCTGATAAAACATTCCTTAACGCTTTCTTGTTGGAATTGAGATTATTATTTAAAATTTCTAGTTTATCTTGACACCGAGAAATTTCCAGACACTAGTTTACTGATAAAAAATGTTTATTTAAGTACCCTCTATCATTTCTGAAAATTAGGAATAGATATTCTGTGACACCCTGTATAATTTATATTAAAATTCCTTGCCGAATGTACATGAAATGTATTAAAAGTGAATATTTATCTTGGTGTATCGGCAATTTGACAGCAAGCTGTCATCTAAGGAGATTCAATCACTAACAATATGTAATTCAAAAAAAAATATTAAGAATAAATATTCACTTTTAACCCATTATAGAATTCATCACTCAGAAAAAAATGATTTTCAGAAGAGAAATTGTTCAGATCTATCTGATTGAATTTCAGAATCTACCAAAATCTTTGAAAAGACCATGGTCATATTCAAAGAATTCTAAAATATCTCCAGATATCCTCTTAGATGGCAAATAAATAAATAATAATAAATCGCTTTGTAATTTAAAATTTTAAATTACAAGGCGATTTACTGACAAGAAAGCCAAACATGTCAACTGAAAATAATAATACGGAAAAAATAAAACTAAAGGATGCTCATTAATGGGAAAATAAATACAAAAGTAATATGTGTCTGAAGAAAACTTGATTAAATGTTGAAACGTCACAACCAAATATAATGTTATTATTAATATTCAGCCGCTATCCTAAACAAAATATTTTTTATTTTATTAAAATTACGGCAGAGAAAAACTAATTAAGATTATACTGCCTGTGTCAAGAAACATTAGCCATAGCGGATCTGTGTATGCGTATACAGTGTGTAAATAAAGTAAGAAATAATATTCATATTTTGTTTATTATCGCAGTTTGGGAGAAAAGCTCGAACAGGTCAATTTTATTTTGTTCCTACGGATTTTATGGATGTCAATTTTTTTTTCTTTGGTTTACTACTCTGGCACCTATGACATCATCGACTTCTTTTTCAAATGGAACCTTCTAATTTTTTTGCTAGAAATAAAAAGTATATTTTTTTCTGAATTCAGCAATACCCCATATGTGGTATTTAAAATTAATAGTTTTAGAGTATTAAGCGTGCTAATACTGACAATTGACATGTCAGAGACCAATAAATGAGAGATAATGTTTTGGAAGAATTTCAACTCCGACTTTATCATTGCCAAGAAACAAATGGGTGGCAATCTGAACATTTATTTATGTAAAATTTTTTAATCTTCCCAAGAATAAATTATTACTATTTGCTCTTTTGATTTTCAAGTTTAATTATTGTTGTCATTTTAATACCTATGATCCTCCGTATCTCTAAAACTACTACTTTTAAATACCACATATGCGGTATTGCTGAATTCAGAAAAAATGTACTTTTTATTTCTAGCAAAAAATAAGGAGGTTTCATTTGAAAAAGAAGTCGATGACGTCATAGGTCCCAGTAGTAAACCAAAGAAAAAACCAAAGAAAAAAAGTTGACATCCATAAAATCCGGAGGAAGAAAACCTGTCCGAGCTTTTCTCCCAAACAGCGATAATAAACAAAATATGAATATTATTCCTTACTTTATTTACACGCTGTATATGTATGTACGATGTATAGACGCGCCGCTGGGACGTATTACATACACACGTATAAACTGATTTGCTATGGCTAATGGTATTTGACGCAACCGGTATATACTGTATAATCGAAATATTTTATTTTAACATTATAGCCTACCTCTTTTGCTTGGTTTGTAAAGAAAATAAACTCGTCTAATTAAGTCTTCGTTTATCCTGTTATCAGGCCTAGAATATTTGTTTCCAAAAGAGAATGTGTGTGCATTATCAAGACTATGGGCAGGCCAACACATTGCGCACATAGCACACCAAAGCATCAACACCAACAATATTATTTTCCACATAGTTCGTTTTATCTGTAACAATAAAAAAAGAATTAATATCACCAGTCATAAATGTAAGGTGTAATAGCTATCCATTGGGCTTTTGCTAAATCTAATACATATTTTTAGTATGTTAAGAGTATTTTCCGTCGACCGCGTATTTACATCCGTTATTAACGTTCTCAAAATCATACATTAATGACCCTTATTAATGCATGATTTTCTGATAATGAACGATTTTGATGGTTTCCATGGTAACCAAGGAAATCAACAAAATCAAACAACGTCAAACTAAAACGCTATTCACTGTCATTATTAAGCGTGAAACAGAATCGAACGGTTTTTTAGTGTTTTGTGTTGCGTTGAATTCTTCCAAGCAATGGATCAACGCTGAATTAAATTCTGTGACAAATATCCAAAGTAGTGAGGTAAACTTACATTGACAAAACCATACAAATTCTAATGCGTGTCCAATTACTTTTAATAATTGTAATATTTCGACTATGAACATATATAATTATAATAATGATCATTAATAAATAAAATAAAAGTTGTAAACTGTTTTTCTCCACTTTAGAAAAATATACGGTCGACGTGTAAAAGTATTGTAAATAACTCTTACATTAAAATGCGATTAATGATCTCGAGCATTAACGCGCTCGCTGCGCTCACGCGTTAAAATATCTCGATCATTAATCGCCTTCATTAATGTACTTGTTGGTTAAATAAATATTAATCAATTAGTGTCAGTGTCTTCATCATTTTCGTACGTGTATATAAAGGCAGTTCATCCGAAAGATAAATAATTCCGGAATAAGAAGTTCCTTAAGTAGTCGACTCGCGGAACAGACCAAAGTAGAAATAAATATAAGAAATAAATAAATAGTTCCTTGAGTGGTAGCCGAAGAAAAGACATAAATATTAGAGTGTTATATAAATAGAAGTGATATAAATACGGTGCAGTTTTTATTATAGTGCAATAAAGATATAAATATTACAGACATATAAATAGTACTGGTAAACAAATACCTGTGTTAATTTAAATCGTAGTAGTTTAAGTGTGATACATTAGTTTTATATTTTTATATTGTAATTAATTTTACGTTTGTGAATATACAGACTGTTTTAAATAAATAAATTGCACGAGTTGTTTATTGCGAACTCGAAAACATTACAATACTGTGATACGTCATTCCCCTCCCCTCCATCACTCTAACCAATACAATTTAAATAGGAATAAGAATGTTATACATTATTGAAAAGCTATTGTTAAAGACCATCTAACTATTTAAAAATTTCATATGGCCGCCTTATGAAAAACAAAAAATAGCGCTAAGAACTTGGAAAGAAATGAAAATCGGGACTTACTCGTAACACAAAAAAATTGTCTTGAAAAAGTGTCTGATCAATGTTAGAATTTAAAAGCGATCGCATTAGGCGTTATCGAGTTATTGAGGAAAATTCAAATCCGAATGAATTTGAAATGAGATTTGTTGCGACCATTGAATTCTGCAAAACATTCCCCATTTAACCGGTGCTCTATCTCTTCTAAAAACCGATATGCCAACGGTGAGCATCGAAATGTGGACACACTGTATATGTCTACAATGTGCGGAAGAGAATAACGCTAAAATTAATGAACTAGTGGTCTTGAGAGATAAAAAATAAAACCTTGGGAAAAAATGTCTCCAAACAAAAATTACACATTTTTGGAATTAAATACGTATATAGTATAGACGGAATTACAATGTTAAGATACTTGTTCCTTATGTTTATGTTTCTTATGACCTGTTTATAATGATCTATCCTTTTCTTTAATAATTAGTTATGTATAATTATAAATTTGTAGTGTTATCTATGTACAACAACTCTTTTTACATACTTCTAATAAATGAATTTGATTAAACGTATTTTTGCTTATACGGATTAAAGCCTGAATTAATTAATCCGGATACTCAAAAATGTACTGTATGTGCGATACCTTTCAAGATAAAATATTCAATTTACTCTAAACAATACCGGCTATTTATCACTATAGGAGTACTTCACGATTTCAAACGTGCGTGCATGTGTGTTGTCGAAGATTTGTGGTTTTGACACTTTGATTAAAACATTGTTGAATTATGTTCTTCTACTCGCGTCTGTAGTTGTTATATAGCTCTCGCGGGTGTTTTCTTTTAAGTATTCATTTGTAGTTGTACAGTGTTGACGGCAATAAAAAAATATGCTGGGGGTAAAACACATATAGGTGCTTGACCTTTCCGCAGTCACTGGCATAAAATCCATTCGGTTCATATTGAGAGTTCTTACTTTTTATTTTAAAAATATCATATTGATTGGAAGTTCAAAGTGGTCTGAAAGGAGTCCCAAAACTTTGTTCTGTCAATGTATGAAGTTTTTAGAAAACAAAAAATTGCTTTATTTCTGGTCTCTGTCAGTATCACGCTTTTTCCCCCTAAAGATTTCGTATAATATAAATACAAACGAGACCAGAACGTACAAGGTTTTTATAAGGTAAGTGCAATATTTTAAATTCTTATAAACGCATAGGAAAATGAATTTTTACGTTATGTGTTATGTTAACCTGATAGTATTTATTACTACGTATTTGATTGTGTGACGCATGATCAGTGGCCTCAATAAATGCACATGTGCACCTGCACTCCCAAATTGTGAAGACTGAGGTATACAAGATTACAAATACCAGTGGCGGCTCTTTAATGAGAGCAAGTGAGCAATTGCACTCCCTGGAATTTTGAAACAAAACAAACCAAGCGGCGACTAACTGTGAAAGTATTTATTTATTACGTATTCATTGTTATTGAACAGGAACGTGGCGTGTACGGCACGCGAAACAACCTACATGCACCGATCGTCGTCACAGATATAATGACGACTAACAGCGCACGGATGTAAAGACCCCTTTCACCGAGAGAAACATACCCATGTGCAAAGCGCTACTGTTGCTGCGTTAAGCCATTAAACATTACATTGAAGGTGGGGAGAACTGTATTTTGTTCTAGTTCCATATCGTATAATACATAGCATGTGAGCAAGATTCCCGTCTGCTCAACGCTGTTGTAAGATGAATTTCGTGTCTGCGATGCAGAATAACACGTTTTCGCGGTTAACGTATGATGAAAAAATCGCAATAAAAATCTTAAACGGCCGATGCCTCAATTAGGTTTAGGAAATAAACAATCTGTTAAAGGTAAAGACGTTATAAGAAAATTCAAAATGAATACTTATCAGAAAAATGACTGGATTTGTGGGTGTGAAATTAAAAATACTTTGTTTTGTTTTCCGTGTCTTTTGTTTGGTGGTGAACCGTCTTGGTCAAAGAACGGAATAAAAGACTTAATTCATCTTAGTGCTAAAATTACGAAACATGAAAATTCCGAAAGGCATTTGAAAAATATATTTAGTCTAAGAATGTTAGGAAAAAATAACATTCAGAATGTTTTAGATCATCATATAGAAAAGCAGTTCAACAACACAATGAACAGGTAACAAAAAATAGGCATGTGTTAAATTTAATAATAAATTGCATTAGATTTTGTGGCGCGTTTGAACTGGCACTTCGGGGTCATGATGAACGGCAAACGTCGAATACCAAGGGCATTTTTCGGGAATTGATAAATTTTACGGCATAATTAGATAAATCGCTCAGAGATCACATCGAAGCAGCACCGGTTTTTAATTGAATTTATAAATGATTTCCCAAATTTTAATGAAAAAGTGATAGAACTGTTCTGCAAGTCAAAGACACGCAAAATGGACTTCGTTTATCGTCAGATGTAATCAAACTGTAGTGTTATATTTATTATTCCCTCAAAACAAACTGTACAATGAACAGTACCTGTCTGGAAGAGTATGTCGGTGAAACTTATAAAGATTGGGTAAGCGTTCTTGTATTATACTTTTACTTTCTTATACGTAGTATAAGGAAGTATTGTGATGATGAAAATTTTCGACCTCGAGATTTTTGCAGATGTCTACGTTTTGAGGTCCCCTGATACCAAAAAAGTGGTTTTTAAAAAATGTCTCTCTCTCTCTGTGTGTGTGTGTGTCTGTCTGTCTCTGTGTGTGTGACCACGATAGCGATCAAACCGCTACAGATATCAATTTCAAATTTTGTATTTATGAATATAATCTTCCTCTTGAGAACTGATTAGATTTTGAGCAAAAAAGGCAGACCGGAAGTAGTAGTTTACTTCAGTGAAAAAATCGAATTTTGCAAATATTTCGTCAATTACTAAGTTTAAACAAATTTATAAGGAATTCAAATGTACTCAAAATTAAATTTGAGAAAAACTGTATTAATAAAGTTTTTCGAAATTCCGACCAGAAGTAGGTCTTTTACTCTTATCGAAAATCAGTTTTTTGCGAATATCACGCAAATCATGCTTTCTAGGCAGGTAAATTATCAGTATAAAAGTATTTAGAACGTATTTTTAAAAATCTTTTGTATAAAAAAAATTTCAAAATTCGGACCGGAAGTAACTTGTACTCTTACCGAATAACGATTTTTTGCAAATATGTCGTAAATTATGCATTCTATATATATTTATGAAGAGTACAAAAGTATTTAGAGTTGGATTTGGAATATTTTTTGTATAAATGAAATTTCAAAATTCGGACCGGAAGTAACACTTTCATACGTATAAGAAAGTCGTGTGGTGGCCACACCTCATTTTTTAATTTTGAAATTATGCACTCCCTATGTGAACCACCCCGAGCCGCCACTGACAAATACATATACATGGTGTTTGTTGTACCGTTTGTCAAATTAAATTGGCCGAGAGAAGGGGTCATTTGCTGTCCCTTAAGGCCCAATAACTTAATATTAGCCCCACGGGTTTTTTTCGACTTCTTAATTTTTATTTTGCAAAATGCCAAAATTCAGCATTTAAACTTGATTTTAAAAATAAGTTACAGGTACAATCTCCAAATTTGAGTGTACTTCTAATGTGTACTGTTGTGTGGTTAAACCAAATTCGAAATTACTTGTAGTTTTCATTTAATGAACTCACAAGTTTTTGGAAGAGGTACAAATAAACTTTAAACTCAACTTTACATTGCAATAAAAAAAATAAGTAAAAGCGATCATGCTTAGAAGGCGACTAAGAAACTTTCTACGCATGTCAATAATATTGCTGCCAGTACCAAGCGTGGTGAAATGCAAGGGGAAGATGCTCGGTACTTCGCAATACGTATCTATCGTGAAAAACTGAAAAATCGGGAATATCTCCAGAACCAATTTATACATGATTTTAGAATTCGAATATTACAGATATCTATTTAATAATTTTGCAATTTAAACGCAATCATTTTTTAATAAAAGACATGCGCTCTTTAACGCTTAAGCGGAAACTGAAAACCGCATATTTCTAATTTTATGGTTTCGGAGATATTTCCAAACTTCAGAGAAATTACAAATGTAAAAGAAATATTTTTAAAAAATTATTTTACATTTTTAAGAATTACCCGTTAATTGTTTTAAGGATTACATCAGTAGGTTAAGTAAAAATAACATTTGCAATAACTTGTCCAAAATAATCAAAAGCAACTATGACTATGTAGAAATAAGAAACACCCCAAAATTTTGAAAATGACATTAGCAAATCACTAATTACAGAATTTTCTTCAACAAGAACCTGAAATACTAGCAAATAATTTAATTTAAATAAAGTTATAATTACCTACACCGGTATTATTAATAAACCGTTAATCTATACGCGTTGAAAGTCGACCCACGTCGTTCTCAAGTATCACCGCAACATTTCGCAAGTTTTAGGGAACGTTTGCGCTTTAAAATATACCTGAAAAGCAACTCCCGGGGATCTCGGAGAGCAGAGGGAAAGTAAACAATCTGTTTTAAAGGATAAATTCAAATAACTAGAATATTTGGGTCATTTACTGATGCTGAAGGGCTACCGTGCTGTGTCTTCCATCTTTTCCGCATGTATTTGATCAATTTTCAAATCAAACATGCAATTAACAAGAAAATAATATTCAAAGCGTCGTCGCTGGAACGCTGAAAACGGAAATCTACCGTAGTCGAAAGCCGAACTTATTAGCGAACGTATTCGAACGTTTAATTTGAAAGTAATATGGAAGATGAGTAGTAGTTTATGAATACAATGGCACTGAAATTATACTTATAACTAATTCTCACAATGACGGGGTTTGAATTTTGAATTTAGTTTTCGGTATCTTTTTGACATACTAAAAGTCTAAACAAATGTTTGCCAAATGCGATTTTTTGGCCGGCATCTTTTTTCAAAAAATCATAAAATATTTGTATAGTATCAAATTACAGAAAACTTCATGCTCAAAAAAATTATGATATTGGTTTTACAATACACGATAAAAATACTACCACTTTGCTAATTTAACCGATACTGTAGCTTCATTAATAACAAAGTTAGCAATAGTGCCGACTTAATTTATAACACCCTGTATAAAAGAAATTCACTGTTTTTAATATTCATTGAATTATTTTGAACTGAATAAACTTTAGTTACCGAACAAAGGAGTGGTGAGTAAAGAGATGATTCTTTTGACGTACAGTACTAGAAAAAAAATCCCAAAAAGAATAAATGGAGAATTGGTCACCGTTATTCCAGGAGCCAGGTTTGGCGACATTTCATGGCCCGCGCGTTCCCCGGATTTAACTCCGTGCGGCTATTTCCTATGGGACTACCTCAAAGTTGTAGTCTTCAAACATTGCCTTAAGAATATACAAACTAGGAAAGACGTAATACGCCAAGAAATAGGCCAGATACCGGGAGACATGCTTCAAAGAGTGATGCGAAACTTCAACATCCGGTTGCAACAGTGTATTGATAATGAGGGCAATCATTTGCAGGATATTTTCTTCCAATGTTGCTATTTTGAAACAAAAAAATAAATTTGTTAACCTTTTATAGTTTCTTTTTTATTTATCTTCAAAGTTGGGGATGTTTTCCTGCACTACCCTGTAAAAGAATGTCGGTGTCGTCAACAACAACTCTTAGTTTACTTCTGCCAAGTTCAATGCTGTTTTTACAAAAACAGTGTCAGCATCATCTGTAGCATGAATAACAGTGTGGCCATTTACTTCTAAGGGTTTTCCAAGCATGGTATATATATACGATTGTTATATTAACTCAACATCCAAATGGAAAACAATAGTTTTATTGTAACGCCCGTTTTAACGAGATTAGAATAGATTTGCGTCAAACTATTGTGTGCATTAATAAAAACAAGTAATTATCTCCAAAGAGACGTCCAAACACAACTACAGTTGAATTGTTCTGGCAAACGACATGGCCTAAGTAACGGACTAAAGAGGACGATTTAATCCCACTACAAATTTCCGTCGACCGGAACAATTTCAGAACAATAAAATTAAACTAATTAATTAATATTTCAAGATAAATAGCTCCCACTAGTATAGAATACTATTTTGTACAAAGGCGAGTTATAAATTGAGTATTATAAATAAAAGTATTAAATATTACTTTTCAATACCTAAATTGTATTTAATACTTGGTTATTCTGTGTAGTAGCAAGCATTGTTGACAAATTTATATTTTTTGGATGACTATTTTTCTAATTTGTTTTATTTATATATTTATATATATATATATAGGTATGTATATTTACTGATCCAGGAAGGTCAGAATGTGTGGGCTGGGTTAATTAAAACATTCTATTTGTGGCTGGTAACGTTTCGGAATAATTTATTCCATCATCAGACTCTACAATAAGTTGAAAAATTTTTTTATATAATTAGGGACAATCTTAAAAGAACAAAAGTCATGAAACTCAAAACAAGAAAACTCACTTACTTGCCACTATGGACACCGAAAATTATCTCAACAGATACAATCATAAAAATAGAGAACTCGTGTTGGTGGTCCACTAAATTAAAAATTTTAATATATTATATAGGCCATTACAGTGTCACATATTAAAATTACATTTAACAATTTCAAATCAAATGCTCAGTAAAATTAAAACCAAAGTTTTTTGACGGACATTACTAGTTGTATTTTAAAAAGCACCAACACGAAGACAACAACAACAATTAAAATGCATGACCTATCTGACCGTAAGTGAGTATTTACAGGTCACCTCTTCGCGATGTCAAGGGCAGGTCAGAGGTCACAGTTCAATAGCGAATTATCAAAATTTCTTTAAATAAAACTGTTAATATGATAATTCTAAATTACATCTGTAGTTCTAATATATTAATTTGGAAATAAACAGCAGCAAAGAAAACCAAACATTATCTTGTTACAAGACCAAAAGACCACCGCAAACAAGGCAATATAAGGATGCTACGCAAGAAATAGGAACCAGCAACGATAGGATAAATTGGAAGAACAAAGAAGGGGGAGGGGGTGGGTAAGGTGGAGGGTTGTCATAAAATAATACTGAAACAATGGGTTTAATTATTTAAATTAGAACAATTATTTACAACCGGTGCCAAGACGCCATCTGTCATCCAACAACCCAACTATCTGAAAGATATATTTACAGAAATCGACTCTAAAGTTTTGTAACTCAACACATACATGTTACTGCCGACCAACATTATATAAGATTTTAGGTCTTATAAACCTTAGAATATGATTATATATCACACTGAAATTGGCAGAGTCAGATTTAGAATTCATATTTGGTTCTATGACATTGATACAAAAGGTCTCAAGAAATAATCTCTTGTGCAGGTTAGCTTCATTATATAAAATGTAAGTTTGGTCAAAGTTAATAGTATGTTTAGTGTTACTCATATGTTCACCAAGTTTACATGACTTAGGTTTACGAATGGCATCACTGCGATGTTGTATGTTCCGCTCATTGACTCTTTGTTTAGTTTGTCCTATGTAACATTGCGGACAATCCCTACACTTCAAGCAGTAAACTACATTGCTTCTGTATTTTGTATCCATTGTGTCTTTTAAAGGTGTAAAGAATTTAGAGACTGAGTTAGCCGTTGTAAAAGCTATAGTTACTCTATCCTCAAACAGTTCCTTTATAAAGTTGGTAAGACCAGGTATATATGTCATTTTCTTATAGATGACAGGATCTGTGTTACCCAAGTTATTTATGGTATTATCAGTAAATATACATACCAATACACCCTGAAAACAGTGTCTAACATCACAACTTCCTATATATATATATATCTATATATATGGTTTCTATATATATATATATATATATATATATATATATATATAAATAGGAGAAAGAATATCGGGTTAATCCGCTGTAGTGCAACCGCAGACACGTATTTCAGACTCGTTGGTCATCGTCAGTTGCGATATTCTTTCTCCTATTTTTATTATGTATCCGTGATATTTCCTCCATTGATATATATATATATATATATATGTAATCGCGTTGTTTCGGGTTTCTTCCCGCGTGGAAGTTCTGGCGTCCTGAGAAGGACCGGTGCAACGTTTCCATAAAATCTCATTTATCATCTTCAGGCGTATGTTACTCTCTAACGATCTTCGTCTGACGAAGATCGTTAGATTTTATCGAAACGTTGCACCGGTCCTTCTCAGGACGCCAGAACTTCCACGCGGGAAGAAACCCGAAACAACGCGATTACACATTACACCCGCGATACCATATATATATATATATGTTCTCTTTCAGGTTTCCGCGGGTAGTAGTATGTGTTGTCACTGGATTCCGGGTTTTCTTCCGCGTTTCCACTGCTTGGTCTTTGGAAAGACCGATGCTGGTTTCTTGACGACGTTTCGGCAAAATCACACTTGCCATCTTCAGGTCTGCGATAACTGTCTGCTTCTGCTTCTTGTTATTCGTAAACTGACGTTTTCGGGATTCGGATGGTGGTTATATACTTTGTTAGCGTTTCGGTTGGTTGCCCTTGGACGAGTGTGTGCATGGTTCCGTGTCGTTGGGCTCGTGTTTGGAGTGTGACGGCTGGTTTGCGATGTAGAAGTATTAGTTTGGTGTTCTTTGTTGGTATCTGTTCTTGTTAGTGCTGGTTTCCATGCTGTTGGTAACCTCTGGGTATCATCTCGTGAATTCATATTGTTCGGATGTTTTTCAATTTTGATGGCTTCCCTGATGATTCTGGTTTTAGTATGTTCGATGTTCGCTAATAGCTTGGTGTTACTGAAGTCTATCGTGTGGGATGTTTCTTTTACATATTTATATATATATATATATATACAGGGTTCCCCACCGAAAACGAAACAGATTGAATATCTCGAAGGAGAAAACTTTTTTGAAAAAACGCAAAAACAAGTCGATTTTTGATCCAAGGGGGACACCCTTCCATCATATCTTCAACTGTGATACGTCATTCCCCTCCCCTCCATCACTCTAACCATTACAATTTAAATAGGGAAAGTAGTATATACGATACATCATTGAAAAGGTAATTGTACGGAGAATTCAGCAAAGTGATTGTTGGTTGCGCTATTTTTGATTTTAGCGCTCTCTAGCGGGAAAAAAACGGTTACGTATTCCACAATGTGACACATCATTTCAAAGCTAATTTTATTAGCAACTAAATACGTAATATTTTTGACATTTATTTGTCATCATTCTCAAGTACAGACTGCCAGCGTCTTTTGTAAACTAGTAAGTTCGTAGTTTTTAATATTAGAGCTCTGCAAGGTTTTTCGATTATTCCAATTTTTTTCAATTGTGCATTAACTTGCTAATAAAATTAGCTTTGAAATGATGTGTCACATTGTGAAATACGTAACCGTTTTTTTCCCGCTAGAGGGCGCTAAAATCAAAAATAGCGCAACCAACAATCACATTGATGAATTCTCCGTACAATTACCTTTTCAATGATGTATCGTATTTAGTACTTTCCCTATTTAAATTGTAATGGTTAGAGTGATGGAGGGGAGGGGAATGACGTATCACATATGATGGAAGGGTGTCCCCCTTGGATCAAAAATCGACCTGTTTTTGCGTTTTTTTAAAAAAGTTTTCTCCTTCGAGATATTCAATCTGTTTCGTTTTCGGTGGGGCACCTGTATATAACCTTACACAGGCCATTTAGGCCCACAGCTTTGTGATTTGTTTCCACTCGTTCCTATTTTCGACTTTGGATTTTCAATTTTGCTCATTTCTCTCACTTACGTCGGCTAAACTACTTCTCCTCACCGTTTCCTGGGTCTTTCTCTTTTTCTCTTGAAACCAGTTATCCTCCAGGCATCAACACATACGCGATGTTTATATAAATGAGTTCTTAGATATAATAAATATATTGTATGTATTTGTTTAGTTTACGTTATCTACATTATAAGATATACAAAAGTTTTACAAGAAAAAAAGGTCTACCCTTGAAATGAAAGAGTTGCATTTATAAAACTTTATAGGAAAAGACGCTATTCCTTTTCTTTAGTTGTACTGTCCTATAATAATAATAATAATATATTTTTGTCATAACTTTGGAAGTGAACATCGACACGTCAATAAACATACATAAGGATACAAACATAAAAAACAAATGTATAAATATCAACATATCGACACGAAAAATAATCAAATCAATAAAATTACAAACATAATTTAAGTATTCATTTAAACTCTAAAAACAGTTTTCATGTAAATACTCTTTTAATTAACCTTGAAAATCGCAGATAACCTAGCGCTTTTTAAATAATCCGGAAACTTGTTGTAGAAAATAATAGCTCTGTATCGAGGGCTCCCCTGAAAATAATAGGTCCGATAAAAGGGTACTAGCAAATCCAGTGAAGAGCGAGTCCCATCGCTACAGATACATCCCTGTTTCTGACAAATGTGAACTCATTCTTCTTAAACCAAGTCAGGGCATCCAACATATACAAAGAGAACAACGTTAACACACGTAATTTTCGAAAAAGCAGGCGGTAAGATATCGCAGATGACACACCCATAACACACCTAAGAACACGTTTCTGCATCAAGAATACCCCATAGAAAGGGGCGAGGAACCCCAGAAGACCAACCCGTATTTTAATCTAAATTTAAAATAAAATGATGAATCAAGAATTTCAACACTCTTCAAGCTCCTAATGCAGTACAAGGCCGACCATAGTTTACTCGCAACCTGCGGCAATGTGGTCCCTACTCGAGAGCAAGATCGATGATTAATCCAAAGGACCTCACATGACTACACTCAGGTATAGATCGCCCCCGAAGTGGTACATCAAAGCTACAAGGTACTCCAAGGAATAACATGATTTGTAAAATACTAGTCTTCTGATAAAGAAAACCCTTGCCGTCGCACCATCCACCCATGCCATCAACAGCCACCTTCATTGGCCGAGAGATGACAGCAAGCATAAGCTGAGAGACAATAAACGTGTTTCATTTGCATATTATATCAAGAGAGTTGAGCCGAGGACGGAACCCTGAGGTACTCCACAAAACAAGTTCATAGGCGATGAACTGAATGACCCCACAACATTATCTACCTGGCCACATACCCATTAGACATTCGCATAGTCAGAAAAGATTTTAAATAAGTCATATGTAACACCTCGATTACCCAAAGCATATAATTTATTCATTAAGATATAGTAATCCAAAATGTCGAAAGCCATACTCAAGTCAATGAAAATACCTCCAACCTTCATTTTTTTGTTTAGTTGTTCATAGATATAGTTTAAACTCAGATGTAAAATATCTTCGGTGGAACTACCAGGAGCAAATCCAAACTGTGAAGAGGAAGTAAAATTGTTAATGGTCAAGTACAGAACTAATCTTACATTAACAGCCTTTTCAAAAATCTTTGAAAAAGCAGGTGTTAAAGATTGGTCTGTAGTTTTCGACACTACTATATACGATCGCCCTTCTTATGCACGGGTATTATTTTGGATGTCTTTAGGGAATCTGGATATACACGTAGATATAAAATCAGACACGTAGTTTCACATGAAGCAAGGAATGCCAATGTTAATTTCTCTTATAATGTTTTTTTTTTGTTTTAACAGTATCAACCTTAAATATAAATTGTTATTAATTGTACCATCGAACTGATTAAGTGAAGCTTGAGTTGCGTTAGGTTCATCAACGGAAGACAAATATATCTTAAATAAATCAGCAACCATTCTAGGATTATCAATGATTCTATCCGCGGAATCATAAAGACTTATTCTCATCTGAACGCTCATCTTCCGTAATACTTCTAACAATTTTCCAGGAGGTTTTAGTTTTATTAATCGATCTCTTTATTAAATTGTCAAATATTCGAAAGGTTTAGTTGAGAGAAGCCTTTTGTTTTTATAGTGAAGAGGTGAAAATGATGATCAGAAATCAGACAATCACGATTCATACACAAAGACAACCGAGAGTCACATTCTGAAAATATATTATCAATAATTGTACTGGAGAATATTGTTACGTTTTCGGGTTCCAATAAACAACTCGTGCAATTTATTTATTTAAAACAGTCTGTATATTTATATACTTAAAATTATATAACAATATAAAATATAAAAACTAACGTATCACACTTAAACTACTATTAATAATTAAAATTAACGCTTGTATTTATTTATATCTATTACTAATATCTCTGTCCGTATTTATGTAACACTTCTATTTATATAAGACGGCACTACTACATTTATTTCTTTGGCTACCACTATTTATTTCTTCGCACTCGAGACTACTTAAGGACTTTCTTTCCCGAAACTATTCTTCAATTACTTCTCTGCAATGAATCCCTCCATCGGTGACCCAGTCGCCTCATATACACATGCGAAGATTACTAGAACATTCGCGTAAACTCTATCTCCCACTCGATGTATGGAGAATATTCCATAGACATTCTGTCTCCGCAGGAATATGCCGTACGGCGTGGAGATTGATTTATGGTGGTGTGTAAACAAGAGCATTTTTATACGTCGCCCGGTCTGCCTCTTTTTTTGCGTGTGACAATTTCGTTTTTATCGCGCCGAGAGGTCTGCTTCTTTTATTTAATGTAAACTCATTTCGTTACATTGCCCCCTTCTTAAAAACTGCGTTTCGTCCCGAAACACACTATTCCATGTTTTTGTTGTTGGCGGATGACGGAATCTACATTGGGACCCACGGGTGCAATCAGTTGTCTTGTAAAAATGGCAATCCACCGTCCCAGACGGCACAACGGGCTGATTGGGCCGACAGCCGCACACGACCATTTCCATACCAGTATACCGCAACACTACTTCCAGCATGTTTCTTACTGTTCTCCATTCCAAACGGTCTAATCCGCAGCCCAGTTTCGGAATTGCCAGCCTCCTTACATTTTGCTCGAGTGCTCGTCCTCGTGAATCGTCAAGGGATTCCCATAAATTGGCTCTCTAGGTTTTCTGGTAATTTGTCCCACATCCGCCACTTCGCCGTTGTCACGTTCATGGTATGGGGCCAATTGGTTGAAACGCACCACCCCTGGCTCACTATGGGGTGTTAGTCTTATGCGACAAACGACGTCATCTATTTGCTCAAGTATTTCGTATGGTCCCTCCCAGTATTGTTGGAGCTTTGGGGACAGGCCTCGGCGACGTTGAGGATTATATATCCAAACAAGGTCCTCTTCGCGGTAACCATCTCTCTCGGCTTGCACGTGGTAACGATTCTTCGTCCTGTCGCTGGCATCCTGAGTGTGATGACGTACTCGCTAGTGGGCATCCTCCAACCTTCGTCTGGATCCGCTGACGTAGTCTTCTCCATTTGGGTTCCCCACAACACACTTGAGTACATCATCCTCTACCTTCAGAGAGTCCCATTGAGCCCAGTAGGATTCTAGTCTCTGTGAGCGAGGAGCCACTTCTTGACAAGCCGGTCCGCGACCAGTACCTTTCCAAACCATCAATGAACCAAGGTCTTCATCAGCTTCTTGACCGATCCGCAAATCGTCAGGATGTCACTGATCGTCAACCACGATTGTTCCGAATGTGTTGGCCGATTTTTCTTCTAGTCGGTTACCATGCCTGCAGTCTTCTGGACGTTGTCTGCTTGCAACAGCATCAGCGTTTTGGTGTTGCACAGATGCAATTCGTTCTATTGATTTTGAGGCTCTACGATACTGGGTCGACGATTGCCTCTTCTCATCGACCCGTTTCAGTTTTTGCTGCTCCGCTATGGTTTTCTTGGGCTTCTTCCCGCATCTACTATGCGCATGGCCCATTTCCATTTCCATTTCCATTTCCAATTCCAGCATCGGAGCGTTCTTCTCTTAGGTTGCACCTTATTCACTAATCGTCGGACTACCTGTCCCAGGTGTGCATGCCCATACTTCATCTCAAGACGCTTGATTAATTGAGGGTAGTCTTGACACTCTTCTGGAAGTAAGGTCTGTAGAACGTCACTGGCTTCTCCTCTGAATGACACAATCAGAGCAGTAGCTTTCTTCGGGGACGTCCACCCATGTGCTCCTGCAGCGGCTTCGAATTGTTTCCAGTACGTCATCCATGACGTCTTTCCATCGAAGGTGGGAGGTTTTACCTTTGCCTTTGCTGTTCGGGAAATCTCCAAGCTTCCGCTTGAGATGTCATGGGGACCGCAGTCGTTCATCGCTGGCAACTGAAGCTGAACCCCAAACTCGTCCTCCATTCCGAACACGCGCTCCTCAACTTTCTGTTCCACGACTTCGATGGCCCCAGAAAATTCCTGTCTTCCATTCGATGAATTCTTTTGAATGTCTTCCTTAAAAGTAGTCTCGAGTTGTTTTGAATTACTTGCAATTTCATTTCTTAAAGCTTTTGAATTATTTGCAGTTTCATCATTTAGAGTCTTGAAATGTTTTACAACATCTTTTAGAGTCTTCATATTACTCTCGAAATGTTTTGCAACTTCATCTCTTACAGTCTTCATATTACTCTCGAAATGTTTTGCAACTTCATCTCTTAGAGTCTTCATACTAGTCTCGAATTGTTTTGAAGAATTTTAAGCTTAGATCAGGCTGTACTTGAAACAAATATTTCTCGTGATCCTCACCTTCATTTATTAAAAGGTCACGAAGCCGATCCTGGAGAATTGTTTTTTTTCCAGACGTATCTGCGTCCCTTTCTTCCAATTCTGCCCTTAACTCGGAGACCTTTAATTCTTCCAAACGTTTGCTAGCCATTTATTTATTTATTTATTTATTTATTTGCACTTATATTGTTTATCCCACTTCTGACACCAATTGTAACGTTTTCGGGTTCCAATAAACAACTCGTGCAATTTATTTATTTAAAACAGTCTGTATATTTATATACTTAAAATTATTTAACAATATAAAAACATATAACTAAAGTATCACACTTAAACTACTATTAATAGATTAACACTTGTATTTATTTCTATTACTAATATGTCTATATATATAACACCACTATTTATTTATTTCTTTGGCTACCACTGTACTCGAGACTACTTAAGGACGTCTTACTCCCGAATTATTCCGCAATTACTTCTCCGCAATGAATCCCTCCATCGGTGACCCAGTCGCCTTATCTACACATGCGAAGATTACTAGAACATTCGCGTAAACTCTATCTCCCACTCGATGTATGGAGAATATTCCATAGACATTCTGTCTCCGCTGGACTATGCCGTACGGCGTGGAGATTGATTTATGGTGGTGTGTAAACAAGAGCGTTTTTATACGTCGCCCGGTCTGCCTCTTTTTTTGCGTGTGACAATTTCGTTTTTATCGCGCCGAGAGGTCTGCTTCTTTTATTTAATGTAAACTCATTTCGTTACAATATTATAATACTCTGTTGAAGAACATGCTTGTAGATATATGCAAATATGTTGCCCAAAAATATTGACTTTTGTAAATCGCATATATATGCGGATGACACACAAATGTATTTGTCTTTTCCTCCGCCGAGCTGACTGATGCCATATCCAAAGTTAATGCTGATTTATCAAATAAAACAAAAGTTGTGTTATGTTGTTTGGACGGGTGGGTGACGTTGAGAGGTATGGGGGTCAGTTGAACATTACTTTAAATAATAACACTATACCAGTAGTAATGCAAGCAAAAAAATATAGGCTTGACCATAGATAACACTTTTAGATATAAGTCTTACATATCAAAAATTATAAGCCGTGCTTACTTGAACTGAAAGATTTTATATCCTTTCAAATCTATCTTCAGTATTAAATTAAAGAGGATGCTGTGCGAATCATTGGTGCTGTCGTTGTTTAATTATTGCATGCCTGTTTACGGGCCCTGTTTGGATGCTGTTGACATGAAGCGAGTGCAGAGAGTTCAAAATGCGTGTATGCGGTACATTTTTGGTATCCGCAAGTATGATAGAATATCACACAAACTCGGCTCCTTGCGATGGGTAAATATGCAAAACCGAATTGTTTTACATTGCCTTACCTAGTTTCACAGTATCCTCTTGTTTGAGTACCCACCGTACTTATTGGGAAAAGTCAGGGATGCTGTTTATTCTTATTTGTTAGAACAACAATGACGCTTACTTCGATTTGTTTCTCAAAACTTTGTTTGTTATAAACAATATATATTTTGTTAAGTATATTATATAATATGTATTATCTTGTTTTCCTTTTTTTAAAATATGTAAGGATGCCTTCGATGTATACGGTTACTTGAATAGGCCCTCAATTAATATATGTAGAGTTAAGCAGAATATTAGTATTAAGATAGGATGGGCAAGCATTGTTCTTTTTTTAGATTCTTTTGATTTTAAGGTTTTGGTGGAAGAACAGGGACTGGAGAACTTCTCGAGCCATCTGAACCACACCTTAAGATTTCAACAGCATATTTTCATTTGTTTTTAATATAACTATGTATATATCTTTGTGTTGGGTCTATTCTTCAAGTATATAGTAATTACCTCCCTTATTTTTATATTATATATAAACACGAAATTCGCCAATTTCAAATATATGTGTCAAGGAAATTCGTCATATTTATATAATTTACGATATCTGTACATACAATTTAGAAATCCTCAACCTCGACCATATATGTAATTATTATTTTCTCGGCGAATAATCCTTGCGCCAAAAAATATTTATATTGCACGTGTGAGTGTGCGTGCGTGTGTCTGTGTGTATTATGTTCAGTGTTCATATATGTGCACGATTTATGCGGGAAGTTCTTTATAATTCGGCACAATTTTCCGTAATGTTCTTTTTTAATGGCACGGGCCTTGGTAAATTGTATGTCAATTTATAAAACAATTGCTGCTGTATTGTTTTTGTTAACTGTCAGAGTGTGTAGTCGACGTATTTTTAGTTTATTATAATGATTCAAATCAAATATATTACATATTGATTGAAAAAACGTATTAAATTGTTCACACGAGTTTTGGTATAGAAAAAATCAATATAAAACGTACTAAATTTTAAATTACAGTAAAGCTTCGCAAATCCGGTTCAATTAAATTCGAGGCAATCCAAAGTAGTGAAACAACTGGATAATCGAAACATTTTTCACAAGTTAAAAAATAATACCTAAAATATGTATTGTAGGGATTTGGGGAAACTAAAACACAAACTAATATATAGAAAAACGAAAAACGAACACCCATAAATATAATTCTAAATACAAACTAAAATACGTTATATCGTACATTAAAAGTAAGGAGAATATAAGGCAAGAACCAAAATTTATAAAAATAAGATTCAAAAAATTCAGCAAGTATAGTTTGATACGCAACTTCTGACAGATATAGTGCCGCTTTTCCAATTTCTTTTGCTCTTCCTTTAGTGAAAAATAGTAGTTTTTCGCTTCTTTGCGTAATTTTTTTTCTTTGTCCTCATTCAACATTCTTAGATGACTTGAGAGATGTTCTGCCATACTGTTATGCTTCTTAAGTTGCCTTTCAATCAACATTATGTGTGTGGAGGTATATATTAAAGAAGATATAGCATTTAATACAATGTAACAATTAAAATACTTGAATGTGTAACGTAGATTACAACATACCGTTGTTGTTCGCAATGCTAGCTTAGGGTAGATGTGCATTCATACATTTACATATGTAAAAAAAGCAACATATGTGCATATATGTTTACGTATAAATGTATATATGTATAGTTGTGATAGTATTATCCGTTAATGTACGTTACACATTCAAGTATTTTGTATTGTTACATTGTATTGTAATAGGTACACCACCTATGGCGCGTTCATTCAATGCACGTATATCTACAGTTGCCCGATTAGTAGTTGTACTACGGAGGGTAACATACCTTGCGATGTCGCGCTTGTGTAACAGATGCCGCTGGGATTCTCTCATGACATTTGGTACGTAAGTCGTCTATATCAGGTAATCTAAGTTTTTAAGGCATTGTTAACAACACGTTCGTGCACTGATGAGAAATGTAAGGTCGAAACAGCTGTCTGCACGTTGTTGTTCGCAATGCCAGCTTAGGGTAGATGTGCATTCATACATTTACATATGTGCATGTACGTTTACGTATAAATGTATACATATATTTATACTTGTGATAGTATTATCCGTTAATGTACGTTACACATTCAAATATTTTATATTGTTACATTGTATTGTAATAGGTACACCAAATATGGCGTCTTCATTCAATGCACGTATATCTACAGTTGCCCGATTAGTAGTTGTACTACGGAGGATAACATACCTTGCGATGTCGCGCTTGTGTAACAGATGCCGCTGGGATTCTCTCATGACATTTGGTACGTAAGTCGTCTATATCAGGTAATCTAAGTTTTTAAGGCATTGTTAACAACACGTTCGTGCACTGATGAGAAATGTAAGGTCGAAACAGCTGTCTGCACGTTGTTGCTCGCGATGCCAGCTTAGGGTAGATGTGCATTCATACATTTACATATGCGCATATACGTTTACGTATAAATGTATATATGTATACTTGCGATAGCAGCATTTAATATTAACATATTCAGAAATAAACAACTTCTAACAGAGATGATAATAGTGACGCATTTCCAAAATCTTTTGCTCTTCTTCTACCGTAAAATAGTAGCATTTTTGCTCTAATCGTCTTTTTTAATATTGAATTGATTCGGTCTTTACTTGATGAAAATCCATCGTATTAATTACTAAATAAACAACAAATGTTGGATTTTCACTATTTCGTCTTTTTTTAAATTAATGAAGTTCAAATTTCGAATTGTTTCGACCATTACTTGATGTAAATCCACGATATCCAATTAAATTAAATAAAACTACAATATGAAGTTTTCAGAGATACACTAATTTATTAATTTAACACACCACAGCTGTATCGCTACACTGGGTAGCGAAACAGCTGTAGTGTATTTTAATACATTAGTGTAAATATCAAAACTCATATTGTTGTTTTATTTACTTTAATTGACAAATTCAGCAGTAGCTGTCTGACTTATTTCCCATGGCTCTCTCAATAACGGACACCTCCATATTAACTGTGGTAGTTAAGGTAAATTTAGAAATTTTTCTGTAAAAACTTTTTCAAATAACTTCTAGTAAGAACGTGTTTGACAGATGAGTTAAAACTATAGATTTCTTTAAAAGTTCTATATGTCGTCACACGCAAACATATAAGGACCAAGTGAATCTAAAAATATTCAATAATAATAATTGTCATGTCATGTGGTTATATTTCGATTTGAAGCCCAACTTGGTTTATTATCCTTATCTTTGCTTGTATTTCACAAAAAATTTATATTAAATAAGGGTTACTTAGTATATAATCTACATTTTCAAATACAATAAAATCAAAGGGATCTAAGTCGTTGTTGAACTCATATTGTAATATAAAAGTTCAAATATATACCTCGCATATGGTCCAGTTCGTAACTTAATCCATACAAGTTCGCTTATAATAATTATAGCCGTAACAGGCGAAACTAAGAACAATTTACACCGAAGTTCATTGTCCCTGATGGAAGGTTGAAATTTGAAGTTATAAATGCACATAACCGTTTATAGTAATAATACATAACACATTGCGCATAGTTGTATTTAAACTTCCGCGAACAGCTGGACAATTACTAAATATTACAATTAAATTGTAAAATTAGTTAGTAACCAAATGCATATTTTCATATATTCAGCGCTCTGCTACTTCGATTGTAGTTTAAAGTACAAGCACTTTGCACTGCAAATACAGAATGACTTTGAGAGAGATGGCGATTGTGGTGTTCAATTCGCTTTTTCATTCCTTTCTAAATTGAATTATGAATTTAAAACATAAATAACTTCTTTTATAAAAATTGTATAACGCCAAAAAAGATGAAACACAAGAAAAAAACTTTTCGAGAAGTAGTGGTCTACCGCAAGGACCAGTGGGCCGTCCAGCGCATCACACAAGCTTAACCTTCATGGTGTAACTTGAAGAAGTTACGCTTCTGTTGCAGACAGAGTGGTACCTTAAACCGGGGCTACTTTGTCACGCGGGATTACCTTGCCAGTATTGACCATATTTCAATTTTCTTTTTCTTTTCTTTTTTGCTGTATAGGTTATGCTTTTCTTTTTCTTTCTTTTTTTCAGTTTGATTAAAGAATAGCTGCAGAAAATGGTGCGAAAGTATAAAGGAAGTGTAGGGGCAAGACCCTATGCAAACTTCAGCCAGAAAAAATTGGCAAAAGCACTTGCTGACATTAGGAAGGGCGTAAGTCAGGCAGAACCCAGTAGACGGCACAAAATTTCTTGTAGTATGCTTCGCAATAAGCTATTTGGCAAGCATCAGGGAGATTCAGGACATCCCACCACCTTAAGTCATGAAGATGAGCAGGCAATAACTGACGCACTCACTCAAGTTGCAAATTGGGGATTTCCACTAACGTCCCATGATGTTGCTCAATTAGTGGCCAAATATGTCCAAAAACAAGACAGAACCGTTAAAGATTGGAAGAACAATCATCCTAGCTAGGCTAGCTACAGACATAAAGAAGTCGAGATCGAGTGTCGGTCACGAAGACATTTCAGAATTTTTTAACAATGCTCAGGACATATCAAAAGACGCTGATCCACGTCACGTGTTCAGTTATGATGAGACCAGCATCACAGATGATCCTGGAGCTAAGAAGGTCTTGGTCCCTCGTGGAACTAAAAGAATCGAGAACAGCAGTGTGTATAATGGTGTGTGGATCAGCAGCCGGAATATTGTTGCCAACTATGGTTGTATATAAAGCCTTCAACTTATACGAAAACTGGACCACAGGCGGGCCTGCTGGAACCATTTATAACCACAGCTCTCGTGGATGGTTCGACATGAACCTCTTCGAACAATGGTTATTCAAAATTCTCTTGCCTCATGTCCAAAACATGAATTCAGATAAAGTAAAAATTGTCATTGGAGACAACCTAACCAGCCACTTTTCGCCTGCTGTTATAAATGCTTCTCAGGAAAATAACATCTACATGACACCACTTCCTCCCAGTTCGACTCATATCATGCAACCACTTGACGTTTCAGTCTTTTCACCAATGAAGAGGAAATGGCGTCAAATTTCATATGACTGGCGTAAGACAAGCAGCTCTAAAGGTACAATACCCAAGGAGCGGGGAAAGAAGATTGCACCTGGCATGCGAATGATGGATAATACCCAATCGACAAGCGTGTAGTACCTGCGTCTTCTTCAAGAAGCTCTACCACTGATTTTTAACCACAACAGAGGCACTTTTCCAGCTTAGAAACAGGTATAGGCTCTACTTCTAAGAGTTTTATATCTCTAAAGAAAGAAAAATCAGTGAAGGAAAAGGCTAAGGCTCCAAAAAGAAAGAAAAAGCCTTTAGAATGTAGTGAAATATCGTCACATGATCAGGAAGACAGTATTTGCAACATTTGTGCTGCAGAATGGGAAGGATATCAAGGTGCGGATTGGATAAGATGTATTTTGTGCAAGAAATGGGTCTGTGGTGTGTGTAATAAGGGCAGCATTAACATACAATATATGTGTGAAGAATGTGAAGACGATGATTAGACTTCGTAGAGTTTCTAAGTGTTTGATTTATGACTTTTTAACAGAACACTTTTCTTTTTGAGTTTCTTTTTTGATTTATTCATGATTTTTATTTTTATAGAAATTAAAATTAAGTTTGAATATATTTTGCTTAATTACAAGAGTTTTCCTTAACAAATTTGTATAATTTATGTTAAAAGACCTTTAAAATATTATCCCAAATATATGTTTTCATGCGCACTTTAAGACTAGGGTTTTCGACTTTAAACTGATAAAGAAGCTTCTACGAGGGGGCTAAATCCGCTGTTCATTAAAAAGTGACCACTTGACAAAGTAGCCCCATTTTCTGGGGCTACTTTGCCATGTCCTTTTTTAAATATATGTATGTTGTAGCCACTATCTATCTCATTTTATTATACATACGTATTGATAAGACCTATATGTCTTAACTATAGACACAATCCTTGTGAATATCATATTCCTGTAAAGAATTTTATCGTAAAACGTTCAAAATCCTGTACAAAGTAGCTCCGGTTTACGGTACATTACAAGTTTGACATGCTACATTCGTGCAATGCACTTTCTTTTTGATGATACAATAACCTTCTCTAGGTAGAAAGAACAGACATGTGAGCAGCTTTGTCAAATCATTTTTCGAGTAAAACGGCGATTTTATAATTGTTTGGAGGTTTGCTGCAACCAGGTCTGCCTCTTTTTGGGGTTTTTGGTGTAGCCCCAATAAGTTCTGTAGCCACAGAGAGTCTGAATTGTTCAAGGACATGCCAGGCACCTTCGGATTTTGTCTTTTTGTTAAATGATGGAGGCATTACGAGACATAAATCCAAAAAATAAAAGAATATTCTGTGCTACCATTTCTTGCTTCATCAATTAACTTCATATTTGAGCATACCTGTCTTGTCCATTCCTCCCATATACCGATACCCTTTATGATTTGTGGGCATTATTTCTATTTTGTTGGTGACTTTCTGCTTTCTGTTGACAACTTCAGCTTTAGCTGGATCATGCAAATTTTACCTCATTAATACAGAACGATTGACTTTCCACTTGAAAAACGTTATCCTTTTTTAGCATCCTGTAATATGTGCCTCCTTTCTCCATATTTTTCTCATTTAGCAGTTCAGAAAGGTTATTTCGATACCGGCGCATAGTGTCACACCCAAAAACCTGTTCTTCTTTATGTCGAATCAGGAGAGGTAGGGAATTGAAAAAGTTATAATAACTCTTATGAATTTTGCCCCGATTTCTACTCAAATCTACCACTACACGTGCTCTTAAATGCTTGTTTTCCCGTATAAATTTAGGAATGATTTACAAAGCTCGTTATATCTTCTTTTTATGGTTTTCTGGGTATATATTGTTTTAAAATAGACCGACATTTTAATCATCGACTCGTCAATAGATTGATTGATATTCTGCTTGGAATGGGTTATTCTTCATAGCATTTTTATGCTCTAAAATCATGGACAACTTGATTTTTTTAATAGAATGGTATAGCAATTTTTACATAACTGGATGTAAATTTTGTTTTAATTTCGATTTTATACGGGTATCATTGTGTTTATCTCCAGCGGTTTTGGAGGTATTCCCGATTTTTCAGTTTTTCGCGATAGATACGTATTGCGAAGCACCGGACACCTTCCCCTCGCATTTCACCAGGATTGGGAGTGGCAGCAATATTACTGACATGCTTATAGTATGGTCAACAAAACACAACAGTACCACTTGAAACAACAAACATGTTTGATAAATAAACGGCATCTTTAAAGTTAAAGTAGGTTTGGAAAACTACATTTGATTTAACGCTAGTAAAGAAAGTTCTTAATTTTATAGATGTTCTATGTTTTCCACCTTGTTCAAGGCATTTACCAATCCTCACTCTCTTTCATGCTTAATCGGAATCCAAATTTCGAAGAAGTTCCAAATGTAATTTTTTTCGAAAAACATCATGTAATTCCGAAACAGTGCGACTTAGACCAAATGTGTGTCTAACAAAGTACAATTTAAATTTAACAATGAATTCAAATGTACAGGGTTATTCATTATAAATTACCCACCCTTCATCATCGTTATTATTGCATATACAAAAAAAAATGTTTCAAACAAAGGTTATGTGACTGAGACTGAATTTTATTTGCATACTATCAAAAACACAGTGGCGTGCAAATACAACGGTTTAAAACAAATATTTTTTTTTTAAATGGAAAATACCTGTATATTATTAAATTTTAATAATGGTCTCTTTACTCTGATTTCAAATATATACTATATGATACCGGTATCTTAAACCATTTTCGAGTTATTAAATGTCGAATATCGTGGTTACTGTACTATGGAAAGGTTAACATTATTAAAGTAAGCTATGAAAATAACAATTATTGTGTTTGATAAATGACATTTCCTTAATAAAATAGTCAAAATAGAAATGACATTTATCAAACAAAATAATTGTGACTGTTACATTAACTACGGGTGTTATTTATTTCTATAACATTAGACCTGGTCGATAAGATGCCCTTCCCGCAAGATGCGCAGTGAATTCTTATAATATTAGGATAAGCACGAGCAGCTGGTCATTTCCTTTTTCCGAATATTTTCTGTGTCTCGCACTGACCTATAAGACTCCGCCCATCGGCCAAGACTCAGTCTGTGTACTGTACTTCCGTAAGAATTACTTCCAAATCATTAAACTCTACGTTCATAATTAGGTCGGCATAACAGATGAAGAAACACAAGTTCACCTGCGATTTTAGTAATAAGCAAGAACAAGACAATTCGGAAGATTCACATTAGCCCGCCTGGATGACTTTATTCAAATATAAAATTTTCTACACGTCTCGTATGTAACTATATTATATATTATCGTGTAATCCAATTTACAAGCTGCCTATCATAATGTAATCAGATATTCCCCGCTGGCAGTTTATTTGAATTCGGAAATACAACATTTCCATTTTTATTAAAGCGAAAAATACTGCAGTAGGCCCGTTTGTGAGTTATTTTATAAATGTAATAAGGATTTCTCTTGGAGAGAGTGTGTTCGACAGTTTATCTATGGAATTTGACTTTTTATTGTCCATATTGCTATGAATTTTTTTGTTTTACCATTCCTATAAAAATTTACGAAAAAAATATTTGAAACACTATATGATTCCATGTCGTCGGTGTGCAGTTCCTTCTGTTGCTACTTATATTTATAGTTTCCGATGCTTTGTTGCAGTTTATTCCTATTAAGTGTCAGGAAGAGTTAAATTTGTTGAGTACTACAATCTCGCCAGGTTAGCTAACTTAGAGCCGATTTTTGCAACTCCAATTAAAACATACTAACATACACATAGCCAACATAAGACAGAGACATCCCTACGTCCTTATTTTTTGACTCTTGCGCTTCTTCTGATAATTCACCGATAGGCAATAGAACTTCCTTAATAATTGCAGGACCATGAATAAGAATTTTATGTACTGTAGGTAACATGTAGTACCAATTGTATAATACATACAGTGTGTATAAGCCAAATGGAATAAATTCATTATTTCGGTTACTGTACATATTTATAAAAAATCCCGAAACATGTCATATTTAATTTATAAATTAACATTCTTCAACGTGAAAATGCGATCCATACCTTCAACCCCCTTCGAATGACAGGTACAACCCCCATTTTTTTAAATGGGAAATATAGGCTTGTGATATACCGTTGTAAAGCTCTCTTTATTCTCTATTCAAAAATGTTATAATTTTCATGTTTCTTGCAACAAGTAAGATAGAATAAAATAAAATCATGTTGTTATCGAAATTCGCTACAATATACTCAAAAAATAAAATTTTATGCAAAATGTAAAGAAAAATTTAAAACGCCAAAAAAAATATGAATGCCAATGAAGTAGATTTTCAAAATGTTCACCATGAACGTCTTGGCAACATCCTAATCTTAAATAAAACTGTCTTCTAACATTATTTAACATATCAGGCGTGATCGACCTAATCGCAAGCGTTATTCGTTCTCTTAAGTCATTTAAATCCAAAGGTTTAGTTTTGTACACAATACTCTTCAAATATCTCCATAAAAAAAATCAAGTAAGGTCAGATCAGGTGATCGCGCTGGCCATTCTATCGATCCTCGCCTTCCTATCCACCGATTGGGAAATATTGCATCGAGGTACTGCCGGACATTGCGTTGGTAATGTGGTGGTGCTCCATCCTGCTGAAACCATATCGTATTCATTGGAACTTGAGGGTTTCCTGGATCAGGATATAAATTTGCCAAAGTTGGAATGACATCATTTTGAAGTAGTGCCAAATAACGATCGCCATTCAAATTGCCCTCAATGAAAAAGGGACCAATGATATGGTTTCCAACAATACCTGCCCAAACATTAACTTTTACTGGGTATTGTGTGTGTTCTTCCCTCATCCAGTGAGGATTTTCCGTAGACCAGTAGCGGCAATTTTGCCGATTAGCATGACCGCTAAGAGAAAAAGTGCACTCATCAGAAAACATAACGTCTTCTAAATTGATAATATTGTTATCCAGCATGTCCATCATTAGCTCACAAAAATAAGTTCTTCTATCAAAATCGTCTTCCATAAGCTCCTGAGTAGATATCATTTTATAGGGATGCATTTTATTTTCTTTTAATATGTTTACTATCGATGTATGGCTAACATTTAATGTTGTGGATGCATGTCTACTCGATGTATGTGGGTTTTCCATAAACTCAAGCATCACATCTACTTTGATTTCATCACTCACTGCATTGGCAGCTGGTTTTTTATCTGCCTTACATGACCAAACTCTCGAAACTGCTTCTCCATCTTACTTATTGTTCCTTGAGATATAGGCGGTAAATCAGGAAATTTCTCATGAAATAGGCGGGTTACTTCTTGTTGTGTTCGGGTTCTATCTCCGTAACCAATCATTTGTATGACTGTTATTTTATGCATTTCCGTTAATCTAACCATTTCCCAGAATTGTATTTTACGAAATTCAAACTAAAATTATCAAACTGTCAATTTAAATGACAACTTTTAAATACAAAACTATTTACCAAGGCGTTTGAAACAAACTAATGTTGCCACGGAAACTTTTTAAAGTATTTTTAATGGATACCATCTAAAAAGCACATTGGTATGGTTTTTACTCACTTTCTTATTATGAATATTTTTTTTATTTTTTAAGTATATTGTAGCGAATTTCGACAACAACATGATTTTATTTTATTCTATCTTAATTGTTGCAACAAACATGAAAATTATAACATTTTTGAATAGAGAATAAAGAGACCTTTACAACGATATATCACAAGCCTATATTTCCCATTTAAAAAAATGGGGGTTGTACCTGTCATTCGAAGGGGGTTGAAGGTAGGGATGGCATTTTCACGTTGAAGAATGTTAATTTATAAATTAAATATGACATGTTTCGGGATTTTTTATAAATATGTACAGTAACCGAAATAATGAATTTATTCCATTTGGCTTATACACACTGTATAATTCTGCAGTGGCCATACAATATTCGTCAAACTTGTCAATATTAATAGAATATTCACTATTTAAAACACGCAACATGACACCACTTTGTAAGGTATTGCGGGAAAAACGATTATTTCGTGAAATTCTCAAGCACACTAGTTGCAATTAAAAGTGATTACACACTAATTGAAGACACAATTATGCGAAATTAAAATTTTTCTGAGGACACCAAGAAAATAATAAACTATACTTACGACTGCACTTCATAACTTCTATAAATGAAAGACTAGATTCGTAGAGCACAAATCGCACATTTATATACATTAGGTCCTGTTCCGCACTTCACCGCAGGTAAAACCGTAACTGTTTTAATTAACTACACTATAATCTTTCATTTCATGAAAAATTCACGGACTAGCAAGTACTAACAATAAACGTTATCCCTCATTAAAAATTCATTTATACATAGCTCTCATAGGATTACAGGCAGCCGATGTGACCTGGAAATAAAAACAGCAGGAAGCGAGCTCGAATATGTCCCATATTTAAGAGAAGTGATCCAAAACAAGTTCAGAACTATAGACCCGTTGCGATGTATAACAATGTTCGCTCATATATATCTCCACTTCAGCATGGTTTCTTATCTGGTGGGTCTACAGAGACAAACCTAGTCACACTTACACAATATATATCGGAGCATTTGGATGATCGCAATCAAGTTGATGTCATCTACATTAACTTTTCTAGTGCTTTTGACCTAGTGCTTTTGACATGGTTGATCATGGAATTCTACTTAGAAAATTGTCTTCCTTTGGAACGAGCTCTTCGTTCATACATTTGATGTAGATCTACTTGCACAATATGATCACTTATGTTTTTTATTCTGGTTATGCGGCTAGGACATATATCTCTGGCTCGGGTGTACCACAGGGATCTAACTTGGGTCCACTTCTTTTTATTCTTTTCATTGACGATCTATTAATCTCTCTGACTTCCCCTGTTTTGTGTTATGCTGATGATTTGAAAATTCACTCCAATATTTCTTCGCATCTTGATGTTCTTCACCAGTGGTGCATTGACAATAGGTTGGTTCTGAATATTCCTAAATGTATAATATCATAATGAAATACAAGACTTGATAGTATCTTGGTAAAGGCCATATAACAAGCCTTTACCAAGATACTATCAAGTCTTGTATTTCATTATGATATTCATGGACAATCTCTATCTAAAGTAAATCTTGTCAGGGACTTGGGTGTATTGTTTGATTCTCGTCTTTTCTTCAATGACCATATATCGGCTACATGTCTGGCTGCGTCCAAAACCTTGGGATTCCTGATGCGTAGCTCTAGATACTTCGATGATATCTCTGTCCTTATGACTTTATATTATTCGTTTGTGGCAACCAAACGTGAATATTGCGCTGTTGTTTGGTCTCCTAATTAGCTATCAATTGTCTTTAGAAAAAATACAACGTCGCTTCCTAAAATATCTTTCTTTTAAGATACAAGGTGCCTATCCTCCCTGTGGCACAGACTACCCTCATCTTCTGCAGAGTCATAACATGCGGTCTCTTGCTGCATGCAGGGACTTACATGCTGTCCGGTTTGTTTGGAAGCTTGTCAACAATAAAATTGATAGCCCTATGTTAATATTTTGCCTTAACTTCTTTGTTCCTAGAGCATCTTCACGTTTTTCGGTGACTTTTACTATGCCGACTCCACGAACGAATATTCTCTTACATTCACGGTTATACAATATGTCACGATTAAGGAATACTCTGTACAAGGATATATTTAATGACACAATTAATCACTTTCGGAATCAATTGTAATTCTGATTTCGTATTTCTAATGTTTGTCAATTGCTCTTGCTTTTGTATTTCTTTATATGTGGCATTTTTATTATTATGTATACATGTATGTGTTATTTTAGTATTTAAGAATGTATGTGTTAATTATATTTGCTGTTGTACTGCCCTCTTATAAATAATTTTATCCTGTAAACGCTTGTTGTTGGCCAATAAATATTATTATTATTATTATTATTATTATTATTAAAATAATGAGACTGAAGCAGAAGAAGAAGAAGACATACCATGACGTGTAAATTACAATAAAATAATAATGTTTTATTATCTTTTATCAACATCCGCTTTCTATCGCTACTTCTTATTGAGTTTACTTTGTATAATAATAATAATAATAAACTTTATTATCCAACAGCAGTGGCGCCAATTACAGGATAAATTAGTTAAAGTTAAGAATATGACAAGAAGCAATTCAATAATTAAATAAAAAAGAATTAGAATTATACATATTTTATATAATTAAGCATAAAGTATGAAGGTGTACTACTTAAATCGAAAAAGTAAACAAATTGAGAATCTATCAAAACAGTCATAGATAATGTTCCGGATGGAAGGAAGGGAATCGAAGTGGATGTCAGCACGACAGAAAATAAGATTGTAATTGGAGGACATAACATAGACGGGGGATTTCAAACTGGCGTTAGTCCTGGGAAAAGGAAGATAAAAAGCGGAGGAGGGACGGGGGAAGAATTGCGGAACCAGAAAGTCTAGGAATGAAAACAGCGCAGGTGAGTCTGCCTTGTCATGCAGCAGCTTGTAGAGGAAGGTAAGGCTATTATAGATACGTCTGAAAGAGAGGGAAGGGATGTCAAAACGAGAGTGGAGCAGCGAATAGTCCGAGCCTCTAGATAAGCACCATCAACTTTATACCATAGGAATTTGACAAATCGTCGTTGCACAAGCTCCACGGGGCGCTTCTGTGCAGTATATGGATACCAGATAAGGCTGGCATACTCCAACTTCGGCCTCACTAGTAGCGTATATAGAGTGGTTAGTACCCGGGTGTTGGAAAACTTCCTGCTGTTCCGAATGACAAATCCCAGTACTTGTCTAGCTTGCCTAGTTATGCAATGAACATGTGCGTTAAAAGAAAGTTTAGCATTGAAAGTAACCCCCAAGTTTTTGACCATCTGAACTCTTTCCAGCTCCACATGACCCAGTAAATAGCAATAGTGAGCAGGCTCCTGCCTTCTGGAGAAAGTAACAACTTTACATTTGGCAGGATTAAGAGGCAAGTTGTTTATTAAGCACCAATTACGTACTCTCTCCAAGTCATTCTGCAGTTGATGGCCATCACCATCGTTGGTAATACACTGAAATAGTTTCATATCGTCAGCAAACAGAAGTATATTAGACTAAATGTTGACTACAATATCATTAATGAAAATATTAAAGATCAGTGGACCCAAATTAGAGCCCTGAGGAACTCCAGAAGTGGCTGTATACGGTGCGGAACCATGACCACTGCAGAAAACTATCTGAGGCCTATCGCGTAGATATGAAGCAAATAGCTGAATTAACTGATCACTAAATCCAAAACTTTTTAACTTGGAAGGCAAGATCGCGTGGTGCACTCTGTCGAATGCCTTAGCAAAATAGGTGTAGATGGTATCCACCTGTAGTCTGCCATCCAGCGCTTTAATCACATATTCAGTAAAAATTGCCAGACACTGTAGACCTTCTCTCCATAAAACCATGGTGCCTGATTAAGGGAAAGATACGTGAATGCAAAGTGATTTCGAATATCTTAGAGAAGTTATTCAAAATGGCAATAGGACGATAGTTACCAATATCCGAAAAATCTCCAGTCTTTAGGACCGGGATAATCCTCGTTTGCTTCCAAACAGCCGGAAACGATGACATCGAGAGGGCCAAGTTAAAAATCTTTGTCAAAGGAGCAGCAAGCACATTTGCACAGTCCCTAACCATAAAAGCCGGAATCTGATCCTCGCCGGAAGTAAAATCGGCCCTCAGTCTTCTAATGCTGTTAAGCACCTCTTCTTCGGACACCTGATTAACGTGTACTCCTGGGGAGTTATCAGGTATAATTTCATTAACAATAGATCTTGAGGGAATGCTGAACACTGTTTTGAAGTAATCAGCAAACGCGTTGACAATGGTTTGGGGATCCTCCATATTGATTCCTGAGTATTGCATATTACCAGGAATGCGACTTCTTGTGTTTTTCTCTCCAATAAACATCCAAAATTGGGTCTCGGGGGAAAACCATTTCGGATAAATACGGGAACGGTTGGTATAGCTAGGAACGTGTTTCTGGAAAATAGAATAAAGAGCATCATAGAAAATATTGCACAGAGTATATTACATTAGAATTATTATCCATAAAGTCCCAATTGAAGTTAAGAAGCGCAGCATACAACTGAGGAAAATTAGCTTTGCGAAAATTAAAAGATTTGCCATTACTAGTCGGAAAATTGGTCGGTGTGTCAGATTTAATGGATGTATTAATAATTAAAGCAGGATGAAAAGTATCTTCAGCAACAAACGGTGAAATATCATGAATAACCTCACAGCTCATATTAGACAACACTAGATCCAACAATTTGCCATCAGCATTAATTATGCTGTTATACTGTTTCAAGGTGCACATATCCATAAAGGATGAGACAATTCCACACTTGCAATCCTTCTCATCATTAAAAATAAATCGGGAACTATTAAATAGTATAAGTAAACAAAATGCCAATTGTTCCAGAGTGATAAACTACATGCATTATGCTCCACATATTTTTGGTATTTTTTTTTGGAAAATTATCACTAATCAATTTTTATAATCTAGGCTCGATAATTATGCGATTTTATTTACATCTCCTTCAAAATTTACTTTTTTGCAAAATTAATACACAAACTTGTAACAATTCTTCTCTAGTCTGAAAATTACAAATAAAGAACAAAATACATATAGACCAGTGGCGGCTGCTGCAGGGAGGGCAACGGGGCACTGCCCTCCCGTGACAAATTTCTTTAACAGCTAAATTAATTATAAATACCTAATTTGTATGTAATTTTTATGATTTGTTTGATAACAAACAATATGTTTTCAGAAGTAACAGTCCGTCTTTTCAGCGCGTTTAAAAATCGCAGTGTGACGTAGGCTCTAGGGCATCTAGCGCGACTGCCCCCCTGTATTAGAAATCGAGGGATGAAACTGGCGCGGGTAGCGCGCCTATATATGTAGGCGGTGGGGCACTACTCTATGGTGCCGGGTCCGGGTGGCGGTCCAGTATGTAATATACAGCGGTGATTGTATGTTGTAATTTCTATCGGTGCAAATGCAACTATGAATTGCGTTAGTAACATTAAGATAGAATTAAAAAATCTAGGTCTCCCTAGACCAGATTTATTGATTAAACTAGAAGATCACAATTTGAAAACTAATAAAACCGTGACGAGAAAATTCAACAGAAGCTCTTACAGTTTATCAGACTGGTTGTGTGGGTGAAATGTGCAAAATGCTTTTTTCTATTTCGGTGCTATAAAGTTCACTTTACGACATCCGTTTTGGTTGCAAAAGTATTTCTTTATCGCACGCTAATTTTGTTGTTTTGACGTTGGTAACAAAAAAAAAATGGAACCAAATTATATTTAAATGTCAAAATGTAAGACTTTAATGTAACAAACATGTGCAATAGAAGTTGTACAAAGAATAAAAAGCACACATGCTAACATTTTATTTACTAATTAACAATATAATTTGTTAAGCAGAGTTGGATGATAAGTTTTCTGATGCTACTATTGTAATTTACTTCCAAGGTTGAATAGTACAAATGTTATAAAAGTTTGTTTTTGATAATATGTCGAGACTATGTTGGCGAAAGATTTTGTAAATTGTCTTCTGCTATTCTGCGAAACTCTGGGGGCGTGCAATTATTTATTTCGTCCTTTTTATTGATAATTTCAAATAATTTATTGCATAAATACTCTGAATTTTAATGATAATTACATATAACACCGCCTATATTCAAATATTTAAAATGGTCACGAAGTTGGCCGAAGACAAGGCAAAGCCTTCATCGACATTCCGAAGACGTCCGAATACAAACGAAGTTACAGTTTCCATAGACGTTTTAATCATAATTACATAAACACTATATTCAAATATTTAAAATGTTCGAACGATACATGTCTCTCATTTTAAGCTTTTTTGAACTTTTAATAACCAAAATAGAAAAAATAGTATAAAATACACGTTTCATAACACATTTTGCGCACTTGTTCTTTAGAAAACGGGCCGCTAGGCGAGTTCTAAAGTTTTCTTTTGCAATCTAGATGGTTTTCTACTTTTTTTTTTACAAGATGTCCATCCTGCTATACTTGATGAGGTTGTGAAACGACTTCCAAGGGCTGCACCAACCAGATGGAACTTTAAATCAAGATGTGTTGTGAGTGTCTTCAGATATAAAAAAAAGATATTATCACATGTCTAACGCGGATCATAGATGATCAATCTAGTGACCAGTCGACAATAAGGAAAGCTGAAGGCATGAAAAATGATTATGATTTCAATTACTGGTTATATTTTTTTAAATAAAATCATGCCGCTTGGGAAATTCTCTAAAACCAATTACAACATCGTCAAATTGACAGTATTAAAATACAGTCTTGCGTGTCATCATTTAAATCCTCAATCCAGCATGTGAGGAACTCAACTGATTAAACAGAAGAGGAACATTCCCGACAACGGAACAGAAGAACACGGTATGAAGACAAACACAAAATGGTTGCTAAAGAAGTATGCGATATTATTCTTAACAATATTGATGACCGTTTTTTGTTTAGTGATCACCTACCTATAGCTCTTCTTTTTCAACCACACTTAATTTCAACATATCAAAATTCTTTCCCCGAAACTGAATTCCAAATGGCCGTGAAGACTTTTAATTTATAATCTATTGCTTTTAAGCATGAATTGGTAGTTTTGTATAATAGACCAGATTTTGGAACTGCTTCATCTGCTCTAACATTACTTATTAGTTATTAATCATTTTGCTGATTGTAAGGAACGAAGGATGGATTTTATTTTCAAACAAGTTAATTAAATAGCATATTGAATTTATTTTTTGTCTGTACTTAATTTTTGATATTAAACACTCAGACTCCCCGGTGCCCTCCCAACCCAAAATATCACGGGCCGCCACTGGTATGTATAAAGTTGAGTAGGGACTTAAATCGAATGATGCAACTAAATAATAAAACAAGTAACACTTATATTTAAGCAGTACTTAAAATTTTCACAGTTTAAGATTTGTCGGTGGAATCTACCATTATTTTCCTAAGTAACATATTTCATTTCGCATATATAAAACATAAACGGTACTCATACACAATTGTACTATCGAGAAATTCAAGCTGTTTTCAATAACAGACCCCGAGAGACTATTGTCGCAACACACAAATCAGTTTCAATAAGGAAGCAATCTGTCAAGCACATTAAGTTGCTTACATTTTATGTTCTGTGCAATAATCCCCGTCAATAAGTCGCTGTCCATAAATCAAATGTGTTCTAATAAAATAGACGGTGCATTCTGTAGGTAGTTGCAATTTGCAGTGTTCCAATCTAATGTATCAGGATTAAACACGCTCGGATCTGAGTGGATAACAGACGTTTGAAAGTCAATAAAATATTGAAAAACACGACATTTCATAATTTATTTATGTTATAGGTATTTATTGAATGTGGGTTTGGATTTTCACAGTACATATTCAAAAGACGTGAATTATTAAGATCTAATTGTTCATTGAGTAATATGTCTGAATTTTTAAGTTTGTTTATTTCAAGAGACACTAGTAAGTTTAATCGGAAGCCTTTTGTTTCTAAATGTAAAATTTCAAAATTACTATTAAATTTGTGGTTATTTTCCAACAGGTGACATGCATAATTTGATTCCATATTTTTTTTGTTATAACATATTGCAGTGATCTTAAGTCTGGGATTGAATTGTAAATAAGTTTTATCAAGATCTCTTCCAGATTTAATTTAGTTAATTACTATTTTATTTATTTTATAATGATCACTGTATATAAATATTTATTTAATTAAAATCATGTAGGAATGTTATCATAAATTTTATTCATAAAATTAATAATCAAAATACGACTTGTAATAGCAAGTAAATATTCACAATAAAGTGTATCCCACAAGCTTCAGCGCAAGAAAATATTATGACCGAAAACGTTCAATGGATAGGCCCGGCAAAACAATATTCCCCGCGAGATGCTATTAACAAGCACAAACGTAAACAAGTCGACATCGAGATGGATGTTTGTTTACATTTTTAAATAAGTAATACATCACTTTACCGAGGGTGCAGCACTATCGTTATGCATTTTTTGAAGTGGAAAGGATAGCGGCACGGAGCATGTCTAAGCTTTTTATTAAGAAAAATATGCATATAAGCGAGGACATGAAGATTTTAGAGGAAATTGCTGGTGCAAACCGCTTTTAAAAATAAAAGGTCTTTTGAACACCGGTGCTTATACCTATCAATTATACAGAATTAAATTTTTCATTAATCTGAACTTGTAATATTTTTCCGAGATATTTAGGGTAATTCGAGGAGAGTTGGACCACTTTTTTTGAAAAATCTGCAAAAATTTTATTTTCAATGGTGAGGTAATAATTACTCGTGGGATCCTAATATAGGCTTTATTCTTCTAATTGACATTCTTAAGAAGAAAATTAAACGTTACATTCGAACAAAAAAAAATAAAATAAAATGTGACTAATCAGTCCGTCTCTCCTACAGGGCAAGGAGAGATGGTCCACACAATAAAAAAAGAAGTAAAATAGTATTTTAAACAAAAAGAACAAAAAACATGTATTGTAGTGGCATTTAAATACAAGACAATTTTTATTTCTTGGCATGTTTGCCACAAATATCGCAAAAATTCAAATATTTGGTGCAGTTTTCGTGCATCCATCGTCCACATCGAATACACTTGATCCAGTCTTCAACTTTTTTTGTTTTTATGTAGTTCTCCCCACAACCAGCGCAGGTGGTTTCATAATCTTCATCTCCACTATCTTCAGAGTCATTCAATTCTGAACTCTCGTAATCCATCGACGAATCTGAGTTTTCAGGCGATTGAATTTTTTTCTTGGTTTTCCTTTTCATTTGATTTTGTTTTGCACCCATCTTTGCTGTGTTCTTTACATTTTTCTTTTTCTTCTATTTTGAATCACTTTTTTCTTTCATGGCTTTAATATTCTTACTTGAATTAAGAACTGTTGCCACATTTCTTCCACGTTTTCTTACTTCACTTAAGGGTTTAATTTCTGGGATCGGGGAAACTTCATCCAGCAATTTTCCTGGAGTTTTCTTTGGTGTTTCTACCAATACTTGATTGTTAGTCCGAGAATGTTGAATCGGCGGAGTGCAAGATCGCCGAGTTTCATATTCGTGTGATGAGCCCGGTTGTGGTGAGTTTGAACGATTCGGTGATGGTTGGAATGAATTTGGTGGCTGAACGTTATCATCATCGAGCATTAAAAAGGCATACTCAGGAATTGCATCTTGGTTAAGTGGCACAACACCAGTAGCCCTAAAGGCAGAAATGGCATTTTGCGCGGTGGCTGCTTTGTTCCACGAATCTCCAAATAGTTTTCCAAACACTGTTCTATTCAATTTTCTTGTTGGTTTGATTCTTATAAATTTATTGCATTCCGCATAGTAATGCGACTTCAACGATTTAAAAAAAGCTCGATCCAGTGGTTGCAAATAATGAGTGGTATGACCCGGAAAGCACAATAGAATTATCTCATTTTCTTCAGCAAATTCTAACACATCAATCGAATTAGTATGCGAAGTGTGTCCGTCCAGTAGTAAAAGTACTTTACCAGGTCTTTTTCTAGGGACAAAATGATTTTTTAACAAATCAAGAAAAATTTCACTGTTAACGTATGCCGACTTGGGGGACATCCTAATAGAAGAACCAGGTGGCATACCGTCAGCCCAGTTGTCCTTCTTATTTTTCCCTTTAAAAATGCAATACGGGGGCAAAAATGACCCTTCAGCATTACAACAAGCTACAACACTGATTGTTTCTCCTTTTTCGCCAGAAGTTATAGCAGAGATGGTTTTAGAGCCTTTTGCAGCGACCACATGTCCGGCCTTATTATTGAGTTGAAGGCCGGTTTCATCCATGTTGTAAATATTTCCGGGTTTTTCCAATAAGTCGTTTTCTATAAGAGTGTTTTCTAGAAGTTTAAAATAATCTGATACAGCTTTTCTTGACATTCCCTGTGAGCGAAGAAGGGATACTCCCTCCGACTTTCGCACCGATAGATCCGGATGGCGCCTTAAAAACAACTGAAGCCAAACGAACCCTGCTTTACCAGTGGCTCTGTTAAACTTGTGTTTAATATTCATCTTTTCAGCCAAGTCATACGCCATTCTACGGAGTACATCCCTGGTAGGAGCAAAACCAAATTTTTGAAGCTTTTTGATATGTCGCACTAATTTGATTTCTGCATCCTCGCCCAAAGACGATGGCGGACCGAGACGATTTTGTTTCGTAGGATTACCATTTCGTTTTCTACGTTTCAATGTGGTTGCTGGTATTCCAAAATTTCTAGCAGCTTCGTTCAACCCCATTGCTCCATTTGCTACTGCAGTTAAGGCATCTTGAAGTGCTCTGGACGTCCAGTTTCCTCGGTGTACATTACCTTTCCTTGTGTAAATATTTGGCATATTCGGTCCTACAAAACATTGGAGCTTTACGCTTGTACTTTGTACCTACCTATACTGTTATAGACTATTTAATGGAAGTATTTTTTTTTCAATAAGAACTGAATGTAATGACGCCGTGTTTAAGAAATGTAGGTAAATTTTATTGCAAATTAAAGCAGGTCCAACTATCTCATAAAAAAATGGTCCATCTATCCTAAACGCATAGGAGAGATGGACCACTTCGTCTGTTCATTGGTAAAGACGAATTCGAAGTTTTGTGAGGTTAGGTACGTGTACGAAGCCTATACTAATTAGATAATTACAGCAAAGTTCTAAAAACTTACTATAAGTAACGCAGTTGATGAAAACGTCCGAGCGCTAAAAATTTTCAGCAGTCGTCAAATAATGACTCAGTAATAACACAGCTAATTCTTAATATATCTCAATGCTCTCTTCCACACACAAGTCGTTTGAGACTATGCAGTTCGCTTATGGTAGCATAGCGCCATCTGACAAGAAATAGTTCAGATTTTCGAACTGGACCATCTCTCCGCGTGGTCCAACTATCCTCGAATTACCCTATTTGAACTTAGAAAAATTTCGATAAAAGTAGGACTTGCAATATTTTACTGAATTAAATTTTAATTTAACTTAGAAAAAATTTTATCATTCGGAACTTGTAATATTTTTCCGAGATATTTAGTTGAACTTAGAAAAATTTCAATAAAAGTGGGACTTGCAATATTTTACGAATTAAATTTTGTTTTAACTTAGAACAATTTTTATAAAATGGAACTTGTAGAATTTGAAATTTTATATGAGGAATTAAGGTGATTTAGTGGTGTTTATTTTTGTTCTATTGTATATCTTGTTACATAAAAAAAATTTGTGTGGTGTTTTATACTGGAGTTGTAGAACAAGGTTAGTAATTTTTCTTTATATATGTGAATATATTCTTTATTTAAGTTATACTTTATTGTGCTTGTGTATTGAAATTTTGACGTGTTGGGTCATAGGTCAGGGATGTGTGCAATCAATTAAGTAGGTGATTAATTCATAGCATGGAGCCTTGATTAATCCTAAAAACGCAAATTGGTCTTGGTGGCACTGTTCGGGAGCAAGCAAAGGCGCTGAGCAGAACTAATCAGGACTGAGTCAATATTTTTAAATACACAGAGGCATTTGAATTGAAGTTAATGACATAGATACATTAAGGAATGAGCACGTTGTTGCGTACGGTAGGGGTGTGTCCAACGAGTTGAAAGGCATACTCGTGGGGTACCTACCTATGTGAATCTGTCATTTGGTGATACCGTTCGGGAGCGAACAAAGGCGCTGAGCAGAATTAATCAAGACAGAGCCATTACCTTAGTGTATATATATTTGCAACCGATAAGCGATATAATTTTGTTATTTATTTATAATCCAGTATAATTCATAACATATAATCAAAATTTTGATTGTTTTACATTTAAATAGAAATGAATTAAGATATGATAAAATGTTTAGTAGAATATTTTCTGATATATTTTCATCATATTGATTATAATTGTCGTATTAATTTGATTATGTTATCATAACATGCAAAGATTTAATTAAAATTCTAAGATATAGTTAATTATAAATATACTTGTTTTACTTGTGAATTAGTATTTTTAATAAAATATATTATAAGGTTTCTTTTTGTATTTTTATTTATTTTATCTGACCTGGAGACAACTTGAGAGCATTTGTATTGGAGAAGGAACATTGTTATTATTTTCTGCCCCTGAGTTCATTAGTAATTTTAAAACTGAGCTAGTGAAAGTGTGAAATTGATAAACCTACTGTTTTTGCAGGAAATTATAAGTTTTTAGTCTAGCATAAGGCCTAGTACTAAAATATATGCTTGATTCTGCTTTTGTTTATTATTTGAATTAATTGATTTATTTTTATGCAATCATTAATTTGCAAGAGTCACAGCAATATGTAGTGTTCCTTAATTCTTTTATCGAAATTCCTACCCTTTTGGCCAATGTATGCTTTTGGGCAATCGTTACAATTTAATTTATATATTCCTGATTTATTTCCTTTGCTAGTTTTTGATTTGTTGTTTTTTATGAATTTACCTAGTGAGTTATTAGTTTTATATGCTGGTTGTAAATTGTGTTTTACTCCTTCTACTATTATTAATTAACGTATATTTTATACTATTTTTTTTATTTCGGGTATTAACAGTTGAAAAAGGCTTTAAATCAGAGACATGTTTTGTTCGAACACTAGAAATTTTTTTTTTTTTTTTTTGAAGTTGGTTACTCTGATTTTTAAGTAAACCATTTTAAATATTTGAATATCGGCGGTGTTATATGTTATTTTGTTTAAAATCTAGACTAATTTATGTAATAAATTATTTCAAATTATCACAAAATGGATGAAACAAATACTTGAAGGCCCCAGAGATTCGCAAAATAGCAAAAGACGGTTTACAAAATCTTTTGCCTACAAGGTCTCGACATATTTATCAAGTTGGTGTAGAGGTATATTGTAAATGAACTACAAAAAAGCACATTTTGCAATATTACCTTCAAGCATAAAGAAATTAGATGCAGAAGGATACCACTCAAAGAATCCTTACAGATATTTGAAAACGTAAAGCAATCATTAGACACCACCCCAAGAGAAGTAGCAAAAGCTGCTTATGAAAAATTACAGGCCACTACATGAAAAACTTACAGAAATACATAATGTGCTAAACGGAAATACCCTAGATACTGATGTAAATGTATATGTTTTTAAATATGCACCCATCACCAACTGAGATGTGGAGAGATGATTTTCGGATTTGAAAAACGTATTAAGTCAGAAACATACTAATTTCACAGTAGAACATTTAGAAAAATATTTAGATTGTTATGCAAATGCAAAATATACATAAATGTTTTGTTTACGTATGTATTCTATTCTTTTAAAGTTTTAAATTTGTTTCACGAAAATTTCACCTAATATCTCCACTAACAAATATTTTTTAATACGTATGTGGAATTTATTGATATTGCAATTTATTCACTATGTTATTAACGCCTTATTCCTCTTTTTTTTACCAAAGTTTAGCCAATTGATTGTGCATATTTTTTCGAATTAGTTTTATTTACAAAAATAAAGTTTTATAAGGTATAATTAGATATTTTATTTATTATTTTACTTATGTTTCAGAATTTGTTCTATTTTTAATTTTTCGGTCCTAGCTCATAATATCCTATTTTGGGTTTTTTCGATCCTATTATAGGATCCTATTTTTCAACTTTTAAGTTCCTAGAAATCCGGACTCTAATTATATACAGGCTGTCCCAGAAATAAAAAGACGGAGTAGCAGGTATGTAAAATCCGAACAGAAACAGGCCCAAATATACCGCAATAACGAAGAAATTAAAAAATTAATTTTCTATGTTGTTTTTTAGATATAAAAATTACATTACGAACCTGGCACAGAATGTATGTTTATAAATACACGTAAGAATGCTCATTTGTAAATAGAAACGAACACGCATTCATAGAAAAATACGCTTTTATTTGTATAAAACGGGAAAACAACGTTAAATCGTACTCATTCATATAAAACATTTTTGCCCGATGCGCCTAAATAACGCAGCTATGTAGTCGGTTATTCACCCAGATGGGCGACGCACTTTATTGCAGACAATAACAGATTGTTTTTATTTTTAAAATAGAAAGGTTGTTGCTCTTTAATGAGTTTGTAGTCGGAAACAGCTGATTATTATTATTTTAGAATATTCAATAAATCGTAGTAAATATCAAGAACGTAATTATTTTTTTCTAGCAGGTGTAAAATTAAAGTGATTAATGGTTTGATATTTATTATGAAGTATCTATTCCTCCTCCTTTTTTTTTAACACAAGTAATATGATAGTCCTGAAAAGGACCGATTGTGAAAGTGAAGCAGGTGGATATTTAGTCCAGGGTCGGCGTAAGGCCAATTGAATTCTTTATTATTATTTTTTTGCCGTCTGTGCACGAATAAAGACTTGATATTTTGAGGTTACGTTTTTACACAATCTAGCTTCCGATTTCTGCTACTCCGTCTTTTTATTTCTGGGACACCATGTATATTAGATAAGTGTCAGGGTTCAAAGAGGGGGTGTTTTTACAAATTTAGAAAGAGAATAGAGGGGAGTGATTTAATTCTGTTTGTTTGTTTAGTGTCAAACTTATTTTTCTATGTCTATTAATTTCTAAAGCTTCAAATAAATTAAGTTTTTTTCCTTTATCTTGTACATTAAATTCTTTATTAAATTTGTGGTTTAGTTCTATACAATGGTTGGCAAATGTTGAATCCGTCTTTTTATCGTTGTAGCTTTTTTTTGTGTTCCTTAATTCTCTATTCAAAGGTACGTCCTGAGTAGAGCTGTTGTATACTATTCATGTGAGTCAATCAGAAGGCCAAGATCAATCTTTGGCGAACGACTAATCCCGTCACACGATAATATTAACTATGTCTCTAAGATATAGAATTGTGTAGGTAAGTCAAAACATGAAAGTCTTAATATGTGTTAGTAGCTACAGACATATATGTATCTACGTTGTTTGGTTTCATCGGTGAAGCATAACTAAGAAGGTGTATGTTACATGAATAATATGTGTAGATTAAAAAAAATATATATAGTATTACCTTAAAATGTAAATCCAAAGTTGTACAAGTGTAAAACAACAGTGGCCAACAATGTATTCATTATTGTGTAATGCCAAATCTCAGCCAGGCAATTAGTAAAATATATTAAAATTCTTTGCCGGAATATACAAATGTATTGAAAAAATGAACTCTTGGCAGTAGCGGCAATATGATTAGTAAATAATAACAAAGTGACAATTTTGCTGTCATCTAAAAAAAATTACAATGACAACATAGAGAGAAAGTAAAAATCGAATACGTATAAGTAAAAATGTAAACAAATAAGCATAGGGCAACAAGTGTGTGACGGGATTAGTCGTTCGCCAAAGATTGATCTTGGCCTTCTGATAGACTCCCATGAATAGTATACAATAGCTCTACTCCCAATGTTTAATTAAACAGTTTGCGTCCTTATTATTTATGTAGTTGTATTAAATATGTGTTTATGGTAGACACACATTCGATTTTTTACGTTGTCCCTATGTTGCCATTGTATCTTTCTTTAATTGATAGACAATTTGTCATTTGTTATTATTTAGTAATCATCTCAAGAAAACTAATTCATTTTTACAATACATTTGTATATTTCGGCAAAGAATTCGCAAATCCTGTATATAGTACAGATAAATCTAAAATTTACGAATTTATCTAAAACATAACGTCGAGAACACGAACCGATATATATTTCACGGGGAACATCTCAAACGAAAACGATAGGCCTGATGCGATTCTTAATTATTAACACGAAGAAATTGCCTTGTATTCTTTTGTAAGGGGGGTTAAAGCAATTCTGCGGTGTTGGTCGGGAAAAATAACAGTTATACATGTTTTATATATCAATTCACACAAAAGGCTCCGTCGTATCGATAACGTTCCTTGAAATAAAAAAGATCTAATTTCAAATTTCCCGAAGTAAAGCTAATCAAGAGAGAGTGTATCGTATTAAGATGTCCGGGCCTTCTAATATAGATGGATAACTAGCAGATGGATTCCGTACTTACAAAATTCTAGCTCTGTTTGGAGTCAAATGTTACTTCCAAATTGTACGGCAAGCATAAATTTTCTGCATTGTTTATCTGGGATTATATATTTGAACAATACGTTATCGGAAGAAGATTTAACCTAAAATTTTTGGTAACAACATGTCATTCCATGTTGTTACCAAAAATTTTAGGTTAAATCTTCTTCCGATAACGTATTGTTCAAATATATAATCCCAGATAAACAATGCAGAAAATTTATGCTTGCCGTACAATTTGGAAGTAACATTTGACTCCAAACAGAGCTAGAATTTTGTAAGTACGGAATCCATCTGCTAGTTACCTTGTGTGCCTAGAAACAAATATCAAAAAACCATGTTTTTTAGAAAATTTGGATATAAATGACTTATTATATTATTTTATATGACTAATTTAATCTTATGCATTTCCGGTGAAACCGGAAGTACGTCAGAGTTTAAAATATTTTTAGAGTATGCATCCCAAGCAACAATGAATACTAGTTGTTTTTCACTTAATTAAAACAGAAGAAGCGGTTATTAATAACTCACCCTGTATAATTTACAAAAATATGTAACAATCACTATTTCACGTTTATTATGTCATCAAAAACACACCAAAACTAACGGGTATGACAACGATTTTCTATCAATAATCTGACGTTTGCAAAATTATTTAATAAAAATCTAAAAAAATTTTTTTTTATGAAATGCTGTCGAACAAAAAGCTTTTGTATGTAACTCCTGAATAATGAGGCCTCATGGACTTGTCTTATTTTTAATCTTCATTCGCTTCACTCTCTATGCCCCGAAAGCCACCACATAAAATGTCTCATTACTTATCAAAAAATGTCTGCTATAAATAATGGTGCGACCTGTAATTTCAACCAGGACAACAAATTTATCTAAACATAATAATTTCAATAATGTTTCATAATATATATTATATATTTTTCAAAACTACAGCTGACGCATTGAAAATATTAAAATTATATTAAATAAAAACGGACATGTTCGACAAAAACTACACAAAAAAGGCTTTATCAATTCGAGGGCTGATTAATTTTCAATGTGCACCTGCAAATTTCTCCGCACTTTATAAAATGCAAAGTTCACATGATATTTTATTTAAAATATAATGATTAATTAAGTCGGTTAAAGTTTCGTATGCAGCACAAAATTCATGAATGTGATTCTTTCCGGTTGAGTGCTCAAATAAAAAATCTATTTTTGGGGAAGGGGAAATTGTTCGCGATCACCTTTTGCGGTTCCCTTAACGTTCACGTATTTTAAAACACTTAATAAATCGATTTATCTATGTTTAACTGGGAATCTTTTTGAAAGGCGCACGTGAAAATAATAAATGTAGGATTGTTTTTCTCGGAAAGATACGCGAATGGTTAAGAAAATGTATGTCATGTTTATGGTCATGCGATAAATTACAGAGGATTGTTCCTCGTGGAGGTGCCTTAAGGGCGAACTGCCGCCGTCAGTAAGTTTCTTCACGAGAGTTGTAATTTTCTGTTTTGTGGAACAAATACAAAATAAAAGTAATATATTCGTGTATTTTAAGTTAAGTAATAATAGTTTATTTCCAAAATAAAAAAAAGAACAACATTGTATTAAAATAAATTACAAAATATACAAATTAAAAGATAAAAGTGAGTACGAGAAAAAGAAAAGTTCAAAAAGTATAACATTAACTTTGGAAAACACAGAATGTATATCAACTGTGTAAGAAGTCCAGTTGTTCTTCCTATACACCGGGATAAACTTGAATTATATTAAGAAGAAAAACATGCCTAAAGTAACTTAACCTAAATTCTGTGAAATGTGCACAAATAGCACATATATACATATATGCAATACATACAAAACAAATTAAATATTGAAAAACATAAACACAGGCGTTGTTGCAGGTGATATGAGGGAGCGACTGCAGTGGCGGCTGCTGCAGGGAGGGCAACTGGGCACTGCCCCCCTGTGACAAATTTCCCCATGACAAATTTCTTTTAACAGATAAATTAATTATAAATACCTAATTTGTATGTAATTTTTCTGATTTGTTTGATAACAAATAATATGTTTTCGGAAGTAACGTCTGTATTGGAAATCGAACGATGAAACTGGCGCGGGTAGCGCGCAAATATACGTCAGCGGTGGGGCACTCCTCTATGGTGCCGCGTGGCTGTCCAGTATGTAATATATAGCGGTGAGTGTATGTTATAATTTCTATCGATGCAAATGCAACTATGAATTGCGTTAGTAACATAATTGAAATGATAGAAAATAACACACTGAGCTATGACATTAAGATAGAGAACTAATAAAACCGTGACGAGAAAATTCGACAGAAGCTCTTACAGTTTATCAGTGGGTGTATGTGCGAAATGCTTTTTGAAGTGTAAACTTCTTTAGGCGCGTTGCGCTGATTGTAGGCACTGAACAAGACTGACTGCAACGCTCGGATATGTAACGCTCGTTCGGGTAAAGTCGGCTAAGGGAACAAGATAAATAAATATATCATATAGAGGTATTTAATTTCAATTAAATTGAAATTTAAATGAATAAATAAATTCATGTTCCAGAACAGATTCGATCCCGAGCCGCACGGGTATGAAGTACTATGAAGCCGACACGTTACCATCAGACCAAGCGCGGGACCGTAAGCGAGTATTTATATCGTCTATTTATACATACACATACGTCCGAACCGACCAAACGAAATGGCCGCTCGCGTAAATGTAATAAATGTGCGAATATGTTTTATTTAATACGTTACTGAATATTATACGCGTGTATTTCGTATTATTGAAAATTGACGTATAAAAGTGAAATTTTAGATACGGGGTTTTGGGGGTCGCCGATCACGATTCCAAAGTCAAAATGTCAAAAAAAACAAAATGGCGAAAGATTTTTTGAAAATTGACGTACGAATGTGAAATTTTAGATACGGGGATGGTTGAGGTTTACGTTTTATTTAATACGTTACTGAATATTATACGCGTGTATTTCGTATTATTAACCTCGCCTTGATGAAGTTTTCACTTCTGCCGTGTGGTTTTAAGCACACTCATACTTCTTGTTTATATTTCGGTGCTATAAAGTTCATTTTACGACACCCGTTTTGGTTGCAAAAGTATTACTTTATCGCACGCTAATTTTGTTGTTTTGACGTTGGTAACAAAAAAAAGAACCAAATTATATTTAAATGTCAAAATGTAAGCCCTTAATGTAACAAACATGTGCAATAGAAGTTGTACTAAGAATGAAAAGCACACATGCTAACAGTTTATTTACTAATTAACAATATAAATTGTTAAGCAGAGGTGGATGATAAGTTTTCTGATGCTACTATTGAAATTTACTTCCAATATTGAATAGTACAACTGTTATAAAAGTTTGTTTTTGATAATATGTCGAGACTATGTTGGCGAAAGATTTTGTAAATTGTCTTCTGCTATTTTGCGAATCTCTAGGGGAGTTCAATTATTTATTTCGTCCTTTTTGTTGATAATTTGAAATAATTTATTGCATAAATCAGTCTGAATTTTAATCATAATTACATATAACACTACCTATATTCAAATATTTAAAGTGTTCGAACGAAACATGTCTCTCATTTTAAGATTTTTTGAACTTTTAATAACCAAAATAGAAAAAATAGTATAAAATACACGTTTCATAACACAGTTTGCACACTTGTTCTTGTACCTCAACTTAAACGCGTGCGCAAAAATCGTGTGTTATGATTATGAAACTTGTAGTTTAATATACTATTTTTTGTATGTGTGCTTAATTAGGAATTCTCCACAAAGCGACCCTGTCTGGACTTCTAATGGTAGTAGGAATTTAAAACACTTTGGTGAGAAAGTAAAAAGACATAAAGTAAGTGAAAAACATCTTAGTAACATGATAGAATATTCAGTTTTGGGAAAGGTAAATACCTATAATGTGCCAGCTGAACACTGCATATAGATAGATTAAATATACTTCAGTACAATGAAAACGTCAGTAAAAACAGACATACTCTTGGAAAATTAATAGACTGCATTAAGTTTTGTGTCATGTTTGAAATCGCTTTAATGGGCCATGACGAAACACAGTGCGAATCCGGGGATTTTTCGTGGATTGGTTAATTTACTGGTAGGAATTGACAGCACCCACAAGTCTAATAATAGACTTTTTATGGGTTTTTCAAAAACCATTCAAAATAAATTGCTGGACAGTATCTACGAAGTTTCTCGCACTTTGATTCTAGACGAAATTAACAAAACCCATTATATCGCTATACGAGCAGATGAGACGACAGATTCAGCTACATTTTCCTAGTTAGCTTTCATAGTTCGATACGAATTGGTAGTTTTGTATAATAGACCAGATTTTGGAACTGCTTCATCTGCTCCAACATTACTGTAATGTTTCTATGAAAATAAATTAACAACTACATTTGCCGAATCTGTGAAACTATTGAAAATAATTTGCACCATACCGATGACAACAGCTGAAAGTGAACGGTGTTTTTCTACTTTGAAGAGAATAATAACATTTTCTAGAAATACCATGCGGGAAAGCAGACTATGTGCCTTAGTAATGTGTTCCATTGAAAAACAATTACTGACATCAACACCAAACTTCAATGAATTAGTTATTAATCATTTTGCTGATCGTAAGGAACGGCGGATGAATTTCATTTTCAAACAAGTTAATTAAATAGCATATTGAGTTTATTTTTTGTCTGTACTTAATTTTTGATATTAAACACTCAGACCCCCCGGTGCCCTCCCGTCCCAAAAAATCACGAGCCGCCACTGGGAGCGAGCAGTCTATTTTGACAGCAGCAATGTCCTGTACAAGAACGCGAACCGCCCCGCGAACAGGTGCTTCAACTCGTCGGCCACGGCATTATATACTTTCGTTATTTGGTATGAATAGGAACGCTCATACAAAGCGGTACGATGTATAGGCGGCGTTAAAGTACCCCTAAATCTTAGGTTTAGAGTATGAACATCCGTCCGAAATGATATCTTATTGAACAGGTACTCGGGCCGCTTGTACAAAATAATCTTATGAAAAAGACAAGGCATCCGCAGAGTCAGCCGATCCTTCATAGTCAACCAGTCCACATCGGCGAACCTGTGAGAAACATGGTCCTACTTCCTTATGCCAAATATTAGCCTGAGGCACGAATTCTGCACCCTCTGGATGCGTGACATGGTATTAACAGTAATGCACGGAGCATACAGTTCGCTGCGGAAAAGAAAATATGATAATACAAGTGAATCACACAAGCTCCGCTTATTCTCAACAGTCAGACAGTGCCGCAGTGCCGCAGTGCCTGTGAGGAAAAATTAATTTTAAGTTCATATACGCAACCTTAACACAGTTAAGTATATGCGTTTCAAATCTCATGCGAGTATCCAATACAACGCCCAAATTCCTCGCCTCAGATCTAATAGGTATGTCTACGCCATAAATATTAAATTTCGCTCTTCTTTGAAGAAGAGAAACACTATTTCTGTTACCGAATAGCAATACTGTTGACTTCGATGGATTCAGTACCAGCGCATGTCGAGACGCCAATTCAGCAATTGCATTTAAGTCACGGTTAATATCACCAACGGCTACTTGATAATTAGCGACCGGAAACGAACGATAAATCTGAATATCGTCCGCATACATATGAATCCCACAGGCTCGAAGCGTCGTATGAAATGAGGACGTATAAATCGCAACTGGTCTCAAAATAGAGCCCTGTGGGACTCCCCTAGAAACCAGTCTATAATCAGATGATAGGCCATTTAGTGACACAAATTGTACTCTGTTACTTAAGTGGGAGGAAATCATGTTTGTAGCAGATCGTGACAAACCGATATAAGCCAGAATTGAGAGAAGTAGGTTGTGATGGATGGTGTCAAAAGCTCGACTGAAATCTAGTAGTGCCAAAGCCGAAGCTTCTCCATTATCTGCGGTGCCCAACAAATCATCAGTAACATTGAGTAATGCCGTAGTGCAGCTGTGTTTCTTTCGAAAACCTGACTGAAACTGGGGCATGATCCTGTACATTTCTAAAAATCCACTTAATTGATTGTTCATTATTTTTTCAATAATTTTAGAGAACACGGGTAAAATACTTATCGGACGCAAATCGCCAAAACTTTTGGGATTACTCGATTTCGGTATTGGTTTCACAAGCATATCTTATGATTGACTCATTATGAGAGGAATACTGAAAATTTAGGCTATGTGTATTCAGAAATAGGGCAAAACTTACGTTTGTAATTCAAGTTTTTCTCAATAACTATTTTGTAAATTAAGTTGAATTAAGGCTGTATGTTTACAGTAAGATTTATTGAAGATACCTAAAGCACGTTCTTTTCCCTTTGTGGAAAAATAATATAGAAAACATAAGATAAAACTGAGTCATTTTCTAGACTCCATCTATAAATATTTTAATAAGTTTTATAAAATTTAATTCTTTAGGCACCTCAGAAAAACCTTGAATTTCTAACCTCTTGATTTCGGTAGTGGGCAGTTCCCCCTTAACTGCATTTCTCAACAAAAAAAAATCATATTAAAAAAATCATATAAAGACAAACAAGAAAATATATTAACAGAATTAGAAATTACTTTTAGGATCACAGTTTGTGTCCGGTAAATAGGTGGTTGGCTGTTTTTTTTATCTCTTTCGCGCTTCTGATAGTCTTGTACCTACCTAGTCGACTACCACAAGGTTCCATCTTGGCCCCTTTACTATAATTAATATTCATAAACAACCTGTCACAGGGGTATCATGGGACTTCAAAAACTTGGACATCTCTAAAAATTTTGACGCTGAAAATTTTTGTCATCACCTTGGACTACGTATAGGAAAGTAAAAGTAGTCTTGCAGCGATATACTCGGACGACACATCGGTTGATCTTTCTGTAAATAGTCTGGAAGATATGCAAAATCTAATACAACCAGCGATTAATCAGTTTGAATTGTGGTACGAGAAACAGATTAAGAGGGATCTCTACTCCCAGCCGCTGAGGCCACTGTAGACAGTTTGAATTCCCCATAAAATTAACCGTAAATATTAACCAATTTTTATTTTTTTATAACAAATGGAAGAGAACTCGAATATCTATGTACGCCTAGTAATATTTTTTCTAAAAATATTTTAGAAATTGTCATTATTAGCAGCAGAAATAGGTCAATATTAGACATTTTGTCGAATTTATTTTGAAATAAATAAAAAGAAATTCAAAATTTTAATGCTAAGCGTACGTAAATTTGAGTTTTCTCTACAAATTGGTGTAATTATTTATAGCATTGGTTAAAATTTAATCTTAATTTTAAGGGGAAATCGAAACCCCTACAGTGATAATGTTCATGATTTTTGTACATTGTCAAGTGGACTGGCCCGTCCAGTAGAGATCCCTCTTAAGCAGCTATCGAAAGTCACTCATAGATAGCAAAAACGCCAACACTTTTCAGGAAAAGATATTCTATATTTCTATATTTAATCTGAAAGTGGAACACCATTTTGATAATGTAATTAAGTTTTACATAACTCATAGACCGTATAGGATTCGATTTTGAAGTCATCAATAGAGAATACGTCAGCCAACTAAGCAAATTGTCAAGAAATAAATTAAAGAATGGAAAGAAGCAGAGGTAAAGGATAGGAAAGCATAATGAAGGGTTTAGGGAAGGAAGCAGTGGCGGCCCGTGATTTTGCGGGAAGGGAGGGCACCGGGCGGGGGGGGGGGCTGAGGTCTGAGTATTTAATATCAAAAATTAAGTACAGACAAAAAAATAAACTCAATATGTTATTTATTTAACTTGTTTGAAAATAAAATCCATTCGCCGTTCCTTACGATCAGCAAAATGATTAATAACTAATTCATTGATGTTTAGTGTTGATGTCAGTAATTGTTTTTCAATGGAACACATTGAAAAACAATTACTGTTACACATGTCCGTAGTATCAGGAAAGCAGAAAAGCGAGGAGGTATATCAAATGTATTAGGAGTAGATACTACTGTCAATATAGATTCTATATTCACGATATAGTGTGGCTACTACTTTGAAGATGGCGCCACATTTGTGTTTTACTCCTAATACATTTCATATACCTCCTCGCTTTTCTGCTACCCTGATACTACGGACGAAATTTCAAATGAATGTGCAGTGTTTGGGCTTCAGTTACTTGAAATATTCTTTCTTCAAAGACTAAAGAAAGGTCTGTCTAGACAGAATTTAAGACATTATCTGCCGCCCCGATTCCGTTTATAATTAAAATTACCTTAAATGCAGAAAATAACTTTTTTTAAATTTAATTCGTTTAAGGGAGTGTATTTTACGAAAATACTCTCAGTTAATACTTTAACAATATATGCATAATTGTAATAAAAATAAAAATATTTTTAAGTTACTATAACCACCTGGTATGATATCTCAGCATTTAACAGGTGAAATTTCGTCCCTAGTATCAGGTAAGCTGAAAACGAGGTGGTATATCAAATGTATCAGGGGTGAAATAAAATATATTATCTCCTCGCTCTTTTTCTTGCTAAATAAAGTCTGTCTAAACCTAATTAAGGTAGGCACTATCAGCCGCGATTCCGTTCATAATTAAAAATTACCTTAAGTGCAGAGAATAATTATTTCTCAAATTTAAATTCTTTTACGAAACTGTAATTTACGAAATTTATCTCGGTAATTAGTATACATTTGAAATTTCGTCCGTAGCATCAGGGCAGCAGAAAAGCGAGGAGGTATATCAAATATATCAGGAGTAAAATTAAATATATTGGCGCCATCTGCACAATAGTAGCTGGACTCTATACTAAATATAGCTACTATTGTGAATATAGAATTCTATATTGTTTTACCCCTAATACATGTGAATATAGAATTCTATATTCACTATATATTGTGGCTACTACTTTGAAGATGTCGTCACACTTATTTTGTTTTACTCCTAATACATTTGATATACCTCCTCGCTTTTCTGCTACCCTGATACTACGGACGAAATTTCAAATGAATGTGCAGTGTTTCGGCTTCAGTTACTTGAATGTGAAATATTCTTTCTTGACAGACTAAAAAAAAAAGTCTGTCTAGACAAAATTTAGACATTATCTGCCGCCCCGATTCCGTTTATAATTAAAATTACCTTAAATGCAGAGAATATTTTTTTTAATTTAATTCTTTTAAGAGAGTGTAATTTACGAAAATACTCTCAGTTAATACTTTAAGATAAGAATATATGTATAATTGTAATAAAAATAAAAATATTTTAAAGTTACTATAACCACCTGGTATGATATCAGCATTTAACAGTTGAAATTACGCCCCTATATAGTATTAGGTAAGATGAAAAACGAGGTGGTATATCAAATGTATCAGGGGTAAAATAAAATATATTATGTCCTCGCTCTTTTTCTTGCAAAATAAAATCTGTCTAAACATACTTAAGGAGGGCATTATCAGCCGCGATTCCGTTCATAATTAAAAATTACCTTAAATGCAGAGAATAAATTATTTTTCAAATTTAAATTCTTTTACGAAACTGTAATTAGTCTACATTTGAAATTTCGTCCGTAGTATCAGGGAAGCAGAAAAACGAGGAGGTATATCAAATGTACATATTAGGAGTAGATACTACTGTGAATATAGAATTCTATATTTACGATATAGCGTGGCTACTTTGAAGATGGAGCCACATTTATTTTGTTTTACTCCTAATACATTTGATCAGTGGCGGCCCATGATTTTTTGGGACGGGAGGGCACCGGGGGTCTGAGTGTTTAATATCAAAAATTAAGTACAGACAAAAAATAAACTCAATATGCTATTTAATTACTTGTTTGAAAATAAAATCCATCCGCCGTTCCTTACGATCAGCAAAATGATTATTAACTCATTCATTGAAGTTTGGTGCTGATGTCAGTAATTGTTTTTCAATGGAACACATTGCTAAGGCACATAGTCTGCTTTCCCGCATGGTATTTCTAGAAAATGTTTTTATTCTCTTCAAACTAGAAAGACACCGTTCACTTGATTTTTTCTATTTTGCACGCCCCCAGAGATTCGCAAAATAGCAGAAGACAATTTACAAAATCTTTCGCCAACATAGTCTCGACATATTATCAATAACAAACTTTTATAACAGTTGTACTATTCAACCTTGGAAGTAAATTACAATAGTAGCATCAGAAAACTTATCATCCAACTCTGCTTAACAATTTATATTGTTAATTAATAAATAAAATGTTAGCATGTGTGCTTTTTATTCTTTGTACAACTTCTATTGCACATGTTTGTTACATTAAAGGCTTACATTTTGACATTTAAATATAATTTGGTTCCATATATTTTTTTTTTTTACCAACGTCAAAACAACAAAATTAGCGTGCGATAAAGAAATACTTTTGCAACCAAAACGGATGTCGTAAAGTGAACTTTATAGCACCGAAATAGAAAAAAGCATTTTGCACATTACACCCACACAACCAGTCTGATAAACTGTAAGAGCTTCTGTTGAATTTTCTCGTCACGGTTTTATTAGTCTTCAAATTGTGATCTTCTAGTTTAATCAATAAATCTTGTCTAGGGAGACCTAGATTTTTTAATTCTGTCTTAATGTTTCTAACGCAATTCATAGTTGCATTTGCACCGATAGAAATTACAACATTCACTCACCGCTATATATTACGTACTGGACCGCCACCCGGACCCGGCACCATAGAGTAGTGCCCCGCCGCCTACATATATACGCGCGCTACCCGCGCCAGTTTCATCGCTCGATTTCTAATACAGACGGAGCAGTCGCGCGAGATGCCCCGAAGGCTACGTCAGACTGCGATTTTTAAACACGCTGAAAAGACTGACTGTTACTTCCGAAAACATATTATTTGTCATCAAATAAATCAGAAAAATTACATACAAATTAGGTATATATAATTAATTTATCTGTTAAAAGAAATTTGGCACGGGGGGGGGGGGGGCAGTGCCCCGTTGCCCTCCCTGCAGCAGCCGCCACTGGAAGGAACTACCTTACACAAATTCACAACACCACAGAAAATTATACATTCGAACTTGATAAAACATATTCCTTGTAATATTTTTCATTTAAGTTGCTAGAATATAACTTTCAATATATAAGAATTTAACACATTTTTACGAAAAACTATTCAATCAAACGTTAATGTACAACGTAAATGTAAGAACTGGGAAATAATGTATACACGGCAAACATGTAATGAAAAAGAAACGCAAATATGATACAAATCTACTGCCTTAAATTAATTAGGTTTTACGTTTACAAAAATAACATTAAAATCTTAACTGTATAAAATACAGATATGTCAACATGAAGGGCGTCATAACATTCAAAAGATATATAATATACACCAGCTGTAGAAATGCAGTGTATTGCCAAATTTGTGGGTTTTTTTTATCTGGGAATTGTACAGTAATAAAAAAAAATTCTAAATATAAGCATATAACAGTTTTATATAGTAGAATATTTTCTGTTTTTCTATATATATTTTCATTAAACATATTTTCATGGTTTTTATATTTAAAGGTTGAAATAATATGTGATTCTTGAATCGATCAACAAGCGGGAAGAAAGATGTTCATTTTGTCACGTTTTTGTGTTAAAAAATGAGGTGTGGTCACCACACGACTTTCTTATACGTATGAGCGTTTGAAACTATACAATTTTAAGATTTTTTGTATACAAAACTTATTCAAAATCCTATTCAAAAAATGAGGTGTGGCCACCACACGACTTTCTTATACGTATGAAAGTGTTACTTCCGGTCCGAATTTTGAAATTTCATTTATACAAAAAATATTCCAAATCCAACTCTAAATACTCTTGTACTCTTCATAAATATATATAGAATGCATAATTTACGACATATTTGCAAAAAATCGCTATTCGATAAGAGTAAAAGTGGTACTTCCGGTCTAAATTTTGAAATTTTTTTTATACAAAAGATATTTAAAAGTATGTTCTAAATACTTTTATACTCGTAATGTACCTGCCTAGAAAGCATGACTTGCGAGATATTCGCAAAAAACTGATTTTCGATAAGAGTAAAAGACCTACTTCCGGTAGGAATTTCGAAAAACTTTATTAAAACAATTTTTCTCAAATTTAATTTTGAGTACATTTGAATTCTTTATAAATTTGTTTTAAACTTAGTAATTGACGAAATATTTGCAAAATTCGATTTTTTCACTGAAGTAAACTACTACTTCCGGTCTACCGATTTTGCTCAAAATCTAATCAGTTCTCAAGAGGGAGATTATATTCGTAAATACAAAATTTGGAATTGATATCTACAGCGGTTTGACCGCTATCGTGGTCACAGACACACAGACACACACACACACAGACACACACACACACACACACAGAGAGAGAGAGAGAGAGAGAGAGAGAGAGAGAGAGAGAGAGAGAGAGAGAGAGAGAGAGAGAGAGAGAGAGAGAGAGAGAGAGAGAGAGAGAGAGAGAGAGAGAGCGAGAGAGAGAGAGAGAGAGAGAGAGAGAGAGAGAGAGAGAGAAGAGAGAGAGAGAGAGAGAGAGAGAGAGAGAGAGAGAGGGAGAGAGAGGGAGAGAGAGAGAGAGAGAGAGGGAGAGAGAGAGAGAGAGAGAGAGAGAGAGAGAGAGAGAGAGAGAGAGATTTCTTAAAAACCACTTTTTTGGTATCAGGGGACCTCAAAACGTGGACATCTGCAAAAATCTCGAGGTCGAAAATTTTCATCATCACAATACTTCCTTATACTACGTATAAGAAAGTAAAAATGAGGTGTGGCCACCACACACACGACTTTCTTATAGATATGAGTGTTTCAAATTATACAAAATTGTTCTAAGTTATTTTAAATAGTTTTATCTTCTTAGAAAAATAAGCGAAATTTTAAGAATTTTTTTATATAGAAATTATTCAAAATCATTTTGTAAGTAGTGCTACTCGCTAAGAATAAAAGTGTTACTTCCGGTCCGAATTTTGAAATTTCATTTATACAAAAAATATTCCAAATCCAACTCTAAATACTTTTGTACTCTCGATAAATATATATAGAATGCATAATTTATGACATATTTGCAAAAAATGCTATTCGATTAGAGTAAAAGTGTTACTTCCAGTCCGAATTTTAATTTTTTTTTTATACAAAGAGTATTGAAAATTAAGTTCTAAATTCTTTTATACTCGTAACGTAACTGTCTAAGAAGCATGACTTGAGAAATATTCGCATATCACTCATTTTCGATAAGAGTAAAAGACCTACTTCCAGTAGGAATTTCAAAAACTTTCATAATAAAATTCTTCTCAAATTTAATTTTGAGTATATATGAATTCTTTATAAATTTGTTTAAACTCAGTAGTTGACGAAATATTGGCAAAATTCGATTCTTTCACTGAAGTAAACTACTACTTCCGGTCTGCCGATTTTACTGAAAATCTAATCAGATCTCAAAAGGGAGATTATACTCGTAAATACAAAATTTGGAATTGATAGTTAGGGAAGTTTGATCGCTATCGTGGTCAGAGAGAGAGAGAGACATTTTTTAAAAACCACTCTTTCGGTATCAGGAGACTTCAAAACGTGGACATCTGCAAACATCTCGAGGTCGAAAATTTTCATCATCATAATACTTCCTTATACTACGTATAAGAAGAAAGTAAAAAATTGTCGTAACGTGTCATTCTTATAGCAATTATAAAATTCTTTGCGCGAAGTGGGATGCTATGAACCCTTCGCTCTCATGTCAGTTCCTCCGATAGACTGGCAAACTTTCGTTTCGTTTCAAGAAAAATCGTTTTTGTCTATATAGTGTAGTGTTATTTCTTTATATGCTTCTTAAATGCAATCATTCTTCAGAATTCATTACTTGAATTTATAGAAACCCATTCCAATTGCAAAATAATTCGTCGAGGTCAGTCGTTATACACGGGGGTTCGACAGCTAGTATGACACATTTTAATGAAGCTATAAAATTGTTGAAAAATGACTAAATTAATTCAACTTGCGATATATAACAACTTTAATACGTGTAATCTTACTTTTTGAATATAATATCCTTTAAATACCCCATTGTCTTCTAAACAAAACCTTAACCTAATTCGAAAATTTTCCATAACTCTGAGCAGGAGTTGAGCATTAATACTCCTGACATTCTTGAAAAATGTTGTCTTTCAATGCTTGAATTGTTTGTGATTGGTTCTCATATAGCCTATTTGAAAAAAATCCCCTTAAGAAGAAATCGGGCGCCAATAAATCTGGAGATTTTGGCGGTCAATTTATGTTAGTGTATTTTGATATAACTTAAGAAGAGTGAGGAGGGTTTGCCTCGCTGTATGGGCTGTCACACCATCCTGCTCGAACCATACGTTGTCTTGTCCCAATCTTCGTAGTTCTCCTACCAAAAAATTCTGTAGCATGTGTATGTAACGAAGGGAGTTAATGGTGACTTCTTGATTATTTTCCTCGAAAAAGTATGGTTCAACGATCTAAAAATTGGTACTCCACATCATACTGTCACTTTCTACATGTAGAGCTTTTTGATGTAACTGTTGAGAATTTTCCGATGACCAGTACCGATAATTACGTTTATTTATGAAACCGCTTAAATAAGAGTGAATTTCATCCGTGATTAACAAAGAACGTAATACATTTTGATCTTCATTCGAAATTTCTTAGAATTCTCTGAAAAACGTAATTGAATTTTATAGGGGCAAAAACGAAAATCCTACGAAGACTTCTTTTAAAAGATTTGCAGGGTCAATTAATGTTTGAATGTTTTCTGCTGTCCATACAGTTGTAAAACCACCTTTAAATTTTGATACAACACTGCCTCCTTTTCATCATCATTCACCCCCCCCCTCCCTAAACATTTTCTTCCGAGATGGAATCTCCCATGTCTTTCAACATTAAATTCCCGTCGACAACTTCTTTGAACTTGAATAACGGAACCATTTCTAACAAATTCATTCACTGCATAAATACGTTGGTTTACTGGAAATTTCTCCATTCTAATCAAAATTTCATGTATTGATATGAAGTTTGATGTCAAACTAACTAACATTACGTTTTTGGTTTTCATAGCAGTGTTGTTCTGTTACGCTACGGTGTGTAGAGAGCGCGATTTTTAATCAGTGCTACTGATGATGACAACTTAGTTGTTGAAATACGTATTTAGCCATTTTTGTGCTTTAGTGTGGTGAAGGTGTTTTAGTGTTTTTGCATAGCAACCTATTCAAAATGTGTCATACCAGTTGTATGTGTCCCTATTACATAATTTAATTTTCATTTTTTACGTATTTCATTAGAATCTATTTCTTTTAATATTCTTGTAATCTTATTCAAAAAAAAAATTACAAATACATTTTTTTCTTTTAAAGCTTTTAATTTATAGCAAGTTTACATCAAACAAGCATTATACATTTTCTAGTATAAAGTTCTTAAAAAATAACTCAGTATAACAACTACCGCAAATCTTGTTATTTTCAAAATTACCTATTATCATATTTGTGCATTACAATTATCCCTCATCTAAAAGATACATTTTTAATTTCTGGCATTTATTAGAACTAGCCATAGTAAATCTATATACAGGGTGTCACAGAATAATTATTCCTAATTTTCAGAAATGACAGAGGGCACTTAAATAAACATTTCTTATTAATAAACTACTGTCTGGAAATTTCTCGGTGTCAAGATAAACTAAATATCTTTAATAACAATCTCAATTACAACAGGAAAGAGTTAAGGAACATTTTATTAGAAATAATACTGCATTAAAATTTATAAAAATTGCTCGAAGTTACGACCACCATTTTCGATACACAAGTTGTAACGATTTGCAATCGAATGTCGAACACTTCGAAATAGCTGAGGCAGTTCGCGAACATCATCAAACGCTGTAATAATTCGAGCCACTAACTCTTGTTCTGTATTAACAGGTGTGTCATAAACCAGTGATTTAATATGAGCCCAAATAGAAAAATCAACTGGAGTTATATCTGGTGAAAGTGCAGGCCAAGGAAGTGGTCACCCTCTTCCGATAATTATCTTAGATAATTTCGGCAATTTAATTCAAAGCGTGCTGGTGCACCATCGTGCTGGAAAACACTATTTCTTCGAATATTAAGTGGCACATTTTCAAGCAATTCTGGTAGAGTATGTTCCAGAAAAATGCTTTACACATGACCATCTAACCGTGCAGGCAGTAAATATGGTCCCACTACATAATAGTTAACAATCCAAGCGAAAATATTAACAAAAAAATTCCATTGATGATGTAGCCTGTCAACGGCGAGAGGATTTTCTTCGCTACAAATGTGACTATTGTGTGTATTAAAATAGCCATCTCTTGTAAAACATTCCACGTCTGTCCATAATACACTCCTAGGAAACCTTGGTTTGTCGTTAATTTTATTCAAGTACCATTCGGCAAATTGAACTCTGTTGGAATAATCAGCTGGAATTAATGTTTGCACTCTTTGAATGTAAAACGGATGCTTCTGGTATTCCTTCAATACCCACCATATAGTTGTGAGAGTTGTATGTATTGCCTGGGCAATGGCACAAGTGCTTGTTTTCGGGTTATTCTAAAACTGTTGCAGAACTTGGTATCTCGAATACGCTGATCCAATCTTGTAAATGATGTATGACAGGGAAAGTGGTGCTGAGGATGCCGCTCCACATAAATTCGTCTCACTTCGTTAGCATTACCGTAAGCTGCTCCGTAGGCAAGATACATGTCTGCTAATTTAATATTTGTAAAATGATGCATTTTCAATCAAACCCTGATTTATCTAATAAAGATTAATTTGTGACAGACGTAAAATGACAACTACGAAAATGGTTGTGTTTTTTCAAAGGTTGCTGTGATTCAGTTTCTTTTCTATCTCGATACTGAATAATTTCCGGACACTAGTTTATTAATAAAAAAATGTTTATTTAAGTGTACGCTATCATTTCTGAAAATTAGGAATAGTTATTCTGTGACGAGGAGTATATAAAATTGGATCTATGTGTGGGTAGGTGTGTATGTTTCCTATAGACTCAGAAACTACTGAACTGATTTTGATGAAATTTTTTCCATCATTTATTCTTATTGCTATCGGATCACCGTGGTTTTAATAGCAAACCTGAATGACTTTTTTCAAACGTCAGTTATAGATGTTGAACTGTTACAGAGCTGCTGAAACGGAAGAATAACGTCGAGGCAACAATCATCAGCCGTCAATTCAAATGGGGGAGACGTGCTGATTCCACGTATACCGATGATTTCCTCGTTTCCTTGACGTCTAACCTTTGCAATTACCATAAACAAAGCACAATGGCAATCATTAACTATCGCTGGTTTAAAAAAATCATATATACACCAAATAAAAAACCAAAAATATTCTATACCTATCCTTTAGCATTAAGATAAAATAAAAAAATGAGGTGTGGCCACCACACGACTTTCTTATACGTATGAGTGTTTCAAATTATAGAATTTTAAAAGTTTTTGTATTAAAAAAATATTCAAAATCCTATTTTAATGACTTCTATTCTCTTAATAAATCTTTATAGAATGCATACTTTGCAAGATATTATATAAAAAAAAGTGCTACTCGTTAAGAGTAAAAGTGCTACTTCCCGTCCAAATTTTGAAATTTCATTTATACAAAAGACATTGAAAATCTAACTCTAAATACTTTTGTACTCTTGATAAATATATACAAAATGCATAATTTACGAAATATTTGCAAAAAGTCGCTTTTCGGTAAGAGTAAAAGTGTTACTTCCGGTCCGAATTTTGAAATTTTTTTTATACAAAAGGTATTGAAAATTATGTTTTAATACTTCTACCTGTCCAAAAAGCATGACTGGCGAGATATTCGCAAAAAACTAATTTTCGATAAGAATAGGAATTTCGAAAAAGTTTTTTTAATAAAATTCTTCTCAAATTTAATTTTGAGAACATATGAATTCTTTATAAATTTGTTTAAACTTAGTACCTGACGAAATATTGGAAAAAAAATAATTTTTTCACCTAAGTAAACTACTACTTCCGGTCTGCCGATTTTACTGAAAATCTAATCAGATCTCAAGAGGGAGATTATATTCGTAAATACAAAAGTTGGAATTGATACCTGTAGCGATTTGACCGCTATCGTGCTCACACACACACAAAGAGAGAGAGAGACAGACACAGATACACAGACATTTTTTAAAAACCACTTTTTTGGTATCAGGGGACTTCAAAACGTGGACATCTGCAAAAATCTCGAGGTCGAAAATTTTCATCATCACAATACTTCCTTATAGGTACTACGTATAAGAAAGCAAAATAAATTTCAGGTCGCCTACTGAAATAAGGTTCGATAAATGGGCACATTTACAAGTTCATGGCCGAAAGTCAGAAATGCTCACTGCAGCACACGTTCACAGTCTTATCGAGCACTTGATGGCATTGCTCAAATTGCAACGTTGGACTTTGTTTAACACAAGCCTCGAATTGTTTCTATAAATTTCACCCCAAAGACTGCTGTTTTTGGTTTACGTTTACTTTTTTATCTTAGTTTCGTGCTGATTATAATTTGGGACCACATGGATTTGAATAAAGTTTATAAAAAAATATATATTTTTTTAATTAATTGGTGCTTTGTTCATCTTACCTACATGGCTCTTACCAAAAACGAAACGAAATTTTCAAAACAAATTAAACTCATCATCAAAGGGTTAAGTGAGGTACCTATACTTGATATCCCTACAATGTTACAGAATGTTATAGTTATTAAATTTAAGATTAATTGTATCTATTTACTTAGTATTACATAGCATCAAAACCATTAAAATTACAATTTCATTAATCGAAGTTGTTAGAAGTGAAATATGGTTATTCGAAGACATACGTCCTATACATACATACTTACAAACACACCCACACACAAGCTACATATTGTATATCTACAACACCCACAAGTTTATGCAAGACAATAATTGTTACCCTAATTTGGAAATCACCCGCATCGAAGTCCCAAATTTACGCATAAAATCAGGAGCGATATATATCACAATATACGTTTAACGGTTACAGTTTATACAGTAGTAAATATGGAAATAGTAAGAGATGATGACATCCGATAAATGCGTTTCCTGCGCGTGCTGAGGTCAAACTTTCACCTTTACCACGTCGTCCATTGTCTTAAATTATATCTTGCGTGTTTGACAGGTTTCCGTAAATGTAAATGCGACCCCTACACGTAAAACTTTCAACATGTCGCTACGTTACGTAACAATATCGGGGATGCTTCGTCGCGCGGTGTCGTATCTACGCTCATATTATTATGTCTCTGTTTTGGTAATAATGTCGGTAAACATAATCGGAAATAATCCAAGGGTTTAAAGTTTGAAATTATTTTTTTACATGACCGTTTTATGAAGGATTCTGGCCGTTATGAAAAGGAGGAGATCCACAGCTCACCGTAGTCAATGCCGGGAGGATATAGGATTTTAATGAAGAAATAATGGAATATCCAATAGACAATGTAAAATATCGAGAATACATTGTGAAGTAACATCATTTATGTAGTAAATAAATCTGGGGATGTACTAAATAGTTCTACGTAACTAATATATTCGTATGAAACTACATGACGGGTACAAGAAAAGAAACATATATAAATTATATTTCAAAAGTATAAATATATTTAGAAGGGCCGTAACTGCAGGGACCTTTTAAAACACTGCACCATTTGGTTTAGGTTGTAGGAAAACACCTGCAGAAGAAAAAACCTTCATCACTGCGCCAGAAAACTAAAGGTCTTTAGTTGTTAAGGTCCAAGCAACAGCCTCTGGAATTAAATTATGTTAATCTGTGTATCCAAATTGAAACTTGGCTACAAGAACAATATGTTTAACTGTTTCAATCTCAGCTCCGCAATCACAAGCTGGACTCGTAATCACATTCCAATTGAATAACAAACGTCATCATCATCTATTAATTGTTTATTAAACACTTCACAATCTAACCAAATTGACTTCTAGAGGTCATTAATCGAAAATTGTTGATTTAGGAAATCTTTCTTCCAAATTGAACTATGTAATTTGAGTCTATAATGTGATAAGTTCTAAAGATCTTGAGTAATTATATATACATTAGGAAAATTTTGATATTTATCCCAACAACTTTTTGCAGCCAATTTTATTCTTAACTGATGAGGATAAATGTTAGCCAGGACGTTGAGCCAAGGAAGTGGAGTAGATTTTACTGTGCCCATAATAATTCGAAGTGTACAATTTAACTTAATATATACTTTACCAACATGTACGCTATTCATCCAAACTGCACTACAATAGTCAGCAGCAGAATACACCAATCCAAGAGTGGACGTACGTAAAATGTGTGAATGAGCGCCCCAATTTTAACCAGCCAACTTTTGTAAGATATTATTTCTTGAAACAAGACACTTCTGACTTAGTTGGGTTAGGACATAACCTCCATTTTCTAAAATAATCATTCAGAATCAATAGATCTTCTTTTAAATTAACTTCAATTTGTTTGAAATTATTGTGTTGATAAGCAGTTGCCATGTCATCAGCGTAAATGAATCTTCTAGAAATATATAATTTTAAAAATAACTTATCTAGCCAAACTGTATCATACGCAGCTGTTAAATCAATGAAACTAAATTCTGTTTTCAAATTCTTTTGAAAACCATTTTCTATATAATTTGTTAAAGCTAACACTTTGACCACAGCAATTACGAGTTGGTGTAAAACCAGCTTCCTCTTTGGAAAAGATATTTTCCATATTTGGAGAAATTCTATGATATAATAATTTCTGTAACATCTTGTAACATACTGATAATAATGAAATTGGTCTTTAACTAGAAGCGACATCTGCTGGCTTTCTCGGCTTCAAAACAGCTATAAATTTTGCTTTTTTGAATTCTATAGGATCAATACCATTATTTAAAATATTATTATAGAAACAGAAAAGCCAATTACGTCTTAAAGGACCTAGATATTTGATAAATTCAGAATAAATTTTATCAAAACCAGCATCCTTACGAATCTTTAATAATTCTATCACTATATCCAATTCCTCCATGGAAAAGGGTTTTGTAAGATCATAGCTTTTTGTATTAATAGATTTGCTTTTCTTGCACAATAATTTCTTCATATGTATTTTTGATTTCTACTTTACTTAATTTTATCATATTCGAGACGTCCACTAATCTTGAAGCTATGGTATTAGCGCTAAACATAATTAGGAATACAACGTACTTTAAGTGAAACATGGAGAAAAGTTTTCAAAGAGAGGTATGAATTTAACGACAAATTGTCGAATGTCGAAAAAGCGCTAATTCTGCATGTAAATTAGTACTTTGTGGTTTGTATAGTTACGTCAAAAAGTTTTGTCGGAACGTTTGGCTGGGCATAATAAATCTCCGGGTCGTTAGGCCAATTTATCTACCAAATTTTCTTCTCAATGTATCGGAACAAGTTATTGACGAGATGGTTTGGTCGCTGCGATCCTATCTTATGGCTTGCTAGATGCTTAAGTAACGCTTTCTCAAGACTCTGATGAAGTCAGACACAAAATTAACGCGACAGTTTTGGAAATTACATTAGAAGACTCCAATAAGTGGTACAGACAGTACCTCGAAGATTGCAACTATGCTTAGAGATAGATGGTTTTAACTTCCAACAGTTACGTGGGTAATAGTGTCACTATATTACTGTCACATAAATACCCAAACAAAAAACTAATCCATTTTTCTTCTTCTTCTTCTTCGTGGCACTGTAGTCCAATTTGGACCTGGGCCTCCCATATTTTCTGCCTACAGACATCTCGCTGCCTTGCTGTTGCCTTCCAATTGCGCACTTTCAGTCATTGTTTAGCGTCCTCCTCAATGTCGCCCACCCATCTCTGTCTTGGTCGTCCTCTTCCCCTGGCGTCCTCCATCCGACTGTTATATACCTTTTTTGGGATTCGGTCCTCACCCATTCTTTCTAAGTGCCCCGCCCATTTCAATCTTTGTAATTTAATAATTTCGACAATATCTGGTTATTTGTACTTCTGCATTAATTCAAACTAGTATCGGATTCTCCACTCCCCATCCTCCATCACCGGCCCATATATTTTCCTTAGAATTCGCCGTTACCATCTTGCTAGTAGCTCCTCTGAGTGCTTAGTGATTGTCCACGTCTCGCTTCCGCATGTCACCACGGGTCTTATCATGGCCTTGTAGATTGTAATTTTTAATTTTCTTGTAGCTGATTTGGACTTAAATATATGTACGAGTGAGAAACTGGCTCTGTTTTCAGCTAGTATGCGTTGTTGTATCTCCTGTTTGATGTCGTTTTCACTGTTAATTTGGGATCCCAGATATTTAAATCGCTGCATCACTTCGAACTTATTATTTCCTATTATGTAATTCTGGCCAATCCCTCTTTTTGGTTTCACTGATAGTAGTTTTGATCTTACTGGCTTGTGTTTCTAATTTGTTAAACACTTCATTGATTTCTCGTTCTGTTCTGGCCACTAGATCAATATCATCTGTATAGGAGGTTATCTGATATGACTTGCGCATTATTGTGCTGTCGAGTTTCTCACTGGCATTTTTTTTTGCATTTTCCAATAGAATATTGAACACGATCGGTGCAAGTCCATCCTCCCTGCTTCACACCATTGGTGGTTGAAAATCTTTCCGTTATTTGGTCTTGTATTCTCACTACGGCCTTCGAGTCTGTCATTGATGTTCTGGTTAATCTTACCAACTTGCTTGGTATGCCAAAAGCATCCATTATATCATATATCCTATTCCTGTCTATACTATCGTAGGCCTCCTTAAAGACAATGAAAAACTCATAGATAGGTACATTATATTCCCATGCTTTTTCCAGTATTTGCCACGTGGTGAAGATCTGGTCAATGGTTGATTGCCCCTCTCTGAAACCTGCCTGCTGCTCTCCTATGATTTCCTCTCCATACTCTGTTATTCTTTGTCGCAGTATATTTGTTAATATTTTATATGTTATACATAATATCGATATTCCTCTGTGGTTTTTACAGTTATGTTTGTCCCTTTTTTTGTAAATTTGGTAACTGCATTTTTCAATATGTTTTATTTTGACAATAAATAATTTGAAGGACAAGTCATATCTCGCCTAATGTGCAGAATTTAAAACGTCATATTTACCCATCTGATAATGCGAATAACGAGTAAAATGTGTTCGAAGATTGAAATACAGAAATTATTGCAGTATCTACAATTACAATAGTATGCGGTTACAATGTTGCCAAATGTATGTTTCCTTCAAATGGGTCCTGAACACATACCAAGCGTGATACGACATTTTAACATTAAGATTTTTTATGCAGAACCGAATGAAGAATGTCGCTGCGTGTAGCTTTTGCGACATTTTATACACACGCTGTATATTTCTCGATTTTGTGTTCAAAATCTTGGTTCATTATAATAATGAATGTTGAATTAAGGCTATGTTAAATTATTTACAAATAAATCCTAATGAATTCTAAACTTTCACGGATTTTTCTCGCTAATTTGGCATGAAAGTTGGTTAGGAAGCACAAAAATTCAGTCAAGTAATTAATGAAGACAGTGTATTAAAAGTTATTAACAAATAACCGTGCTTCGGCGCCGTAATTTTCAGAAAATATCAAATTTCTCAAAATCAATACATTATAGACCAGTCCTTTAAAAGCACTAATCACATCAGTGGACTGAAGTAGATAATTGTGGATGTTTAATGAGAAAGAATTACGAATTACTACTAAAAAGTATTTCACAGAACTATAATACAGAGTGTTTGGTGCAACCTTTGCCAAATTAAATTGACTGATAGAAGGGATCATTTGCTGTCTCTTAAGACCTAATAACTCAATATTGGGCCCACGGGTTTCTTCCTACATTTTTAATGTTTATTTTGCAAAATCCCAAAATGCAGTATTTAAACTTAAATTTTTAAAAAAAGTTATAAGTAGAACTTACAAATTTAAATTTAATTTTAATGTGTAGTGTTGTGTGGTTAATCCAAATTAAAAATTACTTGCAAATAGCATGCAGCTTAACTCACAAAGTCTTTGGAATAGGTAAAAATAAACTTTAAATGCAACTTTACATTGCAATAAAAAAATAACTAAAAGCGATCGTGAACTTCTAATTCTTATAAACACTTTTTTCTAGTGTATTTCCTTTCCAACGGCATGCAATATGCTATAAAAACCTTGATTACCAGTGGCTGGTACTACCGGGCACAAAAGCACGTGCACACCCAACCACAAAGATAAACACAGAAAGAAAGTCGCATGTATTCAGTGTATTATTTTATTTTATTATTTTTACGTATATTTATAACGATGGTATCAAAGTTTCCTTCCGCACCACACACACATGTATTTTTGAGCGTATGCCAACGCTCAAAAATTAGCTATTGTGCTGCCCCTGTCCAACATTTCATCCCCGTGTAATGCGCGGGACCTTATAAGCATACTTTCTGCGTTTTCTTGAAAAAAATCATGTGAAGGAACATTTATTATGTCACAAACTGATTCCGGAATGACAAACTGGTTTTAGACGTGGTTATAGTTGCGTCACAATCTACTGGACGTGACAAATGATATCATGTGGGCCAGAGATAAGAACGCACTCTCTATTCTAGTATTATTAGATTTTAGTAAGGCGTTTCATAGCATCATTCACGATGTTATCATGGCTTTATTACACTATATGGGCTGTGGTGAGTCCTGCACAGGACCTACACAGTCCTATTTGTGCGACAGGTACCAGATGGTTCGGTTGGGTAATCAGAAGTCCTCCCCGTTGTACATCCTTAGGGGTGTGCCTCAGGGGTCCATTCTGGGACCATTGCTGTTTTCAATTTATACAAGTATGTTCCCCAAAAATATTGACTTTTGTAAATCGCATATGTATGCGGATGACAATGCTGCCTTATCAAATACATATAATATACTTACTCCCGCAAACATTCTATCTTTAATAACCCCGACAAAAGCTGTGTTGCGTTGTTAGGAAGGGTGGGCGACGTTGAGAGATGTGGGGATCGATTAAAAATTACTTTAAATAATAACACTATACCAGCAGTAACGAAATCAAAAAATTTAGGCTTAACCATAGATAACACTTTCAGATATAAGTCTTACATATGAAAAATTATAAGCCGTGCTTACTTGAACTTAAAGATTTTATACTCTTTCAAATCTATCTTCAATATTAAATTACAGGGGATGCTGTGCGAATCATTGGTGTTGTCGTTGTTTAGTTATTGCATGCCTGTGTAGGGGCTCTGTGTGAATGCTGTTGACATGAAGTGAGTGCTGAGAGTACAAAACGCCTGTATGCGGTACATTTTTGGTACCCGCAAGTATAATAGAATATCACACAAGCTCAAATTTTTGCGATGGGTAAATACGTAAAACCGAGTTACTTTACATTGTCTTACCTTGTTCCATAGAATCCTTGTGTTTGAGTGCCCACCGTACTTATTGAAGAAAGTCAGGTTTCGCTGGGACGTGCAAAATATTCATATAAAGAGAAAAGGTTTGGAGAAACTGGCAGTATTCCGAATGCAAAAATGAGCCGTGTTACTGCTGACGTGGAACATGCAGATGCCCTTTCGCAATCAGTTGCATTGAAAAAAGTTGCTCTTGGCTCACACAAATCATTAATAAAAATTAAGAAAAGTAAGGGCCTCACGTTGCTTTCCCAAGGGACACCCGACGACGGCACAAATATATCCCATACATGGTCCAAACAAGTAACACTCGTACGATCCGTGAGATATGATTCAAAAAATTGTGCTAGTGTGGAAACAAAGCCAATTGTAGATAGTTAGAAATGCAGAACATATTACCTTTTACTCTGTTTTATTTTATTTTATTATTATTGTAGCTTTGCTTTTTTTTAAATATTATAAGTTAGGATTCATTCAAATTGTAAGTTAGTTGACTTCTATATTATGTTTTTTATTTCTAAATTGCATAACCTTAATAATCAGGTATGTCCAAATAATCTGACAATAGCTTGATAATTTTTCATTATCTTTTTATCATAAGTTTCCATTTTTGTGTGTGTCTGTTTTACTCCTTCTCGTGATCTGGCTATAGGATCAATTTCATATGCATATTACGTAATAACTCCCTAATAATAATTCTTACAACAATATCGCTTCGAGTTAGTAACAGACCACGCTTCATACCAAGTAGGGAGTGATCATAAATACGCTAGTCAACAACATTTTTACTCTAATTAAACAATATAAACAAAATACGAATAAATCGAAAAGAACTAGTATTTGCTTAGCTCTGATTACGGAGAATATGTAGGTTGAGACTTGTTCCGAAACTTCAGACATGTTATCATCACTCGTTCACTCAATGAGCGACGAATCTGTATTATCATTCTTATCTGGTTATTTGTTAAGCTCTAAGTACACCTGTTATATAAGAGATGCTATAGAAGAGATGAGTCGTGTTGACGAGTTTAATGAGCCTTTAAAATAACGGAACGGCATCAGAAATTGTATTGAGACTTTTATTTAGTTCCTATTTGTGCATATAATCTAAACAAATTCTGTCATGTGTGTGGTAAATTTACTCCATTAAGACGTGCGTTTACCAACAAATAGACATTTATGAAACTTAAATTACTCGCGGGACGGGTAGACGCAAGGGGGTGTGAGTAAGTGACGCTACACGATATTCGGTTTCATTCACAGCGCTTCGGTTGTATTCATAGAATATATAGATTAAGGAATACTATAGATATATATATAGATGGGAAACATATCGCAGTGACCTTGAGTTTGGTGGTAAATTATAAATAAGTATAATCAAGATCACTTCAACATTTAATTTAATTAATTGTTATTTTATTTGTTTCATCATGATGTGTATATAGATATTTATTAAGTGAATATTTTGGCAAATTATTTTTTATTTACGTTAAATAATATAAGAATGTTAGTATAATTTTTATAAAAGGTATAATATTTGAATAAGCATAAAATATTACGTGAATTATAACAAGAAAGTGTTTCCCGCACGAAGAATACTGTGACTGGGAGAGATCGACCGTGTGGCCCGGCGAAAACAATATCCTTCGCTAGATGCATTAGATGAGTCATGAATATGTAAACAAGTTGATATTTACATGTTTGTTTACCTTTTTGAAAGATTTTTAATGTGCTGCTTTCCTGAGTGGTGCAGCACTGCAGCTATGTATTTCTGGAGGTGGTATCGGTATCGTACCGAAGACAACCGGGCGTTTTTGTGAAGAAAAATGTCCATATAAATCGGGAACCGATGAGAAACCGGGAGTTGCTTGGTGTAAACCGCACTCAAAAGAGGAAAAAAGGAGAAGTAGGTGGAAACCTCTTCTTCCTCTTAAATGTTATATTAACTTAGAAGTTTATTCATGAATTTGAACTTAGAATAATTTTCAAAGAGATTTTACGACACTTCAACAAAAATTAGAACTTGTAATATTTTCCGTAATAATTTTACTGTACTTATAGAATTTTCCAACCGAAGTGGAACTTAGAATAATTTTATGAATTAGATATCGTTTTTAATTTGGAGTTTAATTTACATCGAGACTTGTAATTATTTTTGGAAATAATTATTTATGTTCGGAACAGTTTTATTGAATTGGAACTAAGAATTTTTTTTATTTTTCTAGAATGTTTTGTTTTATATGTAGGGTTATTACACCATGCATTACGATAAAGCATTTTAGTGACTGTAACGATCAAGTTGAATAGCATAATAATTTTTTTTTTATATATGAACACTTGGTGTTTTAATAAACATTTTCTTTACTACTGTACGAAGAATTAAGGTGATTTAATAATGTTTGTTATAAATGTGTATATAGTGTTGTACAAATTTTTCTTGAGTGGTGTTTTGTATTGGAATCTCAGAGTGAGGTAAAGTTTTATTTTATATATTTTTTTTTAAACGTATATCAAGTATATTTTATAGTGTTTGTGTATTTGATATTAACGTGTTGGGTAATAGATCAGGGATGTGTGCGATGAATTAAGTAGTTGTTTAATTCATAGCATGGAGTCCTGGTGAATCCTTAAAACACGAATTAGTCTTGGTGGTACTGCTTTGGGAGCGAGCAAAGGCGCCAGGCAAACTAATCAGGGCTGAGTTAATTAGTTAAATGCACAAAGACATTTTTTTTTATTTTTTATTAAATTCAAAATTTATATATATATACCTTAAGGGGTGAGCACATAGTAGTGAATGTTCGGGTTGTGTCCGACGAGTTGAAAAGCATACTCGTAGGGTGGCACTTTGGGGTACCTACCAGTGTGAATTTGCTTTCTGATGGTACTGTCTTGGGAGCGAGCAAAGGCGCCAGGCCGGAATAATTAGGGCAAAACCATTTCCTTAATGTTTATATTCTTGTAAATAATAAATCGCGTAATTTTTGTTATTCATATTCCAGTACAATTCACAGTATGCAATAAATTTTATTAAAGATGTTGATTGTTTACATGTATCTTTGACGAATATAAATCATGATAATCACGTTTATTTTAAAAATATAAATTTGTACTTGATGTTATTCTTTCATTAATGATAATTTGTTTATTGTTTTGACTATTTGATCATGACATGTATGATTTTATATGATGTTTTGAAATATTTAAATTTTTGTGAATATATTTGTGTAATTTAAAATTTTTTTTTCTTTAATACTTTCTTTTAATAAACTAGATGATAAGATTTATTTTTGCATTTTATTTTCTTTACCTGACCTGGTGATAATTAAAGAGCATTCAAATTGATTGGAGAGTTTATTTATATTTTCTGCCCCTGAGAGGACATTTTCTTTAGTCATTCTAAACTGAGCTAGTTAAATGTAAAATTGCCTAACCTACTATTTAGCAGAAAATTTGTTGAATGTTAGTCTAGCATAAGGCCTAGCACTAGGATGTATGCTTGATTCTTACTTACTTATTGATTGAATAATTTAAATTAATTTTATATAAATCTCAAATTGCAAGTCACAGCAATGTGTATAAAGAATGAGTACTTACGGAACTGTTGATGTTGTTGATGTTTTATAATAAGCCAATTTTCGCTTGCCCATAACTGTTATATTATTATACGCACTCGAATATTATAGATATATATGACATTTAAATGCCAGTTACAGTTTGTAATTAAACTGTCACTCCGATTCCGATAGATTTTCGTCTTCGCTGGGACCGGTAGAGATACCGTAAAGTGGGGATAGACGACGCGTAAAAACTTGAGTGAAATGTGTGTGACAAGGTTTACTGTTTAATGTTTTTTATCTTTAAAAATAATTACATAAATTTGATATTTTCTTTATATCGTACATCAAATGTGTAGCTAGCGCGTAGAGGTCGTTTTTTTCTTTTTGTGTACATGCCTTAGTTAGTAGACATTAATCAGATTCGTGCATTTTTGTGGTCATTTCTAAGACACATAACTTTTTTAAGAAAATAAATTAGTACAAAAACGGACCTTGAGATTATAAATTGATGCCTTTTGCATCATTAACCCAAATTTGAGATTCTAAAATTACAAGATGAGTTTGAAAAACGCGAAACGGCGATGCCTTAATTTTCGATAGGTAAACGCTCCTTTTAAATAAAGGTGAAAAGTAAACTCTGAATTTATGCCGGTCCTTTACTTCGGTGTGATAGTAAAAATCAAACTCACAAACGGTGGGTTCTACGCATAATATGTAATATATGAGCCAGATATTTGAGTTATATTTGGTTATCTGGCTAGACATTCTTTAAGTTTTGCCATTCCTATGCGCTGGAGAGAACAAAAGAACCATGTTTAATATTGCTATTTTGCGATAACAAGATAGCAGGAGTCATCAACCTTAAGAAACGAAAACATGTAGAGACAGTATCAACTTAAAAATCCTGTTCACATAAAGAACATTTAGCTCCTTGACGTGAGCAAAAACTTTATTAAGTGAATTTTAAAGAAGTCTAAATTCAATCTGTATTGCATCAAGATCTTCAAAGGAAAGTGTTTATAAACAGGGTTGCCTTCTGTAATACGATGTTGCACAAAATAATTCACAACCGTAATGTTGTATCTCTGATTTGATTTTGTGATGAAGCTAAGAGTAATTATCTTATCAATAGCATTTTTACACCAATGAGAGTCCGCAATTTTTGTTTTACCGTAAATGTATTTGTTTCCATATCTTTTTATATATTTCTACTAATTCTATACTATAAAACCAAACATTTCTTAATTTGTTATATGATAACTTATAATTACTGTGATGTTTGAAAATAAGATATTGCGAAAGGTATAGAAGTTTTCAAAAACGTACATTTAAATGATTGTATTGACGGTTTGCTTTTCAACTGAAGTTACAAATCTAGGTATGACTTCTCCAATTTTAAGGTATTTTAAAATTTAGTCTAAGCATAATGATAAACAATTCTTTACACAGAGCGACTGCGATATTTTAACTATTGTTAATTTACAAACTTCCAAACTTTTTATTTCATAAGTTTTAAAATTTTAATAAAATTTACTTATTTGTAAAAAGAAAATATTAGAAGTAACTCTGTTCGATTAATTTTAGTTATGCTACATGTAATTAAGTCAAGTCAACTCATATTTTTAAATCATATTCAGATATAATATCCTATAATTTTTGCAATATCGCCCACAGACACTAGAAAGTATATATTTTTAATTGATAAATTTTAAGTACTTTTCAATTACATATAAACAGTTCCATTTAATATTTTTTTTGGAATCTTTAACTTTTGCGAATGGAATGTAATTCTAAAGAACATGCGTAGATATGTCAAAATAAACATTTATTTCATGTACTGAAAAGATATCTCAACTAATTGATCTCGTAATAGATATTTCATCATTAATCGTTATTTGGTAGCAACTTTTCAAATGTTGTACAATTTTTAACGAAAAATCGCCATATTTCAGAAACAATTAAAAATCGACAAATAATTATAATAAATTATTTGCTATTTACATTATTAGATACCAAAAATGGACTTGGCCGCTTCGCTGGGACACCGGTGTATATATTTGAAGTTTTGCTATCCGTGAAAATATAATTTTTTACTATTGAATTTTGTCACATAACACCAGACATAAATATTTAACAAATCCATACTTCAAACAGTCGACAAACATGATTTCATTTAGGAATCATACTATAAAGATATATAAAACGCGTTTCCCAATTCATAGGGGGGACAGAACGACAAAAAATATAGAACCACAATAAAAGAATATTTAAAGTTTCTTTAACATACGGTAAAATTGTGATATAACTGTTTTGTCTGTGTTTAGTGTTATTTTTGCTAGATATATATATTTAAACTAAAAAAAGTAAACCAGTTATCTATTTAATAAAGAAGTAATTTGACACTGGTAGCAGTCATATAATAATACCTATTAATAACAAAAATAGAATTATAAATTATTTCGAAGTCATTTTAATGAAATAAATAATTTAATTTTCTTTTTGTTAATTTTTACCATTGAAAATATTTAATTTACTATCAGCACGTTTGAATATTAGACTAACAGCTACTTACCTCTCGAGGGTTACTTCGACGCTATAAGCACGTGGTCCTTTGCCGTCACCGACACTTCAACGAGTGCAACCTTTTCGTGTTGAATACCTGAACAACACTATCTCATATTCAGAGAGTCCTGGCGGCACACACACCGTCAGGCAATTTTACAATTTTCCCACTCCTTCCTGACCATGCGGAGTCAGTTATAGATGTCCGTAACATTTCACCCCCAACTTGTTGCACTGCTTTCCGAAAGTTTCCCATTTGTATCGAAACCTCTTTCTACGACACCTGTAGAATGTTCATCCCCCTCTCTTTACTAAACACGTACTACACGACATGCAAAACAAGAAGGTTTACAACCAATAATACCACTTTTGGGGGTGCGGGGGGGGGGGGCAGGAGATGAAATTCTTTTATCTTTTGACGTGCAAGACAAGATAAAGGACGAAAAATAAAATTTTGGAAAATGCTTGTGCATGTTTTGAATTCACGAAATGTTTGAAAGCCTGCCATGAAAAAATTGTCATCAAAATAATTTAGAAGCTTTTTCACAAATATCCGGTTTACTTTTTACGCATTTTGTGTGAACATTAGAGGTTCTTTATGTTGTTTAGTCGCTTGAGCTGGTAATGTTCAATAGATTCAGTGGATGGGTATTGTTATTTTTGCTAGAGTATTTACTTATATTTACTTTCAAATTGAAATTGGAACACTAAGTAGATATAAGATTCAAGTTCTATTGAAGATAAAATACATCATTCCAAGTTCGTATAGAGCAATAAATCTGTAAATCATTCGCATATGCGAGTACATTACATGTTAATTAATGAAGCAAATCGTTGGTATATAGAACACATAATAGAGGCCCTAAGTGAGAACCCTGTGGCACTCCTCATGAGGGAGTAAACCCAAATGACTTGAATTCTTTGTAAAACACATCATTTAGGCTATATGCCCAACCTCGGAATCGTTTTTCCCATTTCCTAATCTTATTTTTTATAAAAACAAAATTTAAACAAAAATTTCAGAAAAAATAACTTTCAAGGGATAAACAGTTATTTTTTCGAAATATTTTACAAACTTTTTAATTATATTTGACTCGTCATAGCATGCTTCAGAAAGCACCTAGAAATTTAGTTCTTGCACAAAAAATTCCGAAAAATAAGATTATTTACTCGAAGTATGAAAAATTGAAGAAAATGAATTTTCCAAAATGTACGCGAAAAACCGATTTTTCGGCCTTTTTGTAATTTCGGATTTATTTGCGAACTCAAAATTCCAACCCGACAGTGACATTGCATAAAAATCAGCTTCAGTTTTGTGTGTGTTAGAGTTCGATATAGGTGGTTGAATTTCAGTGGCTTGTTCTCCGTGTACTAAACAGCATGTGACAAATTTAAACAACAAATTTAAATCATCAGGCCGTCTGCTAGAGAAATTAAAACTTTACAATTTAGAGGAAACAACTACAGTTCCGGCATTAAAAAATAAAATAACTTAGGTATCCGTTATATAATAATACCCAAATAACTATTTAAAAAAAATTAAGACGTATGAGATCTCTTAGGTCCCACATAGTATATGACCTTATGCGTATATTTAACTTAGTTTTATTTTTGTTTTATTATTTGATTGTTTGTATTTCGTTTTATAGTTATAGGAAATACTATCAACTGCAATTTGTTATCCTGGCATTTTTGCTTTTGGATAAATAATATTCATAATAATAATGCTATTATTAATAATTGGTTCAAATATCTTCATAGCAAACTATTAAATCTATGATGTAGTTCAGAGCTTTATTACATTATGAATTTTCTAAAAGTTAAATTGTAAACATTGCTTTACAAGAATTATCAAGGATGAAATTTCACTTCTCCTTACATGATTAGTTTTAATTAATTTTCTATACATAATTTTTTCAGAAAGTGAAATAATTTTAAAGACTAAAAGAAACTAAATAAAAGAGGTAGCGAAAAATGTACATAAAATATTTATTATGTACAACGAATGCGTCGGACTTGGAAACTTCAACAATTTCAGAGATCCAGTGGTCAAGTTTATCGAATTAAAGAAATAACAATTTTTCACTTGGACGTTTCCCTAGGATAGCTCTAAATGTTCGACCAACGGAAGTTTATACAGTGAACTAACACGCGGTTGACCTGAAATTGATACACATAGGAATTCAAAACAAGAAAATAAAAAACTTAGGGGAATTCTTAAGTGGGTGGAACACCAGCAAATTATTTGTTAATAATAAATTCATATCGATATATCACTAGCAGTAAATATATTCACTAAAGTATTTACGGTTAGTGAATATTATTGTTAAAAATAGTTTTTTGAACCAATTACGCAGACTACGTCATTAAAGAAACAACTTTTAACGTTACCTCTTAAATCTCCATGTAAACAAATCGAAGTATTACTTACTTATTAAGCTATAGGCTTCGGCAATAGTGCGCAGTACCGGATTAAGGGAGGGGGAGGAAAGGGGGGCCACTGCCCCAAGGCGACATGTCAGGAGGCCGGCAAAATGGAATTGAAAAATTGATCTTTTTTTATAATTTTATAATGACATAAAAATATCAATAAAAACATAGAATTTAGGTATCATCACATCACACCACTCTCTTTTTGTATTGGTGGGGTATTATTAAATTATTAATTACAGAAAGTAAACTTAAATCATTGCTTTACGTAAAAGTAAAACAAGCGTATTTCAATAACAGAAGAGCTCTAATCGCGTTGATGTGATTTGCGGAATATGTTTCGTTGCTGAAAAACAAGCAGGTAGGTAGCAGAGGGGAGAGTGGCCTGTGACTGATAGTGATGATGGAGGCGGGAAAAGACATTGAAGGCTATGCAGAAAAGGGAGACAACAAAAATTGATCCTTCTGAGCCAGGTACTTGGCCAACTATTGAAAAATGTACTTACCAAAAGCGTGATTTTTTATGTATTGAATCAGACAAGCTAACTGAAACATTTCCTCAGTCTCTTGATTTTAAATCAACAGAGAGATAAACAACATCTTACACCCTCTCTTTGGTATAAGGTATTGTCAAATAATGAAAGAGTAAAAAGGTCATGGTTGACATACTGAAATATAGCTAACTATAGCAGAATCCCAAAGGAAAATGATGCATGGAGAGATGGCGCAAGATGAAGGAATAAGTTTCTCTGTCAGTGACGCTTTAAACTTTCTCTGGCCCGTAGGACAATTATTTGTATGGCCTGTTATACATATCACTTTAAGGGGTTAAATAAAATTGTCTAGTGCAATAAAATACCCATATATTAATATACGCATTTTTTTTAAATATATAAAAAACCGAAAACAAGTATGAAGGCCTATAACTAAAGCACTACTTTTCTAGCTTTTAAGCTTGAGAACTTGTCAATGACATCTTCAAAGTCGAGTTGTAACGTTAAATCAGAATTAATACATAATACAGACAAATATGAGAGCTTCTCCTCGATTAACCTATTTCTCGAGTAATTTTTAATTCTTTTCAAAACGCTGAAAGAACGCTCTGCGCTGGCATTGGATGCCGGTATAGTAAGATATATTCTCAGACCAATTTCGATATTGGGGAATGTTGATTCTATTTTTTTATCTCTAATCATTTCCAATAACTGTCTGGGGGTTGCTTCTGGATGACATTGAGCTGTTTTAAGAAAATCACAGAAATGTACAGACTCCTCAGGAAAATCATCATCCAGGTCATCAGGATAAAATTTCTGGAGACCTTGAGCACGTTCTTTAATTTCTCCTATATTTGCATCGGGTTTTGGTAATAAGAACAAAAACTGGAACTTTTCTCGCAATTCCGTATATGAACTTTTTCTACGTTCTAATTGTTGCAGGATAGTATCTATTATGACAAGGTAAGTATTGATTCTAAATCTCTCTCGCGCACTAGGGTTGCAATCATCAGCACCTTCATCGAATTGGTGCTTCCGAACTCGAATGCGAACTATTTTATAATCATCACAACGAGAAAGTTCTTTTCCAAGTGTTTCAAATTGTTCAAAAGAATTTCGAAGATCATGTATGTAGGAAAGCAACGAGTCGTAAAGCTGTACAACTTCAACTAGGTTAACATCAACTTTTTGTAACGACTTGTTTGTTCGGTCAAATCTTGTCAATATATCAGACCATAATGACAGTAAAATTCCCGTCTCCAAGTCGGAAAATTTAGACGCTATACCATCAGCTTCGGCTCTGGTAGTGGCCTTTTGACATTGATCTTCGGATATTTCCTCCAGTGTTGCCTTAAAACTCATGAAATTCAACTTAAGAGCTTTACAAGCATCCGCTCTAGCGGACCATCGGGTAGTTGATAGCGACTTTGGTAATAAAGCGCTGATATTGAACTGCTTTATGTTTTTTTGTAAGCACTGCCATCTGTGAGTTGACGAAGATAGAAATACGAAAAGTTCTTGTACAAACATAAAAAAAGACGTAGCGCATAAACAGCATTCGGCCGCTGCCACACCTACTAGATTTAGGGAGTGCGCAGAACATGGTATATATACTGCTTTATCATTTCTTGATTTTATTCTAGCTTGCAAACCTGAATACATTCCTGCCATATTACTCGCATTATCATACGATTGTCCCCTACAATCTAGTATGTTAATATTATGAACATTCAGAATTTGTAAAATGGACTCTTCCATTTCTTCGGATTTATGACCAGCGTTCTCTACAAATGTTATGAACCTTTCGACAATGTGGGAGTTAGGCAAAATATATCGATAAATTATAGCTAGCTGATCAGAATGGGAAACGTCTGGGGTTGAATCCACAATCATTGAGAAATATTTTGCTTCTTTAAGATCACTAATTATTTTATCGATAATTTTCTGTCCCATAATGGAAATGAACTCGTCACAAATGTCACTTGAAAGATAGGAAGTGGTTCCTTTACCTTTATTTCCCCGAGTTTCTAAGTGATTTTTTAGGACTGGATCAAATTCCGATATTAGCTCTAGACATCCTAGATAGTTGCCATTTTGTGGAGATCCTAACCTTTGATTTCTACCACGAAACGGCAATCCTCTAACAGCCAAGTGTCTTATAACAGAGGTTATACGAAGAAGAATATTCCTCCAGAGTACTTTCTCTTGTAAATATACCGATTCTAAATGAGTATCTATTCTTCCAATATGATTACGTCTATTAACAAAATATCCACTATTCTTACGATGAAGCAAAGAACGCTCATGTCTAGCAGTCCGAAGTGATATATTTTTCCAATCAGAAAGTCCTGTCGTAAATGCGTTATTGGGATATGTTTGGCCACGGTCACAAAATAAGAGACAGTGAACACAAAATACCTCATTTTTAGTCTGGGAGTAGAATAGCCAATCACGACGTTTGATTTCTCCATTGATATGCTTTGTAAAAAACATACTTTTGGAAGCATACCAATTTCGCCCATCGTAGAATTTTCTTGAAGAAGAAAAGTTCAAGTTATTTATATCCTGAACTTTCAAATGTTCTAAAATTAATGGCATAGTAGTTTCATTAATTATTGTCCATGTGGCTGGATCTGAATAATCCATGAGCATAAAATTTGATTCTGGATTATCATTTGTCCTTGGTTCTACCTCAACACTCGAAGGGAAGCTGTCACAGCTTGGAGTATTATCATCGTCATTGCAATTTTTGCTAGGTTCTACAAAGAGAGAAACAAAGTACAGTTGTGTGCATAAAAAAGTCGTACAGCAGCTATAAGGCTGTTTAAGTCAGGCTTGTCAATCTTAATTAAACTTCTTTCTGACGTTGACAAGTTGTGTCAAAATTAAAATTATTTTTATTATTTGAAAGATCATTATTCTAATGTGCATGGTATATGGTGATACCAGTCTCCAGTACGATTTTCACAAAAGTTCGGAATGTATACGTGTACTACTTATTAATGAAATCTGGAACATCATAGGCAGGCTTACACCATAAAAACCTTGTACGACTTTTTACGCACACAACTGTACGTATTAGACATATATGTAGGTAACCATAGTCATTTAAGTGGAAGAAAAGAAGCGAATTTTTGCATACGCGGAATTCCAAAGTGTGGCCAGAATGCGCCTTTATACTTACTTTTCATATTGCTTTACTATAATCAACCTTAATTTTTCTTATGAACACGTAACATACCTACTGTATTTTTGCGTTATCAAATTATATATATTTTTAATAGAACAAAAACCAAACGAGCAAAGTGACTTTTGACCATATTTTTGAATCTTACTTATACCTACATAACAATTTGCAAAAATGTCCGTCCACCCATTTTAGCTCAATATGACTAATTAAGAATGTCTTTGTATTGCAGAAGTTTAAAAAAACAGTTTTCAGTTTATTCAGAATATTCCAGAAACCGTTGCAATAATTTTAACTTATAGCTTCTCTATAAATAAATAACACGTAGAAGCTAAAATATGCATGTTACAAATAAATGAATATTTCATACCTATGGTACCTCCTTTCTTTTGAGTGTCAGAACTAATTTTTGGGCTAGTGCAGTTTGTGGTAGATTCTACTTCCATTATCGCATCATTATTGTCTGTAAACAAAATTAATATTAAATGCAATATTCTGAGAAGCTTAAATACTTCCACATCACAAATTATACCTACGTTGTGCTTGTGCCGACGTAGTCTCCGTATTATTATCGCTAAAGAACTGACTTATTTTCGGAACTCTCTCTAAAAACTTCTTCCTCTTAGCGTCTAATTCTTCCTGAATTTTTTTTCTTTCATAACCACAGGGTCTTTTCTTCATCTTTCTGTTTTTGAACACCTAAAAAGTAAATACACCAAAAACTATCTTTAACGGAAAAAACAAACTATCCGAAATTAAATATTATGGCTTTTTCTAGTCTTACCTTTCTGCTTCCACCAATCACCCAAAATATAACATTCAATTTTAAGAACTGAGTAATATGGAGACGATTATACAGGAATTCGTAACGCCGTAAATGACACTTCCCACAATAAACTTACTGTACTCTCTATCATTTAATCATTTGCCGGGACCACCCGAGACTACCGTGCCGAGTGCCGCGAGCCATCGTCACAGGCATATAACCTAGCTCCACCCACCGTCGGGTCGGCGTAGCTACGTTCGCGGCAATTTCGCGGCGAACACTGGTGGCGCGCCAACTCAGTAGCTCAGCTTCAGGATACAAGGGTAGATGGAGAAGTAGTCTTCTATTTATATTTATATTTTAAAATTATACCAACAGTAGAAAAAGTAAAAGGTGATCTGTCGATTGGCCTCCCATTTTAAATGGCCCGTAGGACATGACCTAATTGTCCTAACGGATAAAGTGTCATTGTTCTCTGTAGAAGAAAGTTTTTACCATAGTATGAAGTAATCGATGTGATATATTGATCCATATGAAAGATAGAATGCAGAGTATAAGTGCACTAAACAAGGTCTTTTCTTTTCTAAATTGTAAAGATTTGAAAAGCTTGAATGACAAGGAGTTAACAACTTGCGCTACAAACTTAGCTAGTAAATATCTTGAAGATATAATTAAGGATGAGTTCCCTACTGAAATCCTAGTTCTTCGTGACCAGTTACAGAATTCAACAGTTAATTTTGAAGACATGAATCAACTTGATATTCTAAATCTATCCAAGAAAGAGATTTGACTGATGCTTTCGTAGATGTGTGCGTAGCCTTGACGGGGTACTTAATGCTCCCAACTACATCAGCACGCTGCAAGAGGAGTTTCAGCAAACTCAAGACAGATGGATGAACCTCGCAATACTGTCTATAGAAAACCAAGTAGCTAATTCAATACATTATGAAGAAGCCATTAAGAGTGGCACTTACCTACTGCAACTGTGTGAATTGAAACTATGCAACTTGCATTACTAGCGGCAGAAGCAAGTGGTTGTGAGTAAGTGTAGCTAAACGAATTGCAGCTTCTGTCAGGGCGATCCGCGTCCGCGATAGGAATGAGGTCTGCAATAGCTCACCGATCCGATAGAATTGCGTCTTCGCTTGGCCTGGTGAGGACCCAACAAAGTGGGGATATATATATATAATAAAACACAATTGTTTTAGTTTCAAAAAATTATAATGTTCACACACTACATATTGCTACACTACTCATGAATGATAAAATATTGTAATAGTTTATTTATTAACTTGATCCTATCAGCATAAAATTTTTAATGTTCTTATGAGATCTTGCAGTGATTTACTTCTTATGCTCTGATTCACCTCTTATTTAGTTTTGCTTGGGATAAGGGCAAGAAATTAAACAAGATGTCTTAATCTCAAATAAGAAAATATATTTACATTCAGAAATAACGATTGTTAATAACCTTGTCTTTTATAGATTTTTCTTCTATAATTAAAAAAAAACATTTATACTCACTTTAGAGTTATATTGTTTGTGAAATACTTATGTATCTATGATGATAGCTGAATGAATATTCATCTTGTTCTTTTAAATTTTAAAATATTATTGATCCTAGTTAATTTGTTCATTAATACGATGCCGTCACTATTTTACCAAAACATACATTCTCACATAGTGCTTCAGTCATCTAGAATCTTGCAACGTGAATGCTTTGAAATTGGTTCATACTAATCGCTAGCTGTAAACATTCTCACATTGTACCTCTAGGTGCTTAGCATTTGCCCGTCAAAAACATCCCCGCTTATTCGTATTAATTTATTTGAATTAAGGATGTTGCGACCTAATGGTCTTTAACGGTTCCACAATGATTTAGTGGTAACTCGTTTCTGAAGGACCAGTATACTGTGGGTATACACCGTGTTTTTCTTGCAGTTAGGAACACTCACATGAACACTTCCTTGTTGTTAAATTAATACTTTTATTTAAACTGTACAGATGATTTTGAATTGATTTGATAATTTATGATTAACAAAATTATAAGCACTGTCGCGATTGTAGGTACTATTTGTTGCAACCGAGTATGTAAATACTTCGTGAACTCAATAGGCCTTCCAATGCTATCGACTGTCTTGTGTGAATTTTAAATTGGTAATGTTTACTGTTCAACGGACTCAATCGTTCTCTGCTTAAAATTAAAATATTCGCCCTCTACAAAGTTTGAGAGACAATAAATGACGTATTATTTCTGTATCACAATACGTTTGGTTTTTCCTACATTCCCTTATCACAAGTGAGAGGGTCTAATTGCATATTGATGGTAATAAAATAGTCCTTTCAATATCTATTCAGATATGAAGGTACAAATTGTTTTATTGTGGGGAAGTCCAGCTGTAGAACTATTAAATATCTATTTGAAAGCATGACTATGAATAAATTATAAAATAAACAGATTTAATGATGCTTTAGAATTACCTTCCAATAATACCTATACAATGCAATATAATTTGCATTTTACTAAATTAATAAACCTTATGAAAAATAATTATTAAATTTGGCTTGGCTTAAACAAAGGAATTAAGTGATTATTTGATACTTAATGATGCCCAACGATCTACTAAAGGCAAATATTCTCACATAGTACCTTCAGCATGTTTAACACCATTAACTATTCTTTTTATTATATCATGAAAGACTGAATATCATTATTAAACAAGAGAATATTCATCTGATATCCATTACATTGAATTATTTTTATCTCATGACTTACTTCATTTCATCGTACATTTTACCAAATTCTATCTTATTTACATCCTCCATCTTAAAATTAATGATAAGAAAAGAAAATTAACTGAATAAATTTGTTTTAAAGGAAACTAAATAAAAATTGAACTCTAGATCTTAATACAGATTATCGTGAGTTGATAAGTAGTGCATATCGACCCTACTCTCACATTCGCTATATCAAATTTATTAATCGTTTACAAAATTAACGTCTTTACTGCACGAATTACAAACTTAAAATCTACAGGTCTAATCCTGTTTTTCCGCTTATATATTAAAACAAATGCCTATCGACTATTTTAGCGCCTTTCTTCTTCAATTAAGTTTTAGGTTGGCATCTTTTTCAAAAACGTTCGTGGTAAAATTTTCTTGTTCGTTTTCTTTAGGTTGTCACATAGATCATCTTGACAGTTACACACTAATGACGACACTCCAAACTGTTTGTTATTAAAGTTTTTCACAAATTTGTTGAATGCCATCTTAGGTAAGTATATCTTTCCTTTCTTCCTCTTCATTGTATTTATATACAAATGCATTGCCTTTTTCATCATTTGTTACATATTTCTTCTTACCATGTACTAATTTTATTCTAATTCATCTTTTAGGAACTCTTCGGTCTTGTAATACAGGAAAAAGTTGTATACGATGGGAATTTTTCTTACCGGGCTCGCACTGCGAAGAACGGTCGCCTTCGTCACATTCTCCCCGATTTCTAACCATGCTTTTACTCAGGTAAAACGTCAATTTGTAGAATGCTATAAACAACATTAACATTGTATTTTTCTTTTGCAGGTGTTTAAACCACACATAACCATTTCCATTGTCTTTGAAACCTTTGTGCTACCCATACAAAAACTAACAAGTGTATTTTGAATTCATATTGTTATTTACACAAGATATTCTTATTTACGATCTAACACTTTCCACTGGAAATATTATAACATCCTTTTTTATTTTTTTATTATTATAAAGAGTACGTATCTAATATATTTAGTTTTATTTTTATTTTTCTTATGAATTGGTACCACTATTCATGTTTAAATTTATATATATTTAACTATTACATACCAACAACTTTACATTTTGACAATAGAATTGTCCTTGAATGTTGGCAACCTATTGTACTTGCAAGTATCTGTTTTTAACTAATACTTTTTTTTAAATAAACGATTTTAAAAATAAAATTAGAATTCTTTTTTCTTAATAACTAAACTAATTCTGAAGATTATTATTTTCGATAATGTGAAGGTCACAGCAATATGTTTCGCCACACTGTGGCTTCATCAGGTGGACAAATATACCTAATGAAGTCACAGTGTGGCGAAACATATTGCAAGTTTTCTCAAGATCACATCTAGTTTTAAATTAATTAAATACTATTTTATTTATTTTATAATAGTCATCATCAAACAGTACGTATTGTATATAAATATTTATTAGGTTAGGATTTCAGTAAATCTCTATTAGTTTAAGTAAAACAATGTAAGAAAGTTATTATAATTTTTATTCATAAAATTAATATTAGAATAAGCCCTGTAAAAGTTATGAATATTTACATAACTTATTATTTATCCGCAACTTCAGCTTAAAAAGATATGATGTGTGAGAACGTTCGATGGATAGGCCAGAAGTAAACAATATTTCTTCGCCAGATGCTGTCTACAATTACGAACGTGTTTCTTTTATGTCCTTTGAAAAATAAAACAAGGAAAATAAGAATCAAGTATCCGAACAACATAAGAAAATGGTGTCAAAATCACAATGATAGCAATAAAGAGAGTTATAACCTTATACATCAATGGCAGTAAATACTTAAGTTTTATACTGTAAATATTGTAATAACTATTAGGATAGTGCGAAATTGCCTAACCCACATTTTTGCAGAAATAATAAGATCCCAGAGTAGCATAAGGCTAAGTTTCTGGGATATATGCTTGAACCCTCATAATTTTAAGAATAAAGAGTTTTATAAATCCATTACGCTATTAATTTGCAAGAGGCACAGCAATATGTAGTGTGTAAACATTATAATTTTTTGAATCTAAAACAATTGTGTTTTATTATATATACAGTGTGTAAATAAAGTAAGGAATAATATTCATATTTTGTTTATTATCGCTGTTTTGGAGAAAAGCTCGGACAGGTCAATTTTATTTTGTTCCTCCGGATTTTATGGATGTCAATTATTTTTCATTGGTTTACTACTCTGGGACCTATGACGTCAGTACATTTTACTTTCTTATACGTAGTATAAGGAAGTATTGTGATGATGAAAATTTTCGACCTCGAGCTTTTTGCAGATGTCCACGTTTTGAAGGCCCCTGATATCGAAAAAGTGGTTTTTAAAAAATGTCTGTGTCTCTCTCTCTCTCTGTGTGTGTGTGTGTGTCTGTGTGTGACCACGATAGCGGTCAAACCGCTGGACATATCAATTCCAAATTTTGTATTTACGAATATAATCTCCCTCTTGAGAACTGATTAGATTTTGAGCAAAATCGGCAGACCGGAAGTAGTAATTTACTTTAGTGAAAAAATCGAAATTTGCAAATATTTCGTCAATTACTAAGTTTAGACTAATTTATGAATTCATAAGTATTTAGAACTTAATTTCCAATATCTTTTATATAAAAAAAAATTCAAAATTCGGACCGGAAGTATCATTTTTACTCTTACCGAATAACGATTTTTTGCAAATATGTCGTAAATTATGCATTCTATATACATTTATGAAGAGTACAAAAGTATTTAGAGTTGGATTTGGAAATTTTTTTGTATAAATGAAATTTCAAAATTCGGACCGGAAGTAACACTTTCATACGTATAAGAAAGTCGTGTTGTGTCATTTTACTTTCTTATACGTAGTATAAGGAAGTATTGTGATGATGAAAATTTTCGACCTCGAGATTTTTGCAGATGTCCACGTTTTGAGGTCCCCTGATACCAAAAAAGTGTTTTTTAAAAAATGTCTCTCTCTCTCTCTCTCTCTCTCTCTCTCTCTCTCTCTCTCTCTCTCTCTCTGTGTGTGTGTGTGTGTGTGTGTGTGACCACGATAGCGGTCAAACCGCTGTAGATATCAGTTCCAACTTTTGTATTTACGAATATAATCTCCCTCTTGAGAACTGATTAGATTTTGAGCAAAATCGCCAGACCGGAAGTAGTAGTTTACTTCAGTGAAAAAATCGAATTTTGCAAATATTTCGTCAATTACTAATTTAAACAAATTTATAAAGGATTCAAATGTACTCAAAATTAAATTTGAGAAAAATTGTATTAATAAAGTTTTTCGAAATTCCTACCGGAAGTAGGTCTTTTACTCTTATCGAAAATCAGTTTTTTGCGAATATCTCGTAAGTCATGCTTTCTAGGCAGGTACATTACGAGTATAAAAGTATTGAGAATGTACTTTTAAATATCTTTTGTATAAAAAAAATTTCAAAATTCAGACCGGAAGTACCACTTTTACTCTTATCGAATAGCGATTTTTTGCAAATATGTCGTAAATTATGCATTCTATATATATTTATGAAGAGTACAAAAGTATTTAGAGTTTGATTTGGAATATTTTTTGTATAAATGAAATTTCAAAATTCGGACCGGAAGTAACACTTTCATACGTATAAGAAAGTCGTGTGGTGGCCACACCTCATTTTTTTTCTGAATTTAGCAATACCGCATATGTGGTATTTAAAATTAGTAGTTATAGAGATACGGAGGATCATAGGTATTAAAATGACAACAATAATTAACTTGAAAATCAAAAGAGCAAATAGTAATAATTTATTCTTGGGTAGATTACAAAATTTTGCATTAATAAATGTTCAAATTGCAACCCATTTGTTTCTTGGCAATGATAAAGTCGGAGTTGAAATTCTTCCAAAACATCATCTCTCATTTCTTGGTCGATATTTGTGCACTCTGACACACAGACTAAACAACCCAGACCGGCAACTACATGAAAAAAATATCGAAGATCTTCTATCCTTGTCACACATCAGTGAACTTGGTACGAAGATGGCGCTAGTAGGGTACTTACGCCGATTCTGGGACCACCACCCCCCACTCCTACTACCCCCCCCCTCCCCCCTCCCCGCAAGATAGGTAGAACCCTCTACCAACCCAACTGATGTGGCGCCCCCTCGCGGTCGCCAACCCAACTAAAAATTACAGATTTCATCATTACCAACCCAACTAAAATTACAGATTTCATCATTACCAACCCAAGTGATGTGGCGCCCCCTCGCGGCCTCCAACCCAACTAAAAATTGCAGATTTCATCATTACCAACCCAACTAAAAATTGCAGATTTCATCATTACCAACCCAACAAAAAATTGCAGATTTCATCATTACCAACCCAACTAAAAATTGCGGATTTCATCATTACCAACCCAATGTGGCGCCCTCTGACGGCCACTAACCAAACTAAGAAATGGCAGATTTCATCATTACCAACCCAATGTGACGCCCTCTCACAGCCACTAACCAAGAAATGGCATCTCTCATGATTACCATAATGCAGCATCCTCCCACGGTCACTAGCCAAACTAAGGTGACGTCAGACAAAATGGCGGACCATCAAGATGCTCTTTGTTTCTAGAGAATTCCCGAATAAATTACCAGGCTTGCTATCGCGCTTCTCAACGTATTTTAAACAGGTCTAAACATGTTTCCAGCGGAAACCGCAACGGCTGTCTGCTTCTGTGATAGCCGCATGCTTGAAATGTATATCCTACTTATAAAATAAAATAAAACAAACAATATATTTTTAAGAAAACAATTTATTTATTATTATTTATAAATTAACAATATTATTTTAAATTAACAATATCTCCAAGCTTCATGAGCTCAAAGTCATAGTAAAGCGAATTATAGCTAATATGTAGCACTTCCATCATAAGGAAAGCGTTAAATGAATTACAATGATCAACAAGTAATTTTGATACATTCGTATATAAATCTCCAGTTAATGCCATGCAGGCGGTTAAGATCATTTTATAAAATGTTATGAAATTACTATTTACTAAAAATTCTAATTTACTCTTAATGAGCAGTCGCAAATTAAACAAATTGCTATAGGTATCGGAGGACAATACCAGTTGCTGATTGCGACTGCTTAATACAATTACACTAGTATCTCTAAATGTTGACGTTCGAATTTGATGATTCGGACTGCAACCTTCCGTCTTACAAAATTCTTCCCACTCGTCCAATGTGAAGAATACGCAGCTTGCAGGCGATCGAATCTGGATGATGGGCACGAATCCAGCCGCCGGACTAAGGCCGATATTCACCCATTTCGAACCGCATTTGTTGAGGAAGTATGATGACTGCCCAATCAGTTGTTTTTCCTTAACGATATTATCATCAATCATTTTAAGCGAATCGCCAATAAATTCATTATAAGTTTCTGAAAAGAATTAAAAAATATATAGATATAAGTTTATGTACATAATAATTTTGTATTCTTACTAGCTTCCATTTTAATCTTAGAGGTTAAAAAGAATATGTGTGAACTCGAATGCAAACAAACTAATACTGATTTAGTGGGAGAAAATTACAGTGAGAAGCAAACAAAAAAGGGTGGGGGGTACTTACCCAATTTGAGGCGGTAGAGCAGCTGCACCCGAGGCATGTGCAGCGACCATCTAAGGAGCTGGTGAGTCGATTTTATAATGCCCCCAGGCGAGAGTATGAATGCCATCCTCATCAATCCGACGTTTATCATCGTGAGGTGATAGGCTCAATTTATTTTGCTTGACGGTATAAATCTCATGTAGTTTGATTTGAAAAAGATTTTGCTCTCTTAATAAAATATCATTGTTCAATAAACAGTGCTTGTAATCTGCCAGACTAATCTCATCCCGTACAACGTTCTTTTTAACACCCTTAACCTTTTTAATCTCCCTACCCTCAACCTCTAAGGCATACATTTTTGCGCGCAATCCGACAAATTCACTCATTATATTACCCGCATTTTCGTCTTTAAATAAACCTAAAACAGCCTTGTTTTGAGGTGCTATGCTGTAGACATTATTTGCCGAAAAGTTCGATGTATCGAATTTTGATATATTTTTTTTCATGTCGCTGTATATATCATCTGTCTCTACTTTTAGGATAAAACTATCCGTATCCATATAACACAGACGGACCTTTTCTGCATACACGCGTCTCAAAAAATTGTGGAAAAAGTCATACATCAGGTGCTTTGATAGCTCCAAGACGGAGAAGCCGATATAAATAGGTTTATTATATACGACTTTCAGCTTCCCCATCTGGACAGCCACAAAGTTTTCGGAAAAAATACTAATACTTTTAAAATTCGGTTTCGCGATTAAACTACCAGCCCCGCGACTTTTGCCATGGTCCTCCCAACGTGTGACCAATTTGACTTCTACTCGCTTGTCAACATTCTCCATGGTTTTACCATATACGGAGTTGTTCATAAGCTTATAGAAGTCCTTTTCAAAATCGTTCCTAGCATGCTGACGTAGGCTGGTGTTTAGGTCGATATAAGTTTGAAGCCAGTTTGACTGGTTGAATTTTAAAACGCGGTGAATTTTGGTGATTTTAAGGCCGAAATGTAATGCTTGCTTTAACGTTTGATAGTGTATGACATATTTCTCTTTGTTCCGTAAATTCGCGATCAACTTTTTATACTGAAATTTAGACGTGGGAGGCACCATGTTTTCGGGCAGAAAAGGAAGGTCGTTATGCTCATCGTGCAAAGTTACAGGGTACGTGACATCTACCTCCAAAAAATAGCCAATCGGCGAATCATCAGCGACCCCAGATATATTTAGATTGTCAATTTCATCCTGACTAGCCCAACTGAACCCACCGAATGGTAGATACTGCGACATTGCCCACCCGTACAAATTGTTCGCGTCCCAATAAGCTAAATACGAGCTAGGAGCACTCGCATCATAATTAGGCATATACTTATTATTTGCCGTAGCGTGCCGCAATGATACTTGACACAACCCACCCCTGATACTCTGCTTAACAAAATGATGCATGTCGATGTCTATGAGTAGCTCCAGCTCAATTTTGGTATGCTTCAACATAGCATCCCAAGACAAGCCCGGGCTGGTGTAATATTGAGCCGGATCCAGACTGTATGTATCCCGACAAATTTTCCTGAAATTTTCAAAAATATCTGCCAAAAGTAAAACGTCTGATTTTAAATATAAGTTTGAGTACTCTAATAAATTTTGACATCCAAACGTATTCCATACAGTTTGCGCATGTTGATATTCAACATCCGAAATATCAACATTCGTTAATGAATTAAAAAAATCGCGTTTTGTCGGTAAGGTCGATTCGTTCAATCGCCCAAAGGTATCTATGTATTGATAGGGAAATACACCCTTCTTTCTAATTAAATGGAAATGTGAATCTAGTGGGAACGCCCGCCTAACATTGACAAAGTCTTGCGGGCTCAAATTTTGTGCAAGCTTATCGATAGAAGACGCCATGAATCGAAAACTATCTAAAAACCGTAGTTTTATATAAATATTTTTTTTCTCGCCCGATTTTTTATCTGTGTAGTCACCAACCAAAACTTTCGCGCTGAAACTGATATATCTTTCTTTATTAATAGGAATTACGTCAATATCTAAATTTTGTTGTGCCAAATCTCTTAAAAATAGATGGCTATCATACCCGCTCAAATTGTGAAAATAGATAGGGACAAATTTCGGAATTTTGAAGTTTAGATTACAATTAGAATGAGCGGCCCCTCGAAACGCTCCCGTAATGTGGCAGTGATCTCTCACTCTATCTCCGTTGAGAGACAGCTCACAAATGTGGCAAATCACGGCCTCATTATATAATTTTCGCTCGCTATTATTTAAAGTTTTCATCGGCACGATAGTCTTTAAATAGTTTTCATAGATTAGCTTAACATCTTCTATCAATTTTTGGACAAACACCGTTGAGCAATCTAAACCGGCATACGTGACAAATTTATTCAACTTTGCATCAAACGAACATACAATGTGATATGCAAAACTATATGGAACGTGTTTGAATGTTTTATTTGTATACGAACTAGCTGGATCACGGCTGCATGTGTGAATCGGTTGGAGAATACTTTCAAAATCCGCATAAACGACGAACGGAACGGACATTTTCTTATGGTGACTATCGAAACGTAAAATGTTTTCGGGCAGCATATCGCCAAATTTTGTTTTACGCGCGTCGGTTGAGGGTAGTACCGTATACACATGGTTGCAATCGTGTTGTTGATGAGCGTTTAATTTTTCGATGGTGCTGAAATTAATTAAACACCCATCGCAGATGTGAGCTTCATGACCATGTTTATTGATTTGAGATGAGACTAGCCTGGACAGATTTTTAATTAAAACATAATGGGCTCTTTTTCCATCATCAATTAGGAGTAAATTGATGTGGATATCTTTTCTGTTTTTCGTGAAATGAATTGGCCCCACCACCTCATGATTTTTTGTTTCATCATTAATAGCCAAACCGTAAACGTTAATACTTAAATTGTTCATATTCTCAATTTTTGAAATATCTTTAATTTTAACCGGGAATTGAATACCTTCTAAATTTAGGACGCTGGAGTAATGAGGATAACTACTAACTCTCTCTGCATGTATGTTTGCCGGGTGGAGTGCTGCTGCAATCGACCAACACAAGCATGCATCGTCCGAGTTCTGAATATTGATGCATGCTTTCCTGCTTCGAATAGAGGGAGGTAGTTCCAAATAAGATGATCCCCCAAGAGGTTGGTAGCTGTTGATGTTAACCTCTAAATGCGAGACCATCTTAAGTGTCCAATTGCTCCCCCTATCCGAAAACTCTTCAGCTTTCGATTTTATGATGGCAGCAGCCTGATCAAAAACGTCCTCTAAGTCTGAAGACCCGGTGACAATGACGTACCGAGTATTGAAGGACTTTAAGTCGACTATTTCCTCATCAGCTACGGTTTTAGCATAATGAGCAAATAGCTCTAACTGTACCTTAATACCCGATACGACCTTGGCCAGAACATTGTTAATCAGGCCGCACACTTTCATTTTCAAATTCGATAAAAAATTTGTGATGTCAGCACTCTCATCACCTAAAATTTTGTAACTCGCGACCCGGCTTTTAAATGAGGAATTAATTTTGAACACTCCATCCGGCAGCATAAATGTATTATTATTCAAATGCTGCTGTGTGCGAAGATGCCCCCTATACAGAGAATTATTAGGGAACATCAACCCACAACAGCTTCTCTGAGGCGCATCTCGACTGGTAGATGGCGCAGCATCCACAGGTCTATTAGAACTTGTGGATGGTGTAACATCTACTTTAACCCTCTTCTTAGACGGTCCCGCAACATGCTCACATGTATCCGCACCCTCTCCACAAATACCGCAAACAAAATTGCGGTGGAGGGTATTCACATGCCGCTTCAAACTATCCCGCCGGCTGAAGGACTTGCCACATATGATGCAATTCATTCTATGAAAAACAAATTAAAAATAATTAATATAATAAATTTAAAAGAATAAAAAGCTATTGAAACCCAATTTTTAATATATCTAAATTGCTAATTTATTTGAAAAGCTCCTCGCATATGAATTGATATAAAATACTAATTATAGACCTACATATATAAAAATAATATTTTAATACATAAACTTTGACTGATACCCGTATATTTAACTAAAAATACTCTTATTGTTCAGAATTTATTTAAATTATTGAGAAAAACAATTTTTAAAAGTTCTATAAAATTTTAGAGTAGTAGAAAAACTATGATCAGCGTATATTTAACTAAAAAATACTTGTATTATTGAAAATTTATTGATAAAACCCTTTAAAACCTTATAAAAATTAAAAAAAGAAAGAAAAACCTTTAAAGAACCGTATGAAATAATCAACTTAATTATATAAATTTACGAACCTAAAAATTGAAAAAAGAAAGAAAAGCAATATAAAGAAGCTACTAAATACAAATAAAATACTTTGAAGCACCCTGGATAATTGTATATAAAAATAATATTCAATAAAATATTAATAAAATATACACCATTAAATTATTAAAAACAGCCTTATAATTGATAAAAACAATTTTTAAAAAGTCCTATAAAATTTTAGAGTAGTAGAAAAACTATGATCAGCGTATATTTAACTAAAAAATACTTGTATTATTGAAAATTTATTGATAAAACCCTTTAAAACCTTATAAAAATTAAAAAAAAGAAAGAAAAACAATATAAAGAAGCTACTAAATGCGTATAAAATACTTTGAAGCACCCTGGATTAATTGTATATAAAAATAAAATATTAATAAAATATTAATAAAATATATATCATTAAATTATTTAAAAAATAACCTTATAATTGAGAAAAAACAATTTTTAAAAGTCCCATAAAATTTTAGAGTAGTAGAAAAACTATGATCAGCGTATATTTAACTAAAAAATACTTGTATTATTGAAAATTTATTGATAAAACCCTTTAAAACCTTATAAAAATTAAAAAAAGAAAGAAAAAACAATATAAAGAAGCTACTAAATGCGTATAAAATACTTTGAAGCAGCCTGGATTAATTGTATATAAAAATAAAATATTAATAAAATATTAATAAAATATATACCATTAAATTATTTAAAAAATACCCTTATAATTGAGAAAAAACAATTTTTAAAAAAGTCCTATAAAATTTTAAAACTAATGTAAAATATTGCAAGTTAATATTATATAAATTAGGCTTTCTAAATACCTTGTAGTAAAACACAAACAAGCACTAAAAACGATGTTGACTGTTCGAAGATACTGATTATAATGAAATTAAAGATGTCTATCTACGCATATATAGATACTCATTCGTGACGTATACATCCATCTGCGTCAGGTTCCCACACCAATTGATACGTTAATCAATTAGAGAAAACCCTTTTTTACCACACGCATACGTATATGCGTGTGGTAATTAGCTGCGGCCACATTCTGGTCCCACGCTCGGGCTGTGTTTTAAGGAATGCACTTAAATTTTTCGGTCTCATACCTGCATCGAATGGAGGTCGTCCGGGTGATCCTTTTTTAGGGCAGGCGATGGTTAATTAATGTATAAAAAATCTCTCGCTTGCATACCTACCTCGGATTGGCGCCGTCTCGGCGGGCCTTTTATACATGTATAGACATGTTCATACGTATACTATTTTGCTATAATATTATTATTAATATGTATAGGTGGATTGAAATAAAAATAATAAGGTTAAAATAATTCTTTATTTTTTAGATAATTGCATAGAGTTATAATATTATTTTGCGTGCATATACATTCTTCATTAGTTTTATTATTATGATAAAAACAATGATTGACATTTTTAATAAGCTTTGGTACATCATTAAAATATTCCAAGTTAATTATGTCAATATCAACATATTGCTTAAGTAGCTCCTTTTTTTGATGCCCTTTAACATACACTCTATTATATGAGTTACAGATATTTTTTAACAAGTTAATAATGTCCTTAAAATAAACATAACCAGTAGAGTATTCTATATTTAAATAATTATTTTCAAGCCATCGAACGGTCCTCTGGTCTTTCTTCGATAATAGATGGAATTCAATGCTAGGTTTAAATAAAAAATGGATGCTCCTTTCTCCGTCACTTATGCTCATCTCTTTTGGATCGAAATGTTGAATCGCATAACCTTGTATGTCTATAATAAGGAATGATTGAAGTTGATCTCTAGTGTCAATTGCACCTCTTTTAGCCATGATGTCTCGCGATTGACTGAATGTTATATAATTTTCTTAACAGTACCTGTCAGTGCACTATATTCAACGACACAATCTTGTAAAATTAACAATAAACAAGAGGTGTCCTCGCTAAACGTCTCCTGGCACTGCATCTCAAGCTTAACATCGACGGTGGATGATTTTAAGCTCTCATTCTGCTTCGAACAATCTATTACGTAAAGTGCTGAATCGTGGAACTTCTCGTAGCTCATGAGAGGTCCCCGAGTGCTTCCATAATAGCTCGATTGAAATTTTGTGTACATTAGATATGCTTGGGCATATAGTTTTTTACTCATATCTATATTCATATCGCTATATGGGTAATATTCTGAATTTAAATGCAATTTAATATTTGTGATTGAAGCGTGATCAAAGCCTGATGCATCTTGCTGAAAATTATCTTTTCTGTTGCGTTGAAACGCTATAATAGCATATCTGGGCTTCTCTTGATTAGTGCTAGTTTTAACAGGCCAAATGTCAGTTTTCGTTGCACGCAAAGCTGGAAGTTCATATAATTCCCATTTACGAAATGTTAGATATATCGGTTTATTGGTTTTAAGGGTGTTTAAGAACTTTAAGCGTGTCTGATCATTTACGCTTACATGTGGCACCCGCCATTCAATCTTTTCAATCTCGATTGAGGCCTTTTTTGTACCATCAGCGGTCTTGTTTTGATAGCAGTTTTCATCCGTTTTACTTCTAATTAGGACTAATTCTTGACTGACGTTAATAATAACCCTCCTGTAATCGGAACAGAAGCCTAAAAGCATGCTCAATGGAAGGCATGCGTTGAACTTGTTATTGGAGAGTGTTGCTTGCCGCTGTGCGAATGGTCCCCACCCAGCAATCGACAACATTCGACTTTCATCTTCATTATATGAAACTAATGCTTTCATCGTAGAACTGATTCCTGGCTTCATTGCGCGATCGATTTCTACACCATTAAGCTCATATCGAATCTGATCAAACAAAAAAGCGTATGCATTGTTTGTTAATTCAGGTAGACCCGTACCATTATCATCAGGTTTAAATTTCCCCTCTATGTATATATAACTCTCGGAAGGTAGTGTGTATATATCTTGATTTTGAATACTTATGCGAACTTCATCATTTAAGTTGAAATTGTGTGTTCTCGGATAATATGTGTGATACTCTTCTTTCGTTATAACTTCGTCAAAATGCACACCTTCAAATATTGATAGCTTTTCCTCCATTTTTTACTCGAAAGCCTAACGATTGTAAAAATATTATATTGGCCGATGTTAACTGCTTGAGTTTAGATGTTGAAGTGATCTTCCGTTGTGGGGGTGAGGAAGTTATATAACGTTTACGAAATGAAAGGCCCATTATGAAACTCTTTTTAATTCTAATCTAACAATGATTTGCTCGCCTCTAAAGTTTACGGCATCACCATCTTGATCGAGCAGTGTTAATGTGATATTATCGATACGCTTAGAATTAATTGGTAGATATATTGTATGCTCGGGCGCTATATTAATCGAAAACCCAGCTTCAACTTGTGGAGAAAATTCGTAGAGCGTGTGGGATAAACGACTATCGTTGTAGGCTGATGTTGTGATATTGCACTCAATTCTTATTGTCGACACTTTTATAATATTGACAGGTAAATCCGATTCATGTTTTTGATCGGCTGGTAATAGCTTCCCACTAAAACCTAATATGCTTCCTATAGAGTCTCTAGGTCCAAAATTTATTTCATATTTGCTTTTAATTTCACACTTTATTGTTGTTTGGTTTGAGGGATATTGCACCTCTAGGCATCGCATTCATCAAGAAATCGGCGATATCACTTATCTCATAAGATCCTGTGGGAATTGTAATAACTTTGTCATTATCATAATAAAATTTGTTACAGCCCTCTACAATGTTGGGAATCGAATTGTAGCTATTAAATCCTATTAGACCCAGAACATATTCATAGTGGGGATTCAATTCAATAGGCGGATAATAATCAACAGAAAGCACTGATTTTGTGCCCTTCAGGGTGAAAGTGTACGACATGACTAATATATTGATATATGAACATACGATTATATATTATTTAGTAGGAATTCTAAGCATAAGTGACCACAATTGAATGTATTGAAATTTTGGTATCGTTTATGATTATACATTATTTTATTAGGTCCCTTTCTATTAAAATATTCTATCAATTCCGGTGGAGGCTTTAAATTGCCAAACGAATCATAATAGTATATATTAGAACCTCTCTTCTTATAACAGACCCAATGTGTTCCCGATCCTTTAATGCTATCCAAATTAACGACTGCGCTTTCATTTTTGTTGGGTGATTTTGGTAAAGTATCCCTCATAAATACACCTCTAAAATGGTGAATATATTTCGCATATTTCAAAATATCATGATCGGTTAATGCTCTTTGAGGCAGTCGACTTATTAGTTTTTTGATGGTTTTAGATATAAACCTAAGCCTCGCTTATATGGCTTCAGATATAATCCTTTACCTTTTAATGCGATAGCTTCCATAGTTTTATTATGCCTTTCAGCTTCCCGTAATTGACTTCGAGCCGCTTTCGCTTTGAGTACTGCTTGTGTTATACCACTTACACCGCCTGCCAGTGAGCCGAGAGCGCTTAGCCCGGCGAATATTGGTATGAGTGGCAATACGCCTCCAACTTTCGGTATGGGGATTATTCTGGGGGTTTTAATATGTTTTCGACCTCCAGCCTCTTTGATTGCAACCTTAGCTGCTGCCAATGATGATTTAGCACCCTGTTTAATATCACCCCCGAATCGCTTAAGAGTCTTCTTAACATTGGTGCACACTATTTTTTTAAAAGTTTTTTTCTTTAAGCCCATACCAAATTTTCTTTTGGCCTTCATTGCGTTAGTCACCAACCAGGCTGCTGTCTTTTCTCCAACACTTGCGTCTGCTGACTTTACACGATTCCAAGCTTTTTCTTGCAATATCAAATCTGCCTCGTGTCTATCTTTTAAATCTTTATGTTGTGAATATGCGATATCGTGTTCCCGACAAGCCGCATCCAATGGATTAATGCCGGGATCACCTCGTGCTAAACGTTTCTGGAGCTTTGTACCAGGACCACAATACATGTACCCACCTGGCAGGTGAAGCTCTATAGGCAACTTGTTGATTATCGAGTTCACGACACCTCCGCCCTCTTTAAAAGTTAGCATCGAAATGAATTAGCTTTATAAACATCCAACAATTTATATATAATTCATTCACCATGAGACTTGTGAAGCAGAAGGATGCACTTGAAATAATCAACTTGGATTTGGACGTTGATGAAAAGGGTAAATTTCGGAAACATAGCAGCCTACTACCGAACTCCATTAGAGCGCTACTTTGTGGTGCATCAAACTCTGGGAAAACAAATCTCATGCTATCGTTATTATTCAATGAAAATGGTCTCAAGTTCGAAAACGTATACATTTATTCCAAGTCTTTATATCAAGCTAAATATAAGCTGTTGGAGAATGTTTTAAATAATGTTAAAGATGTGAAATATTTTCCTTGTAAGGAGAATGATGATATAATAGACCCCATGGAGGCTGAGAGAAATTCGATATTCATTTTTGACGATGTGGCGTGCGACAAGCAAAACAATATTAGAAAATATTTTTGTATGGGTAGACATAAGTGTGTTGATAGCTTTTATTTATGTCAAACTTATACTAGTATTCCGAAACAGCTAGTTAGGGATAATGCTAATTTTTTGGTATTATTTAAGCAGGATAATACAAATCTACAACATATTTACAACGATCATGTTGGAGTTGACATGTCATTTGAGCGGTTTAAATCGGTTTGTGGTGAGTGTTGGAAAGATAAATACGGATTCCTGGTGATAGACAAGGATAGTGATTTGCATAATGGTCGTTATAGGAAGGGTTTTGATCGCTATATATGCTGGTGAATTATTCATTTTATTCAGTTAATATATATCTGTCTGCAAATAATCATGCGCAGGCAGGCAGTTAATAGTAGAAAAATGGATTATGAGAAATTGAAGCGTGATATTATTAAGGCGAGTAAAGTTATTAGGAATAAGTATATGCAATTGAAGCTTAATCGTTCCGATGAAGATTATTTAATACGAAAAATGTTTAAGCCCATTACTGAGAACCTAGAAGGTTTGAACACAACAATAAAACAGGAAACACAAACAATTAAGGAGCCCATAATGAATATTACAAACACTTTGAAAAATAGAGGAAAGCTGATAAAAAAACAGGAGATAGAAAAGAGCTCTTCGATTAATCCATTCGATGAGCAGTCTAATCCATTGGTGGAAGAGGATCCGCATTCACATAACACGTTTTATGGAGATCTTAATCCTTTACCGAGAGAGTTTGTGCGAGGTCTTTTTCAAGATACAAGCAATGTATATGATACAACGTATGGTGTTACATTCGAACCCGAAACAAATAGATTGAAATTGGGTGGGCATACATTATATCTAGATGGTAAAGACATAATAATCAATAATAAGCTGTTTACGGGTTCTCGTGGTCTTTATGAATTAATATTTAAAACTAGCCCAAGTAGATATAATGAGGAGGATTTATCACATTACTATGACATTTTACACGAAACTAATGTGCATCGCAAACTGTTCCAACCCAAAAATAACTTGAGGGGGACTAGAGGCCACAAATGGCGTGAAATAATAAAACCTCTTCTTGCTAAATATTCCAGTTCGACTTCAGAAACATGGTCTGGCGGACATATAGGCAGCATGCTTGTTTCCAACACCAATGATAGATATCAATATGTCTATTGGGACGACATAAACGAGCTCGTGGATCGTCTTAAACTTTTGAAGGCCTCTCGGGATTCTGGCAATGAAAGTACCCATAATGAAATGCAGTCGATCATCGAGGAGCTTAAAGAATGCGGCGTAATTGAATAAATATTTAATACTATCATTCTTTTCCTCAGTATCGTCATGAGTGTAGACAAATTTGGCCGATATCTTAGCAGCGGTAAAGCTAGCGTTAAACGTCAAAAGCCATCTCTGCCATTAACAGAGGAAGGTGATGTTGATATTGGCGGTAAACGTATTTGTCGTGTAGCAGATCCTATACACGATCAGGATTCTGTTAATAAGCGTCACCTATCTAGAATACTTGGCGTAATAGATCTAAGGATTGATAATGTGGTGAGTGATATTCAAATAAAAATAGACGCCTCGAATTCCAAAGTGGCTGAGGATATTAGTGATATCATACAACATATGCAAACTGCTGTTGAGAATAGAATCGAAAATGAACTAGACAATTTAAGGAACAATCTCGCAACGAACACCTGGGTTAGTGACAAGATCGATAAAATTAAGAGGGAATTGGATGAGAAGTTGAATGCATTTAAAACTAATTTAAATAAAACTGTTAATTTGGATATATTTAAGGGTATTGTTAATGTTAGTGTAAATAATGTGCAACAGTCGATTAATGGGAAATTACACCAGATGCAAGCTAGTGTTGAGAAGAAGATTGATGCTAAATTTGATGTTTTAAGAAAAAACCATGCTACAAATTCTGAAGTTAGTAAGAAGATTGAAAAAATTAAGAAGGATTTGGATGGTGAAATACTTGCACTGAAAAATAATTTAAATGAGGGCGTTAACTTGGATACAATCAAAGGGATTGTCGAAGTTAGTGCAAATACTCTACAAGCTGAAACTAATCAAAAGCTGTATCGAATGGAAAAAAGTGTTGAGAGTAGAATTGAAGCTAAACTCAATGCTAAACTGGAAGCTATAAGAAAAAAACTTGAAAAGAAATGAGGGAATTCCCCACCACTGTCACCCCGACCGCTCGCAAGACCATAGAGACGAGACATAATTTTAATTCATTTACCATCGCATTGTTCTACCTACATGATGTATTAACACGCTGAACAATAATTGTTAATTATGAATAGTATTAAGCGTCATTTAGTTGATGAGCTGCATAGGCCGGCTCGTAGATTTTTTCCCAGACGTCGCTTCATTATTAGAGGGTTTGACGATGTTTGGCAGATTGACTTGGCCGAATTTATACCTCATGCACGAGAGAATGGCGGGTATAGATATATACTTGTGGTTATAGACTGTTTCTCGAAATTTTTATGGACTCAACCCCTTAAATCGAAAACCGGTCTGGATGTATGTAATGCTATGGAAGGCATTCTACAAGACACTCGACAGCCGAAAAATATACAGTCCGACAATGGTAAAGAGTTTTATAATACTCGATTTCAAAATCTCATGAAGAAATATGGTATAAACCATTATTCAACATATAGTACAATGAAAGCGTCTATTGCCGAACGTGTTATTCGTACGCTAAAGGGTAGATTATATAAGGAATTTACAATGAGAGGTAGCTATAAGTGGATAGATATTTTACCCTCCGTGACTGATACGTATAATAAAACAAAGCATCGAACAATTAAAATGCGACCTTGCGATGTGACTAAAAAGAATGAGAAGCTCCTGCTTTCTACTATCTACAATGATGTGCAAACAGCTGTGAAGCGGAAATATAAAGTTGGTGACATCGTGCGGATAAGTAAATTCAAAAGTGTTTTCTCGAAAGGCTATCTCAGGAACTGGGGTAGTGAATTGTTCAAGATTATTAAAGCTAATGCTACAAATCCGCCAACATATATGCTGGAGGATATGAATGGAGATCCTATTTTGGGTTGTTTCTACGAACATGAATTGCAGAAGACTAAACATAAAGATGTATATCTGATTGAAAAAGTATTACGTGTAAAGGACGGAAAAGCTTATGTAAAATGGTTAGGGTTCGATAATTCACATAATAGCTGGATTGAGGAGGATAATGTTTTGTAATTTTATTAAAACTGTATATTATGATTATATAAAAATAAAAAAAGTATTAATTCTATACATGCACGCATTTTTATTTAAGGTGAATTACATATCTGTATCCTAACATCCTGTATAAAGCAATATAGGAAGTTTTTAATCGTGAGAAGGTATAAACGTTCAGCTGCAAAACATTATTCTTATATACTCACATTAAAAATATGACTTCTATGTCTACGCATTTCTTTAAGTGAGATGCACTTTATATATATCTAAAAGGGGTATTTTAAGGAAAAAATGTTGGATGTTATATTCTCTTTATTTAATAATGTATATTACATATATTTATTTATAAAATTATATAAAGTGTACAACAAAAGACCTAATCATATATTTTTCCATATTCTCCATTTTATAGCTTTATTTTACTAATATTTGTTACCAGCGCATACATTTCTAAATCAGATTTGATTTTTTCAATTTCGGATATAAACCTCATAATTCTAATGTTCAACAAGTCTTTCTTCTGTCTAAGAACCCTCCGCCTGCTTTCAACGGACATTGTCGACTGATGTATTTCCAGCAAGTCTAGACATGTTTAGGCGGGTCTGTACATGTTAGCTACTTGCGAAACACTTCTGATGAGCGTATATAACATATCCACCACCAGTCGCGGCCAGCTCGTCATTATAGTCCAATTCAGGATGATTATATTGAGGATACCAATTCATTAACATCTTCGGTATGTTCTTGTGTAAAGTCAGTACAGTCGATGTTTCTATGTCGAATACGCAAATTTCTGCATGAAGATCTAAATCAGGTTCACATATATATTCATACTCACTATAAATGTACCACTTCTTAAGTTGGGTCATATTTGGGTTACAATATTCCAAAACGTTCATTAATTCATCGATATCGAAATATTGCATGTTTTGATATGCGAATGCCGCTATGAATAAACACTCGCTTTGCGTTAATTCCGAAGATAGTAACCAATCTCGCACTATGATAGGTATTTCAATACCATTAGCAGACAAAAAGTTATCAAATTTCTCGTATTGCACCGCCATTATACTATATAGAAGGTGCTACACTGCTTTGCAACTGATACTGATGATATTACATTCGAAATTCTTATATATTTAATATTTAGTTGGGGTAGTATCCATCAGGGGGTGCTTTTTATATTTTCTGCGCATGCGGCTATCACAGAAGCAGACAGCCGTTGCGGGTTCCGCTGGAAACATGTTTAGACCTGTTTGAAGTACATTGAGAAGCGCGATAGCAAGCCTGGTAATTTATTCAGGAATTCTCTAGAAACAAAGACCATCTTGATGGTCCGCCATTTTGTCTGACGTCACCTTAGTTTGGCTAGTGACCGTGAGAGGATGCTGCATTATGGTAATCATGAGAGATGCCATTTCTTGGTTAGTGGCTGTGAGAGGGCGTCACATTGGGTTGGTAATGATGAAATCTGCCATTTCTTAGTTTGGTTAGTGGCCGTCAGAGGGCGCCACATTGGGTTGGTAATGATGAAATCTGCAATTTTTAGTTGGGTTAGTGGCCGTCAGAGGGCGCCACATTGGGTTGGTAATGATGAAATCTGCAATTTTTAGTTGGGTTGGTAATGATGAAATCTGCAATTTTTAGTTGGGTTGGTAATGATGAAATCTGCAATTTTTAGTTGGGTTGGTAATGATGAAATCTGCAATTTTAGTTGGGTTGGTAATGATGAAATCTGCAATTTTTAGTTGGGTTGGCGACCGCGAGGGGGCGCCACATCAGTTGGGTTGGTAGAGGGTTCTACCTATCTTGCGGGGAGGGGGGAGGGGGGGGGTAGTAGGAGTGGGGGGGGGTCCCAGAATCGGCGTAAGTACCCTACTGGCGCTAGCAGCATATTGGCGCGAAATTTGAAGTGAGCATGTTTTTAGAATACGCTTATTAAATACGTTATTAGTTTGAGCATCTTATGTATAATTTTGTGGTGTTACATATTAAATATGTGATACGAAATATAAATATTAATCTTTTACTTACATGTATTATAACATCCCTCTTACGGTGACCTATTAGACACAATAAACTACTACTCTATATAAGATTAAGAGAAATATAATAATCTAATAAGTGAAAACTGTCAAGGAAAACATAGGGATATAATAATAATAGTTTTTATTGATGTATATACATTATACAATAAAACATAATAAAATTAAATTACACAACCAGTAATGAGAAGACAATAATAATACAAATCTTGTGTAATATGAAAAATAAAAACAAAACGAATATGTACCAAAGGGAACAAATTCAACAATAGTTCATTACTAAAATGCTGATTTTAAATTTGTCCCTTAAACTAACAGCAAATGAAATATATAACAGAAAAATCTGCAGGTGTAGGAAATTAATATTACAAGTCTATAGTATATAAAATTGATATTATACAGATTGCCAAAAATAAAATCAACAACAAAATAGTATAATACTAATACACAAATCAAAAGGTTTCAAACCAGCGAGGCAAAGAGCATGTCAAAAATGTTTATAAGAAATTTATACATTTCTTAGTAGAACGCCAATGGTTGCTTCCACAAATCCTATAATTCTCGAGGTTTTCTCCTGTAAAAACCATCGCCATTGCCTTTTGCCATATCCTTGCCTGAATTTAAAAAAAAAATAATATGCAAAAAGGACTAATATGATGACTAAGAAATTTTGTAATATACATATTTAAAGCACAATTGTACAATATTTATACTCACTTGTCGAGATTTGCAGGAAACCTGTGCATTTTGTTAACTTCATCTTGCCCAAACCCGCACACTAAACACTTGGACACCATATTTGTATCAACTTTTAATTAATACGATGTACGACAAAAGATTGCAAAAATATGTCAAACGTGTCAAACTTGAAATGTAGTTTTGAATGACATATAACCACAGCATAACAAACATTTCAATGACGCTAGCGCCATCTCATCTTCAAGTTCAGTGAATCTGACAAAGATGGTAGAGTATTGAAATTTACGTTTGCTAAACAAGGATGGGTACTCTGGATAAAATCTAGGATTAAGTTGCCGGTCTGGTTGTTTAGTCTGTGCTCTGACATGTCATTTGTCATCATTAGCACGCTTAATACTCTAAAACTATTAATTTTAAATACCACATATGGGGTATTGCTGAATTCAGAAAAAAATATACTTTTTATTTCTAACAAGAAAATAAGGAGGTTCCATTTGAAAAAGAAGTCGATGACGTCATAGGTCCCAGAGTATTAAACCAAAGAAAAAAAATTGACATCCATAAAATCCAGAGGCACAAAATAAAATTGACCTGTCCGACCTTTTCTCCCACACAGCGATAATAAACAAAATATGAATATTATTTCTTACTTTATTTACACACTGTATAATGTAATTTCAACATATATCTCCTTCCTCGATTACTAAAAGTGGGAATAGATAGGCTTCGAAAACACCAGTCAAATGTGCATGTAAATGTTTTCTATTTTAAATATTGTATCTTCAAATATAATTACATAAAGTTGAATTTTTTCTATATCCTTCATCAAATGTGTAGCTAGCGCGTGGAGTTCGTTTTTTTCTTTTATGTGCCAGCCTTAGTTAGTATGTATTAATCCAGTCCATGGATTTTATGGTTATTTCAAAAACACGTAACTTTTTTAAGAAAATAAATTAAACTTCTATTGCATATTGTTGCCAATTGGTAACTCAAACTTTAAAATTTCTTATCTATTTCGCATTACTATAAACTGTTCCTTGTATACATGTCGTTACCTCCTGGTAACATAACTGAATGTATTGGTACGCGCGTAAATTGATAGATGGTGGTAGGTGTTGTAAATGTGATTTTTATTTGTTGACAGCACATAAGCAAGGTTATAGTTGTAACCTTGGTGTGTTCAACTAGAAGTTTGAAGTTTTTATAGTGAAATAAAGGTAAGAACTGCTATAGTAAAAATCAAAAATGATCACATAAATCATCACTATATCATGTTGTATTTCTCAAATATGACTTTTGCATGAGGAAATCGAAACAATTACGTGCTCAACGAAGGTTACCGTTCGGAAACGTTATGCATTGGTTAAACATTTTCGTAAAATAAAAAATTATATTGATACATAAAATTCTTCCAGATAATGGATCATAAAACATTTTACGGGCGAAATGTTACGCAAAACTGTGCCATTCGTGATATCCCCTCTGATAGTGAGGACAGTGAGTTGCCAGATGACGATGACACCCCTAATGAAGAGTTATTGGTGCAAGCAGGAGTTTCTTCAAACAACATTGAAGAGAGTGATGACGAGTTCTCAGATGAAGATGACATTCCTCTAATACAACTCCACAATCAAGCCCCGAATCCAGCAAATCAAAAATCCGAGGGAAAGTAACTAAAAAACCAAAATTGAACTGGAAAAATTCAGTGACGAGTAAAGATGAAGCGGGTTACTGTTTTGTGGCAGTGAGTTACTTCCTGATGAAATTTTGAAATTAGATACTCCTCTGAAACTTTTTGGACACTTTTTATCAGAAGACTTTTTCACCGAAGTTGTTCGCCAATCTTGTGTATATAGCGTCCAAACACGACCCAAGAGACCGTTGTGCACTAGTGTTGAGGAAATACAACGGTTTGTGGGTATGATAATTTGGATGTCGATTATCAAACTACCTAATACCAGAAGCTATTGATCTCCTCAAACCAGAATTTCTCAAGTTACCAATGTTATGCCAGTAAATAGGTTCGAGGTAATCAAAAGTTTATTGCATTTTTCAGACAATAGTCAGAGTACAAGCAGTTTAGATAAAATTATGCCAGTTCTGGAAACAATCAGAAAAGCATGTTTGACCATTCCTCTTGAACAGCATCTGTCTTGCGATGAACAGATCATCCCGTTTAAAGGAAGGATTAGTATAAAAACGTACAACCCTAAGAAACCCCATAAATGGGGTTACAAGATGTGGGTTCTTATTGGGGTATCCGGTTTCTCCTACAATTTTGAATTGTTTGCGGGAAAGCGAGGCTATACAATTGATGATAATGAGCCTGATTTGGGGGCCGCAAGTAATGTTGTACTTCGATTGAGCAGACCTATTCCATATGACAAACAGCATAAAATTTTCTACGATAATTATTTTTCTTCGTTGCCGCTATTATCGTACTTAGCGAAACGGGAAATTCATTCTGTGGCCACAGTCCGCCAAAATCGATTGCCTGATTATCGAGGGCAGACAGAAAAACAAATGAAGCAAAAAGGAAGAGGTACCATAAATGAAAGCACAACAAAGTTTGATGGGATCGATGTACATGTTGTGCAATGGTACGACAACAAAATTGTCACTCTAATTTCTGAGTATTGTGGAAGCCGACCTATCACCAAAGTAAAAAGATTTTTCAAATCTGAAAACTGCAAAAAAGAAGTAGATTGTCCAAATATAATCACAGAATACAACCGCCATATGGGGGTGTTGATTTGCAGGATTCGCTAATAGAACTTTACCCGATGAAGCTAAAAAGTCGGAAATGGTATCACCGAATATTTTATCATATGATAGATGTTGTGGTGGTAAATTCTTGGCTATTGTATAGACGAATAAGAAGGCAACAAGGATCCACGGACAAAATAATGCCGCTTCTCGGATTCAAAACTCTTTTGGCACAACAGCTTTGCTCTACAGGAATTCGAGCATCTAACAAAAGAGGAAGGTCAAGCGGGTCAAACAATGGAACACCAGAACCACCCAAAAAGTCGCGAAGATACCTGGAACCGAGAGCAAACAATTTTGTTCAGAGTGACCATATTAGCCATTATCCAGAATGGACAATTGAACGCGAAAGATGCAAGCTGCAAGGTTGCAAGGGACTTTCTCGCGTGAAATGTCAAAAATGTCACTATTGTTGCAATTCCAAAAACAATTGTTTCTTACAAATTCATCAATAAAATTACATTTTCTGAACTTTAGTATTTTTTTAATCTTTTGTTTTGTTGTATGGGTTCATAATGTTACCATTTGGTAATCAAAATTAAAATTTTGAAAAACTTCAATTTTGCCGATCAAAATTATTCCAAACCCAATGTAAGTTATTTCAAAGGTCATTATCTGTTTGTTCAAATTTTTTAGACACATAATTACAAATTTCGATAATTCATGTATTAGAGGGTTAATACAAAAACTGAAGTGAACATCATTGTATCATTGTGTTTTTCTCCAACGGTTTTGGAGATTTTTCATTTTTTTTACGATAGATACGTTTTGCTAAGCACCGACCACCTTCCCCTCGCATTTCACCAAGTTTAGGACTAACAGCAATACCACTGCCATGCTGTAGCCAACAAAACACAACACAACCACTTGAAACAAATAAACTAAACTGTGTTAAAAACACGAACTCCTACATCTAAAAGCATAAATATAAATATTGATAATAATATGCTGTTTTTAAGTAAGCACTGTCATACGAAGAATCAACTTTTGGACATTAAATTTAATTCCCTTCATTTGGTTTCTTATTACTGACGTGAATTAAATAAGCATGGAGGAGTTGGTATATTTCTGAAAAAGGATTTCAAATTACAGTCTCGTGAAGATAGTAATCAGTTATCTGAAGTGGCGGCGGTAGGCGGTAAGAGGCGAATCCTCTAAAGGGCGCTGCAGCGTGGTCCCATTAAAGGCCAATCGTTAAGGTTGTTCGCACAGTTTTGCATCATTAACAACCAAATTAAATTCATTTCTTAAGAAACTAGATATCGCATTATAGTAATAAGGTTGAATTGTGCAAATAGTGTAAAATACGTATTTCATTGATATTTTTCCACGTCTTTTTAGTGAACTTCTAGAAAACGTATACACAAAAGACTAACAGTAACTGCAATTTATTTCTAGCGTTTCATAGTTTTATATTTTAACTTAATACCATTGGTGACTCTAGTTTAAGAGGCTATATCAGTCCCACTGTGTGGTCCGTTCATGCTGAACAATTTTTTACGGTTATTATTAATTTAAATTAAAAAAAGAATGGAAAATAAATAAAGAATGTGGGAAAGTCATTTTCGAACATTTTATTTAAAAAAAACATTTTTGTCTTTTAAATGAAAATAGTTACGGCAATGTAACTTACTTTCCCAAAAAGAGCATTTCTTTCTAGGTTTTCTCCCATGTTCTAATTTCTTTTTATTGTGACATTTTTTCATAAAATGCTTCTTAAGTTTTTATTAAAAAATACACCGTGCGCTGGCGCCCTATGCGGTGAGTCGATGCACTAGAATGAAGTTCCTAGTTGTAAAAAATGCCGTATGTCGGGTTGCTTGAAATATATTGAATATATTCGCGGACTGTAAAATGAATGCGCCTACGTACTAAGACCAGCGATATGAAGCGATTACTGGTCAACTGGTAAGCAAATAAATTTCGTATATTTGTTTCTTGCATTTAAATTCATTGCCTGAATTTTTTTTTGCTCTTTCTAAATTTTCCTGTGGCTGGTGTTTATTTAATTTTATTTAATTTGTAATTATTTTAATGATATTTGCCGGAATTAATTAGATATTAAGTTTTATTCTGCAATAAATATATAATTTTTTTATTATTATGATTATTAACTGTTTATGTTGCACTTCTTATAATTTCTTACCATGATTTGAGCGATGTTTTAGAGAAAACTAAAATCTGACAAAAACAATTCAACAGTGCCTATGTTTCTTACAAAATGTAAAAATATTAAATTCTCTAAGTAGCGCATATTTTAGATAATTGAAAATTATATTCTTCACAATCGACACTGATATTGTTAATTAGTAAAATTAAATTATAAAAATTTCACTGTCGGTATGATACGAACTTGGAGGTTTGTCGGATTCTTCGAAGTAATCATTGATTGGAAGCAAATTTTAATACTACAATTTACAATCGATTGTTTTTCATATTATTTTGTTTTATTAATATCTTACATTCACTCCTTTCCACACTGCTTTAGAGGTTGAATGTAAAGCGAGTCTTTGTTCTCATAGTATCCCCAGTAGGCCTAAACCATGTTTCTTTTTTAGAAAAACAGATGTTCACAAAAACATAGAAAACGTAAAGGAATAAGCAAGTAGCCAAGTAGTCCCCTGCAAATTACTCAATGCCATTATTTATGTCGTGCCTTTTGCAGGTGCAATAAAAAGAATAACTAATTTCTTGACATCCGCGTTTTGTCTAAACGTGTGACAATCAGTACTAATTGTCCAATTAAACGCCCTTACCTAATCTGTCGATTTCTCAAAATGCGAGGATCAATAATTTCAGGTAGTAAAGCAAGAAAATGGCATTACTCTAAATTAGTTACATTTCTGTCCAGAGTTCGTTATCTCTTTGTATTATCTCATGCCAGACACCCTTCGGAGTCCAAACTATGAAATAACATAAATTTTTCTTACAGTTATAGGTATTCAACTATCTCTGTATTTTGTAAATATAATGATGCCTAGTTTTTAAACGTGATTCAGCATTTCGACTTTCTAAAAATGCAATTAACTTTTTTCCGTAACTTCAAATGGAGTCACTTCGCGAGCCTTGAATGGACAATTTACGTCAGTAACCGAGTTTTAATTTGCAATTACTCCATCCTGAGATGCCGCTAAACATCTATATATAGCATGATAAAAAGACCACCAGAATCGACTTTTAGGTTTGCCGAAATTTCAAAAGCTTTTACAGTCTGCTCTTCTTGTTCATTATCGTATCGTATCGCAAAAATTCCTGTAAATTCTTGGTATAATAAAGCCTTTGCCGTATTGGCCGTAGATGTGGTTTTCTTCAATATAATTACCTTGCCAAAATTTGATTCCGTTAATCTGTTTACCATCATTTCTTTCCACAATTTATTATCTTTTTTTCCTCTCCTTAAATTTTTAATTTCATTCACTCTTATGTTCGTAACTATCTTACCGAAGGTGAAATGTTTATAATTCAGTTTTGCTAATTGACAATATCAGTGAACGTATCAGAATTGATATTGTAGCGGTATCCTAGTAGAACTTCGAAAAACGACAATCTTAGACGTTCACAAAACAAGACGTGCTAATATTGAAACGTAACAACATAATACAATTGACGATGTTAAAAATGATTCCGACTCATGTCTCCGCTGTGAACCAGCTGGTTAGTTCGAAGAGTCCTGCACTCCTCCTAACTATCTTACCGAAGGTGAAACTTTTATAATTCAATTTTGCAAATTGACAGTATCTGACTCGATTGTGAAAAATATAATTTTCAGTCATTTGAAATATGCGCTAATTAAGGAATATAAATATTTTTACATTTTATAAGAAAAACAAGCGCTGTTGTTACATAACATAAAATTGTTTTTGTCAAATTTTAGTTTTCTGTAAACATTGCTCTATTATTAAAAAGTTTCAACATGTAAGGTAAATACAAATTAGGCCGAGAAATAATAAGTAACAAGTAAAATTTCATAATAATAATAATAACATATATTTATTCCATACCAAGAATTAAAATCTAATACATTCTCGCAAATATCATTAAAATAATTACATAATAAAGCCGATATCTGAATGAATAATTCGTTCACTTGACAAATAAAAGACAAAATGGTAAAAACCGCAAAAAGATTATTTTCTAATAAATCAATATTATCAAGCTATAAATCATAAATAAGTGGCAAATTTAAAATATATTTGCTTGAAAGTTTCTTTTATAAACTAGTTTAATATATTCGTTTATACTAGCGTAATAAAAAAAAGTTTTATACAATCTCAGCTTGTTACAGTTGGCCAGGTATACCTTCCATATCGCTGGTATACATTACATGGGAGATAGGGAGCGATTTTACTCCACTACAAAATTTTCTTACGTTACAATCGCCCCACCACACAAACGTTTAGGTGTCTGATAGAAACAAGCATTTACTTCCCTCTTCACACCGCAAAAACCGTAGATGGTAACCGACTTGCTGATGTAGGCTCTTAAGCAAGTGCGTAGTATGAGCATTAAGAAGTCTTACGTCTAAACCGATTTCTAAGTATCGTTTTGATAGTCTGGGTTCTTAGAATTTAACACACGTTTGCGTTTTCGACCGATATATACCCAATTTTTTCATCTATAACTATATAACATAGTTTTGCAAGACAGCATCCTAAACATCTTTAATTTCTTTCTTTAAATATATAAATTATACATTTCTATGATTTACTTTTGGTTTTCATTTATATGATACAGTAATTCAGTAATGTTTCCAAAAGAGGTATTTAGATCTCAAAATGGCAAACGTAAAGCACTTAGAGAAGATGAATGCGAAAAGCAAAAGGATAACACAAAGAAATTGTTAAACTCATACTTTTTGACATACGTGAAAAAGATTTTGACATTTGTGAAAACACTGAAGAATAACATTTACAACAATCATCCCATCCTGTATGTTTCGTTTGTTGTAAGAGCTGACCAGCCGCCTTCATATTTGCAACCTCATCTGCTACAAATAATAAAGCTTTTTCTTTAATTTTATCGTGCTTTTCATCCCATAAAAATTTCAATAACGAAGTTACGTTATCTAACATGAATTCTGCATTAGTTCTTTCGAGGCTCTTAGATGCGAGTAGATGAGTAGGCATTGCCATGTCACTGTCCATTACCCCAATCAAAACATTTACACTATTACGTCTTAGTTTCATCTACTAACACTCAAATATGTTTATCGTGTATGTCATTGTCAATTGAAGTCTAAAGTTCATCGTACATCGAGGACAAATAATATTTTCTCGAGGTGGTTTCCGTGGGCACACACAATTACTACTATATTTACCGTTAGCACAATTTAGTAAAAAAAATGAGTAAATTAAGGAATATTACAGGCAACTAGCATTTTACGTAGATTCTCAATAAATGCTTTGTGTCGTTTATAACCAATAGCAGAGTCAGCAATACGTGCTTTATGTCTATCCGACGACACATATTTTACTACGCGGGTTTTCTACTCACTACGACAGTAATGCCACAGCATTGGAAATCTTGCATTGGAGTTGAATACAGTCAAATAATAATAATAATAATAGTCTTTATTGTCCAACAGTGCAAACCATTTATAGGACATAAAAAATATGAGGAATTACAAAATAGTTAAATACTAATCATTTAAAACATATCTCTATATAATTTGTTATAATTAGCTGACATGTGAGAAACAGGAGACTTAATTAGTATGTTGGTCCTAGCTCTTGGAGTAGCAATGAAAGTGAAATGGCCAGTATCTCGAGCCGGCACGTTAAAGTTCATTTGAGCAAGTAGAGAAGGGGAATCAGTTCTATTTGTTAACAAGTCTAAAAGAAATTTCGCACTGTAACAGTCATGGCGCACGACAGAGATTGAAAACCATGGTATGCTAATAAACTTATATAATCAACATCATGACCAGGATAGGTGCCATTTATTTTATATGACAAATATTTTAAGAACCTCCTTTGAACGCGTTCTATCGAAATCTGCTGATGTATAGGTAATGTGGATACCAGACAACGGATGCATATTCCAACTTACTACGCACTAGGGCGTAATGTAATACTTTAACACTGTTCAAGTTACTAAATGTACGACATGATCTCAAAAGAAATCACAGAGATTTAGAGGCTGAAGAAGAAATTGTCGATATGTGTTGCGTGAAGGTTAGTTTATCATCGAAGAAAACTCCTAAATCCTTGATTACAGACTTTCTAACAATAGGTGTGGATTCGATGTATATTGTTACAGTAATGGATTGGAGCTCCTTGTGTAAGAAACAATTGCACATTTTTCCACATTTAAAGAAATTAAATTTAGATTACACCATTCTTTGATTATATTGAAGTTAGTCTGCAGTTTGACACAGTCAGCATAATTGTTAACCACCTTATAATTCGCAGTTAAGCTTTTCCAATAAATCGTTAATATATATATTGAAGAGTAAAGGCCCAAGATTCGAACCTTGGGGGACACCAGAGGAAATGGAAATGATATTGGATGAATGCCCATTATAAAAAACATAACCCGTTCTATGTGATAAGTATGACGCCATTAATTGTACAAGGGATGAAACGAAGCCAACATGATCCAATTTTGCAAGAAGCAAGTTGTGATCTATGGAGTCAAAGGCCTTGGAGAAATCAGTATATATAACATCTACTTGCATGCGCTGATCCATTGCACTCGGGAGATATTGCGCAATTTCGACTAAATTTGTAATTGTAGATCTTCCAGAGACAAATCCATGTTGATGTAAAGATAAAACAGATTTTATGTTATTAAATATTCAACAGTATCTGGCGATGAATGTGGGTGGTACATATTTACGCAAAGGACACATGTAACTAGTAACAGTAAACAATAGATCAGTATGCTACACGCAGAGTTTACGATTTAACTAAAATACTTTCGGCGCAAAAACCTGTCCTACTTCTTTTGTACAAACATATCAAAACTTGTAAACGTCGTGATTGAAGACAAAGCGGGGGAAACTAGCTGCGTCGCCTTGACGAATTCGAGTTGAAAAAATTCGTATATTATTTATATTAGAACAGTATACAGGCTGGCTTACAAAAAACGCCCCAAGCCGTAGCTCCGTTATTTACTATCCGATTTTAAAAAACGAAATATAAAATAAAATGGTTAAGTAAATACTATCAATTGGCGTAATCAAAATATTATTAGGAACAAAAAGTTTGAACATGCGATAGTCAATTTTTTTTTTTATAAATGGCAACGAATATTTTTAATTAATGTTTCGGATAAAGAATGTTTTCCTGATTTTGATGATGTATAACACGTCAATTTTTCAACATAAGTTTCAAGTGTGCCGTGAATAGCAATCAAATGCATCAAGTAATAAATACTGTCAATTAGAATGTAAATGTTAATAAATACTGTCATTGTGACATTTGTGTATCGGTGTGACATTAGTTCAACGTTCTGATTCTTTCTGTGAGTTTAATTCATCATTAACATGGATAGCAATCAACTGACCGACATGTTGCAAGTATACTTTGAATGTAATCGAAATAGTGCTGAAGCTATGAGACTCTACAGTTATCGTTATCCGACAAGAGAGGTTCAAGACCGTCGTAAATTCGGAAGAGTCGAACAGAATTTAAGAAAATATGGAGCCTTCAAAATGCCAAAAAGTAAGAGTCGACAGTTTAAGGAAAATACAGAATTGGATGTTCTTTTATGCGTGGAAGAAAGTCCATGGACTTCTACTCGGAGAATTGCAAATGAGGTCGGCGTATCGCACCAAACAACACAAGCGATACTCAAAAAGCACAAGTTCATACCATACATCTCTCAAAAAGTACAAGCATTATTGGAAAATGATCATGGTCGAAGAATGCAATTTTGCAACTTTTTCTTAAATGTTACACAACGAGATCGTAATTTTTATCGAAAAATTATTTGATCGGACGAATGCAGTTTCAGTAATAATGGCATTTTTATCAGAAAGAACAATCGATGTTGGAGCCAAGAAAACCCAAGAATTATAATTGAGAATAATTTTCAGCAAAGATTCAGTTTAAATGTATGGTGCGGTCTTTGGGATGATCGATTAATTGGCCCATTTTTCATAGATGGCATCTTAAACCAAGCAAAATACCATCAACTATTGCGTGAAAACATTACAAACTTTTTAGATGATTTGCCAATTGCCGAGCTAAACAGAATGTACTTTCAGCAAGATGGCGCCCCTCCTCATAATGCCTCAATAAATGTTGAATAGTTGAATGCGACATTTGCTGAGACGTGGATAGGGACCAATGGACCAATTCAATGGCCCGCTCGTTCGCCCGACCTTACGCCGCTGGATTTTTGGTTATGGGGCTATCTTCAAGATCAGGTTTATTTTACTAGTCCGGAAAATATAGACATTTTACGGCAAAGAATTCTGAATTCTTGCCGCGAAATACCTCCTAATTTTATACTCAACGCCACTAATGGAGTAATTAGAAGGTGTCAACTATGTCTCCAACAAGGCGGCAGACAATTTGAACAATATTTGTAGATAAGTTTCGTATTTATTTGTATTTTTTTAAAATTTCCATTCCAATAAAATGATATTAACCACGGCACACTTGAAACTTATGTTGAAAATTGACGTGTTATACATAATCAAAATCAGGAAAACATTCTTTATCCGAAACATTAATTAAAAATATACGTTGCCATTTAAAAAAAGAAAATTGACTATCGCATGTTCAAACTTTTTGTTCCTAATAATATTTCGATTACGCCAATTGATAGTATTTACTTAACCATTTTATTTGATATTTTGTTTTTTAAAATCGAATAGTAAATAACGGAGCTACGGCTTGGGGCGTTTTTTGTCAGCCACCCTGTATACAGGGTGCCCCACCGAAAACGAAACCGACTAAATACCTCGAAGGAGAAAACTTTCTTGAAAAAACGCAAAAACAGGTCGATATTTAATCCAAGGGGGGCACCCTTCCATCATATCTTCAACTGTGATACGTCATCCCCCCCCCCCCCATCGCTCTAACCATTACAATTTAAATAGGGAAACTACTAAATACGATACATCATTGAAAAGGCAATTGTACGGAGAATTCAGCAAAGTGATTGTTGGTTGCGCTATTTTTGATTTTAGCGCCCTCTAGCGGGATAAAAAACGGTTACGTATTCCAAAATGTGACACATCATTTAAAAGCTAATTTTAATAGCAATTTAATGCACAATTGAAAAAAATATTAATTTAAGTAATTGAAAAACCTTGCAGAGCTCTAATATTAGAAACTATGAACTTAATTAGTTTACAATAGACGCTGACACTCTGTACTTGGTACTATGATGAATAATAAAGGTCAAAAATATTACGTATTTAGTTGCTAATAAGATTATCCGCTAGAGGGCGCTAAAATCAAAAATAGCGCAAACAACAATCACTTTGCTGAATTCTCCGTACAATTACTTTTTCAATAATGTATCGTATTTAGCACTTTCCCTATTTAAATTGTAATGGTTAGAGTGATGGGGGGAGGGCAATGACGTATGACAGTTGAAGTTATTATGGAAGGGTGCCCCCTTTGGATCAAAAATCGACCTGTTTTTGCGTTTTTTAAAAAAAGTTTTCTCCTTCGAGATATTCAGTCTCTTTCGTGTTCGGTGGGGCAGCCTGTATATAATATACAGCTTGATGCGTATTATTTTATTACTGCTATTACTGTGTTATATTGATCATATAAGTCCAGTCCTGCAATGTACCCCTGTCTGCCGATCCCTAATTCATTATACTTAGACATTAAAATGATAACATCACATAAATAATTTAAAAAAAATTGGATATTATTATATAAATTTTACTATATTTATTACAAATGTATGCATATCTCTAGGTGATAGCTCTATGTATTAAATATCCATAACTGGGAATAGTAAAAAAAACATCATCAGAAAACATACCAATACAGCAGGGAAAACCCGAATCTACGGACATCAGGGGCTGTTACACAAATCTCTTTCATAAGTAATTTCTTAATCGTAATTGTCTCTTATTAATGTTAATGTTTGCATAACAGGATACGATCAAATAAAAAGGTAGTTACATCTGTAATGGAAATGACATCTATTTAACAATGTAGGTGGACCTGCCTACATTTATTTGGAGTTGGACGACATTAATGAACTTTTCATGCAATTAATCAATAATACTTTAATGGCAACTAATTACTGCATCTACGATAACATACATCTTTGACGGAATAATTTTTTAATTAACATTTTTTTTCTTAAAGCGGCCATAATACAATAATGTCGGTAACTCTCTTCAAGATCGGTACGGTATTAAAAAAGTTTGCGGGTTTATTACATGAAAAATTCTATTTTTTTGCCGATGGAAATTTTGTAGTTAAAATTAAATTGCTGCAGTCAGTTTAAAAACTTGAATATATCGGTGTGAAAATATCCAACTTTCCTTTCTTATCTATACTTATTGCGATAAACCTAAATTATTGCAGACGGGCAACACGAACCCTATCCCTAAAGTAAGGTGGAAAGAATTAACGCGACAAGGTGAATATATATTTGGTATATCATTTAAAAATTACAGTCTGAGACGCTTGCAGGTGTCGTTTGTTAAAAACTGGAAATATCAAAGACAGACAAATATGTAGATCGAGAAAATCAAATACGAAAGCACTAAAGAATATGCTAAACGTCATTATATTATTATAAATTGTCAACAAAATTAAAGTGTACTATCACATGTATGTATAATAATAACAATAACGAGTTTTATAAAAATTGTCCTTAATGCAAAAAAAATATTACACACAATAGATACATTTACTTATACCAACAGTGACATTCAATTTGACAAGTAGGTCTCTAAATAGATTTTTGAAGTTTGTAGCAACGAATAAACGTCAACTAACTTCTGACGCAATGACAGTTTGTGCAAAAGTTTAAATTAGACGTATATGCAGGGCGCGTCAAAAGTTTGGAAATTCGGACATTATAAAAAGCATCATGACAATTCCCGCGTTTTCTAGGAAATTGTAATAGAACTGGGGTTCAAGCCCGGAGAGATTGACAAATTCTACTAGTGTTGTAAAAAAGCAGTATATTGTGTAGGATATTTCTTTGTTTGTAAAACATATAAAAACATTGATTTTGAATATAATTATTGTTTAAATTTTAAAATGGTATATTTTTTATATTAACATCTAATAAATGATTTAGGAACCTTTTAGTTAATCATCTCTGGTAATCTGAATCGCCCTCGAGAATCCGATCTGAGCTTAGCATGTAAATTTATTTACATTTTATTTTAGAATTTCATTTTATTTTTTAAATTCAATTTTAAAGGTTCTATTTCATATGGCTCCGCCACGTGGGACCATTTTCACATTACAATAAATTTATTTGAGTTGTACTATTACATCCTGTATAAAGTGCTGCCCTCTAAGAAAATCTCACTTAATCAAAACACTGATAAGGTGTAGTAAATGAAGTGCACTACTCGACCCCCGTTGAAATTCATTGAACCACCGTTTTAAGGTAGCGAAGCAACACGACTTGTCACACCCCCCCCCCCCCATTGATTTCCTCAAAACATTCTTTACGGCTTAAACCACGCTTGAAATTCTGAAAAACACTGCTCGATATTGTTTCTTGTTCAGTTCCATGATTTATTGGTGAAAGGAGTAATTTAAACTAAATAATGTATCTTACAAACAATCAGGTATATTTGACAACTGTCACTATAACAACTTGTAAACAACTGATTGTAATTGTCATACAAAATTTGTCGCAAAATATCATCGCCTAATAGATAGACCCAGCGGAAAGAGGTCATCCCTTATATTAGACTATAATCTAATGAGAGCAAAGATGGAAGGAGGAAATAAAACAACTGTTTCTTTTCTTTACTTATTTTATTTCAATATTTTCGTTTATTTTAAAATTACACTTAACAAAATGCCTCTTCGTTGCATGCATATAATAAAATCAGTAATTACAAATCCTTTTTATCAAAAACGATACACATCAGTCCGTTAAGTGGAAATATCAGAAGACCGTGAAGGATAAATTTCTATCCTGAAAGTTCGAGAGAATTTCATCTTTTATTTGTGCTGAATCCATTAACATTACATGCATATCTTGTAGTAGATATGCTGCAGTATTATTAAAACTAACATACTTCAATGATTGAACAAGATAGCATAACGTTTTCATATTTAGCACATGTACTGGAAACGCCAAATTAGATGGCGAACGGTGGGGATGCGCTGTAGTCGTTTTTAAAAATGCGTACGCCCACATCTAATTTGGCGTTTACTGTATGTGCATATGGAAATGGTATTTTTGAAGCTTGAAGTATAGACACAGAAAATACCTTCATTATCTACACTCTGTTTCAACATTAGAAATAGGTAAAGGTCTTATACAGAGTGATCAATCTCAAGCGAAGGTTGCGTGGCCTAGATTTTTAAGTTGGCAACGGTGACTAGTTGGTAATATTCAGAAGCACTTGTGTGTAGGTTATGTGTATAGGCGTACAATGTGCACATATGATTTTGGCAGATTTGTACATATTCAAAATAGGCACCTGTACGTATCTGTCTAACAAGAAAATACCCCAATCTAGGGATTTTAAAGATACCACCACACTTCACTTGAGATTGATCTCATTGTAGGAATCATATACACAGCTGCATAATTTACTTTATGAAGTAGTAACTAAATGTCAATGTCATCATGAATGTGACATCAAATGAAGTTCATATAACTTTCTATGAACTGCCACATTATTTGACCGCTTAAACCGATTTCTTCTAATTTCGAAACTGGTTTTATTACTGTTTTTAAAACCGAATTTAGTTTATTTAATTTAAATAAAACACAAATTATACTACATGACATTTTAGATATGTATATAAAACAAAATTACAATCTTCACTTGCATAAATTTTGTTATAAAGGTCGCCCATATCTGTTATGGGTTCCTTGTAAATTTCAGCTTTCAAGTAACCCCACAAGACAAAATCTAACGGGGTTAGATCCGGCGAACGAACCGACCACCTACGGATGCCATTAGTACCAATCCAACGATACATTTGATTAAAATAGTCAGTAACTATACTGGTATTATGAGCAGGTGCCCCGTTTTTATGTAACCACATATTATTTCGCAGTTCTATAGGTACATCTTCCAAAAGTAGAGGTAATTCATTTTGCAGGGAATGTAAGTAGCGCACACCAGTTAATGTTTCATGATAAAAGTGGGGGCCTAAGATATATCCGTTTAAAATTCCACACCAAACGTTAACGCCAAAAACTGTTTGATTTCTTGTTTGCCTTATCCACCTAGGATTATCTTCTGACCAATATCGAGCATTATGCTTAATTAAAGTACCATTGTTGTGAAAACGATCACTCCACATGATCTGATTCATAAAGTTGTTGTTTTCCGCTAACATTACAGAAAATTCTGGCAGAAAATCGAGTCTGCGTTGATTATCTCCTATTCTTAAATGGCGCACTAAATGAACTTTATACGGAAAGTATTTATTTTATTTAAGAATCCTACGGCAAGAGGTTACAGATAGATCATGCTGTTCTTTTAATTGCCGTAATGATGTATGTGGACTATTATTAACTTTGTAGTACCCCTGTCGTAATTTCATCATCTCTTACTCTTTTATGCCTTAATTGTTTTTGTTTTTTGAAGCTACCGTAATTTCTGAGACACAAACTTATAAATGTTTTGCGATCTGGTAAAGGCCTGTTTGGAAAAAGTAGAGCATATCGTCGTGTGAGGTCAGAACTAGCCTAACTCCATTTTTGTAAAAAATCAGCTTATGTCACCAAGCGAATCTTATCAAGGCCTTTCACATGGTGACGAAATATCCTAAGTGTTCTATCAGGAGTACAGAAGTGATGTGTTTAGAAAAGTTTTAACTTAAGTGTCATAACATCATTTTGGTTTGTGCATAAATATCCTATGTGTAATAGTTTGAACATAGGCTATTTCTGCAACAGTTTTTGTTTAGTTAAGTGGAGTTAGGATAATTAGTTCTTTCAAAGTGGATAACGTGCTGCTCGTCGCTGAATTATTTTTACAACAAAAATGGGGTCAAGAACAAGACGAATTTTACAATTAGCTACTAATGCTTTAAGTCAGGATAAAAACGGTAAGTTAATCAATCTAGAAATCCTTTTTTTCATGATGTCGGCGTAATTCATGCAAATTTGAGGTTATGTCATTACAAATTTAAAAAAATTGCATTTGTGATTCATTTTTAACGCTACGAACAATAATAATAATTATTATAGTATTGCAAGTCTGTTTTATGACATATTATAGCTGAAGTAGTGTGTACTTCAAAACCAAGTACGCTGAACGATTTTTCTGTAACATGAGTTTACAGCATTAATTATTATTATTAATATTGCTAGTAGTCTATAACCTCAAGTAGTACTCATGTATATTTAATGTAATTTTCATATTTTTACAGACACAAGTAGTATTGGCGGCTTGAAAAATGCAAATCAGACTCAAGATTCATTATTATCAGCAAGTCAAAACAGTGAAACAAATTGTGAACAACAAGAACCTTCAACTCAAATACCTTCAACGTCAAAAACCAACTTTGATAATGAAGATTTTCCTATACATTATTCTGAAGATGAAGATTTATCAAAATCCGATCCTTATCAAACTGATGAAGATTCTAACTACAGTGACAGTCATCATGGTGGTAGTAACTCATCATCTAGTGATTCTTGTGAGGATTTGCTCAACAATCAAACCACTGGCCAAGACGAGAACATTTCTAGCAGAAACAATAATTATTTAACCAACATTTCTGAAAATAATAAGGGTGGCAAGCCAAAAAAACGAGTCCGGGATGAGAGTAAATGGAAGAGAAATGTTATTAAACGACTAAGAAGCACCGGCCAAGAATATCTGAATTGGAAAAGTAAGAAAATACCAAAACGTATCATGAAGGAGGCTTGTGTCAACTGTCGTTTAAAATGCTTATCTAAGATACCTGAAGATGAACGAAAAGATATATTTAAGGAATATTGGAGTTTGGGAGATATCAGTAGGCAGCGTGATTACATAAGTCGTTTTGTTGATTTTAATAAGAAACAGCGAACAAGATGCCCCCCTTCACGTGTGAATCAAGAAGAAACATCTGCTGAGAGTCGAAGGAGTTTAACGTTTGTTTACCATTTACCACAGAAGACCAATGGAAGCACGGAAAAAATAAAAGTCTGCCAAAGATTCTTTCTGAATACTCTTAGCATAAGTCACCAGATTGTCAAAACAGTTTGCAAGAAGACCACTGAGACTGCTCTTCCGATAGCTGATAATCGTGGCCGATCGGGATATCGAGCTGAGTCAGATGACAAAAAAAACTCAGTAAGGGAACACATAAATAGTTTTCCCTTAATCGATAGCCATTACTGCAGAAAAAGTTCTACAAGAAAATATCTAGAGACATCACTACATAGTGTGAATAAAATGTACGACCTATATAAGAGTTGGTGTCACCAAAGAAATGTGGCCTGCGCTAGTATTTACTCCTATAGGTACATATTCAATCACGAATATAATCTATCTTTCTTCAGACCCAAGAAAGATCAGTGTGATTTCTGCCTGAAGTATAAAAATAGTACTGGATTGGAAAAAGAAAGATTACAAGCTGATTTTGACAAGCACATGGAAAATAAAGCTTTGTCTAGAGCTAGAAAAACAAATGACAAAGAAAGGGCCAGTAAATCTGGCAACTTTTGTGCAGCAGTCTACGATTTGCAGCAAGTTTTACCTTGCCCAAAGTCGGAAGCCAGTCAGTGTTATTACAAACGGAAGCTTGCTGTATACAACTTAACAATATATGAGTTAGGAAACTTGCAGGGTCATTGCTATATGTGGCACGAAGCAACTTCCTCTAGAGGTTGTTGTGAAATCGGCAGTTGCGTACTAAAATTTATCCAAAGCAAAGTGGAAAGTGGTGTGGAAGAATTTTCGTTTTACTCAGATAATTGTGGTGGCCAAAATCACAATCGCTTTATTTACTGTTTGTACATGTATTGTTCATCTAAATACAACATAAGAATCACCCATAATTTCTTAGAGAAAGGCCACACACAAAATGAAGGGGATTCGGTACATAGTACCATCGAGCGCGGTAGAAGTCTATGTTCCTGAGCAGTGGTATACTATAGCTCGAATGGCATGCAAGAAACATACTTATAAAGTGGTGGAAATGAGTCAACAGGATTTTTTTGATCTTAAGAAACTATTAACCGAAACCACTAAAAACTGGGACAGAGATACAATCGGAAATAAGGTTTTATGGCAGAAAGTAAAATCTGTCTACACAAGCCCAGAATATCCGTATAAAATTCAATTGAAATATCATTATGCTGAAGAATACTTAACTATTGATACGAAAGAGAAATGTCGAAAAAAAATTACTGAATTTCAAGATCACCATCTTGAGCAATTGCGTGATGATACAGTTCCCATTCCCAAGTTAAAACATGAAAACTTGATGTCTCTCTGTGAACAAAGAGTAATACCTTTAGAATATCACAATTTTTTTAAGAATTTGAAAACATCTTGCATCGAACGGGCAACTGCTGCAGATGAGGAGGACCAATCTGAGGACGAAGATTAAAACTTAATTCGATTCACTATGAATAATAATTTTTAGTTTAGGTTTTAATCATTAAAGTAGTTCTTTTGTTCATTCTAAGCTTGTATCTATGTTTTTCGTTGTTTACAAAATAATAAATAGTTAAAATAAAAAATCTGTTTATATTGATGTTAAAAATTGTGAAAGCAAAATAATCCTAAGTTTTAGTGTTTTCATGTTTTTTGGGTACAAAATTAGCTTATGTCTAAATGAGTGAGATAGGATAAAAATGTGAAACAAAAAAGTAATCCAAACTATCCTAAGTCCACAAAATCAGTGTTAAAGAAAAAATTGTGTAAAATTAATTATACACCCTTGAAAGGGTGTTAAACGTAAGAAAGAATATATTTTTTCTTAATTTTTTTATAGCTCCTGAAAAATAGTATTAGGATAGAAAACATTAAATTAGCTCTCCTGAAAAATTGCGATTTTGGACATAGGCTACTTCTGACCTCATACGACGATATAATTGCATTGCTTCAGACGCATTTCTACGGGATTCTCCATAAATTAAAACTATATTCACTTTGTCTTCATTTGCGTGTAAAACCATATTTTTAATACAATCTCAACGCAGTGAGTAAATGATCGAATGAAGCTAATTATAAAGACAATTAATAATCAAGCAAATGTCACTTGTGTTGTAATTTCAAAATATTTCCTAAATAATAATCAAAGCAAGCATACTTATATACCGTAGTCGACAAATTCTAATTTCTGATACGAAATAGAAAGAGGAAAAGAGCACGACGAAATAAGGAAAAGATAAACATATAGCTAGGCTGCCAAGTAATCTCGGCAAACGCTTCTATGAAATGTGAAGATCCCCCGACACTCCGTCGGTTCTCCCACCACTGTTGGTAAGCAGGCATCGCTGCATATTAGAAGGTCATCTTCTGCATGGGATAGAAGTATAAACAGAAATTAAAACTTGTCGACTACGGTATAACACAGTCATGAATGCTTTTCTGCCTACATACCTATGGATGCCTATGAAGTGGAATTTATAAAATGGAACTAACTAAATAATAAATTTAAATTGTGAAGTAACTATAATAGCAAGAATTATGAATATGTTTACTGCTATTTTTTCCTACAAATTAAATATTTAAACAAAAGAAAGACAAAATATTAAAATTACTCTTACTTTCTTTAAACATGAATATCTATGAAACCGTTAAATTTTGGAAACTAACACAAATAATAAATTTTACATCAATTTTAATACTCTTTCAAATAAAAAACAAATGAAGACTGTGGCGATCAAAAACATTCTTTTCATCGCAGCGCCATCTATATCTTCACATAATAAAACACAATTGTGAGAGCAAACTAAAGTCGATCACATATTTTAGTAACTACTTTTTACAGAATTCAAATATCTTTATATTTGACCTGGGAGTTTTAAGTGGTACACCTGTATATGAACCAACGAAAAACTACACCTATTTTTTTACAAAAAAAACTACTACGTGATGCCAAACCATCATGACAGTTGGAACACAGAGAACATTTTGAAGTTATTTCTATATAAGAAAGATACTACTGTTGAACATTGAGTGGACATGTCTGAACATTTCGTATTCATATGTTAAAGTTGATTAGTTTATGTTATAATTTAAAAAAAAATTATTGCTAGAAAATTCTTTAAACTGCGCTCATAGGATTGTAATGTCAAATTTGACAATTACTTTATATTCCCGCAAGAGTGGAAAACGTAAAATTTAAAAATCACTAAAATGCAAATGGCGGCGGCGTAGATGACACATTATACTTGTTACAATGTTGAAACCAGAGAAATAGAGTAGGGGAGAACGCGCTTAAAGATGCGCCAACTAAGTTAAATTGAATTCCGCCATTTTGAAGGTTGCTCACAAGCGGGAATTACGTTTCAACATTTTTTCCTAGCACATCTAACCACATTTTCAATGAATCACCCCGTGGAAATCTACAAATAGTGCAGAATTAATCGCGCTCTTAAAGATGCAATTCTTTCATTCTATTACGGTAATATTTATACCTAGCTCAACAATTCGCATGTAAAGTTCATTGACTTAGAAAAATGTAAACAAACTTACGTGTGAAAAGAAATGCCTTCCGGCTTAAATCTTCGACTGTTACTGCAGCCCAACACAGAGCACGACATGTTAATAACACACACAAGTCCTTTTTAATACAATTAATTAAAAATAACCTCCAAGCTTGACAATTACAACAACACAAGTGCCAATTACCCTGCAATAGAGGCGGGTTGTGAAATCGCAGTCTGCTACTTTGTCACTGCTACTGGTCAGTCACCGTTAGTAACAGTGACAGCAGCTTTAAAGTAGCAGTTCTCTCAGTAGCAGTTTGAGTTGGATCGGTTCTGTAACTGAAGCAGAGCAGTTACAGCTCTGTCACCATTATTCGTGTGTAGCATATTTCACAAATATATACAGTCAGCGCTCGCTTAACGTACAGCCTGCTTAACGTACGTCCGCTAATACGTACATGTTCATTTACCATCCTCTGTTCGCACGAACGTATCAAATATCGTATCAAATATCACTGTGACTACCGTGTCACAGTAACAGTTTGTCACTGCTACCGAAAAATAGCAGTTTTTCCCGACACTACCCTGCAAAATGGCGACCACAATAGCGTTTGCTTAAAATGGATGCGCACTCGTCGAAGCGCGTTCTCCCCTACTCTATTTCTCTGAACTGGATGCGCACTCGTCGAAGCGCGTTCTCCCCTACTCTATTTCTCTGGTTGAAACAGAGTAGATGTGATATAGGTATGCATCTTCAGTTGGCAGCATTGATAATTTCAATTCAAACTGTCAAATACTCAGTTGCCAGCTTGGTGAGCTACGGAAAATATTGTTATATAAACTATTATATCACGTTTCTAACATTAAATAAATAAAGATACCGTTGATTGCTGCATATTATTGCTTTAAAAGTTCCATATTTAGTCCCATGATTATTGTTATTATCTCTAAGAAAGAAATCTATCACCTTTCTGTAATACTTACTAAAAGAAAAGAAACATACTATGTCAATTAACGTGTGTCGTGTGTTATTGTTTATGCGGTTGTAGTGGTGTGAGTGGTTAAAACATCGTGGCTTCCGTAAAAAGACGTGAACGTTGTGTTTGTGCTTAAACTTAGAGGAAACGTATCGCCGCTGTTCATCGTGCTAAATGCTGACACCAGTTCGCTTGTGTTCTCCGGGCTGGCAGATATGATGTGCTCTCTTATTTGGCATTCCGACCTGAAACAGATAACGATATGTCCGTTATACAATAATAATATTCGTTAAAAAAATATCTAAAAATAGTAAGTTAAAGCCGACCAACCATCGAAAAAATTAGTCGTATTTTAGGCATTAAGTCTGACAGGAAGATAAGCAAAACTTATCTTTCCCTCATAAAATATTATGAACATTTATTCTATTATATATATTTGTTGAGAACTTGGGAAAATTCTAAATAGAATGGACATAAAACACCTTTTTCACAAAAACAATAGTTTATTATTTAACTAAACTCCTGGACAAAATTAACGATTCACTTGTTAGTTTTACTATTACTTGTAATTTTCACAGTTTTAATTCCTGAAATATAATATCTGGGTAGGTAAAGATTTCATCTCAGTGATTGCAGTGATTTGACGTTTTTAAGTTTATAAGTTCGCAAATAAGTGTATGTGGTGTTGATTTCCTAAAAAGTTGTTAAACAAAAACTGTTCAGTTTAACTTTGTTGATTATTAGTTTGATTTTAATTTGTATGGAATTATAAAATATACTGTCCAGTATAGCTAGAGTTGAACATAGGAAATGTCAACGCAATTTAAGTGAACATGAAATAGCGTACGCAATAGCTCTGGTTAATGATGGTCAGAGTTAAACAGTCAATAATAAGTCGGACTGTCAAACGTTTTAATGAACTTAGGACTTTCTCTAGAGCAAGAGGACAAAGTCATAAAAGATCTACAAATGAAGTAGATAATCTATTTCTTAGACAACTTGCCTTAAGAAGAAGACGACTGACCAGTTCCGACCAGCAATTGCACCACTGCTCACCAGACAATTTAGAGTTGTTAGTTTGCGTTTTGCTAGAGCTCATACAAACTGGACAATTGACGACTGGAAACAAGTTTTGTCTTCGGATGAAACACGAGTCAGTCTGAAGTAACCAGATGGACGTGAGCGTGTTTGGAGAAGACCACATAACCACATGAGTTTACTGACTAAAATATCTCGCCAGGAGTGCCTTTTGGTGGTAGGTCAGTAATCTTCTGGGGAGCAATTTGTTTTGATGCTCGCACGTAGTTGGAGACTACAGAAAAAACGCAGGGACTGTGCCTTATACGCATGCGTCGAGAGTAGATGCCAACTTAATTACTTACAATACCAACCACATAACATAGAGCGTGTTTCCCCTAAGCGCGTGTAACATGTCAAAAATATGCCGACATATTCTCACTTTTTCCCGCTTCTTTGTTCGATCAGCATCACTTTACTGATTCACAGAAAGCGACTAAAAGCGACTACTTTTGTCATAAGTTTCATATTTATTAGCTTTATTACCGTTGTTTTAAATAATAATTAATTAGTTTTGAATGTTAGGTAAGTACTTATTATAGAATTTTGAACACGGAACGACCAAACGCCAACAATTACCAGGACAGGATTATTATCAAAGCACACAAAAAAAGCACAAGCAATGAAGAACAATGTGGAGGTCATTGAAAAGGCATCAGAAGGATTTCAGATAAAATCATCAGAAGGTAAAACTTTGTAGGAATGCATGAGAAGCGAAATGGCACTAACTCTGTTTTAGACGACGCCGCTGAAGCTTTAGGGCAATATTCGCAAACAAGACCCATCACCAAGAAGAGATTGAGCAGTTTGTGGAAAAAAAATGACGGAACATCTGGCGGACCAAGTGGATGAGTCAAAATGGCGACCTATTCAGGAAGAACATTTGATTAATCGGATACACGGCTTGGATGATGAAGCTTTTAACAGATTCAGGAAGAACATTCAAGGGGCCATGGCAGAAGAGGATCAAAGAGGAAACAAGGCAACAACAACCAAGAGGAAAATGGAAAAGCATGAATATTTTCCTTCAAAAAAACGTAAAGTAAGTATTTATTTAGCAAGTTATTTTTGTTCTGTTATGTATTAATATGTATTTAGAAGTGAAGATAGAAAGAAGAGATTTCCTAAATGAGAAAATACAGCGTTAAAATGAGACACAAATGGGTAAAAAGAAGAAAACTCGGAATAGAATGATGGAAAATAGATTAAATGATAGGTATTTAGCTATGTTTTTTTTTAAATTTTGTAGCGTGATCTACACTGACTTTAGTCGCTCGTTTGACACGATAGATCATGGTATCCTTCTGGAAAAGCTCGCAGCAATTGGATTCAGCCCGTCCCTGCTCAAACTTCTGCAATCATATTTGACAAATAGGCGCAATTATGTCTTTTACAATGGATTTAGGTCATTTGAGTTTACTCCCTCATCCAGTGTGCCACAAGGCTCTAACTTGGGACCTCTGTTATTTACTCTATATACCAACGATTTGCTTAAATCGATAATATGCAATGTACTCGCATATGCGGATGATATAAAGATCTACTGCTCTATACGAACTTGGAACGATGTACTTTGTCTTCAAGAAAACTTGAATCGTATATCGACTTGGTGTTCCAACTTCACTTTGAAACTAAATGTAAGTAAATGTTGTTATATGTCTTACTCTCGCAAAAATAATAATATACCATCTACCTATTCTATTGAGGACAACCGGCTCAGGCGGATGGATAGCATAAAAGACCTTGGCGTGTTCTTTGACACACATTTGAGCTTTTCCAGTCATATATATTTCATTTGCAATTCGGCTTCAAAGGCTTTGGGCTTTGTTTTGCGCAGTTGTAAGTTTTTTAAAAATCCACTGCTTCTGAAGACTTTGTATTTCAGTTTTGTCGTCAGTAAGCTGGAATATGCATCACAAGTATGGTCACCTCAGTACATACATCTACAACTAGCAATTGAGAGAGTGCAGCGGCGATTCCTGAAATACTTATCTTTCAAGGATATAGGAATTTATCCGGAACGTGGCATCAATTACAATCTCTAGCTGCGAGAACATGACCTCCAATCACTGCGGGATGGCCGAGAGCTTCATGGTGCTCGCTTCATATGGAAGCTATGTGATGGAACAATTGATTGCCCACATCTCCTTTCATGCTTGAATTTTTACACTTCCAGGATTTCCTCTCGCTCCTCCTCCACGTTTTGGTTGCCCTTTTCGAGGACTAATTTTCTTTGGGGATCGCCATTGGTCACCATGTGTCGTGCTGCAAACTTACATTATGATGATATATTTTTTGTTTCCAATTAAGCAAGTAATACATAATTCTGCAACTCTATAGATAAATATATGTATATAGTGGTAAATTATTTATTTTGCAAATAAGAATATGATTGATTTGTATTTTATTAATGTACGTTTACTTCTTTGTCCTGTAATTGGTTTGTTACTGCTGGACTGAATAAATTATTATTATTATTATTATTATTATTATTATTATTATTATAACACGTTTGAGTAGGCCATTCTCCACCTTCAGAGAGTCCCATTGAATCCAGTAGGATTTCAGTCCCTGTGAACGAGGGGCTACTTCTTGCTAAGCTGGTCTGTGACCAGTACCTTTCCAAACCATCAAGGAACCAAGGTCTTCATCAGCTTCCTGATCGATCTTCAAATTGTCAGGTTGCCACTGATCGTCAACCACGGTAGTTCTAAGTGTGTTGGCCGATTCTTCTTCTACCCGGTCTTCTAGACATGGTCTCCTTGAAAGAGTATCAGCGTTTTGGTGTTTAAGGGATGCAATTTGCACTATTGCTTTTGAGGCGCTATGATACTGGGTCGACCATTGCCTCCGTTCCTAGTCCCGTTTTATTTTTTCTGCTTGCTTCGCTATGGGTTTCTTATATTTACTGCGAACATGACCCATCTCACCACAATTCCAGAATCGGAGCGTTCTTCTCTTAGGTTGCACCTGATGCACTAATCGTCGACTACCTGTTCTAAGGATTCTTCGGCTTCTGATAGATCTCTGACAGAACATACTCTTGCCGGGTTTCGAGAGAACAGCTTTGCGGTTTCGAACTCCAGACCATGTGCCAAAGCATCAAATAAGGTTTTTGGTCTTGCCAGCCTCAGTGCTAGCTGTGTATCGCGATCTCGAAGACCATCTATGAATGTCTGCTCAGCCAACTGTTCTGAGAAGCTATCTGGAGCCGTTGGATACGCCAGACGAACCAAACGGGCGATATCCGCTTCGAATTCTTGGAGGCTTTCGCCCTTTTTCTGCAGACGATGGGCATGCTCCAGGTGAGCATGCCCATACCTCATCTCAAGACGCTTGATCAAATGAGGGTAGTCCTGACACTCTTCCGAAAGTAAGGTCTGCAGAACATCACTGGCCTCTCCTCTTAATGACACAATCAGGGCAGTAGCGTTCTCTGTGGACGTCCATCCATTTGCTCCTTCAGCGGCTTCGAATTGTTTCAGGTACGTCATCCATGACGTTTTTCCATCGAAGGTGGGAGGTTTCACCTTTGCCTTTGCTGTTTGGCAGATCTCCAGGCCTTTGCTTGAAGTGTCATGGGGACTGCAGTCGTTCATCGCTGGCAATTGAAGCTGAACTTTAAATTCGTCCCTCAATTTCTGTTCTACGGCTTCGATGGGCTCAGAAAATTCCTGTCTCAAATTCGATGAATTCTTCTGAATGTCTTCCTCGAGTTGTTTTGAATTACTTGCAATTTAATTTTTTAAAGTTTTTTCCAAAATCTTTGAATTATTTAACATCTCATCTTTTAGAGTCTCCATAGTAATCTCGAATTGTAACATCTCATCTTTTAGGGTCTCCATAGTAGTATCGAATTGTTTTGAATTATTTGCAATTTCATTTTTTAAAGTCTCCATTATAGTAGTCTCGAATTGTTTTGAATTATTTGCAATTTCATCTTTTAGAGTCTTCGTTATTAAGCTTGGATCAGCCTGTACTTGAAACAAATATTTCTCGGGATCCTTACCTTCATTTATTAGAATGTCACGAAGCCGGTCCTGGAGAATTATTTTTTTTCCAGACGTATCTGCGTCCCTTTCTTCTAATTCTGCCCTTAACTCGGTGACCTTTAATTCTTCCAAACGTTTGGTAGCCATTTTTTGTCTGCACTTATTGTTCAACCCACACTGACACCAAATTGTAGCGTTTTCGGGGTCGAAATAAACAACTCGTGCAAATGTTTTAAAACTCTGTATATTTACACACTTAAAACTAATCACAATATAAAAATATAAAATAAATGTAACGCACTTAAAACTACTACGAATAAATTAACACACGTATTTATATCTATCACTACTATTTATGTCTGTAATATTTATTTACTTCTTGAACTTTAATAACACTGCACCGCTCACTTATTTATGTGTATTTAAACTGCACGACTGCTATTCAATGAATTCCATTGAAGGAATGAATTCCTTATCCTAGCGGCGGCATTTATATCGGCAGACAAAGGGTCTAGAGAAATACCAGCAAATTCTGGCTCTCTTCTACCATATTCCAGACTTTCTGTCTCTGATTACATGATTTACGACTTGTTTACCGGCAGTTGATTTACGACTTATTTACTCGTACGTTTTTGTCGTCGCCCGGATGTCTGCTTCTTTTGTGGGCTTGTTTCGTTACAATATTATTGTCTTGCATAGTTTATTATAGACTGAATACAAATTGTTCCGTTTAGATACCTATTTTGTAAATACCACATGTAATAATTTATTTTTGTTTGTGTGTATTGTGTAATAAAATAAGGTTGAAAAATATTATCTACTCATAGTACTCTCATAAGTTCCAGTAGGTTCTTCTTATGAGCAGTAATTGAACCTACTACAACACAGTTAATATCATGCAAAGCTTCTGTTTCTTTTTTCCTATATTTTATAATTTTTTAGTCAATATTTAAAATAAAATCAAGACACTTTCATAGATAGCGTCTTTAACAGTCATTTTAGATTTAATTTTTTTAAGTATTAATTATCGTCAAAATATTGTTTTAGACAATTTTTTTGTTAATTTTCACAGATAAAAGCAGACAAGTTCAAAAAACGGCAAATTTAAATTTGCCGCTAATGTTACGCGTAGACGTCCGTCACGCATGCGCATAAGGCGCGTCCCCTGCGTCTTTTCCTGTAGTCTCGGAGTTGGTACCTATTCACAGGAGATCAATGAATGCAATTTTTTATATCGAGAATATTGTAGATGAGCTTGCTGTGCCATTTGCTTCATTTATCGGCGCCAATTTCCTCTTAATGCTCTACCCCACGTTGCTGTAGACGTAATGGACTCTACGCAAGAATTTTCAAAGACAAATTTAACTTTTTCTTTTTATCCCAAAGAAGGTGCGATGCGGAAGATATGCAGAATTCGCAAATTCTCCCGAAGGATCAAAAATGAGAAAGAAAGACGAAATGGAATCCCATCATATACAAAACGTCCTGTCTAGAATGCAATAAGAATCGGACATTGAAGATGTAGCCCAATGCAAATTGATAACGGCATATTTCGACCTGCAAGCGGTTCTTTCTTTGTCATCAGGAGATACATGTAAATTGTCTGTGGATGAAAAATTGGACACTGTTCTGTTCACACAATTACTATGTGTGTGTATTAGTTTTTAAAAATTAGTGTCAAGATAACAACCCTGTCATCCTCTATTCCGCCTGTTCAGGGCAAAACAAAAAAAATTATTTATACCCTGCGTTTTACTGCATGTAACGCTGATACCAAATATTCCGTCGAACACACATAATTTCTTAATAGCTTACCGTTCCCAAAATGAAGAGGATATGATTACATTTCATAATCGAAAAACAGAAAAAAAAGACGCTCAAAAGCAGTCTCACTTATACATATGTGTATTGGAATACTCCGGTTAAATCAATTCAGAAAAACAGTTTTCTCCATGTAGTACATTTGGTAGTGTTTTCATCCGTCCATGACTCACCTGTTATTCTGGCGATATCTTCGAGCTGGTATGTGTGATCCAATAGGAGTCTGTTTGATGGCATAAATATAAACACCAGTCATCGTTAAGGTGTATGATAAGAAATATAAGGCATGAAACTGAAACAAAAAGTACAACCGTTCAATACAAAGGCAACGAAAATTTCCTATTATCATATAAAAACAGAATGTATCCAAGTAATTAAGATTTTCCTCAGTTAATTATGATAAAATACAGTATTATAACAAAAAAATCCAGATATGCAGGTCAGATTTGTGTATTACGTTCCTGCTATGCCACCTGTTTAATTTAAAATTAACTAAATATTGTAAATTCTTACACATAACGCTGACAAAATGTATCAAACATATTCTGTATTGTACTGTGAGATTTCAAATCTAAATGGGAAACGTCTACATGGTTTTGCTTAGAAGCGAAGACTCGTAATCAAATCTATCACGTTCTAATAGAGAAGAAATTGTGCAGAAAGTAAGAAGCTGTAGAGGTGTTGATTGTGATTCTATTCATAGCTTGTTGATGTGAAAGCAAGAAACACCGTCGAAACTAAAGAAAAAGAAAATATATAATAAGGAGACACTACCTATATGGAATAGCTATATAGCAGACAAAGTAATAAAAGGTTAGCTGGAAAAGAACATTGAAGAAAGGCGAGAAAATTAAATGGAAACGAATAACATTAATCAGGAATGAAAACATACTGAAACAATTATAAACGTGGTAGGTAAAATATTGATGACGAATCATAGTAGAAATAAGAATAAAAACTTGTTAGAAGAGGAATGTGAAATGTTACTAGTGAACAGGAACAAATCCAGATTGGCAACGTTGAGGAATAACACTACAACACCTCAGAACAAGAAAGAAGAAGAAGATATCAAGAGACTAAAGTTGACCATTGGAAGGAAAGACTATAGGACCGGCAACATAGGAAAATGGTTGTAAAAAAATTATAGCAATTAACTTTTAACGTTTGTAACGGTATTATGCCGTAGTCGACAAATCTTAATTTCTGTTTACAGCTCTATACTAGCTATCTATCCCATGCAGAAGATGACCTTATAATATGCAGCGATGCTTGCTTTCCAACAGTGGTGGGAGAAGCAACGCAGTCGCGGGATTTTCACATTTGATAGCAAACGTTTGCCGGGTGTACTTGGCAGCCTCACTATATGTCTTTACTTTATTTCGCCGTGCTCTTTTCCTCTTCTACTTTCGTACCAGAAATTAAAATTTGTCGACTACGGTATGTATTTTTATACCTTTCGAAACACACACGTTTTTCTTACCTTGATTTTAAAAAGTAACATTCCAGCAATAAGTGTATAAAAATTCCCGGATAACAGAGATAGATGTAAGGCAGTTGTTCCCATTGTCAACAAATAGATCGATGACAAGGTGCAATATACAAATTGACATACGGTTAATGGTGTCAAAAGAACACTGGTCTCGGCCCAGGAGGCGTTTAGAAGAGTTTGTTTCTCCAATAATAACCTGCAACGTATGAGCATAAATAATATTTACTTCTACGGAAATCATAACACTTTTAGTGGTTTTTGTAACTTCTTCCTTTCTAATTAAAGAATTGTATAGATGATAATAATAATAATAATAATAATAATAATAATAGAAATACGACATATACAATAAAAAGTTATTTAAAATAATTTTTAAAATCTTGTATACTATAGCAACAAATTTGAAAAAGGTAGTCCTTCAATGTTCTTTTAAAAACTCGTAATGTGGGACATGATCTGATATCATGTGACAAAAAAATTAAATAATTTACAGCCCACAAAAACCAGGCTTGTCAAGCAGTATTTTAAAATCTCTTAACAGAAGAACAAATACCATCTGAAAGTCTACATCTTCCTCGCTTTCAGCATTCTTAGCATTTACCTCAACACTTACTCTCACTCATTTTATTAATAATTATTGCACTTTTATCACGCAAAAATAACATCCTAGCATTTATTGTAGTTTGTACTTCTAATCTTAGTAAAAGCTAATGAAAATCGAATGATTTACTTTGATGTAAGGGCTCCTTCTTGAACATATCAATTTTTGGTTTTGCCATCAGATGTTGGGAAAGTGTGGGGAATGGGGGCCAGTGGGGTAATTGAAGCCACCAGTTATTTTAAGGCTGATTAAAGTTTTCTCAAATTACAAAGTCAGCGCCACCTCCTAGGGCAATGACAGACTTACGGACAAAGTTTCCTGTTTTCATCATAAAAGGTAATGTATTAAATGACGACTTATTTTGCAAGATTGTGCAACTTTAATAAATATTAATAAACCACTATTCTTCCCGCATGATTGTTGTGAAGGCATGTCAGTTAATTGTGATCTTTTTACGTAAAAATTATGCTAAATAATTCATTTCTTCCTGTTCGTAATTTTATTTATAAGCGTGTAAAAACTTTAAATGCTTATGGGGTTATGGCATCCATTTGGTGTGGGGTATTGGCGGCCGGCCGCGATTACCCCAATTATACTGTATGGCGTTTATGTATTTCAGATTCCAAAAAAATACATAAGAAAAACAACTAAAGCAAATCGGTCTACAGAGATCGTGAAAGCAGCTCTTAATACAGTCAAAGGGGGAACCCCTTTGAGGGAAGTTGCCAGAAGGTTTGGTATACCAAGAACTTCATTACAAACCCGAATTAAAAAACAAACAAACTATGGCCCTTCACTAGGACGCAAACCCATTTTCAGCAAACAGGAAGAAGAGGAACTTGCACATATTGTTTTAAAATTGTCGAAATTATTTTATGGCATTTCTCGTGAAGAGATAAAAAATGCGCATTTAAATACGCCAATAAAAAGAAATTGAAGCATTCATTTAGCAAGAACGCACAAAGTGCGGGTAATGACTGGTTATGGGGGTTTTTGGAACGAAATCGCACAATTTCCATGAGGGAACCAGAACAAACGAGTATAAATAGAATTTTGGCGTTTAACAATGATGAAGTTTCGCGATTCTACACAAACTTGGAAACTATACAGGAAAGGTACAAATTGAGTCCAAACAGGATCTTTAATGTCGATGAGACTGGAATTTCTACAGTCCAGGGATCTAGTAAAATACTAGCGTGCAAAGACCAAAAACAAGTTGGAATTGCATCAAGTTGGGAGAGAGGAAAAAATATCACCACATGTGCATTTAGTGCGTCTGGAATGTATGTACCGCCGATGTTTATTTTTAATAGGAAAAGAATGAATTCCCAACTACAAAAAGGAGGACCTCCTGAAGCTTTGTTTTACATGTTCCGAAAGAGGATGGATGACTGAGAGTTTGTTCATCGACTGGATACAGCATTTCCAAGCATTCGTGAAATCTTCTCATGAAGATCCTGTACTATTGTTGATGGATAACCATGGAACGCATTGCACATTGGCGGTTTGCAATATTTGTAAATCAAATGGAATCATTATTCTTACAATCTCACCACACACAGCCCATATTCCTCTTTAAAAAATGCCTATAATTTAGATTGCTCCAAATACATGAACAATAATCCTTTTCAAAAGATCATTCGTTTTGAAATTTCCGAATTATTCAATAATGTATATGGAAGAATTGCCACCCCTGAAAAAGCTATTAATGGTTTTAAAAGAACAGGAATTTTCCCAATCGATAAAGATGTCTTCACAGAGAAAGATTTTGCCCCTGCTGAAATAATGCAGCAAGAAGCTGATGCTACATTACAAAGGAATTTTCGTGATAATAGGACTCCAGATCCACGTTTGGAAGCTTCGAATGAAGAAATGTCCTTCACCGGTATTTTAGCCGTACCTTCAACTTCAAAAATCAATCCAGCACGACAACAGAACAAAAGGCAACACTCACAGATTTTCACATCCACTCCAAACGAGAAAATATTAAAATCAAAACATGACAGAAAAGAAGCAAGGGCTGGAATGAAGAAAAGAATCAATAAAAAAGGTATCAAAAAGGTTTTGATGGTTGAAAGTTCTACAATACAAAATGCAAAAGATGAAACTAAAACTAACTTCTGAAATGAAGCTAGTATTAGACAGAAAATGTAAAACAAACAAAACGAAGGAGACCAATTCATCAAGTGAAGAAAGTGAAGAAAATCCGAGGATATAGGCGAAGATATCTGCTTGTTTTGTGACGAGTTTGGAAAAACTGGCGAGGTGTGAATCCGCTGTGTTTTATGAGGCAATTTGGCCCATAAAGGCTGTGCTAATTTGAAAAAACGGAAAGAGTTTGTTTGCGGTTTTTGTACATAATTTAAGCAGTCTCTGCGTATAAGGCAATGATGGCCACCGACCTCTATTACCCCAAAAGTATGGGGTAATGACTGTTTTTTTATTTTTATTATTAGAGAGCTATTTGTTATTTTTTCGACTTTTTTTAAATAAACATGTATGGTTTGAAATGGCCTCCGACTGAATGTTTGTGCCTGAATGCAAAATCTGTTTAAGTGTAATGAAATATTTTGCTTACACGACCCCCATTCCCCACACTTCCCCTAATATATTAATTTATATAGAAAACATATCTTTCAGTAAAAAAGTTACTCTAATATCGTTTGGATTTTAATGCCAATATTTTGCTGTTCGCCACAAAAAATAAAAAGAGACTATGAAAATACAATTTATACTATCATTTAATTCAACCATAAATTGATATCTAGTACATCAAATATGTCACTTACATTTGTATCCCGCTAACAATGCTTCCAAATAATCCCAACAATCCCAAATATTCAACTACATCCGTATTTTTGACGGATAATTCTTGCTGTACGGTGACAATTGCGAATAATACAGCACCACCTAAACACAACATATCACCTACGAGTTGATTTTTACCTGAAAACACACAGAAACGATATCCGCTAAATATACATTTTCACAACGACAGATTAATACGCAATAAGATAAAGAGCATCTACACTACACTGCTTACAACTTACAAAGCATTACACGATGTCATAAGATGTGTAATTATTTATCTAAAAATGAGAAAATATAAGAATACCTAGTATTTGTTAAAGAAAAGATTCAATTGTTTATATTTATGAAGATATATTATTATTGTTGTAGTTATATAAAATAAGAGAAGAAATTGAGACATTTCATATTTATATTTTGTATTGTTTCATTATAGTGACATATAAGTAACAGAAACTTAAATGCAGCCTATTACAATATAACAGTGGCTACCATATGGAATATATTTTGTTCTACCAACTCACATCTTTTTAATAAACGCAGAGCTTAAATTGATGTAGATCAGTATAGTATATTTATAGCCTACCTGCCTGCAGATTGCCATAATAGTCATATCAAAATCAGTCTCATATTTATAAGAACTAATTACATTCTTTTCACTATAAATAATAATCTAAAAGACATAACCGTGTCAAATCTATGTTATATTAACTTTTTTCTATTTTGAACGTTTTTTGAAATAATTTTGAACAAATAAAATAGACAGTCGATAGTGTAAACACCGCGTAAGGGAACCCCAGTATAACGTGAATAACATATTATTTACGCTAGGCTACCGTATACTGCGAGCAAATTGTGCCTTCGTTTATAAAACCGAATTTCATTATAAATATATAAATACTCCGATATAAACACTTGCATACAAATCAACAACATATGTAATTTTCTTCGCTTCGCTAGCATCTGCTGTTTTATGTAAGATACGAACATGAAACGGCTATTTTGGAAGATTTACTATTCATGTTCTCCTTGATACATACTACATCCCAAGAAGTGTTTAACAAGGTGAATGAATTCATCACATTCAATTAAATTGATTGGTTGAAATGCATAGGATTTAGTACTGACAGAGCGCGGTTAATGTCCGAAACATATACTGGACTTATAAAACGTATTCGAAATATCAACCCATCCGTAACCTGGTATCATTGCTGTATTCATAGAGAAGCCTTGGTTGTTAAAGAAATACCGGAGACATTGAAAGAAATCTTGAATGAAGCTGTACATTGTTAATTTTATCTAGATCAGGGGTCTCCAAACTACGGCCCGAGGGCCACATCCGGCCCGCGGACAGATTTTGTCCGGCCCGCGGAGAGCTAGCATACTTGAAAACTCCTTTTAGAGAACATATTTTTTATAGCAAATTAAATTTAGTTTACTGAAGTATTCTAATTTTATGTTGAATAATTATTAATATGACATCTACATTGATATGGTCATGGGCTAACTACTCATAACATTGTTGTAGGCTTATTGTTATTGTTTTTATGATAAGTTGGATAAAGAAACACAGAATTGTAATGAGTAAAGACATGTATAATATGCAGAAAATTTTACTTCAGAATATAATAACTAACAAATTATTGAAATGAATCCAACTAACATTTTATACATTTTAAATAAAAACATAACTTATAACAAGCATAATGACATATGAAATACTAATGAGATTTGTGTAATTGAGATTTTCCACTGACAATAGTTTGTAGTTGTGGACTAATTTTACTTGTACCAATTATTAAAAGAGATTTAAGATGCTCATCAGTTAATTTAGATCTGTAAACATTTTTTGTGTACTTCATTTTGGAGAAGGTCTTCTCACACAAATAAGTAGCACCAAAAACAGAAAACAGCCCACGAGCAAATTTATGCAAATTATCAAATTGTGTCAGTGGAAGACTCTTATAAAATTCCAACAAAGATGAGTTTTGATATTTGTTCTTAATTATATCACTGCACTGTAGATCAATTATTTCCATTTGAAGTTCCGGGGCTAGGGTTTCAATGTCAGTATCAAAAGGATTCTGAAAAATCTTAATTTGATTCGCAATGGCATCAAAGTCCGAGAAACGAGTATCAAAATTTATTTTCAAAGCACTCAAAGTTTCGATTGAAAAATCGATAGGAAACTCAGTCTCAGTAGTGTGGCTGAATATTTCACATGTTTTAAAATGGGAAAAACATTTACTTCGTAGTTGTGATTGAAACAGTATCAATTTCTTCCGGAATGATTTGATATTAGTGTATAAATCAGGAAGATGCTGGTTTTCTCCTTGCAATCTCAAATTCAGTTCGTTCACATGTTTTGTCAAATCAACATAGAATGCTAACTTCCACAGCCATGCGTTGTTTTGTAATTCAGTAAGAGGGCGATGCTTTTCATTCAAAAAAATTTCGATCACTGCTCGAAGTTCAAAAAAGCGCTGAAGGACTTTCCCACAACTAAGCCAATGTACGGCAGTATGATAAGGTAAGTCATTTTCTCCAATCTCTTCAATAAATTGTCGGAATTGTCGGTGATTCAGCCCAAAAGATCTGATAAAATTAACAGTTGATATGACTGGTTTCAGAACTTCAGACATATCCAAACATTTTCCGCACAAAGACTGTTGATGAATGATACAATGTAAGACTAATGGTTTTAAACCACCGTCATTTTCTATAGCCTTTGACACAAGAGCGACCACTCCTTTATCTTTCCCACTCATGTTTTTGCCTCCATCAGTTGTAATACATTTCAAGTTTTTCCATCGAAGGTTCTTTTGATTAATGGCCATTTCAACTCCTTTAAAAATATCTGTACCAGTAGTTGTGCCATGAATACTATTCATATCAAGAAGTTCTTCATGCACTTCATAGCTTTTATCTACTCCTCGAATATAAATCAACACCTGAGCAGTATCTGACACATCCGTTGACTCATCCAAGGCCAAAGAAAACCACTCAACATGTCCATTTTTGTCGAACAGTTGAGAGGATATATTTTCAGCGATGTTTTCTAGCCTTCGAGCCACAGTGTTTGCTGACATACTGACACTTTTTAATAAATGTACCTTTTCAGGGCACATTTCTTCGGCTACTGCAATTATGCATTCTTTGATCATTTCTCCATCGGTGAAGGGTTTTCCACGTTTTGCAATTTCAAGAGCCACACGAAAGCTGGCACGCGTTGCAGCCTCTTGTTCAGTTTTGAGTTTTGTAAATGAAGATTGCTGCGATTTCAATCCGCGCTTCATAGCTTCGAATTTTTCTGTCCGCAAACTTCCTGTATATTTTGAGTAATTTTGAAAATGTTTTGTTTCATAATGACGTTTAATGTTATATTCTTTGAGAACGGCTATGCTTTCATTGCAAATCAAACATAGCGCCTTCTTACTGGACTCAATTACGAAATACTGAATGTTCCACTGATCTTTGAATTTTCTGCATTCACTATCAATTTTTCGCTTCTTTTCCATACTACTAAATCACACACAAAAGCAACAATTCAAATCAAAATACTGTTACAAAGATGTCTTAAACTTAAACACGCACAAACACGTTTTAAGGAGGTACGCACTATTTTATTTCACAACAGTGTCATAGGAACTGACTTGTGGTTGCGCCACTAGCCTTCTTATATATTCCAATTACTGCCATCTAGAAGTGAGTGGAAGACACCAGAACTTTCTCGAACCAACGAGATTATTCTGTACGTGCTATTAGCGCCATCTGTTAGCGATAGAAGGTACTACCTATTTCCGCTTGTGTCCACCAGATGTCGTGTCACGTTACTCCTCATGGCTCGTACTCTACGACTAATCTAGAAATTACAGATAATGACAGGAAAATTAATAATATGCAGTGTTGCCGTTTTGCAGCCTTTTTTAAACGTTGCGTACTTTTTCGAACTTTTCTTCATCAGTGGACTATTTCACTTTTTACCACCGGCAACAATGATAATATGGTTTTGGCCCTCGGAACTTACTGGAGTAATCAGTATGGCCCTAAGGCTGGAAAGTTTGGAGACCCCTGATCTAGATCATTAAATTCAAGACTTTTTGAACAGTTTTGCAAGGCTATTGACAGTGAACATCATCAATTGCTTTTTCATATGGAAGGGACATGGTTATCTCGGGGAAATGTTTTGTCTCGATTTTTTGAGTTGAAAATTGAATATTTTTCACAGAACACACCTCTGCTCATTCATTAAGTGAACGTCTTCATAATTTTTCCTGGTTGTGTAACTAGCATACTTGCCAGATATTTTTTCTGATTTAAACACTCTCAATTCAAGCCTTTCAGGAGTAAATATAACAATTTTTGAAATTTATGATAAAGTTGACGCTATGTTAAGAAAATTAATAGAGTTGGGGAGCCACCATGTATCAAATCAAGATTACGATTCATTTCTAAATCTCAAATGTTTTCTTGCAACTACTAAGAAAAGCCTGTCTAATAAAAATTTACAAACTTCCACACAACATATCAAAGATCCAACTAGTTTGGTAGGAATATCGATAGATAGGGCAATGAAACTGCAGTTTAATCAAATGTCTGTTCCAGGAATTATCCTAAAAGACCCTGCTACATATCTTTGTCAAAAAGCTTTTTCATCTCTTGTATGCATTAAAAATAAATACAGAAACATTGTGAAGAATGTGGGATCAGAACTGAGAAGTCTATTATCTAATATTGCACCAAACATAAGTAAGCTTGTCAGCAACGTCCAATATCAGCCTTATCATTAATTAATAAGTGTTAAATGTTTTCTTTAACTAGGTACTGAATGTAAAATTACAATAAATATTTTATTTTAGTAAAAATATTGTCAATTTTTTGTTTTTACATAAGTGTACCTACATAATGGACCTAATGGACAATTCGGACATCCTCAAATATCAACGGCCGGGATAGTTTCTTTTTCAGTGTGAAATCAGGAAACCTGTTTAGCTGACCAATACATCATTATTAAGCTATATTATATTCGTTTTATTGTTCACTACAGTCTTCTACAAATGAAAAAATAATACTGCCGTTCATGGGTTAACTCAGTTGGCAGAGCAGAATGGTATTGATATTACCGACCCAGCAGATAAACACAGTAAAAATACAGATGAATTCTAATCATATCAATCATATAAATAAAATAAAGTAAATAACTAAATAACCAAAAAACAAAATCAGGAAGCGCCATCTCAAGGTAAATCCAGCAAAAGCTATTTGCCTTGAGTCTCGACCATTCTAAACTCAAAAAGTAAGTCCTAACCTGAACTTAATTAAAATTTAACTAAAATTAAGAGTAAACTCTAAAAAACTAAAAAACTAAAAACTGAAAAACTAAAAAACAAAAACTAAAAAACTAAAAACTAAAAAGCTAAAAACTAAAAAAGTAAAAACTAAAAAACAAAAACTAAAAACTAAAAAACTATAAACTAAAAAACCAAAAAACTGAAAAACTAAAAAACTAAAAACCTAAAAAACTAAAAACCTAAAAAACTAAAAAAACTAAAAACTAAAAGCTAAAAACTAAAAAACTAAAAAACTAAAAAACTGAAAAACTAAAAAACTAAAAAACTAAAAAACTAAAAAAGTAAAAAACTAAAAAAGTAAAAAAACTAAAAAACAAAAAACTAAAAAACAAAAAAACAAAAACAAAAACTAAAAAACTATAAACTAAAAAACCAAAAAATTAAAAAACTTAAAAATTAAAAAACTAAAAACTTAAAAATTAGAATCTGAAAAACTAAAAAACTAAAAAACATAAAAACCAAAAAACTAAATTTACAGAAATACAAACATTTCTGGTTCTTGTAGCAAAAATATTTTTATATTAGTCTTTTTTATTTGTTGCTATTTCTTAATTACTACTTTATTTTGTATGTTTATTTAGTTGATTATAAGTGTTTATTACGTATTACATATAACCTTCGTTAACGGGAAAAAATCGAACATGTAGTTGTTTTATTCGGTTCAGGCTATCGAGTGTCTACTGTATTGATCTTATTTCTGAGCAACTTTCCCAGTTTAACCGATGTTCTACCTCTCATATTAAAAAAGGCAGCCACACAGGGAAATATAAAAACGGATACCTGAATAGTTTTTGCTAGTTAAAAAGCATCTAAACAGTATAAAGTACCGAGCTACAGCATCAATTCGTGTATGTCTACCAATACAAATTAAAAACAAAGGAAATAAGATATCTACCGTCAACTTTTTTGTCGTCTATATTGGCCAATACAAGTCCCCCTACACCCATTAGGCAAACAGAGACCGCAATTATGTGCACCATGCGAAAACGCACCCCAAGCACTAGACAGCTCAACGCTAAGGCTACCGGTATGGCCACGCACCCCAAAAGCTGAAAGCCACAAGGAATTAAAACGGAGTAAAAGAAGAAAAGAGTGGTGAAATCTCATGTACCAAACAAAAATTGGTTATAGTTCCGGATCAAGTCCACCAATTTTGACAAGAAATTAATATTTCAAAAACGTGTTTGCTTTATGAAAATCCCAACAAAACGTATTTAAAATATTACATCATAATTATTTTATTTTGAGGTTATGTTTACAAAACTTTAGACATAGGTAGTGCCTTTCTTGGTCACACGGTCAAAATTGCTCATGCCCCGTCAACAATTTTTCTAATTTAGATGTGTTTGTTTATCGCATAGATGCATTGTTATAAATATTTGTAAATCGTCAAACAATCATAAATAGTTTATAGATCGACAAACTCATTGACAATTACCTAATAGTTGTGGCTTTTTAAATATGCAAAAATAATTTAACGTCACTTAAACGAATGAAGAAATATCATACCAAAGACAAACGTATACGAGCATATTGATGAAATATATTTGTCACCAATTGTATTGATTGAATTGTATTAATATACGTCCCGGAAAATGTCCCGAATTACACAATTCACTCTGTGAGTAAATATTAGTTTTGTTTTGTTCATCTTTCCTGTAGCTTTTTCTTATCACCTTGCATTCATATTTATTTTTTGTATTCCTATTTATATTTAGCAATGTACACTTATACGATTTATATAAATATTACATAAAATAAATATTTTTTCATAAATTTTAGTCTTAAAATGACACGTTAAAGGATTTTTCCAAACAAATTTCCACGAGCACGTATGAACGCTTCCTGTCCCGCATTATGTTACGATAAAAATGGTCATCCTTGTGTGTGTGTTTGTGTTACCACGATATCGGTCAAACGGTTATATCAATCAATTCCAAATTTTATTTTTAGGAGTATAATTTCCCTCTTGAGATCTGATTCGATTTTCAGTAAAATTGGTAGGAAGTAGTAGTTTACTTCAGTGAAAAAATCGAATTTATTCAACATTTCGTCAATTACTAAGTTTAAACAAATTTATATAGAATTCAAATATACTCAAAAGTGAATTTGAAAAAAAATATTAAAAAAGCTTTTTGAAATTCCTACCGGAAATAGGTCTTTTACTCTAATCGAAGAGAGTTTTTTGCGAATCATTGCGAGTCACGCCTTCTAGGCAGGTACATTACTAATATATAAGGTATTTAAAGGTTAAATAAAATGCAAAAGGAAAATCCCTTACCACAAAAAATATATATCAAAAAATCTAAATACGTATTTCGGCAACTAAGTTGCCATCTTCAGTAGATATCTGTATAAAACAAAAAAGAGTGTTAAACGTGGTATTTTTGGCTAAGGTGTAACCTTAGAAGATATGCTCTTCACCAAATCACCAGTGGGATAACACTAGAGTGAAGAGCATATCTTCTAAGGTTACACCTTAGCCAAAAATACCACGTTTAACACTCTTTTTTGTTTTATACAGATATCTACTGAAGATAAATACGTATTTAGATTTTTTGATATATATTTTTTGTGGTAAGGGATTTTCCTTTTGCATTTTATTTCACATTTTTAGCCACAGTCTCCACCCATTATTGGATTTAAAGGTTGATTTTCAATGCCTTTTCCATAAAAAAAAGTTCAAAATTCGGACCGAAAATAACAGTTTTTCTCTTATCGAATAAAGATTTTTTGCAAGTATATATTTCGTAAATTATGCATTGTATATATTTTTTTTAAGAGCACATAAATATTTAGAGCTGGATTTGGAATATTTTTTGTATAAATGAATTTCAAAATGAAGTAACACTTTTCATCTTAGCGAGTAGTACTTTTTTGGGAATATCGGAAAGTATGCAATCTATAGATTTATTAAGATAATAGAAGTACAGAATAGGATTTTAAATATTTGTATAAAAAATTCTTAAAATTTAGACTTAAAGTAACAGTTACTCACAGGTTTATAATTTTAAGAAGATAAAAGTGTTAAAAACTTAATTTAGAACAACTTTTGTATAACTTAAAACGCTCATACGTATAAGAAACTCGTGTGGTGGCCACATCTTATTTTGCCATGAACTCCCAATTTTGCCGGTAACTAATAGAACATGTATGGGCGAAAGGAGGTGGTATATTTTTATGAGATAATAATAGGTATGCTGGAATATGATATTACAAAAAGAGATTGACCGGTTATTGGAATTAGCCATAATGCATGGTGGATGATATGTAAATAACTTGGAAGAAGCATTATGATGAAAGCATTCTTTATAAAAGAACCGAAATGATTGTTTTTACTTTATACTTCTGTCATATGCTAATTACGTATTGTAATTTTCTGTCACTAAACTGTATTATAATCAAGCGCATACATAATTATTAAGGTACACTGTGAAACTAAATAATGCAGTGTTATAAATGGCAAGATGACTGCAGTAAGCGGCATCAAACAATATTCTTGTTTTTATGATATTGTTACAAATTGATTTTTTGTATAAATTTCTAGGATCTATGCACAAAATACATAGAGAATTGTGAAGATAAATAAAAAAAATAGTTTTTTAAGTAGAAATTGAACTCTGTCATTGATTTTTTGGTCATTCAAATCATTTCAGATTACAAATAAGAATAATAAACCTTCACTGTCTTATTTTCTTTAAAGATTGTATTAAAATATTAAGTAGGTAATTGTGGTTCTAATACGCGACAATTCTCTGACGTCATTATTGAAAGTGGTCATCGTTCATAATCCAAACAAACCGCACAGTTTTTTCTCCCGTGTAAACTATATGGTGTGAAACTAAGAGAGCATTTCTAAGTAATTTAATGAAGAGTGCCTACATAAATTGACTTTTTAAGTGATACGTATCATGTGTGAAATGTGTTCTAATGATTTGCTATAGTTTAACGCAGAAAATACTTGTATTTTCAGATTTATAGACAATACAACATTGTGTTAACAACAAACTGTGCCTGTTTTTTCTAAAACATTTTATTAGTAAGTAATTTTCACATTTAGATTCTTCAATAACAAAAACATGAAATTTAAATTATCGAAGAATTTTACTGAACTTGTATATACCAAATCTTTATTAAAATAACTTTCTATGCTGGATACAATTTAAATATTGTTTCTTTCCTTGAAGTATATTGCTTTGTATTATTGATGTTGTTAAACTTACAAGTTGATAAAGATTTTTAGCATAATAATGAAGACAAAACAGTTACTGTTTGTTGCAAACACAAAGATATATTGTTTATAAAACTAAAAATACAAGTATTTTATGTGTTACACTATAATGAATTATACCTAATACCAAAAAAAGGTCATTTCTATGTACACAATTTTTATAAAAATTACTTTGAAATAGTCTCTTTTTAACCCCCATCCATATACTTTACACGCGATAAAAAGAAGTATGCGGTTTGTTTGGATTGTGAACCCTGACTTAGGATAATAGTGACGTCAACAGAAAATATCCGCATAACTAAAACTTTTGAATTAAATGTATGATCACGTGATTAAAGGCAAACATAATTGTATCATTTTATTTTGTAAAAAATTGAATAAGCTGTCTCTCTCTCACTAATGTTGTCACCACTACCACTTTTCACTTTATTTAAAGTGGAAAGCTCCGTCTATTACTATTATTATATGTCAATGGGACAATCGATAAACATAACCTCAAAATGCCATAATTAAGTGAATTTTTAAGTACTTCCAATCGCTTCCTAACAAAAAGACACACATTTTTGAAATCAGGAAGGTGTAAGCTTTCCATTTTTGTATAATTTATAAATTAAATCCACGGACTTCATGCGGTACTTTATCAGTCTTTTGAAAAAACAAAAAAAAATAGCAATGTACTCCTCTAACCTGTATACATGTTAGAGTAGTGAACTGATGAGCTGTACTCATCAGAGTGTTTGCTTGCACATCAATCAAGCAAAGCAATAAGTATCGCCAACCTCTCGCCTTTATTATCGCTATCAGTCCTTGATCGCCCCTTCTAAAAGCCAGCCAGCTCGTGTATATCGCACACAGGAACATATAATGCGGGAAGCTCTGTCCAGTCGGAAGAATTCCCATCGGGGGTGCGTTAATATGATGCAAGATGATGTTCGAGGCGCACAAGAGCAACGAAAGTATCTGTCCCAGGAGGATGTTTTGCCATACTTTCCTGAAACATTCAAATATTTTCGATTTTCGAACAGCCCACCTTGCGAAAATGTATTGTATTTTACAGGGGTGTGAGATAATTTTCATTTACCATTTGCCCAATTCCGCCAGGTGAAAGCCGATCCTATCGCACAAATCGGGGACATTGTCCATTTCTTTGTCACCTTGTTTTGTTTACATCATTCACGCGCTTTATCTGCGACACACCGCGAAAGTAATAGGGCGGGGTTGCATCCCTTAATTTTTGAATAAGACCGCGCAAGCGTCGTTGTCATGACGACGACTGTTGCTAATGGCGGGTGCTGAAAACAACGCGAAAAAAATAAGCAAATTCTTACGTTTTATTTGGTAAAAAGAATATGTAAAAATAATACTTTCGGATTAAAATATATAAAATTATTAAAGTTATGTGTATTGCAAACCGTTCCCTGTCAGATATTGCGCAATAATATTAATTCAAATTATTCTCACGAGGCAAAATCACTATATGCTCACTTGTTCTACATTAGCAAATACGTATTTTTATCCTTCTCTAATATTGTGATTTTGCCAAGTGGGAATTATTAAGCTGTTTGAATCTGAGGGTATGGCGTAGTATGTGTGTATTATATTATTTTTGTTTTATATGTACATAATTATTTCTAGATATTTTTACTTTATTATATAATATATTAAGTACTAATTAATCCCACTTGGCAAAATCACAATTTTAGAGAAGGATGAAAATACATATTTCCTAATGTAGAACAAGTGAGCATATAGTGATTTTGCCAAGTGGGAAGTAGGAATTTTACGAAAATTATTTATTGCATAGAAAATTCTGAACAAAAAACTTTATAATGAATTCTAGTCAATGTGGTTTCTAATCAAGTTTGTTTTATAGTTTTTTAACACCTACAAACTAAGTAAACATTTTATTTTAAAACGCTGGCCTATAATTTAAGGTTATTCAAAGTTCAAAACGTATTTCCTGAAAGTCGCACAACGACATCTCTTAATGAATTGCTTGTACTACTTCACCAGGCAGTATTTAAAATAAAGAAATTTACATATCTTCATCTTATCAACAAAGCGCGTGCTAGTTAGTTACAAACAATGAGTTTACCGTGAAATGTCAAACTGTCTTAATCGTCAATAACAAATATTAAAATAATTTCATGGTCCCCTGAAAGAACAACGAATCCGTATTGATATGTGAAGTGCGAACAAAATGGTAGAACCCATATTCGATTATCAATTTCGTTTAATTTTAATAGGCGACAGTACCGTAGGAAAAAGTTCTTTGTTGAAATATTTCACAGACGGAAAATTCGCTGAAGTAATCAAAAATCTTACGATCTCCGTTATGTAAACAGACTAAATTCAGAGCGCTTCGTTTCAGCTTTCAGATCCCACAGTCGGGGTGGATTTTTTCGCCAGACTGATAGAGGTCAAAGATGGGACCAGGATAAAATTACAGCTATGGGACACGGCCGGTCAAGAAAGGTTTCGTTCAATAACAAAGTCGTATTACAGAAATTCCGTAGGTGCTCTATTAGTGTATGATATTTGCAATAGAACAAGTTTCGAACACATACCAGTATGGATGGCGGAAGCTAAAAGACACATAGAACCCCACAGGCCTGTTTTCGCTTTAATCGGATGTAAATTGGATCTAGTCAGTAATGGTGGTCAAAGGGAAGTTTCTAAAGAGGAAGCAAAAACGTTTGCTGATCAAAACGGCATGTTTCATGTTGAAACATCAGCGAAGACTGGTTCAAATGTGGAAGAGGCATTTAGGTCGGTCACTCAAGAGGTTTACAATAGGATATTATCAGGTGAATATAAGGTAGAAGATGGTTGGGAAGGAATAAAGACTGGATTCGCAAGACCGAATGGTCTAGACTTCAATTTAGTTGAAGCCGAACCGGCTAGAACATCTTGCTGTTAAGTTAGCATTCATAATTCTTTTGTACATAATCTATTTAATCAAATTCCAAATTCCCGTAATTCTTTTTCTTCTCTTCTTTCTAATTAATTTTCCTTAGCCAGTGATTCAATACAATAATGTAGTTGTATTTTTAAATAGCGTAATGTCTGATACACTGAAATTAGAATATAAGAAGTTTCTAAAAAGCTTAAGATTAAAGGATTATATATATACATACAAAAAAAAAATAGGATAGGTCGTGTGTGTCTGTTGATATATTACTGTATAATATTGTTTTTACTATTTTCATTTTGTTCTTGACAAATTGTATATTTATTTTAATGTTTTTGATTTGTTCGTTAAGAATAAAGAAATAATTGTTGACTTATTATTGGTAATTTTATTTTAACATCAGAGCACATAAGAAGTTATGCGTTTCTTATTTATTAAAAAGGTGAGTTAATTTTAGAATTCCAAACTGTTAATTTTAAATTTGAATTAATGAAATTTAATATGCCCTTGAATACACTCTTTTCTTTTTTTTTTTTCTTATTGACAGGCATGTTTCGTACGCTATCTATTATCTAGGTACGAAGTAATTATATACTTTCAGTTGATGTAAGTAAAACAGATATCATTATATCAAATTTGAAGTCATATCTGAAATAGAGTAATTATTATGTTGATTATTGACAAACAACAATTGACATTTAATATTTAATACAAATCAAAGACGTTAGAACATACGATTTTTTGTTTAACACCTACTCGAATTTTTCTGAATACCCAATACAATGATTGTCCTGATTTTGTGATAAAACTGTATTTTAAAAATGGTTAGAATAATAATAATAATAATAATATATTTACTGCCATACAATTCCAAAAAGGACATCGATATTGTCATTACACACTCCACAATAATTGTAAAAAAAGTCAACAAAAAACAAATAATTTGCGCATTCACTTTTTTTAGTTTGTAAATTCCGGGATATAGTCGTTTTCTCTTGAATTATAAAAGTATATACCTAACAAACATCAAAATTCTCTTCGTTCAATTTGATTATAGACGGTAACCAAACCAGCACAGGTTAACGTATATATTTAAAATAGGAAATCCGGGAAAGTAACTTCGTTCTTATTGGAAATATGTAGCTATAGGTAATCATCGTTTTTCCTCAATCAAATATTATAAATTCTATGCTTACTGATAACAATAGACAATAATCGTTTCTGGACAAAATAATAAATACCTAATCTATCTAGCTTAGCTTACATCTCTCTTAATTTTATATATTTCCATCTTGATTCATGTTTGCCGTCATTTATTTATATATTTCTTTACTAAAAAAAAAGGTTTCAGTTTGATTTAAATATTAAAAATTCGGAAATTATTATTACCTATGGCTCCGGACTAGTGATGTTGAATTCAGTTACTTTTCAATACTTGTAACTATCCGTTACTTTCGAATTCAATATCCGTTACTTTAGTCGTTACCGAGTAAGTACCTACTCGTTCATATGTGCGGTGCGGGCATAATATGTAGGTATAGTTAATATATGGTACAAACAAAATGATCCATTACACAGAAAAGACTGTATAATACAGGCTATTAGAAATATAATCGTAAGTATTAATTTTTGTATTACGCATAGTGACAGCAAAAAAGTTTAATACACAGTATTACACAAATTTAATATGAATCTGTTAATTAGGATTATTATAATCCTTTTTGCTTGACATATTTTTCAATTAAAGTAACAGGAAGTAAGTTACTTAGCACAGTCTGTATAGTTATCCCGATTGGTTCAGCCTATATACAAAAATTACCCGATTGTCTTTCATTACGCCGTTGTCATCTGCAGATTAATTTAATCGCCATCGTATTAACATCAGCAAAGTTGTGTATGTATATACAAAATAAGCAACTATTGAGTGGTCATCCACAAAATAAAACAATTTAGGAAACGGCAGGTGCACCACATCATATTTCGATTGTTATACCCAAAGTTTTAACAACAACAAAAGAGCTGCCTCCAAACCCTTACTGTTTTTGGGAAGGTTGGTGCAATTTTTGAGGTTTTGTTTTTCTGTAGTTATTCCTTTTCATTGTCTGGATTATTGTCATTTTCAATATATTTAAAATTTGAAAGCACTTAAATTTTTATATTTTTTCTATAATCTAGATTGTATTAGACAGTCTTCTCTGTGTATATACTAATTTTAATATATATTACGTTAAATAAATAAGATTCCTTAAAAGTATCATACAAACCATTCCAACTCAAAATTAAAAGTAAAATGCCAAAGCCTTAAGTATTTTTTAAGGAGCCATTTTATTTACGATAGGGGAGATTTTTATCATAAAACCATAAAAGTCCCGGACTCCCATATTAAATCACACAAATAAATGTGGCATGTAGTACATGGCAAAAAAATCATTTTACATTGCATGAATCCAATTTGTTCAAACAAAACTTTTATAATGAAATCGACCTACGCAAATACAAGTAATACTGTTAATTGGTTAAATTCAAATATTTTGTACTAAGTTATTTACTCTAAATTATATTTCTTAATAAAATATTTCAGACAAGAATGCATTTTCTAAAAGTTATATATTATGAGAGAAACTATTTGGAAATGTAACGATTATTTGAAACTAGTATTCGTTACTTCGGATCTTATCGAGTAACGAGTACTTTAGTAACGGATAGTTACATTTGCAACACCACTACTCCGGACTACTGATTTCAATATTGCGATGTTAAGTAATACGGGTTGCATAGCATATACTGAATTAAAAGTATGAAAATGTCCCTCGTAACTTCCCCTCTTCAAGTACTCCTCCTATAAGGGCCGTGGCCTACACTTAGGAGACTGTAACAGAATAATTTTCAGAGAATATCTGATAAACATCTTATTTATATTGTAACGAAATATGTATCAGCCAGACCAGGCGACGTTAAAAAAAGGGGTTATAAATCATCTCGGCACGACCGGTAAATATCGTAAATGCAGTGAGTCATCTCACAGATGTACGACGTAAGCAAGGAAGAGTCCAAATTTCCTCCAGTATATTGCCGAACTTACTGGTACATTTCGAGAACATTTTATGCAGGTATATAAGGCGACTGGGTCACCGATGGATTCATTCATTACGGGATTGATTGCGGAGAAGTAATTGCGGAGTAATTCGGGAATAAGAAAGTCCTTAAGTAGTCTCGAGTGCGATAGTGGTAGCCAAAGAAATAAATATAGTAGTGCCGTCTTATATAAATAGAAGTGTTACATAAATACGGACAGAGATATTAATAATAGAACTAAATAAATACAAGTGTTAATTTTAATTCATTAATAGTAGTTTAAGTGTGATAAGTTAGTTTTATATTTTATATTGTTATATAATTTTAAGTATATAAATATACAGACTGTTTTAAATAAATAATTGCACGAGTTGTTTATTGGAACCCGAAAACGTTACAATATGTATGGGACTGTAAGGAAGACAGACAAGTGGGGGGCCCGGGGTGTTGCCGAACTTACTGGTACATTTCGAGAACATTTTATGCAGGTACATAAGGCGACTGGGTCACCGATGGATTCATTCATTACGGGATTCATTGCGGGATGAGTAATCGCGGAATAGTTTCGGGAAAGAAAGTCCTTAAGTAGTCTCGAGTGCGATAGTGGTAGCCAAAGAAATAAATATAGTAATGCCGTCTTATATAAATAGAAGTGTTACATAAATACGAACAGAGATATTAATAATAGAACTAAATAAATACAAGTGTTAATTTTAATTCATTAATAGTAGTTTAAGTGTGATAAGTTAGTTTTATATTTTATATTGTTATATAATTTTAAGTATATAAATATACAGACTGTTTTAAATAAATAATTGCACGAGTTGTTTATTGGAACCCGAAAACGTTACAATATGTATGGGACTGTAAGGAAGACAGACAAGTGGGGGGGCCCGGGGTGTTTGTGTGGCGAAATAGACATATGTTTTGGAATGAATATTCTCTTATTGAATAAAAAGTTGGCTACACAATTTTTGTGTTTTCTTACATATACATATCTGAAATATACCCATGTTCAGTTTTTTATTTGATCAATATGGCCGTATTTTTTTTTAGTAATAGATATCAACAATTCAAAGTAGCTATTTTTTTTTTACTTTAAAGCAATCAATTATCAATTTACTAAAAACTAAACTGTACATATAGTTTTAGTCTTTTGTTCTTGGGTTTCCTGCCTGTAAATACCTTAGACATAGATAGATACGAGGGCATATTTTTATGTTATCTACCTAGCCATGAAACAAAAGAGTGACGATGTCAAACAAATTATTGAAAAATTGCTGTCACTGTTAGAAGTACATGTGCTAAGGTGTGTTTAGTTTATGCTGTGTATAGAGATTTGAGACGGTCCATTTCTCGATAAAATGAGTGAAACTAAAGTTGAACATCGCAGCGTAATAAAGTTCCTGACAAAGGAAGGCAATGGTCCAAAAGCAATTCATGAAAGAATGGTTGCTGTATATGGGAAAGATACACCAACTTATTTCCAAGTAAAATATTGGTCTAAACTCTTTCGATGGGGCCGAGAGTCAATCAATGATGACCCAAAGTCCGGACGACCCGTTGAAGCTCGAAGTGAAAACATTGTGCGAAAAGTCGAAAATTTGGTACTGAAAGATCGGCGTGTAAAGATCTCTGTCATTGCCAATGAAGTCTGTATATCCGAAACAAGTGTTCTCAAAATTTTGCATGACGATTTTTGTATGAAGAAGGTGTGTCTGCACGGTGGATACCCAGATTGTTTACACCTGAACAAAAACTGTGCAGAAAAGAAGTTTCTCAAGAAATTTGGTCAAGTTGGAGAGGGATAAAACATTTTTATCTCGAATTATTACCGGGGATGAGACTTGGGTATATTACTGGGACCCTCCTACTAAACAAGAATCCATGCAGTGGGTTCATAAGGGCTCTCCACCACCAAAAAAGGCTAAGACACAATTTTCTGGAAAAAAACTGATGGCAACTGTTTTCTGGGATGCTGAAGGAGTTTTGCTTATTGAATATATGCCGAGAGGGTCTACCATAAATGGAGAGGCCTACGGAAACACAATTAAAAATTTAAAAACTGCTTGGAACAATTTAAAACAATTCTAGAACAACCGTCAGAATTCAGATTTTCGAGAAAAAAGTGGGGATAACTTCACACTTTTTGGTTTTTTTGCAATATCTTTTGATATATAAGAGATACGGTTTTGACGTATTCGAACAATGTTTAGAACAAACCTAGAACAACCGTCAAAATTTTAGTTTTTGCAAAAACTGGGTCTGACTTCATACTTTTGGCTTTCATTTTCCCCCATTTTCTCTGATTTTGATTTTTTTCTATGAAATACTTTAAAATAATTTAGAACAAACCTGGAGCAACCTTGAAAAAGTCCGATTATCTCGGCCTGTTTTGATTTTTTTTCCCGAGATTCTTTGGAACAATGTTTAGAACAACTAGAACAACCTGGAAAAACCTTCAAAATTTCAATTTTCGAAAAAAGAAGGGCTGGGTGACAAAGTTGGTTTTTTCAATTATCTCGGCCAAATTTGACATTTTTTTTAAAAAATAGGTACTTTAGAACAAACCTAGAACAACCTGGAACAACTGTCAGATATCCGATATTCAAAAAAAGAGGGGCTAACTTCACACACTCGAAAAAGACACATGATAATAAATGTCAAAACACTCAAGAAAATATAGTTTTATTTATGTTTTTTATGGTCGCTATTTGCCAGGAAAAGAACAAAATGTTTTAATTTATGAACATTATCAATACGGGCAGGGCGGCAAAAATAAGTTCTTATTTTTATTTTCATATTATATACGTATATATGTGTATGTATATTTCTAACAAAAAAATAGGTAAATAAATTGCGGCAAGCAATATTCACACTAAGTACAAACAGTGTTTTTATGACGCACCTGTTATTTACCGCCTTTTATTCTGCACTGCTGTATAACTTGTGTTAGCAAAGTAGGGCGGAGAGTTCAGACAAAAAATAATGTACATACTACGTCTACAGTTTGTGTAACTAGGAGTTGATCAACTAAAAAAACATATTTAGCAGAAGATTTGTAGTAAGAATATAAAAAAATTCGTTAGCGGTAGGTAAAAGGATATACATTTTGAAAAAGAATTAAAGTCCCATCTTACGAATCAAAAACAAACTGTGTGTTCTATTTACAAAAGAAATATTTCTAGCGTCAAAAAAAAAGTGGAGGTATATCTTTCAAAGAACCAGCATAAAATACCATAAATATATTGGAAATAATAACTCATTTTTTTTTAGGGAGACACTTGAACACTTTTCGTAAAAGCGCTCAGATTATATATCTACTACAATATCCAAGAGAATAAAAATTCATTTATCCCGGAATATTTACACATTTGTACCCGCCCTCTAGACAAACTGTTGGTCAGAGATCTATCCCTACCCTTCAGCTTGTTTCTCGAATGTAATGTGGGCTGCCTAGTTTTAATTTCTTTTATATCAAATATCTAAGAAAATATCAATTTTGAAAAAAAGGGGCCTCATAGCGAGCAAGAGTTTCAAACGCTCTATTAAACAAAACAAAAATTATTCTTCTATGTTAAGAAATGAAGGGAAAAAAAAAGCAAAAAAAATGGTTCGACGTTTTATTTTTTTTTAAACACATTTAAAGACTATTTTGAAAAAGGGGCGTCATAGATAGGTACCTTCAATTTATTCATACGTATACAAGAAAAAATAGTGCATTGCTTCATGTTACCAAATAAACAAGTAAAAAGAAAAAAACGCTTACATGTAATAGCATATACCTATAATTTGGGTAGCCCGGGCCCGGAACAACATATATTATTATGAGCAAACTTAGATTATGTCACACAATATGTAAAATAACGATTGCCAACAACACAACAAAGTAATGTTGGTTGCCATAACAAAGTCCTAGAAAATTAATTTCTTTCCTTTTCTGAACAATACGTACATAGGTACTCATTGAATTTTCATTATTTTTAAAATTAATTAAAAAACATATTAAAACTGTCGCGACATCTATGGGTACAATATCACTTAAGACAGAACAGAAATCTATTTTATTAGAACTATTGTTTATGACGTTCAAGTTTACAGAGACGGGAAATCTATGAACAATGAATGACGAATTTGTGTGCCAATTTTGACGTTGCTTCTATGATGAAATCAGATGAAATGTCCTGTCAATTCATCATTTTTTGACGTACATGGGTTTTTAAATAAAGTGTCATGTGTAATACCAAACACATCAGTCATGCGCAATCCACCTAGCAAGATATATATTTGTGCGAAAAAGACGAGTTTATCCCGTAAACCAGACAAATCGAAAATCGCGCAGTCGCGTGTCAGTGTTTGGTGTGTGGTAAAGGTTCCAGACGTGCTGACTGCTTAGATATCGCCGCTGGGTGTTGCGGAAAATGTTTACCTCAATATCACGGTCACTAATGTGAGTAAACTAAAAGAAATTATTGAGTTATTTATCCTAGTAATGTAGAAATATCCTTTGGGCACTGTTCCTTTTTTTTAACGTTTATGCCGCATTTCTAGTGGTGTATTTTATAAATTAATTATAGCGCGACTACGTTATGTGATCGAATCACACTCAAAATAGAGCCCAATGTTCTACCTGCACATCGAATACAAAAGATGTGTCCGCCGTCCTGGCACACAAATCGATATGGCCCGCCTTTTCTAATGGGATATTCTTTGCCCATTACTACCCCCATTTATTTGACGCTATTCTTCGTGTAAAGTTGAAAGAAATCAATTCCAAAAATTAGTTTCCCATGACTTAAAACACAATTTAAGTATAAAAATCCTTCACATTTTTAAAACTTAAAATACTTTTAACGTTAAATGTACACAAGGCAGAAAACAAACATGTGTTGGATAACACGAAAGACAAATGTAAAAATATGTTTTTCTTGGTGTAGGTGTGTGATAGAGGTTATATCAACCGAGATTCTTGAAATACTATGAATTGATTTATGACATCATTTCGTGGGATTTCTCTCTACTTCCTGAAAGACCTGCGGTTTTAGTAATTTAGTGGCCTTCCAGGAAAACAATTCTGAATTGATTTTTAGGTTATTATTAAAGAGATTTAATTATTTTTCCTGTTAAAATAAGAAGTTTTTTGATAAATCAAAGATGTAACATTGAAATTGAAGATAAATCAATATGAAATGATTTATTCTTTGTATTTTGGGCGAAACTTGAGATTTTATAAAAATCTTCCAGGAAACCGATTCTAAATTTAATTCCTAATTTTTCCCTTTAAAATTAGTTCTGGGATAAATGAAAAGATAAACTGAAATCCAAATAAAGGTTATCAGAAATTGTTTAGTGTCAATAAAGAACCTTATTTTATACAATTAATAGAATCTACGGTTGGTTCTTGGTGAAACATTATGAATATTAAACGAATAAAACACTTGGTTATATTGTTTCACTTAAGGACAGATTTATTGTACTCTGACACGTGTTTCGACCTCTCGGTCATTAACGAAGAGTTTACAGACTTAAACTAAACTAAGAAAGTTACCAATACCTATTTATATGTGTGGGCTAGTGCCTTAAGTACAGTGTCAATAATGGGGGTGTTTACACACAATTGGACTTCATAAACACCCCCATTATTGACACTGTACTTAAGGCACTAGCCCACACATATAAATAGGTATTGGTAACTTTCTTAGTTTAGTTTAAGTCTGTAAACTCTTCGTTAATGACCGAGAGGTCGAAACACGTGTCAGAGTACAATAAATCTGTCCTTAAGTGAAACAATATAACCAAGTGTTTTATTCGTTTAATACTTATTTTATACTTCCAGAGATTTATTTTATTAAATTTGTGTTTAAATTAACTTACTATTTACAATTGGACAAAGATAACTGTGAAAAATGTACCGTGCCTTCAAATACTTTCCTCATTAGAGTAGGCCGTTTTCTAAGTTTTCTAAGTAATCAATGTTGGTGTACATGCTAAACTTTTGAAAACTTCAAATTCTGACGGTTGTCATACTTAAATTCAAATTATAGACGCCTATTATTATTTATCGCCAACCGTCAGTAAAGCGATGCGTTACCATAGCGTTTTACGAAGGTAAACAAACACTTTATCGTACTGTACAATAAAGTACTTTTTGTACTCGCTTATCAAAACCTGTCATTTCACAATTCGATTTGCGTGCGTAAAAAGTCACTTTAAACACGAGTGCGTAAAAGTAAAGTTGGTACTTCCTAGAACTTGATTAATTTAGTGACATTTTAAAATCATAAATTCCTAACCTTAATAATATGCTACCCAGTTCGTTGTTTTTCTATGAAAATAAAAGGAAATGAAATAGAATTTTTTGAATTTGATAATTTTAAATTAAATGTCACTTCAAATAATCAATACTGCCAATTCAATTTTTTTTAATTAATATCAAGAGATTAGTAGTGTGTCATAAACGATAACGTATTTAACAATATGTATTATTATTATAGTTCTCGTACAAAAAATATTGTACAAACTTCGTGCGTGAAACATTTTGCGAATTCGTGTCCATAAAGCGCTCGCCTTTCGGCTCGCGCTTTAAACTGGTCACTCATTCGCGAAATATGATTTCACGCACTTGGTTCGTAAATAACTATTTTCTATTCCGGTGCTATAAAGTTCACTTTACGACACCCGTTTTGGTTGCATAAAGTTTTACTTTATCGCACGCTAATTTTATTTTTTTGAAGTTGGTAACAAAAAAAATGGAACCAAATCGTATTTAAATGTCAAAATATAAGCCTTTAAAGTAACAAAAATGTGCAATAAAATTGTACAAAGAATAAAAAGCACACATGCTAACATTTCACTTACTAATTAGCAATATAAATTGTTAAGCAGAGTTGGATGATAAGTTTTCGGATGCTACTATTGACATTTACTTACCATGTTGAATAGAACAACTGTTATAAAAGTTTGTTTTGATAAATATGTAGAGAGTTTGTGGACGAAAGATTTTGTAAATTGTCATCTGCCATTTTGCGAATCTCTGGGAGCGTACAGTTATTTATTTCGTCCTTTTTGTTGATAATTTGAAATAATTTATTGTATAAATCAGTCTGAATTTTAAACACAATTACATATAGCACCACCGATATTCAAATATTTAAAACGTTCTACTTAAAAATCAGAGTAACCAACTTCAAAAAAGCAAAATTTCTAAAATATTCGAACAAAACATGTCTCTTATTTTAAGCTTTTTTGAACTTTTAATAACCGAAATAGAAAAAATAGTATAAAATACACGTTTCATAAGACATTTTGCGCACTTGTTCTTTAGAAAACTCGCCTAGCGGCTCGTTTTCTAAACTTGAACGCGTGCGCAAAAATCGTGTCTTATGAAACTTGTATTTTAATATACTATTACATGTCGCTAATATCTGTCAACGTAGCCATGACTGATGACTTTAAACATAAATCGTTTGTCACTGTCATAAACTGTCATAAGTTATTATATCTTTATTTTTAAAATTAACAATTTTCACGGTTGGCGATAAAATTTTGTATGCACCACGTCAGTAAAGTACCTTTATCGAACTCGTCTTTTACTCGCCGCGCTCGCTTCACTCGCTCAGCTCGTAAATCAGACTCGTTCGATAAAGTAATTTGCTTATCAATTTTTTTGCAATAACATACAAGTTTAGATTTTTAAATGGAACGAGTACCCATTGTTGTATTGATTTTTGACGTCAAGTTTACACGAAGTAATATTTTAATTTATCCAGTCGTTTTCATTTCATGTATGTTAATTATTTGATAGATGTCGCTATTAAGACAAGTGTCAATGGTCAGTGCGATTTTAAACATAATTTCAGTAGCATTTAAAATACCGATAGATAGCTATAAACGAATTAAAAGTGTCAAGTGTTCCAAATAAAACGCTAAAAATCTTTTGTTTTAACGGTTGTACATTTTAGACTTATTCTCTGCATATTTTGTTGTGATATACAGAATACCCTACTGAAGAATTTACAAACTTGCTCTGAAGTGAAATCGCATTGCCTACCAGTGCTGCATGGCATTCCACAGGGATGCGTTTTAGCCCCAGTACTGTTCTTTCAATATATCGGCGTCTGGATTACTATGTGTGCCGGTGATATATCTCTGTTCACACTCTCTGATAGTGAAAGATTTGCAAACGATATTCTTAATATTTTTTCGATGTGTATGTATAAATATAAACTCGACCGAATTGACTTGTTTTCGGAGTAATTTACTGAATACTGCATAATCTTAGGGATCCTTCCATTTAAGTTTTGTGATACGAATCAAATCTATACTTCTTTGTCAACTTGCATAGGTACTTATACTGTCAGTAAGAAAAACACGGGAATTTTAGACATTCAACATTGAACGCGTGAACTGTCAAAGTGACATAACCTATAAATATTATTACATGCATCTTAATTAATGATACACATTTATTAAATAATGATTATTGTATCATATGTTTATATAAATATACAGGGTGAGTCATTTCCGTGCGGACTTGAAACCTTCATTGCTACTGGTAGGATTGCTTATTCAAATAGACGAAAACCTAAATATGTATGTGATAAATAATTAATAATCAATTACGGATTCTTATGGCAACAACAGAAAATCCTCACGTCAGTACCCGTGAAGTAAGTCCTGTACCAGGATACTAGCTAAACCAGCGTTGCAAAGACCTTAAAATAAAATAAATGTCATCCGAGTGAATACATTTAAATGTTAAGTTACGCATCGATAATTTTAAAGCTAGAATTATGTTCTGGCATTGGGAAATGAATGTCCAATAGATCCTTTTGATAATGTGTTATTTATGGGCGAAGCTACTTTCCATAGTAATGGAATAGTTAACAGAAGAAATTTTCATTATTATTCTAGTGAAAACCCTTATTTCACTAACAGAGCATCAGCACAGGTGGATCATAGATGTATGGGGAGGCATTCTTGTTGATCGGATGATAGTCCCGTACGAAATATTATAATTCAAATGTTTCCATGGAAGTGGCTAGCTCGTGGAGGTCCTATTGACTATCCTTCGGACATCACAATATTACGGTTTTTTAAATGGGATACGTAGAAAAGGAAATATACAGTATACCTGTATACACAAAGAAGTTATGCGGAAACATATTTGACAAATATTTAGAAAAATAGATGCTCATCTCTTTATTAATGTCGATTTAACATTTCGGAAGCGTGTTGAGAAATATTTAGAAGTGAATGAATATTCATTTGAAGGGTTATTGAAATAATTTTTACCTCTTTTCACGTTCATAATTATTGTGATTTGATAGTTCCTGTTCAACTAATTTCTCCTCTATTCACGTAAGAGTTCTTGTTTATGCGGCTGCTATTATCAAGTTACTAATTTGTATGGTTTTAAAATTTATTATGAAATATATTGCTGTATTCGAAATGTAACATATCTATCAATGTTCGTATAAATACAGGTAGATGTAAACATGAGACACTTACTAAGATTATATAAGTAAATATACCTGCATTACTTGCGAGATATTCGCGAAAAACTGATTTTCGATAATAGTAAAAGACCTACTTCCGGTAGGAGTTTCAAAAAACTTTTTTAACACAATTTTTCTCAAATTTAATTTTGAGTACATTTGAATTCTTTATAAATTTGTTTAAACTTTGTAGTTGACAAAATATTGCCTAAATTCGATTTTTTCACTGAAGTAAACTACTACTTCCGGTCTACCGATTTTACTGAAAAACTAATCAGATCTCAAGAGGGAGATTATACACGTAAAAACAAAATTTGGAATAGATATCTACAGCGGTTTGACCGCTATCGTGGTCACAGACAGGCACACACACAGAGACACACAAACACATACAGAGACACACAGACATTTTTTTAAAACCACTTTTTTGGTATCAGGGGACTTCAAAACGTGGACATCTGCAAAAATCTCGAAGTCGAAAATTCTCGTCATCACAATACTCAGTAATGGTTATTATTAAAGTAATAAAGCCTTACATGTTTTTGGTGCGAAATTTAGTAGCAGTTCAAAAATGAAGAGATATACAAGCTGTTCCATTTGAAAAAATTGGCTTCTAGACAAAAATGTGTCATTTGATTTTTAATCCAGTTTTCTGTACATGCAATTATATTATCAATGGAAAATAAAATGAAATGTGCTTGTATTAGGATCTTGTATGATAAACAAGACCACAAAAAATATTGTCTATTTAATACGTCGTTTTCAAGAAATCTAATTTTTTAGAAAAATTGATTTTTTTCGGAAAAATGGTAATAAGTCAAAAATTTTAAATTTTAGGCCTATTAGTTTTGACTAAGAATTATATGAGGAATACAAAAATGTAATAATATGTACGGTGTTCTATTTAAAAAAAACTTACTATGGTCAGCCACCATGTATACGAGGGCCACTGCTAAAATTCGCGGAAAATATAAAATAAAACACGCATGAACTTTTATAAAGCGCTATTGCTTCTCAAAATATTACCCTTTCACATCTATACACTTTTGCATTCGATGGAACCAACACTTTTCCCACTCTGAACGAGATACCTCCAAAACAAGTGACTTAAATGTCTCAACGGCCTCTTCAGGCGATGAGAAACGCTGGCAACGCATTGTATTTTTGATGTGTCGGAATAAGAAGAAGTCATTGGGCGATAAATCGGGAGAATATGGGCAATGGGTCATTAATTTGTTGTTGTGTCTGGTGAAAAACTCGACAGTTTGTCGGGCTGTGTGCGCGCTTACATTGTCATGATGAAGGACAATTCGTCGGTTTGCGTTGTTTCTTCTGATTTCAGCGATAACTTTCGGCAAACAAATTAAAGTGTACCACTCAGCATTAACTATCTTTCTATCTTCTAATGCAACAGTTACCACATGACCCGTTTTTCCGAAGAAACAAGCATTCATCTGTTCCGAAACGCTTCGTGAACGCACCACTTTTGTTGGTTTAGGTTCAGATTAGTAGAGTAGGTATGCCGATTCTGGAGCCACCACTCCCCAGGTTAAAGGTCAAAGGTCACCGGAAGTGGAGGTCAAAGGTCAAAGGTCACCGTCAGAGGGCGCTACATTAGTTGGGTTATTTAGTTTGGTTAGTGACCGTTAGAGGGCGCCACATTAGTTGGGTTAGTGAATGTCAGAGGGCGCTATTTTAGTTGGGTTGGTAATGATGAGAGATGCAATTTTTAGTTTAGTTAGTGACCGTTAGAGGGCGCTACTTTAGTTGAGTTGGTAGCCGTCAGAGGGCGCCACATTAGTTGGGTTAGTGAACGTTAGAGGGCGTCATTTTAGTTGGGTTAATGGCCGTCAGAGGGCGCCACCTCCGGTGACCTTTGACCTCCACCTCCGGTGACCTTTGACCTGGGGAGTGGTGGGGGGGGGGGTGGCTCCAGAATCGGCATACCTACTCTACTCAGATTGAAACACCCATACGGTCGACTGCTGTTTAGTTTCAGGCTCGTATGAATACACCCATGTTTCATCCCCTGTTACGATATCATAAACGGAATTTGAACGACAACCGTCGAATCTTTTTAGCATTTCCTTGCACCAAATGACACGTGCCTGTTTTTGCGCGTCCTTGAGATTGTGTGGGATCCATCGACTACAAAGCTTCCTGACATGTAACTGATCGTGTAAAATCGTATGTATTTGTTTCGTCGCAATGCCTAAGGACGCCTCTATTTCCCTATATGTCACATGCCGATCTTCTAAAATCATTTCACGAACAGCATCGATGTTCTTCGCAACAACAGAGATGCATGGACGACCTTCATGAAGATCGTCATCAAACGTTAGTCTTCCACGCTTAAATTCTGCGAACCATTTGTAAACCATAGTTTTGGATGGTGCTTCATCCCCAAATAACGAATTAAGTTTTTCCACACATTGCTGTGCTGTTAAACCGTATCGAAAATCATTAAAGATCATCACTCGAAAACCACGATTCGAAATTTCAATTTTTCACACAATTATTGTTTTGTTAAATTTTATTGAAACGAAACTGCTAGATTTGAAAGCGAACTGTCAACTGAATTAAAGGTGAAAAACGTCAAATTTAACGAATATGACAATTGTAGAACGCTGACAATGCAAGGTGTACTCGATTCCGCGAACTTTAGCAGTGTCCCTCGTAATACAAAATAAATTTGACTGGTGATCCAAATGAGTGACTATATTAGGAAGAAAGCCACCTCGAAATATCTTTTCTCATAAAGTCACAATCCGCCTTCCCCACGGAGATGATTCACCCTGTATAATTGAATGACAAAAACTGAAAAATGTAAGTAGACCCCATGGTCAACCAAGATGTACTTGCTTTTATAGATACATATTACTTGGCTCCAAAGTTGCCCTCAACATGACCTATTTCCACAATTTATAAAAAGACACCGCACAGCTGCTAGCAGCCTATGATTTTAAATGCAGCAAGATTATGTTTTATTTTGCATCACGTCAGTACTTCTACTTTCTATTTGCTGCATATTTTGTATTAAATAATAAAACTGAAGGGCCGAGAACCAAATTACTTTGGGCATTGACGAATATCTTAAAGAAAACTAATTATACAGTGGGTAAATAAAGTAAGGAATGTATTCATATTTTGTTTATTATCGGTGTTTGAAAGAAAAGCTCGGACAGGTTAATTTTATTTTGTTCTTCCGGACTTTATGAACGTTACTTTTCTTTTTTGTCGCTTATTACTCTGGGACTTATGACATCATCCATTTTTTTTTATAATGGAACCTTATTAATTTTAGACCAGAAATAAATAGTAGATTTTTTTCTGAATTCAGCAATACCGCATATGTGGTATTTAAAATTAGTAGTTTTGGAGATACGGAGGATCATAGATATTAAAATGACAACAATAATTAAACTTGAAAATCAAAAGAGCAAATAGTAATAATTTATTCTTGGGACGATTAAAACAATAAAAATTTTACATTAATAAATATTCAAATTGCCACCCATTTGTTTCCTGGCAATGATAAAGTCCGAGTTGAAGTTCTTCCAAAACATTATTTATCTCTCATTTCTTGGTAGATATTTTTGCACTCTTGACATTATTCTTTCTCGCAGTTCTTCAAGATCTCGAGGTTTTATCTGATACACACGTGATTTTGAACAAGTCCATAGAAAAAAATCAAGTGGGGTGAGATCAGGAGATCTAGCTGGCCATTCCATAGGACCACGTCTTCCTATTCATCCATCTATTAGGAAAGACTTCCTCAACGTATTCTCTAACACGAAGTGAATAATGTGTAAGTGCACATATCTTGTTGATACCGGACATTAACACTAGGTAAATGTGGGTCCTCGTTATTTGGAAATAATATCGCTAGAGCCGGTATTAATTCCAATCTAAATAACTCTAAATACATCTCCCAATTTAATGAACTATCGAAACAATAAGTAATCCAGTGGGGATTTTCAGTGGCCCAGTATCTACAGTTTTGCCTGTGTACTTGCCCATTTAAACAAAACGTAGCTTCATCACTAAAGATCAGATAGTTAAGAAAATCTGGTCTTCGCAAAAATCAAGTCTACGATCACAATCATCTTCATTTAGTTCCTCAACTGGTGTCACTTTGTACGGATGGTATATGTGTCTTTTTAACACATTAAAAACATTTTGATGACAAACGTTGTGGTTTGCTGCTAGCCTTCTTGTTGATTGATTTGGATTATCTTCAATTTCTAATAATAGATCAAGTTTTTTATCAGAATCCACAGTAGGTCTGCCTTTACGTTGAACATCACGAACGTTACTATATTCCTCAAAAACTTTTGAACAATTTTGCTCACACAAGATTGAGTTATCGAAAGATCGGGATATTTCTCATTGAAGAGACGAACAACTTCGTTTTGACGCACCATTTTAGATATCGAAAGCGTTACATGTCAATTGTCATTATTAGCACGCTTAATACTCTAAAACTACTAATTTTAAATACCACATATGGGGTATTGCCGAATTCTGAAAAAAATATACTTTTTATTTCTGGCAAGAAAAATAAGGAGGTTCCATTTGAAAAAATGAGGTGTGGCCACCACACGACTTTTTTCTACGTATGAGCGTTTCAAATTATAGAATTTTAAGAATTTTTTTTACAAAAATTATTCAAAATTCTATTCTAAATACTTCGATTCTCTTAATAAATCTCTATAGAATGCATACTTTGCAATATTATCAAAAAAGTGCTACTCGCTAAGAGTAAAAGTGCTACTTCCGGTCCGAATTTTGAAATTTCATATATACAAAAAAAATTGCAAATTCAGTTTTAAATACTTTTATACTCTTGATAAATATATATAGAATGCATAACTTACGGCATATTTGCAAAAAATCGCTATTCGATAAGAGTAAAAGTGGCACTTCCGGTCAGAATTTTGAAATTTTTTTTATACAAGAGATATTGAAAATTATGTTTTAAATACTTTTACACCCGTAACGTACTTGTCTAAAAGGCATGACTTGCGAAATATTCCCAAAAAACTGATTTTCGATAAGAGTAAAAGACCTACTTCCGGTAGGAATTTCGAAAAACTTTTTAAATAAAATTATTCTCAATTTTAATTTTAAGTACATATGAATTCTTTATAAATTTGTATAAACTTAGTAGTTGACGAAATATTGGCAAAATTCGATTTTTTCGCTGAAGTAAACTGCTATTTCCGGTCTACCGATTTTACTGAAAAACTAATCAGATCTCAAGAGGGAGATTATACACGTAAATACAAAATTTGGAATTGATATCTACAGCGGTTTGACCGCTATCGTGGTCACACACACACACACACACACACACACAGAGAGAGAGAGAGAGAGAGAGAGAGAGAGAGAGAGAGTGAGTGAGAGAGAGAGTGAGAGAGAGAGTGAGAGAGAGAGAGAGAGAGAGAGAGAGACATTTTTTAAAAACCACTTTTTCGGTATCAGGGGACTTCAAAACGTGGACATCTGCAAAAATCTCGAGGTCGAAAATTTTCATCATCACAATACTTCCTTATACTACGTATAAGAAAGTAAAAGAAGTAGATGACATCATAGGTCCCAGAGTAGTAAACCAAAGAAAAAAAATGAGGTGTGGCCACCACACGACTTTCTTATACGTATGAAAGTGTTACTTCCGGTCCGAATTTTGAAATTTCATTTACACAAAAAATATTCCAAATCCAACTCTAAATACTTTTGTACTCTTCATAAATATATATAGAATGCATAATTTACGACATATTTGCAAAAAATCGCTATTCGATAAGAGTAAAAGTGGTACTTCCGATCTGAATTTTGAAATTTTTTTTATACAAAAGATATTTAAAAGTATGTTCTAAATACTTTAATACTCTTAATGTGCCTGCCAAGAAAGCATGATTTGCGAGATATTCGCAAAAAACTGATTTTCGATAAGAGTAAAAGACCTACTTCCGGTAGGAATTTCGAAAAACTTTATTAAAACAATGTTTCTCAAATTTAATTTTGAGTACATTTGAATTCTTTATAAATTTGTTTAATCTTAGTAATTGACGAAATATTTGCAAAATTCGATTTCTTCACTGAAGTAAACTACTACTTCCGGTCTGCCGATTTTGCTCAAAATCTAATCAGTTCTCAAGAGGGAGATTATATTCGTAAATACAAAATTTGGAATTGATACCTACAGCGGTTTGACCGCTATCGTGGTCACACACACACACACACACACACACACACACACACACACACACAGACATTTTTTAAAAACCACTTTTTTGGTATCAGGGGACCTGAAAACGTGGACATCTGCAAAAATCTCGAGGTCGAAAATTTTCATCATCACAATACTTCCTTATACTACGTATAAGAAAGTAAAATTGACGTCCATAAAATCCGGAGGAACGAAATAAAATTGACCTGTCCGAGCTTTTCTCCCAAACAGCGATAATAAACAAAATATGAATATGTAATAGTACAGCCCATTTCACTTTAATAATTTTATAATTTTTATTATTTTTTTTAAGGATTTAATTAAGTATATTTTTTATTAATATTTTAAAGGGAAATAATATTAAAAATCAATGAATGTGTTATTGTATTATTAAGTAGATATTAGTCATAGGTTTTGTGTATATTTATGAGTAAAAAAACGGTGAAGCCGAATGCTTATATTAACGTGATAAACACTCCAACAGCAATATACAATCCCGCGGCTAAATGAACGTGTATGTGCGTGTAAATGTGAATGGGAACCCCTGAACTTTATGGAAAGCGGGGAACCCCAGACTTTCTGATATAAAAGGGAAATACGCGTGAGAAACGAGAGGGTCGACATCAAGATACGTTAAATATCGTATCAAAAATTTACTACCGAAAAACGTAGTAAAGTAGTGGTCAAAGTTGCACCTAAGAAGTAATTGTGCAACATGTTATATTGTTAAAATAAAGATTGTATTTCGAGTAGCAGAACAAGCAGATGATGCCGTTGAAAACATCGTAGAAATAAAGAGGATTTCGTCGATAATAAGCATAAGTTCCTGCTGGAAACAGTACAAAAAAGAAGTTGAATTAGAAGAATTTAGATAAGGTATTATTTAAATGATTATTGTTTAATGACTGTAATGTTTTATGTAATAAAGGAGGAGAGATTGTAAAAATAAAAGTTCAAACAGAAAGTACTTTAATAAATATTGTCTGACAAATATATCTGTACAGTAACTTGATATGTTCACAAGTATCGATATAAACACGTATAATATAGAATGTGCATTGTATGTAATAAATTCTGGCGTTGATAGCTTACGATTGAATAGAACAAAGGACCTACAGAAATGTTTGTGTTAGTTTAAAGATTATTAGGATTGCTTTTACTTTCTTATACGTAGTATAAGGAAGTATTGTGATGATGAAAATTTTCGACCTCGAGATTTTTGCAGATGTCCACGTTTTGAAGTCCCCTGATACCGAAAAAGTGGTTTTAAAAAAATGTCTGTGTGTCTGTCTGTCTGTGTGTGTGTGTGTGACCACGATAGCGTCCAAACCGCTGTAGATATCAATTCCAAATTTTGTATTTACGTGTATAATCTCCTTCTTGAGATCTGATTAGTTTTTCAGTAAAATCGGTAGACCGGAAGTAGCAGTTTACTTCAGCGAAAAAATCGAATTTTGCGAATATTTCGTCAACTGCTAAGTTTAAACAAATTTATAAAGAATTCATATATACTTAAAATTAAAATTGAGAATAATTTTATTTAAAAAGTTTTTCGAAATTCCTACCGGAAGTAGGTCTTTTACTCTTATCGAAAATCAGTTTTTTGCGAATATTTCGCAAGTCATGCTTTTTAGACAAGTACGTTACGGGTATAAAAGTATTTAAAACATAATTTTCAATGTCTTTTGTATAAAAAAAATTTCAAAATTCAGACCGGAAGTGCCACTTTTACTCTTATCGAATAGCGATTTTTTGCAAATATGTCGTAAGTTATGCATTCTATATGTATTTATCAAGAGTACAAAAGTATTTAGAACTGGATTTGCAATATTTTTTGTATATATGAAATTTCAAAATTCGGACCGGAAGTAGCACTTTTACTCTTAGCGAGGAGCACTTTTTTGATAATATCTTGCAAAGTATGCATTCTATAGAAATTTATTAAGAGAACAGAAGTACTTAGAATAGGATTTTGAATAATTTCTGTAAAAAAATTCTTAAAATTCTGTATTTGAAACGCTCATACGTATAAGAAAGTCGTGTGGTGGCCACACCTCATTTTTTACTTTCTTATACGTAGTATAAGGAAGTATTGTGATGACGAAAATTTTCGACCTCGAGATTTTTGCAGATGTCCACGTTTTGAAGTCCCCTGATACCAAAAAAGTGGTTTTAAAAAAATGTCTGTGTGTGTGGCTGTGTGTCTGTCTGTGTGTGACCACGATAGCGGTCAAACCGCTGTAGATATCTATTCCAAATTTTGTATTTACGTATATAATCTCCCTCTTGAGATCTGATTAGTTTTTCAGTAAAATCGGTAGACCGGAAGTAGTAGTTTACTTCAGTGAAAAAACCGAATTTTGCAAATATTTTGTCAATTACTAAGTTTAAACAAATTTATAAAGAATTCAAATGTACTCAAAATTAAATTTGAGACAAATTCTCTTAAAAAAGTTTTTTGAAATTCCTACCGGAAGTAGGTCTTTTACTCTTATCGAAAATCAGCTTTTGCGTATATCTCGCAAGTCATGCTTTCTAGGCAGGTACATTACGAGTATAAAAGTATTTAAATTATAATTTTAAATATCTCTTGTATAAAAAAAATTTCAAAATTCGGACCGGAAGTACCACTTTTACTCTTACCGAATAGCGATTTTTTGCAAATATGTCGTAAATTATGCATTCTATATATATTTATTAAGAGTATAAAAGTATTTAGAGTTGGATTTGCAATATTTTTTGTATACATGAAATTTCAAAATTCGGAAGTAGCACTTTTGCTCTTAGCGAGTAGCACTTTCTTTCGAATAGCTTGCAAAGTATGCATTCTAGAGCGATTTATTAAGAGAATGAAAGTACTTAGAATAGGATTTTGAATAATTTTTGTATACAAAAATTCTTAAAATTGTATAGTTTGAAACGCTTATACGTATAAGAAAGTCGTGTGGTGGCCACACCTCATTTTTAAATATATGATACTTCTTGTGTTGTTCGTAAAATCATAAATACAGGATTCATTAATTTTAATATAAGAATTATTAAAATTTTTAAATGGTATTTTTTTATTAATGTACAGGAACCCCTTTTGCTTAATCATTTCAATTAACTCGAATCGCCCTGAGAAAATTTGAGTTGAGCCGGCAAAACAAATAATTTTACATTTTATTTCTAAAGTTTAACTTTAAATTAAAGATCTTAATTTAAATATAGGGGTTTCTTTACATTGTGCCACCCAACTTTGGGGTGGTACCTATACAAATATTAATCCTTACTTTATTTACACACTGTATATGTGTACATACTTATAATTTATTGTAAATGTATAAACATTCCAAAATAACTGTAATTCAAGAGATGTGTGCATTTCAGCTCGTAATAGCTTGCTTTGAAAATGCTTATTATTCCCAAAACACGAATATCCTTTGTTCCCAATCGTACAATTAGGGTCAGTGTACCTGCCTCGCGGAAATTTCCACAATATATACTCGATGACTCTCCGATTAATGAATGATTCCGGGTACTATTTATAATTCGCGAAAAATCCATGAGGATAATATAGTCGATATTTTAAAATTGAGATAAATCACTTTCAATTTACTCATCAATTTGATTGTACATATTTTAAATATTATTCGTCTGCGCATTCCAATTTTTATTTCATTAGATATCACGATTCAATTATTATAAGTATTTTCTGAATTTTCAAGTGCCAATCTTGTGTCGAAACTGTCTAATATCATTTTCGTATTAATATTTCTGTTGATAAAATAAACAAAAGCTTCAATGATAAAAGTTATTGCGCCTTGGTTTTTCTTGATGTAAATTAAGCATTCGACAGGTCTGTAATCAGACACATTACTTAACAAACTCAACAAAAATATGCGCGAGGAAATGAATAGGCTCCTATAGTCATTATTACCAGCGAGATCTTTTTGTGTAAGATATGAAAACGAAATGACTGATTATGGCTGATTTACATTTAGTATGTTCTGCTCATTTATTGACCGATAATAACATTATTATATTACCAGAATAAACGATATTTCGATGAAAGGATATACTTACATATCGATACCTTCATTCCAATACCACGTATGTATCAAAATTAACATTTTTCAAGGGAAACAAAAAACTGTTTACTTCAGCCTCGCTGCGTATTTCATGTATGTATACAGTATTTTCTTTCACAAGACACTATGCTGATAACTTTTAAAATAAAATAGTTCACAAAAATATATTTTGTACGTTTTTACGTCACTTACGTAGTATTAGAATTGTAAATACGCATTCATACGTGGTATTATCCATTTATACAAAATAAAACTATTTAAGTTGCGATTTGATCAATAAATGTGAAATTATCTTTTTTTTTTGGCAAATTTTTCGAATTAATTTTTGTTTAGAAACAAATACATAGAGACAAACATAATTGGTAAATTTATTTATTATTCCAGTACAGAGTTATAGAACTTATAGACATGTTAGTTTTTTTTTGTCTTTTCTGGTTTTGAGTGTTTAATGAAAGATGAGGCAGATTATCATAGAAGCTGTGAAAATCTACTGGTATCACATTCTTCAGCTCCTGCAGATGATTCCATTTAGACAAAGGAATTACAAGCTGATTTGAATATAAAGCTGGTGCTTCTGCTTCAATTCTGACTTTTGACGGTCTTCTTGGCAAGTCTTGATAATCATCATTATAATTGATTTTATACGCATTTATATATATAATGACGTTTGATGTGTAATTCAGGCATACAATGTCCGTGACGACTGAGTCACCAGATTTTTTCCCTGGGCGGATTGATTCATAGTATTGCAGCTCATTTACAGTATAATCTTTGAAGAACCCATAAGTTAAATATTTAACATCATAAGGAAATGGCTTTTTCCTTGCTTCTTTAGTGGCAGTAACATAATCCGCAGGCAGAAATATGTCTTTGTTTTTCAACCTGCGCTCAATACATGCATGGACCGAATCACATTCCATAGTTGTATGTCCTTTGGTTAAAAACTTCTGCTCTATTTTTATGTCATTCTGTGTAGCTAAATGCAACAAGGCATTAGACATGGTAACATTCCTGTTCTGATATGTACGACCATCGCTGTAGATTACAACTGGCAGTTTTCTCTCGAGACAGTGTTTTTTCAAATAATCTACAAGGCAAGAGGCAAAAGTGGAAGCAGTAAGATCTGATTGTGTTTCGTTCCACCAATAATTTGTGCACTGATGGGTTGCAACATTGTAGATTGTGAAGTTATGTGAGCAAAGTTTTGTTTTGTAGTAGAACGCGCCTGCATGCGTCAAGGGCGACAGTTTTACTGCCTGAAGATCCATAGTAAACATATAGCAGTTGTCTTTGAGAGCATTATCCTTATCTTTTTCTTTTTCGATTCTCGCTCTTTGCTTTTTTGCAACATGCTCTTGCCACACTTCTTCAGAAATATTTTTTGTTTCGTATGCACAGCATGTATCACACCTGTCTTTTCGTGGTTGGAACAGAGCTAGATTCGAGTTTTTAAAATGTGTGTAAAATTTGGTTTGACAGACAGGGGTCAATTTGTCTTCCGTACATTTGGAAACATACAAATCATAAAGTTGTTTCTTTGAAGAAAAGAGTGGCTCCAAATATAATTTTGAAGTCCTCTGTCTGCAATAGTGGCTTGGCAGTTTCGGCATGTCACGAAAAAAATTCTTTAGGTATGTATTATTTTCTTCCTTTTCACAACATACTTGTTTAATTCTAGTTCTTTTCTTTTTTAGCCTTTTATCTTGTGTTTCATCATCACTGCTGCTATCGTTATTATTTAAATTACTGTCCGTTTTTCTGTAACTATGTTTTTTAACCCAGTTATGAACCATCCATTCCTTCAAACCAAAGGTATTTAAAAAAGTTTTTTTACAAACCACCTTCTTCTCATCTTTGAGTTTCAACGAATAAACATACGAATTTGAACGACGCGATGAGCTGCCAGGTTTTACTGACGATTTCTTTGCAGACATTTTATCTACTAAAGACGAAACGTAAACTTTTTTCTCTTTCCAGTTCAAGTCTTTTCAAAAGTAATTGAAAAGTGTTTGTCTGTCTGGTTCAGTAAATTTATTGCAATGTCTGTTGGATATGGTATTGCATTTTTCAGATACGCATTTAGGGCCCACGGTGCGTTCTTTCCGTTCTGGTACACGCATGACTTTACCATTTCGATCTCTTTGGTATCCAACACATTTTTCTCCTTTCATCCTAGCGTTCTTTGCAATATTTTTCTCCCACGTGTCAGGGATGGGTTTTTTGTTTCTCTTTTTTCTTACTACACCAGAAGTAGAACTGATAAGCTCAGTGGAATAATCGTCAAGTCCTTGATCAGTAATAATATCTTCATCATTATTGTTACTAGCCGTATTACCTTCGTTTTGATCTACATTAATATCGGGTACGTAATCTGGATCATCTGGGTCATCATTATTTTCTAGAACAGTGTCATCCTGTTTTGAACCATTATTGTTTTCGGCACCTTGTACTGATTGTGGTATTTCATTAACTATAATAATGTTGTTAGTTACCGGTGATGTCTCTAATGGCACACAAGTGAGAATTTCTATAATACAAGATTCCTCCATTTTAGTCAGTCGTTGAGGTTCAGTTTTCTCAAAATCTTGATTGTCATTCTCTGTGTTTCCTTTCTTTGTGTATATTGTATTAGTATCATCTCTGTCTAGTCCATATGATACATCATCTAAAATACCGAGGTCGTCAATATTATCAAAAATAGTTTGATCTTGTTCTGAACTATCATTGTTTATAGCAACTTGTGCTGGTTCATTAACAGTAATGATGTTGTTACTTTGTGGTAATGATACCTCTAACGGCACACAAGCAAGAACTTTCACATTACAAAGTCCCTCATTTCTAGAGAACCTTAGAGAATCAGTAGTGTTAGTGTCTTGAGTCATTTGAGCTGATTCAGGGACAGCCAACTGCAAAAGAGAAAAAATCACAAAAATTGTGTTGTCCTATTTTTAGTTCAGCCATAAAAATAATAGTTATTTATGTAACAAGTCAGTAAAGTGATACTTTACCGAACGAGTCTGGTTTACGAGCCAAGCGAGTGAAGCGAGCGCGGCGAGTAACAGACGAGTTCGGTAAAGGTACTTTACTGACGTGGTGCATACAAAATTTTATCGCCAACCGTTAAAATTGTTAATTTAAGAAATAAAGATATAATAACTTTTGACAGTTTATGACAGTGACAAACGATTTATTTTTAAAAGTCATCAGTCATGCTACGCTGACAGATATTAGCGGCAGGTAAAGTACTTTATTGTACAGTACGATAAAGTGTTTCTTTACCTCCGCAAAACGCTATGGTAACGCATCACTTTACTGACGGTTGGCGATAATAGTTATTTATGTACCAAGTCAGTAAAGTGATACTTTATCGAACGAGTCTGATTTACGAGCCAAGCGAGTGAAGCGAGCGCGGCGAGTAAAAGACGAGTTCGATAAAGGTACTTTACTGACGTGGTGCATACAAAATTTTATCGCCAACCGTGAAAATTGTTAATTTAAGAAATAAAGATATAATAACTTTTGACAGTTTATGACAGTGACAAACGATTTATGTTTAAAGTCATCTGTCATGGCTACACTGACAGATATTAGCGGCAGGTAAAGTACTTTATTGTACAGTACGATAAAGTGTTTGTTTACCTCCGTAAAACGCTATGGTAACGCATCGCTTTACTGACGGTTGGCGATAAAATAAATTATCATTGTATTGATATCTGAATTTTATACATATTGTACAACATTTTACAAGATTTTGCAAAGTGTCAAACCCTCTTTCAATTCATAAGGTTGTAGAAAAATGTAATAGCGAATTAACTTTGGGAAACACTCGTTCTCTAGACAAAATTGTAAATACATTCAGAATAATAAAAAAAAGTTATAGTGTCTTACCTGTTGGTCCAATACCATGTTAAGCATCTTTTGTCCCCTCGAGCACATGATTTTTGGTTATTTTTTGGCAAAATCTTCAACTTTAAATTTTTAGTATAATTAAAGTACAACTCTTCACTCAACAAATTCTAGGTCAGGGTGCGTATACGCGGTATTGCAAAGCGAATTAAGTCAGTTTCTCATACATGGTATTAGAAAACGTCTTGTGTACGTTCTCATACGTGGTATTTTTAATACAACTTGTTGCGCATCATATACGTGGTATTAGAATTTGTTTGATACGTGCTATTAGACTCCATCAAAACAAAATGTCTCATCCGTGTTTTCAGTTATGTGTGAATAAAATGAGAAATAAATTTTCTTGGTACGTGGCATTAGCATCATTGGATACAGCGTCAGAAACAGGTTAGAAAACATTCAAAATCACAATTTCCCTAAAAATTCTCATACGTGGTATTAGAATGAAGGTGTCGATATATTAATATGTAAAATTACAAAACGTGTTAGATCTGAAGAACACTGGCCGAAGACTTGGTGTATATAACCGAGTCAAACTTAAATTATGGGTACTGTATTTATGATTTAAACATTTTTTTGACTGGTATATTAAAGAATACATATTGATCAATACATATATACAGGGTGAATCATTAGTTGCCGCTTCTTCGATTTCTCTTTTGTGTTTTAAATTTAATTTTTTTTTTTGAAAATATTTGACCAAAATACGTGTTCAGAAAAAAAAACATTTTCACATTGTTTTTAAAAATAAAAACATTAACTTTGGTGGTGCGTGTAGCCAAGAAAATTCCGCATCATTTGGTAAAGATGCACTCGACAATACCTCAAAAAACTTTGTATTTTCAAAGCCTACTCCCTGAAATTTTCACATCCAAAAACTTATTTTTTTAAAGGAACACCCAGTATTTTATAGAGACATGTTGTTCCTTTTTTTATTCTCTTTCATATTTGTTAACAATGTCCTATACCTATTTTTTGTAATTTATGAGATAATCACTATAGGAGCAATTAGCGGTCAATTAAAGAACTACGAGCGCTATTGTTCTATGCACCAAAATATTCGTTCAACCAATGGAAGGCAGGAATGGGGCCCGACTTCCTTAGTCAACTGTCAAACAAAGTAAATGTTAAATCCAGCTATCCCAAAAGCAATAATTTTACAGAATGAAGAGCATCGCATTTCAATTTTTTAATTCCGGCAATGTCCAGTTGCAGTATTTCATTTTTGACACTGTTGGTTAACATCGAAATAAAATAAAGGGTATGTTTACTGACATATTTGAAGAAGTCTTCAAAGAGTTTTGAAAATCCGTCCGTAGATAGAGAAGATACTCTCCTCCATTAACATTTTCATCAAAGAAATAAGGTCCAATTATGTAACTACCCACTATTCCTCCCCACACATTTAATGACTAACGATTTTGAAAGTTTGCAGGTGTGATAAAGTGAGGGTTTTTATGTGTGATAAGAAAAAAATTGTGACGATTAACGTATCCATTTTAATAGAAGCTGTCTTCATCGGTAAACAACAAAAATTCCAACGATTTTGAAGGTTTTCAGGTATGATAAGTGAGGGTTTTTATAATAATCTGCTTATCTGCTGCCCAATGACAAAAATGTAAGCGATTCTGAAAATTTCTTTCATCTAACCCTGTGTATGAATATGCTACGGGTGAATTACATATTTCCTAATTATTTTGGATTCCCAAATTTGACTTACGTCTAACTGACGACTAATTTTCGTAGTACTAGTAGGGAGATGTTCTACTACACCCGCAAGTACCATAAACGTCTTATCCTCACCATTTATTGCTTTTTCCGCTCTTTCTTTCTTATTCAATGCTTTCTGTTCACTCAAACCGTCCACACTTTTCGAAGGTTTATGGCTTCGGTTGACTTCTACCAGGGATCGCTGTGCGTAAAGTAATGCTAGCAAAGAGTTTCTTTCAGATTCACCCAAAACGTCAATCATATCTATTAACTCTACATAAGAATAATTCATGTGGATGATAACTAATAGCGATGCTTTTATAAGTTTGACATAAATGTATACCGACTTTCTTAAAAGTTGACTCAGGCAGTCAGCCACATTCCAGCCTTTATTGGACGAATATTTGGGTGCATAGAATAGCGATCGTAGTTGTTTCTTCGACCGCTAATTGCTCCTATAGTGATGATCTCAAAAATTACAAAAGATAGGTATAGGACATTGTTAACAAAAACGAAAGAGAATAAAACAGGGAACAAAATGTCACAATAAAATACTGGGTTTTCCATTGAAAAGAAATAAGTTTTTGGTATGTGAAAATTTCAGAAATTAGGCTTTGAAAAAACAAAGCTTTTTGGGATATTGTCGAGTGCAACTTATACCAAATGATGGAGAATTTTCTTGGCTATAAGCACCACCAAAGTTAATGTTTTTACTTTCAAAAACAATGAAAAAATGTTTTTTTCTGACACGTGTTTTCATCAAAAATTTCCAAAAAAAAAAATAATAACTCTCGGTATTTTATCTCCCTCCGCTTCGCGTCGGGAGATAAACCTTACCTCGAGCTAAAATCTAATACTTTTTTCCCTTGTATAATAAATAACTATTTTGTACCAGTAGTAAAATATCATAGCATTTTTACACATAATAAAACGCCATTTCTCTACCTGAACTAATAACAGGTAAATAATGAGCATATTATTGACCTAGGTGAATAATGACAACAAATAAAGCGCATGCCGCAACCATGCAATCGCAGTAATATGTCAACCATCAAAATTCATTCTAGTTTTACCCGTTTGGCCAGTTTCACATTCGTATATTCGCATATCATCGTCGATTTATACCATAAATCATACCTAAAATCTAAAACTTATAAATGCTCTACCTCTAAGGTAAAATAAGTAACTGTCTTTTAGGTTAACAATAGCAAAATATGTATAATATGGAAACAATATAACACGTAACTATTACAGATGTAAAGAATTTAATTTATTTATAAAAATTGATAGTGCAATTATGGCATGTGAAATTTATTGATGGTTCAATTCTATTTGAAAAACCAGGATTGTGCAGATCTGTAGGCACATTAATGACAGTAATTAATTGAGTTAATTCCCTAAGTATTTACGATATCTTCAGTCGAAATTAGATCCTGATTGTACTGCTGATGTTGATGGAATTTGCGTAAGTAGATGTAGGTAGACCTTGTAACATACATGCTATATTTTTTATTTACTAGGGAATCTTCTGTATAACCTTCAGCTACACTAGAAGATTTCCAACCACCATGTCGTTTTAACTGAAGGATATTACCACCATTGACAGCTAAAAGTGTTGTCGAGGTTCTACGGAAACTATGACTAGTATATAACAGTGGAGATTTTGTAAATTTAAGTAAACGGCATTTTTTTAGCATCTGTTCTATTGTGTTATGTTCAATGTTTTGTCTAGTACATTTACTTACCATTACATACACTAATAAAGAATTTTGCTATACCTGGAGTTGGTCTAATTTTTAAATAGTTTTTAATTATTTTGATCCAAAATGGCTCCATTATTACAAACTTCCAAGACGAACTATTTTTGCTAATGCGGATGTGAATAATAATTAAATCTTCTTTCATGATGACATCAGAAATTAATAAATTACACAGCTCATCATTTCGGCATGCACCAGCAACACCAATTACAAGAGCAGGGTTATAAATTGTCAATAATTTCAAAGTATTAATATATAAACATACTACCTTAGTTGCAATGTCGGGTGCCTCAGTAAGGAATTTTATAATTTCCTCTTGAGTAAATACTAATGATTTTTTGGGTTGGGTTAGGTTGGGTTGGGTAATAAACACTGATGATTTTTTGGGCTTATAGTTTTCATTTTTTCTTTTTAAAAAGGCAACTAATTTCAAATATTTTGAAATGTTAATATCCTCTTTTAGGCCAAGTGTAGCTTTCCACATTGAATAATGCGCCCATAAAGTCGAGGTTTTTTTATTTTTTGAATATTCTTGAAAATAAGCCAGAAGTACGTTTTCAGAAATTACTACTGTATTTTTGGAATTACACCATTTTTTAAACTCTGTATATGTTTTCATGTATAATTGTTTAGATTTATGCAGAAGCAAGTACTCAACTGTCTATTCTGCAATCTGGCGCATTTCAGGTGGTGAACTTCTAAACTATTCAGACATTATAAATGGAATGAAAAATAATCTAATAAATACTTTGCTTTTAGTTTCAGCATTTATGTCAAAACTTATTTGTCAACATCAAAATTTAGCCTACTTATTTGTTTATATGCAGTTTTATTACAAGGGCATTCTTACATGTATGAGTAAATTTATTCATAATTATTAATGTTTCAAAATCCAATTAGACTACTGGTACAAAAAATAGTATACATACTTGTGGCTTAAATTCCTCGGCGCCTCGGAATTTAATCTCGCCACTCGGGCAATAATAGTCATCTTTTCAACCTTGGTATGTAATATACTATTGTACTCTGATAAATATATATAGAATTCCTAATTTACCAGATTTTGCAAAAAAGCGCTATTTGATAGAAGTGTTACTTCCGGTCAGAATTTTGAAATTCTTTTTATACAAAAGGTATGGAAAAGTCTAAATACCTTGATACTCGCAATGTACTTTTCAAGAAAGCATGACTTGCGAGATATTCGCAAAAAAATGATTTTCGATAATAAAAAGAAAGGCTTTTTATTTGAGTTATTAAATTAACTAGTTTCAACAAAAATAGCTAATTCAAATATTTATGGGATTAAATCAAGTGAATCATGGGTATTGGGACATAATCTCAATTTTCGAAAATATACAACATTATCTTCTATTTCTAGTGATCAATACTATAATTTGATAAGCAATGCCCCGTTCTCTAAGACATACTTTAAACAAATAATAAAGCATGTTTCTTTCTACATGTTTCTTTAAAATCTATGGAGCATCTCCATATATCATCTGTTGGCAGTAAAAATAATTATTCAATCGATTATGTACAATTACATTAGATATGCAATCAGGCTACGGTGTTTGTCAGCTAAATATAAATACGTCAGCTGCTTTTTTTAAAAGTGGGTGAAATAGAGAAGAAACATAGCTTTTTAGTAAATATTTTAATGTGCGTCAGTAATTATCTACTAAAAATTGTTTATAAGTAACTGGAGTTCCTACAAAAGTGTCTGAAAACGATTGTGAAATCACTTACATATGTATAAATGCATGATAATTATGGATTACTCGATAGGTATGTTACAAAACCAATAACTGTAGACAATATAGATATTGGTTAAATTGGTTTAATAACTGGCTCTGTCGTAAATAGTGGGAATTTTGACATACCTTCAACTAAGTTAACGTCACGATATACTAATACCGGTATGCTCACTTTAGCAGTAAATGACGTCAATGCGGAACAACTCAGATTGACAGTTCTCATATGGGCTATATTTTGACGCAGTTTGAAGTTGTTTTATCGTTTTTTTAAGTAATACTCTATTTAATATGTCAGGTTGTGCTGTATACGGGTGCCGTAATTACAGTCGAAAAAGTAGAGATAGCCACATTAAATATTACAGGTTTCCCAAAGAAGACACGGTACGATATTTGTGGTTAATTGCGTGTAAAAGCCAGGACGCAATAAATTTGAAAAATGGTAATTCCAGAAATCCAAATTACCCAATTTAATAGTAGTTTCTAATTATAGTGGTTTATTTAATAATATAAGCAATTATTGAAGTACTCAGGCAAAGTGGTATTTTAAAATGCTATCATAACTACGTAAGATGTTTCACTTTTTTTCATGTGTTTAAACTACATTTTCAATACACAATGCAAAATAGGCCTATACTATCTTATTACTTTTTGACTAAAAATTATGCGGGGAATACAAAAATGCAATAATATATAGGGTGTTCCATTTAAAAAACTATAACTATGGTTAGCCACCAAGTTAGGGAACACCCTGTATAATACAAAATATTTTTAAAATACGCTCCTAATGAACAGCTATCACAAAGAAAAAACCGCTTTGAAATATCTTTACTCATAAAGGCATAATCGGCCTTACCCGCTTAGATGACTGACCCCGTATATAATTTCTATCGCTAACTTCTATACCTCTGTCGTATTGATTGTTTTTTGTATTATATCTTTTACTTGTCAATCAATTGTTCATAAGCAACTGAAACAATCTCTGCATTAAATATTGCGAGGAATATATTACAAATATCGTGTGTGGAACTTACGAATGCACTTTTTTCAAGAGGAGCCGCAATCTGAACTCCATCGCCCACGTATGTAGTAGCATAATAATATAACTGGGCATAATTGGACCCACATTATCATTAAGCTCATATTACAATCAGGACAAGGTACCGTGACACTAATAAAGAGTGCATTTGTAGTAATTATGCGTGATACATACTTTAGATATTCAATGCCAATAGTTTTATCTTCCCTTTGGTGTGCAGCGCTCCACTGGATACTCGTAGGAAGTGGCTCGCAGTCGCAGTTGCACACGCAGATTATTATTACTAATACGAAGGTGTGGAAAATTCTTCATGATTTATGATGTTGGAAACAGTTTGCGCAGATTGTGAAGTAGCAACATTTCGTATGATCAATTATAATAAAATATAATAGTTTTTCTACTCCCATATTTTAATTGTATTATTAGATATGCCGAACCTGTACTTTAATGATGTCCATTACGATACTGATTTTCATTATGATACAAGTTTATATCCAATAGGAATACAGATTTTTCATTATGATACAAGTTTATATCCAATAGGAATGCGACATTCCAATATTCAAACAATATTCAATATGGCGACTGCATATCTGACAGATATAAAAATTAAATAAATGTGACAGTCATCTGCAATTTACAAGTAAGTACTTAAAATTTGTGCTTTTTTGAAAATATAAACGGTAACAATAAGGGATAATGACAGTGAAATGTAAAATTTGAGTCCACCAGAAATTATGGAACAAGCCTTGGTAACCACGAACAATTTATTACCAGCTAAATTCGCAAAGGTGCATGGAAAATTTTAACCTCAATTTATGAAATGAAATGTTCAAAAAATAATGTTTTATTATGGGGTCTTAGAAAAAATAGTGTATGCAACTCGCATTTAATGGCTATTAAGACACTCGTATTTATTACAATACTCGGCTTCGCGTCGTATTGTAATTTTCTTACTCGTGTCTTAATAGCTATCATTAAATGCTTATTGCATAATATACTATTTTACTTTCGTATACGTAGTATAAGAAAGTATAATTTACTGTGATGGTGAAAATTTTGGTCCTCGAGATTTTTACAGATGTCCACGTTCGTGGCCATAAACTGGCCACTCATTCGGGAAATATTTCATGCATGAAGTTTGGACAATATTTTTTGTAACTAGCAAAATTTTAATAATTTTGTTGATATAATTTATATCGTTTTTTTGTGAAGTAATGCAAAAAAGAACGGCTCCGAACTGTCAGGCATTCCTGTCATATGTATTATGACAAGGTGTATTAAATAATTTGCATACGTTTTTTTTTTTACATATTCATGCAAAATATTTGCGCATATAATTTTGCAAAAACGAAACTTACTTGAATAAAAGAATGTCAAGCGATTGTAATGGTACAGCCCATTTTCATCTATTCATTTTATAATTTTTATTATTTTTAAGAATTTAATTAAGTATATTTTTTATTAATATTTTAAATAGAAGTATTTAAGATCAATGAATGCATTATTGTATTATTAAGTCGCAATTAGTCATAGGTTTAGTATGTATTTAAGAGTAAGAAATGTGACGTCAAAAGTTTATATTGACGTGATAAACACTCCGATAGTAATATAATACATTCCCACAGCTAAAAGAACGTGTACGTGCGTGTGAATGTGAATGGAAACACCCGAACTTTGTAGAACGCGGGGAACCCCAGACATTCTGATATAAAAGGAAAATACGCGTTCAAGAAAGAGAGAAAGTCGAAGGCGAGATAGTTAAATGTTGTATCAAAAGGCTAACGCCCAACAATCGACTACTCATAAGAGTCATTGTTAATATAACTTAAATAAATAATCGACTACTGAGATAATCGGCCACGGTCAGAAGAATCGCGGTTATTTGTAAAAAAGTAATAAAATAGTGTTCAAAGTTGCACAAAAGCAGTAAATGTGCAAAGTGTTATATTGTTAAAATAAATATTATTCTTCGCTTGGCAGAACAAGCTGATGATTCCGTTGAAGACAACGTAGAAATAAAGAAGATTTCGCTGATAATAAACAGCCCGAAGTTCCCGCTGAAAACAGTATAAAAAAAGAACCTGAATAAGAAGAGTTAAAATAAGGTATTATTTAAATGATTATTGTTTGATGGATGTATTTTTTTATAATAAAGAATGAAAGATTGTAAAAACAAATTTCAAACAGAGTTGTTAAATAAATATCGTCTACAAAATATAAGTATAAAGTAACTTGATATGTTTCGCAAGTGTCGATATAATATAGTATGTACATTGTATGTAATAAATTTTGGCTTTTATTGTTTACGTTTTAATATTGCAAAGAATCTACATAAATATTTGTGTCAGTTTAATATTTGTAAAAAAAAATTTATTGAAATTGTCTTTTAAATATATTTCGTTTCTTTTGTTGTTTGTAAACATATATATACAAGATTCATTGATTTTCAATATAAGAATTATTAAAATTTTAAATGGTATTTTTTTTATTAATGTGAATTTTTTTGATCGCCACAATCTTCATTTGTTTTTTATTTGAAAGAGTATTAAGATTAATGTAAATTTTATTATTTGTGTTAGTTTCCAAAATTTAACGGTTTCTTAGATATTCGTGTCTGAAGAAAGTAAGAATAATTTCGAAGGTTTGTCTTTATTTTGTTTAAATTTTTAATTTGTAGAGAAAAATAGCAGTAATCATATTCACAATTCTTGCTATTATAGTTACTTCACAATTTAAATTTAATAGTTACTTCCTTTTTATATATTTCACTTCATAGGCTCCCATAGGTATGTAGGCCGAAAAGCATTCATGCATGTGTGTATGTATGTATGCTTGCTTTGATTATTTAGGAAATATTTTGACATTAAAACACATTAGTGATATTTGCTTAATTATTAATTGTCTTTATAATTAGCTTCATTCAAACATTTACCATTTTGCGTTCAAATTGTATTAAAAATATGGTTTTACACACAAATAAAGACAAACTGAATATGGTTTTAATTTATGGAGAATCCCGTAGAAATGCATCTGAAGCAATGCGATTATATACTCTACGCTTTCCAAACAGATCTTTACCATATCACAAAACATTTATAAGTCTGTGTGCAAATTTCAGAAATTACGGTAGCTTCAAAAAACAAAAACAATTAAGGCAGAAAAGAGTAAGAGATGATGAAATTACGGCAGCGGTACTACAAACAATTAATAATAATCCACATACATTATTACGGTAATTAAAAAAAAGCATTATCTATCTGTAACCTCATGCCGTAGGATTCTAAAAGAAAATAAACACTTTCCGTATAGAGTTCATTTAGTGCACCATTTAAGAATAGGAGATAATCAACGCAGACTCGATTTTCTGGCAGAATTTTCTGTAATGTTAGCGGAAAACAATAATGAAGCAGATTATGTGTAGTGACGAATGTCGTTTTCACAACAATGGTACTTGAATTAAGCATAATGCATCAAATGTTCAAAAAATTAGTAGAAATACATTGTTAAATGTTTGCGGAAGAGAACTAATAATCAAGAATGCAACAATTTTGACCATCTTTGTTAGTTATATTTGATCCTTTTAAGTATTTAAACAAAATAAAGACAAAAATTAAAGTTACTCTTACTTTCTTTAAAAACGAATATCTGAGAAACCCTTAAATTTTGGAAACTAACACAAATAGTAAAATTTACATTAATGTTAATACTCTTTCAAATAAAAAACAAATGAAGATTGTGGCGATCAAAAAAATCCTTTTCATCGCAACGCCATCTATATCTTCACATAATAAAACACAATTGTATGAGAAAACTAGAGTTAATCTCATTCTTTAGTAACTACTTTTTACAAAATTCAAATATCTTTATCCGTTTCCGAGATATTTGACCTGGGAGTTTTAAGTGGTACACCCTGTATACAATAAAAGCCATTCGAGTACTCACTCTAATCGCCTGATTCCAAATAGCTTAACCGAACCGTCAAAATCGACAGATATTAGTGAAACGGGGCGAAGAACTCCTCTCTGGATAAGCGGAATTAAAAGCTGTCGTTTGGCGTGGGCGTACGGGCGACTCTAAATTAATTTATAATAACATTGATATATCATCAAAATACAATAAATTTATAGCATTTATTAAAAGACAAAAATTTACAATTAAAAAAAATCAAAGGTTTTCTCCGATGAGGAAGTAAAGAAATTTATCGGCACTATTTCCCTTAATGAAAGTATATTTACTGATTTCTCATTTATTAAAGTTTACATAATACAAAAATTTCAGGCAGTGTTAATAATAGGAGTATCTGAAGCATGCCGTAGAGCAGAAACTTTATTGACTTCAATAAAAATAACATCGTATTTGTTGTAACTATACCTGCAACAAAGACATATATGTATGTATCACGAGAAAATCTATAATACCTACTAATTTTGTTATCTGTTATGATGCATTGTGACGTAATATTATTGGTATTTTAGTGGTGTCATCTATTTGTATTTGCTAAAGAGATTGTATGACGTGAAACCTCCAGTATCTTTTGTGATGAAAACGCGGTAAATACATATATAATTTTTTGACGGAACCTTTATGTCACGTAAATATTAGATATTGCAATATAGAAAATCCATGTTTTATCGGCAATGTAACTGGCTTTAAACAAATTTTATCTCATCAATAGTTCAAGAAGATAATAATAATAATCCAAGAAGATCTCGAATACCCTTTAAAACGAAAACATCGAGTAATAAAGAAACCAGTACGTAATTTTATAAATAATAAATATATGTCTTCTTAAAATTACAACCAAACCACTCATCTATTTACAAGAAAAATAAAATGAGAAAGTATAGTGCAATGGAGGGAGGTCTGTAACACAATGCAAAAGTTACGATTTTTTTGTCTATCTTATGTAAAAAAATGAGGTGTGGCCACCACACGACTTTCTTATACGTATGAGCGTTTCAAACTATACAATTTTAAGAATTTTTTTATACAAAAATCATTCAAAATCCTATTCTAAGTACTTTCATTCTCTTAATAAATCGCTATAGAATGCATACTTTGCAAGATATTCGAAAAAAAGTGCTACTCGCTAAGAGTAAAAGTGCTACTTCCGGTCCGAATTTTGAAATTTCATGTATACCAAAAATATTGCAAATCCAACTCTAAATACTTTTGTACTCTTATTAAATATATATAGAATGCATAATTTACGACATATTTGCAAAACATCGCTATTCGGTAAGAGTAAAAGTGGTACTTCCGGTCCGAATTTTGAAATTTTTTTATACAAAAGATATTTAGAATTATCATTTAAACACTTTTATACTCGTAATGTACCTGCCTAGAAAGCATGACTTGCGAGATATTCGCAAAAAACTGATTTTCGATAAGAGTAAAAGACCTACTTCCGGTAGGAATTTCAAAAAACTTTTTTAAGACAATTTGTCTCAAATTTAATTCTGAGTACATTTGAATTCTTTATAAATTTGTTTAAACTTAGTAATTGACGAAATATTTGTAAAATTCGATTTTTTCACTGAAGTAAACTACTACTTCCGGTCTGCCGATTTCTCTCAAAATCTAATCAGTTCTCAAGAGGGAGATTATACACGTAAATACAAAATTTGGAATTGATATCTACAGCGGTTTGACCGCTATCGTGGTCACACACAGACACACAGACAGACACACACACAGACATTTTTTAAAAACCACTTTTTTGGTATCAGGGGACCTCAAAACGTGGACATCTGCAAAAATCTCGAAGTCGAAAATGTTCATCATCACAATACTTCCTTATACTACGTATAAGAAAGTAAAAAGGCTTTTTTTTTAATTTAGAAATGAAAATGTTATCAATGTACATGATTTTAGTAAATAACTAATATAAAAATCCTCTTTTTCCTTGTATGTATATTATATTTTATTTACCCAGTACTAATTTGGGTTTTTAGTAAATCATCTTCAGTTGAATCAAAATAAAAGTGGGAATATAGAAGACTTTGGCCTATAATTATGTTTGTATAGATAAATTAAAGATTTACAGTTAAACAAATTAAAATTATTGCATGTTTTATTTGTGAATTTTAATTTGTTTATAATAGTAATAATAATAATAAATCGACTTTATTATTTAATTAGTATACAAGTATGTAAATAAACAGACATATTCTGTACTGAACTAGGCGAAGTTTGGCTATAGTTTAAAGAAGGCATATACATACAGAAAATGATCATTCATCAGAAACAAACAAAAAGTAACAATAAAAGAAAGTCTGTATAAAAATCGTATACCTATAATAACTACTAATTTTGTTATCTGTTATGGTGAATTATGACGTAATATTATTGGTATTTTAGTGGTGTCATCTATTTGTATTTGCCAAAGAGATAGTATGACGTGAAACCTCCGGTATCTTTTGTGATGTAAAGGCGGTGAATATATCATTTTTCGACGGAATCTTTGTCACGTAAACATTAGATATTGCAGTATAGAAAATCCATGTTTTATCGGAAATGTAACTGGCTTTAAACAAATCGTATTTCATCAAAATCTTATCTGTATTCTTTTTAAATTGCGGCTGTTACATTTATTTTACTTCTTTATTTGGTTTATAATTATTCGCATAAGATGAATCATTAGTTATATATATATACAATTTTATAATAGTTTTGATAATATAAATCTATATTGTATTATAAATCATCTATTGTGCTACTACATTGATTCTGATTTTTTCCTCATAGCGTACGAAAATTGTCACTTGCATTATACAACAAGAATAAACAACAAATATTCACGATTAAATTTAGTGCACTTGGACTTGGTACTTCGTTAGTGTTGAACCCAATGGCTGGATAAAAGACATTTTGGACGCTTGTCAAATTGTTTTCATCATACCTTGAATTCATCTTGAAATAAATGCACATCTCAGGAGCATAAGCATTTTTGAAAATTATAATGCTTGGAAGTTATTTTTACGTCAGGTAACGAAGATTCTACCATATCATGTAATAATGAAAATATCGTTGCCAGACTGGGTCAACATATTTTATATTTCGCATCACAAGTTTTATGTCAGCAATTCAGACAATAATCTCAATATCCAATAACAAGGCACAGGACAAGAATTTTATAAATTCTGAAAATATCCAGCATAAAACTTAAAATATTTATATTTACGAATCGAGGCATAAAGAAAAAATGAGGTGCCACCACACGACTTTCTTATACGTATGAGCGTTTCAAACTATACAGTTTTAAGAATTTTTTTACACAAAAATTATTCAAAATCCTATTCTAAGTACTTCTATTCTCTTAATAAATCGCTATAGAAATGCATACTTTGCAAGAAATTCGTAAAAAACTGCTACTCTCTAAGAGTAAAAATGCTACTTCCGGTCCGAAATTTGAAATTTCATATATACAAAAAATATTGCAAATCCAGCAATAAATACTTTTGTACTCTTGATAAATATATATAGAATGCATAATTTACGACATATTTGCAAAAAAATCGCTATTCGATAAGAGTAAGTGGTACTTCCGGTCTGAATTTTGAAATTTTTTTTATACAAAAGATATTGAAAATTATGTTTTAAATACTTTTATACCCGTAACGTACCTGTCTAAAAAGCATGCCTTGCGAAATATTCGGAAAAAACTGATTTTTGATAGGAGTAAATTCCGGTAGGAATTTCGAAAAATTTGTTAAATAAAATTGTTCTCAATTTTAATTTTAAGTACATATGAATTGTTTATAAATTTGTTTAAACTTAGTAGTTGACGAAATATTGGCAGAATTCGATTTTTTTACTGAAGTAAACTGCTACTTCCGGTCTACCGATTTTACTGAAAAACTAATCAGATCTCAAAAGGGAGATTATACACATAAATACAAAATTTGGAATTGATATCTACAGCGATTTGACCACGCTCATGTTCACACACCACTTTTTCGGTATCAGGGAACTTAAAACGTGGAGATCTGCGAAAATCTCGAGGTCGAAAATTTTCGTCATCACAATACTTCCTTATACTTCGTATAAGAAAGTAAAACTAGTGTATGTATCTAAAGGTTACCAAAATCGTTTGGTTGTGTTTAACATGAGGTACGAAGACATCCCGAAAAGTTATCTCAACCTGACACATAGATGGCGTTAGAAACTGAGATTCGAATTAAACTGGAAACTTCCCTACTTTTCATGTGTAAAATGTTACTACCGCAAGTTACTTCATTCTAGTAGTAACAGCAGTATAATAATAATATTGATTTTTGTACGATGGATAAATTGAATATCGTGTAATCATTAAATTCTTTGTTTTGGATGGTTTGACACTAACAGATATTCATAGGATATTATTAAAAGAGTGTAAGGATACATCACCTTCACTTTCCACTGTGAAAAAATGAGCTGCTCTTTTTAAATTTGGTCATAGAAATTTCGAAAATGTTCCACAAGGTCGTCCAAAAATTATTCCAACACCACATATCATTTCGCAAGTCCATGATATGATGTTAGACAATCAAAATAACGAATTGGAAATGTTTTGCATAAAAAATTACATCTGGTATTACGAACTTGGCTTATTATGACACAGGATATCGCTGAGGTATTTGAACAGAGAGGCCACCGATTTTTCAAAAGCGTTCAATTTTCTAGATCATACTGTATTAGCAAATTGAGTAGCATGGGCTTCAGTAGCTCGTTGCTCCGACCGATGGGCTCATATCTGGAAGATCGGGTGAATTATGTTTGTTTCAATGGCTTCAAGTCGTTTAATTTTAGTTCTACATCATGGTTCTATCCTGGGGCCTCATTTGTTCGGTCCTGGCATATGACATATTGACCAGATAATTCTATCAATTTTTAATGTAGATACAGATGTGTAATTTCCATAGTGGCAAAACGTCGAAAATGCACTAAAAACGCTAACTAAACACTAATTAGAAAAATTAAATTAAAAAGTTTTCTGAGGACGCCAAGAAAATAATGAACTATACTTACAACTGCACTTCATAATTAACAAAAGACTAGATACGTACGGCACTCATCGCACATTTATACACATTAGGTCCTGTTCTGCACCTCCCCGCAGGTAAAACCATAACTTTTTTAATTACCTGCACTATAATCTTTCATTTCATGAATAATTCACGGACTAGCAAATACTAGCAATAAACGTTGTCCCTAGTTAAAAAATCATTTATACATAGCATATACAAACACAACTTAAGTTTCGGGTACTAAAATATACCCTATAGAAAACTGTTAATTTTCCAGTTTTTGGTAATTAATATCTCGGGTTCTGATAAAGACAAAACAGCAATTCTTGGTGAAAAGTCGTATGATGATGCATACAAACAAATACATAAGTTGCAGCATTATCAAAAATTTTAAACTTTTTTTTACTACGATTTTAAACTAATAATAGCATAAATAAATAGCTGACATTCTAATGGTATTCTAAAAAAAATTCTCTTTCTTTCAGACCACATAAACCATGTCGATCGTCTCCGTTAGTGAAGGTGCGCAAACAGTGGCGCGCCCTTACCGCAACACACGACATCACAAGTCAAGAGACGAACAGAAGGGATTTACACGTTACAGGTGATATCATTGCGCCATCTCACATAATGGGCATAGATCATCTGCGCGATCCAAGGCTAAATAAGGTAAATAGTCATTAACTAATTTTAATTACAGTCAAAGTCGTGTAGGTATTGGGACAAATTGTACCAAATAGCGAGGCCGGGCGACAATTTTGTAGTTCCGAACGCCACCACCGAGTTTAGATAGAGGACGTTCGCGGCGGTCCGTAAATTTAAAATTAAATCAATAGACAGTGTGTTGCAAAATTAGAAAAAAAATTAATATAGGGGATGATCCCAAAGTAATGTTAATGTGTTCGGAAGCAGTTGAAAAATTACTTACGCTGCTCAAAATTTCATTAATCGTTTTTGTCATACATTGAATAATAGTATTTCGAGAAAAATATGAATGCAATTAATTTAATTATAATGATTACTTTATGTATTATTGCTTATCAGATATGTCTCAATTACTTAAAGATAAATAACATAAGCCAGCAATTTTGAAAGTTTGTTTTTGTTCTATCAGATCAATTTTTTCAATAAAAATAATTTTCCTAAAACAATTTATTAAGAATTGTTTTGCTCGTTTTTTTCTTTTTTAATTTTTTTTTATTTGTAATTTTATTGGTATGCCCGATTACCGCCTAAACATGTCCAGAAATAGTCTGCAATCATGGCGTGGAGTCTATCTTCCTTGATATCTTTTTTTCATAGCCATAATGTCTTAATGAAACATCTGCTCATGTTCATGTTGATTTTCAGTGATATATTACAAAAATTGAAAATCTGCCAAGAGACAAGGTGCTCATATTCGGTTGATCTGGTGTTACCCAAAAAAATCTGCGTAATTTTAAAAGCCATACACTTTTTTCTAACAAACTTAGTTTGTTGACAAAATTTGAATCCACCATAATCTTTCTTATATTTGCCCCACAAAAATTCCTTCTTTTAAATTTGCATCACCAAGTCTTGGAAGTAAATTCGTAAGATATTAAAAATCTTCCCCATTTTCATCCATGAATTTTACGAAATTTTTCATTAGACCCAATTTCATGTGGACAATGTGGCAATAAAATATTTTCTGGTTCAACAAGAGAAGAGGTCAAGTAATAAGAGTAGTCAATTGAATTAAATAAAACAATAATATGACGTTTTGAGAGTTACATGAATTTATTAAATATACTACAGCAGTTTCGCTACACAGTAGCTTTTTCAAGCGATAACTATAAACTAATATTACATACAAACTTCTAACTTTATATCAGGTGTTACCCCCATATTGTATTACTGAGAAATATTGCCTTAATTGCTATTTGTGATCTTTAACAATACCTACTTTGTGGAAAGTACAAATTTACTAACGCAACCATTAACACTTAGGGAAAATCTTTACTATTATTGTCTAAACAAATTTAACAACGATAACGAAATTATCATTTAATAATAATTCTGACTATTCAATTCACCTGTCATTGTTCAAATATGAACCAATAAAATAGCAAATATTTACTTTCGTATCATAGCAACAGGAAATTTCAGCGATTATATCTTCCTAGAAGGTATTCAAGTGGATATTTTAAACAAGTGAAAGTTTTTATTAATGTAACTCATTTACTAACAATATTGAAGGTACAATTAGAAAAACTAACATTACTGCAGTGCTGCAGCAGGTATTCTGGAACAGAGCTATCACTGGGAGTACCCGAGGGAGTACCTTTCTCTTGTAGCTTAATACCGTCACTATTACTGACAGATGTCGAAGTTGTACATGACACATTTGTTGTTGTAAAATTTCTTCGCATTTTGGTGATAATCGACTCGTGGTGCTCATCATCAAGCTGCAAGTACGATTTTATGGAATTCAGATTTTGGTGTCCCGTTATTTTCATCAGTTGTTGCTCTCCGACTCCAGCTTTCGCCAGAGATGATACAGTTGAAGAGCGTACCGAATGATTTGATATCTTCCTTCTTTTAACATCTAATCCAGTTTTTTCAGCTAATAACTTCACCCATTTACTGATCTCACATATACCAACTGGACTGTTCTTATACCACACCGCATTCTCAACTTTATCCCAAAACGGATTCGGTGTCAAAAACATCCTTTCTGTTTTCACATTTTTTCCTCTCTTCGATTTCAGTAGATAATACAATCTAAATAACAGAAGAATATTAATTATACCGTCTTGAAATTAAATATAAATAGGTTACCTAACTGGACACATATCGGTATTGCTTTTATTCTCTATCAACCACTTGCTGCCTGTCAATGATTTAGTTCCCCCCTGCGCAGTTTTCGAAAATACTGGATTATACTCAATTCTACCAGTTCTTCTTCCCTTGTTATCGAGTTCCTCCTTGAAGTAATAGGTGAAACAGTTTCTCCCTTCTCCTCCCCGCCAAGCTAGTTCGTAAGATGCTATTAAGAAAAACTTTTTCTGTAAACCGTCTGGGGTACTCTCATCTAATATGCGTATCATATTTAAGTATTCTGGTTCTGTAAGTGCCGCCGCGTTGCTGGTTCTTTTTTCAGGACACGCTTGCAGTTTTCTTCTTGTAGCATCCCTGGCGTCACGTGCTGACTTAAATATTGCATCAGAAAACGGGTTTACGTTTATTTTCCACTTATTGAAGAACATTTCTTGAACCATTTTCGCCGTCACGTTCCACATGTGCTTGATGACGCCTTCTTTATAATCGAACCCATCTTTTTTCTTCATATTACATGCCCACGACTTTAAGATGACATTTAAGTCCACAGGAGAAGTAGATTGATCCAGTTTATAGCCTTTTGCTGTTAAAAATGTACTAAATTGTCTCCATACTGAATCTTTGGATTTCTTCGTGTTCCAAGGGATATTTTCGCAAATTTCAGCATCGATTTCGTCTTCAGATTTCGTGCCAAATCTTTTCTCAGTTCCCATTATTTAGAAACACCAGTTTTTATTCAACGAAACGAACTAAATAGGAACACGATTCCAAAAATTTTAATGACAAACATAAATGTTTTTTTTGTTGACATGGAAACGTAATCATGTGTAACTAAATTTTGAGTCATTTTAATATGAAAAATTGATTTGGTTCATTGAATAGTCTCTCGAATACGATTCGTAGTCAAAGTTGAGTCTACTATTTTTGTGGTGCTTTACACTCATGTCTTTCATAATTGCGAATACTACTCGTGCTCCGCACTCGTAGTATTTAAATGCAATCATGAAAGACATTCGTGTAACCACCACAAAAATAATCGACATAACTTTGACTACTCATGGTATTATAAGTGAATATTTTAGTTTGTTAAATTCCAAAGACTCTAAGAGATTTAGTTTTTTGCTTTTATTTTCTACATGGAGAATATCAAATTGGAAATTAAATTCGTGGTCGTTTTCTATTAAATAATTGGAATACATTTAGTCGCTTTTTTGATTAATATAAAAATAATGATGATCTGCAATTCGTTTCTTAAAAGTTCTTCCTGTCTGACCTGTATATGATTTAGTGCATGATCCACACTTTAGTATATACACTCCTGATTTGTTGCGTTTAATCGTCTTTTACTTTCTTATACGTAGTATAAGGAAGTATTGTGATGATGAAAATTTTCGACCTCGAGCTTTTAACAGATGTCCACGTTTTGAAGTCCCCTGATACCGAAAAAGTGGTTTTTAAAAAATGTCTCTCTCTCTCTCTGTCTGTCTGTGTGTGTGTGTGTGTGTGTGTGTGTCAGTCTGTATGTATTACCACGATAGCGGTCAAACCGCTGTAGGTATCAATTCCAAATTTTGCATCTACGAGTATAATCTTCCTCTTGAGATCTGATTAGATTTTCAGTAAAATCGGCAGATCGGAAGTAGTAGTTTATTTCAGTGAAAAAATCGAATTTGGCCAATATTTCGTCAACTAGTTTTTCGAAATTCCTACCGGAAGTAGGTCTTTTACTATTATCGAAAATCAGTTTTTCGCGAATATCTCGCAAGTAATGCAAGTACATTACGAGTACAAAAGTATTTAAAACATAATTTCAAATATTTTTTGTATAAAAAAAATTTCAAAATTCGGACCGGAAGTAACACTTTTACTTTTACCGAATAGCGACTTTTAGCAAATATGTCGTAAATTATGCATTTTGTATATATTTATCAAGAGTACAAAAGTATTTAGAGTTAGATTTGCAATGTTTTTTGTGTAAATGAAATTTCAAAATTCGGACCGGAAGTGGCACTTTCACTCTTAGCGAGTAGCACTTTTTTTTATATATTGCAAAGTATGCATTCTATAGAGATTTATTAAGAGAATAGAAATATTTAAAATAGGATTTCGAATAATTTTTTTTATAAAAAAAATCTTAAAATTCTATAATTTGAAACGCTCATATGTATAAGAAAGTCGTGTGTTGGCCACACCTCGTTTTTCTTTATTGTTTTTGATAAACTTGGCTAAGTTATTACTCGTTTTGTATGCTATGTTAACGTTTTATTTTTTTAGGAATTTAACAGCATTTCTTGGTCTTGACCAAGTATGTAAATGAATTGAATTTTTTGACTGACTTCTCCTTAATTGTAGGATAAAATCTGTTTTAATACTTTACTGAATGATTTATTTTTAATTAATTTATCTATTAGGTTAGGGTCGTAGCCGTTGTAAGCAATTTGTTTAACAATATTATATTCCTTATTACAATCTTCACTGGACATATCTATATTAACTAATGGATGGATCATACTATGATAAACTGCTAACTTATGTTTATAAGGGTGGTTTGATTTGTTGTTTATAGTAGTGTTTGTGTGAGACTCTTTGAGTAAATAGAGAAACTTACCTTGTTATTTACACGTTTTAGTGTAAGATCTAAAAAGTTAATACTATTGTTAATTTCTTTCTCTATAGTAAATGTAATATTATGGTCAATAGAATTAATAAAATCAAAAAGAGTGTTAACTATAAATCTCAAAACTTCGAATTGTTGTTTTATTTAATTTAATTGGATATCATGGATTTACATCAAGTAAAGGTCGAAACAATTCGAAATTTTAAATACGTTTCCATTGGATAAATAAATCGTTCATTTCATAGAGTTCACCATAATTTATTTATCTCCTGTGAATACTAAGATTTAGTTTTTGGAAAGTTGAAACGTTAATGTTATGGATGAAAAGTCTATTGTAAAATCTAAATGTAGCGGTGCTACTTCTTATTTCCTTATTCTTAAAAAATCGTAATAAAGATAAATGCACTGTGTTCAAGAAGGAGCCGAACAAATTAGACTCATATTAGGCCAGAATAATCTTAAATGTCAGATGATAAATTGACATAACTTATACCCTTTTCATTGAATTTTAAATTTATTCATTTGTATCTCGTTTAATCAAAGGACAAAACAAACGTTAGCGTCGTGGTTTCAGGGCTTGGCGTTCACGTTAGAAGAACGACAAGCTTTGGGTATACACGGTCTACAGCCGGCTCGTTACAAGTCACAAGAAGAACAACTGGAGCTATGCAGGATATCAGTTTTGAGGTATCAGGAGGACCTCAACAAGTATCTCTATTTAACGGAATTGCACGACAGAAATGAAAAACTCTTCTTCCGATTGCTATCGGAGAACGTCGAGTTACTCATGCCTATCGTTTATACGCCCACTGTCGGGCTGGCTTGCCAAAAATTCGGCCTGATCTACAGGAGGCCCAGGGGCCTCTTCATCACCATCAACGATCGGGGCCACTGTTACGACGTCATCAAAAATTGGTATTAATTTTTGTTTTTGATCTTTTTATTCCACGTTTACTTTTTTTATACTGGTATAGACATTAGAAGTGTTAACACGTTTTAGTACCGTGAGTATCCATGATCTTAATATAAATTTAGGCGACATTGAAAACTTCTTTTCACAGATTTAATATTACAATACTCATCAGAATTATAACACACTTTTTTTTTGTATGGTGTTATTTATAACTACATAAAATATGTATTACTTTATTATATTACTATATTACACTAAATGTGTGACTACAGTTTTGACTGACTTGGTCATTAACAAACACTGTATTACAAATGAAACACAAAATATACATTAATTTATAGGAAAAACGGGTACCCTAATTATTTCATACTAGTGTAACCCTTTTTCTTGTAATCTGTATCCTGGTTTTCCTAAATGATATATAAATACCGCCCTTGCTACGTTTTAACCCTTAGATATAAGTATAAATAATGTATATTTTGTGTTTCACTTGGAATACGGTGTTTTGTTACACACATTTAGTATGCAGTGCTCAACTACCTATCGTGTCCAGACTTTATTTTCTGTTTTATCACTAAACCATCATACATTGTGCATATGAGTCATGTTGGCCCATAAATATAGAATTTGTATAACTTGACTTCAGCGCCACCTATCGATTGTTTTGATAGCCTATTTTACGCGCATTGGCGATAAAAACAGGGTCTGAGAATATCAAGAAGATTGGTTGAGATATTAAAAAGTTATTGAATAACTTACAGACGCACCAACGACTATAGACAGTGTGGAAACTACTAATGGAATAAATTCACTAACTTCCAAATTACATGCCTATAGTAGAAAATAAAAAAATTAAAATTGCAATAATCAACACCAAATTGATTAAGTTATTGTTGTTATGAAGCAAATGAGACTTCCAATGATATGGGTGCCTTAGGCTCCGTGGGTGGCCTCATGGGATGGAGTGTCGGCACTGCATTTCTGTTGAGGCGTACTGGTTGAGGGTGTGCATAGCACATCTTGTATGGATGTAAATGAAGAACTTCCTTGCAAGCCTTTCGACAGGTACCAAGTGATACATTTGTTTGGGCTGATAAGCACCTAAAGATTTTTTAGGACTTGCATCCATTCTTTGACTAATATCTGTAACAACTTGTTCAGTTAGAACAGTAGAACGACCTGTAGATTTTTCTTTCGCAACATTCCCTGTTCTGCGAAATCTGTGAAATTACACGACGAACATTCTGTACAAAACAATCATGTGTAAATTCTTCGTTGGAAATTTCTTCTTGAAATTGCTGGTGGCAGTTTTGATAGGAATAATCCCATATTGCTTGATGACTGCGTATTCCTGAACAAAAAAAAAATACGCTTCAACGATAAATTTGTTGTGCAGATCTGTGAAAACCATCATTAACTTAAAAGCGAATGTTGATTATATTTGTACCGATCTATTATGATTACTTCGTCGCTTACCGATACTAATATGCTAAAAAGTGGCAATAAGAAAAGCCTTTCTAGTAATAAATAAGTAAAACAATAAAGAAAGTAGATGAAAACGAAAATCTAAATAAAAACCAACAGGATAGTAAGACGCTACTGATCATTACAACCGTGGCGCCATCTAACAAGGTGTGTTGAAGTGTTTCGCGGAACTGGTTCTGTGACGCATAAAAAAGGTGCTGGTAGACCAAGAGTTCGTACAGAAGAAGTTATTAATGACGTTCGTCAACGTATGGAAGAAGAGCCTACAAAACCTTTAAATCGTCTCTCTCAAGAAATTCGGCTTTCTTATGGAACCTGCCAAACAATTGTAAAGAAGGACCTGAACATGCATCCATATAAGATGCAATCATATCAAGCTCTTCTGCCTGCAGACCACCCCAGACGCCTTGCGTACTGCAATTAGTTCGTTAATAATTTAATGAATGACGATCTGCTGAACTTAACTTTTTTTTCTGACGAAGCTTGGTTCCACCTTTCGGGATACATCAATTCTCAGAATATGCGAATGTGGAGCACTGATAACCCGCATATTTTTATTGAAACGCTACTACATGCTCAGAAAATTGGTGTTTGGATGGCAGTTTCTCGCAGAAGAATATTTGGGCCAATTTTTTTCAATTTCACTGTCAACACAGAAAGGTACAGAAATATTTTTTTGACTGAATTTGTGCAACAGTTAGACGATGATGAACTTCAATACGGTTATTTCCAGCGAGACGGTGCAACAGCACACACTACACGAGAAAATCTTGATTTTCTCCGCGAGTTTTTTGATGACCGGCTGATAAGTTTGCATACGGAAGTTGAGTTTCCTCCGAGATCACCTTGTTTGACAATTATGGACTATTTTATCTTTCCTTATTTAAAAAATAAGATTTTCGCAAATCCGATACATAATTTGCAAGAACTGCAACAAAGAATTGTTCAGCAATGTGCAACCATAACGCCCAGAAATGCTGCAAGACGCTTTTCACAGCATGAGGAGGCGTGTAAACTTGTGCATTGAACAAAACGGGGGACATTCCAACAATTATTGTAATTTAGTTTTTCTGGTTAATGAAAACGTTATTTATTTCATAACTTGTAGTTCATTATTATTTTACAGCTGAACTAAGTAGGTAACACATTTCTAGGTTATTGATAATGTCAGTGTAGCTTGACAATGATTGAATTATTTCAAAAGGATGATTTAAACCAGGGGTCTCCAAACTTTCCAGCCTTAGGGCCATACTGATTACTCCAGTAAGTTCCGAGGGCCAAAACCATATTATCATTGTTGCCGGTGGTAAAAAGTGAAATAGTCCACTGATGAAAAAAAGTCCGAAAAAGTACGCAACGTTTAAAAAAGGCTGCAAAACGGCAACACTGCATATTATTAATTTTCCTGTCATTATCTGTAATTTATAGATTAGTCGTAGAGTACGAGCCATGAGGAGTAACGTGACACGACATCTGGTGGACACAAGCGGAAATAGGTAGTACCTTCTATCGCTAACAGATGGCGCTAATAGCACGTACAGAATAATCTCGTTGGTTCGAGAAAGTTCTGGTGTCTTTCACTCACTTCTAGATGGCAGTAATTGGAATATATAAGAAGGCTAGTGGCGCAACCACAAGTCAGTTCCTATGACACTGTTGTGAAATAAAATAGTGCGTACCTCCTTAAAACGTGTTTGTGCGTGTTTAAGTTTAAGACATCTTTGTAACAGTATTTTGATTTGAATTGTTGCTTTTGTGTGTGATTTAGTAGTATGGAAAAGAAGCGAAAAATTGATAGTGAATGCAGAAAATTCAAAGATCAGTGGAACATTCAGTATTTCGTAATTGAGTCCAGTAAGAAGGCGCTATGTTTGATTTGCAATGAAAGCATAGCCGTTCTCAAAGAATATAACATTAAACGTCATTATGAAACAAAACATTTTCAAAATTACTCAAAATATACAGGAAGTTTGAGGACAGAAAAATTCGAAGCTATGAAGCGCGGATTGAAATCGCAGCAATCTTCATTTATAAAACTCAAAACTGAACAAGAGGCTGCAACGCGTGCCAGCTTTCGTGTGGCTCTTGAAATTGCAAAACGTGGAAAACCATTCACCGATGGAGAAATGATCAAAGAATGCATAATTGCAGTAGCCGAAGAAATGTGCCCTGAAAAGGTAAATTTATTAAAAAGTGTCAGTATGTCAGCAAACACTGTGGCTCGAAGGGTAGAAAACATCGCTGAAAATATATCCTCTCAACTGTTCGACAAAAATGGACATGTTGAGTGGTTTTCTTTGGCCTTGGATGAGTCAACGGATGTGTCAGATACTGCTCAGGTGTTGATTTATATTCGAGGAGTAGATAAAAGCTATGAAGTGCATGAAGAACTTCTTGATATGAATAGTATTCATGGCACAACTACTGGTACAGATATTTTTAAAGGAGTTGAAATGGCCATTAATCAAAAGAACCTTCGATGGAAAAACTTGAAATGTATTACAACTGATGAAGGCAAAAACATGAGTGGGAAAGATAAAGGAGTGGTCGCTCTTGTGTCAAAGGCTGTAGAAAATGACGGTTGTTTAAAACCATTAGTCTTACATTGTATCATTCATCAACAGTCTTTGTGCGGAAAATGTTTGGATATGTCTGAAGTTCTGAAACCAGTCATATCAACTGTTAATTTTATCAGATCTTTTGGGCTGAATCACCGACAATTCCGACAATTTATTGAAGAGATTGGAGAAAATGACTTACCTTATCATACTGCCGTACGTTGGCTTAGTTGTGGGAAAGTCCTTCAGCGCTTTTTTGAACTTCGAGCAGTGATCGAAATTTTTTTGAATGAAAAGCATCGCCCTCTTACTGAATTACAAAACAACGCATGGCTGTGGAAGTTAGCATTCTATGTTGATTTGACAAAACATGTGAACGAACTGAATTTGAGATTGCAAGGAGAAAACCAGCATCTTCCTGATTTATACACTAATATCAAATCATTCCGGAAGAAATTGATACTGTTTCAATCACAACTACAAAGTAAATGTTTTTCACATTTTAAAACATGTGAAATATTCAGCCACACTACTGAGACTGAGTTTCCTATCGATTTTGCAATCGAAACTTTGAGTGCTTTGAAAATAAATTTTGATACTCGTTTCTCGGACTTTGATGCCATTGCGAATCAAATTAAGATTTTTCAGAATCCTTTTGATACTGACATTGAAACCCTAGCCCCGGAACTTCAAATGGAAATAATTGATCTACAGTGCAGTGATATAATTAAGAACAAATATCAAAACTCATCTTTGTTGGAATTTTATAAGAGTCTTCCACTGACACAATTTGATAATTTGCATAAATTTGCTCGTGGGCTGTTTTCTGTTTTTGGTGCTACTTATTTGTGTGAGAAGACCTTCTCCAAAATGAAGTACACAAAAAATGTTTACAGATCTAAATTAACTGATGAGCATCTTAAATCTCTTTTAATAATTGGTACAAGTAAAATTAGTCCACAACTACAAACTATTGTCAGTGGAAAATCTCAATTACACAAATCTCATTAGTATTTCATATGTCATTATGCTTGTTATAAGTTATGTTTTTATTTAAAATGTATAAAATGTTAGTTGGATTCATTTCAATAATTTGTTAGTTATTATATACTGAAGTAAAATTTTCTGCATATTATACATGTCTTTACTCATTACAATTCTGTGTTTCTTTATCCAACTTATCACAAAAACAATAACAATAAGCCTACAACAATGTTATGAGTAGTTAGCCCATGACCATATCAATGTAGATGTCATATTAATAATTATTCAACATAAAATTAGAATACTTCAGTAAACTAAATTTAATTTGCTATAAAAAATATGTTCTCTAAAAGGAGTTTTCAAGTATGCTAGCTCTCCGCGGGCCGGACAAAATCTGTCCGCGGGCCGGATGTGGCCCTCGGGCCGTAGTTTGGAGACCCCTGATTTAAACTAAGACAAGCGTTTTACATTCCATGACCAACATTGACCAATTTAATTTTTGATATAGTATTTAATAGTACTATCTACGAATTTATAAAAAAATATAGCATTCCATTAAAAAAAAATGCGTATGACGTCACAGCTCTAAAGAAGCTGACGTCACTAATAGGTGCAGTGATTTAAAACCAACGCAATTTAAAGTAAAAGTTGACCTGTTTTCGCGTTTTACAAAAATATTATTCAATTTGAAATTAGTAAATGTATTTCATAAATGGTTTCCACACTGTATATAAACATAGTGATATAACAATGTATTATCTGTTTTATTTAGTTCATTATGGAATATCACTAAGTAATGACTTACAGTATTAACCTTTTTTGTTCACAACTTTATTTGAATAGAACAAGTGTCAAGGAAGCACAACATAAATACTGAAATATACGGAAGTGACATAGTGGCACACCTTATCAATCAACTACTCGATGATGACAGACACTTATACCCTATTAAATTAGGAGTGCAGCAGGGTAATGTCCTGGGACCAATACTGTATCTACTTACACTAGTTGTCTTCCAACGACAAGGAAGACGATGGTCATTTAATTGTTCAAAATCTGTTCATTAGAACTTATTATCAATTGTTTACAAATCAAAAATTAAATTTCGTTTTGAAAACACAGTAAATTAATTGTCTTTCAGTTGTCAAAAATTATAGAGTCGAAATTACATATTCTTATATTTTGGAAAAACCTATTTCTGGTTGAAATTTTTAATTATGACAACCATACTCTTATTAAATATAAACTTTGTTTAGCAAAGTCTTGTTCTGTGCCAAAATATGAGTAATGTAATATAATAGATGCCAACTGTCAAAATTGTCATCATTCAATGTTACCAACTTTATTTATATCAACATCATAGGTTACTCTCACTTACAGTACGTTAAAACTAGCTATTCCAATTCTGGTGTATAAGTAGTAATACGTGTTTTATTAGTGTTTTTGAACTTATGCCTATGATTTCAGGCCAGAATCTGATGTCAGAGCTATCGTAGTGACTGATGGTGAGAGAATTCTGGGTCTGGGAGATTTGGGAGCCTGTGGTATGGGCATACCCGTGGGTAAATTAGCTTTGTACACGGCCTTGGCCGGTATCAAACCGCATTTGTGCTTGCCGATCACCCTGGACGTAGGAACAAATAACCAGGTAAGATTCTAACGTTTTTTGAACGCTACAAATAATTATAGACATAAATTGTTCAAAGAAGTACTCAAAATATTATACCCAATACAAAATGTCAGTTAGTTATTAAAGAAGTATTAATAGTTTTTAATTAAAAAAATAAAAAGTCAACTAATACGTTTTCACTTCGAATATTATTTCCCAAGATGAAATTCAATTCTGCATTGATTGATTAGATATGTAGAATGATAAATGAAATGTTAAAAGGCATAAAGTTATTATAAGTTATGTTGGGATGTGGCATGAAATTGTGTACAAGAAAAAACAATGAATATCATTATTTTGGCTTTAAAAATAAATAAAGAAGAAACATATTGTCCAAAAGGTAAATGGTTATTATTTTTGTTTAAGAAGATTATTAGTAATTATAAATTATCCATAGAAGAAATATTTGAAGAAATCGTATAATTTAACAAAGGGTGTATGTATATAATTGTGTTATTATCAAATTTAACAATTCTAAAGAAACATAAAGAACGTGTAAGCATAATTATTTATATTAGGAGAATAAAGTAATTTTTTATTAGAAAGGATTTTAATTGGCGCAAGAAAAGAATTGATTGACAGAACGATCAAGTTTATCTATTAAGACGTACAAGACAGGCAAACTATATAAGGAAAACTACAAGCAATCTTACCGAAACCATTCAAGTTTATCGATACAAGACTATCTTCGCTGTCGAGGCCTTACCAGATTACATGTTCAAGCAGTATATTTAAGTGAAACTGAATATACTTGGAGTATACGTGGTGTGGCACAAGATCTACATGACATTTTCAAGAGGACTACTTCGTTGAGAGATATCCTTTATTAACATATTTTCTTTTAATTCTTCCATAAGTATACCTACATTCCTAAATATTTTCGGATATTTTAAAGAGACGTATCTATAGAAACGCCTTGTCAAAAATAATTTTGACTATTCAATTCACCTGTCATTGTTCAAATATGAACCAATAAAATAGCAAATATTTACTTTCGTATCATAGCAACAGGAAATTTCAGCGATTATATCTTCCTAGAAGGTATTCAAGTGGATATTTTAAACAAGTGAAAGTTTTTATTAATGTAACTCATTTACTAACAATATTGAAGGTACAATTAGAAAAACTAACATTACTGCAGTGCTGCAGCAGACATTCTGGAACAGAGCTATCACTGGGAGTACCCGAGGGAGTACCTTTCTCTTGTAGCTTAATACCGTCACTATTACTGACAGATGTCGAAGTTGTACATGACACATTTGTTGTTGTAAAATTTCTTCGCATTTTGGTGATAATCGACTCGTGGTGCTCATCATCAAGCTGCAAGTACGATTTTATGGAATTCAGATTTTGGTGTCCCGTTATTTTCATCAGTTGTTGCTCTCCGACTCCAGCTTTCGCCAGAGATGATACAGTTGAAGAGCGTACCGAATGATTTGATATCTTCCTTCTTTTAACATCTAATCCAGTTTTCTCAGCTAATAACTTCACCCATTTACTGATCTCACATATACCAACTGGACTGTTCTTATACCACACCGCATTCTCAACTTTATCCCAAAACGGATTCGGTGTCAAAAACATCCTTTCTGTTTTCACATTTTTTCCTCTCTTCGATTTCAGTAGATAATACAATCTAAATAACAGAAGAATATTAATTATACCGTCTTGAAATTAAATATAAATAGGTTTCCTAACTGGACACATATCGGTATTGCTTTTATTCTCTATCAACCACTTGCTGCCTGTCAATGATTTAGTTCCCCCCTGCGCAGTTTTCGAAAATACTGGATTATACTCAATTCTACCAGTTCTTCTTCCCTTGTTATCGAGTTCCTCCTTGAAGTAATAGGTGAAACAGTTGCTCCCTTCTCCTTCCCGCCAAGCTAGTTCGTAAGATGCTACTAAGAAACACTTTTTCTGTAAACCGTCTGGGGTACTCTCATCTAATATGCGTATCATATTTAAGTATTCTGGTTCTGTAAGTGCCGCCGCGTTGCTGGTTCTTTTTTCAGGACACGCTTGCAGTTTTCTTCTTGTAGCATCCCTGGCGTCACGTGCTGACTTAAATATTGCATCAGAAAACGGGTTTACGTTTATTTTCCACTTATTGAAGAACATTTCTTGAACCATTTTCGCCGTCACGTTCCACATGTGCTTGATGACGCCTTCTTTATAATCGGACCCATCTTTTTTCTTCATATTACATGCCCACGACTTTAAGATGACATTTAAGTCCACAGGAGAAGTAGATTGATCCAGTTTATAGCCTTTTGCTGTTAAAAATGTACTAAATTGTCTCCATACTGAATCTTTGGATTTCTTCGTGTTCCAAGGGATATTTTCGCAAATTTCAGCATCGATTTCGTCTTCAGATTTCGTGCCAAATCTTTTCTCAGTTCCCATTATTTAGAAACACCAGTTTTTATTCAACGAAACGAACTAAATAGGAACACGATTCCAAAAATTTTAATGACAAACATAAATGTTTTTTTTTGTTGACATGGAAACGTAATCATGTGTAACTAAATTTTGAGTCATTTTAATATGAAAAATTGATTTGGTTCATTGAATAGTCTCTCGAATACGATTCGTAGTCAAAGTTGAGTCTACTATTTTTGTGGTGCTTTACACTCATGTCTTTCATAATTGCGAATACTACTCGTGCTCCGCACTCGTAGTATTTAAATGCAATCATGAAAGACATTCGTGTAACCACCACAAAAATAATCGACATAACTTTGACTACTTATGGTATTATAAGTGAATGTATACTTTTTTTGTATTATTTTTTATTTAAATTATTGAATCAATAAGGTAATTAACCGTCATTACATATGATATGATATGAATACTAAAATAATCATTTATTTACTTTGTCAGATGTTGTTTCACCTGTATATATGGGGCTTTCTACCATTATCATATGTAGTATGTAACTTGAGCTTCCACGTGTGATAGAAATAATTATTAGCCCTACCAGCGATCGAGTTATTGTGGTAACGTCAAAGCGAGTTATAATTGTAAGATAATTACGATTAAGTTGTCATAATATTAACTGGAAATCAAGATTATGCAATTAAGCAGTGATAAGAAACGATTGTATTTAAAACAACATTGTAGTTTATCCAAGTGGGGGACATGTGTAATACCTACTGCCTTTGATGGATGAACCTAATCGGAATAAAGTATGAGTTAATAAGGCAGATTAGAATACTTGGTTTATACAGGGTGATATTATTTCAAATTGCAGTAATGGCGATAGACTTACTGCAATTTGAAATAATATCAATTTCTTGTTGTTGAATTGTCAAATCTGTGTGTGGTCATAAGAAAAATTCTTTTTATGCATCTGTTGCAAAACAGCTTCTGGGTTTTTCGTGAATTGATTTGAAATGCAAGCCAAAATCGATAATATCAAAATTTGTATGCTGTAATATTTCTTTTAGAATATTCTCGTTAAACAGAAGAGACGAAGGTTCAATTAGTGTTCTAAAAGAAGCAATTGAATCTATTGACTTTGACTTGTAATTAATTTGACTTTTACTTTCTCTCCTGATTGAGCTTCACACTTTGAACATGTTTTGTGATCACTGTCTTTACTTCTTGCATCGTTCAAGTGGTCATCACATTCACGAGAGGGCATTCAAATTGCTACGAACCAAAACTAAAGTAATTATTGAAAATAATTAATTTAGAATTTATGGTAAGAAAAAATAGTTTATTATAAAAAAGAATATCCAAAAGTAATTAAATACTTAAATTTTAATCGGCTTATATAAATATAAAATTGCAACGGTAAAATACGTGTTAAACAGGTGGATGCGGCGTGATACACATGTGCAACAAAACCATCTCATAGTAAATGCCGTCTCTACACATCGCCGAACATTCGGCAAATTACGCCGAACAGCGATGTGTAGACAGTTTATTCGGCAAATTTTGATATTCGCCAATATTCGCGCCGAACACGAATGCCGATCCGTTCGGAGTCGGTTTTCGTTTCACACATCAAAGAAAATTCGTATCCGAACACAAATAACCTGACTACACATCGTATACTGAAGTGAGATGAATACCTATATAAGTAAATAGATAAATTCGTAAACATAACCTATAATTTCAAATTAAAAACGGTATTATTCTGTATACGTTAATGAATTATGGCGGAGTGGAGTAATGACTTAATACTCGAATAATACCTAATTGCAAGTACTCATATAGTACTCGTATAATGCAGCAGCAACATGTTTACCTTCCATCATTCTATCTTCTTTTCAACGCGAATATTGCGAATACGATGTGTGTATAGGCAATTCGTTCATATTTGCGCACGAATTATTTGACGAAACATTCGTATACGAATCTTCGGCGAATACATTCACCGATGTGTAGAGGCGACATATAAGTCATATAACACGTAACAACGAGGCACGAGAAAAAAGATCAGCACGTGTTACAGCGCTTTGTGTTCAGCCAAAGCGGTTCTGCGCTAGTTTTTCCATGCGTGTGAAATGTTCTTATAAAAGACGGAGGATCTTGGACATTTTGTAGCGGTGAATAACCGACTAAATATGTTTCGATTATTTTAAGAGTTTAACCGTTTTGGTAGAGATGCAAACCGACTAAAAATGCTTTTTAATTTTCACTGCTTGATTAGCATTTCTTTAATTTGTAAATGATTTAACTATAATTTTTACTTACCTATGTGGTAATTTAAATTTAATCCAGAAACATTGCACATTAATATTTAATTAATATGAATATTAATAATTTCATCAAAAATAAATTAATAAGTTATGATAAATGATAATGTTGGTATTTGTGTTATGTTTCAAAAGTTTAAATATTGTTTCTTCTTTAGCAGATCTTTAGATTTAATTTAACGTAGTCAAAATAAAAAAATTATTTTATATTACTATCTTTATTATGAAGAATGCAAAGATGAATAGTACGGAATTCGAAATAATGTATATTATGTAATTTGTATATTTAAGATATACGTTAATAATTTCTTTGTGTAAATAATTTATAAGCAATGGTAAAAAAACCGCTTATTGTTAGTGACTTTGTGTGTGCTATTGGCACGTAATTATTATTCATCAGGTGCGTCTGAAGTGAATCCAAAAGACAAATTTATAGAACAGAGACATGTTTAATTACGCCAACGGCTTTTTTTCCTCAAAGTCTTAGCTGGAACACCTGGTATAAAGCTCTATAGAACTTCAAGGTCCTTGGATCGGTTAGCAATTTCTTTCCAAACCGCTCTGTCCCTTGCTTTTCTTCTCCATGATGTTACTACTCTCAATCTCCTCAAGTCGCTGTCCACTTCTTCTAACCAGCTCCTCTTTGGCCTGCCTCTCTCTTTTTTCCTTAATTTTTTCCTCTCCATATCGCTTGTTTCGTTACTCTTCTTGCTGACATTCTTTCCACATTCCCAAACCATCTCAATCTCTGTGCTCTGATCTCCTGTAAGATTGTTGGTTCTTCAAAAATCGCATATACTTCTTCATTTGTTCTCCTCCTCCAATGGTATTATGTTTTAACCCCACCCATTATTCTTCTAAGTATTTTCCGTTCCCATACTTCTACCATATTTCCGCACTTTTTGCTTAGGGTCCATGTTTCTGCACCATAGAGTACTGTTGGTCTCAGTACAGCTTTATAAATATTTATTTTGGCTCGTCTAGATATTTCCTTATTTCTTAGTAACCTGTTTAATATCCCAGCGCATTTGTTTCGTTTAACCAGTCAGAGTTATTTCCGTCAGTCTAATCAACTTCTCCCGCACTTCCTCTATCTACTGAATCATATGCCTGTTGAAAGTCTATAAGAAGCATATGCATGTTTATGTTTTGCCTATAGTGGCTTTCTTGCAACTGCTTTAGTATAGCTATCTGATACACCGTTGATCTCTGACTCCTAAATGCACACTGATACTCTCCCAGCATAATATCAGTTTCTTCTTTTAACACAGTGCTATTCCTCTATAATTTTCACATATTGACTTGTCGCCCTTCTTATAAATTGGGCATATTAACGCTCTTTGCCACCTCTCTGGTATTTTCTCTTTTCTCCAACATTCCTGCATTATCTTTGTTATTTCCTCTATCTAGTAATTTCTGACCACCATGTTTTATAAGCTTTGTAGCAATTTGATTTTCGCCAAGACTTCGGTTATTCTTCATTTGGTGAATAATGCCTTGTATTTCGCCTCAATCTGGTGGTTTTACTTCCTCCTGTTTTTGCAAATCTGGTTGGACTATTTCATCGTCTAAGTTTTCTGTTACATGCTCTGCGTCAGATATTTTTGGCCTGTTCGAAATAATCTGCCCAACATTCCAAATTCTGCTTCACATCCATTATAATATTCCCTTCTTTGTTTTTACAGTAGGCATTTTTATGTTGGTATCCTTTCTTTTCGTGTTTAATTCCTTGGTAGATAGACATTTCTTATTTGACTTTGTTTGTAATTTTCCTTTGTTTCTATAATTTTTCTCGCAAGTTGTTGTCTCTTTTTTTCCTGACATATTCGTTTAACTTCCCTTGTTTGTTCTTTTAGTTCATTTCTACTGCTTTCTGTTTTTTGTTCTTAGAAAACCATCCTGGCCTTTTTCCTCCTTTCTACAGGCTCATCGCATTCTATATCGTACCAATCTTTTCTCTTTTTAACTGTCTTTCTGTTTAATACTTGTTCTGTTCCGATTTTATTGTATTTTCAAAGCATTCCCATTTTTTTATCTATTAGTTCATATGCTTGTATATGAATTTTTTTTTCTCATGAGCAAAAGTTAATAAATTGGATTAAATTATCTGAGGCTGTATTTATACGATTCTAAATTAACTTAAATTCTCCCAAAGCGAGAAAATTGCTTATTCAACGACAAAAATATTTGCATAGGTGTGATAGAGATAGCGTAGAGATTTAAAAGTGGTGATTTATAAGGCGGATATATTGTGAAGGACTACTGGCTTATCAAAACGACTTCTCTCGCACGACAAACCTAATACATAACATATAACATGACAACATGAGTACGAATAGTAGACGATCAACGATTAGGTGATTTCACTCAAGGTGAATTGCTAAGATAATTTTAGCACCTCGTTATACGATAACAGTGAAACAATTGAAACGTTATATGATATTACGTACACTTTCCTCCATCGAGAATAGATTAATTGCGCCAACGTGTAAAAATGTAGACGAACACGTTTTTAATGAAATTAAATCACATGACAAAAACACATGCACATCAGAAATGTTTGGTCGCTTTTTATAGGCGTGTAAACTGTATATTATTAATATGCATGACATATAAATGGGAAGTGTTGATATATTTTGCGGAAATGTCTAATATAACCTTGAAACTTGATACAAATATTCCATAATGCAAATATTTACGTTGAAGCACGAAGAAAATTGTTCTACTAGAGGATAATTGCATTATGTAATGACGTTAGTGGCGTTTAGCAAAAGCAAGAATGGGTAAAATTATATAGTTTTAGTAAATTAACTTGTTTATAACAAATGTTGCGGATAGCAACAGCGTCATTTAACTTTAACACAATAGATACACTAACCAGACAAAATGATCTATTTAAACGTTTGTTCTAGTATTGTCTAGACTTAATTTTTGTATGTAATATGCCTCACAATTATGTTTGTTTATTAGTATTACAAATGTACAACTTACAGAAATCTGCAAATCGTCGGTGATATTTCAATGTAATAAAGTGCTGTCCTCTAGCAGTTTGAAAACCAGTTAAAGTATATGAATGAAAAGTGGCAAGCCTATAAAATGAACTAGATTTTTCCCATTAATTTAATGTGGAAGTTTATGAAATAAATAATCCCTAATAAATTAAACGTGTATGCAGTTTTCATAATATTTATAATGGAATTATTACATATCCAACATAACCTCCATATATCATGGTGTTTAAGATGCTGTCAAATTGAAATCAATATGACCGCTTGTAGACATGTTTTAAATGTTCTTTCAGGCAAGTACATTTAGTGAGCCAGTTTTAATAAATAATTTTATTCTACAATAACATAAATTTTCTCCTTTTCGCTCGGGTAACATTTATTTTAACTCGTAGTCCATGATTATTGCATTATCATTTTCACCTATCATTTCGTTTTCTTCTATAACGAATCCCCTAGAAAAGTTTAGTTATATTTTTTTTCGGATCCCTTAAGAATCTTTTGTTTACTCTTCATGCTTTTTTGTGTTACTTTTTTCAACATCGTATTGCGTTTTCATCTCTTCAGGTTGTTTCTCTTATTATTCACTTCGTTCAGTATAGACTTTCGTTGATTTTCACTTTATCATATAAAGCGTGTCCCAATAGGTACTTCGAGATTTCCTTTTTAAATAAAACCAACAATTTTATAAAAATAACGTAACTGTGTATTTCATCAAAAAGTGTAGACATGGCAGTTATGATTTAACAAGAAAATGGGTGTGCTTAAAACCACACAGCAGAAGTGTAAACTTCATCAAGGCGAGGTTAATAAGACGAAATGCACGCGTATAATATTCAGTGACGTATTAAATAAAACGTATTCGCACATTTATTACATTTACACATGTACACACGCGTATAATATTCAGTAACGTATTATACGACTGATGCGTCATGCTTTCCCATGTAACGGTCGGTTGGATGTATGTATATATATAAATACACGATATGAATACTCGCTTACGATCCCCGCGCTTGGTCTAATGGTTAAGTGCCGGCCTCTCATCCAGGCGGCGCCGGTTCACATCTGCTCTGGGACATGAATTTATTTATTTATTTAATTTCAATTCAATTGAAATTAAATACCTCTATATGGTATATTTATCTTGTTCCCTTAGTCGACTCGAGCCGACATTACCCGAACGAGCGTTACATATCCGAGCGTGAGGGTCAGTCTTGTTCAGTGCCTACAACCAGCGCAACGCGCCCAAAGAAGTTTACACTTAAAAAATAATATTCTGCAAATGCCCCCTAGGTACTACGTGGACGCATTGGCACCTTTAAATCAACAACCGAACCAGTAACCTCAAATTTACAAATAAGATTGCGAATTGCGTTACTTGTACATAATAACGCGCAATCATTAAAGGAGTCGTTGGGAAGTGGCGCTAAATTTAAATCCCGAAGAACCTATTGGGACATCCTTTATTAATAGTGCTTTTTTCCTTTCTTCCGTTTTATTATCATGTCTAATAGGTACTAATTATTTCCGTCTTTGTTGCATTTCTGTTGGCAGATCTTCTTTGATGTAAATCTTGGAACCTTCAGTTTTTTTGTTGTTGCTTTGAGTGTCTCTATTTTCTTTGATACCGTTTTTATTTCCACTGCTGTTGGCTTAACTGTTCCTTCCCTCTGTTATATTAACGTACGTATTTTGTATTCAATCCCGACAGAATTAGGCCTTTCCTTTTGCCAGCTGTTATCTTTAACATTAGCAGTTTCAGTGAGCTTTCGAACACAGCCCATTTTACTTTCTTATACGTAGTATAAGGAAGTATTGTGATGATGAAAATTTTCGACCTCGAGATTTTTGCAGATGTCCACGTTTTGAAGTCCCCTGATACCGAAAAAGTGGTTTTTAAAAAATGTCTGTGTGTCTGTGTGTCTGTCTGTGTGTCTGTCTCTCTCTCTCTCTCTCTCTCTCTGTGTGACCACGATAGCGGCCAAACCGCTGTAGATATCAATTCCAAATTTTGTATTTACGTGTATAATCTCCCTCTTGAGATCTGATTAGTTTTTCAGTAAAATCGGTAGACCGGAAGTAGCAGTTTACTTCAGTGAAAAAATCGAATTTTGCGAATATTTCGTCAACTACTAAGTTTAAACAAATTTATAAAGAATTCATATATACTTAAAATTAAAATTGAGAATAATTTTATTTAAAAAGTTTTTCGAAATTCGTACCGGAAGTAGGTCTTTTACTCTTATCGAAAATCAGTTTTTTGCGAATATTTCGCAAGTCATGCTTTTTAAACAAGTACGTTACGGGTATAAAAGTATTTAAAACATAATTTTCAATATCTTTTGTATAAAAAAAATTTCAGAATTCAGACCGGAAGTACCACTTTTACTCTTATCGAATAGCGATTTTTTGCAAATATGTCGTAAGTTATGCATTCTATATATATTTATCAAGAGTACAAAAGTATTTAGAACTGGATTTGCAATATTTTTGGTATATATGAAATTTCAAAATTCGGACCGGAAGTAGCACTTTTACTCTTAGCGAGGAGCACTTTTTTGATAATATCTTGCAAAGTATGTATGCATTCTATAGCGATTTATTAAGCGAATGAAAGTACCTAGAATAGGATTTTGAATAAGTTTTGTATAAAAAAATTCTTAAAATTGTATAGTTTGAAACGCTCATACGTATAAGAAAGTCGTGTGGTGGCCACACCTCATTTTTTAAAAGGAAACTACATTTTATATAGTCTGCAATACTCTTTTTTTGTGGAAGTAATTTTGCATCATGGAACACCCTATATATTATTGCATTTTTGTATTCTCCGTATAATTTTTAGTCAAAAAGTAATAAGATAGTATAGGCCTAAATCTAAAGTTTTTTACTTATTCCCATTTGTCTGAAAAATTCAATGTTTGTATAAAATTATATTTCTCGAAAACGACGTATTAGATGGACAAAAATTTTTGCAGTATTGTTTATAATAAGAGGTCCTAATAGAAGCATGTTTTATTTTTTTACAGTTACTAACTGCATGTGCAGAAAACTGGATTGAAATTACATGATACGTTTTTGTATAAAAGTCAATTTTCTCAAATGGATAACAGTTCATCTTTGTATTGCTTATTAAATTTCATGTGGAAACTGCGGTCAAAAAGCAGATAAATAACTGTCTGCGCCCGTTCAAGAGAGTGTCCGTATAAAAGAAAACAATTTATTAGGAATTCCCTACTTATAAATTCGGGACCGGATAAAAAGGGAAGTGTCCGGCTAATAGAAGTGCCCGTTAAGGGAAGTTTCACTGTATATCCAAAAAAGAATAATAACTGAAAAACTTTTGGCTCAATTTTGAAAAAGAAAAAAACAGTTAAACAGACAATTTAAAGCAATACTATAAAATCTAAAAATATATAAAGTGAGTCATTTAAAAAAATTAAGTTCCGTGCATTTCCGGTGGAACCGGAAGCGCGTCAGAGTATTTTTACAATATGCGTCACAAGCAACCATCAATCTTCCACTAATTGTTTTTTCTTTTATTTAAAACAAAAGAGCAATCGAAGAAGCGCTACTAATGACACCCTGTATATACAGCTTGAGCGCGCCGGGTATGATCACCCGATGCTAGTCGATATTCTTCGGACGTATATTCGGCAAATGATCTCCGCTAGCTGTGTTCGCCAGATATAGATATAGATTTATTTTTCCAGAGTTGTTATTTCGTTATATTTACTGGAGAGAATCTCTAATTTTAATTTCTATTTCAAGGGTCGTTTTTATGTTATTTTATGGTATTCCTGTTATACTTATTTATAGTTTTTTTTTTACCATGAAATTTCTATTTATTTATTTTTCTCTAGACATCTTAGTTTATTCTGCAGATGTTTCAGGCGGGTTGTTTTTATTTCATTCTAAAACCCAGTTGTACTGCTATAACTTTGTACACAACTACATTATTATTTAATTTCATTAGGATAATTATAATTACGTTATAAGTATTACAATCTTCGCGTTATTATCGACTTAGTTATCTAAGCAATCGTCATCACTTAAAGAGAAAATTTAATTTGTTCTTTTTGTCAATCTGCAAAAAAATAATCAGATCACTATGAGTTCGAATATGAGCAGGCAATGCTAGTATGTTGTGCCGTTACTCTAATATGTATTATCGGACCACGTTTAGATGCGAGTTTACGTATACCATCGGGTGATCATACCTCGCGCGCTCTTGCTGTATATATATAAAGAATTAAAATTTTATATCTATAAAGAAGCCTAATTAAATATCAATATATGCATCAAGTATTCAGATTATTATCTGAAGAAATAATAATTTTATATTGGTAAGTTGCCAAAAAAATTACTGTGCGTTGAACCTCGTAAAAATACAAAGTAATTTATTTCGTTTCTTTTAATATCTATTAATAGTATCTGTAATATCTAGGACGAAGAGTATTACACGAAAGTGAGGCAACAGAATACCAACGTTTTTAATATTTTGGTTTAACTAATGTAAAACTGTGTATTATGAATAAGTACTGAATAATTTATACCAAATAATTTCTTAAATATAAATGTTTTATTAAAGTTGGCACTTAGACAGTAGATAGCAAATGCATTCATAAATACTTTCAAGCTCAAATATGAATGACGATTTCATCTTTAACAGTGTTTCAAACCTTTTTAAAATCGCGATCCTTTTTCGGTGAGAATTTTAGTCGCTGCCCCCTGTTTTACCGTACTCAATTTTATTTGTGTAGAAAAAAAAAAAACAACACCACGCAATTAAATTTAAAATAGAAAATGTGTTTGTTACTTGCGCCCTCTATGATCAAATACCGCCAGTTCTTTGTTCTTTATTTTCCGCAACTTTTAGCATGGTCAAGAAGGAACACCACAAATAACAGATTGCTCTGGAGTTTTTGAAATTATTTGTACACTTTTGTATAAATAGTTGAACACTCAATACTATAAAAAAAGAAATAATACATATTTTAGTCGGAAGCGACGGTAACTGAATTTTAAAATTATGAGAAATGTAACGTTGTACGTCCATTTAACTAACAGTTAGCAGGTATGTTAATGAGTTGTAGGACGATTTCTACTTTTTTTGTAGTCAATCCAGGATGGAAGGTGTTTTAATTAATGACGAGAACAACAATGTCACATCCAACGCTCGTCGTCGCTGGAAAAACACTCTATTTGACTCTGCAAGAGGTAATTCATCCAAGAAATTGTGCAAATTTCTACATAGTAGTTGGTGATACTTACCCTCATTTAGGGTGGCATCAGTGAAAAAGGGTCCAATTAATTTGTCACCCAAAATACCACACCACACATTTATGGTGAATCTGTCTTGTCGATTGGTTTCAACAATAATCTTGGATTTTGTGGACTCCAATAACTGTGAATATTTCTGCTGAAAACGCCATTATTGCTAAAAGTGCACTCATCGGATCAAATCACATTTCTGTGGAACAGTCCATCTTGACGTAACATGTTTAAATAGACAACACAATATTGGTATCGTCGATTTGGATCGTCTTCATACAGATCTTGTACTTTTTGTGGGATATACGATTTAAATGTGAGTTTTTTTAATATTTCATGAACAGAGTCCTTTGACGTGCCAATGTTATATACGATTTTCCGAGTTGAAGTTCTTGGATTCTCTTGAACACTGAGAATGACATTTAATTCAACATTTTCACTAAATTTGCGTCCATCTTGCTTTGGTTTCCTAAAAGCTTCGTAATTTCTTAAATTTCGATTAATTCTTTTAAATTTCTGACAGTCAGGAACTACTATATCTGGAATGCGAGCTGCGTAAATACGTACTGCTTGACCAGAATTTTTGTGGCACTCGAAAAACACTTGCATTATATCAGTTAATTGATTGTTATCCATAAAATAACAATATGATCACAAATTAATAATAAAAATGCAACAAAATAATACAACCAACAATAAATGGAGAAAAGCTGACAATTCATAAATGACTTATTGTTTTGTGCGCTATCATTGGATGCCGCAGGACACTTGAAAATATTAGAAAAAACAAAATTTCTTAACAGAAACATTTTACTAAATGAAGTTGAATCACGCCATTGTATTCAGAAATAAATATAAAAAACTGTTGCTATTTTAAAAAAAAAATTGACTATCGCATGTCAAAAATTGCATTTTAAAAAAATATAAAATTATACTATTTCATAGTATTTATACACCTGACTTATGTGGTTTTTGAATTACTGAAATCGGAGGGCGCGGACATGACCGAGTTAAACTATGACGAAGTTACAACGGAGCAAAGAAATAATGTAAACAACACACATTTACTGAATAGCACTAATTCATATGGTGAACTGCAACATCTGTTTACGCCCGAGAACAGCCCGACAATAAGAGCAAAAAATGCCCATAAAATAAGGAATTTATGAGTAAAATCCTTTTTTCATCGGCGTAGATGGGAGCGTAAGGGGTTTTTAAAATTTATTATATTTACCTTATATAATAATGTAAATATGTATATACTTACTGTTATTTAGTTTCAATAACATACGCCTACATTTTTAGTTATCATTTATTTAGATCTAGAACGTTGTATATGTTACTTTTTCTGATATGAAAATGAATTGTCAGTGATTCCGAAATTTATTACAAAGTCTGTAAAATATCGTTACAGAATGCCAAAATATCGCACGTTCGTAACTTAGCTTTGCTAAAACATACACATAAATAGTTTTTATGCAGACAATTTCGATAGTTTACAAAATTTCGTTACATGTTTAAATGACGATGCTCGAAGTATTTCTGAGTGCAAGGAACTAACACAAATCCCAAATTAAAAAAATCAGTTATTCCTTCAGGAACACTTTGGAAAGTTGCCTAAACTAATCACATATTTTGAAAATCGAATCTCAAATTAAAAAATGGATTAACCACATTAGATGTGGCTACTAATAATTTCAAAAGTATTCCAAGTGACTTCGGATATGGCCTTCGGCAAAAGTTAGACGCAGTTTTTAATAGAAATCCAGATTTAATAACATTGCGGCAATTGTGTATGCTAAATACGCTGAAATAAAAGAATATTTCCAGTACTCACTTATAACCAGTTGCGATGTAGAAAGAACGTTTTCTACAAGGATGTACTTAATTCAAAGAGAACAAGTCTTACAGAAGAGAAAATGAACAAATAATAGGGTATTTTGTATTTTATAGATCACCAGCCACTTGTTATCCAATTATATAAATAAAATTAAAACCTCTTTAAAAATACAACATCTCAATAGTGCGCCCATGGGCGATGTGTCATGACTCGCTCGTGTCCGCGCCCTAATAACAGAGTTATAACGTGGTGCGTTTTTCGTAAGACACACTTATGTCGCTTGGTTGTAATTACTAGAGAAAATGCAAAATGCAGCGATGAAGAAAATATTATTATTAGCAAAAGCGCACATTATACGTTACGAATTCTTTGAAAAAAAATTAAGCTCTCTTCACAAACAGCAAAGCACTCTCACATCATCAAAACTACTAATGGAAAATTGCATTATTAGCGAGTTATCTAGTTACAAATTGCATTGCAAAAACAGGAAACAGGAAATACTCAATCAATTGTTTAGAAGCTTGCCCTAAGAGAGCCACAGATTCATAAATAAAATCAATATTTATTAACATTTGAAGCAGTTGATGTCCCTCGAAGAATAACAATAATAAACACAAATATCATTTAAACACATATGAAAATCAAATTTAATGCAAGCATTGATGACTGCATTAATAAATTTAACAAATTAAATGAATCAGCATAAGAAATTGATAGATTTTAACGTTATGTAATCACAAAGCCGAACAAACAAGATTATACTTAAACCCATAATTAACTAATGAACGAATTTACGAGTCTAATTTTATGGAAAGAATATACATTAACAAGAAAAGCACATCAATACATATTTCTTCGGAATCGATGGTAACAGGCTGTTTAACATTATATGTATATGTTACAGTGAAAGCAGGAAATTCAGCAAATGCCAGCAATCACTAGGTAAAGCTTGCTTACACTGGTTGTACTAGTAAATGTGATTATACAGCATATACATACTAGTAAAGGCTCACAATCACTAGTAAAAGTACATTCACTGATTGCCACCAGTAAATGTGCAGCAAGAATACTTTCAAGGTAATTTAAATAACTTTTACATATGGAGGTGGTCAGTTGTTCTCGGCTCAGTAGTTCCACAAGCCAGTAGAGTAAATGCTTACATACAGCGGTGAATTTGAATAATAGGTTTGTGATTTTCTTGTATTTTAGCAATAAAAGACTAAATATTGTTATAAACTATAATATTGTACTTCCTTTTCAACTCCTTTATCATCCGATCTCGTACTTCATGGCCAATGGACACATGAACAGAACTTAAAATTCCAAATAATTCATCGTCGTGAACGAAATAAATTATTCCCGAATTCTCTCTTACAGGGACTATCAATTTAACTATCCCATTTACCTCTAATACGTCAAACCGCTTCAAAAGTTTATAATCAGGTGACTGTTTAGCTAGTCTTTGTTTGGCGCACTTCACCTTCTCTATGATGTCATTATATTTAGATAATGGGAAACCAAAACTATTGTCCTTTTGATCCAGTCTGGCTTTTTCAAGTTTCTCTAGAAACTTTCCATCCATGATTCAAACTAAGATAAACCGGCACAAACACAAAACATAACCACTTAACCTCAGTTTCAAAATGCGAAACTGTACGACGGTTGTATGGTACGATTGAACTTCAAAATGCGAAACTGTACGACGGTTGTATGGTACGATTGAACTACTCAACGTGTCTATTGCGCATGCGCGTTATCGTGGCGAGGAGAATATCAGACATTCGCTGCATGTGAGAAGTGGATGCTAGCATTCACTATAGTCTATTTTTTAATTAGGAGGAGTGTTTTTAAATTGAAGCGCTAAAAAGGAGGCTTGCTATTTGTCAGTTTTCGGGAAGAATTACATTATGGAAATTTTACATGTTTACGGCCGCCATACTGTTACAATAGCTGTTGTTGTATACATCGTTAATTTTGTCAGTGCGTTTCTGTTCAATTTTTTACGTTCAATTTGCGTTATAATAGTAAAATAGTTCTTTTAAGAATTGAATCGACTGATATACTCTCCGTGTAAAACATGTTCATTGCGTTTTTCTTGGATATGGAGGAAGTAGCAAGCACATCTGGATCGCAAATATCCCCGTTGAGAAGGCGAAAATTTGTGATTTTAGGACATCTATCTGTTGTTGAGAAGCTGAATATAGTAAATATATTCAAAAAAATTTCGTGCTGATAACCCCAGAATGAGGATTACTGCTATTGTCGCAAGAAGATCGAGTATGATAGGTTAGTGTTATAATACATTACCATCATTAGGTATATATTATTATGTTATCTTGTTTTTAGGAGTGGCACGGTCTACTGTCTATCGTACCATAAAAGAATATAAGCAGAAAGGACAAGTTATCCCACCCAAGCAAAGTTCAGGAAGACACTCTTTAATTGCTGATTATGGTGAAACCGTCAAGAATTCTATAAGGCAAATAATTCACAATTTTTTTTATAAAAATGAGCTTCCTACACTTGATAAAGTGCTGAATGAAATCAAACAGCGTGATGATTTGCCACAGATGAGCCGTTCAACATTATACAAATTGATGAAAATGATAAACTTTAGGTCAGCGCCAATGTTCTAATTAATATGCAAAAAAATTGAGTATATAAGTACTCAAATTTATAGTTTACATGCTTTGATATATTAGAATAAATATGATTTATTATTGTAGGTATATGAAGAGAAATCGAAAGAGTGTTTTGATAGAACGTGAAGATATAATTAGGTGGAGAAGAAGATATTTGATGACAATTAAAGATTATCGTCGTCAAAATCGGCCAATTTATTATTTAGATGAAACATAGCTAAACGAAGGTCATACCAAACAAAGAGTTTGGGTAGATGGCAATATAAGAAGTCGACGACAGGCATTTAATGAAGGACTGACTACAGGCTTACGTAATCTTGCAGGGACAGGAATACGTCTCATTATTTTGCATATAGGATCTGAGGCTGGATTTGTGGAGAATGGTTTATTCATTTTCGAAGGAAAAAAGACAACCGATTATCATGAAGAAATGAATGCAGAGGTGTTTGAAAGATAGTTTCATAAAATATTAACAGTGCTGTCAGACAATGATGTTATTGTTATGGATAATGCTACATATCATAGTCGTAAAATTGAAAAAATTCCCACAACAAATTCTAGAAAACTCGATATGCAGGCTTGGTTGAATTCAAAAAATATTGAGTACAATGAAGAGATGGTTCCATCTGAACTTCTTCATCTAATTCGTCTCAATAAGGACCAATATAATATATAATATATATATATATATATAATATACATGTTGCAGATGAGATGGCCAAAAGTTGTAACAAAACTGTTTTGAGGTTACCATCCTATCACTGCGAACTAAACCCAATCGAGTTGGTGTGGGCTCAAACAAAAAATGAGGTGGCGACTAAGAATACTTCATTAAAATTAGCTGATGTGAGGATACTTTTACTAAAAGTAATCCAGAATATCACTACGGACAATTGGAAGAAATGTGTAGGCCATGTGATTAATGAAGAAAGAAGAATGTGTGAGTTAGATGGGTTGGTCGATGATATAATCGAGCCATTTATTATATCAGTGGGTGGAGATAGTTCAAGTGAAATGGAAAGTGATAGTGAATAATTATAAATTGTTACTGTTTCATATGTATATGCTATAATTAACATTTGTCTAAATTGTTGTTCACTTGTATATAATAATAAAAAAATGTGAATAATTATATGTTTTATATGTATATGCTATAATTAATGTTTGTCTAAATTTATGTTCGCTTGTAAATAATCATATAAGAATAAGAACCATCTGTGTTTTCTTTTTACATTTGAAAATATACAAATCACCTTTAAAACTTTTAATTTAAGCATTTCACTTACGATGATGATTCCTTTTTATTTCAAATTAAAATTATTTATTTTTTTTAATGAATTTTTAATTAATTACTTGACTACAATTTATATAAAATCGTCGCTAGTTTTAAAACAGCCGCCAAAAAGGAATTTTCCAAAATTCCATTGTGTAAACGCGCTTTTTCATTTTACTCCTCCGAATTAAAAAATAGACTATAGTAAAACTGAGTTTAAATGTTCACTGTACAACTTTTCCTGATTAAAAACAGGTAAATCAGTAAAAGCTAACTTCGACTAGTAACTGCTGGCAATCACTGATTTCCTGCTTTCACTGTAAGATATAGATAAAAAAAGAGGCAACGTTATTTGGCCAATTAAACCTCGGTTGACAGATGTATTAATCAGATGCAGCTACTACTACCTTTCTGTAGTTAATCGGATATTGAGAGTGTTACACTAGTTGATGCACACTACAAGGTTTGCCGTCGTTATCGGGCAGTTAGCCGATTATATTCCAAATCAGTGGGTGTACACTGGGCCTACGTTTAAGAAAGATTCACTAACACACTAACTTATTGTTCAAACACGTAATTGTAATGCTAATGACGCCGTTGATACGTTATTCGAAATTATTTGAGAAAACTAGTAAAAGAAAGCGCAATTTACACGCATTTTATTTAGGAAATTCCCCACGTTGGGAACCACTGTTCTGTAATATAAAAAAAACAAGTATACCCTTAATATTGAAGAATATTTTCTATATTGCAGAATCTCTTAGAAGATCCTTTGTACGTTGGACTCAGACAGAAAAGGGTGACCGGTCGAGAATACGACGATTTCGTTGATGAATTCATGGAAGCGGTCGTGAAGAGATATGGTCAGAACACTCTGATACAATTCGAGGACTTCGGCAATCACAACGCTTTCAGATTCCTTGACAAGTACAGACAGCGGTACTGCACCTTCAACGATGACATTCAGGGCACGGCCAGTGTGGCGGTCGCTGGTTTACTTGCGGCGAAACGCATCACCGGCAAGAAGATCAGCGAAAACAAGTTCCTGTTCTTGGGCGCCGGTGAGGCGGCCATCGGCATAGCGGATCTTTGCGTGAAAGCCATGCAACAGGAGGGACTGAACATCAGGGACGCCAGGGAGAAGATCTGGATGTTCGACATCGACGGATTGCTGGCAAAAGGCAGACCCGAGGGAAAACTCGAGGGCCACAAAGCTTTCTATGCAAAAGAACACGCACCCGTAAAAAGTTTGGCAGAGCTCGTCAATGAAATTAAACCGTCAGTGATGATTGGTAAGTTTTGATATACATACATATTTAAAAAAACAAATTTCAATCCCAAGCGAAATAATAAATAAAAGTCAAAGAGTAAAGGTGTCAAAATTAAGTCTTGCGGCACTCCTCAATCTTATAAAATATCACTATAAAAATCGATGAGCAATGTAAGTAGCTCAAGTTCATATAGCATATTGTTCATATCTTTTATACGAACACTTGAAAGTTATTATGACTATGACAGGTATTTCTTTAAAAATATTACATTGGTGGTGACAAATGAAGTACTACAAATCTGTCAAAAGTGTCTAAGGTGTAAAACTAGAAAATGTCTTTCCAGACGTATATAGAAAAAAGTGGGGCATATGTTGAGGAACAGAAAGGTCAGAAATTCATTTTTAAGCTTTCTCAGCAAGCGCAACTTGAAGCAAAGAACGCATCAAAAAAATCACTAACTGGACTCTACTGAGTAAAAAATTGTATACAAGTATGCCTCCTTTGCAAGGGGGAAGGCAGTGTTGCCAGGTTGGCCATCTTATTACTTCATATGCACACCTCGTATATCAATCGACACTGAGTTATTAAGATCAGAATAAGTGAGCATGTTTTTTAGTCAAAAATTAAATATCCACTTGCAAATCAGCTCAGTACGTTTAAGTATTGTTGGATTTAAGTTGTTTAAATTAACTTTTAGGTGCTTCCGCTGCTGGTGGTAGCTTTACAACAGAGATCCTCAAGAGCATGGCAAAATTCAACGAGAGACCAGTGATCTTCGCCCTGAGCAACCCTACGAGTAAAGCTGAATGTACGGCTGAGGCTGCGTACACTCACACAGAAGTAAGCGACATCCACCGTCAATTATTCGCGTGGTGTTTTTCATGAAACCTAATAATTCGTTTGACTCTCAGGGGCGTTGTGTATTCGTCAGCGGTTCGCCTTTCGGAACCATCCACTACGGCGATAAGACATTCACTCCGGGTCAAGGCAACAACGCGTACATCTTCCCGGGCGTGGCGATGGGCGTCATCCTGACCGGAATACATCACATCAGCGAAGAGATCTTCTTGATAGCCGCCCAATGTATCGCCGACTCCGTGTCGGAGGAGCATCTGAAATCTGGTAGTCTGTATCCACCGTTGAGTATGATCAGGGAATGTTCGTTGAATATCGCCAGTAAAGTCTGTCAACATGCTTATGATATAGGTAATGGATGTACGAATTTTATGCTTTGCTACCTCGAATGTACACTGACCACACATTCGAATTGTACACTTTTCCAGACCGTACTAGTAGTGGTATTACATATTTTCGGCTAAATATAACCTTTACATTGGACAATTCGAAAGTGTCGCCGGTGTACATAATAATTACTGACAATTATAGGTAATTATTATTGATTTAACTCTTTTTGTACTAACTACATGTACCTAGGCTATTTAGGCTTAGCTGCATATAGTCTGTTTCAAGATATAGTGCGAGTGCAAGCTGCCACAGGTTGCGTGAACACGACAGGTGGTATGCAATGAAGTTGATATGAGAAACACGCTACAGCCTCGTATTGTCAATGTATGATTAGAAATAATAAAAGTGTATTTCGTAAGCAAGGCATTAAAAGATTATTAACTTGGATATGAATTAGAAACTTGAAAATTGCCATGAAACAATAATCTATCTAAACAATTCTACCGTTTTAGTATTTCAAAGCCTAATTCAAAATTAAAATTTCAGCTAACGGAATATTATTTTTAGTACAAGTACAGTATAAAATATTTCATATTAACGACGCGTCACGATTGTAAGTGCAACTTAATCAGTTAGTTGCTGTCTTGGTCACTCAGTGGGGACGGTCGTGGATCAATGACACCCGATGTTGCGGAGTACAAAAAAAAGAATATCCAGTGCCATGCTTTTTTGTTACAAAAAACAGCCAACAAAACAAAGGCCGACGGTGCACAGTGGGGCCAATTCCCGAAAAGCTAGCTAAAATTAAAAAACTATCTGATTTAGGTAAAATCGAAGTCAAAATTTCAAAAAACAAAATGGATCCAATATAGCAGAAAGTTCTTTGAAAATTCATTGAATGTAGGTGAAATTTAGCATTTAGGGTGGGTTCCTTGGGTTCACTGATCACGAATGCGAAGTCTAAAATACAAAAAACAAAATGGCGGAAAGGTTTTTCGAAACGTGATTGGATCTTGGTGAAATTAAGTACTTGGGGGTTTTTGAGGTCGCTGATGAAGAATCTGGAGTTCGTTGAACACGTATCGGAACCCGAAAATGCAAAAAAAAACAAAATGGTGGATCCTATATGGCGGAAAGGTTCTTTGAAACGTCATTCTATCTTAGTGAAATTATCTACTTGGAGGTTTTTTGGGTCGCTGATGAAGAATCTGAATTTTATATTTCAAAAAAAAAAGTGCGGAAAGGTTCTACAAAAACTAATTGGAGCCGCCGTGAAATTTAATATTTTGGATTTCTTAGGGTCCCTGATAACGAATCCGAGGAGCATTTTTTATGAAGTCATGGCCAACTATGATTGCGACTTAAAAAAATAATTTTTTATGTTACATCTTGTTAATTAAGTGTGGCATGAATTTTTAGCTAGAATTATTAAATTCTATGTAAAAATTACTACCAGATACCATTTTTATATTAGTTCTATCTTCACTTGTTACGAAGATATTATTGAAAATTTCGGCAATTTTTAATTTTTTAGAAATGCCTTCAAAAGTTGACAGTACATGTTAAATCTGAATATACTGTCCTTAAATTTCTTAGCAACTTTGCCAATTTAACTGATCCTGTATTTTCAGTATTATGAAAGTTACTTATATAATATATAATATGATTAATATATAATAATCATTAAAACTTTTATCTAACTTCGGAAACACTTAAGAAAATATGCTGTTTTTTTGACACATTTTCTCCCTCCAAAGCCTTTTCAAATACAGCCTTAAAGAAACAATGTTCGAATTTTAACCACCGCAAAAATTTTGCCGCTGGTAAGATTATCGCTGCTTGTCAGATTTCAAACTTCTAATTCATCTTCAATTACCCCTCGTAAACACAATTTATTCCATTGTGTAATACACCATTGCAGGTATCGCGTCTGTTTATCCAGAACCGGTAGACAAAAGGGCCTACATCGAAGCGCAACTGTACAACTTCAACTACGAACCCTCACTGCCCAACACCTGGTCTTGGCCGAAATCGCCTGAGATTAAAACACGCCCCCTAGAACCAGTCAAGTTATCGGGCAAGATATAGGAAGTGTAAATAAATTTAACATGAGAATATGTTAAGAGTATATAGACATATATTGTGAAGACACGGAATATTTCTCCTTCAACAACAACAAAAACACAGGAAAGATTTAATAATTTAATTTATTTATTTTATGCATTGACTAGATAAATTTGCTGAACCCAGTATTTTTGAAAAGAAAAGGACACATAAACGTATTATCGACAATTCAAATGTCACTTGTCATCATCCATTCATTAATATAAATATCGAATTAAATGTAGCAGCAAATTTGTTTATTATTATTTTAATTTAATTATTTTTTCTTGTGTATTTTATGTATTTTATTTATTTATTTAAATTTTTAATTATTTTAAGTTCTGTATTGTATATAGGACGCTCCAGTTCTCAAACGAGTCCCCGCCCCCCTTCCCGTCCCGTATTAATATTAATAACAATTCTTTTAATTTTTTCATTTTAATTCAAACAAATATTATCCATTGATTTTTATTGCTTTCAACAAGTCTCCGCGTGTGAAATACGCAAGTAGTTGATGTATCTACATTTTTAAAATTAAAACAAAATATTACCAGTGAAAAAATGGCGTTTACTTACATTATTTTTTTTTTAAATATTTATTGATTTTTAAAAAAATATTTAACTAGTTCGTATTTATAAAAAAAATAGCAATAATTATTTTCAGTCCTCTTCTGTGAACCTCATCCTTCATTCGCCATATTGATACCTCTATAATTAGATAAAGTATTATATAAATGTGTATTATCATTTTGTGTTATGATTTCTCCCCTCATCATTTATTATAAATTATAATTTTATCGTTGAATTGTGATCATTTTTAAGTATTATATACATAATGATTGATGAAAATAAATTGTTACCATAAATATTCACTACGTCGTTTTATTTCTAATTTTTTTTTTTTGTGTACACGCTCGAAAACCTACTTTACTAGACTAGAGTGTTATTGTATAAGAATTTTCAATGTTGTTAAAGAACAGACGATTTCAACAATAAGTTTATTTAAGTCTCCCAACGAACAAGTAACTCTCCTTGAAGTGGGATCACACATAAACAGGTAAACGGAAAATTTAATAATTTGGAAAATTTTAAAAATGTGATAACTTGATTAATTCCAAATGGAATTATTCACTAGCCGACACGATTTTTATAACTGACTTCATAGTATCAAATTACAGTATTTTGCTTTGTTTTAAACATAAAAACTGTATTCTAACATAGTGTATCACGTCACATTTTCAAAATAAATTCCGTTTTCACTAAGTTTAACGTAAAATTTAAAATTAATCAAGTATTGTAACAAGCTCGAGTATGTTCGCGGCTATACCGTCAAGGGCAGCGGCAACTGCAAATGATACGACGTCACGCATTCCAGAGAGAAATAGAGGATTCTAATATATTAGTCATGGCGGCATATACTAAAATAGAATTCTGGAATCGATACGTGTATATATGAAGCTTGCAGCCAGCGTAGTGATTCATTTGTTGTTTAGTTGCTGACGCAGTCTGAGACAAACGAAATGTCACTAAATTATCACTTAGTTAAGAAAGTTTGAAACTGTGTTCCACAAGTGATTTTCAAGAATGGAAGACCGTGTAAGAGGCTCTAAAAATTCTATGGACGATTTTTGTTATGTTTCTGGAATATACAGGGTCCGGCAACGAAGCGGATACGGAAGATTACATGCTTATTTGAAAGTTGGTCAAATATTTAGTCATCGGATATTCTTGCGCGCCATCAAGCGCACGTTTTAAAAATATTTTGGTTTATACAGGGTGTTCTAGATGGAAATGCCAGACTAAAGTTGCTATTTTTTAAATGGAACACTGTATATTAATAGATAAAATGATCCGCGCTTGAAAGCTGGTTACATCGATATAATGCTAAAGTTGATAGTTTCTGTGTTAATAATTATTTTACTTGATAAATTAATACATTTCAGTAGGCTATTCTGCATAAGGAAAAACAAAAGATCCGAAACCAACAGAATAGAATATTTTTTACTAGTATTGAGTTTCGTTGCTACGCGAAATAAATTCTGTAACTGTTCGCGTTATACAGTGTTCACAATTTCGCAAAATCGAAGAAATCTCGTAATTTTTAAATGAAACACCCTATATATCAGTTCATTTTTGAATTGTTTATTAAATTTCATGTCAGAAACATGTAAGACGTTAATACATTAAATGTGACTATTACAGAGTTATTGTCGTTTTTTGATATGTTTTGTTAGTTTTTGCAAAAAAGTCAATTTTTTCAAATGGAACACCCTGTATATTATTTAATTTTTGAATTTCTTATTAAATTTCACATCAAAAACATGTAAGACGTTAATACTTTAAAAGTGACTATTACTGAGCTACTGTCTCTTTTTGATATAATTTTGTCAGTACTGTACTATATTAATTAAAACCACAAAACTCTCAGGAAAAATGTAAGTTTACCAAAAATGTAACATTTGATGAGACTAAAACCATAAAAGACTTAAATTTAGAAAATGAAATACTGATACCTCTAGATGAAATGAGTATGGAAAACGACAACGAAAATAGTAACGAAGTTGAACAGGATAAACGAAGAAGATTTAAGAGGAAATGAGAGAGAACAAGGAAGAGAAAGAAGATTACCAGAAAGATTTAAAGATTATGTAGTGGGATCATTTTTAACATGCTCTGAGAAGATACCAGAGAATTATGAAGAAGCAATAAACAGAGAGGATGGAGATAAATGGAGATATGCTATGCAAGAAGAACTGAATTCTATGAAGAAAAATGAAGTGTGGGAATTAGTTAAAAGACCAGATCATGAGAAAGTAATTGACAGCAAATGGATATATACTATTAAAAATGAAAATCAGAAGGATGAACGTTATAAAGCAAGACTTGTAGCTCGAGGCTTTATGCAAGGAGGAAACACTTTGCAGGAAGAAATTTACTCACCAGTAGCAAAAATGACTACAGTTCGTATGTTCATTATAATAGCAAATCAGTTAAGACTACATGTTGCACAATTAGATGTGAAAACAGCATTTTTGAATGGAAAAATTGAAAATGAAGAAGCAATTTATATCAAACAGCCAGAAGGGTTTGAAAAAGGCGAAAATATGGTTTGCAGGTTGAATAGAGCCATATATGGATTAAAAACTTCTCCAAAGAAATGGAATGAATGTTTTAATGAATTTATTTTGGATTTGGGATTCAAAAGATCTGATAGTGATAATTGTTTATATACAAGAATAGATGGAAATAATCGAATATACATATTAATCTATGTAGATGATGTATTAATTGCTGCAACGAAGAAAAATACTCTTAGTAAATTGGAACAACAATTAAATAATCGTTTTGAAATGACAAATTTAGGAAAACTTGAACACTTCTTGGGCATAAACATAGAATGGGATGAAGATAGAGGAACGGTCAAATTAAATCAAGAAGACTATATAGATCGTGTCATAAAGAAATACAAAATGACAGAATGTAAGATAGCAGCAACGCCAATGGAGACTAATTGAAGTTGGAAAGAAACAAGGATCCACAGAAAATTACAGACAAACCGTACCGAGGACTAATAGGGAGTCTTATGTATATCGCTTTAAGTACAAGACCTGATATTATGTATGCCATTAATTACTTCAGTCGATATCAAGAAGCTCCAACAGAAGAAATGTGGACATATTTAAAACGAATAGTGCGATATTTAAAGGGAACTAAAGAATATTCATTACAATATACAAGGACTAATGATAAACTAGTGTTAAAGGGTGCTTCAGAAGCTGACTTTGGAAATGATCCAACCGACAGAAAATCGATTAGTGGATATGTGTTTATGGTAAACGAAAATGTTGTATCATGGTCATCAAGGAAACAAAATATTGTTGCTTTATCATCAATAGAATCAGAGTATATAGCATTGACAGCAGCCGCTTGTGAAGCAATGTGGTTAAAACAACTGATGAAAGACTTTAAAGTGTTAACGCAAGAAAAGATAGTGATAATGGAGGACAATCAGAGTACAATAGCACCGAGTAAAAATTCCGAAAATACAAAACGTACCAAACACATTGATGTCAAATATCATTTTATTAAAGACAAAGTGTTGAATGGGGAGATTGATGTGGAATATACCAAATCATCAGACCAGGTGGCAGACATATTTACGAAGAGTTTGAGTTCAGGTATTTTTTGTAAACATTGTAAATGCTTAAATGTAAAATGATGTATTTGAGATATTTTAAGTGATGGGGATGATAGGGAGGAGTGTTAAATGTAAACATATACAGTAGTTTATTTATATATGTAACAGTTGGCAAAAGTGTAGTAATGTGTGTAACCAAGCATAACGGTTGATCTACATTAAATAAAAGATAAAGAAAGAAGTTTGTTTTAATTATGGGTATAAAATTAAAACAATGAAGTCAACTCTAGACTTAATTTAACAGTGCCCAACTGTGTATTAATGAAAATGGCCAGATAATTGAATATTTACTGTAATTGTGTATTGTTTACTTTTCTATGTACTTTTATTAATGTTTTTGTTACTATTATTTCTTCTTTACAAATGAAGTGTAAAAATTATTGAAATACGTGTGAAATTTACCATTTGTAAAATATCCTTTTTCATCTAAATTCCTGTTGACATGAACTTTATGCGACTAGTAAACGATCCATTCTCGACCAAATTTCTATCAAGATCTAGGAAATAGGTAGGATGAGGCTGTTGTCGTTCTGGATACAATTGTAAATGTCTTGTACTGGCTACTCTTGAATTTCGGTTCGAAGAATAAAAAATACTTAACATATATCGTTTCTCTTCGTTGGTGTATAACATTTTTTGTATTACTAATGAACGATAAATGAAATGTTTGACGGATTGAGATTTCATGGCTAACTAATATAATCTAAAAATTTATTTTAAGATTATATTCAATTAAAGCATAACATCAAAAACTTTTGTCAACATGTAGTACATGGTTGAAATTAGACAAAACACTCTTTCTGTAGGTGTGTAAATCCAATATGGCGCCTATAAAAATTAGATAGTTGATGATGGCTAGAAAGAAACAAAACGCCATATAAACATTTCAAGTACAGCATTGGATAGGGGTTTAAAAGTGGCCATAAGAATGTGTTTTTTTTTTTTTTACAAGGCCAAATGTAGGTGCTACAGGCAAAAGAACAACATGGGGCTTTCCCGTTTTTTTTTTTAAAAAACACGATGTCATTTGTCACAGGTCCATTTTCTTCACGGATTCATAACAAACACAAAATGTAACAACTTTGTCAAATTTCAACCTATACTCTATATCCAATAATAAGTGAGATACTCAAGGTGAGGGTCGAAAATGATTCAGCCTGACTGAACATTCGGAGCATTTGGAAATTATCCAGAAGAAAATTCTCTATTAACTTGACACTATTTTAGGTAGGGGAGAGTGGGGTAAGATGGCGACAGTAAGGGAAAAAATCATAGAGTATAAGTACAAGTCTAATATTAAGTAAGAAACGTAACAGTATCGCTTATCTAAAAACAAAATCCAAAATCTTACAAAAAAAAGTTTTTGGGTAATATTTAGTTTCGTCATCTTACCCTCAGAGGTGGGAAAGTTAACGAGCATAATGGGGTAAGAAGGCGAACTTAACATAAATCACACTTAAAGCCTCCTTTACCGGAATAGTCAGAACAGGCCTCATGCCACCAACTGAAACATGTGCCACACTGAATCCACTCCTCTGTTGGACGGTCAACATACGCTTCTTCACATCCAGGACATGATACATCCTGTACATCCTCAGCGATTCCAAGACTTTCAACATTTGCACATTTTCTTTTGTACTTTGTTGACGTTAATTCCTTTGATATAAAAACTTTTCGTTTTTTGGCATCCTTTTCTTTCAGTTCGTTGTGTTTTTCTTCTACTTGCTGTTTTATTGGGGTGCTGGTTAAAACCGATGAAACCATTTTACGGGTTTTACGTTTCTCATTTCTTTCGGTTTTGGGAAGTGGTCTGATACTGTACGGAGAAACTGCGTAACTACAGCTAGCTTTTGGAGAATCCTGATTCGTCTGGGTCACTTTATTTAGAGTTGAATCCTCTGAAGTTTGATTTGCTTGAAGCTCTTTGGTAGGAGTTGAAGGCGGCTCAAAAATTGTATTTGAGTGACATAAATTGGCCAGTGGATCATCATCATCATCATCGGACGAGTCATCCTTTGAAGCATGTTGAGAAGTTGCAGGATTTTGTTCTTTGGCACCAATTCTCTATTTGTTGTTTCTGCCGGTGCAAAGTCGTCGTCAGTAAATACTGATGGATCATACGGTTCAATGCCGCACTTCTGAAAAGCTTTAACACCTGTTCGTACAGTTGCCGCTTTGAGATATGCCTGACAGAAGAGCTGACCAATATTTTTATCACCAATTTGTTTTCCAGGATTGTTGACCAAAAAAGAATCACAGGCCTTGCCCATGTAGGTTTTTAGTGTACCGAAGAGTCCAACATCAAGAGGTTGTAAACAGTGTGAGGTGTGGGGTGGTAAACCCAACATCACAAATCCATTTTCTCGACAAAAGTTAATACCATCTAGAGTAATATGAGAGGAGTGATTGTCTCCAATAAGTAGAATTGGTTCTACTTATTGGAGACAAAAAAAGGTGGAATGAATTGACCAGTGGCACTCATAGCACAGGCTACAGTTGTATTTTCCCTCGTTCAGCACTGACAATTTTTGAGACACGCCTGTTTCCAGTTAGACTTAGGACCTTTGGCAGCTTGCTAGGGACTGTTGATATGCCCGATTCATCGGCATTATAAATTCTGTTCGGTGTGAATCCATACTTTATACGAACTTCCTTTAAATTTTCGAAAAACTTGGAAACGGAGACCCGATTGAATCCCATAAGACGACCTACAGCTGTTGCTTCAGGGGTTCTCAAGCTGAGCTTGTGCTTTGACATAAACGAGAACAGCCAGTCTTTGCCAGCCATTTTCGAAATTCTGGAAAATCTATGCTCTATGTGCTTCTTTTCAGCAAAATCATAAGCAAGTTTTCTTAGGCTGATTCCAGGAAGACCAAATCCTCTTTTGTCCACTTCTTTTATATATTCCAATAGAATTTTAGACTGTTCTTCATGAAATGTATGCTTAAATCGACCTCCATGGGGAGGAATTACTTCACCATTGTCTATTTTTTTAACATAACGCCGCTGTGTAGCTTCAGGTATGTCGTATTGGACGGACACACTGTAACATGACCTACCATCCCTGATTTCTTGTATTGCTGCAATAAATGCATCTTCATTCCAAGAGCATCTAGTAGTTTTTCTTTCGTATTTACGCGGTATTCTGTAAAAATGTAGAAACGAGTGAAAGTCGTCACAGTGGGGTAAGATGACGAATTCGTCAACTTATCCCCGTCATCTTACCCTTTGAGGTTAGGGAAATGATCTTCATTCAAATTTGAGTTGCTTAGCATATCCAGTTCAAATTAGTGCAACATATATGTTCAGTACAGTGTCCAATATACAAATAATGCTGCAATGTTCTTCACCTTACCTTTTATTCTCCAGAAACTGCTATTTTCGTTACACTGAAACTTGCAACAAACACTCGCTATTCGAAAAACATCTACAGCATGCTTTAAAACCTACCATTTCCAAACAAATCTTTGTGAGTTACTTTGTCCGTGGCTAACATATGGCAGTGTAGTAAATTAAAGCAGACATCCACGTGTACCACTAAACTGTGGTTGTTCGTCATCTTACCCACTTCGTCATGTTACCCCACTCTCCCCTATAACAGTTTTCAATATTCTTTAAAAATTTCCCTGAAAAATAAAATCTCCGAAATTTCTCCCTCGCTTCAAAAAAAACCCTAAATCTAGGGGGGAAACCCCCAAGTTGGCAAAGCTGAATTAAAACCCAGGTGCAATCTCAACACATTTACGACATATTAATGCAATTCAAAAATGGTTGGAAGATTGGAAAATACATTCAAAACAAAAAAGAAAGAATATCCTGCAGTAACATTAAATTGTCAACAATTGAAACATACTGACTTCGCTCGCCTACGGTTCGTTTAGCATACTCAACGCCTATATGTAAAAAAAATTAGCTTTTCGCATCTATGACACAATATACTTGCTATTTCATTTCAGCAAATACTATTGCTAATTCAGAAAATTTTAGAAAACTTCTGTAACTTATTCCTCCCATTCATCAATAAAGCAACTGATTTGTCTAATTTCCCCCGTGTATTCATAAAACACCAGGACACAAATCAATCAAATCATTTATTTATGTCACATCCATAATTATTGACAATTACATATTTATGAGGTACGTGTTTTTCCAGACATATATTCGTAAATCCTCCCAGTGTCAAACGAGGACGATATTGATCAGTAAATGTACGATATGTAGGTATTCCATTTTGTTCAAATAAAGATCATTATGACTCCATCTAATAATAGAGACTACAAGAAACTTTTACACTACATCGCTCTGCACAACACTGAAATTCTCTTCGTACTTATATAGTTATTGCTTTATTACCAATGTAATAAATACAGCACAATATAACATAAATAATATACATTCAACTAATTGTAATTTTAACATTTAACTATCGCAGTTCTTTCTCAACAAAAATTGAAAGTTAACAGTGTTAGTGTTGAAACGGTTAAGAACAAAAGTATCACACCAATACTTAAATCGTGAACATACATATCTCTAACATTTACCATTTCAGTGTCAGTGTGATGAAGTGGTAATCCACTTCGGTAGTTCGCGATTTGTGCAGGTGAATTGTTAAAGTCAAAAAAGAAAATTTTCGGGAATTTTGTCGTGTTTAAAGTGGCGTGAGTGATATGGGTAATACGGCATCTGTTGCTAAACTTTGTTTCCAAGACGACGTTGTAGTGGTTAATGAACACAAAGTGAGGTAAACAAGTAATTAATTACTTATAGTATGTTCATTTATAATGAAATAATAAATGCAAAGGAATTACTTTTTAATTTCTTTTTTAGATTGTTCATGTTTGTTGTTTAAAATTCTAATTGATCAACGGAATGTTTTCAATGAATAAAACAGTTTTAATTGCGGAAAAAACTTATCAAAATTGTTTCTCCGAAAAACTATAGAACCAGTACCAACGTCTAATAATTGTTGTATTTAATTAATTTACTACGCCGCCATTAGTATTTTAGCGATTTTTACGTTTTGCAATTTCCACCCCTGCGTGAATTCAAATTAATTGTCAAATTTGACAGTAGAATCTCATTAGCGCAGTGTAAAGGGTTTTCTAGCAGTGATTTTAAAAATTACCGACATAAACTAATCAATTTTGATTATATATACCTATATATGAATTTATGACTTGGTAATTATGGATTATTAAGTTATTAACATTAATGCTATTTCATAATATTGTCGATATTATAGTTGCATGTGGGCATAATCATATTATTATAAAGTTATGTTTATTTTGTAAATTAAATATTTAGGTGCTTTGTGATCTAAGAGGAAATGAAGAAAGACGTTTCAAGTTGCCGACTTAATAACATGAAAATTTCTAAATCGCAAGGCGTAGATCAACTGGGCATCGTTATGCAAAAAGCTATCAACACACAATCTGAATAAAACATAGTTGAGCATACGAGGATAGTTTCTTATTGCAAAGTTTCTTTAATAATGCTGTCTTCTGTTCTTTTGGTAATTCTGCAAAATACTATCCTACAGCGTTTTTCACGTCTTTCTTCGATAAAACTGACACCCTCTCAACTGTTTTTTGAGTTTTCGGAAAGGATTCGTGCCTGATGCACCCCTGCAGTTTTCGCGCGGAAGCAGAGTTTACTGAGCAAAATTGTGGGGTCTTTTTTCTAGGGTAATACCATAAGAGTTTGGGTTTATCCGGACAAACTTTCATTTTGAACGAAAGCTTTGTTACTTGGTAACTGACGCGAACAAATAACATGGTACCTATTGTTATTTGTTCGAGCCGTGTTGCCTTTAAGTACCTAACTAAGTTTGAGTTTTGTCAAAACGAAAGTTAGTTCCGGAAATAAACAGAAGCTCGAATGGTATTTGGTAAGACAATTTAATGAGTCATTTAATTAATATTAATAAGCAAAAATATGTTTACCTAAACAACGCAAAAACACAATATTTCTTTTAATACATAGGTAAATAGTAACTTAATTGTTACTAAAAGTACAGTTAGAAATTGTATAGTTATTATATAGTTATTTATGTAACAAGTCAGTAAAGTGATAATTTATCGAACGAGTCTGATTTACGAGCCAAGCGAGTGAAGCGAGCGCGGCGAGTAACAGACGAGTTCGGTAAAGGTACTTTACTGACGTGGTGCATACAAAATTTTATCGCCAACCGTGAAAATTGTTAATTTAAGAAATAAAGATATAATAACTTATTACAGTTTATGACAGTGACAAACGATTTATTTTTAAAGTCATCAGTCATGGCTACGCTGACAGATATTAGTGGCAGGTAATAGTATATTAAAATACAAGTTTCATAAGACACGATTTTTGCGCACGCGTTCAAGTTTAGAAAACGAGCCGCTAGGCGAGTTTTCTAAAGAACAAGTGCGCAAAATGTCTTATGAAACGTGTATTTTATACTATTTTTTTTTATTTCGGTTATTAAAAGTTCAAAAAAGCTTAAAATAAGAGACATGGTTTGTTCGACTATTTTAGAAATTTTGCTTTTTTGAAGTTGATTACTCTGATTTTTAAGTAGAACGTTTTAAATATTTGAATATAGGTGGTGCTATTATATGTAATTGTGTTTAAAATTCAGACTGATTTATACAATAAATTATTTCAAATTATCAACAAAAAGGACGAAATAAATAACTGTACGCCCCCAGAGATTCGCAAAATAGCAGAAGACAATTTACAAAATCTTTCGTCCACAAACTCTCTACATATTTATCAAAACCATAAACAAACTTTTATAACAGGTGTACTATTCAACATAGTAAGTAAATGTCAATAGTAGCATCCGAAAAGTTATCATCCAACTCTGCTTAACAATTTATATTGCTAATTAGTAAGTGAAATGTTAGCATGTGTGCTTTTTATTCTTTGTACAATTTTATTGCACATTTTTGTTACTTTAAAGGCTTATATTTTGACATTTAAATACGATTTGGTTCCATTTTCTTTTGTTACCAACTTCAAAAAAATAAAATTAGCGTGCGATAAAGTAATACTTTATGCAACCAAAACGGGTGTCGTAAAGTGAACTTTATAGCACCGGAATAGAAAATAGTATATTAAAGTACAAGTTTCATAAGACACGATTTTTGCGCACGCGTTTAAGTTTAGAAAACGAGCCGCTAGGCGAGTTTTCTAAAGAACAAGTGCGCAAAATGTCTTATGAAACGTGTATTTTATACTATTTTTTCTATTTCGGTTATTAAAAGTTCAAAAAAGCTTAAAATAAGAGACTTGTTTTGTTCGAATGTTTTAGAAATTTTGCTTTTTTGAAGTTGGTTACTCTGATTTTTAAGTAGAACGTTTTAAATATTTGAATATCGGTGGTGCTATATGTAATTGTGTTTAAAATTCAGACTGATTTATACAATAAATTATTTCAAATTATCAACAAAAAGGACGAAATAAATAACTGTACGCCCCCAGAGATTCGCAAAATAGCAGAAGACAATTTGCAAAATCTTTCGTCCACAAACTCTCTACATATTTATCAAAACAAACTTTTATAACAGTTGTACTATTCAACATGGTAAGTAAATGTCAATAGTTGCATCCGAAAACTTATCATCCAACTCTGCTTAACAATTTATATTGCTAATTAGTAAGTGAAATGTTAGCATGTGTGCTTTTTATTCTTTGTACAATTTTATTGCACATTTTTGTTACTTTAAAGGCTTATATTTTGACATTTAAATACGATTTGGTTCCATTTTTTTTGTTATCAACTTCAAAAAAATAAAATTAGCGTGCGATAAAGTAATACTTTATGCAACCAAAACGGGTGTCGTAAAGTGAACTTTATAGCACCGAAATAGAAAAACACTTTATTGTACTGTACAATAAAGTACTTTTTCTATTCCGGTGCTAAACGGGTGTCGTAAAGTGAACTTTATAGCACCGGAATAGAAAAAGTACTTTATTGTACAGTACAATAAAGTGTTTTTCTATTTCGGTGCTATAAAGTTCACTTTACGACACCCGTTTTGGTTGCATAAAGTATTACTTTATCGCACGCTAATTTTATTTTTTTGAAGTTGGTAACAAAAAAAAATGGAACCAAATCATATTGAAATGTCAAAATATAAGCCTTTAAAGTAACAAACATGCGCAATATAATTGTACAAAGAATAAAAAGCACACATGCTAACATTTTATTTACTAATTAACAATATAAATTGTTAAGCAGACTTGGATGATAAGTTTTCTGATGCTACTATTGACATTTACTTCCCATGTTGAATAGTACAAATGTTATAAAACTTTGTTTTTTGATCAATAAGTAGAGACTCTGTTGGCGAAAGATTTTGTACATTGTCTTCAGCTATTTTGCGAATCTCTGGGGGCGTAGTACAATTATTTGTTGATAATTTTAATCAGTCTGAATTTTAAACATAATTACATATAACACCGCCGATATTCGAATATTTAAAATGTTCTACATAAAAATCAGAGTAACCAACTTCAAAAAACAAAATTTCTAAAATATTCCAAGAAAATATGTCTCTTATTTTAAGTTTTTTCGAACTTTCAATAACCAAAATAGAAAAAATAGTATAAAATACATGTTTCATAAGACATTTTGCGCACTTGTTCTTTAGAAAACTCGCCTGGCGGCTCGTTTTCTAAACTTGAACGCGTGCGCAAAAATCGTGTCTTATGAAACTTGTATTTTAATATACTATTCTTTACCTCCGTAAAACGCTATGGTAACGCATCACTTTACTGACGGTTGGCGATAATAGTTATTTATGTAACAAGTCAGTAAAGTGATACTTTATCGAACGAGTCTGATTTACGAGCCAAGCGAGTGAAGCGAGCGCGGCGAGTAACAGACGAGTTCGGTAAAGGTACTTTACTGACGTGGTGCATACAAACTTTTATCGCCAACTGTGAAAATTGTTAATTTAAGAAATAAAGGTATAATAACTTTTGACAGTTTATGACAGTGACAAACGATTTATGTTTAAAGTCATCTGTCATGGCTACACTGACAGATATTAGCGGCAGGTAAAGTACTTTATTGTACAGTACGATAAAGTGTTTGTTTACCTCCGTAAAACGCTATGGTAACGCATCGCTTTACTGACGGTTGGCGATAATAGTTATTTATGTAACAAGTCAGTAAAGTGATACTTTATCGAACGAGTCTGATTTACGAGCCAAGCGAGTGAAGCGAGCGCGGCAAGTAACAGACGAGTTCGGTAAAGGTACTTTACTGACGTGGTGCATACAAAATTTTATCGCCAACCGTGAAAATTGTTAATTTAAGAAATAAAGATATAACTTATGACAGTTTATGACAGTGACAAACGATTTATTTTTAAAGTCATCAGTCATGGCTACGCTGACAGATATTAGCGGCAGGTAAAGTACTTTCTTGTAAAGTACGATAAAGTGTTTCTTTACCTCCGTAAAACGCTATAGTAACGCATCACTTTACTGACGGTTGGCGATAATAGTTATTTATGTAACAAGTCAGTAAAGTGATACTTTACCGAACGAGTCTGGTTTACGAGCCAAGCGAGTGAAGCGAGCGCGGCGAGTAACAGACGAGTTCGGTAAAGGTACTTTACTGACGTGGTGCATACAAAATTTTATCGCCAACCGTTAAAATTGTTAATTTAAGAAATAAAGATATAATAACTTTTGACAGTTTATGACAGTGACAAACGATTTATTTTTAAAAGTCATCAGTCATGCTACGCTGACAGATATTAGCGGCAGGTAAAGTACTTTATTGTACAGTACGATAAAGTGTTTCTTTACCTCCGCAAAACGCTATGGTAACGCATCACTTTACTGACGGTTGGCGATAAAAGTATTTTATTCGTGGTCGACTGAACACTATTTAGGTTATTTTTATAACAATTTCTGAGTGATGATTTGGAACAAATTGGAGGTCAGATTTTGTGTTTGAATGGTCTCTTATTTTAGTGATTTGCAGATCACTTACTCCAGCGTTGGCTAATGTTTAAACAACATTTGCTCGATTTAAATGACTGGTATATTTATTGTCGGCATTAAGGTTAATTTTGAGAGCTGAATCTGGTCCATTTAGAGAGTTCATTTGGACCAATAGGCATATTTTTGTACCATATCTTCTTTTTCATAATACTGATTCACTGTCAAAAACAATCGATCAGTAAGAATGGTTGGTCCTCTTTCGCTTAAAATTTTAAAGAACAGTCACCAGGACATAAATCAGGATTTATTTTTATTTTTTGCGAGCCACTTACTATCGTTAAGTTTCTTATCTCTACCATGGGTTGTTTTCGAAAATATCGAATTGTATTCGATCATATATACCTGCAAATGTTCCGTTATTAGTTTTTTCCGTTCTAAAATAATGAATTTTACGCTATACAGCTTCTCCAAAAAAAAAAAACTCGTTCAGATTCAGAAATTATCGAAGCCGACACTTCAGCTCTAACATCATCAGCATATAAAGTTATATTGAAATTTTCCAGAAAATCTGCAACATTATTAATACATTTTAGAAAAAGAACTGGGCCTAAAACATTCCCCTGAGGCATTCCGCGCTCAACCGGCAAGCTAGAAGATTTTATATTTTTAACACAGTTTAGCACAATTGAAATCTATCACTCAGATAGGACTCAAACATTGCGCAACAACACCACGAATTCCATACCACTCCAGTTTATCAAGCAAAATATCTTATCAACACACTCACAGGCAAGGCTTAAATCACAAAGAACTCCAACTGAATGTTTTGCTGTGTCCAGAGTCTTATTAATGTATTCATACAGCGCATAAATTCCTGTTAAAGTTGAATGATTAGTACGATGACCATGTTGTTGACTTGTTGAAATTTAATTTTAACTTAATGTGGTAGTAACTTATCCAACATGGCAAATTCAAAAAGTTTAGAAAAACTGGAGGACGATAACTGGTCATATCTAAACGAAAATGAAAAGTGTAAACACATGGATGTTAAAACTAACATCAAGCAGTAAATAAATACTGTGACTTACTTATACAGGGTGCCCCACCGAAAACGAAACAGATTGAATATCTCGAAGGAGAAAACTTTTTTGAACAAACGCAAAAACAGGTCGATTTTTGATCCAAGGGGGACACCCTTCCATCATATCTTCAACTGTGATACGTCATTCCCCTCCCCTCCGTCACTCTAACCATTACAATTTAAATAGGGAAAGTACTAAATACAATACATTACTGAAAAGGTAATTGTACGGAGAATTCAGAAAAGTGATTTTTGGGTGCGCTATTTTTGATTTTAGCCCCCTCTAGCGGAAAAAAAGCGGTTACGTATTCCACAATGTGACATATCATTTCAAAGCTAATTTTATTAGCAATTTAATGCACAATTGAAAAAAAATTATATAATTGAAAAATCTTGCAGAGCTCTAATATTAGAAACTACGATCTTATTACTCTACAAAAGACCCTGACAGTCTGTACTTGACAATGATGACAAATAAATGACAATAATATTACGTATTTAGTTGCTAATTAAATTAGCTTTGAAATGATGTATCACATTGTGGTATACGTTACCGTTTTTTTTCCGCTAGAGGGCACTAAAATCAAAAATAGCGCACCCAAAAATCACTTTTCTGAATTCTCCGTACAATTATCTTTTCAGTAATGTATCGTATTTAGTACTTTCCCTATTTAAATTGTAATGGTTAGAGTGATGGAGGGGAGGGGAATGACGTATCACAGTTGAAGATATGATAGAAGGGTGTCCCTCTTGGATCAAAAATCGACCTGTTTTTGCGTTTTTTCAAAAAAGGATTCTCCTTCGAGATATTCAATCTGTTTCGGTTTCGGTGGGGCACCCTGTATACATTTATACGTAAAACGTCTATGCATATATGCATGTGTTTGAGATACACACATAAATTAAGTACCATTGCCGACAATCGAACGCACAGACACCGGTGTTTCGACCTTTGAGGTCTCGTCAGTGTACGTGAAGACTGTCGACAATGGCTTTAAGACTTAAAACGCTGCTTATGTCATTTTTGCGTGTTAAATGCAGTGAGAGTATCACAGCGACATCTAACACCCAAAAGATGACAAAAAAAAAGCGATGGCTTCTGACGGCATGTCAATGTATATATGTAAGTCACAGTATTTATTTACTGCTTGATGTTAGTTTTAACATACATGTGTTTACACTTTTCATTTTCGTTTTGAATGGTGACGCCACATAAGGCTCTATTACACGGGATACACTATTAACATACAGGCCTCTGTATAGCAGAACATGCCGTCAGAAGCCATCGATTTTTCTGTATCATCTTTTGGGTGTTAGATGTCGCTGTGATACTCTCACTGCATTTAACACGCAAAAATGACATAAGCAGCGTTTTAAGTCTTAAAGCCATTGTCGACAGTCTCCACGTACACTGACGAGACCTCAAAGGTCGACAATGGTACTTAATGTATGTGTGTATCTCAAACACATGCATATATGCATATACGTTTTACGTATAAATGGTCATATCTAATGTAGAGCTTCTTTTGTATAACGGCAGAACACAAGCAATTCTTAATTTCCCGTCTCAAATGATAAATTTACCAAAAACATCAGAGGCTTAATTAGTAATTCTGAAATATTTTTAATTAAGCTGGTCGACACTTCATCCATACCTTGCAGATGGTGTATTTTCTAAATTGTGCAACAATTTTTTCATCTCGAACTCATTGACTTTATTTGATATAATGCTTTTTCATGCAAGTAAGTGAAATTGTTAAAGTCGTTTTATTCAATTCCTTTAGCCATTTCTTTCTTGAAGCAATATAAAACAAACCTGGAAGAATAGAATTCCGATTTTATAAGGCGAAAAAGTACTGCCCCTAGAAAAATTTTGTTGGACAATCTTTATTTTTTCTAATATATTGGAACAACGTAAAACAAACATAGAGAAACTCAGAAAACCGGTCAAAATATTGATTTTCCCAGAAAGAAAAGCTAGGTGAAAAGTATTATTCCTTGAACATTTTTTGGCCGATTTTATTTCTTTTTTTGTAAATGTTTTGAAAGTACAGAGTAAAATACATTTTGGACAACACAACACAACCGTCAGAATTCTAATTTTCACAAACAAACCTAAAATATCCGACAGAATTTTGATTTTCTTAAAAAGAGTGTTGGATAAAATAGTACTTTTTTTTCAAGAGTTTGTTTTATTTCGAAATATTTTGGAACATAAAACAAACCTAGAACAACCCAACACACCCGTCAGAATTTTAATTCTTAAATAAAGAGGGGTTAGGTGGAGAAGTATTATTCTTTCTACATTTTTTCCTGATTTTTTGTTTTTTTTTGTAAATATTTTGGAACAACTTGAAATGAACCTTGAACAACTGTCAGAATTTTTATTTTCAAAAAAATTGGATGTTATGTGAAAACGTTTTTTTTTTCAACATATATTTGGCCGGTTTTGTGTTGCTTGTGAAATATAATAGAATAGAAAACATAAAACGAACCTAGAACACTCAGTAACATTATTATTTGAGTTATAATTAAAAAAAAAAATAAGAGGTGCAGCTAAAAAAGTTGTATTCGTTCAATCACTCTGTTCCGATTTTGATTTTCTTTTGAAAATATTTTGGAACAACGTAAAATAAACTTCGGACAACCCAGAACCACTATCAGAATACTGATTTTCTAAAATGGGGAACCAGTTGAAAAAGTATTTTTTTATTGAACATTTTTTGGTTGATTTTAAAAGTACAATATAAAAGATGAACATCCGATGGAAATATTCAAATTTCAAAAAGAGGAGAGGGCTAACTTCACGAAGGTTATTTTATCATTTTAAATTCTACCGCACCTGTTGGACAGTACAATAGTACACAGTAAGTAATACGACAACCGTCTATTTAATTGATTGTTCTTTGAAATGTGAATGTTCTACAAAAATAAATAGGATCACCTTGACATCATTGAAAACTCTCAACAGATTAATAAATTAAATCGATGTAATAATATTACATGTCCAATTTTAAATTATAATTTAATGTCTATAATATGTAAGTATATTTTTAGATTTAGACACCACACGGCTTTCAAACGTGTCTTATCTTATTTCATTTCTAACATATTGAGACTGCAACGCAATAAAATCTAAATTAATTCGTAATAAATATTGTGAAAGGCAAATAAAGTGGAGTGTAAATAATTCAAATTTTTTTCTATTGAATACACTCATTGTTACCAACGTGAATAATCGCAATCACCTTTAGCGAGGATTAATGAAATGGAAATGACATTGTAATGACTGCATTGCACTTGACCCATTGCAAAATACACAATGAAACATACACACAAAGTAAATTATAATTAGTACCATGTTCTACGCCTTTTAGTTTTTTGCTTGAAAAACATTGAAAAAATGTATATTTATCTGAAGGCGACGGTCAGTCTAAAAATGTGAAAAATACGCGCCGTCGTTGTATAAAGATCATGTTAGAAGTTACAAAGTACTTTGACTGATCAGAACTATCTCAAGGTGCATTATCACTCCCGCCGCAAACATAAATCATAAGATGAACCTTAATCTAAGGTTAATCAATGAAAAATTGCTTAAGTGTTACTACACTCGACTCTCTAACGTTAAGATGGTTAATGCCACGATCTTTCCGTCACACCACCGAAAACAGTAAGTAGCAAAGATTGACCAAAAGTCCAGAGTTCGAATGTTTGCGAAGTGTTGCGCTTCAAAAATCAATTTATATTCTTTCCAGATTAAATTATAAGTAGTTATCATTTGTTTACTTTTAGGAAAACAAACATACAATTAGTGTTGTTTAAAAAATAAATTAAATTGCTTTGATTAATTGCGTTAATTGTTTTAAACATTATATAATCGTATAGAGTGTGGTATATTGTTAAATAATTGATGAATTAGGTACTCGATTTAGTTGATGATAATATTTTTTTCGGAAAAAATATCGAAGATCTGTAGTGATTTTAACTAGCGAAAATGAGCTAGTTATTGGACAGTTAAGGAAAATTTAACTTTGTAAATGTATTTCAACGGTTCTTTTAAGTATACACTGTTGCTAGTTAGTTAGGGTACTATATAAATACTACTAATAAATAGTACTATATAAATAAAAAAGTAATTTAATGATTGGACAAACAAAACTAGCTTATGGACAGTAGGTTATAAAAACACAGAGATTAAATTAAATTTAAAATGTATGAAAATTAACAGCTTTTTATTTGTGCCTCTTTGTACAGTTGATACAATTCATTACTATCGTATCCATCCGGATTAAAATTTTCACTTAAGTCACTATTAACCACTTTATACCAATTATGACAGATGAATAAATCATCATCACTTGGGATATGGTTCTGGAGAGTTTTAGGAATATAACCTTCATGAAAATATTGCTTGCAGATTTCACACCTAATTTCATGTGTCTTAGTGTTTTGCGTACAAATGAAACATCCTTTCAGAAGTTTTTTCAATTTTTTTTATTTCTTTTTGCATATATTTTCTAGTTTTCTGCGTTTTCGTGCTTCCTTTTTATTTCCTAGTACCGCAACGAAGTAATTGCAAGCGGAATCCTTTCTATATCACGTTTGCCTGTCCTAACTGGCGCTGAGAGAGAGGCACGAAAGAGGCCTAACAAATTATTCTTGTAGTAAATCTTGTAGTAATGAAAGCAGCTCGCACCAGACGATTTCAATTAGACATTAAAAACAAACTTAAGGATTGTAATGACCTTTTTACTGAGTGGGAAAAAACAATTAAATACACTGAATACAAAACCCCCTCGCTTCTATGGTCTAATAAAATTACATAAAGATACTATCCCGATTAGACCAGTAGTCTCATACATAGGTTGCCCTAGTAGATTACTTGCCATTAAACTTAATTCTATATTCAGTCATTATACAAAACTAGTATGATTTTCAATCTCTTCGAGCTTGAATTCATTTTATTATAATATCCTGTAAAGCGCGAGCATTGCCATGATGCTTTTTATAATGTCCGATTTTCTAAACTTTTGACGCACCCTGTATATACGTCTAATTTGACCTTTCATAGTTGACATTTATTCGTTCCTATAAACTTCAACATAAATCTATTGAGAGACCTAATTGTCAAATTGATTGTCACTATTGACATTCAATTCTAACTGTGCATGGGATATTACATATTAGTTTTATTGACAATTTATAATTGGTAGTAACAAAAATACATATCTAATAGGTACCTCATTTCAGTAAAGTATCACACTTGAACCTGCATTTCTTTGCCATTATTATTTATACAATGACTGCTTGCTCATTTGGTTTATAATCCGGAATTCAATTTTCGTAAGACTGTCGTCGAAAATCAAACTTTAGTTGTAACACTAGCACTTCTTTAAATGTTTTTTTGGATGTGCGTTATTCGGAAACGTGTTAAAGTTTTCATACAGAAAAATTAAAAATGTGCATATCTTCTCTATAATATATGTTTAGTTTACACTTTGTCGTATAAATACTAAATTCGTGTTTGATGAAATTAATGCCATTTAGTATATTCCTTAGTGCTTACGTATTTGATTCCCTCGATTTATAAATTTATTTGCCCTGGATTTTTCCAGTATTTAACGTATAAACCCTGCAAACCGTATATTCATATGTAGTTACTGACCCTGTGGTGTCAATTCTTTCCACCTTAATTTGCAACAGGGCTTGTTTTGCACGTCTCTCCTAAATCGTCAAGATATGAAACTGTCAGAAATAAAGCTTTCAAAATGTGATGTGTTTGAATTGACGCGAGCTGTCGCCAACTTTTTCTAGCGAGATTTTTTTACCGGATCCGCCTGCAGTACTTCGTTATAGAAGTACTGGGAAAGTGGAAATTGCTGCGAAACATTGCCTAAAAGACCATTTTATCGGTTTCTCAGCCTTCATTTGCACGTAAAACCTCGATAGTGTTGAATTCTTTCGTGAAAGTGAGAACCGTGAAACTTTTCAATGTATCTGTCATATATGACTATTTTTGATTTTTGAAGTGTTTTAATTTTATTTTCCCTCACATAAGCGCCTATTTGTCTTTACGTAAGCCCCCGGTCCATTTTGGAGCCTCCGATTTCGAGTGTGGTGCCGCCAGCAGCCACCAAATATAGCACACGCAAAGGAGAAATGTCCAGCCTATACGTACCCAAAGAGGGAATGCTCCCGACGCGATTTCCTAGGAGGAGTTACACATATCGTTTTACCTTTTTTGATGGTTCAGTTAAGCTATTATACCCAAGGCGATTAGAGCGGGTCACTCGAACAGCTTTTAGTCATTATACAAAATTTAAGGATAAACGCTTTGTTAGAAACTGAATCGAGCTAGCCAATACATTAAAAACCACCACAATTCCGAACAGTGCAAAACTAATATCAGTAGACGTCACTAATATGTCTGCGAATATACCACTTTAAAGAATGTTTAACACTAATGGAAAACATCCTAATAGATAATAAAGTCAATGCCATTATTAAAATAAAAATCGTAGATCTAAGGGAGATAGTACTAAACCCAAATTACTATGAATTTGATTCGAAAATTTATAATCAAACAGAAGGGTTGGCTATGGGATCACCCATTAGTCCTCTTCTAGCCGAAATTTTTATGTCTATATTGTGAATATCATTTTATATTCCCATTTAGGTAAAAAACATATTCTTTTCTGGTATCGGTATGTGGACGACGTGCTTACTTGTTTCAATGGGACAACTAGACAATTGCAAAACTTTATACATAACATTAATTCAGTACACCATAAGATTAAATTCACAGTGGAAATGGAAGAAAATAATTGCATAAATTCTTTGGACCTTAAAATTACCAAATCTGATACCCAGCTTAGCTTTAATATTTTTAAAAAACCTACCTTTTCAGATGCTTGCATACCGAGCGATTCACGATATCGCTTAACCCTTTGCGGGCAGCGTTTAGAAATAGTTGTTTCTCACGTTTGATTTTAAGTACACAAGTAGAAAATAAGTAAAGCAGCAACGTCAATTTTTTTCAAAATTTTTATTTTATTAGTTTTTTTACAAAAATGTGGTATGTCAGATGTACCACTTAGCTACTGAATGATTATTTTTTGTGAAAATTTTGAAAACAACTTTTCTTATCCGAGAGACACAAAGCGACACCACAAGAATTGCAAGCCCATTTGGACCTCCTTTGATGGTTTGTGGTACTACATAGAGCACATCGTCGGTAATTTCCATAAACTGGCATATGTAGAGATTGATCCCATCTTTTTTCGAGTGGTACTACGGGCTTGTAATTATTCGTTTTTTTCTGTTCAAAACTTACTCTTCCTTTTTTTAATTGTTCATTCCCAGCTCCTATCAATCCTGCTACTACGGCCAAACGAAACGCCTTCAGATTCATACCACCGCTGCCACCACATCGTTGTTGAAAAATTATAAACGCATTGACTACGCTGACATCAATAAAGTGCCAAAATATACGTGGCCACCATTTTCTGCTCTTTCTATTCGTACGTTTTCTTCAGCATGTCTGCTTTATCAACGAATCCCATATTTTGGGTATAATTTTTTAAAACTTTGGGGCACGGTACATTCTCTGTCTCGCCGTTCTTCTTGTTTCTTACAACATGGTTAGTTTCAGTTGGATTTTCCCAATTGGAGGCTAACAGAACTATTTTTTTGTCCATCCAATTTACGCAGGAAATTCCATCGTCTGTTACTCGCCAATTAAAATCACCACGTTTCAACTCCTTGTCAGCTTTGAAATTTTCTGGAATTCCTTTTCTCCCTTTTCGAATAGTTCCTGTCGCGTAAATATTTTCAGTCTTCAGCTGCCTTAGCAGTGGCATGGATGTAAAGTAATTATCGAAATATGCAAAATAATGCTTTCCAACTAAAGATCTCGTCAAATCCGTAATAACTCGAGGTCCTAATTGTTTCTCTACAGTTTCATTGATTTTACCCGTGTACATTTGAAATTCGTCGATGTATCCATATTCGTCTGCTCTAGTCCAAACTTTATAGCCCCATTTGATAGGCTTATTAGGCATGTACTGACGAATTGACGAACGGCCTTTGAAACAAATCATAGATTCGTCGATTGATATTTTTTTATGCATTTTATAGTAAAAAGTAAAACTACGTAATAATGAATTCAAAAATGGACGCACCTTATACAGTTTGTCAAAATTAGGGTCTCCGCGCTTTGGCTGAAGATTATTATCATTCAAATGAAAATTTCCTAAGAGCCAATCAAATCTGGTGCGACTCATCAAAGTTGAAATGTAAGAATCCCTCAGCTCCATCTGCGCTGACCAGTAGTCCCGATAGCTTGGAAGTCTTTTCACACCCATCAAAATGTTTATAGCCAAAAATATTTTTATTTCTTTTGCAGTTGTGGGAACAAATGTTTTACCATTTTGGGTAGCGTAAAGGTTTGTTTGAAAAACAAAATGTTCGATCATTTGTTCGCTTACAAGACACCCAAAAACATCAACTGGCGATTCAATGTCATCTGAGATGTTAACAGGCCCGACACTTTCTGAAAAAGCATTTCCTGTATCTTTGTTGGTGTTGGTGACTGTCAGAGGCTTTTTCCAATTAAATTTATCCCTTGGCACAAAATGCGATAATGGCCGATCGTCTTCATCGTCCTCAGAATCAGATGAATTTTGTGTGGGAGCAGTTGTAATTTCATAAACATCTATGGGAGTACCTTCAATTTCCACGCCTTCTTCGGCTTCTTCATCATCATATTCATCCTCTGATTCTCCATCAGAAGGTATTTCTGCTAACATCGCATGCACTTCATCTTGGTTTAATTTTTCTAATTCGAGAAAGCTCCAACTCGCTTTTTCTAACAAAAGGAAAAAAACTATGTACAAAATTTTCCGTGATATCGGTGCGTTGTGGTATATTTGACATACCACACAAATATATCAATAATAAACATCATTTTTGTGTAAACATTTAAATTTATGATATATTCGCATGCTAATACCTTGCCTTGATCCTATCTAGGTACTTACTTGCCATTATTTTCGTTATTATGGATACAAAAATTGGCCGGTACAAAACGAACACCATTTGTGAAATACAGGATTGAAAACATTTTTCTGTAGGCACCTGCAGTCAGCTGCAGGAGTTATGCTACACTACACAGTAGAGGGCGCCTCTAAGGAATGTGTTTTGCCGGTGGTACGTACAAGATACCGATAAGCCGAATCTAGGAAAAATATGCAATTTGTGGTATATATAATATACCACTCAGCGGGAAAGGGTTAAGCCACACTAGCAACTTTCCACTCTATGATACATGGGGTGGTATCATTATCGTTATCAACACAAAATTTCAACCCAGAAATGAATGTTATTAAACAAATTGCATACAATAATGGCTATCCCCCCAAAATCATAGATAACATATTAAATAAAAAACTAACCAAACTTGCCTCGAACCCAGTATACCCCCATAATTAATTAGAATCACCTCAATATATCTCCTTAACCTATTTTGGCAATGTCAGTGATGAAATCTCTAAAATTATTTCTAAATATGATATTAAAGTAGCATTCAAACACCACACAAAGGTCGCTAATATTCTTTTTAATTGCAAAAAACAAACTCTTTAAACAAATCTGGTGTAGATAAGCTTGAATGTTCTAATTCTAAAGGAGTGTATATCGAAAAGATTGGTCATAGTTTTAATATTAGGGTTAAAGAACATCTTAAAGAATTTCACAATGAATGCCTTAAGTCTGCGTTTGCGGCCCATATAAAAGAGAATAATCATGCAACAATTAATGATTTTGTAAAAATCTTACACTTCGCCGAGAAGGGTGAGCCATTGAGGCCCTCGAAATATTCAAAGCCTCCCGCAATTTAGATAGCCCTTTACTTAACGACCAGACCGATTTGATATAAACACCTCTGTTTACCTGCTGCACTTAGAATTTTAATTTACCTCAAATTTCTAATTTCTGGTTTTCCCTATAATTAACTAATAGCTTTTATAATATATTGTGTATTATCCCATGTATCCCCCCCCCCCACTTTATAATTACCGCCTAACACTATGTTAACATAATTTTTCACACCATTTGATTAAATATAGTGATACAACAAAGTACATTATTTTAATTATTATTTTATTATGATTTGGTTTAAAATATAAAATTTGTGAGGTTTCGTTTGCAGTAGAGGCTGAACTGACTCTGATATTTGCATTGAGAGTGCGGATAACAATATTCTATATAACTTGAATTTAGTTTTCTTTTCCTAGTAGTATTTTTGTTAATACTCATGTTTTCTAATATTGCCAGTATACAGGGTGTCTCTAAAAGGTCTTTAAACAACTCTACCACGTATTTTTCGGACCAAAATAAACCGATTTAGCAAAACTTGGCTTAGTGAAAGTTGCTTAGTTTGTGCGCAATACGGTCCTGAAGTTGCAGTTGGAAAATTGTTTTTTTGTTATAAATTTGAAACGGCTGGAGCGATTGCGCTAAATTTTGTCACGTTTACATAGTTTTATGAGTCAAGAAATTCTGTATCAAAATTGTGATAGTAATCAATCCATAGGCGGAGAACCTGCGTTTATAAATATTAAAACATTTCCATTTTCTACGCCAATGGATAAAAAAGAGTTTGTCTATAAAATTTTAGATTAAGTGTCTTAAGTACAAGAAAAAAGGTACTCTTGGTAAGACTCGAAAAATTGCATCGTTTTCTCAAAAATCGCATTTTAAGAATTGTTAACAATTTTTTTATGATATGTTTTCTTTTTTAATAAATACGGAACGACCAATACCAAATAGGTCAAAACAAATAGGCACTAGTTAATAAAAAAGATATTCTGTTTATTTCGTCAATTAAATTTATATGAATGTTTTTTCATATAAATTCCAATTGTGTTCTGGTTGGTGGACAACAGAGAATTATTAACAATTAAACAATGAAATAATGAAAATGAAACAATGATTTTTAAAAAAAAAAAAAAAGATATTATAAAAGGTGTTCAAAATGTCTACCATTTTCGTGAATACAAAGGTCTATTCGCCGGAGGAAATTAAATTGAACTCTTTGCAAAACTTCTACATCACCTCTGAGATTATTGGTTGCTTCTTGAATACGTTGCCACAATTCTTCTTCATTATTTACAGGTGTATTGTAAACAATGGATTTCTGGTGTCCCCAAAAAAAATAATCCAGAGGATTCAGATCTGGACTTCGAGGTGCCCATTGTACAGGAGCGTCATTACCTCTACCGATCCATCTATTTGGAAAGTGATGGTTTAAGTAGTGTCGTACGTTCATCGAAAAATGTGGTGGTGCACCATCGTGCATAAACCACATATTCCGTCGAATATCTAGCGGTATATCATCTAACAAGTCCGGAAGACTATGTTGTAAAAAAATCAAATAGGCTTCTCCAGTTAATCTTTGCGGTAGTCTGACAGGTTCAATAATAAAATTTCCGATTATTCCAGCCCATACATTCATTTTAAATTCATGTTGAAAATGGTTAATTTTAATGGCATGTGGATTTTCCTCTGCATAAACATGTTCATTATGAAAGTTCGTTATCCCTCTTCTTGTAAAACAAGCTTCGTCGGTAAATAAGATTTTTTTGCAAAAGTTTAAATTTCTTGCTCTTTTATGTTCAATAAACCGGCAAAAATTTAGGCGCCTTTCAGGACCTTGAAGTAAGAGGTCTTGAACTCGAATCTTATAGTATGGATGTAATAATTGTTCTCTAATTACTCTATTGACCACATCTTTAGATACTGCAATTTCTCTAGCTATTCGTCTAACGCTCAGTTCCGGATCTTCTTGAACACGGTCTAAAATTTCTTCTTCTACTTCAGGTTGCCTCACAAAGCCCTGCCTGCCATAGTTTGCTGTTACAGGAGCTAAGCGACCGGTTTCTCGAAGGCGTTTCTCTACTGCGGCAAACGTTGGATGACTTGGAACACGACGATTTGGAAACCGTTCCGAATATACTCTAACACTCTCGGCACAATTGCCTTGACAATATCCATATACTAATAACATATCGGTATATTCTTCGTTGGTGTATTGAACAGCCATGACAAAACGAAAATAAAAGTAATGATGGAAAACACTTTTGAAAATCCAGAAAAGTCGTTGTCAAATATTCAAATAGTCATAACTATGGAAACCAACAATAACAACTAAATACAAACATATGTATTTTACAAAACACAGGGCACAAGTGGAATTCTTAAAACAAAAAAAACATCAAAAAAATAGCATTTTTTGCATCAATTGTCGAGATAAATAGAATATCTTTTTTGTAAACCAGTGCCTTTTTGTTTTAACCTATCTGGTATTGGCCGTTCTGTATTTTTTAAAAAAGAAAACATTTTACAAAAAAAAATTATCAATTCAAAAACGACGCGACGTCAAAAGACGTGTACATAGTTTAAAGAGACGTCTAAACGGCCTAAGACACGTGTACACGGCTTAAAGATACATGTACATACATGGAGCACACAGTATGCGCTGCCGTCCTCTAGTTAATGTTCTCAAATCTTAAAATGCGATTTTTGAGAAAACGATGCAATTTTTCGAGTCTTACCAAGAGTACCTTTTTTCTTGTACTTAAGACACTTAATCTAAATGTTATAGACAAACTCTTTTTTATCCATTGGCGTAGAAAATGGAAATGTTTTAATATTTATAAACGCAGGTTCTCCGCCTATGGATTGATTACTATCACAATTTTGATACAGAATTTCTTGACTCATAAAACTATGTAAACGTGACAAAATTTAGCGCAATCGCTCCAGCCGTTTCAAATTTATAACAAAAAAACAATTTTCCAACTGCAACTTCAGGACCGTATTGCGCACAAACTAAGCAACTTTGACTAAGCCAAGTTTTGCTAAATCGGTTTATTTTGGTCCGAAAAATACGTGGTAGAGTTGTTTAAAGACCTTTTAGAGACACCTTGTATATTCGCCGACAATTTCAGCAAATGTTTTATAATCCATGTATTGTGAATGCTAGACTGGATTTGATTCTAATTTGTCTGGAGTTTTCCTGGCGCCCAGATATATTGAATAGTCAATAGCATTTGGATCGAAAGTTTACAAACCACAGGCTATAAAGATATTAAATAATGTATTTGGTTCAACACCTACGTTTAGTGCCTTTTCTAACAACGGTGCAAACATTACTTTCTTTAATATCTTGTCTGGATGTTCTTCCTTCCATTGTCTCATACATTGACGCCACGCTTCTTTTAGAGGTCGGAAGACAGCGACATCACAAGACTGCAGTATTATTGTGGCACTAGGATATAAGGAAATTATATCAATTTGTAATTCACTGCAAAACAGACTTAACTGGTAGTTTAAATGGCTTTTATGGCCATAAAGAAATAAGTCTCAGATGTCATCCATCCATTTTCACTGCGACCCACACCTCATTTAGGATTAATGGATTTTACAATTTTTTCAGGTATCTCCGATATGGGTATTTTACCATAGGTACTTAAGTTTCTCCAGCCACAGAAAAAGTAAACATAACAGTAATATTAAATATTCATTCTTTGATCCCTTTTACGCAAATACCTTCCCGGTGGCAGGGCATACTGGAAATCCTGACTTATCCCCATTAAAAATTCTTGATGGATCCTTATAACGTCTTTTAGATTTGTCTCTTTAATATAATCTGCAATCTCAGTGAACTACTTCCTAATGTCCTGTGAAACACATGCACTAGCTGAATTTACACCTTCACTAGCTATCTTTGAAATCCCTGGGTGTCGCTTCAAATATCCCTAACAGAAATGAACTCAGTTTGATTGTATAAAATTTGTACTACAAACTTATCTTCAACCAGCTTTGGCCGGATTTGTTATCTTTAAATTTATGAGGTCGCGGATTGGCAGTTAACATTTTTTGCACACTTGTTTTTAAATCATTTGCCTTTCTTAGAAATCCCTTTGAAGCTGTTTCTTGAGTCCATGAAGTTTATGCAAGTAACTATTGTAAATACTAAAATAAAAGAAAAACGATAGGTTCTAATACCGTACTAAAGCGCCTTCCTCTTCGGTAGTTAAAATAGGAGAAGGTTCCAATCTGTCCTTCTGACCAGGATGTTTAATTTTAAATTCAAGCGTAGATTTAGGATTTCCATCTTTTTCCGATCTCTAATCGCTTGTTGCAGCTTTGATTTATCATAACGTATCAGTTTTGACATCTATCCACATAATAAAATAAATTTTAATTATTGGACAGTAAGTTTCTTTTATTGGACACGCGTCCAATAACTGAAGAATGTGCATTAAACTTACTACAAATGCTAGATTAAATTTATATCGATTGTTTCGCGAGAAATCGGAGCTGGTTTAAAATTGTCAGTGATTGGACGGGTGTCCAATAACAACATTCTATCTATGTTCAGTTATTGGACAGAGTATATTTTAAATAACTAACAGTGTTTTTAATTATAAATCCATTATATTTAATTACTTTGAACTTTAGACTTTACTCGCTAGTAACAATTTTTCACTAGACAAAACCTTAACGTAATCTCAAACTCTACTTGGTTGACATAACCAACAAACTTTGCCGTCTAGTACATCACAGTTTATTATACTATCCACATACTCAAACGATTGTGTTGTGCTCAGACTTGAGTATCTTCTGACTGGTAGCTTTAAAAGATGGTCGGTCATTCTGATGTCTTCTGTTTATTGCTTCTATCTCCAAGGATATCCCACATTATTCCTTGGCAACACCGTACTGGCGATGACCAACACTTGTCTGTTGTTGTTCTGCAGAAGAATATGCCCATTTTTTTATATTTCATATATCCGCGATAATTTATTTTTTTATTAGATATTTAGATATCTATACGATATTTTACCTTGTTTTAGAGTCAGGCAGAATAATTTCATCCATTCAAAAATTAAATTCAATTGACTTTCTAGATATCGGTATCAATCACAGCAACAATACTCGTGAATTTTCGATATTTTACACACATGCATATACTGAAAATTTTGATAATGAATAAAATCATATTTCTAACATAGCTTACAATAATGGCTACACAAAAGGATTCTACGGGCAATATTTTAGATGCAAAATTGACAACAAGGTAGACGTATCCAATTAAAGTTAAAAAAAAGAGTCGAAATAAATAATATCATTCAAATAGCTTTTAAAACTAATAATTAGCTAGGGCAACATATTGTAAATAACAAAGAAAAAATAGATAAAAAGTAAAAGTCAGGAGTTTATATATTAAGTTGTAATGATTGTCCTGGTGTTTATAGCGGACAAATGGGTAGATCTTTTGAAGAACGTATTAAAAAACATTATCATAGTTTTACTTTAAGAAAAGAAAACAAAAAAGAGTCCTAGTTTTAATTCGAATTACAAGGAATATTTTCAGTACTATTTGTAGATGTTGGGATGGAGCTATACCTTGAAGATCATCCCAGATTGAATTAAAATAGTTTTTAAAGAATTTTTTCCTTAACATTCTTTTTATTTTCAGTGACTGACTAATAAACAAACACATACATAATAATCTACAAATCTAATATGTAAATAAAATCGTTATTTATTAATGTAGTTGTATAAACTAATAAAACGTGTTGATTATATAAAAATGACATACTAATAAATAATAATGTTGTTTGTAATTCAACTAATGCCTAGTGTAAATAACGATTATTGTTACCACCAATATTTGATTAGATCGAGATACTCACACATAAGTGTTTTGCAGTCATGCAAATAACAAATATTGACCACGTGGAAGTGGGTTAAGATTACAACATATTTCAGAACAGTGTAATCGAACTAATTTAGTATTTATTTTCTAGAAGTATAAAATGATTAAATCTTAATATTATTAAATATTAATATCTCGTGTATATCGAAACTATTAGATAGGTATATCGGCAGTCACAAATAAATTGTAATTGTCCTCGTATGTATTCAATTCAATTCAATTCAAATTTATTTGCAATTCAAAAACGATTATAATTGTCAATAAAGTAAATAGAATACAGAACTATATATAAAACTATATACCTATAATATATATAAAAATATACATACGAGGGCGTATTTTTATGTTATCTACCTAGCCATGAAACAAAAGAGTGATGATGTCAAACAAATTATTGAAAAGTTGCTGTCACTGTTAGAAGTACATGTGCTAAGTTGTGTTTAGTTTATGCTGTGTATAGAGATTTGAGACGGTCCATTTCTCGATAAAATGAGTGAAACTAAAGTTGAACATCGCAGCGCAATAAAGTTCCTGACAAAAGAAGGCAATGGTCCAAAAGCAATTCATGAAAGAATGGTTGCTGTATATGGGGAAGATACACCATCTTACTTCCAAGTAAAATATTGTTCTAAACTCTTTAGATGGGGCCCAGAGTCAATCAATGATGACCCAAAGTCCGAAGCTCGAACTGAAAACATTGTGCGAAAAGTCGAAAATTTGGTACTGAAAGATCGGCGTGTAAAGATCTCTGTCATTGCCAATGAAGTCTGTATATCCGAAACAAGTGTTCTCAAAATTTTGTATGACGATTTGGGTATGAAGAAGGTGTCTGCACGGTGGATACCCAGATTGCTGACACCTGAACAAAAACTGTGCAGAAAAGAAGTTTCTCAAGAAAAAGTTGGAGAGGGACAAAACATTTTTATCTCGAATTATTACCGGGGATGAGGTTTGGGTATATTATTGGGACCCTCCTACTAAACAAGAATCCATGCAGTGGGTTCATAAGGGCTCTCCACCACCAAAAAAGCCGAGACACAATTTTCCGGAAATAAACTGATGGCAACTGTTTTCTGGGATGCTGAAGGAGTTTTGCTTATTGAATATATGCCGAGAGGGTTTACCATAAATGGAGAGGCCTACGGAGACACAATTAAAAATTTTAAAACTGCTCTGGAGGAAAAACGCCCGCATTCTTATCCACAAAAGAACTTGTTGCTGCACGACAATTGTCGGGTTCATAAGGCAAACAAAGCTCAGCGGATAATCAATGACTGTGGGTTTATAGAATTAAGGCATCCACCTTATAGCTCCGACCTAGCTCCGTCAGACTTCTTCTTATTCAAAAATTTAAAAAAGCATCTCAGAGGAAAGCGTTTTGCTTCTGATGAAGAACTCAAAGAAGCTGTTGAAGAATATTTTGCGGGGTTACCGAAGCAATTTTTTTCTGAGGGTATGGGGCAACTGGAAAAAAGATGAAATAAGTGTATTAGTGTTGAAGGGAGTTATGTAGAAAAATATTTTTTTTTGTTCTCATATGTGCTTTTTTTCATGGCTAGGTAGATAACATAAAAATACGCCCTCGTAATATTCAGTAAACACGAAGCAACTGAAGGTTATGAATTAAAAGTAAACGTAAAAATTTTTCTGAGGTGTAAAAGACCTTTCTCTTAAGATTCTTTTTAATAAACTTATAAAACTTTCGTCGAGGCTTCTTATGGACTCGGGATGGTGGTTGTAGAACCTGATACTGTGGTAATTCGTTCCTGTTTTGGCTTTCTCCAGGTTCTGCGTTGGTAGCACCATGTTATTCTGATGTCTTCTGGGGTAGGGATGAATATTAGGGTGCCTCTGGTAATTGTATTGGGATCCATGGACGTAAAGAAGAAGGACAGTATGTGTATCGAGGGTAAGGTTAATATTTGGTGCTGTTTAAAAATCTCTCTGCAGCTGTATCTGTATCTAGCCTCGGTTAGCGCTCTTACTGTCTCTTTCTGCTGCAAGAATATCTCCAAGGCCACCCCAGACGAACCCCACACTATTATCCCATACGAAGCTCTGGAGTGGAGGTCAGCATAATATATGGTTCTGGTTGCATGGTAATTCGATATCTCTCTGGTTCTTCTTATAAGTTATATGGCTGATGCTAATCTATTGTGCAACACTTGCACATGGGAATCCCATTTAAGATTCTTATTCATTTCTATTCCCAGGAACCTAAGTGTCTGTGAACAAGAGTTTGATTTGGTTGATAATTGCAGATTATTTTTACTTTTGTTGATTTTTAAGCTATTGCTGCCAAACCATTCTTGCGCTTCATCCATGGCGTTATCTGTTTTCTCCCATACCTCATTCGTGGTCTTTGCTGAAGTCTATATAGAGATATCGTCTGCAAATTGATTAACCTTTGCCGCCCCAATATTGCATTTACATAAATTATAAACAACACTGGTCCTAATCCTGACCCCTGCGGAACTCCTGTACTTATTGTTCGTACTTTCGATGCAATTTCTTTCTACATGACCACTTGTTCTCTGTTGCAAATGTAGGAATCTATAAATTGCAAAGGTAGTCCTCTCACTCCATACCAGAATAATTTTTCCTGGAGAGTGTTGATGCAACTAGAAAGAAACACTTCCTCAGCACAATTTGATAGTATGGTATATATGAGCACTTCAGCAATGTTTAAAATATGGTTTTGAATATTTGTTTTAACATGTAATGCTGCCTTTTATATAGGGCCGCTTGGCAAGGTACAGCAACATATCGAGTAAATTTTTCTAGGAAATAAGTGATCCTTAAAAAAATTTATTATAAGAAGCAAACATGCAAAACGAGTTTTGCTCAGTTTGCTTAATTTCCAGGAAATAAGGAAATATACTACTAAGAAACTGATACTTTTTGGTAAAATTTAAGATATTTATAAATTAAAAAAAAAATTATTTGTGTAAATAATGCTTATTTGTTTTAGTAATTAAAGAAAAGATAGAGCTTAAATGCTCTTTGTTTGTTTGAAATGGACAAAACTCATTATGTTTGGAAAGACCAGGCATGTAATGCTGTTTGATAGTACAAGAAAAATTTAAGAAAGTTAGTTAAAAAAAAACAGAATTGAAAAATGTATGTGAACTCAAGCTTTAGAAACTTAAAATTTAATCCCTTTGTTATCTTCTTGACATTGACACAACTCAGTTGCTCAGAATCATGTTCATTTCATCATCTTCGTCTTCTTCACCAATAGGATTTTCAACATTTTTAGGAAGAAATGGCGCCAGCCATGCCAATTCTGGATCTTTCCCCAATTTTCATTTTCCAATTCTATTAGGAACTTAGTTAGGCTCTTTATTTATTTCTTCTTTATTTTCCAACTAAGTGGTACTTCGGACAGGGCGATGGTTTCCTGTTCCTTTCCTTTCTTCAACAAAATTTCATATTTCTTTGATCCATTGTCGTTTCGATAATACTGCTCAGCTGTCATTGCTACACCCCCATTTTTCATCCGTTCAACAAAAATTCTCTTGGCTTCACTGATTCCAACAACTTATTTGCAAAGATGTCAAAGCATCTTTACAATTGTAAATAGTTGTCCACTCCATGCCCTAATTTACGTATTTCTCCAGCTCCCAGTACTTTTTTGGCTATCTTATTGTACTTTATGATCTTATCAGCTTTTCTACTCTGTCAAATGCGTAGTCGACAGGTAGGTGTGAATGTCCACGTACTAGAAAACAAATCCTTATGGACTGTGATGTTAGTGATACCTTTGAAGCCAAATCATAAACATGTGGACAATATGGCTATTCTTACCACCGCATCTGTATAATAATAATCGGATTTCCTTCACAAGGTCCCGGAACTCAATTTTTAAGAAAAAATCCAAAATTGCAGAGCCTGCTTCAATGAATCCACGACCCGCTTGAGTCTCCAGGCAGGAATAAAATATAGGTGTCCTGCTCGAAATGTTGCATACGCAGAATGAATATAAAGAAACTTGTTGTGCATAAACCGCAAATCAAAACAAAGTGAAAGAAGTCGTTTGATTTCACTCTCATTATTTTGTAAAATTGATTTTTTTTAATTCACTTGGATGCTTGACTCTACAGAATTGTCATAAGCTTTTGCTAGTTTGCTAAATATTAAACTCAGTTGGTATTATTTTTTTTCGATTTGGCTCGTCCATAGTGTAGTAGTTCTGTGCCCTTTATATTTCGGAGAAATTCTTTCATTTTCAGCTTTGACGAGGTTGCTTTATATGAGTGGTGGTTTTCCAAAATAAAATGTCAACATCAGATTTAATTTTTTTGGAAATATTTTGGACTCGCCGCCGACTCACTCCAAAGGCAGATAAAATCATTTTCTAGCATACATCTTTCTTTGACGAGCCGGTCCACAATTTATATTTAACATTCATGCTATGATGCTTTTCATTCTGAAGTAGTGCCCTGCTACTTTTTCTTCCGAGAATACAAACTTTTAGAAGATAGAATATTTTCCTATGTTGTTTTATTTTATCAGGGTATTTGTACAATTTCGCCCGACAAATACGTAATTCTTGTAGCGAAATATTATTGCAGGATTCATGCTTGCAAAAGTTTGTGAAATTATTCAAATTTGAATCACTATCGGAATACCTTAAGAAATTTAAAGAAGTTTTAAACATAACGTCGAAAAATATGCAATGTTACCTACTTCATTTGTTTTCTTGTTCCTTGCTTAGCCCATTTTTCTTTATTTTACGAGTTCCGAAATCAGTATCACGCATTTAGTAGATACATAAGGCAACCCAAAACGCCTTTTGGAAGTTCATGTGTGGTGGACAAAACTCTGAAGGTGCACCCTATTTTTGCTGATGGTTTTACATTCGATTAAATGCGTTTGAAATGTCCAAAGTGTGCTTTGGATTTAAGAACAGAACGCCATCTTTAGCTCTAATGTTAAAGTTTTGGAAAAATTCATTTTGGCAGTCTGCTCCTCATACCGCATCTTCAAATACTTTGCTCGTTAGAAAAGGCCATGCTTTTTTTTTAGTTTAGTCATGTAAATGTGAGTAATAATTAGTAATTTAGTTTTTAAAAAATTTTCTCATATTTTGCTTGTTTAATTTCCTGAAAAATGGAACCAAGCCTCATCCGAAAAGAAGCATTTGTCGAGGACGTCATTATTATTTATGTTATTCAAAAACCATTGACAGTACTGTGTTCTCGTTCAAAGTCTACCTGTTTGAGTTCCGAAACTGCTTGAATTGTATATGCAAACAACTTTAAGTCCTTTTCTAAAATAGTATGACATGTTCCCACTGACAACTGAACCTCTTGAGAGAGCTTTGCTATTGATTTTTTGGGCGAGTTGTCCATTCGACGTTGAATATCCTCTATATAATCCGCTGTTCGTTTTCTAGATGTTTCACGCCAGTTTTACGAGTTCTTGCCACTGTTTCACCAAATTTAGTAACAATAATAAAAAAATTTGCGTAAGTAACTGGCAGACTAGGAAACTGTTGTCGGAAATCCTGTAAGCACTGATTAATGGAATAAGCCCAATCTCCATTTTCCAGTTTTTGGCCAGTTCTATAGTAAATTTCAATAATAAATATTTGATGTTGTAACTCTAACATTATAATATAATAATTTAAAAAATATAAGCGTTTATAATTTGAATTTAAGTATGACAACTGTCAGCATTTGCAGTTTTCAAAAGCTTCGCATGTACACCAACATTGATTACTTAATTACTTAAAAAATAATGAAGTAAAATTTTGAAGGTAAGGTACATTTATGTACAGGGTCAATCATTACTAGCCGCTTCTTCGATTGCTCTTTTGTGTTTTATATACAAGAAAAAACAATTAGTGGAAGATTCATGATTGCTTCGGCCACATATTCTAAGCACTTTAAGCACTGACGCACTTCCGGTTTCACTGAAAATGCATTAAACTTAATTTTTTTAAATGAAACATCCTATATATATTTATTTTATTCAGTACTGTTTTAAATTGCCTATTCAACTGTTTTTTTCGGATTCAAAATTGAACGAAAAGTTTTCGAGTTATTAACTTTGTTTTTGGAAATTTTTGACCAACACACGTGTTCCGAAATAAATTCATATTCACATTATTGTTAAAAACATTAATTTGGTGGTTCATTTAGCCAAGAAAATTCTGCATCAATTGGTTTTCACATACGAATTTTTTTTAAATGGAACACCCGGTATTTTATTGTGGCATTTTGTTACAAAAAAAAAGCTTTTGATATCTGCAAATTTCGTAAAGTGGGCGTTGACGTATTTTTTAGTTTTTTGACGTATTATACAATGCAAATATGATTTTCTTTTAGAGCACGTGTTTTGTTCATAAATTTCCAAATAAAAATTAATAACTCAAAAACTGTTGGCTCAATTATATTATAATAATGGAATAAACCCAATCTCCATTTTCCAGTTTTTAGCCAGTTCTATAGTAACTTTCAATAATAAATATTTTACGTTGTAACTCTAACATTATAATATAATAATTTAAAAAAAAACATATAATATAATTTGAATTTACGTATGACAACTGTCAGTTTTCAAAAGCTTAGCATGTACACCAACATTGATTACTTAATTATTTAAAAAACAGCCTACTTTAATGAGATTTGGAAGGCACAGTACATACATAACGAGTGTTCAGAAAAATTCGACGTTAAGGTGTTGAACAAAAAATCGTATGGCCTAACTTGGGTCCTATATAGTGGATCTGTGAACAAAGGAAAAATAGCAGATTTTAGATGCAAGATATTTTTGTTGATTTTAAATTTGGAGAAAACCTTTCAACGTCAACTTATGAAGAATTTAGTAATCTACCCCGCTGAAGAATCAAATTTAGAAAAAAATTATCGGATTAAAGAAAATTAATTAATATGTCAAAATATTAAAAACATGTTTTCTAAAAAATCCTTCGGAGATTTGTTTACTTGGGTTATAAATTGAATAAAAAGCTACCCCGCTCTGCACTAATTTTTCGTTCAACTATTCTTTACTTTGTTTTAAATGAATATAAAGAAATTAAAATTAGGTAACCCACATTACAATGAATTGTTATTCTAGTAAAAATCTTTCCCGCGGTTACAAATGTGTAAATATTTGATCATAAATGAATTTTTATTCGCTTAGATATTGAGTTATTATTTCAAATATTTATTATATATTCCCTATGTGTAATAAGTACTCGGACATCCTTCGCTTATTAAATTATGTGCTATGCAACCAATATTACATTTCCGATCCACTATATAGGACCCTTAAGAGGGGCGTTTACCTATCGAAAACTGAGGCATCGCCGTTTCGCGTTTTTTGAATTTATTTTGTAATTTTAGAATCTCAAATTTGGGTTAGTGGTGCAAAAGGCATCAATTTATAATCTCAAGGTCCGTTTTTGTACTAATTTATTTTCTTAAGAAAGTTATGTGTTTTAGAAATAACCACAAAAATGCACGAATTTGATTGACTACTAACTAAGGTTGGTACACAAAAGAAAAAAAACGACCTCTACGCGCCAGCTGCACATTTGATGTACGATATAAAGAAAAAATCAAATTTATGTACTTATTTTTAAAGATAAAAAACATTAAACAGTAAACCTTGTCACACACATTTCACACAAGGTTTTATGTACAACTACTATATAAAGCATAAAGTAGCTATAGTTTTACGCGTCGCGTCATCTATCCCCACTCTCTACCGGTCCCAACGAAGACGAAAATCTATCGGAATCGGTCGGCTAATGCAGACTTAAATGCGAGTGACAGTTTAATTACAAACTGTCACTGGCATTTAAATGTCATATATAGCTATAATATTCGAGTGTATAATAATATAACAGTTATGGGCATGCGAAAATTGGCTTATTATAAAACATCAACAACATCAACAGTTCCGTAAGTACTCATTCTCATAGTATTCCTTAATCTATGAATAAAACCGAAGCGCTGTGAAGGAAACCGAATATCGTGTAGTTTCCCTTACTCACACCCCCCCCTGCGTCTACCCGTCCCGCGAGTAATTTAAGTTGCATAAGTTTCTATTTGTTGGTAAACGCCCGTCTTAAGCATATCATTTGTATTAAATATTAAATGTCAATCGTTGTTTGTCCATAATTGTCAGAATCTACTCTATCTCAAACATAACTTCGCAATTTTCATGGATAACTTTCACTTCAAATTTTTCTGAACACCAGATAGTTATAACGTGTAATTATCTATGAACTGATCTTTTTGTCAAAGTGACAGTACATGTCAAACTAATCGCTCTAATCAAAACATTTAATCTCTCCACTTTGTGTCGAATGAAATTCGTGCACTTCTAACAGAACGTTCGAAAAACTATAAGTATCTGATTTCCAATTTGATTAAAATAAAGAATACAGTTTAAAATCTTTAAAAATGTATACCATTAGATGTTACCAGTAGAAGACTTGAGTTATACAAGTCGATAGAATTGGTAAGTACTTCAAGATAAATTTTCTCTCGCACGTCGATACCTCTATAGTTTATTTAGTTGAGTAATAATTTCTTAATAAGAGAATGGACGTTAGATATTCTGACAATATAGTAAGAATTATCAACCATGTAAACATTGCAGATAGAAAGCAGCAAGACCTATTTATTTGAAATCGAGAGTTTTATGTAATCAGACCATGAAACCTTGATGTATTAGAATTGAACATCGATCGTGACATTAGGCCTGAGTTATTGCACAAATTATGCTCATCACTTGTATCATATGTTATTCAAAACAAGATATAATAAAACGTGTTTCAAAGTAAAACAAAAAGGTTGGTCGTCATCAAATAGTTTTCATTTTATTTCATTGTAAAACATATTGTTCTTATTGTGTATGCCACAAAGTAATGTATCCAGACATTCCATCTGTAAGCAAGCCGTTGAAAAAAACCGATTGAGAGCTTCCAACTCCAAAGCATTCAAATTCTTCTGCAAATTCTACGGACGAGGAAGATATAAACGATTGAATGTGTAATTTTCAAGTGATCTGACGTATGTTTCTTGTGATGAACCGCATCTCATTACTCAATCAGATATGAATGATTTGATACGGGATTTGGGTTTAACCAAAGAAAAATTATAAATTTTGGGATCTCCATTAAAAGAATGGAATCATTTACATTTCACTATAAGATTTTCTGTATTGAAGAATCGTCACGAAAAATTCAGTTCATTTTACAAAGTTGAAAGAAATTTCTGTTACTCTACTGATATTACACAATACTACAATATTCAAATCATCTTTGGCAAATCTATGGTGACCTTAATATTATTTCTTTATTACTTGGACTGCAAGGAGGGTTTACCAAATATTGTTGTTTTTTGTGTCTGTGGGATAGCCGAGCAATTCATCATCATTACCAAATAAAATAATAGCAGCCACATTGTTCCTGGAGAATTTAATAGCCGTTAGTGGATTCTAATTTGATAATTCTCCCCCCATCTACACATTAAATTAGGATTGATTAAACAGTTTGCCAAAGCACTAGAAAAAGAAGGCAACTGCTTTAAATACTTAAGGGATAAGTTTCCAAAGCTCTCTGATGCGAAAGTCCGCAAAGGAATATTTATTGGTCCACAAGTTAGGAAGCTATTCAAAGATGAAAATATTGAACGTACCATGAATGATTTAGAGCTGGTAGCATGGATTTCTTTTAAAAATGTTTTCAAATATTTTCTGAGAAATCAAAAGAATAAAAACTACCAAGATATCGTGGCTAATTTGCTAAAAAACTCAAAAAATTCTGTTTATGCTAAACTTTGATATACCAGCAAGTTTCCTTTGTGTGCAGTGTTCTTGATACTAATTAAACATTCAAGTATTTGCTATGTCAAGATTTTTGTACTAAAACTAGACGTGGTGGAAAGATTTGTTTTTTGGTTATGTCAGTTTAAGATTATAAGAACTGTACACCAATTTTTACAACAGTTATTAAAAAAGAAGTGTTGGCTAGTGTCATTATTCATAGTAGGTATATTCTCTCTTCTTCCTCTTAGTATTCTTCTCTCACCGGTAACAACGGTTATTTCGTCTTTAGAATCTTTAAGAGATGCAATTCGTCATTATTGGAGCTAGGATAGTTAGGCAAAATAAAGTCTCGAAAAACGCAGGCAAAAAGGCAAAAAAAAAGATTTAAAAAAGCACTAAAAGGCATAAATAAAATATAAAAATGGCAAAAACTAAAACTGTTTATTTAAAGAAAATGAGGTGTGGCCACCACACGACTTTCTTATACGTATGAGCGTTTCAAATTATACACAAGTTGTTCTGAATTGTTTTAAATACTTTTATCTAAGAAAAATAAACGTGTAAATGAGTTACTTCAAGTTCAAATTTTAAGAATTTTTTTATACAAAAATATTCAAAATCCTATTCTAAATACTTCTATTCTCTTAATAAATCCCTATAGAATGCATACTTCGCGAGATATTTGAAAAAAGGCTACTCGCTAAGAGTATGAAGTGTTACTTCCAGTCCGAATTTTGAAATTTCATTTATACGAAAAATATCCCAAATTCAATTCTAAATACTTTTGTACTCTTGACAAATATATATAGAATGCATAATTTACAACATATTTGCAAAAAATGGCTATTCGATACGAGTAAAAGTGTTACTTCCGGTCCGAATTTTGAATTTTTTTTATACAAAAGGTATTGAAAATTAAGTTCTAAATACCTTTATACTCGTAACGCACCTGTCTACAAAGCATGGCTTGCGAAATATTCGCAAAAAACGGATTTTCGATAAGAGTAAAAGACCTACTTCCAGTACGAATTTCGAAAAACTTTTTTAATGAAATTCTTCTGAAATTTAATTTTGAGTACATATGAATTCTTTATAAATTTGTGTAAGAGTGGCGTTTACCAACAAATAGAAACTTATGCAACTTATATTACTCGCGGGACGGGTAGACGCAAGGGTGTGTAAGTAGGTGGAGGCTGACGATATTCGGTTCTGTCACAGCGCTTCGGTTTTATTCACAAATTCTGTCATAGATAAAGAAATATGTTACTACAGATAGGAAACATAATGTATAAAGAATGAGTACTTACGGAACTGTTGATGTTGTTGATGTTTTATAATAAACCAATTTTCGCTTGCCGATAACTGTTACATTATTACACACGAATATTATAGGTACATATGACATTTAAATGCGAGTGACGTTTGTAATTAAACTGTCACTCGAATTTAAGTCTGCAATAGCCGACCGATTCCGATAGATTTTCGTCTTCGCTAGGACCGGTAGAGAAGACGAAAAAGGGGGATAGACGACACGAAAAACCGCGTGTTAAATGTGTGTGACAATGTTTACTGTTTAATGTTTTTTATCTTTAAAAATAATTACATAAATTAGTACAAAAACTGACCTTGACATTATAAATTTATGCCTTTTGCATCACTAACCCAAATTTGAGATTCTAAAACGGCGATGCCTTAATTTTCGATAGGTAAACGCCCCTTTTAAACTTAGTAGTTGACGAAATATTGGCAAAATTCAATTTTTTCACTGAAGTAAAGTACGACTTCCGGTCTGCCGATTTTACTGAAAATCTAATCAGATCTCAAGAGGGAGATTATATTCCCAAATACAAAATTTGGAATTGATACCTGTAGCGGTTTGACCGCTATTGTGGTCACACACACACACACAGAGAGAGAGAGAGAGAGAGAGAGAGAGAGAGAGAGAGAGAGAGAGAGAGAGATTTTTTAAAAACTACTTTTTCGATATCAGGGGACTTGAAAACGTGGACATCTGCAAAAATCTCGAGGTCGAAAATTTTCATCATCACAATACTTCCTTATACTGTAAAGCGCACTACTTCACTTACGCAGGGTGCCTGAACGGGTCTAAACAGTCATGCCAGATCAGTGTTTGATGTTCTCAATGAGACAGACTGCGGCATGGTCGGTTTTGCATTGCACACAACGTGTTGTGGTTGGTAACAACAACTGCCACGACGCGAAGAATTTTCTCATTTCGGTGTTTGGTCATTTTACAATGACCACAACGTGTTGTGGTTGTTTTCTTCGCTCGGTGAGCGTTTTTGCTGTAACATAATTACACACACATTATAAATACAATTCATTCAGCAATTTAATTAATATACATTATACATGAAAGCACAGGATATGTTGTTTATGTTTGGTTTAAAAAAAAATTTGCAACCACTCGGAATGTGTTATATCCACGCCAATAAACGAAATTATTGGTGAACGATCATCGTTAACTTTGTTTGAAACAATGTTTCGAAAACAAAATAAGCCTCACGCTCAGAATACAACACTATGACTCATCATCATGGTTGCAACGACTCCATTTTTGAGAATGGAGTATGTGAAGATATACTACAGAAATGATCCTGTGAAGTATGATCTTAAAATTAGAGTGACAAGCAGATAACTTATACGAAATCATTTTAAGGATATGTATGAAAGAATATAAGCGCCCTCTTTCAATGACGCATACATCGATACATAATTATAAATTTCTGTTCCATTGCCATGAAACATTTATGTCTAGCCCCTGATGTGCCACAATGTATTCAATTTTTATTGTATAATTACAGCAAATTTCTCCTCTTTATATATACCTATATATAAATATATAAAGAGGAGAAAGATTGTTGGTAAGTGTGCTGTGTTTTTTTTTGTTTTTGTTTGTTAGGTATTTTAATAAAAATGATTTGACTATAAAGAATTCAAACGGGGGGAAATAAACAAAATGTTATCACAAGAACAAATTAAATTTGACAAATAATGCTTTAATTACAGATGCATCCCATCAAAAAGAAATGTTTAATTTATACCTAATTGCAGGAATAAGTTATCAATGTTTTATATACAACGGCATTTTAAAATGTGGCGAGTTTCAAAAATGTTTTTTGTCTTGAAATAGAGTAAGTTTTAACAAAGAATTCTAATTATTACAGATGAAATGTAAAATCACACCATTTTTTATTTAACCAACGTTGGTCTTGGTTTTTTTATTGAATCTAATAACAACAAACAAGAAGAAATTAATTTTATGTTAATTATTTACATATGATGTGCTGTATGAATTTGATGATCAACACACGCAAGCTCTTAATAATCAATTTTTTTTTATATATAATTTTTATTTATTTCTTACTACTTTTACTTGTTCAATATCGTTTATAAGTTTTGTAAAAAACATATGTGTACTTACCAGAATTAACAGTAATTTTTCTATACTAATACAACTTGTTAATTAATATACCTACATCTTTTGTATATCTTGAAACATTTTTATTTCATATTATAAGTATATGTACTTGTCATGTTAAATATAACCTCAATTTTTAAAATGTATAAAAGTATATAAAACGCCTGGAACCACACGATAAGTACAGCATACACACAATACTAAAAAGCATGCAATAACAATTATTTGCCCATATAAAAACACATATTGATTGACAAACAGAGTACCTCTTATAAATAAATTATTGTTATTCTGTACATATCACAATTATAAAATATTAAAATATGTTTCAGACAATCCGTTAATATCGGTTCTATCGTTTACCGCTTTATCATGGTTTTTTATTTGAATCATTTCCAAAACATTTCGGGCTTTGAAGTTATTTTCTTTATTGTCAAAATCAAATTTATGACCTGTAGTGTTACTGTGCTTTTTTAAAGAAGTCATATTTTGGGCTTATTTATGTCCTTTAATTCTCTCTGACAAATGCTGTTTAGTTTGCCCTATATATAGTTTTTCACAGTCTGAACAAGGGATTTTGTATGTAACATGGGTTTTTTGTTTAATTAGTACCTCATTCTTAATCTTCGTGAATAAATGTTTTAAATTATATTTATTCCTATATGCCAATTAAATATTAAATGATGCCAAACATTTTGTCAGGCTTTCTGATAGCCCACATATGTATGGAATACTAACATACTTTATATCTTTAGGTTGTATTGAGTTGTTTGCGATATATTGCTCTTGGTTATACATTTTATCGACTCCATGCTTTATTACTTTCTTATACGTAGTATAAGGAAGTATTGTGATGATGAAAAATTTCGACCTCGAGATTTTTGCTGATGTCCACGTTTTGAAGTCCCCTGATACTGAAAAAGTGGTTTTTAAAAAATGTCAAAATATCAAAAATAGCATAAGTATGTATATACAGTATTAACTATTTATTTATTGTAGGTAGACACATGATTCTTTAAACATTGGTTTTATTACACTGCCAACTAATCAGCAGTAATTTCTCTATGTTCTCCGAAGTTAAACAAGTTCTCTTGTCGCTGACAATTTGTTTGTAGCTTGAAAAGGACCTTTCTACGTCACATGATGTTATCGGTGCGTATTTCAGAGAACTGATTTGTTGTGGTGGCAGTTTATCAAACATAGAATTTCGAGTGGAAACCGCTGGTGAATTTCGGAAATTATTTTTAACTTGTCTTAAGACGGATTTTTTTGCAAAACAGCTTTAAGTTTATCCTTTATTTTTATTCCTGCTGGTCCTGGGGCGCTCGATGTGAGACCTACTGCCTTTTAAACAATATTTGCACAAGAGTCAATCCAACTGTTTCCAATTTCTTTATTTCGTGGGGCAACCAAGAGAAATTTGTTTGAATATACGTTACGACATGTAATACCTCACTGATCACTGTCATTAAAGGCTTCTTGTGATTTTCAGTTTCAGTAGAAAACTATCTCCTGACAATCTGGTCTGCCCCCTCATTAAAATTAAACTGAGTAAAACCCACTAAACCTCTACATTTGGGAATAATCTCACAAATATATAAAACTCTAAATCTCAGAAAGCTTCTTCGCGCATCACGCAAAATCTACTAGACGGATTTTCATAAAACATTTTTTCTTCATGTAACATGAATCACACACAAATATATACAGCTTGTGTAATGAAACACTTGATATTACCACGTTGCAATTCTGATGTATTTTGGACTTGCTATATCAAGTGTTCCATTACACAAGTTGTAGGTATATGGTTTCTTACAATTTATTTCAAAAATTTAAAATGTGCATTTTTCTAGGAAAATTGCTATTAGGATTTTTTTTTAAATTGAAAATTTAAGAACTAAATTTCTTAAAATTGTAATTTGGTATACAATAAAAGGCACAAAAAGGCAAGAAAACAGGAGATTCCTAAAAAAAAAGGCAGAATTCTAAAAAAGACGCAAAAAGGCAAAAAAGGCATAAGGCAATTTGCATAATTATCCTACTCTACTCATTATGTTAATCCACACGTGTGTCTTGTGGACCTACGGTACACACACTAGGTCAGTCGCTGCTGTTGGATCACCTGAGCAGCGTACTCAGTGACGTAACAGTCACGCCTACCAATCAAACAATATCGCATGCGCTTTTTCAACTTCACCGCGGCCGCTAGTACAAATTTATTTTTTGTTCTATGCACAGCGACAGTCAAGGCACCGACGCCGTTCTAGTCAACAGTAGCAGCAACGACGCTCGAGTAACGGCGATTAGAACAACGGGAGCAATGTCAGACGTGGAAAGAGATCGATTGGGCCAAAGGGGTAATGGAGATAATGTGATACCCAGTAAGACAGCCGGGTTGGACAGATTGAGGGACCCAAATCTCAATAAGGTAAGTGTTTATTTCCTGAATTATTTGTAAATGAACAGAGATCTGAATGTTACAATAACAATAATTAAATGTCAGGTTGATTTCATCTTAAAATAAGTGTTTTGTTTTGTATGCCATTGCCTTTTTTAAATTGCATGTTTAATTTTATATAAAAGTGTACATATTAAAAAAGAAATAGGGTGCCAAACGTACAGGATTTATATTAGTGTCTAGTGTCCACTTCTGACTTAATCCGGGAACTAGATATATAATACATATATAAGAATATTCGCAAAACGATGCAGTTTGCACTGTGAATCAATGCTTCTAGAGTTTTAAACAACATTTTTATGGAATGAAATATGAAAATTTTTGTCATGCATCGTCAATCATGTTAAAGGATTTGTTAAGAAATCTGAAAGTTGAAATAGAAATGAAACAAAAATTTTGTAACTATCATAAGGTATATATTGGACAAGCAAATCGTAACATAGAAAGACGTTTTAAGAAACAATCTTCCAATACATATCTAATACTTGTCCCTCAATTAAACGTGAAAATTTAACTCGAATCAAAGAAGTCAGAGCATGCAGATAATTGGATGCAGACGATTCAATTTATATTTGAAAAAACAAGCAAAATTCATTGCCTTAGTTTAGTGTAATATTAGGCAATAATTAGATTTTAAAATTTAATTTTTTCTTCTTATCTTGGTTTTATCATGATTTTGGTTGTCTACTTTAGATTTTATGATATTTAATAATAGTAATAAAAAAAATATGTAGTACCTTTATTTCCGACAGAGTTATAAACTTCACAAAAACGGGAATACAATAATAGTAATAATATTTGCATTGGCTTCAGTATAATTTGATAAAAAGGTAAACTAAAATTATATCTAAAACTATGAAGGACTACAACTTTATTTTTAATTTTAGACCAGTTCCTCCGGGTATCAAGAAAAAACTTCTAAAATTGTTTAATCTGAGATGTATATTGGTTAATTATATGAAAACAATTTACACGCTGTTTCTTTGGATTCAACAGGAATATTTTAAATTTTTAAATGATATATTATACATATTATTATTCACGGAAAAGAAATCTAGCGTCTTTACATTGTAGAAACGAAAAATAAGGCTAATTTTCAATATTCTCCATATATAAACAGATAACAACGATCAACGAGAAGTTAATAAAAGCAAACAGAAAGTTGAAAAATTCTTCTGTTTCCTAAGCAGCTTTCTTTCATGCATTCAATCAGTGAGATTCCAGTAACATACCCACGTTGTATCACCTGTCATAGTTTTCAAAGAAAGTTTTTCATCGTTGGCCAAAACCATCGGGTTTCTTCGCAAATATGTTACCGGCACAGTTTTTGTTCAACATTACGCAATTTCGGAATCCAATATGTTGAAACACTATTCATTGCTAAATCTTGACTGGCAAACATTGCAGCTCTTATTCTTTAATCTACCATGACCAAAGTAGTAGATCGAGAAGCGAGTAGCTTTAAGAAAAGGAAACAGAAAGTTGAAAAATTCTTCTGTCTAAAGAGTTATCTTTCATGTATTCAGTCAGTAAGATTCTAGTGACGCATCCACGTTACTTCACCTGTCATACTTTTTAAAGATAGTCTTCAGTCATTAGCCAAAGCCACCGAGTTTCTTCGCAAATGTGTTACCGGCACAGTTTTTGTTGAAGAAGAAGTTTGGCAATTCTGGAATCCACTAAGCTGAATTCTTATTCATTGATAAATCTTCATTGGCAAACATTGAAACTCTCATTCTTCGTTCTACTATGACCAATATAGTAGATCGAGAAGCGATAAGCTTTATGAAAAGGAAACAGAAAGTTAAAAAAAATTTGTGTTTCCTAAAGAGTCATCTTTCATGTATTTAGTCAGTAAGATTACAGTGACACATCCACCTTACACCACCTGTCATAGTTTTCAAAGAAAGCTTCTTGTCGTTTGCCAAAGCCACCTAGTTCATTCGCAATTTCGGAATCAAATATGCTGAAACCTAAATCTTCATTGGCATTCATTAAAACTCTTATTCTTTGATCTACTATGACCAAAACCTTGGCGTCCTTGATGTTTTGGTTGGTTCTTGCTTCAACGTTCTTGGGTCATCTTCAGTTGATTGCCTGACCTATCGAAATTGTTTGGTCAGAACAATTCTATCGTTAAATAATATTAGTTAAGCCAACAGGAAAACAACAACAACAACCAAATTGGTCAGTAAAGCTGCTTGACAGCAAAAATCATGATCACTTCTTTTCGACATGGTTAGGTGGAAAATCTATCCTTGTATTTATTTACTTTACAAACGTGTGATCCTTTATGCTAAAGAGCACTTGTATATTTTCGGACGAGAGATAAGTAAAATAATCAACATATAAGCACCTGAAATGCGTTATATAGATATTAGGCATTATCCAAGGGTCAGTATCCAATATTATTTATTATTTTCATAAATACTTTTCCTTTATAAAATTAAGATTTTTTGCAAGGCTGTGACGTTTAAATGTTAACAAATAAGAGCATAATAATAATATCACAATTCCGTGTCATATCTGATAACTGATAACATAAGAAAAGAAAAAGATACTAAAATAGCAGAAAACTGTCATGAGGATCAAAATTTAATTTAAATGTCAGAGAACAATAACATTTGTGTATAAATTAGAATCCTTGCAATAGAAATATTAAATTAATAATTTACGCAATGTAAAAGAATGAGGATGTTATACTAAAATCGCTCTTACTTTGATAGTAAAATATTAAGATAAGTAATATTTGCAGAGAAAGAAAATAAATATTTACTTTGCATTGTTTTGGTTATGAATGATATATTGCATCTAACTTTTATATGTAAATGTTTCAATTATGCGGTTAATTATACTAGGCCATAAATTATACATAAGATTATTATGCAGTAAAATACAAAGAAATATACTTAATTTTGGTTGAACTCACTCAATCGTTGGTTGAACTCACTCAATTTGAAGAAAAACAAATTCGCAAAATATTTTTGAATGACAAATTGAAAATAAACACAATTTTGTGCTAATATACGATAATAGAATTAGATAGCTCTAAATATATCACGTATAGGAACCATTGATGGATTCAATTATATTACATAATGCGATGGATGTAGCTAAAAATAATACATAAATATGTCCGAAGAAAAAATTAATAATGCATTATTACCCATTCAGTCTCTCTTTCTATCTCTCTTTTCATCTCTGTTCCTATCGAGTTTCCATACAGCGATATCTTCATTTATTAAGTGTTTACTATTATGTACAACGAGATACGAACTTCGAGAGGATGTCGGTAAAACATTAATATGCATTAATCTGATAGGCATCAATTTTGCAATAACAAGTTGAATATGCCACGATCAGTTTTCTAATAAATAATTTCTAAAAATATTTTAGACGTAAAGGTACATAAATTATTAATCTTTCTTTAAATACAAAAAAGCTCGTATGTAATACAATAAAATATAGTACTGATGATGACCAATAAGTCTCAAAGATGTGCATCTGATAGATTTTTACCTTGATTCCATATTCTAGGATGAAGATGTCATTGAAATAGAAAACATGTGTCAGTTTTTCTTTACAATTTTCTGGGATGTTCCATAAGAAAATCCAATAAATTTCGAGGGGGTGGGAGGTGCGTCATCAGATCAAAAACTCTAAGTTTAGGTTTTTAATCTTTAATATTAGATTCTTTGAGTTGAATAAAAGCTTGTCCGGGAGGACACTACAATTCTAAATTAACTTACTGAAGCTTTTTGCCCCTTTCTATTGGTTTGTTGAAGAGGGCGTTTGTATTTTGAAAGCGGTCTTATCTCCTATTAAAGGTACTTTGAAACTCACTCGAACTGGAAGCTTTTAGTGACACAACGGGCAATTGTAAGCCAGATGGACTTTCGAAACCTTGTATTCGTTAATGCTCTAATTTTTCACTCATTGTCATACCGTTTTATCAGGCAACTTAGAAGCTCAGGATGCTGCTTTCATATGTGCTTGCTCAAAAAGCACTGCAATGTCTGTAATTGTTTTTCCAGAAAATTATCAGAAAATTCTCAAAAGCTTAGCTGTAACATATTTTCAAGAGCCCAAAAAAAACACATCTAAGGGGGGGGCTGTTGGTCGTATGTGGAGGCAGTCCCATAATAACGATTCCATTATTTCTGCTTAACATTTATTGTTTCTACAGAACAATTGATTATCAACTGTCATTAAAATTTTATAAAATGCCGAAAATAGATTAAGAAAGCTTCTGTATTCATTCATCAATTTGGTTGTGCTATAGCATCGTTATTGTGGCGACATCCATTCAGGTCGCATTCTGACGCGCTGAAATACGAAAAGGGATGAAAGTAAGTACCTTGAATATTGATGGCACAAACAAAGTGATGTTTTTCCCTCTTTCACCACTTGCAAGCTTTCGAAGCCACCTGTTTTCTGTAAGTGATATAACCTTTGGCTGCTTAGGTTAAACTGTAGAAAGACCTAATTTGTCGACACTGAGACTCTGTCAGGACTAGAGTTGCATTTCAATTTGAGGTTTCTCAATAAATGAAAAAATCTGGTGACTTCGATTTTGTTGAAACCCGTCAGGCGAGTCAATGATGTCGACTCTGGCGTTTTACATTAATTCTGCACCTTTTTCCCGGCGATTTTAGAAACTTTTTTAAATTGATGTTGGACATTTTCTGCAAATTCATACGCAATGAGATTCTTGCAGTGGAATGTAAAAGATTCCATTCTTTTAATCGAGATCCCAAAATTTGTGATCTTTCTTTCGTTACACCCAAATCCCCTATCAAATCATTCAGATCTGATTGAGTAATGAGATGTGGTTCGTCAGAAGGAATATATGTCAGATCACTTGAAAATGACACATTCAAAACATCGTTTATATCTTCCTCGTCCGCGGAATTTGCAGAAGAGTCTGAATGCATTAAGTTGGGAGCTCACAATCAGTTCTCTTCAACAGATTACTTACAGATGTAATATGTCTGGATGCATTACTTTGTGTTTATTTCGTTTTGAAAACCCTTCAATTTTTACAAGACAAAATAAAGTGATCTGCTGGTTCACGCAAAATCATTGGCCTTTCTGACAGGACTTCAGAAGTATTCTTGTTCTTGTTCCACTGAGTTAATTTGACATAACACGAAACGCAGCATATATGTGGTACCCATGTTTTGTCTTGATTTTTTATTTTGAAGCCAAAATATTGTTCATAACATCTTTGAATTAATTCACTTAAAGTCCTCTTTTGCGATTTTGTAACATGTAATCCACAAACATAACAAAAACTGTCCGGAGAATTTTTACAGCCTCTTGCACGGTCTTCCATTCTTGAAAATCACACGCAACACAACTTGTGTAACACCGTTTTCTATTTTAGTATATTCCGCGATGAATAATATTGTAGCGTTTTCGGGGTCGAAATAAACAACTCGTGCAAATGTTTTGAAACAATCTGTATATTTACGCACTTAAAACTAATCACAATATAAAAATATAAAATAAATGTATCGCACTTAAAACTACTACAAACAAATTAACACACGTATTTATTTCTATCACTACTATTTATGTCAGTAATATTTATGTATTTTGTAAACTATAATAAAACTGCACTACTTACATTATTTATGTTTATTTGAACTGTACGAATACTATTCAACGAATTACTATTGAAGGAATGAATGAATTCCTTATCCCACCGGCGGTATTTATATTTGCAGACAAAGGGTCTAGAGATACACCATCAAATTCTGGCTCTCTTCTACCATATTCCAGACTTTCTGTCGCTGACGCAGTACATGAGTGCAGTTGATTTACGACTTATTTACCGGTACGTTTTTTTTTGTCGTCGCCCGAAGGTCTGCTTTTTTTTGTGGGCTTGTTTCGTTACAATATATTAGATTTCTCTACTTCTCTTTGGAATGTGTGACGTCGTATCCTTTGTAGTTGCCCCTGCCCTTCACGTTATAGCCGCGAAAATGCTCGAGTTTCTTACAATACTTTTTTAATTTTAAATTTTACGTTAATCTTATTGAAGAACAGATGAAAATTTTATTTTGAAAATGTGACATGATACCCTATATTAGAATACAACTTTTATGTTTAAAACAATGCCAAATACTAAAATTTTACACTTTTATAAAAATCGTGTCTCAGAATCTTTAGTTCAATTACTCGATGCTACGAAAGCATTTGAATAAAATGACATGTGCAAGGGGTTATATCTTAACAATTACCAGCACTATATATGTACAAACAAAAAAAAACAATATCTACCGATTGATGTTTTCATCTTGAAAAAGTGTGACATGAATTTGCTATTTATTCCCTGTCATGCTAGGTATTTATATTAGACACATTCAAGCAAGTACATAGGTATTTAATGTACTATTGCAAGTGGTTTTATATTCAGTATATATACTGAGTATTAAATAGTGTGCTTATAGTATATACGTGAGAAAGCTACTACACTCTTCCTTTGTCTCGTTGGCTAAATTAAATAAATGAATAAATTGAATATCCTTGTTAATAAAAGATTAAATTAAGTAAATCTATGCTCTAAATGTGTTATATTATATCCGACTAATTCTCTTCGATTATCACCTATGCGATAATGATTTCATTATCAAATGTAATACAGAGTGACTCACAACTTAACTAATATTTGTACTTATTATTTTTGTCTTGTTAATTTTATTTTATTTTCTTTAAATTACTTAAATGCATTATTAATTTGATAGGTGTGCGTCCTAATAAACTATTAGATTCTGCTTGGCTTATTTATTATTCCATTTCAACACAGTTAGGAGAGAAACCTTTTATTTTATTTTACAGTTCATCACATTAATCAATTTCACTTATATAACACTTAGACTTTGTAGGCTCTACATTTTCTTTTGTAGTTGTTAAGGATGCCTTTAATTTATCTAAAATGTTTATATATTGTGTGAAAGTGACAGCTAGGTGAATATTTACTGTCTGCTTCATATTTCATGGAAACATGTTATACTAGAAGGATCAGTTCTGTAATTCTTCACAATTGAGTTGTATAAAAAGCAAGTTAAACACTGGACGAAATATTCTACATCCACATTTACCTTTTTAAAATGTAACTTCATTTCATGTAAAACGTGTGGATTTTGTGCTAGTCAGAGCTAATGGTTTAACTATGCTTCGTGGAGGTTATCAATATATTTAATCTAAAACCTAGTTATATGGCAAATTTTGAAGTGATTAGAATATTCTATTTGTTTTACCATATCCCAAAGCAATAACATCTATTACGCCTTGCTTATTGTCACATATGACAATTCTATAACAAAAATATTTATTAATTGCATAGTAATTCTTAAGGTTTATTTCGTTTTCAGTGTGTTTACTTGTGAAATAAATACTATCCTTAGAAACTACATTTCGTTTATACATTGAAAGAAAGGGATTATGATAGACGATTTGAATTTTGCTCTCTCTTATCCAAGAAGAGTTAGTTTAGAAGAGGATCCGTTTTTTACTCATATCTTTTTCCGATGAGGCAACGTTTTCTTTAAATGGAACTGTCTCGTCACAAAATTGTCGCTGGTGGTCTGACACTATTCCCAAGTTTAAAATAAAGACTCGTGACCAATATTCATTTAAAACGAACGTGTGGTGTGGTATTTTTAAAAACAGATTAATTGGAAAAAAAACATTTCTTTTCGACAAAGTATGAATGTGGAACGTTACTTACAATTTCTTAAAATGAAATTAGTGATTTCATGGACGAACTACCCTTACGAGAACGCCAACATATTCGATTTCAACAAGACGGTGCCTCTTGCCATGGTACACGTGCTATTAGAGAATAGCTGGAAAATATCTTCAATGAAAAATCATTCATAGATATTCAGATCTTTTTTGGGCTGCCAGATCTCCAGACTTAACCCCTTTTGACTTTTTCTTAAGGGGTTACTAGCAGATCTACCAGCGAGAGCCGTTTCAAAATGTTGATCATTTGGAGAGGATTATTTTAGAAACATGTCAGGAAATTGCTGTAGATATAATAAAGAATGTATTACGGAAATTTGGCAATAGAACGATTGAATGTTTGGGAAAAAAGGGTAGATAGTCGAGGCAGAAGCGGAATGATTTAAAAATTAATTATTTTTAGTTCTGTTTATTAATGTATTATTTGTATGGTTTTCCTATTTGCAAACTAAATTACTGTTATGCATTCATTACGTATTTAATTTGCAAAATTGTTGCAAACAGTAAGAAACGTAAAGACGATCACGTTTTAATAAACAGAAGATATAAATATTCAGTATTTAAATTTACAAAAATAAAAATAATTTTCAATTATTTTTAAATAGAATCAATGTATAAACATTATAAAAATTAACAAAATCTGATTTTTCATGGTAGATAAATGCAATTACATACCAAAATGTAGTTTTCAAATCTAATCTATTCTTTTCTATAACAATATTCGATAATGTCAAACATAAAGGTACTTTACTCTTAAGCAAAATTCATATTTTTTGGCATACCTCGTATACGACTGCAAAAAATTGATATTTCATGAATTCATTTTGAATTCTATCTAGACCATGCAGAGCTTTTTACGAAGAAAAACTTTTTTTTTTAATTGATAAAAATGTTTCCCATATGATTCCAACTTAAATAGACACACTGTATATAGCTCAATGATTTGTTTTATGTATTTTCTCATCACACTAATTTATGCTTAACCTGTCAGTAATGTATAAATTAGGAGTCACTGTATTTAAAGAATACGTATGAATAATTTATTTGATAAACAATTTGTATTTCTTCGAATCGAAATTTACACATACCACACTACCACTCTTACGTACGTTACACACGTGTCTATTATGTGAAAAATCGACAAGGTTTTACCTTCTGGCATTGTGGTTTTTTTGTTGTATCATCATAGTCATCATAACACGACGTCAAACACAGTTTTCTCTGAGATATTGCAAACTTGTGTGTATCTATTACGTCAAGGAGAAGAAAAAGCAAAACGCCTAGCGAAAAAACTAAGAAGAGGTTGTAATTAAAATTTAGATTGAGCTTTAAAATCAATCACAATTTTATTGAATGCTAAATTGGTCGTTTTTTTATGCAAAAATGAATATTATTAATTAACATCTTAATAAATGCTAACAAATGCAATTGTTATGAATATATATAAATAAAATATAAATAAATAAACATAAATATCAATATATCTCTCGAGTGCTTTTTTTTTGATATTTACAGACCTACCTACTGCTGCTAGAAATTCTTTACAGAATTCTTGAAGAGAATAATATTCAGCAGTGTTGTACCAGGCGAAAAGTCTCGTCGAATGGGTTTTATTAAATACGTATAATTAACTAAACCCGGTGTTTTTCAAACGATCAATCGTGTACTACCGCCGCGCCGCCTAAATTTAAATACCGCTTTATGTTATTTTTCGAAACTTTTCGAGAACCCTATATGTATGTATATATTTTGCAACCTTGCGATATTTTATTTAGACTACTACCCGGACTCTATTATTAATTTATTACAGCCAATGTTTAAAATAAAAGGTGCACTAAGGCATACTCATATTATAAGGTTTCTTTAACGTTGAATGTAATTTATCTGTAATGTGATTTATGATTATGGTGATATTGGCGTCATATAGTCTAAACCAGGGCTGTCCAACCCGCGGCCCAAGGCAAGTATCAATGCGGCCCGAAAATATTTAAAGTTACTGAACCTAAAGGTCTTACATCTCAACAAAAGTTTTTTAGCAACGTTACAACTCAAACAGAATCATTTGTGAAGGCTAGTTATGTAGTCGCAAATTTAATCGCTAAAAATCGAAACCATTTTCTGATGGCGAATTTATTAAGGAATGCATGGAAAGCGTGGCAGATATAATTTGTCCAGACAATAAGGTGATATTTCTAAAATCAGTTTGTCTCATCAAACTATTGCCAGAAGAATTGACGATATTGGGAAATCTATAGAAATGGATTTGAAAAGTAGAGACTGTGGTTTTAAATTTTATTATTTGGCCATGAATGAAAGTACTGATGCTACTGATACAGCTCAATTTGCCATTTTTATTAGAGGTATTAATGATGAATATAGTGTAACTGAAGAAATGGCTTCTTTAGTGCCATTAAAAGACACGACAAAATCAATAGATTTATATGAAGCAGTGAAAAAAACATTAACGCGGTTTTCTTTGTCTCTTTCGAATATATCTGGGGTAGTTACGGATGGCGCCCCAGCTATGATCGGTAAAAAAGAGGGGCTTGTAAAATTAATAGAAGACGATACCATTGCTGTCGAAAACTCTCGTTTGATGAAGTACCATTGTATAATACACCAAGAAAATTTATGCGGAAAAGCTTTAAAAATGGGCCATGTTACGCAAATCGTCGTCAAGACTGTAAATTTTATAAGATCCCGGGGATTGAATCATCGCCGATTCAAGGAATTTCTCAAAAATGTTGATGCTGAGTATGGCGATATCGCATACTTTACAGAAGTAAGGTGGCTCAGTCGAGGACAAATTCTAAAAAGATTTTATGACGTACTTAATGAAATAAAATCTTTTATGACATGGAAAGCTAAATCTGTGCCAGAACTTGACGATGCCGAGTGGCTTACAGATTTAGCATTTTTGGTACATTTTACTGCTCCTTTAAATAACTTAAACACGCGCCTTCAAGGCAAAAACCAACTTATCAGTACGATGTTTCAAACAATAAACGCTTTCCAGGTAAAACTTAAATTATGGCAGGCCCAATTAAATGCAAACAACTTTTTGCATTTCAGCACGTTGTCCAAACATATTCCTAAAAATGGGAAAAAATTTGCGTGCTTATAAACTAATAAATTTTAAATGACTTAAACATGAATACTATATATTTTAAGTTTTTTTTTTGCTCGTCAGCTATGGTATCATACTTGTGGCCCAAAACACCATGCCCTTTTCCAATGTGGCCCAGGGAAACAAAAAGGTTGGACACCCCTGGTCTAAACCGTTCGAATTAGTTTTTATTGACATCTTCAATATTTGTTTACAAACAAATTATATTTCAATAAAATATTTCCAGGCATAAACTATAATAGGAACATTTGTTATCAGGGATACGTTATTATTTTTTTATTATACTTCTAATTCGTTGATCCTGGCTCCCAATTATGTATTGCTTTTCAAAAAATTATTCACTTATTGCATCCATCTACTTAGCGCAATTTTTACGTGGCAAATAGCTGTGGAAAAATTTAAAAATTTTGTGCAGATGGTTCCAAAGTAACGTTATAGATATTAATATATAAATTTATGATATTCAAACGACAGAACACTAAATTATATTTAAAGATCACATAAATTAGGTGAACTGCTTTTAATATACATGCACTCAACCGTAGAGAGAATATATACAGGTTGTGTAATGGAACACTTGATATAGCAAGTCCAAAATACATCAGAATTGCAACGTTGCGTACTGTATCCCGCTACGTTTAGCAGTGAAGCATCGCCTGGCAGTATCACAGTTACCTCTCCTCTCTCCTGTCTTTCGTTGTATATTCTCTCTACGACTCAACCATTCACTCTCATGCTTGACACGTGTTTACTTTAAACACCACATTTCAAAAAAGAACCATATTCTAGATCTCCGACAACTCGTTATTCCAAAAACAACTAACTCCGCACACCCCAAAGTTGACTATAAATTCAAATTGACTATTGACCTCAAAATTTTGCCATACTAGAACTATTATTATACAGAGCGGGCAAATTAAATGCTACAAGATCACGCAACTCTATCTGGTCTCTTTACGAAGGAAAAACAACAACATATATTTAACTACGAGGATGGTTTTTGGGAATATAATACTTAAAATGCTCTCAAAACTTCCATCTTTTGCTAATGCCTTATGAAATTGTTTTATACGGCGTAATGTCATAACAAAATTATTTTTAGATTAAATTTTGTTTTTGAATATTTTTTGTTGCTGGTTCTATAGTCTTCCTCTTTAGTGATGCTTGCTTTACATAATGTTTTTTTTGTTCCGGCTGTCCCATTTGCAAAGAAAACACAGTGTTTTCGTACTATAGACAGGCATTAACAAACATAGTGGTAAAGTTTCTTGTTTCTCTGGTTTTATCGGCATGTTTATTGTGCAGTTTACCATAGTTTAGAGAAAATTACTTAAATAAGCAATAGTCAAAATGCTATGGATCGGAGAAATTCCATACTAAACTGCTATTGATAAATGCAATGCAAAGTGAAAATTGCTAAGAGAAATGCAGAAATTGATATTAGAATAAGTTTGTTAAAAAAGTGTACAAGAAAATTTTAATAGTGCTCTACAAATCTAAATTTATTTATACTTTGGTTTCGGAAAACAAAACTCCTGACATTCTCCGAATGTCTGAGGTTTACGACAATTCCTGCCCATCGGTTTGAAGAGATTACTTAAAAAAACTTTTCGGCGTTTCTATGATATGTTCGATAATCTTTTTCGTTCTTGGAAACCACAAAGTAAATCATCGGAAATAATATGGTATATTTCCGCTCTTTATTCATATCTAGAGCAACACTATAATCTAAGAAGGTTATATTGTGGTATTAAAGGAATATTATTAAAAAATATATGTACTGAAAATTAATTACGTTTTAATGTAGGAAATTTAATTCATCTGTCCAAAGCATGACATTTTAATACATGAGTCGTTTTAGCAACCGACATGGCCAAAGTACGAACTAAAGACGACGATTCAATACCATTACAAATTTCGATCGGCCGGAACAATTTCAAAACAATAAAATTAAACTAATTAAACTAATTAATTAATTTTTCAGGATATATACCTTCCCATAGTAAAATACTATTACATGAAAGCCAGTTACAAATTAAATTTATAAATAAAGCTATTAAATATTATTTCTTCTACACCTATATTTTAAATAACATTTGGTACTGCTGTTTAGGAGGCAAGCATTGTTGACAAATTTAAAATATTTGGATGAGAATTATAACAAACGTCAAAATATTATTATTTACGACAGTCCTGAATCGACTTTTGTAGGTTCTAGTATTTGACAGGTAAAAAATTGCTACATCTTAAATTTGACGCCATTTTAATGAAGTGGTGATTTTCCACAAACTCATATGTTATTACCCCCAATAATTTTTAAAATTACTTTTAAAAAGACTTTCTAACCAGCGATTATAAGATTCTAATGTGAAATTTGACAATTATTTTAAATTCAAGCAGGGGTGGAAATTGTAAAACGTAAAAAACGCTAAAATGCAAATGATGATAATAATAATAAATCAATTACAGACACATTATATTTATACATACTTCTGTTTGTTATAATGAGAAATCTGACATAGATGAGATGTAGAGAATAAATATATTATGTATTATTCTTATATTTGTTTAAGGGTATGGCAAATTTAATATGTATTTCATAAAGAATATATTAGGAAAAAATTATATAATATTAATTTAGTTATCTGTTTGAACATGACTCATATTAATCAGCGAAATATCCTATATTACATAAAACAAAGAAGTACAAAGGTTTTAATGAGAACGGAAGATATGAAGCGACATAATACAAATTAACACGTTTATCGCACTTATCTTTTGCATATGTTTAATATGAGTTCATGTGTTCATGTATGTATTCAATTAGTGTCAGCAGCGAGAAACTAACTGGTAAAAATGGAATTTTCCATTGCAACCTACTAAAACGAATTGTAATGAAAGGTTATCCAAGGTTAAAGCAAGTAAAAGTAAACTCACTTTTGCTTTTTATTTTTGCATTCTTTATGTATGTACTTATAATTGTGTCATCCTAAACTTAATGCGGAAGTTGTGTGTTTACTATGTGTATTTAGCGTATTAAATATGTATGTAGCATTTAAAATCTAAATACATTTACAGAGCGATTAGAAAATACTGTTTCATCGCATAAACTGTAAGACGAAAATAGAATGTGACGGATGAAATTAGATTTCGTAAAATGGCGGTTTGATTGACCAAAAGTCGAATTTGATTTGACAAAATGAAATAAATATAAATTCTTTTTACAATAACAAATTTATTTTATCGTTATCGATTTAAACCACGGAAAAAAAATATGGCGTTAATGTTTTAGGAGAGTGCAAGAATTTCAAAAGTGTTGACAAAAAATATTTTTTGTACTCACAAAATTTAGTCTATAAAATACTACTTCCCTGGATTTTCCTCATTAAAAGCTAGGGAAATAGGAGTAATTCCTAAAAATTCTTCCATAAAATTTGTAAGCGCCATCTATTTAACGATCTCTCAAGCAACATTCACATTGACAGTTAATTGTAATCAAACCCAAAAAGTGGTAATTTCACTACAAATATAAGAATAAAAACGTCATATGCAAAAATATAACGTAAACTTAAGGTGAAAGGGGGTGGCCATGTGCGCAAGAGAGATAAAAGTATCGGAAAATTATTCCCGTTTTTATAAACAAATTACAAAACCTATTTCCTTTTTTAAAGTAGTGTATGACTTAAAATGCTATTTCAAAGTGATGCAACATCTTACTTTTTTAATTTTTGTTATGATAGTTGAGATATTTTGTTTAATTTCGGTATTTAGTGTTTTTTTTTAAATTCTAAGAAAGGGCGCATGAAAAGAAAATATTTTTAAATATTATCCAAAAAAGAAAAAAAAAACCTGATGAAAATTACTGCCCGAAACGCAAATAGTAAGTTTCTCTCATGCTTTTTTTTCATGAATTTTTTTTTACAGCGAACGGTCGGTTGTAATTCTGTTATGTTACATTATGCGTGATTATGAGACAGGGAGGTGTGGAAATGTCTATGTAAATGTTTAGTGGATGGATCGTTTCATAATTTTTAAAATTATACAATAATGAAAGTAGCAAATATGGGACAACAGTATGACTTGACACTAATGGAATTAATTTAAATTAATTAATTAAATAAATAGTGAAGGAAATAGGTTATATGATAGAAGTCCAAAAAGGCTATAGTCAGACCAATTACACAGGTCTACAACAAATTGATGTTTTTGAACCAACATCTGTTTTTAAGTAATTTTGACCCCCTAAATATGAAATTGACCTTAGTGTTGACCTATCACCTACCAATTTTTCATAAATCGAAATCTTAGTAAAATTTCATATTTCATAAGAATTTTATTCCTACTTCTCCACATTAACTTGGGCTTGATAAAACAGTTCGTGTAAACTCCCGACAAAAACGGATAATATTTTAAATGTATTGCCAAACAATTTCCTAAGTTGTCTGATGCCAAAATAAAAGAGGAAGTTTTTACAGGTCCCGATATTAAGACTTTATGTAAAAACGAAGACTTTCAGAATTCTACGACGCCTATTGAAAACGAAGCCTGGGGTTTATTTAAAGAAGTTATTGAGAAGTTCTTAGGAAATAACACGGATCCATACTGTGAGAATATAGTCAGCAAAATGTTGGAAAATTTTCGTGTGTTAGGATGCAACATGAGTTTGTTGGTACACTTTCTATTCGCACATTTAGAATTCCAGAAAACCCTGGGGCAGTTAGTGAAACGTAAGAAGAATGTTTCCACCAGGTTATTAAAGAGATCGAAAGGCGTTACCAAGCTCGCTGGAGTGTATCGATGATTGCAGACTACTGTTGGGCGTTACAACATGATAATCCGCACAAAATTCATAGTAGAAATTCCACAAAACGGAGTTTTCTAACAAAAAGGCGAAGATTCCATTGAGTTAAGCACTAAATATATGTAGTTCGTTATATTTGAAGCACTACTGATAATTTTGTTAATTACATAAATGTATTTATATTTTAATGTTTGTATTTATTTTATTTTGTCACTAAATATATGTAGTTCGTTATATTTGAAGCACTACTGATAATTTTGTTAATTACATAAATGTATTTATATTTTAATGTTTGTATTTATTTTATTTTGTGATTTGCAAAAATATTTTAGGTGATACACAAAAATTAATAAAAACATTGGAATCAGCGCATCAAAATTATATGAAACCACTTATCAAAAATAAAACATCTCCTAAAAAGTTTCAATTTGTAGACCTGTGTTATCGGCATTGATAATCCCTCGTTCGTTTCGCACTCGGGTTTTCAAAACTAGTAACTATGGTTATGTTTTATAAGAGTTTATTTTCAAAGCATGTTGTATACTACATTTTTTTGATAGGTGGGTAATTTTTTAATTAATTGACAAAAACACCGTGATATAAGTATAAGGGCGTATCAGAAATCTGACTTATTGTCATGACGTCATCTTCGAAGCAGCAAGTATGGTTTGATTTCATGTTTGGGTATTTATGTAATACGTGTGTTACTTGTAGGTGTGTTTGTAGTGGTAATTTATCAGTTATTGCGATCGACTCTTATTAGTTATTATCATCTAAGAATGCGATGTTGTGCAGTTTTTAGGTGTTCAAATTACAACCGGAAAATTAAGGGAACTAGTATATAGGTACAATATTTTAGTTTCCTGAAAGTTGTGGAATTGGCAAATAAAGTGCAATTTAAAATATAGGAGTGTTCAGTGCTGTCAAATAATTTTAATCCAAATTTGCTGTATTACAATTCGACATGAAGGTTCCTTTTACATTCTTACAGTGCCTGTAATTTTAATTCTTTTTTGATTTTAGCATGCATTTGTCCTATACACCACTAGTTTTGAATTTCGTCTGAAACAGCATTTATTGAATTATGAACCAGAAAATATTCGCAAAGTAAAAAACAATGCCAGTCGACACTTTGTTTACTATCCTCATCGATAAAGACTTTGACGAAAACTACATTTCGAATAAACAACATTGACAAAAGATATCAACAAAAATTAGGGCTCCACAGAACCTGCTAAACTTTGATGGCAAGGGTGTTGGTGGAAAATTGGAAGCAATCAATTGTGTGGTTCCCTTATATTCATGCTCTGCATTTTCTGGGGTTTAAAATTTCGGGCAAGAGCGCCTTTTCAAAAAAAAATATTTTGGAATCATCTTGTTTTCCCATAGTTTCTGGTCTGGAAAAGTTCTTTCGTGTATGTCTTTCGGGATCCACACAACAAATTCACAGAATTCTTTTTTTTGTTAAATGAAGTTGCCCCTGTACCTGGTGATAATAATCGTGTTTTTTTAAACAGGTACGTTACGAGTATAAAAGTATTTAGAATTTTATTTTAAATACCTTTTGTATAAAAAAAAGTTTCAATATTCGTACCGGCAGTAACACTTGTTTTCTTATCGAATAGCGATTTTGTGCAAATATGTCGTAAATTATGCATTCTATATACATTTATCAAGAGTACAAAAGCATTGAGAGCTGACTTTAGAATATTTTTTGTATAATCGAAATTTCAAAATTCGGATCGAAAGTAACACTTTTACTCTTAGCGAGTAGCAATTTTTTTTCGAATATCTCGCAAGGTATGCATTCTATAAAGATTTGGTAAGAGAATAGAAGTACTTATAATAGAATTTTGAATAATTTTTATATATAAAAAAATCTCAAAATTTGGCTTATTTTTCTAAGAAGATAAAACTATTTAAAACAATTTAGAACAATTTTGTATAATATGAAACGCTCATACGTTAAGGAGAAGGTGGCCCACACCTCATTATTACGTTTGGCACTAAGTCGAAGATGGTTTATTCCCTTAGTCGAGTATCTTTTATCCATGTTATTCCTGTCTGTTTTATCACTAGAGAACTAAACTCACAAATGCGAAAACTTTAAATTGATAACTTGTACTGCATCAGGTGCGTGACAATTTTGAATCAAGACATGTGGTCACGACCAATCATCGTGATCTCGCGCGTTCGGGATGGCAATTGTTGAGGGGTGTAAAGGGACGGAAACATTATTAAAATATATTAATATTCATCATAGAAAAACAATAAAAACACTAAAGTACATAAAAATTAACTCTACAACGTCGCCCTTTCTCGAATTTTCTTTTTGTCTGTTTTTTTGGAAGTTATTAAATATATTTCTTTTATAGAATAAAATATAAAAAAAAGTAAAGCGTTGTATCATTTCTAAATACACTTAACTATATATACAATAAATGAAATTCATAATAATAAATAATCTATTTTAGGGTAGGTATTTTACTAATAAATTTAATTAATAATATTTTTTTAATTTAATGCTCGTACAAAAAATATTGTACAAACCACTTGCGTGAAGACATCTTCTACGCATTCGCGCAATTCAAAGCACGCGCTTCCTTCGGTCGCTCGTGCTTTCAAATTACACTTATGCGGGAACATAGTCTTCCCGCACTTGGTTCGTAAATAACTACAGTATTACCTCTAAGAGGAGTATTTTATTCCCAGTTTTTAGTGTAAAAGGAGGCAAATTTAACATTTAAAACAACTTGGTACTTTTTAAAATAACTGGATCTATATTTCTCATTTCATATTAAAAAAATGTTTTCAGTGTGATTATTAGGGATCCGAAAGTCTCAATTAAAGAATTTTATTATGAACGTTTTTCGAAATTCCTACGTTACGAGTATAAAAGTATTTAGAACTACATTTTAAATACCTCTTGTATAAAAAAAAATTCAAAATTCGGGCCGGAAGTAACACTTTTACTCTTATCGAATAGGGATTTTTTGCAAACATGTAGTAAATTATGCATTCTATATAGAGATTTATTAAGAGAATTGAAGTACTTGTAATTTTGAACAATTTTTATATAAAAAAATTCTTAAAATTTGGCTTATTTTTCTAAGAACACAATTTAGAACAAATATGTATAATTTGAAACGCTCATACGTATGAGAAAGTCGTGTGGTGGCCACACCTTATTTTTTGTTTTTAGTTAGATTGTTTGTCAAAGCAAAGCCAGTAAGTCAAGATGACAATTAAAAAGACGCATAATCGAAACGTTGATTTTACAAAAGTGTATTTTGAAAAAAATATTATAAAGTTTCAGTTTATGGTAGTCATAAACACTAGTATTGACGGAAATAAAACTCGAGAAAGAACATCGTCATAATTAAAATATGTCATCGACAATTAGACCAAATATGTTTTACGGTCAAATCATTTCGTACTATAGTAATAAGGCATCATTACTATCCACGACTGCACTAATTATCATTGTTATTAAGAAATGTAACTCCCTGACACTCTGGTGATAAAAAAAATCTCACGACCTCGCTCAATGACTATTTCATTTTGTTTGATAAAATCCCTCGATGTTGATTATTACGTCGTGTCTAGTACATTAAATAATTCTGTTGTTTTCAATCATGCTTCCACAATAAACATTGTAACATGTTTTACCTCAGCCAACATCAGATCGATTCCTCGCGCCAAACTGTTCGCGACTGCGTTACGTTTATAGTATATTTTGTACCCGCAATATTTAAATTTTACCCCGTAAACCTACTTCGCTGTTCGCTGAAAATATCAGACCCACTTTTAATAAAAGATCGGGGAATGTCAGTACGCGCGTTATGTTGTATTGGAAGTCGAAACTGTCAGGCATCCGTGTGTGTTTTGAGTGAAAATTCCCAGTAGAACTAGGCATCAGGGCAATGACAGAAAATAAGGACTGGTGGGCTTTGGTGCCGTCACCAATACGATTTCACGTTCCAGATGATTTGATCGCAATTGATGGCCGAGTAAGATTATTTTACTTCCTTGTACAAATAAAGATTAATATCAGATTTTTTTCCTTTTGTTTTATAACCATGTCGAATTTAAAAAAAGCCTGCATTCTTAAGTTTTGTAACTTATATTTTAATATAAACGCAAATTTCCGTGTATCACTATTTTGAATGTACAAGGCATTGTCTATTTAATATTTATTTATTTCCTAAATGAATATTTGTGTACCATTAGATAAAAAATAATTCTTTGTTCTGTTGCATATCCTCTGTTGATACTAAACACGGCTTTTCTTTTCTACTTCTCGACATAATTCATTTCTTGTACCCAAAGTACAAAAACCTTTCAGTGTAAAGTAATTCGTTTATGTTAATCATTGTGTACGTAAAAACTTAAGAATTCTTACATTTTACATTTTTTCATGTACTCCTCACCATTCCAATTTTCTATCACTATAATCAATTACCACATCCTCAAAACTATTTCATTCACCCTGATTACGAATTCTATATTACAATAAAATAACTCTAGATTCCAAAATGCCCCACGTTCGGCGCCAAAATTGTAGTGTTCGTTATATATTTTTTGCCTCTTAAATACAGTCTTCTTTTTTACTTCTCCACATAATTCCTTTCTCGAATCCAACCACGAACACCTTCCAATGTAAAATAATTCGTTTATGTGAATCATTGTGTACACTTTAAACAAAACAAAACCATCTTTACATTTTAATTTTTTTATTTTTCTCGACACCCATTTTCAATTTTCTAGCACTATAATCAATTACTACATCCCCAAAACTATTTCATTCATTCAAATTACGAACACTATATTACAGTAAATATAACTATAGGTTCCAAAATACCCCGCGTTGGGCGCCAAAATTGTTGTGTTAGTTATATATAATCTTCTTGCATAGGCAACATTTTCACGAATGTAGATATGCAACATGTAGTGGCCACAGAGACTGTCGAAATGCATTTATCAGACCATAGGACCCAGATTATTGTGTTGGGTGGTTTCGATGATGTGTCTGCAGGCGCACGTGATGTCTTGTATACAAGACAAATAAATGAACTTACTTACAACTGGTCTATTTAAAAATGACCTGGCAACACATGCTTGGGACTGTTTCGATGAAATGACGGCAGAACAAGTTTTTGAGAAATTTCATGCAGTATCCTTTTTATTATCTTAGTAAACATTTTCAGATAACCAAGAAAACGTATAAACCTACGAGGAAAGAATAGAACAGGAGAGATAATAAACTGGTGGGGGAATAGGTATTATTTAGACGGAGTTACCACTTTAAGGCATGTCGTTATGGCAATATTGACCAATCATAGTTTATAAAATGAGTATTTTGAATAACTTGTCATATATCTGACACTACATCTGACATGTAACATTCTATGCATTGAGGCGGCCATATTGAGTTACCAAATATTATTATTAAGGAGACTCTTTCCTGTTCTATTCTTTACTCGTAGGTATAAACTATCTTGTCGTGACGGAGCGAACTATTGGAATACTCCCGCATGAAGACAAATGTCTAAGATTTTAGACGCTGTAGGAACAATGGCCCAGGTAACTAAAGATGAAAACATATACAAAGCATACAAAGAATACAAGAAAAACTTCCACGATCAAATAAATAAAGTAAAGCAAAATGCAAATCAAGTATATATAAATGAAGCTGTAACAAACAAAAAGCTATATGGACGGTCATCAACAGGGAAACAAAACTAGAAATAAAGGAAAAGCAGATACAAAACTCTCTGCAGACAAAGTTAATAACTATTTTACAGGCATTGGAAATCAGATACTAACAAACACGAAATCAGATACACAAATACAGAAGTACCTAGAAAATATGAGACTGGATGAAAACGATTCGTTCTATTTTGAAACTATTACAGAAATAGAAGTGTCAAATGTCATCAGAAAAGTGAAAAACAAACAGACCAAGGACGTATATGATGTTACAACAAATATCATTAAAGAGATAGAAAACGGAATAACACCTGCTCTGACAACAGTTTTCAATAAGTGTGTCCGCGAAGGTATCTTTCCAGAATAACTGAAGGTAGTAAGAGTTGTTGCAGTTCATAAAAAAGGAGATCCAAATGATTGCAGTAATTACAGGCCCATCACTATTCTTCCTGCAATTTCCAAAATTTTTGAACGGTTGATAGTAGATCGACTACTAGAATACTTTGATAGAAAAAACTGTATATCTAATGAACAGCATGGATACAGGAAAAACAGGTCTGGAATTCTGGAGGTGATGGAGACTATAATAGACGCCTACGATAATAAAAACACGATGTGAACTGACATTTTGTGACCTCAGTAAGGCATTCGATATGGTAAATCACCAAATTCTACTACAGAAACTATACCATTATGGTATTAGAGGAACAGCACATGATCTAGTTGCATCTTATTTGAGGGAAAAATGCCAGAGAGTGGACTTAAATGGAAAAATGTCCAATACAAAACCAATACATAATGGGGTACCACAAGGATCGCTATTGGGACCAATTTTATTTGTGATAAATGTTAATGATCTCCCAAAAAATATAACACCTAAAACAAGTTGTCTCTATGCTGATGATACATCTTATACGTAGTAACTGGAAAGCCGATTGACGAAATTGAAAAAGGAATATTTTAAACAAGAAAGAATACTGACCTTGCCAAAATTGACCGAGGCTGCCGCGTGGTTTACATCCAATAAACTTATTTTCAACGAATTAAAATATATTCAGTTACCATTCAATTGTAACCGTAAGAATAGGATATCCCTGTATACTCAGTTGACATGGCGGTCTCACAATGATAAACTCCATACGATGTTAAGAACTATCACAAATAATGATACAGCAATAATGGCATGCCATTCACTTTTTCATTCCTGTATCAGCTATGGAGCGAATTGGCACATGCGGTAGAAATATTAATTTTACAAAAAAAATCTATTCCTTTACTATAACGGGTCGATCACATGACATCTTGCAAACCTCTCTTTTTTTATCAGAAACAAGATTATGTGGTTGCCATCAGCATATATCTATAGACAGTTTCTTCGTGCTAAACTGGAGCTACGCACTTTATATATAAAAGGATATGTGACGAGATTGTGATTAAGACCTCAATTACTGATGATACTTCCAAATCACAGATGGCTTACCACAACATAGACATTTAGAGCTACTTAATAAACAACCGAACACCTGGATTGAAAAACCAATGCCACAATTTAAAACATCCATTAAGAAGTATACTTATTTACTTATTATAAAACAACTTTTACTCGTAAAAATGACTTTACAATCTGATAAAATATACGCTAGTCATTTAAAAACTATTAATTCAAACTAATTTCATATACCAAAGATGAAAAATACACATTATCGGTATATTTAAATATATTTTCTACTCCCGTGTTTAGCAACGGCACTTTAGTCACGGGAGGAAGTTTCTAACTACGAAAATCATGTAAAATTTAATCAAGATGGTTGACACTTGTCATCAATCTGTCAAAATAATCCGCCATGGTGTAGGTAATTTTGATTATTTGTGGTCGTAGAAAACGTATAGTACCGAAACTCGTTTTATGAACTTGTTAGTCACTTAGAAACTCGTTACTAAAATGGCGTTTATAAAACTTGATACATAATATACTATTTGATATTTCTTAAATAATACTATACCGGAAGATTAGGGAGGGATCCTCAATATTCGGGAAAATCTTCGTGTAGTAAATATTAATACAAAAGACAAATATCAGCGGTTATTGAGATAGCAATGAAATTGTTCTTACCGGAGTTTATTACTTATTACTGCATAAACTGTGCATGACTAACTCAGATTAAAATGTGAAATAGTAACAGTTTACCCAATAATAAGCAATATGTCAACTAAAGACAGCTTCTTTTCAATCTCAATAACCGTTGATATTACACGATATGTTTATTAGTCTTTTTTTATTCTAAATCCCAGAAAACCCTAATACCTATATTCGTGATTTCTTTCTAATCACCCTGTATATCACATAGAAATACTGGATCACATTTTACTAAAATTGAATTAGAAAGATGTTCTTATTCTCTTTGTAGAAATTCAATAGTAAAGGATCTTGTGGTACTCCAGAAGTAAATAAATTACATCAATCGTAAACGATATTACATCCAATAGTTCCAATGAACTTTTCAATTTTTAGACTTGTTTCTTAGCTATTTCGTATTTTAAAAATTTTATTAAACAATTTAAAATCCGTATAATTCTACAGTCATTCATAATTTATACTATAAACGAACGCTATGATGTAGTGATGAAAGTTATTGATTAAACAACAGCTTGTTTGATCGAACATTTATACTCAATGTCTTATTGAAATGTTGGTCTAGAAGTTAAGGGTAATAAAACAGCGTGAATGTAAATCACATAATAAGCTTTACAAATCGCCAAATCATTATCCATAAATGAGGACGATAGCAATATTAACTTATTTTACGACACAAGAAATAACAATTTAAATTTCTCGTAACTAACAGGTTTTTATTGTCCTACACATAATTAAGTTATTCTCTTTTTTTCCTCATATTCAATGGGATTTTTTTTCTGATAAACCATCAATGTTCATTTTAAACAAAACATCCAGTACTACTAAAGATGACAACATAGTTGTCGAAATACGTATTTAGTTTTCTGTGCTTTAGTGTGGTAAAGGTGATTTTGTTTGGTATCAGGCCATAGACTCCAAGTTTAGTTTCTCAATGTTCATTTTATTCTATAATTAAAATGAATGTATGCATATACAATTGCTCGAATAAAGTGTCTAAGTTGCTGTATAGTATTGATCTATAACGAGATACCACAACAAATAATATACCTAATGACGATGACGTTTCAATTGTTTAATGTATTTTTTAAAATAATATGACCTTCTTGGATAATTTTATAACAATCAGGATGAAACGCTAAATATACTTAAAGCAGTAGAACGTTTAAAATAATGATGATGTAAAACAAGAAGAATCAACTGTGTCATCCATCCTAAATCATTCTAAATGTTGTAAACACGATTCTAAATATTCATTATTATATAATATATGCTTTATTATAATTATATATCTGCTAGGAAAGCTATTTATCACGTTTATGTTGTTATTCCTATAAACGTGACGGCGCATAAAAAGAAAATTACATTAATTCATAGATTTTTTCGAATGTGTGCAAAGAATGGTGCTTTTCTTTGTTAATTTTTACGCGATGAAGACGTATATCAGGTTAGAAAGTGCTAGCTTTTAATGTCTATATGTCTCTATTGCACAGAGAAAAAAAAATAACGCAAAATTGTATAATATTACGTTACACAAACGTAACTGAAATGACCTCAGTGAACATGGATTTCTCTAGATCAAGTAAATGTTCAATTGGTAATTTACGCCCTCTGAGATATTGAAAGTGCGAAAATTGAATTCGGCAAAGGATTTGGAAAAGATTACTACTTCGTAAAACAAAAACGAAATTTCAGTTACAACAGAATACCCCGAATATAAAGCAAAGGTACATTATGTTATGTGTATACGCAAAATACGCACTGATATGCATGCACCTGTTCAATATTTTTAGATTAAGATTTATGTATTCAAATATTTATAGTAATTTTCTGCAGTTACTTTGGAATATTTATATTAAAATATTACAACAATGTTTGCATTTTGGTCAAGGAAGTTGGTTAGTTATGTACAAGTACATGATATCTAAAAATAATACCAGAGATTTACTTAATATTTTAATAGTTTTTCATATTTACACAGAGAACTGAAGAATATATTGCTAAATAATAACACAAAAAATAAAGTATAGTTTCTAATGTACAACAACTTTAAAAATATTTATACGTTCCTTAATCGGTTAAAATTAGCTACTGCAGTCAGTAGTAATTGTTTGACGTCGGCCATTTTAAAATTTTTATTATTCGCGGCAACATAATTTTTTATTTCGGCCCATACCAATTCAATGGGATTTAGTTCACAATGGTACGGTGGTAATCTCAACACGTGTTTGTTCTTTGCGGTTGACTATCTTATGGTAGTCGCCAGTTCTTTTATTTTGCAAACTAACAATCCACCCTCAATAAACCCATCTTCATGTACACAATTAAGTCTTTTGCCTTTTCCTGTTGGATCTTTCAAATCTATCGGGACATCATCTATAAATGCTTGCCTGCGGTTATGTACATTAACATCAACCCAAACTTTTGAATGTGTGTGTCCTTCATTTAACCATGTCTGATCTAAGTAAAATATCTTTTTTTGTTGGGCTCTATATGATTTAATAGCTGTTAAATATTTATATCACCAAGTACTTATCTCAATACGTTCTATTAATAAACCTTCCTGCGTCACTTCATGTACCTATATATAATAATTATAATATGAAGGGGTCAATGCAAGAAGTGCCTTAGTCACAAATTAACAAATGCGAGATATTTATGCATGAAAGTTTATATTGGAGTATGAAACATTACTCAAACTGTTTTACTCAAAATGTTTCTGGTGTTATATTCTATGTAAAAAGTGGCTTCTAGTTTCACGATTAAACATAAAATAAAATTTTGTTATTACCTAAAAAAGAATATCATAATTTTGGACTTAGGCACTTTTTGTGTTGAAATTTTTTATTTTGTCGAAAAATAAAAATATATTTGAAAGCACAAATTGCTTATATTGAAATTAAAGTTATTCTGTAAACCCGTAAAGAAATACACAATGATTGAACAAAACTTAAGAACATTTCTTTACTATTCATAAACGGCGTCTTCACCATCATTATTTTGTTGTATTACACAACTTTCATTTTCAGACAAGGTTTGAGCAAAGAATTCAGTGTCCAAGGATACAACGTGCTTTATCAGAAGCATTACGTTGTCAAATTTTGGCTGCTTAATTTTTAGGTATTCATTCTCATAGGCCAGCGTGGGTTCGCCGCGAAGTTTGCGGCTCTGATCAACTTTGTAAAGTTTTATTATTTCATACAGCGAAAGTAGGACGCACTGAGCTGGGGTTGCTCATTACGTGAAAATTTGACGCGTCTAGCTTTTGAAATTCCCGGCACAGTTCCTTTTATGTGGGAGTCTAACCATAATTTATAATGTTTCACTTTTATTATACGATCGCCTTCCTTCAGACTGCCATTTGATCTCAGCGAATGTTCTACAAATATCACATCTAATGGGTTGTTCTTCTTACAGTTTTTTATGAGATTAACATAAAATTCCGGGTTGTCAACCTTGTCGTACTTCAGTCTTTGTTTTTCAATCACAGCAAAATCTCGATCGACTGGCATCATGCTGTGACCTGGTAGTGGGTAAAATACTTCTATGATTCCCAAAATATTATTGGCACATTATAGCTGATCCAAAAAAACAAACAAAAAGTTTTTTTTTTGACTGAAGCAGTTGTCACAAAAAAGATGTAAAATACGTTGTTGCTCTGGCTTTTGGTTTTGTGCGATATAATCTTGCAGGCAAGTTATTACTTCGTTGGGTCCCTTTTGAGCAAAGGGTTCTGCATACATGTACATACTGGCTCTTCCTGTTGTTAAGCAATGTATTCCCAAATTGTGAATCCACAACTGACGCAAATAATATTCGTCCGCAATATTTGTCACAGGAACAGGCAAATTTTTTTGGTAATCGAAGCAAATTGATAAGATGGTGGGATACTAAGCTTTTGTTTCTTCCGAAATTTTCTTTTGAAACCATTCAGCTTTTCTGAGGTGTAGCTCCCTTCCTGCCTTGACGGTTTGTGTAGATGCTTCATCATGTGTCACTTCAGCTTGTTGTAGACGCGTCAGAAATAAAGTACATTCTTTACAGATGTCTTTTCTTGGGAATCCAAGCGATATGTTGTATTCTTCTGTAAAAATTTTTCTAAACATCTCATATGACACTTGTTTATCTGGATTATTTTCTAAAAAATGGTGATGAAGCTTTGCGACTGATAAATGGGAATCCAGGTACTTGCGAAGTTTATTAGCAGATCTGCTACAATGAGACTCTCGAACGGGAAGTTCTTCTAAAAATCTTCTAACCGCGACCAAAGTATCTGTTTTTGTTCTATTTAGCCTGGAATGATGAAGACCTCTAGAATCCTTAGGTTCTGTATTGTTTTTTTGAATCTTTCGACGCAGCCTAGAGCGTTTTATTCCATACCCTCTTAAAAAGCCGACTGACACAGTGTTACCAGTTTTCCGTCAATCTTTACTTGATATACAAAACTTTGACTTCTACCTCGTGGATTGATCGTTTTTACATTTGACAGTTTGTTATTCGCCTTCTTTGGTGCTTTCGAGAAAACGACTCCTTACTTTGTATTGTTCTTTTCCATGTGTCCTTGTGAATCTTTCTCTTCTTGCCCTTCTTTAGTTCTGGTTGCTGAGGTTCATTTCTGTTGACTTGATACACAACGTTCTGATAATCGGTATGTATATTGCTTTGTGTTGAGGATCCAGGGACATCTATACTTTCCACACCATGTACCATTGTGGCAAAAGAACTCCCAGTTTACACTCACTGCTTGAAGCCGAATAATCCGACCATTCAGTATCATCTAAAATAAACAGATCAGAATTAAAAAATTTAAGGTTAATATGCAGTCAATGGCGTAGAAGTACATAACATTACCTGCCAGTGTAATGTTTTTAGTAACAATGAGCGTATGTAGATTGTAGAATAACTATTTCACACGTAACTTTGTTATTTGTTAAATTAAATTGGACTAAGACACATGTTGCACTGCATCTGTCAAATTGGTGACTTAGGCACTTCCTGAATTGAAACCAAGGTAAACTTCCATCGGAGAAAATGTAAACTCAGGCGCTTCTGCACAAATTTCTGCCAAATTGAACATACCATCTGAAAGCTTATGAAAAGCGCCACTAGGTGGCGGTACAAACATGATTTCAACTACAATGTGACTTAGGTACTTTTTGCATTGAGCCCTTCATATATTTTATAATCTATTCGTCTTAAAAATAAATATATTTTACTTGAGTTATATTGGAATGGTTTAGAATTTCGGTAAGAATTTTATTAAGTGTTGGACTTTCATTGTTATAAAAAAGAAAGCTGCGTATTACTTGTCTTACAGCATTTTTTGCATTTTCGTCAAAGTTGTTGACTAATGAGCGTCTACCAGAGCTTTGCTTGGGCTGAGTAAGCGCTCCTTTGGACTTATATATTGTTGCGTTTTCGGGGTCGAAATAAACAACTCGTGCAAATGTTTTGGAACAGCCTGTATATTTACACACTTAAAACTAATCACAATATAAAATAAAATAAATGTATCGCACTTAAAACTACTACAAATAAATTAACACACGTATTTATTTCTATCACTACTATTTATGTCAGTAATATTTATGTATTTTGTGAACTATAATAAAACTCCAGTACTCGTATTATTTATGTTTTTTTTAACTGTTCAGTAAATATCGCGCGCGACTACTATTGAATGAATCAATTCCTTAACTCACCGGTGGTATTTATATCTGTAGACAAAGGGTCTAGAGATATACCAGCAAATGCTGGCTCTCTTCTACCATATTCCAGACTTTCTGTCGCTGACGTAGTACATGAGTGCAGTTGATTTACGACTTGGTTACCGGTACGTTTTTTTTGTCGTCGCCCGGAGGTCTGCTTCTTTTGTGGGCTGGTTTCGCTACAATATCTTTGCAACACCTGCAATAATAGAATATGGGTAACTTCTGAAACATAACACATATTAAACTAAGAAAATACAATATTACCTGTTGTGGACACTATATGCAATACTATTTCTCTTGTCCTTTTTTTTATAGTTTCAATTCTCAGCTTCTTATAAGTATTGAGAAGTACTTGCTTTTCAATAATGGACAAGTAACCAAAACGGCTGCGTTTCCTCGGTGGAGAAATAGGTAGGTTTCTACTTGTACTTGGCATTGGATCCATGATATATTACGGTAGATACTAAATAAACGGTCTAAGAGTTCTAAAAAGAAATATTTTTGTTGTATAAATACAAGAACAGAGAAAACGAAGTAGACAAAAGCGTGGAAAATATACATCATGCAATTGTCAAATGACTAGAAATGACTGTCAATTAAATTAAGTGAGTGTTATTTTGGCACGAAAAGAACCTATCAAATTGCGCACTTTTAGCGCTAAAATTTAAAGATGGTCCGTGTAAGTAAAAAACAGAGTATAGGCAGAGTTAGCTATAATTATTGACGTAACTTATCATAACGTTATGAGTAGTTAAGTATAATGGAAATTTGGTGAGAAATGTCATTGTTGCAAATGCTGAATTGGCTCAAAAGTTCAATTAAATTCACAAAGTGAAAAGTCATTATGTAACATGAAATAATGTACCTATTATTTTTCAAATTAAACGCTTGTATGTACTTATTTGTCGAAATATACTTGCTTATACTATACATTACTTAAATTGAAGAAAATAAATATTGCTGTTGCTAAGAGCAAATTACACACATTAAATTACGCATGTTTTATTGTTTGTGTATTGCTTTATAATTTATTTAGCAAGTAATTGTTGTTCTTTAATAAATGCTTTATGTGTACATAACTTACTGGCTAATTAATTCTGCGCGTGTCACATAATATGACTTTCAGAATTTCTCTACATACCTATCTGCACCTCTTGTTATATTATTGCAAGAACGACTTGCTATATAATTAAAAAAATAGACACATTCTGCAGTGATATGAAAAATGCACCGTACATACCCGATATTGTAAATTCAAGTTTGTAATATTTATTATACGTGTTATTTAGGATATGAACAATAACTTAAGTGAGATTATGCCATAGTCAAAATAGCGTCATTTTGGATACTTAACACGTGACTATATTGCATGTAAACAAGGAAAATTTACCTCTAACATAACATAGTGAAATAGAAAACAGTGCTACAAGCCTTTTAAATGTGATCCGATCAAAACTACGCATGCGCTGCAAATTATAATTCTATTTTAACTCTGTTTGTTTATCGCATAGATGCATTATTATAGAAATTTGATTAAAGTTTGTAAATCATCAAACAAGCATAAATAGTTTAAAAATCGACAAACTACTTGGCATTAGACATTTTGCTTTTAACGTAAGCGTAGAATAGACCACAAATCACTATACTAGAAGATAGTATAACTTAATAGTAAAAAGTTTAGACAATGTTTAGCGCCGCCTGCCAACTGCAGGCAGTACTAAAATGGATCAAACCGATGAACCGGGAAATTTAAATATTATATATTTCTATTCCATTTTGTATTTACCTTAATAGTGTTTATTCTCCACTTTAAATTTTCGGAAGTAAAATAGTAGATATATTTTAAAGAAAAATAAACTACACTTATTGCTATAGTAACTTAGTAATAAATTAGAAACATATCTTTTTAGTAGGTAACGCTTTATTTTTATATGAAAATTTATTTCTATTTCAAAATATTAAGGAGAAAGCATTCTAAATTATTCTTACATTTGAACTTATTTATTCCTTAAATGGAAATCGTCGATCTTCTCTTATGTCATTGAATAAATTAGGATCTCATGTAGCTTCCTACCACTCATGAAAACGAATTGATGTTGGATGTGGAAAACTTTTACATTATGGTCACAATTTGACACATAACATTTTCTTGTCGGCATATATACTAGGAAGTCTAGAAAAAAGTGCTAATAAATAAATAAATTACTCGAATTATGCAGAATAAATACTTACGTACATGCAATTTTAAGAAATAAGTTAATATTTTATAACTCTGATTAATAATTAGCATATATATATATAAATATTAATTAAGAACTGTCAACAGAAATATTTGAAAACTATACCACATGTAGGTAATTGCCATAGTTACCAAACACAGTCAACACCCTACAAGCAGCTAAGCCCTGAAGTACACATGTGATCCTAAAATTTCGTCAACACATGCGCCACCTACCAACTGCAGGCAGAAGTAAAACGATGTCTACGCAATCTCAATTTAACATTTCCCCCCCTGGAATAGACTAGATTATAGATTCATCTCTCTTAGTTTGGGATGAAAAATGACAACACATTTTAGATATGCGAGGATATTGAAATCTAGTTAGCCTTGACCGGTTCCGTGGATAAAGAAAATATTGCGATACCATAGCAACGAAACATAACCTATTCGAAGTGTCAGTGTAAAGTCCGAAGTGTCGACCGAATTTGTGAAAATCTAAAAATTGGTGTATCGAGCCATCATCAAGTACCTGAAGTATTTGAAGGGGTTAAGAGGTAAGCAGATTTACGAGGATATGCTTAATACCCTTGGCGATCAATGTTCATCGTATGCGACCGTGAAAATTTGGATTGCAAGCTTCAAAAGGGGTAAATTTTCCATTGAAGATGAACAGCGATCGGGGAGGCCTGTTTCTGTGTCCGTCCCCGAAAATGTTGATGCAGTTCATGACAGACCGTCGAACTGGGCTGAAACGAATATTTGAGGCACTGAATATTTTATATGAACGCGCCCATCATATAGTTTACGTCGATTTGGACATGAGAAGAATTTCTGCGAAATGGATCCCTATAAATGTCTTGTCTGTTGACCAGAAGCATGCGCAAGGGTGGAAGCATCGCGTTCGATCTGTGCTCGGTTTGAAAAAGATGCAGACTTCTTAAGCCGTATTGTTAGTATGGACAGGGCCGGCGCTAGGCACGTGCAAACGGTGCCCCGCACGCGGCCCCGCGCTTTTACCGGCCCCGCGTTCGGTCTGGTCCGGTCCTGTTTTAATTTTTGATTCGACAAAAAAAACTTAGACTTATTATACTGGTGGACATAGAGCTCATAAAATTTTCATTGTAGGCCGAAAATACTTTTATGCAAAAAAAACCGATACAGTCATTGAGGACTGCCGTTAGAAGTGAAAACTTAAAAGTATAAAATAACAGTGATTTCTTTGTTTATTTTGGATATTCATATTAATAGTAGTATTAAAAATTAAAATTTCATAATTTGTAAACTAAATTATTAACATTAATCTGGTTTTCATATTTATCAGCACTCCAAGCAACAATTATAATCATTTTTATATGGTTTATTTAAAGTACTCATTTTATGCGAATAAGTATTTTGTATCGGCATTTTCAACAGTGATATATAGAAACATGGTAAACGAATGTTGAATGCATTCGGTACAGCGCATATGTTTATCCTTTTTATAAGTATTTATTTAAAGTGGATACACTTTTTCTTAGCCAATAAATACTCGACCGCACTGTCTGTTCTGCAGCTGCACTGCAACAAAGCTAGTCAGCTAATGCACAGCGTTACCAGCAGTCTAAAACAAAACGTACAACGCGCCTGCTCAAAATGTACAAATTAATTGCTTTTTGTACAGCAATATAGAGAACGAGAGAATTCGCAAGAGCGGCTAGTAGGTCTATCTTTTTTGTCAATAGAAAAAGAAATTGCTCATGATCTTGACTACACAAAAATAGTAGATACATTTGCCTCTGCAAAATCAAGAAAAACATATATTACTTAGTCTTCTTTTTATTTTTAGAATTTTATCTTTTTTCTAGGTTTTTTAGAGTTTTGTTCTATTTTTATAGTTTTTAGTTTTATTGTTATTGCTTTTTTTGTAGAGAAAATACATTTTATTTAATTATATTTTCTAAAAAGAGGTCTGTTTTTACAACCTACTTTCCAATTTGGCAGATTGTATACCCCTAATTCCAGCCTCGCGCCTCTCATTTGCACGTGGCCCAAAATAAACTAGCGCCGGCCCTGAGTATGGATGAAACTTGTGTACATTTCTACGACCCAGAAACAAAGCAGAAATCGATGAAATGGAGATACTCTGGTTCTCCAAGGTCTAAGAAGTTTCGTGTTAAAAAATCTGCTGGAAAAGTTCTTGCTTCAGTTTTTTGCGATTGCCATCGAGTAGTAATAATTGATTTTTGGGATAAGGGTAGAACAATAAATGGGATATACTATTCGACGTTGCTGACCACTCTACGAGGAAGAATTATGGAGAAAATACGCGGAAAGACACCTCCCGTTATGTCGCTATAAAGGGGAAGAGTAGCCCTCAGGTGGATGCCACGACTTTTTTGGGGGTAAGGGTTGACTGCAACTGCAGTTGGACTCAACATATAGGGGAATTATCCAAAAGATTAGCTTCATTGTGCTACCTGTTTAATAGATTGGTGGGAGAGTTGAATCCCTCTTTGATTAAAATGTTTTACTTCTCAAATGTCCACTCACTCATTTCTTATTGTACGATTGCTTGGGGAGTTTCGGGTGATATGATAAGAGTTTTTAGAATACAAAAACGAGTGATCAGAATTATGAGTGGTGTCAATCGACGAACACGCTATAGGGATATATTCATAAGGATGCACATAATGACGCTGCCCTGCACTTACATATTTCACCTATTGTTATATGCAAAGAAAAATGAAAACAAGTATACTAAATTGAGCAGCTTTCATGCATATAGCACACTTAATAATCTATTATTAGAGATACCAAGGCCAGTGGCGGCTCGGGGTGGTTCACATAGGGAGTGCATAATTTCAAAATTAAAAAATGAGGTGTGGCCACCACACGACTTTCTTATACGTATGAAAGTGTTACTTCCGGTCCGAATTTTGAAATTTCATTTATACAAAAAATATTCCAAATCCAACTCTAAATACTTTTGTACTCTTCATAAATATATATAGAATGCATAATTTACGACATATTTTGCAAAAAATCGTTATTCGGTAAGAGTAAAAGTGTTACTTCCGGTCCGAATTTTGAAATTTTTTTTATACAAAAGATATTTAAAAATACGTTATAAATACTTTTATACTGATAATTTACCTGCCTAGAAAGCATGACTTGCGTGATATTCGCAAAAAACTGATTTTTGATAAGAGTAAAAGACCTACTTCTGGTCGGAATTTCGAAAAACTTTATTAATACAATTTTTCTCAAATTTAATTTTGAGTACATTTGAATTCCTTATAAATTTGTTTAAACTTAGTAATTGACGAAATATTTGCAAAATTCGATTTTTTCACTGAAGTAAACTACTACTTCCGGTCTGCCGATTTTGCTCAAAATCTAATCAGTTCTCAAGAGGAAGATTATATTCGTAAATACAAAATTTGAAATTGATATCTGTAGCGGTTTGATCGCTATCGTGGTCACACACACACACACACACAGAGAGAGAGAGAGAGAGAGAGAGAGAGAGAGACATTTTTTAAAAACCACTTTTTTGGTATCAGGGGACCTCAAAACGTGGACATCTGCAAAAATCTCGAGGTCGAAAATTTTCATCATCACAATACTTGCTTATACTACGTATAAGAAAGTAAAAGTATAATACAAGAACGCTTACCCAATCTTTATAAGTTTCACCGACATACTGTTCCAGGCAGGTACTGTTCATTGTACAGTTTGTTTTGAGGGAATAATAAATATAACACTACAGTTTGATTACATCTGACGATAAACGAAGTCCATTTTGCGTGTCTTTGACTTGCAGAACAGTTCTATCACTTTTTCATTAAAATTTGGGAAATCATTTATAAATTCAATTAAAAACCGGTGCTGCTTCGATGTGATCTCTGAGCGATTTATCTAATTCTGCCGTAAAATTTATCAATTCCCGAAAAATGCCCTTGGTATTCGACGTTTGCCGTTCATCATGACCCCGAAGTGCCAGTTCAAACGCGCCACAAAATCTAATGCAATTTATTATTAAATTTAACACATGCCTATTTTTTGTTACCTGTTCATTGTGTTGTTGAACTGCTTTTCTATATGATGATCTAAAACATTCTGAATGTTATTTTTTCCTAACATTCTTAGACTAAATATATTTTTCAAATGCCCTTCGGAATTTTCATGTTTCGTAATTTTAGCACTAAGATGAATTAAGTCTTTTATTCCGTTCTTTGACCAAGACGGTTCACCACCAAACAAAAGACACGGAAAACAAAACAAAGTATTTTAAATTTCACACCCACAAATCCAGTCATTTTTCTGATAAATATTCATTTTGAATTTTCTTATAACGTCTTTTCCTTTAACAGATTGTTTATTTCCTAAACATAATTGAGGCATCGGCCGTTTAAGATTTTTATTGCGATTTTTTCATCATACGTTAACCGCGAAAACGTGTTATTATGCATCGCAGACACGAAATTCATCTTACAACAGCGTTGAGCCGACGGGAATCTTGCTCACATGCTATGTATTATACGATATGGAACTAGAACAAAATACAGTTCTCCCCACCTTCAATGTAATGTTTAATGGCTTAACGCAGCAACAGTAGCGCTTGCACATGGGTATGTTTCTCTCGGTGGAAGGGGTCTTTACATCCGTGCGCTGTTAGTCTTAGTCGTCATTATATCTATGACTACAATCGGTGCATGTAGGTTGTTTCGCGTGCCGTACACGCCACGTTCCTGTTCAATAACAATGAATACGTAATAAATAAATACTTTCACAGTTAGTCGCCGCTTGGTTTGTTTTGTTTCAAAATTCCAGGGGGTGCAATTGCTCACTTGCTCTCATTAAAGAGCCGCCACTGACCAAGGCACAAATGCGCTTTCAGTGAGAAAAGTCCGATGTACGTGTCTATAAGAGTCTACAATAAATTACCACATAAATATAAAGTGATGCCATACAGAAGGTTTAGAAGTGATAAAAAAAACTTCTGCTTTTAAAAGGTTACTACTCTTTGGATGAGTACCTCAATGACTCCTCCATGTAATCAAACTTGTAATTCTAGTATAATACTGTATAATTGATATACTGACGCAGCCCATACCGAAAGGTTACCGGGACAAAATGTTTGTATCATTTAATATGTATATTTATATTTATTGTATAAATTATATGCTGTTTTGATGTATATATTATCCCATAAAGAAGGTCATCGGTACAAAGAAAGTATTATTGTTGTCGATGTTATCATTATTTTTTATGCCTTTACGCTGTTAGTTGCTTATGTTTAAATTTGTGTTTGTATTATTTAATTTTTATGTTTATGGTCACATGAACTAATAAATATTATTATTATTATTGATAAAATATTTTGAGTTTTAAATTTTGTTTGCTTCTATAGTAGGCTAAGAATTTTTAATACATCCTCGTATGGTTTGATGAAACAAAATGCTTGAAGTATGTCAGCGTTCATTATAGTTATTTACGAACCAAGTGCGTGAAATCATATTTCGCGAATGAGTGACCAGTTTAAAGCGCGAGCCGAAAGGCGAGCGCTTTATGGACACGAATTCGCAAAATGTTTCACGCACGAAGTTTGTACAATATTTTTTGTACGAGAACTATAATAATAATACATATTGTTAAATACGTTATCGTTTATGACACACTACTAATCTCTTGATATTAATTAAAAAAAATTGAATTGGCAGTATTGATTATTTGAAGTGACATTTAATTTAAAATTATCAAATTCAAAAAATTCTATTTCATTTCCTTTTATTTTCATAGAAAAACAACGAACTGGGTAGCATATTATTAAGGTTAGGAATTTATGATTTTAAAATGTCACTAAATTAATCAAGTTCTAGGAAGTACCAACTTTACTTTTACGCACTCGTGTTTAAAGTGACTTTTTACGCACGCAAATCGAATTGTGAAATGACAGGTTTTGATAAGCGAGTACAAAAAATTATTTAGAAATGTTCGAATCAAACGACATATTTAACCAACATATTCACTTTTTGGCAAATTTTTAATTCACGAATTTATTTGAGACTAATTAGATATCAATGTCAAATTAATGTATAATATAAATTGTACAGGGATTTTGTGTGATTCGTGGACAAGTTTAATTTACGTGTATTATATCTTCAAACAAATTGTTTGTCACATTTAATTTAACGAACAAATTGTTTTGTAGGCCTATGAGCGTACAAAATTTAAATAAACGGTAAACACGTAAGAGGAATATTACGCATGTTTTAGGCTTAACATTCGGTGATTTTCCTTTTGTAACACTTCTTATTCAACTTAACAGGAACTGACGAATAAAGAATGAGTAATAGTACGACTTTGACGTCACGTACAGTAGCAGAAAACCAGTTACATACATATGACGAAGCCGTTAGCCATGACCTAGGTCTTATTTACACGTTGAACGAACACTGGTTTTCTTAACCTCCACTCATAAATACGTTACATCATATGTTCATTTCAGAAAATAAAAAGGAAAAATTAACAAAAGCAACGGGGAAAGGAAACTATAATGTATTCACGTTTGAATATAGAAGTGTTTAGTTATTTGTAGATGTAAAATTTAGACAAATAATAAAAAACAACTTAAGCTGTAACGATACAATTTATTATAAAACAGGAGAAAGGTGCTTTGTCTAATATACTTTTAGTTCATAGATATTTATAAATTTGTTTCCATTGATTCTGTATTTAAGATCAGCAACGTATTGTTTCTTGTTTCAATTAAATAATGAATTTAAAACGATCATAAAACGATACGAGAATACTGAATGCAACCTTTATATTATACATTTTAACAATATAAAACCAATATACAGGTTGATTTACGTAGTACGTTCATTAGAAATTATTCGATTTTGGGGTATATCATCAATATGGATTTTGACAGCTGGCCATTTGTCTACTGCTGCACGTCTAAATAAAATACATGCAGAACGACAACACTTTCAGGAATATCGGAAATTGACGCCATCTTTGTTTTACCTATTATAAGGAAGTATTGTGATATTTTCCACCTCGAGATTTTTGCAGATGGCGAAGGTTTGAAGTAGTGAAATCGGTAGATCGGAAGAAGTAGTTTGCTTCAGTGAAAAAGTCAAATTTTACATTATTTCATTAATCTTATCAACTACTAAATTTAGATACATTTCTAAAGAACACAATAGTATTAAAAAGTGAGTTTTAGAAAAAGTTCGGCATTCCTACCGGAAGTAGGTGTTTTAGTCTTATCGAAAAGAGATTCTTGGCGAATATCTTACAAGTTACACTTTCTAGGCAGTTATATGAATACAAAAGTATTTAAAGCTTGATTATGAATAATATTTGTTTAATTTGTTGAATATGGACCGGAAGTAGCACTTTTACACGTGTCTAATACCAGGGTTTTTTCAAATATGTCCCATATGCATCTTACACAGATTGATTTAAAGTATAAAAGATTTAGATCTAGATTCTTTTCAAATCGAGAGACCCCAAACACCATACTTTGCTGTCATACATCACTTTTTGACATACATCACTTTTTTGCAAAACGTTAATGCTGCAGAGGTCCATTAGAAATAAATATATGAATTTTTTTCATTTATAAACATTTACCCATACTTTTTGTCAGAATTTTTGACATATATCACTTGTTTGCAAAAAGTCAACGCTGAAGAGGTCCATTAAAAATATATATATGATTTTTTTTCTTTTATAAACATTTAACCATACTTTTCTGTCAGAGTTTTTGACATAAATCACTTTTTTGCAAAAATTCAACGCTGCAGAGGTCCATTAGAGATAGATATGTGATTGTTTTCATTAGTAAATATTTACCATACTTTTTGTGTCAAAGTTTTGGACATACATCACTTTTTTGCAAAAACTCAACGCTGCAAAGGTCCATTAGAGATAAATATATGATTGTTTTTATTAATAAACATTTAACCATACTTTTTTGTCAAAGTTTTTGACATACATCACTTTTTTGCACAATGTCAACACTGGAGAGGTCCATTAGAAATAAATATATGATTTTTTTAATTTATAAACACTTAACCATACTTTTTTGTCAAAGTTTTTGACATACATCACTTTTTTGCAAAATGTCAACACTGCAGAGGTCCATTATAAATAAATATATGATTTTTTTTCATTTATAAACATTTAACTATACTTTTTTGTCAAAGTTTTTGACATACATCATTCTTTTGCAAAAAGTCAACGCTACAGAGGTCCATTAGAGATAAATATATGATTGTTTTCATTAATAAATATTTAACCATACTTTTTTGGCAAAGTTTTTGACATACATCACTTTTTTGCAAAAAGTCAACGCTGCAGAGGTCCATTAAAAATAAATATATGATTTTTTTTCTTTTATAACTATAAATACTTTTATAAATACAAAAACGTCAAAAACTTCGTTTTCTCAAATAGCATCTACCAATCCTATTTCCAAATAAACAATGTAAAATTTAATTTTAGAGTCACTTTTATTATCATTTTGTTTGCCTGTCTGGTGTGATTTTTGAGTTATTGGCATGTCTTCCTCGAGTGTGGTAGATTTGGAAAAAAATGCACAATTATCAAACTTAGCCACTCTTCTGTCAATCTTTTCTTATTATTTCAGTTAATTCGTTTAATTTTCATCATAAAAGTTATTCGAATGATGTTGCGTTTGATTTGTTTGTGAATTATGGTAAAAATAGCCGAATAGTTAATAGAACATGCCCGGAATTCGGTTTGTTATATCCACATGTCTCATCGGCTGCATAGAAAACTGGTACAGTTAGTTTTAGGTTGATTGATATGTGCTGTAGCATGTCAAAATTAAATTTAATGTCATTTATATCTGTCATATATTGACAGGATAATATACCACAAATGAACGAGATTCAAAAAGCAATAATTCGAACTAGGCTGCATGGTAATTTATTTACATTTCATTTGAATTTCCTTTTGTTCCGTCTATTAATAAATAAGTGGTTAGTTTGCTTTAAAGTTTTATTTAGGCAGGACCGCAAGCTGCCCAGTTTCCATGTTACTTGACAAACAGACTTCCTACACAACTAAAAATTTCAAATATTGGGGTAAATATTTTTTTTTTGCTGTATCACTTTTCTATGCAGCCGATGGCACCTGAAATGACACTGAAGAAAAATTGATGGTTTTGAGATAGTTATGCCCATTCTTTGAAATAAGCACACAACACGAAATAAAGTATTAGAAATGCACATTTGAAATACTTTCAATTGCATCTACGTACCGTGCCTTCAAATACTTTCCGCATTAGAGTAGGCTGGTTGTGAAGTTTTTAAGTAATCAATGTTGGTGTACATGCTAATTTCTTGAAAACTTCAAATTCTGACAGTTGTCATACTTAAATTCATATTATAGACGCCTATTATTATTTACATGACATAACCAAACTATTAAAATTATTCATTGTCACCAACCATTAAAAAAAAGCATGGCCGCTTCTAATGCGGAAAGTATTTGAAGTCACGGTATATCATAACTAAAGTTCTAATATATTAATTTTCTCTCGTTACATTTTATTAAATCTTTGCCTGTTCTTTTTAGTAGGCAAGAACTAATTTGTATTGTTTGGATAATAACCATAACAACCGACAAATGGTAATTATGACAAATGTTAAAGGGAGTATGTATATTATTATTATGACAGCCCTAAATTGAGTTTTATAGGTTATAACACTTGACAGGTAAATTTTGTACGCCATCTAAAATGGGACGTCTTTTTTTTTAATATACTTCCACCTTTGAATAAAATTACTCTGTCAGATAGGTTGTTCATAACAGATATACCAAAATGAGCGTCTTAATAATTTATCTTCAATATTATTCATCTATTGTTTCAGGGTTTGGCATTCTCGATCGAAGAACGTCAAGCGTTAGGAATCCACGGTTTACTTCCGCCATGCGTCAAAACACAAGAGCAACAATTGGACCATTGCAAAGCTTGTTTGGACCGTTTGGATGACGACCTCAACAAATACTTGTACCTGATGGGACTATATGTAAATAATAATGATGACAATAAGTCACTGCCGCATGCGTTTTCTCATTTACTTTTTTTTTTAAACTTCCCTCCGTGTAGGACCGCAATCAGAAATTATTTTTCCGCTTCGTCGAAGAAAATATAGCAGATATAATGCCCATTGTTTACACGCCAGTCGTCGGATTGGTCTGTCAAAAGTTCGGTTTGGTTTTCCGAAGACCCAAAGGTCTCTTCATCACCATTCACGATAAAGGTCACGTCTACGATGTCATTAAGAATTGGTAAGTCCAAACGGCAAAACTTTAAACTTATAAAATCTAAGTTTCATTTTTCAGGCCAGAAACTGACGTTCGAGCCATTGTAGTGACAGATGGCGAACGAATTTTGGGTCTGGGAGATCTGGGTGCCTGCGGTATGGGAATCCCCGTTGGTAAACTCTCCTTGTACACCGCTCTGGCGGGTGTAAAACCTCACGAATGCCTGCCGATCACCTTAGACGTTGGAACCAATAACGAAGCCTTCCTGAAAGATCCCCTGTACATTGGTTTGAGACAGAAGCGTGTTAGAGGTGAAGAATATGACAATTTCATAGATGAATTTATGAAGGCCGTTGTGAAACGCTTCGGACAGAACACCCTCATACAATTCGAAGACTTCGGCAATCAGAACGCCTTCAGACTCTTGGAGAAATATCGCGATCATTACTGCACGTTTAACGATGACATCCAAGGAACAGCCAGCGTTGCTTTGGCCGGTTTACTGGCGGCTTGCAGGTTAACTAAGAAGAAGTTGTCTGAAGTGGATATAGTATTTCAAGGAGCTGGGGAGGCTTCGTTAGGTCAGTACTGTTTATATACAACACTTAGAGTTATTTCCAGGATATTTCATCTGCGCAAACATAATCGCTAAGTCTTAAGCCGTTTTAATAACCATCCTAAGGCCAAGGAATTTACTAAGAAAACATGTATTGCAACATCGAAAAAAGGGAGCTTAATTTCTGTAAATCGTTTATTGATTATCTCTTCTTTTTCTTCTTTTAGCTAGGCTGTTTTCCTGCCTGTTTCTATTCAGCGGATGAAGAAAACCAATTTTGTCCCCATCTCTTGGGAGGTCGTCCTTCCTTCTTCGCTTACTCCACTTCACCACATCCTGCATTCGCTATTTTTCTGAGAATCTTCATTTCTACTGTTCTAATTTTTTTTTTTTAGTTTTCTTGGTGTCTGCTCTTGCCTCCGTCGAGTATGTTAGTACTGGGCGAACCATAGCTTTGTATACTCGTACTTTACTTTCCTTAGTAAGGTATTTGTTCCACCAGACCATTGTGTTTAGATACCCGGTTACTTGTTACTTGATTATAACATAGGTAAATGGTATCCCAAAATTCACGCCAGATTTGAATTTTGCTCCATTTGTGCCGTAAAGTGTTGCCAACAAAAAAGAGACAGTGTGACAGCTGGCAGGTGAGGATTATTAAAACTGCAGCGTTACACAAACGCGTTTTCATTGTCGAGCAATATTTTAAACGAAGGTTTGGCAGATATAATGGATAGGCCATTTAAAAGTTAGTTTTTAAAAGGCTATAAAATGAGTCTACATCAATGTTTTTTGAAAATTTTACTTCATTGCGAAGGTTGGAGTCTCCGATTTAACAATGAAAAACTATTTCGTTCATGTGGCTCCCTCTGTTAAGCTTACAGTAAGTCATCCTCTGAGTCCAATTTTGAAGAACTTTCGATAATTTCGCCACCTATTTCGCCAATAACAGACGCAATGTTGTGCTTCTAATCTAGAATTGTCTCTGGACTATCCGCATAACATCGATCCTTAACGAGACTTCACAGAAAAAAGTCCAATGGCGTCAAATCGCAGCTCCGTACAGGCCAACTGACATCTCCAAAACGGCTGATTATTCGGTTGTCAAATTTAGCGCGCAAAAGTCTATTGTCAGTTGGTTTGTATAGCATGTGGCGCCATATTGTTGAAACCGAATGTCGTCTACATTCATAGCGTCGACTTGAGACCATAAAAAGTTGGTTAACATGGCTCTGTAACGGTCGCCATTGACAGTAACGATGTTTCCAGAAGCATTTTCAAAGAAAAATGAGCCAATTATACCACCACTCCAAAATCCACACCAAAGTGTCACCCTTCGTGAATGCATTGGCCTCTCTACGATTATGTGTGGCTGTCCGAACCCCAAATCCGGCAGTTCTGCTTGTTTACATAGCGCCGGAGATGGAAATGCGCTTCGTCTGAAAGATGTTTTTTCAACAAAAATCGACGTCATTATTGAGCTGGTTTATGGCCCACACAGCGAACTGATATCGAAGCGGATGGTCATTTGCTTTCAACTCCTGAATCAACTGGACTTAGTAGGCGAATAATCTGAGGTCTTTGTGCTGTATTCTCCTCAGGCTGGTGCGACTAATGGCCAGTTGCTGCGATCGGCGTCGAGTTGAGGTCGATGGATTGTGTCCCATACTAGGGGCCGCAGCCTCAATATTCTCGGGGGTGCGCACTGTCTGAGCTCGGGGACCACTTCTGTTGTCCAATAGCAAGGCTCTCTCACGAACTTTCTTTACCATTTTTACTACAGCGGTTCCGCTTGGCGCTTTTTCACGACCCATATTTCTTTTCAAAGTTTGCACGGTTTCAGCTACACAACACTGACTTCGAAAATAGGTTTTCAATATTTCGAAACGCTCATCAACCGAAAACATAATTGTTTCGTTCCGCCGAATATCAGAATGACGAACTGTTGAAATTTTAAACAAATTAGTCCATCCAGTGTTGTCATTCCCTATGATTTAAAAACAAACCAGTAGATGGACCATCCGTTAGTTCGAAATTTTCGTACAAAATATTGTCAGAATAGTGATTTAAGGCCATCAACTGATCAATTAGTGATCTTAGATACACACGCCGTCCTTCAATAAGTCATTCAACAGAAAACATCGAAGCAATTAATGAGTGTTTCTGAGAATCCAGAAATATCAATTCGGCGCCGTGCTCAAGAATTGAACATTTCCAGAAGCTCTCTACAGCGTATTCTCATGAATGATTTGCATATTCATGCTTACAAAGCTTCATTGAATGAAGAACTGATGTCTACTGACCACGCACGCAAAGAGAGATCGATCTTATTATGTAAACAAAATTATTTTTAGCAAGAATTACTTGCTTCTTGCTGTAAACATCTATGTCCTTTCATATTTAGCCAACCAACATCTAGCAATTTATAGGAAATTTGAGTTTCCTTTCTGACACTAGTAAAACTCAAGCGTTAAATTTTGAATCACCTGGATTTTTCTAACATCCAAACTATGCAAACAATGGCAAATGTCGCAAAAGTTCAAATGTGATGACGCAAGAGTGTAACCCAGTAGACATTTAATCGGGGTATTTAAAAATAATTTTTAAACAAGAGTACGAACATTTAATTTAATGGTCGGTTTTGATTTTAAACCTAAGATCTCCATAACCAAACTTTAATTTTGTATGCATATTTTGCAACTGATTCTGACAGCATTTGGCATCAACACATGCCTGTTACGTAACATTACCAAATAATACTCGTAACTTATTGTAAATAAAAAGTAATTTATTTTAAATTATGTATTTAGTATATTAGCATAATACAATCAACATGTTACTACTATTAATTTTACCAATTTACAAATAAATTCAAATGAATGTGCTAAAAGTTCGTCGGTCTTTCTCACTTATTCAGTATGCAGGTTGATTAGGAAGCACAATGGTAGAGAAAAATTGGGCAGACAGCACATGAATGAATTTATTATCCGAATAATTTATTTAGATATTTGCCAAAGCAATTAGGCAAATTTTAATTTCAAACGTGTATGCCTTTCACAATTGTGTTGTTGAGAATTTCTTTAAATATTTACGTATGCTTACGCTATGCGAACATTTCAAGGTTGCCAGTTTCACGATCTCTCAAATTAGAAATGCATTAAAAATAGATTTTAAAGAGGATCTCGTAAGTTTTTCGATAAAATATCAATTGATTTACAGTGAGGAATACAAGGAATACAATAGATAATTTAGATAATATGAGTATAGTAGTTGAGAATTGTACGTGGAAGCTTCTGTATGATATTTTACACTTTTGGGCGTTAATTATATATTAAGGTGTAAAAAAATGTTTCAGTAACTTAAAGAAATGTACCGACGGAAGCGCCATACATTTGCGAAATATATTTTATGGAGGCAGATTATTAAACTCTAAATAATTGAAGGGAATAGTTGTCAACAAATCTGCTACGACTGCAAAGCCAAAAGGAAAACATTAGCCATGCAATTGCTGACATTTCATCACGGCAACATTGACACTTACAGATATTTTGAAGTATGTATTAAAGAAATTAAGTCAAATTTTGGGGCCAAAAAAAAAACGAATCTGCCAGTAAAAGTCATATTTTTTTAACAAATTTTATAAAAAAATTTACTAGGAGGAAGCGTTAGGTTTACGGTGCATATATTGAAAAAGAAAAATTATTTTGTATTTTTATTTTCTTTTCTTTTCCCCCATTCAGCGAACTTAAAAACGCCCTTTCGTATTTTGAAAATAATAAATGATTATGTTAGAAATTACAAGGAAAATGGTTTTTGTCACTCTGTTACGAAAAGAATCGCTTTTCTTTTCATTATGTTGGTTATTTTAGCCATTTTACTAACTAAAATTAAAAGGTACAGCATTTAGTTTTTACAATTTTTTATGCTATCTACTGCTTAAACTATTGTTGCCAAAGGCCCCACGTTGGGCGCCAAATTGTTGCACTTGCTATTAGGTTGGCTGTGAAATTGTTACCGGTCGGTATCTAAATTGTCATTATTGTTTATATAGTGAACAACGATTGATTTAGAGGAAATATTAATTATGTAATGTCGGATTGGTTACTCGGTGTTGTTAGATAAAGTATTAATTAAAAAAACCAACAAAGTTTTTATTCAACTCGATAAATAAGGAATTAAAAAGGAAATTAAAGTTTAAAGAAAAAACAATAATAGTTTAAGGCAAGTAAGATTATTATACTGGGGGACTTCAAATAAATAGGGATTATTTACAAGTCGGTTCAAATTAATGATTAATGATATAAGGTAAATGTAAAAAATATCGAACAATATGAGTTATACTTGCGTTTGTGAATCCGGACAGATTCACTTATACATCAGGCGGGCGCCGATTAAAAGTTCACGAAGAAATCGCTACTACGAGGGATAGTGAGATGGTAGTGAGAGTAGTAAGCGCAAAGCAATTAGGAATAAAAAATGCTAGAACTTTTTTATAGAAATCTCTGGGACAGGGTAGGAGACAATTAGGGACTGGACCAATCGGAGAAAGGCGCATTAAAAAAAGTAGAAATATTGAATATTCAAGAACGTAAATGTATTAAAGATCTAGTAATTTAATGAAATATCTCGTCGTAGGTAGTTGGATAAAAATGGTCTTCGTCTGTTATTGCCCTACTTCTGCTTTAACAAAATGAAAAGGAATTTCCCCTTAATAAAGTATGTATGCAAATTTTGTCTTCGTGCACGCGATGTTTTTAGAATTACTTAAAAGAGAATATTTAAAAATTATTCTTAAAACGAGTAGTTGTAATATATATATATATATATACTAAATACTGTGACTTACATATATACATTTATACGTAAAACGTATATGCATATATACATGTGTTTCAGATACACACATACAATAAGTGCCATTGCCGACAATCGAACGCACAGACACCGGTGTTTCGACCTTTGAGGTCTCATCAGTGTACGTGGAGACTATCGACAATGGCTTTAAAACTTAAAACGCTGCTTATGTCATTTTTGCGTGTTAAATGCAGTGAGAGTATCACAGCGACATCTAACACCCAAAAGACGACACAGAAAAAAGCGATGACTTCTGACGACATGTTCTGCTATACAGAGGCCTGTATGTTAATTGTGTATCCCGTGTAATTTAGCCTTATGTGGCGTCACCAATCAAAACGAAAATGTTTTGATATATTTACTAGTTGTTAACACTTTTTTCTTATCGACGCAGGTATCGCCAATCTTTGTGTGTACGCGATGAAAGAAGATGGCCTAACTGCGGAGCAAGCACGCTCCAAAATTTGGTTGGTCGACTCTAAAGGCTTAATTGTCGAAAATCGACCATCCGGAGGCATCACCGAACACAAAAAACAATTCGCTCAAAAGCACGCGCCCATTGATACACTAGAAGATGTAGTTAAGACCGTTAAACCGACCATTTTGATCGGAGCCGCTGCTATTGGCGGCGCCTTCACCAAAGAAATAATCGAAGAGATGGCGAGAAACAATGAGAAACCCGTAATTTTCGCTTTGAGTAATCCAACGGCCAAAGCAGAATGTACAGCAGAACAAGCGTACACATATACCAATGTAAGACGAAGGAATTTCATGTTTAAAGTTCTCATTATATGTAAAGTATATTTCCTTTTTCTTTTACAGGGAAAAGTCGTGTTCGCCAGTGGTTCTCCGTTCAATCCTTTCACGTTAAATGGTAAAACGTATATCACGGGACAGGGCAATAATGCCTACATATTCCCGGGAGTTGGTTTGGCAGTTATTTGCGCTGGTATGAAGACGATATCGGAAGATGCCTTTTTAATGGCAGCAGAGGTTAGTAAATACATTCCAGTCACATCATTTTAATATTAAAATCTAGTTAATATTTATACCTGACGTTAAATTAGTCATTTTTAGGGAAAAAAAATAATTTTGGTTCAAATATTATTTTTAGTTCTGAATGAAGTCAGTGATTTAAAAGAGTTTTTCATGAGCCCTGGTTCTTTACCTAAGTTCTAAAGTTCTGCAGTAGTGACCACTTCTGCTAAATGTTTGCTAAATGATTTTTCCTATCATGACGCTCTCAAAGACATAAAAAGCAAGAGTAGTTGGTATAACCCAGATGCGTACCTTGAATATATAGCATTACCTAAAAGTAATCAATCATACAAATCGCCTCTTGGCTCCTTTCATTTTATAAATATCATAAAAATTGACTGTCCAGCGTCAACTTGTACAGCTGCCTCTACATTATTGAAGGTGTCATAAAAGTATGTCTGTGTTCAACATTTGTCGGTGACCGTATAACTTAATTTTAATGACACCTCTGCGAAAAACATTTGCCCACAAATATATGAGTGAAGCATCAGTTGTATGAAGATTCCATTAAAGACATTTTTCGAATAGAGCACTGCGAAAATCAGGTTGTCATTGAGAAACCGACCGTGTCCTCACAAAGCTCAGTATCACCCTTTCTTCTAGCATCATCTAATACTGTTTATCATATTACATAATTATAATATCGTTTATTTATCATAAATCCCCATGGAACATGGACAATTTTATTGTCAAGAGTACCCAATATACAGGTTCATTTCAAAACTTCCTACCCTAAATTTCTGGAAATCACAAAATCTATGAAAAATTCCCTGAAACACGTAAGCATCGTGGTGGCCATTTCTTAATGCAAAAATTGACTCAACCACGTCAACCCCTTGCCTTCGGGAGCTCCCCCCTTAAATAGAGGGGGTATCGAGTAATACGTTATTTTAAATGTCTTTTCCAACAGTACATTTTGGTATTTACTTTTTTAAAATTGGTAGATTTGTTTTGAAGATTTAATCCACTAATTGTTCAAAATGTTGATCGCTAAATAATGGTATAGCCGTTGTTCAAAACTGCGGCATACATTTTCAAAATCATCTCTTTCAATTCCACGGCAGGTTGCATTAATCCTCTGACGAAGTTCTTCTAAATTTTGAGGTGGAGGTGTAAATACAACAGACTTTAAATAACACCATAGGAAAAAGTCTGGTGGTGTCAAATCGGGCGATCCCACTAGCTATTCTATATCTTTGTCCTATCCGTTTACTTGGAACATTGTCTCACCCCATTTAAAGAAGTAATTTTGCCATAAGAGTAAACTACATTTATTTTTAAAGATATCCATATAAAAATGTTGTTTCAAATTTTAAAACATGCACAAATATGAATTTATATTAACATAACTAATAAAATTAAAATTCACTGTTATAGAGAAATAATAATAGTAAATACGTAATAATTTTTAACTGCTATCTACATTTCAGTAATTCTGTGGTTGTCATGTGGACTGTCACTTCAATAATAATTTCCATGTAATTTTACACTCGCTGTCACTTTAATAAATCAGTCATTTTTAGAAAATAATATATTAAGTAACTATACCAAACATGGCCGAACGATTAACTATGCAAGAGAGAGCTGAGTTAGTTCTCATTTGTGGAGATAATTACAAGACATGCAGAGAAGCAGCTGATGTTTTCAATGAAAGACATCCTAACAAAACAATTAGTCACCAAGGCGTGTCGAGAATTTTATATCAGTTTAAAGCTAGTGGTAGTTTAAAAATGCGTTTCAAGTAAGAACGAGAAAAACATGTGAGAAGTTTCGAAAATTCTTTACGTATTATGCAAAGCGTAATTGAAAATCCTAAAATTTCTGTTAGAAAAATTGGATGTAATTTAGATATGAAGAAATCATCGGTAAGCAAAATTTTGGTTAGCAATAGGTATCACCCCTGCAAGCCGAGATATATTCAAACCTTGCAAGAACGGGACTATAATAATAGATTTGAATTTTCTTTGGATATTCAAGCTGAAATTGAAACGCACAAATCGTTTTTCAAAAATATTTTATTTACTGATGAAGCAACATTTACAACAAATGGTGTTGTTTGTGCACAAAATTGTCGTTGGTGGTCGCCTGTCAACCCAAATTTTAGAATTACTTGTAAGAATCAGTATTCGCAAAAGGTAAATGTTTGGTGTGGGATTTTAAATAGAAAAATTTTTGGTCCGTATTTCTTCCAAATGACATTAAATTCACAACGGTATATTGAATTTCTGCAAACAGACCTCGATAACGAATTAGATGGATTGCCACTAAAAATTAGGAGAACCCATTGGTTTATGCAATGATGGAGCACCTGCACATAGTGCACGAATAGTTGTCAACTATTTAAATGAAAAATTTGGGGAAAGATGGATAGGACGTAATGCACCTTTTCCATGGCCAGCGCGCTCACCCGACCTAAATTCTATGGATTATTTTGTTTGGGGATGGTTAAAGAATAAAGTATATTCAGAAAGACCTTTTCAGAATGTAGAAGAATTAAAAAACAAAATAAATGATGCGGTACTGTTCTTAAGAAATAATCCTATAATGTTAGAACATGCATGCAAGGATTTCAATAGGCGTACAAACTTAGCAGTTAAAATTATTACGTATTTACTATTATTATTTCTCTATAACAGTGAATTTTAATTTTATTAGTTATGTTAGTATAAATTCATATTTGTGCATATTTTAAAATTTGAAACAACATTTTTATATGGATATTTTTGATATCTTTAAAAATAAATGTAGTTTACTCTTATGGCAAAATTACTTGTTTTTAATTTTCTCTCTAACCAAGTACTAGAAAGCAACTTTGAATAAAAAATATTAGGTTTCTTCTGATGCTCGAACTTTTCCTTTCTATAAAGTTTTCTGTAAAATCAATAATAAAAAAATTTCCCATTTGCCGCATACTTACGTGGACATGTTGTATACATTTTGAACCTAATGCCAACTTCAAAATATGAGATATATCACAAACTATGGCGCCAAATTCAAACATACTTCAAACAGCGACGTGCAAAACTCAATTATTTCAATAATCGAGTGTTACTCAAGTAATCCTCACAGGTATCTTCGTCCGATATACATTCCTAATAACAGAGCTCCAGAATGTTCTATAACTTGCCTTTATAGAATACTCTCATATTCTATACAACCATTATTATAAAAACGGTATTCAAAACCTACTACAACAATTCTTATTCTTAGTCCTCGAGGCATTTTATATGAGAGTTTTTATCATATTTACAATTGAAATTACTTTCTCTATTTAAACTTTCATCTTTGGTTTTCTTTATTATGACTATTGTTTATCAAATGTATATTCCAAATGCCATTACTATGACTTAGCCCAATAATTCCGACTCAAACTGATGTGTAAGGAATCCATAAAACCCGATGGAAGAAAACATAAATGACATTGAACATTTTAACAACATTAATAATTAGGTATTTATTTTCTTCATTTAGGCACTAGCAGACATGGTGTCAGAGGAGGACCTAGAGAAAGGAAGCATATACCCTCCTCTCTCATCGATAATGGAATGCTCTATTAAAATTGCCAAGAAACTTGTTGAATACGCATACAAAAGAGGTAGGTCAGCAATAACAAATTATATTATTAGACCACGTAGAATTGAATGACACTATAGTAATTATAGGTTTGAAGTAATTAATTTGACACAGCAATAATTGTTTCACAATAGTATGGTTTCATTAGGTGCATGATGATGCATACAGCTGATTAGTAATTATAGACTTCAAATAATTTATTATAACACAACAATTGTTTCACCACACTATGGCTTCATCAGGTGAAGCCATAGTATACTGAAACAATTATTTTATTGCAATAAATTATTTAAAGCCTATAAAATTGCAATAGTACCGTGTAATTCAGTAAGTCTATTTGTTTTAACATGGATTTTCAACACGCAGTCTTTTCATCAATCAATTTATGTATTACTAAATATACTATTTGTATTTTATTGTTTTTATTAATAATTTTAATTTAAATTCAATATTGTAACTAATTTTTTTTTTCTTACTAGGCATTGCCAGTGTGTTTCCCGAACCGGAGGACAAGGAAGCGTTCATCAGGGGGCAGATGTACGACACAAACTACGAACCTGCCGTGCCCCCCATATATCCGTTTCCATCTAGTAAAATTTAGTGAAATTTAATTTGGTATTGAATGGTACTAACTACTATTTAAAATAAATTTAATAAATGTGATGTGTCTTTTCTTGACGGCACGCGGAATAATGCAAATTTTAATTTATTTTATTATTATAATTTTACATGTAATTTGATATATTTTATGAGATGTACTTTTTTCTTTTTGTAAATAGCATGTATAAATATAATTTAGAATATTTATAATAAATTATGAATATCACGATTTCTATGATTTATTTTAATTTAGGGCAGTAAGTATTTTTTATAGACTTTTGTAAACTTTTAGTAAGTGTAACAGCACACTAAAAAGAGAATTTATTTATATTATAATGCAATTTAATTTTTCTTTTTTTTTGTTTAATTACTAAGGGCCGGTTTTTCCAACTCCGATTAAAACGCCGGTTAGCGTAATCATTGATTAAAACACCGGTTAGGACAAATTTGCGTTTTTCCAACGCCGGTTAACTCTAATCGTTGATTAAGAACGTCGTTAATCGACCAAATTTTAACCGGCGAAAGAAATACCTGATAAAATATTAAACAGTGATTAGGCCTATATACACATGCACATAACCTAGAAGATTTGAATTTCTGTCATTATTATTTCTGTTATTATTGACAGCTGTTGTTTTCATATGCATTGGTTTTACTGTATAAAAGTATTTTTTGGAATTAATTAATAATTATTTACATCAGTGATTTAGTAATTGTATTGTTTCTTCTATAAATGTAATGAACAGTATAAAAATAGCATAATATTAAATATGTGTAACTTTTAGCTTACTACAGAAATTTAATTAATTAATAACTACGAATACATTCTTTTCTCTGATGAGGATGATACAGCTTTGGAAGTTTTTCTATTCTACTACAATTCTGGGACTTTACCTGAATTCGTGTGGATTCTAAGATCCTGTGGCAATTTATGCTTGCATTTGCTCATTCCCTTTTTGTAATTGCATTTAATAGCACCTTGTGAAAACATTTTAGTCGAACATATTTTAGACTCACTTTAGATATGTCATTAACATATTAAACTATACTGAAAATTACAAATGAAATTGAAAATATGGAAGAAATTCTAGAGAAGTTGGCAGGTTTACGTTGAGATTATATGCAGACACTTTAAATTCTTTTAGCTGAACTGGGTTTGGATGAATAATGTACATGCCTGTAAAGTTGACGTGCAGTTAATTTCTGCACTAATAATTATTACAGACACTGTCAAGTTCACACCGATTCCTCCAGAACATAACATTTATTATGTTGAAATCGTGTATACCAATTTGGAAATAAGATTTTCTCAATAAACCTTCTTTGATTAATGGACATAAAATTAGTTAGAATGCATTGTTCTTAATAAACAGCTGATGTATGATCTTTCAGTAAAAATATCTGGCTTTATTCACCCCACAGGAATTTTGTGAAAGTTAAATCATCTCAGATATGGCAATGCAAAGTACAATATTTTATATCATTATAGTGTGACTGATAATCCAGCTTAAGACCCTAGATGTAGACTTTTCTTTTTCAGCAAACTTCCGATTTTTATGATTTTGTTACATATCATATATTTTACATAATTTTGGTAACTGTTAATTTCATATATGTACGTATATTGTATTATTTTTTTCATTTTTACAAAATTTTTGTATTTTTCAATAGCAATTAATATGTAATCAATAAATTTATTTCAGTTTCAAGTTTGTGGCATTTGTTATTTATTGAATAATAGAAATTTTAAATATGTGCTATGTACATAGAAATTCTCATGCAATATTCACAAAATAAGTACTTAAACCTTATTTACTAAAATGAAATATCTAATTACATATAAAGAATATAATCTTTAAAAAAATAAAGGCAAAAAGCACAATGAACAAATTCAAATATAGGAAATAGCGCCAATATTATTATAACAAATATGCTAATTTAGATCAAATGTACGAGCATTTTTGTTACCAACCTTCTAAAATAAACTCTTAATCACTGATCAGATAACCGGCGTATTTCTTGGCGTTGAAAAACGCCGGTTAGAGATAATCAACGATTAAGCGTAATCAATGATTAGTTAACCGGATACTTTAACCGGTGTTGGAAAAACCGGCCCTAAGTATATGTTTTATTCCAATCAGTAAGTTGAATTAACATAATTAAAAAAATCACATTATGCATATTTTGTGGATTTTTTTTTTGATGACTGAGCGACATCTATTAACGACTAGTATTTAACACATCTAAAGCATATCTCCTTGGAAGATTGCTTTTTGTTCAGTATTTAGAATATGTAAGTACTATCAGAACATAGCTGGCGGGAATTACATCCCAATTCGACTATTTATTAATCTATTTTCTTTAATTTTTATTGGAATTCAACATTTAGGAAGTTAAGGCTCCTCGCATAGTTGAAAAATATCAGGTTTTTGATGCAAGATATTTTTGCTGATTTTAAATTTGGAGATAACCTTTCATCGTCAACTTAGAAACAATTAGTAATCTACCTCGCTGAAGAATCAAACTTATGCCGCCTCTACACATCGCCGAATGTATTCGCCAAAGATTCGTATACGAATGTTTCTTCAAATAATTCGTGCACAAATATGAACGAATTGCTTATCCACACATCGTATTCGCAATATTCGCGTTGAAAAGAAGATAGAATGATGGAAGGTAAGCAAGTTGCTGCTCCACTATACTATATGAGTACTTGCATATATAACGGATACTACCTAGTACAGTTCCAAAAATTCTAGTATTAAATCATTATTTCTTCCGTCATAATTAAATAACGTATATAAAATAAACCGTTTTTAATTGAAAACGTTTAAATTATAGGTTCTATGTTTACGTTAGGATTTATCAATTTACTTATATATTCATATCACTTCAGTATACGATGTGTGGTCAGGTTATTTGTGTTCGAATACGAATGTTCTTTGATGTGTGGAAGCCGGCGCCACACATGCGACATTCGTCAAATACCGAACATTCGACATTTGGCGAACTATTTGCCAAATATCAAATACAGGTCTACACACATTTGTTTAGTTTGCAAATGTGTGTCTTGTATCGAACCACGACGAATATTCGCGCAAGCTTTTTTTGGGTTAATATTGTCTGTGTTGTGAAATTGCAATAGTAGACAGTAGCGAAATAGTAGCTAATAAAGAGTATAGGCAATGGACGATCTTCAAATTTCAGCGGCTGCGTTTGTTGTTATGGCTAGCTCGTATATGTTGCTAAAAAAGAGAAAAAAAACCAGACAGAGGAGGTGGTGGATGGTATCATTAAATCAAAGTCGATTAAAGTAAGTTATCAATATTTTGGTGCCTAGACACATCTATTTAATGAGTGTATCACTTTGCAGATACGGTGGAACACACCTTATGAATGATTTGTTAAAAGAACCGTCTGGTTTATTTGAAAATTTTTGTAGGATGTCATCTCAAGACTTTGAATATCTACTACAAAAAACTTATATTTCGAAAAAAGACACAAAATGGAGAAAAGCAATTCCTGCGAAAGAACGTTTAGCATTGACGTTGCGATTTTTAGCAACGGGTGACAGTTTTAAAAGTCTGCATTATTTATTTAAAATTTCACCTCAGCTTATCTCGAACATCATTCCAGAAGTATGTCGTGCCTTGATAGAGGAAGTGGGAAATTCAATAAAGGTAATGAAATATGATTTTGCTGTTTTTTGAAAGTGTTTATAGATTTGTTACATAATACCAATTATTAGAAAATGTGTTTACTCAAAGGATTCATAGAAGTGTCTCACATTATCATTGGTACACTCTTCAGTACCATCTTGAGTGTAGTTCTCAGTCTGTTCATAACTAGTAGATTGGGACAGAGGAGATAATTCAGTGTAATGACAAGATTGCGTGTAGGGAGAAGCTTGATGCGGTAATGACCCTTGCAGGGGAGTAGCCACAGACGATGATCTAGAACAGCAAGGTGTTGAAGAACTTTGGTAACCAGTCAGTGTTTGTGTTTGGTAGTTTTTATCACTGGATCGCATTTTCATGTCGAAAAAAAGATTATCTATGCGATGCATCATTATGTCTCTACTAGGCTCATCTAGTTTGCGAAGTTTCGCTGTCACCAACTCTCCATATAAATCTAGTTCATCTTTCTTGGTGTTTCTGTTTTGCACGCCTGATGTAAGGATAGAATAGGCCTCATCCATTCTGTTGTGTAATAATGTTTCATCTCGACTATTTGTTGTTCTTTTTTTCAAAGATGTGCGCGTAGCCGTAGTAGTTGTTGTATTATTAGTAGCAGCCACGCTGACAGCTGTTATTGGCAATTCTTCAGTTATGGTGTGGTCGTCAGTTTCGTTATCCACATGTATTTCGTCTTGTGTACCCGATTCTGGTTCAATTACCTACAAAATAATTACTTGATAACTCTTTTTGCTATATTGATTTTGTCGTTAGTTTGATATAAGTACTATTTTTTTCAGATTCCAACGAATCAAGAAGAGTGGAAAACAATTGCACAAGATTATGACAAATTATGGAATTTTCCGCTTTGTCTTGGCTCTTTAGATGGGAAACATACCGTCATACAATCGCCAATTAATAGCGGAACTGAGTTCTTTAATTATAAGAACTTTTTCAGTGTGGTGTTGATGGGGTGTTGTTGATGCCAACTACTGTTTTATTTTTGTGGACTGTGGATGTCAAGGTAGACTTAGTGATGGTGCAGTATTCAGAAATACAGAATTATTTAAAAAAATTGAGAAAAATGAACTAAATTTACCTCCGAATGAATTGCTAAGAGGACGCACTAAGCGTCTACCTTATGTCTTCCTAGGTGATGAAGCATTTGCTTTGAGTAATAGACTAATGAACCTTATGCAGGAGTTTATGAGAAAGGTAGTGTAGAAAGAATATTCAATTATAGACTCTCGCGTGCACGTCGTGTCGTAGAAAATGCATTCGGCATAATGGCATCTGTATTTCGTGTGTTGCGTAAACCACTGTTACTCCAACCAGACAAGGCTTCACTGATTGCAATGACGTGTGCTGTTCTCCATAATTTTTTACGAAAAAGCAAAACATCATCAACAAGTTATACACCACCAGGAACTTTTGATGCTCAAGAAGGAGGAAATATTGTACCTGGAACGTGGCGTCAAAACGAAGACAATAGTCTTCGTTTTTACCTCAGCATAAGGTTGCCAGAAAACCAGGTATCGAAGCAAAAAACATTAGAACTGAATTTGCAAATTATTTTGTAACTCATGGGACACTAGTTTGGCAAAACCAATATTGCTAAATAAACAGGAAAATGTGGTCACTTTAGTGTATAGTTGCAATTTTTGTGTTCAAGAAACAAGTGAATAAAGACAAATTACTTACCTCTGAATTTATTGTTTTTCTAGGCTTGTCTTTTTCTCTTAAAAAACTTGCCATCTTTGCAAAAGCAAACCATTGCGGTCTATATACGTCGTCCACTCCTGTACCACTGTGAGTGGTAGTTCTCATTTTGTGGAGGCAGGTTCTGAACGATGCCATTAGTGAATCTTTTTTCTTTTTTAGTTCTTCGACTGAACAATCAGTACTCATTTGCTCGCGGATGCGTCTCCATGCATCGTAAACGGCATTTCGATTTTTATGCATCTTGTGACATGCATTCCAGATTACATCTTCTTGTTGAAACAAGTCCAAAAATTCCAACACAAGGTCATTCGACCACTCCATGGTTTCAAAAAATCAAAAGCGACAGATGACACTTACTTTGCTTTCACACCTAAACCCTCTCACAAACAAAGGCGAATGTCTGGATCTGACTATGTTTGCAATATGACGAATATTCGTTTCCTTTGACTCGTTTCAATTTACCGACATTCTATGGGAAACATTCGGTGTTATTCGAATATTCGCCGAACACCAAACATTCGCCGAAATCCCTTGATCCACACTAGTAGGCCCTTGCCGAATACCGAATGTTCGTTATTCGGGATTCGCCGAATACCGCATGTGTGGCGCCGGCTTGAAACGAAAACCGACTCCGAACGGATCGCCATTCGTGTTCGGCGCGAATAACAAATATTTGCCGAATAAACTGTGTACACATCGCAGTTCGGCGTAATTTGCCGAATGTTCGACGATGTGTAGAGGAGGCATTGAAAAAAGTTATCTGATTAAAGTAAATTAATTAATATGTCAAAATATTTGAAACCAGTTTTCTCAAAAATCGTTCGCAACAGATTTTTTTGTTTTAGTTGACGTTAAAAATTGAATAAAAAACTTACTCGCTCTGCACTTATTTTTCGCTCACCTATACTTTGTTTTAAACGAATATAAAATAAATTAATATTAGGCAACCCCCCACATTTCAGTGAATATTATTCTGGTAAAAATCCTTCCCTCCGTTTTATCTTTCAACCAATAGTTTGTATAGAGGGCGGTTACAAATGTATAAATGAATTTTTATTAGCCTAGATAATGACTTATGATTTCAAATATTTATTATATATTTCCTATGTGAAAGGTATAGTACCTCCCTCCACTTTCTTGGCCATCAGAAATATTTTTTTGTAAAGAGACCAGACAGTTTGTTTTTTCTCGTCACTAAATCTAAATAGTTTTTTCTACATCTCTAAAGCTGGACACAAGTTATAAGGCAATACTCAAATAAAGAGAGTGAATATTTCTTACAGCAATTTATATACCTATTTTATTGTTAGAAATATACCTATATAGGTCCCGCTTAAAATTAAATTTCCACTATAATATTATACCAGGTGGTTTAGGTAGTCAGTATATGCAGATAGGCTAGATCGATAATATATAGTCTTCCAAATATACAGGATGTGTCAAAAGTCGATGCCAACTTTTATATTTAAATAGATATATACAATTCGGGAAATCTGTTCACTTATTGGTATCAGAGGTAAATAATGAGAAATGTAAAAATAACTATCATTCGCTTAGAAATGTAGCATATAAAGATATACGTAATCACGTAATGTAATCCAATATCACTTTGAATTACTCAATACTATGAGCAATAAATATCCCTAATGGGTAAATTGCGTTTAATTCTCAAATCTAGTAGTTCGGGTAAAAATGCCGATACCCTTCTTTATTAATACAATAGTTATACAACCTAGAGAAAACTGTAAATATTTCTTATGTAGTAAAGTGTCGTCCTCTGATATCTTTCGAATGTATTAATATCTATGAATGAAACTGATCAGCCAATGAAATATTCTCAACCCCACTCTCACAATTTAATCCGGAAGTTTATAAAAAATATAAATGACATTTTCTATTAAATTTTAGTATATTTTGTTTGATTTGCTTTTTACATCGTTTGCCCTTGAATTACATATCAACATAACCTATATAGCTATTACTATGATAAAGTAGCTTTAAGTGAATGTTTTATTGAAGAATCGTAGGATTACTATTTTTTTCCCTTATTATACTCACAATTACCCTTTTATAACATAATAAAAAAAAATAACATACGAAAGGCTTTTTAAAAAACGTATTGTAACGAAACCAGTCTATAAAAAAAGAAAGGCAAATATTCAGCGCGACTGGTAAACAAGTCGATAAGCAATAAATCACATGTACGGCGAGGCGACGAAGAGTCTCGACTGTCTCTCGAATGCTTCCAGGCCTATGAAGAAGGACACTAGCGTTTTTCTGGTGTGTTCCAGATGCTTCGTATGCGTATATAAAAGCAGTTAAGAAAGTCCTTAAGTAGTCGTCGCGCGGAACAGACCAAAGTAAAAATAAATATAAGAAATAAATAAATAGTTCCTTGAGTGGTAGTCGAAGAGTAATTTTACGTGTGTGAATATACAGACTGTTTTAAATAAATAAATTGCACGAGTTGTTTATTGCGAACCCGAAAACGTTACAGTATTCATGTGTTTTAAAGAAATAAATCTAAACAAGGAAACGGTATTAAAAAGCCAGCATTTTTATTAAATACCTATATGAAATGTCAGTCTGTTTCGGGTTCAGAGTTTGGGTTATTCTCATTTTTTTCTATGTGTTGAACAGGTATGTCTAAAATAGTCTTCTATATATTTCGTATGACTAAATATATTATGTAAAAGAAGAGAAAGTAATTAAAAGCTATCCGAACCACAACATTTATTAAGTTGCTTTGCATGGTTTTATCAACTTGACTGGTTTATGTTAGGGATTCAAACCAGTAATGTAGTACGTTTTACAAAGAAAATGCATTATAAACACCACATTATTTTAAGGTTTTGGTATCTTCAGAATTTAGACATTTAAATGGTTCATAGCCAATCGCTTATCACTTAACCAGGATAAATGTGAGACAATTTACTTTACTAGTAAACATAGATCAAACATACCGGGGTCGACATATTTTAATTTCTGATACGAAAGTAGAAAGAGGAAAAGAGCGCGACGAAATAAACTAAAGATAAACATAAGCGAGGCTGCCAAGAAAGTACACTCGGCAAACGTTGTATGAGGATCCCCCGACATCGACAATGCGTTGTTCTCCACCACTGTTAGCAAGCAGCCATCGCTGCATATCATAAGGTCATCTTCTGCATATGATAGAAGTGCAAACCGAAATTAAACTTTGACGACTATGGTATATTCTACGAATTGAAAATTCCTTGATATTAGACTAGACACAAGATTAACATGGAAGCCGCAGATAGATGAATTAATCAAACACTTGTCTTCTGCTACTTATGCAATTAGACGTATCAGATATATAACTGAGAGTCTAATAACGACATACTATGGACTATCCAATCGCATGCATATCAACAATGTTTAACCAATATGGGGTAAGTAGGCCTATGTAGAAAAGGTGTTTATCCTGCAGAAGATGGCTGTTCGAGCAATTGTCTGTGTTTCACAAACTATCCACTTCAGAGAGCTTATGATAAGTCCATCGGCCTAGACACATATTCTGCAACAACTAAGGAAGGCTTTGAAAAAGCTGTCACACCTGATGACTAGGGGTGAGATTACAGAAGTCTCCATCCCTCATAACTATTTGCTGCACATCCCGCATTACATAGGACAAAAACCACTTCAGTACAACATCGTTACTGGTAATTATTTAACAAAATCAAATATTATATGTAGACATCTTTCTACTTTCGTATCTCCTTCAAGAAGCATTCTACAATGTCAATGACATAAATTAGCCCTTTGATTACCTGTGTTGACGTTATCATCACATTTTTGCTTGAATGTGCTATTGCGTGTAAACTGTATGTAAATCTTATTATTGATATAATAAATTTATTATTATAATAGAAACAGTATCCTTCTTACTGCAGAAGTGTTATAATGAATCCTGCTTTTACACCCTCATCAGGGAAGTCGCAGCAACTTTCATTATACATTTACATTCTTGGTAACAATCAATATAGTAAGTACTGCCTACATGGGGTCTGTATATGTACGTTTCTTCAATTTGTATTTACCTGCGATTTTAAAAATTGCTTTCAATAATAGTAATTCCTAATAATTGAAGTTACGTTGAGGTTATCAAACAAAACTAGTTTACTTGTATTTCTACTATTTAATTTTTCTTTCACCCACGTTTAATTGCAATTGTTTGAAATCTTTATGGATTTTATTGCGTTATATATGTAGAACTTTAGCCTTCATACTCATTGAAGTAAAGTATATCACTTCGTAAAAGTTAATTAGATACACACTTAAATGTACTCAGCTTTGACATTACTTATTTTATAATGGTTCTAGTTATTTTTATTTTATCCATGCCTGAATCGTAACAGCAACTGCCATGATGCAAGCCTGGATGAATAATCATCAATTATTGTTGAGGATAGTACATACCCAACAAGTTATATAAACAAACTAATTCCTAACCAAGCAAAGATTTTATTAAAGGTTAGTACTTTGAACCTTTTTCTGCTTGTACTTCAATATCATTGTCAATTATAAGATAAAATATATAGGAAAAATGACATTTCTTCGTTACATGGTCTTGCAATATGTATTTGAGAATAACATTTAACATTCAAAAAATTACAGTCAGTCGACTTATTATATCCCTTAATTCAAAATATTTTAAGATATTTAAATCTAAAGCAAGACGCCTATAAAATTGTAATAAACACGATTGGTGTAATTGGATAATTGCGCCACTTTCTTTAAGCTCCCATTGGCTTCTCTTTACTACTACGAGAAGACTGCTTTTACTTTAACAAATTTAGCGGGAGAAATTCAAGAATGGGCACATCCTATTGCCCAACCCCTCTGTTGGCTACCTACCCGAACTAACCTTCAGTTGTATATCTATGGTATACATAATCAAAGCCGATACATAGATTTTTTTTCATTTGTCCAACATATTGTCTCACCGATTCTGAGTTGGGTCAGAACCCTCCTCACTACTCACTACTGAAATTTAAATATCACTTGGTGGTGGTGGTAGCAAATGCATTTAATAGTAGGCGAAAATTGGCTAAGTTATTTGATTACCTACACTGAAAAATATGTACGTAATTGAGCGAACTAAAAATGGGTGGATTATGAACGATAAAGGTGACGTTTTACTACTAGCATCACATAACTTCTGTAATTTTACTACCTGGTTAAGTTTTTGAAGCAATTATAACAAGGCATTAAAAAACTTACGGATACGATCTGAAATTTGGACATGCCAAGCATTCTAAATGCTTCGGTTGGTTGATATCACATTAAAAATTAATTTTTTGTACTCGCTTATCAAAACCTGTCATTTCACGATTCGATTTGCGTGCGTAAAAAGTCACTTTTAACACGAGTGCGTAAAAGTAAAGTTGGTACTTCCTAGAACTTGATTAATTTAGTGACATTTTAAAATCATAAATCCCTAACCTTAATAATATGCTACCCAGTTCGTTGTTTTTCTATGAAAATAAAAGGAAATTGTTATATTTGGAAGCTATGTAATTCAATGTCAGAACAGCAACAAATATTATATAAATTACCATTATTCATTCTTTTCAGAAATTGAAACGGAACAAGTATTAAAAATTTTGATTCGGCAATTTTGACAACCAGAGATTGATACCCCAGGGATTAACTGGTTTGTTTGAATTGATCTTGATTGCGAAGGTAGAGTAACGTTGATTGTATTATTACATATATCTTGTATTTCAGATATCGAACAAGTTGCAGGCGGGCTTAATGATTGCAAATGTACGGCTGTTACCTGTTTTAGTTTCTGGAATTGTTACGATAATTAAATTCGATTTAAATTCTATGTCTCGCAATGACATTTTGCAAAGTTCTTCACGTCGACACGCTCCAGAAATACCCAATATTAATACAGCCTATAAATACATATAGTGTTGTATGGAATTTAAATATACGGAAATGACTTTACCTTCATTAGTAGGAACAAAGAATTTGGTGCTTCAACAATAAATTTAGTAATTTGTTCTTCGGTTAATACTGCTGATTTTTTAGGCTGATGTTGCTTCGTTATCTGTTTTAAATACGCTATGAGTTTTGCATATTTAGATATATCTGTATTATCATATATTATTAAGCATGATTTTAACATAGAATAAGTGGACCATAATGATTTATTTGATTGTAAATTTTCAAAATAAACTAATAAACAATTTTCGGAGTATTTTTGTATATTTTTAGATCTAGCCCAAGTTACGAATTTAGTATAAGTGTTTTTGTATACGTTTTTTGATTTTATGGGTAATAAATTAACCACTGCAATATTGGCAGCTTTCAGGCGATGTAACATTGCATTTCATTATCAGAATTCATGTTGTTAGCGAGGTTTATATTTTATATGGAATTTTTTGAATTTGATAATTTTAAATTAAATGTCACTTCAAATAATCAATACTGCCAACTCAAATTTTTTTAATTAATATCAAGAGATTAGTAGTGTGTCATAAACGATAACGTATTTAACAATATGTATTATTATTATAGTTCTCGTACAAAAAATATTGTACAAACTTCGTGCGTGAAACATTTCGCGAATTTGTGTCCATAAAGCGCTCGCCTTTTAAACTGGTCACTCATTCGCGAAATATGATTTCACGCACTTGGTTCGTAAATAACTATTACGGTTGTAATGACAAGTAAGACAGAAGTTTAAAATCTCACTTGTCAAAATCTTTTAACCCAGTGAGAGAAGCTCACTTGATATGAGCAGAGACACTCATGTCACTATAGCTCAGCTCATATCTCTGGCAAGAGGTAGGCGCCTAAAAAAGTATCGGTTGTACATCATATCTGTTGTTCATATTTCTAATATGGAATAAACTTACATTAACTGATTTAGAACAAGCATATACATTTAATCGTGTGGATAAATGTATTCCCGAGAAGTGGTTATAAAACGCTTGCGTTGTTAATGCTGAAAAACTGTTCGAACGTTCGTTACTGCAATCCCTTTTTCATAATGCGCCCCTTAATTCGCTTACCGCTTAGCGCCGCCACTGTTTATAGTATGTTTAAACAAAGGCAACACTTCAAAAAATGTCGTTTTAATATATTTTCCTTCTATTTACCCTATATTTTCTGCCACTCTTTTACCTGTTTCCTTAAAAGGTATACAAATGGAGAGATTCATTTGTAAGTCACTGTAAAACTGTGCATTAGATTACAATATGTTTTGTACCTACGCACATATTTCATTGACCGCAATCTGGACCTATCATAACGAAAGCCGTCACGTTTCAATCACTCCATGCGGTCATGTATAATCACATGCTTTATTTTTTTTTTTCGCTTATGCCTATCTAACTTTACGAACTTACAGCAATACGTTATTATTAACGCACATTATATAAAGATTGTCGTCTGTCATAAATAATAATAATATTCGATCTATCGATGTAAACGGACAAGGCCAAAAAGTAGGTAGTTGTAGTAAATACAAAACTTGTTACACTATCACACTCATATTCGTTAAAACGATAGCAACACTAATAAAAGATAAGGACGATTTAATGTCTTCATTGTTGCTGATAAAGATACTCAATAATAAAAAATAAAAATGTTTTTTTTATTGTAATATTACACTAGAGGTATCAATAGAGTAATTTCTTATGTATTTCTTACGTATAATTTTAGTAAAATAAGCGTTTTGAAGTTTCACAACCAGTGGCGGCTCGTGATTTTTTGGGACGGGTGGGCACCGGAGGGGGGGGGTCTGAGTGTTTAATATCAAAAATTAAGTACAGACAAAAAAATAAATTCAATGTACCTAATTTAATTAATTTGTTTGAAAATAAAATCCAAATTCCTTACGATTAGCAAAATGATTAATAACTAATTCATTGAAGTTTGGTGTTCATGAGTTTATCTTTATTATAAAATTCATCTAGAAATGTTTTGTATGCTGTAAAATTGTCAAATTGTATTGTATATTTAAAAAATGTGTCCCTAGTTAACAAGATGTGGTACATTAAAAAAATAAAATATTTTATGTTCTACGTAAAAGTATAGTGATTCTGGAGTAACTCTTTTTTCTTTTGAATATGTACCAAAATTTGATCCGACATCAGATACTAGTGCTCGGACAGAAAGCCCAACTGCAAATAACTGTAGTATTGTATTATCTACAGTCTCCTCTAAAGCTTTACCACTACATGTGCTGCTGACTAATACATAACCAACTGGCTGTTTCCAATTCATATGAATGCCCTTAGCAAAGAGAACCATAGCAATTTTGCTGGTTTATATGTTTGACCATTTATTTTATGAAATCCTACAATTTCGTCTTTAGTTATATTATAAAATAAATTAGCTTTTAGTCACATTTCATCAATGCGTAGAATGCATTCACGTGCTTCTGGTGTGAAATAAGCAGTTTTCATTTCAATTGCAGAATACACAAAATCAACACTCGTGGAGTTATATTCCAATTCTGTGTTAATCTTTGTAATGTTCTTACGCTTGCCAATTGAAGTATTTTACTTAAGTATTTATAAACTCTTGATCCCAAAAAATAGATATTTAAAGCAAATTGTTTGTACTGTATGCTGTATCTTGCAATATTCTTATTTTTATTAACTGCATTAAATTTAACAACAGTTGCCAGTTCATTTAGTAGCTATAACTCAATGCTGTTTTAGAGATTTTCTCAGTATTTCCTTTCTGGGTGTATGTGCAGAGAGATTTTTTTCTGTTTGGACCCCAACATAGGGTGGGAATTTCCATAACTGCTAAAATACAATTAAATTAATTAATTGTATGTTTGTAACTGAAAAGTTCTAAATTATTTTACTTTATACTAGATTAAATACATATGTGTTGATTTTTTTTTCAAAAATGACTTCGAATTCTTCAGTTAACAACTAAACGTATTTTATGTTTTGCTCATAAAATAATTTTGTATTGTAAATATTAATTGTCATTCCTATAGGTGGTTCACTTTCTGCTAAATTTTGGGATCCAATATCACTTGTGCTAGGAACATTCATAGTTTCCATACATTCTAAAATACATTTTGAAATTAGTATGCTTTTAAAATTTCAAATAATACTTAGTTCTTATAAAATAATATTTTATAATAGGGGAAACAAGGGAGGCTCGATACATTTTTTAGAAAAACAACGTTCGAATTATTTCAGCACCTGTTACTGAACTGGCTTATATGCGGATACAATCTTGGACTATTTCTGCAGCTAAGGGATTATATAATTTTTGAAAATTGAAATATTTGACTGTGTTAGAAATGTTTGTATTTACCCTTGCAAAATGTCTCTAACCTCCCCCTATATGGGAGGCATGATACAATATCTGGCAGGTTTGATACAATACAGATTTATATATTAACTGAAGCAATAAGAACAAAGTATGTATTTTATTTCTTATAAACTCAGAAGATTACATGCATAAGTTAATATATACATAGATTCAAAAATTCTATCTAGATTTGTTTCTAAAAGTGCAAATACACGTAGAATTAAAAAAAAATAGAATAGGTATGAGAATAGGTAAGTAGACCTATAATTACGACACAATTCACAGATAAATGTCTTTATGCCTCTATCGACACCAGCGCATGCAGAGTGGCACCATTTTAGACAACTTTGACAACGAATCCAATTTTCACCTGATCTAGACATCGAGTATAAAGAATTGCAATAGATGCAAGCAGCATCTTCCTCATCATCAGATTCAAAATGTGGCTCTTGGTCACTATCATTATCAGTCTCAACAAATTTTCAACCTTGCATTTTCTTGACATTTCTAACTAAAACCTATCTTTTAGGCCAACCCTTATTAGCTCCTTCTGCTAAAGCTTGTTCAAGATTTTCTTTATCAGTGAATAAGTCGCGTTTGCCCTGTTGAGCCCTTGTTCGTTTTTCTCTCTTTTCTAATCTAATTCTATGTCGGCTTCAATAGCTTCCTTTTCTGGAGTATCAGTATCAGTTAAAATTCTGGTGGTAGTGCTTTGGGAAACGGACGAATCTCCTCAGGACTTTTAATCAAATCAGATGCCTTGCTTGTCCCTGGTCTTACACTATATGAAAGAATTTTTTATTTGCTTAGAAGTAAATCTTGTGACTCTTGATAAGAGGTACCAGGTTGACCTGCTGCATCGATATTTAATCTTTCGGGTTCTACTTCAGCGATTTCAGCTTCTGCTACATAGGTCCGATTTGTAACTTCCGCTCCTGCAAATTCGAGTTCCCCAAATAAATGTGGATTAAATGGGTAAATTCCTGTTGTGGAGAATTCCTTAGTAATATTGGAATGTGAAAAGGCTCTAGCATAAGCAAGCCTAACTAATTCTGATACATTTTTTAGAGAAATTGTTTGTCCTGGGTGGTTAACCATCCATGCATCCGCTTGCTCATTATAATAACGTTTAAATGGGCCAAAGACAGAAACATCTAGTTGTTGAAGTCGATGACTTGGGTGGGGTGGCAAAGTTAATAAACTGACACCATTTAATTTGCAAGTGTGTAAAGCTATAGGCGAAATGTGGCTATTATGATTGTCTAGTATTAACAGACATATATTTTCTTTAGAACACTTTGCATATTTTATAAAATGATCTAGATATTTTATAAAAATATCTGCGGTCATCCAACCACTTTCATGCGTCTCCGCAATGGAACCCGGAGGAGCACCTTGGATCATGTAATCCTGTACCCTGACACGGGGAAATATAAAAAAGGGTGGTACGGAATCTTCCAAAGCATTTATAGCGCAACATACTGTCACAAGTGTGCCACGTTCCGCAGAAGTTGTTTTAGAAATTTGTTTTTGACCTTTACGGGCAATTATCTTCTGGGGTTTGTGCGCAGTGGTAACCCCAGTTTCGTCCAAATTATATATAGATTCTGGCCCAAAATTTTCCCTTTCAAATAAAATGCGTAAGTTATTATAAAATAATTGTACGTTATATCGATTGAATGCAGTCGCTCTGCCTAAGCTAGTTGCTTCAGGAGTTCGTAACGATAATTGGGGATGACGTACCTTAAATCCTTTTAGCTAATCGTATGAAGCTGATTCATTAACTTTCCAGTTTTCTGGTATTTTTTTCATGTTTTGTTGGCCAAATTGATATACAAATTTTCTTGTTTGCTTAGGCGTTGGGCCATAATAAAGATGTGCGGAAGTTAATAGGTAGTCCATCAAAACGATTTCTTCTTCAAGCGAGAATATTTGTGAAGTGTTAAAGTTTGGCACAAAAGAAATATTTCTGTCTGTTTTATACTTTGCAGCATATCGAGATAGAGTCATCTTATCAATTTTATATTTTTTGGCGGTAGTCCTTATGGGTTTATTCTCATTGACTACCTCTAGGACGGAGCTTTTTAAATCGTCAGGGGAGATCTTCTTCCGATTTTTAGATACCCATTTCAACGGCATCTAGAATATAATAAATGCGTCGTAACTACAGCTCAACTATTGCCGTGTGAGACCACAATTTGATAATAATCATTACGCAAATAAATATAACACTTGCACAGAGAAAGGGAGGTTTGATACTCGTATCAATCCTCCCGAGGCCAAATGTATCAAACCTCCCCGAATGACAAATTTATAAAATAAGCACAATATTGAAAACAAGCAATTCGATTTTAGAAATACCAGCACTTGTGCCATGGTTTAAACTAATTGCAGATTCGCGTAGTACCAATGAAATTTTCAAATTCTTCTTTTGAAAATCATAAAATCTTACGTTAGCTAAAGGAAAACTTACATTGAACAGTAGGAAAACACAAACTAACCTCTAAAACTGTCACTTTACCTACGTTTACTTCTATATTGCATATTAGACTAGTGCGTTAACTGCAACCCACGTTGCATGCATGCAGAATGTCCTACCAATATATATATATATAATGCAGTGGCGGCTCTTTAATGAGAGCAAGTGAGCAATTGCACCCCCTGGAATTTTGAAACAAAACAAACCAAGCGGCGACTAACTGTGAAAGTATTTATTTATTACGTATTCATAGTTATTGAACAGGAACGTCGCGTGTACGGCACACGAAACAACCTACATGCACCGATCGTCGTCACAGATATAATGACGACTAACAGCGCACGGATGTAAAGACCCCTTCCACCGTTAAACCGAAACATACCCATGAGCAAAGCGCTACTGTTGCTGCGTTAAGCCATTAAACATTACATTGAAGGTGGGGAGAACTGTATTTTGTTCTAGTTCCATATCGTATAATACATAGCATGTGAGCAAGATTCCCGTCTGCTCAACGCTGTTGTAAGATGTATTTCGTGTCTGTGATACAGAATAACACGTTTTCGCGGTTAACGTATGATGAAAAAATCGCAATAAAAAATTTTAAACGGCCCATGCCTCAATTATGTTTAGAAAATAAACAATCTGTTAAAGGTAAAGACGTTATAAGAAAATTCAAAATGAATATTTATCAGAAAAATGGCTGGATTTGTGGGTGTGAAATTAAAAATACTTTGTTTTGTTTTCCGTGTCTTTTGTTTGGTGGTGAACCGTCTTGGTCAAAGAACGGAATAAAAGACTTAATTCATCTTAGTGCTAAAATTACGAAACATGAAAATTCCGAAGGGCATTTGAAAAATATATTTAGTCTAAGAATGTTAGGAAAAAATAACATTCAGAATGTTTTAGATCATCATATAGAAAAGCAGTACAACAACACAATGAACAGGTAACAAAAATTAGGCATGTGTTAAATTTAATAATAAATTGAATTAGATTTTGTGGCGCGTTTAAACTAGCACTTCGGGGTCATGATGAACGGAAAACGTCGAATACCAAGGGCATTTTTCGGGAATTGATAAATTTTACGGCAGAATTAGATAAATCGCTCAGAGATCACATCGAAGCAGCACCGGTTTTTAATTGAATTTATAAATGATTTCCCAAATTTTAATGAAAAAGTGATAGAACTGTTCTGCAAGTCAAAGACACGCAAAATGGACTTCGTTTATCGTCAGACGTAATCAAACTGTAGTTTTATATTTATTATTCCCTCAAAACAAACTGTACAATTAACAGTACCTGTCTGGAACAGTATGTCGGTGAAACTTATAAAGATTGGGTAAGCGTTCTTGTATTACACTTTTTAATTTTGAAATTATGCACTCCCTATGTGAACCACCCCGAGCCGCCACTGATATAATGTAAAATACGAATGTGTATCAAGCCTCCCGACGTATCAAGCCTCCCTTGTTTCCCCTAAACATTTACCTTTAGATAGTTTCTTAACCAGTGAGGTTTGAATTGGTTTCTTTTCATTATGGTCATGGCTGAGAAATTTCAATATTGTCAAAATTTTTAAGAAACTACTAACCTTAAAATGCCAAATAAACAAAATACCACTATAGCGCATGCGCGAATCCCTACGTTTATGTTTTCTTTATGTTCATTGTGAAGGGTAATTAAATTTTACGCGTTATGTGTCTGTTATGAAATCTTACGTCTTATGGTTTTCTTATGTTTCTTATGTTCATTGTGAACATCTTGAATTCTTTCTTCGAGAGTCTGAAATATTTTAACAAGTTAACGAAGTGGTTTGTATGAAAGATAATCAAATAAACATAACAATAATGGTTGGTTTTCCAACTCCGATTAAAATGCCGGTTAGCGCTAATCATTAATTAAAAACGTCGTTAATCGAAGAAATATTGACCAGTGTTTCGAGTACCCGATGAATTATTAAGCTGTGATTAGGATTACTTACACACGCGCACAACCTAGGAGATTTGAATTTTTGTTGTTGTTGACATTTGTTATGTTTTCATATGCATTTGTATGCTGTATGAAAGTATTTTTTGAAATTAACTTGTATTTTCACCAGTGATATAGTAATTGTGTTCAATACAATTACAATGTATTGCTTCTTCTATAAATGAAATAAACGGTATAATTAAAGATAAAAATAACATAATACTGTAGACGCTCAATAGTGTGAACAAAATGAAACGTAGACTGTTTTTACTAACGACTTGTTCACATTAAAGGGAGTCACTGATTTAGTGCTTAAAATAATAGGTATTGTTGCATCAATAATTGTTTCTCATTTATAATTGCATTTTTTTTAATTTGAAAAAGGTGAAAATATAATCTAAAAATACTGTGTTTTTCAGCTTTTTGTGTTACAGCTGTTTCTCTTATTTCTTTTAATATTTGAATTAAGTCCATATTCTTCTGCTCATTGAATAGATGTGTTCAGTGAAATTTATTGCACTGTTGGAGTAATTTTATTTTGTGATTTTTCTTCAATTTCCTCATTTTTCAAAATTTTCTAATCGTGTGCCCATTTTATTCCATGCGATTATGTCTCTCGCATTCACTTCAATCTAGAAATAGATGTACATACCTAAAGTAAATGATAGTTGTGTAAATACATAAACATAAGTAGATACATACGTGTAGCAGTAATGTATTTAAAATATCACTTTCAACTAGAGCTTCTGTCTGACTATCTTTCCATTTCTGCTGCAATACACTAAGTGGCAAATCATCCTTGTCTTCTATGAAATCTAGAATTTTTCCCCAACATTTAGCAATAATTATTGAATTTAATCGGTTCCATGCATATATCAAATTGGTAACAAAATCTTTTATTGTCAAATTTTTTAATGTTTCTAAATTGGTTCCATTTGCAGTGATATTCCGAAGAAGGCTGCTTCTATAGTATAACTTTGTAAGTCATTCTGATCCATTGGTTGGATAAAGGGCGACACATTTGGCGGAAGGTACAATGTTTTAATATGCCCACTTTACTCTGTAATTCTTCTATTGGGGGATGTGATGGAGCATTATCCAAAAGAATAAGAGCTTTTATTCGGTGTCTACTTGATTTCTAGAAACGTGTAACCTTCAAACAGAACAAACAATGACTTGTCAATATTGTTGGGAGATTCATGTTAGATAAATTAAATTTACTTTATAATCTTACCTGAGGAACAAAAAAATTATGGAACTGATTCTTCAAAATTGACTCCGTCATCTAAGCAGATTTGGAGTAGTCGTAGTCCATAGAAAGAGAAAAACAAATTTTTAAAAGCTCTTGGATTTCTCACCTTACCAATAACCAATAGCTTGATCTGATGGGTCCAACTGGCCTTAGTACATGCCAAAAATATTAGTCGTTGTTTCTCATGTTTTTCTACTGGACTTTGAATGGATCAATTAGTTCTGACTGCGATGATAATTTTTCACTAGCAATTTTTAAATATCGAATTCCGATTCTTTTTTTTTTTGAATCGTTAGAACCAACAATCACTAGCAGTAAATACTTTAGCAGAATTATCTTTCATCTCCGAATTCAGCACTTTTACCTTTTCTTTGATCATATCATCACAAACCGTAATGTTTTTATTTATTTAGTCGAGCGTGTATTGTATTGAATATGTGTAACTTTTAGCTTACTACAGAAATATAATTAATTGATAACCACGAATACATTATCTTTTGTGATGAGGACAATTCAGTTTTGAAAGCTTTTAATTTTGCTACCATTCTGGGTTTGATATCAATTTGTGAAGATCCTAAATATTCTGTGGCAATTCATGCTTGCGTTTGCTATTTTACTTTCTTATACGTAGTATAAGGAAGTATTGTGATGATGAAAATTTTCGACCTCGAGATTTTTGCAGATGTCCATGTTTTAAGGTCCCCTGATACCAAAAAAGTGGTTTTTAAAAAATGTCTCTCTCTCTCTCTCTCTCTCTCTCTCTGTGTGTGTGTGTGTGTCTGTGTCTGTCTGTGTGTGTGTGACCACGATAGCGGTCAAACCGCTGTAGATATCAATTCCAAATTTTGTATTTACGAATATAATCTCCCTCTTGAGAACTGATTAGATTTTCAGCAAAATCGGCAGACCGGAAGTAGTAGTTTACTTCAGTGAAAAAATCGAATTTTGCAAATATTTCGTCAATTACTAAGTTTAAACAAATTTATAAAGAATTCAAATGTACTCAAAATTAAATTTTAGAAAAATTGTATTAATAAAGTTTTTGGAAATTCCTACCGGAAGTAGGTCTTTTACTCTTATCGAAAATCAGTTTTTTGCCAATATTTTGCAAGTCATGCTTTTTAGACAGGTACGCTACGGATATAAAAGTATTTAGAACTTAATTTCCAATATCTTTTGTATAAAAAAAAATTCAAAATTCGGACCGGAAGTATCGCTTTTACTCTTACCGAATAACGATTTTTTTGCAAATATGTCGTAAATTATGCATTCTATATATATTTATTAAGAGTACAAAAGTATTTAGAATTGGATTTGCAATATTTTTTGTATATATGAAATTTCAAAATTCGGACCGGAAGTAGTACTTTTATTCTTAGCGAGTAGCACTTTTCTTCGAATATCTTGCAAAGTATGCATTCTATAGCGACTTATTAAGAGAATGAAATAACTTAGAATAGGAGTTTGGATAAGTTTTGTATAAAAAAATTCTTAAAATTGTATAGTTTGAAACGCTCATACGTATAAGAAAGTCGTGTGGTGGCCACACCTAATTTTTTCTCTTTGTATTTTCACTCAACGCTATGAATGTAGATCTAGTTAAAATGAAAAAAAAGATTAATTTTAGTGCATATAATTGTAATAGAGTTATGATATTGCCATTTATGTAAAACATTAAAATAAACCATGTTAATAACAACTAATTCGCTTCCTACAAAATAAAAAAAAAACTATGATAAAATGCTGTATCAATGAGGCCTTGACATCAATAATTCATAATTTTTCTCTTTCCTTATTCAAATGTAATAACAAACGACAGTTCATTGCGAAATAAAAATGTTATTGTTTCATGTCTTATTAATATTTGGGTGATTAACTTACTAAAAATTTTATAGACAACAAAATGATATGTAAACAGTTCATTATCTACATCCGCAAACATAAAAACATATCGCTAAGAGCACATGTCTTTGACAATCGATTTATAAAACTTTTCTTTTTTGTATGCAATAAACAAACTTCAACTTTCTTTTTATACCTTTCAATTTAGCCAAAAGTAATTGGTAATCATTTTTTTTCCACAAAATATTGATAATCAAATTCTAAGATTATGCAGAATTGCTGCAAACTGATTTTATTCAAGTGCTTTTTAAACTGCAGTTTTATTTTTGGGAGGTGATACTTTTATATACCTTCCTTACCTACCGTTTTTCTAGAATGTGACAATCTATTTACTATGCTCAGTTTGATTATAAACAGGTTATGGGCCCAGGTGTTGCAATTTCAGATCTTACAGTAATAATTCTAAATTTGTTTAGAGAAGGATTAAAATAGTCTTTGAGGTAAGTTTAACTATATAAACAAAACTAGCAAGATAAACTTGCCTTTAATATAAATATAATGTCATTCACGGCTGTCATACTCTGGGAAGACATGAAAGTATAATCGTTATTGTCATTTCACAGATATTTAATTCGCTTTTTGAAAATTTCTGGGCAAAAATTGTCCTCTAAACCGAGTGCTCTGTGGAAGTGACTATAATGAATTTTAGCATTCACATTATTTGCTAGTAGTAATTGGACAAAAAATTATTTTTATTAGCTTTTTTATTTGTTGTTATTTTTAATATAGTGTCACTATATTTTATGTGTTTATTTTGTTAATTGTCAATGTTTATTACATATCCTGCATATATAACATTCCCTAAAGCAACTAAATCGATAATGTGAACAACCATTGTTATGTTAGGTTCACACTATCGATTGTCCGTTGAAATATTATTATTATTATTGTTGGATGTCTCGGTTTTGTAATGGGCGGACAAAAATCTTTTCCAATTACGTCACATGGTTTAAGTAAATTAAACGTTTTACATTTTAAGATACTTACTCAATCTCGGATAAAGATCGGCACTGTATATCTTAATGGAATTTCGGTCGAACACGAAACTTAGTATAAATTGAATTAATGATGCTCGAAAACCCTTTACATTCTTAGAGCGAATGACATTGAAATTAATAGACAATAATGTACCTAATACTACTATAATTGCTACTTCATACAATTTAGAATATTACATGCATTTACATCAATAAAATATAATATTTCATATTTCCACTTTCTTCTAATAAACAGAAAATTGATATCGTAATGAAAAGGACACCATATCGCCTGCAGATAAGAAGTAAAGTGGAATTGACTGATGACATTCTGACGTCAAAGAATACTTATAATAATATATCTTCCTTTCTCCATTTTCCCACTCGATATGTGACTTGTAGTTATAAATACCGTCTTTATTACATCTTCAAGAAGTTCTCGAAAACGAATATGAATAATTACAATTACGTACATTTAAAATAGGGAATAACATCTTATTTTTATAATAATAAATTTATGCACAGCCTTTCTACTTATTGATGTGAAGTAATTTAAAATGTCAACTTTCAATTACCAGATAATTATCACGTTTTATTTATTATCTTTAACTATAATCTGTATTGTAAATCTTTACAAACAAATTGATTGTATACCACGTTATAAAAGGATGATATGAAATTACCATTTATGTTATAATAATGTTGGCGTCTTGATTTGCGTTAGTTTTATATTGATTTGACAGTTATGTCAACTGATAATCATATTTTAAAATAAGTATTTTTAATACCTTGATTTTTTTACTAAGTCCCAAGGGCGAATAGGTAGCTAGGTCATCACATCATAGCAGCATACCTAGGACGAATAGTATAAATACGGGAGACAACCGGGAGTTGGACAGCTCCATATATTGAGTTCAAAGAGAGGAGTGCATTATTCTCATTTGAAGTTACGTGCTAATTCTTTGTGTGGATTTGTATAAATATAGAAAAGAAACGAAAGATAAAGTGAGTGCAGAACAATTAAAGAGCAATGGGGATATCGATATTTCGTGATTGATTCAAGTAATCAGGCAATAAAACAATATCAGTCCTAACAAAATACAATATAAAATGTCATTAGGGAACTAAAAAATGAGGTGTGGCCACCACACGACTTTCTTATACGTATGAGCGTTTCAAATTATAGAATTTTAAGAATTTCTTTAACAAAAATTATTCAAAATCCTATTCTAAGTACTTCTATTCTCTTAATAAATCTCTATAGAATGCATACTTTCATGGGCGTAGCCAGGATTTATAACAGGGGAGGGGAGGGGGGGGGGCAAACCATGGTCCATGGTCGTTCAAAATGTAAAATTTTAGGATAAAAAGAAAAGGCAAATGAAAACAAAACTTTGAGATTTTAATTATACTTAAATTAAATTAATAACATTTTTCTTGGGTTGAAACTAAATTTATCCAAAACTTTCTTCACTATGCAGTCCTGATTTTCCACAAATATCTTTTTTGTGAGACTTGATCATGATCATTAAAATAATTATTTGTGAAATTATTCACTCTTCACTTTATTTATCAATTGGAGGTTACGCGGAACTTGTTAATCAGATATTTGTAGGGGTCTAGGCGGGGTTAATAATACGCGATTATAAATGCAAAATATGGACTTATAGCTTGCTGATGGATACAAAAGCATATCCGAATATTTTTATATGTATGTACTTGATTGTAGTAATCACAAATATCTTTTTTGTGAGACTTGATCATGATCATTAAAATAATTATTTGTTAAGTGAAATTATTCACTCCTCACAATCAATTTTTTGTCGGTCCTCTGCAACGTTTGTATAGAATAGTAATAGTTGCATATTATTTATTGGAACATTAGTATTTCTTTACAAATACGTCTGAGTTTACTAACTTTATCAATCTTTTATAATAAAAAAATTATTCACGGGGCAGAAGGTTCACAATGCGAAAGTTGGCATGTATTTTAAACTAAAATGATACTATATATCCCTAGAAAATTGATGAAAAATTAGAGCGGGTTCTAATTCGACAATTTATTCGTGAATTTATTTGACAAGAAAAAAATTGACGGCAAGTTGAGCGTTTACACGCTCCAATAAATTCAAGGTCATAAACTTCATGAATTTATTTGACCGTGTAAACACAGCATAAGGTATACATTGCAAGAATTTTTTTTTATTGTTGAAGTAGCATCATTTTCATGGCATTAATTTGATGTGTTTTTTCCTTTCTTGTAATTTCTTACAGATAGCACATATAGAGCAAAGTTTAACACTGCACTTTTAAAATTACAAGAAACCGGATTTCTTTCCACATTGAAGTTGAAATGGTGGAAGGATAAACTAGGTGGTGGTAATTGTGACGTAAGTACCTTTTTTTTAATACTAATTTCTATCAAGTAGTTGCTGGTCTAGGTTTGTTTAGTCTGTGCTACTACTATAAAATAATTGGAAAGTCATTTGACAAATAGTGAAACGTAAATGACAACGCGGAAAAGCAAAAGAAAATGGCGGTATTAAAAAATTTCAAGTAGATGTCCTCCTGCAAAGTCGGTACCTTTGTTGTTGGTTAATTTTAAATAAAGATGTCTTAAGATTAATTCCTTAGACTTTTTTTAACCCATTATGTACTAGCGTGTCATATCATGGGCGTAGCCAGGATTTATAACAGGGCGGGGGGGGGGGGGGGCAAACCATGGTCCACGGTCGTTCAAAATGTAAAATTTTAGGATAAAAAGAAAAGGCAAATGAAAACAAAACTTTGAGATTTTAATTATACTTAAATTAAATTAATAACATTTTTCTTGGGTTGAAACTAAATTTATCCAAAACTTTCTTCACTATGCAGTCCTGATTTTCCTTAAAAAATTGTCGATGCACACTCATCAAACACAACCCAGTGAGTCTGTCATCACCCATTGTACTCCTGAGCCAGGCTTTTACCCTTCGTAGGGTACTGAACGATCTTTCCACGGTAGCAGTAGTGGATGGGAAAGCACTTAATATTAGCAGTGCGTGCCTTGTTGCAGGGAAAAAAACATTAGCTTCCTCCAAAAGTGCAGCCACTTCAATATCCTTTAATTTGTCTTCTGCTAAATTCTTCTTCTTCCACATATTGTACCACAAATCTAATTCTGCAGAGACATCACCCAACTTATAAAATTCCATGAAAGATTCTGCATTATTTTTGAAATATTTTGAAGCCATTTTGAGCATTCTTGAAGGATGAAGATAAGTTAAAGCAAAAGCAGGTGTATTTTCGTTGGAGAATCTAGCACCCAAAGACGAAGTTAAAGAATCAAGATAGGGGATGATTATTGACCGCTTCCAGTATACAACTGCAGACTCAGATGGTGGATTACTTCTGTGTACTTGCTTTTGAGTGACTCGTGGTACTGACAACTCAACCCCTACTTTCTCTGCGATATCAAGTGATTTTTTATATAATTCATAAGAAACATTTTCGACATCTTGTCGATCTTCTTTGATTACATCTAGAATATCATCAATATGTTTCTTCACCATAACCAAATCCATACTTTTACCTTGTAAAACGTTTACAACGGGTTCCAAAATTGCAGAGTATCTTGCAATTATGTTTAAGCCTAAGATGAAAATTGGTTTAGTAACTGCACAGTGCAATTGGTAGGCACATTTTCTTGTTGCATAGTTTCCTTCGACAGATAGATGTTCTAGTGCTTTAACAATGTCAGTGAAGCTCTCTGAAATTTTTTTTATGCTCTTGTATTTTTCCGACCATCTGGTCTCACAGAGCCTTGAAAGATTTGGAACCGATTTCCTACGGGCTGGCGATTCACGAAAGAAGGTTATTGTGTCTTTAACCGTTGCAATTGTGTTTCTTATTTCTGGTAGCTTGCTAGTATCATTGACCACAAGATTTAGTCTGTGGCTGGAGCAATGGAAAAATAAAGACTTAGCGTACTTTTTTTTAAGAATGGCCTGTACACCACCTTCTTTGCCGGCCATCGTAGAACACCCGTCAAATCCGAATCCCACACAATTATCGGCGGAAAAATTATTATCTTCTAAAGAACTTTGAATTGCGCTAGCGATTGTAGAAGCATCTTGACATTTTAACTCAATGTAGCCTACAAATTCCTCCCTGATTACTTTTTGGCTTTCATCATAGAACCTTAATCCAATAGAAAGCTGCTCTTTTCCAGCGATATCTGCTGTTTCATCAGCCATTACAGCATAAGCTTTTGCCCGTTTACAGTCTTCGATTATTTTTCTTTGATAACTTCACCGCATAATTGTATGATCTCATTTTGAATTGTTGGTGAGGTATAGACTGCGTTTTTTTGACATTTATCCAAGTGGCTCTTTAGCTTCTCATCACCAGAGTCAATCCTCAAATTTAAAAGGTCAAAGAAAACTCCCCTCATTTCCTACTTTTCCTCTAAGCGGCAAATCATGAATTCCACAAAATATTATGCATGAAATAATTGCTGACAATATTTGTTTATTTTCTTCAATCGTCTTATGGTTCCCTATTTGCAACTGGACATCAACAGGAGCATTTTCAAGAAATGCTTTTGCAGCAGCTGTTGAAGATTTGTGGTAATGGGTGCCAACGTGCTTTCTACAATCTTCATGTATATTCTTAAACTTCATGTAAGGCCTTACCATAAATGACCCCAAAACTCCTTTAACTGTAGCAATTCTTGGCGGAAATAAAACACAATACAAACATAGAGCACCTTTCAAACGACTTGCGTACACCAGCCATGGAGTATATTGATCTAACCAGCGATGGTTAAATTTTCTTTTCAAGTGAATGGCATCAGAAGCAAAATCGTAATTGGATGATGGAACCCAAGGGTTTGTCAACAATTCCTTCTTTTTTTCAGAAGGCAAGTTATTGGCACAACTAACATAACGACCAATGTCATTTTCATGGTAGCCATCGCGTTCTTCAGTTTGTTTAGAGGTCCCAGATCCAGAGACAGCTTCATGTAGATATGAAGAACTACTTGAGCCTTCTACAAAAATAGATTCCGATTTTGATGTTCCGACCATTTTATTTTCATCTTCATCACAATCATTGCTTCCACTTCCACTACTGTTATCATGAACTTTTTTCCGGTTTAGAGATTTTTGACCTAAAAATAATAACCTAATATCATTCTTGTTCTTAGTCCCTAGTATAAAAATTAGTATAAAACAAAACTACCATGTAATGATAGTGATAGCTTATAATGTGGATATACTGATGTTAATATTTTTTCTCTAGATTAAAAACACAAAATGAAATTAATAGCACGTACAAAGTGCTGTTTGATCTTTAATATGTACAAATTTCAAGTTTTAATTGTGAACAAAAATTAACATGGGATATAACATATCTGCATTATAAGCTATCGTTACATGGTAGTTTTGTTTTATTTGGTGCTGGTCGAGCAACCAATTTTCAAATTTTTGGACCATTTCTAATGGAATGACTCTGACTCTAAAGTTTTAATTAAAAATTTAATTTTCTACTGAAATTATTTAACTTACCTTTTTGTAACCAATTTCTTATATCCATATTGTCTTTTCTGTCTCTTTATTCTGTGGTAAAACTATTGTTACGGATTTTCCCTCTTGTTTCTCGCGCCTCGCTTTCTATTCGCCTTATGCAACTTCGTATCCTGCACTATGTACTGTACTGTACTGTCTGTCTTCGCGCCGGATAGACAACTAACTTTATATACGCTTTTGAGCCTAGAAAGTGCCAGAACATTCGCATCGCCGGTTCCCGTATATTCCTCACTTGTATCTCGATTTTTCTCGAACTCGAAGAAAACCAGTGGCGTTTTGTTACACTATTAAATAGGACACTGTCGCTAGACAAGAGCACTTACACACCAACTCAATAGTTGTTATAAGAGTATTTAATTCGGATTCTGATGTAGGATTGTGTATTGAATGTTTCAAAATATTTCACGCTAAAACTACTTATTGAGTAAATTTATTTTAATTAATAGGATTAAAAAATGTAGTTAAATGAAAACAAAAAAAAAGTGAATTTTTTTACCATTTTTCTCAAAAATGTCCGACTGTTAAGTGGTTGAATCGAACACTAAAAATTGACGTATCCTGAGAGTAAATCGAACACTCCTTTTTATTCTGGTGTGGGACAATTCTGGTGTGCACCAATGCATAGATCGAAAACGCTATTAATATATATTTAGCACTATGTCAGTTTTTCAAACAGCTTTGTTTTTTGCTGATGAAATATATTTTAGTGACAAAGGACACTCGAATAATTTTATTTATTAGAGCTTATTAATTAATTTTAAAATGTTCATAAAAGCAACCAAACGACCACAACAACAAACAAAATATATAAAACAGATAACAAAAAAAAATATGCAGAACAGAAAAATATGTATATTTTAGATTTAATTTTTCGTTTATTAAAATTTAAAAATTATTTAATTTACTTTTGCTTCCAGGGGGGGGGGGCAGTTGCCCCTCCCTGCCCTTCGCTGGCTACGCCCATGCATACTTTGCAAGATATTATCAAAAAAGTGCTCCTCGCTAAGAGTAAAAGTGCTACTTCCGGTCCGAATTTTGAAATTTCATATATACAAAAAAAATTGCAAATCCAGTTTTAAATACTTTTATACTCTTGATAAATATATATAGAATGCATAACGTACGACATATTTGCAAAAAATCGCTATTCGATAAGAGTAAAAGTGGCACTTCCGGTCAGAATTTTGAAATTTTTTTTATACAAAAGATATTGAAAATTATGTTTAAATATTTTTATACCCGTAACGTACTTGTCTAAAAAGCATGACTTGCGAAAATTCGCAAAAAACTGATTTTCGATAAGAGTAAAAGACCTACTTCCGGTAGGAATTTCGAAAAACTTTTTAAATAAAATTATTCTCAATTTTAATTCTAAGTACATATGAATTCTTTATAAATTTGTATAAACTTAGTAGTTGACGAAATATTGGCAAAATTCGATTTTTTCGCTGAAACTTCCGGTCTACCGATTTTACTGAAAAACTAATCAGATCTCAAGAGGGAGATTATACACGTAAATACAACATTTGGAATTGATATCTACAGCGGTTTGACCGCTATCGTGGTCACACACACACATACAGACACACAGACATTTTATAAAAATCACTTTTTCGGTATCAGGGGACTTCAAAACGTGGACATCTGCAAAAATCTCGAGGTCGAAAATTTTCATCATCACAATACTTCCTTATACTACATATAAGAAAGTAAAAATTATAGGAAGCTTACGGTTAGAAACAAGGAATATTTAAAATGTGGGTTGAATTATCAGCAATTGTAGTTTAAGAGAATAAATGCTGAAGAAAAAGCACTAACAGATAACTTATTTAGAAACATCAATATATCGTCTATCCAAGATGAAGTTACTTACAAGTCTAATCAAAAAGCGATCAGATGAACAAATTGAAATTAGGGATGAACAACAAGGCTTCAGAAGAAATAGGTCTACTACGGAAATACGTCTACTACGTATTTGGTTCTGGCGGCACTGAATTTTTGATCAAAGAATGTTGAGACTATTTGGACGCACAGGCAGAAATTTTGAAGCTCATAGCGTGCATTGCGGTGTGAAAAGTAAATGTCGCCTCTTTTGCCGCTATAACATCTCAAACTGGATTATCGTTCTTAAAAATTGTATTTACGAGTATATATGAAATGCTTGGAGTCACCGTATAACCAGCCTTGTGTTTCGCAGACTTCAAATGATTCTTAATATCCGCTCGCCCACAGTGTGTAATAGAAAACTCGGAGAAACATTGCTGGCACTGCACTGCTATCCTCACTATAAAGCTTTTTAATAAATGGGTAATCCTTTTGCAATTCATTCGTATTTGCATTTCTTTTTCGGGATATTAAGCTTCAACACATTTGGGTTAAATTCTGAATTTAATAACGTTGACACCGCCCTCACCCCCGTGCGTCTCAACACTTTAAGCAATAATCGGGACAAAATACCAAACTGTCCAGGATGCCGGGATTTATGACTAAAACCGGGACAGTCCCGGCTAAACAGGGACGTATGGTAAGCCTAATCTTAAGGGTAATCAAGTAATTTAAATTTCGAAACACAAGTTTTCTATATAAAAAAGTAAAAAACACACAAGATCACACTCTAAGTGACTAAAATACTGAACATGTGTGGCGAGAACAAATGCATAACGCACCCAGTAACATTCAAATAATACTTTCTCAGAATGACAAATAAGATAATTCTAAGTTGTTTTAAACGATACTAAGCCTGCTTCGTTCATATCAAATAGTTACAAGTAAGTTTTAACATTTCCGGGAGAAAATTTAAAACATATTATAGTGGCACGAGTTTTTTATTCGCCAGTGTAGTGATGTAGTTTTAAAGAAATGCGGTTTTTTTTTTAATATCTCCAAAAGTATTTCTCGGCCAGGTTCGATGTTCACTAGACGAAACATCTTAGAACAAGAAAATGGGTGTGCTTAAAACCACATGGCAGAAGTGAAAACTTCATCAAGGCGAGGTTAATAATACGAAATCCAACTTTTTTTTTTTCATTCTATATTACATTAGGGTCATCGTGCGTCGACGAATTCAGTTGCTGAGATTTAGTGTGCTTCTTTTGACGATATTTCTTCACGCGCGCATTAGACAATTCCCTTTTTCGTTTTAATTTGTCATCGATTTGATTTTCTTCATCCATCCTGTGTAACAGAAAAGAATTAAATGCTTATAAATTCGTATATAATGAGCAATTAAAACAATGCTCTATTCTCAACGTTTCTGTTTTGCATTGGTATACAAATTATAGTAAATGCGTGTAGACGTTATTTAACACCCGGAATATACTGATCAGTTTCCGAGTCATCCATATCATTTTAATAAACACGCTAAAACTTACCTGAGCGCGAAATATTATATTATATTATTATAGAGATAGTGTCTCATACACACACAACAAATTTTTTGGTTAACCGTCCGCGAAGTTACCACTTAGCGAACGCAACACAGTCCGCGAAATACAATTTCGCGGCCGTTGCTGTGGTTATTTATTCATTTAAATTTCAATTTAACTGAAATTAAATACCTCTATATGATAATATTTCTCTCGTTCCCTTAGTCGACTCGAGCCGACTTTACCCGAATGAGCGTTGCATAGCCGAGCGTGACGGCTCAGTCTTGTTCAGTGCCCACAATCAACGCAACGCGCCCAAAGAAGTTTACACTTAAAAAAAACTCCCAAATAAATAAGAGTTTATTCATTCTAGGACGAGATTTTCATGCAGCAAATTATTATTTAAAACGTATGACAATAACACGTAATAATTGTAGCAACGATTATAATAATACGATTTCTCCAATGTAGACGAGAGAAATCTTGATGTATGTAGATGTAGGTACATATAATTGTTTTAATTAATTTTATCTGAAACCTATCGATAACTGATACAGACGATTCCTTGACACTAATACTAATTGTCGCCTTTTAATATGTATTGTCGGTAATGATCAACCTCTCGACAGAAACCTTCCATGAATTTGTAATAAACAATGGCTTTTAGTACCACGAGTGAGTTTATAACCTTTATCAAGTGCATTGCTGAATCGTATTGACAATCACAAATAATTATACCACAATGTCAATCATCAATACCATAAAGTTTTTTTTTTTTTGCATGTTTATTACACCTTAGTGCTGCATAATAATTAAGGAAATCTTTTATACGGTCCTTAAGTAACATATTTTAATGGTAATTTATTCTGTTTTACTTTCTTATACGTAGTATAAGGAAGTATTGTGATGACGAAAATTTTCGACCTCGAGATTTTTGCAGATGTCCACGTTTTGAAGTCCCCTGATACCGAAAAAGTGGTTTTTAAAAAATGTCTGTGTGTGTGTGTGTCTCTCTGTGTGTGTGTGACCACGATAGCGGTCAAACCGCTGTAGATATCAATTCCAAATTTTGTATTTACGTGTATAATCTCCCTCTTGAGATCTGATTAGATTTTCAGTAAAATCGGTAGACCGGAAGTACCAGTTTACTTCAGTGAACAAATCGAATTTTGCCAATATTTCGTCAAATACTAAGTTTAAACAAATTTATAAAGAATCCATATGTACTTAAAATTAAAATTGAGAACAATTTTATTTAAAAAGTTTTTCGAAATTCCTACCGGAAGTAGGTCTTTTACTCTTATCAAAAATCGGTTTTTTGCGAATATTTCGCAAGTCAAGCTTTTCAGGCAGGTACGTTACGGGTGTAAAAGTATTTAAAACATAGTTTTCAATATCTTTTGTATAAAAAAAATTTCAAAATTCGAACCGAAAGTAACAGTTTTACTCTTACCGAATAGCGATTTTTTGCAAATATGTCGTAAATTATTCATTCTATATATATTTATTAAGAGTACAAAAGTATTTAGAGTTAAATTTGCAATATTTTTTGTATACATGAAATTTCAAAATTCGGACTGGAAGTAGCACTTTTACTCTTAGCGAGTAGCACTTTTTTTCGAATATCTTGCAAAGTATGCATTCTATAGAGATTTATTAAGAGAATGAAAGTACTTAGAATAGGATTTTGAATAAGTTTTGTATAAAAAAAGTCTTAAAATTGTATAGTTTGAAACGCTCATACGTATAAGAAAGTCGTGTGGTGGCCACACCTCATTTTTTTTCTTTTTAATCATCATGTAATCGTACAATGTGGAAAGTAGTACATATTATTAATTATTTTTTAAAAAAATCGCTGGGACAGCTTGAGTTTATTCTTTAAAATCATATTTTTGTCTGTAAGAAAATTATTGATGACATCTTCATTATTTTTGTTAAATGATAATCTCCATTTTTTTCTCATTTCTCTGATAGATCTTTTGACTATCTATACGATGATTCTTACGTCAACATTCCTATCTTTACTCATTCAATTCCTTCTTGTATCTAATTTAATTTATATTTCAGACATGTTGCAACATCTATTTTCCAATTGTTTCGCTCAAGCATCGTTTGTACATTTTGGCGTTATTGGTGATATCGTTTTGATAGAGTCGTGTTATGTTTCATCTGACCTGCAAAGGATTGTTCGCAGACTGCTTGCTTTCTTCTAATTCTTAGCTTCTGAAATACCTGTGAGAACGAGAAATTTAAGTATAATTGCGTGCCCTGTTGCGAAATCTCTAAAGAGGATTAATTATTTAAGTTGTGAAATAATTTTGGAGTATTGTGATAGCGGATATAGCTGTATTTTTGTGTGGTTAATTCGTTTCCCGTTTCTGGAAGACATATTCTTATATAATATACTTATTATAATTTATTGAGTTTTTTCAGTGCTTTTCCTGTGGGAACAGAATATTGCGTAGCCCATGTATTAATTTTGTAATGAATTTAGAAACTTCTAATTATTTGTAATATTTACAAGTGATGTATAGGGGTTTATCGTTAAGTGACCGACATTTATGTTATTATACACGGTGGCCAGAAAAATGCGGACAAACGCCAGGTAGAACGATTCTTTGTTCAATTCTGAGGCGATAATCTTAATCCAAAAAAGTAGTACAGTGCTTTCTTAAGTCACACGAGCAGCTTAAAGGAATTGTAAATTTGGCAACACCTAATCAGACAAGTACTGTGGCAGTAATCATTTTATTATTTACTATAAATCAGGTAAATACGCAAATTAGCAAGAATTTTATGTTAACATGGATAACAATTTTATTCAAATTTAAAGATAATATGAAAAAATTATAACAACTGTTCAAATTGGTACCCATCAGTTTCCAGACATAATTCAAATCTTCGAGGAAGCGAATTCAAAACGCGCTGCAACATATCCGGGGTGATTAATCGAACTGCCGCCGTAATTTTATTAATTACATCCTCTTCGTTAGCTGGAGGCGTTGCATAGACCTTTTCCTTTAAAAACCCCCAAACGAAAAAGTCCAGAGGATTAAGATCGGGAGATCTTGCTGGCCATGCTATTGGACCGTTACGCCCTATCCACCGATTCGGAAAGTGTTCGTTTAACCAATCCCTGGAAATTCTGGCATTGTGAGCGGGTGCCCCGTCATGCATGTACAACATGTTGGGTCTCAAATACAGTGGAATATTATCTAGTACTTCTTCTAAAACGTTAACGTACTCAATTCCATTTAGACGATTTGGAAGAAATATTGGTCCAACAACTCGGAGATTTAAAATCCCCAGCCAAACATTTACCGAAAATCTTCTCTGATGTCCAATTTCCCTTACTGCCTTGGGATTTTCGTCCGCCCAAAAATGAAAATTATGGCTATTAAAGACGCCATCTCTCGTAAACAAGCATTCGTCGCTCCAGAGAATATGCAATAAATAGTTCGGCTCTTCTTGAATCCTTTGTAAAACATTGTTACAAAACATTCTTCTGTGGACATTATCGTTCACATACAAAGGCTGCACTTTCCTTGCATGAAACGGATACAAAAGATTTTGAGATAGTGCTGAGTGCACTGTTGTTTTGCTACGAATATTCAGTTCCCGAGCTATTTGTCTTGTGCTGGCCGTCGGATCTTCGTAAACAGCATCCAATATTTGCTCTTCTAATTGAACTGTTCGACGCTCTCTAGGTCTACCGCTGTTACGATAATTCGGTATAAAGGTGCCAGTTTCTCTAAGTCGCTGATCCAATCTACGGAACGTGTTGGTGGATGGATGTCGCCGTTGTGGATACCGTATTTGATATTCATCTTTTGCCAAGTTTGCATTTCCGTTGCAAAATCCGAATACCATATACATGTCGGCGTATTCTCCAAAGGTAAATAACATATTGTTCAGTATTAAAAACAGCACAAAATGTTTATCTTATTTCAACAGCCAAATGTCACATGAGAAACGTCAAAAATTGACAAGTACTTATTACTTTTAAACAAGCAGCCTTACAGTACCACGTTGCCATATGTACTTTAATTTCAAAAAAGCCAATGAAGAAATGTTAAAAATGTAAACCATTGGTATTAATCGATTAGTTACATCAATGCATTTGAGATAATTCCATTTCTAAATTTCACCACAATGATTTTACATAGATAAATTTGACGAATTTTGCTAAATTTTAGCAGTACAACTTAATGTTTGATGGTCTCGTATGCCGTAAGGAAGGACCGTATAACTTTTTTGGATTAAGATTATCGCCTCAGAATTGAACAAAGAATCGTTCTACCTGGCGTTTGTCCGCATTTTTCTGGCCACCGTGTATTATAAACGGAATTTGGTTTTTTTTTAAATTAAAAAAAAATGTTGAAAATAAAACACAAAAATTATTATCTATGACGTTTCGGACATTTAATCGTTCCTTCTTCGGCTATTCAGCTTGCAGCGTATTACTAATTCAAAATATATAATAATTTTGCAGAATTCACTCGTACATATGATACATAATACGTTTTATTCTAGTAGTAGATAAAATAATTTCTATTTTTTTAGCCAATTTAATATTATTCCGCAGCTACGTTGAATGTGAATGCTAATTGTGTGTAGTCAAACGTTGTATATACAGGCAAGAGGATTATTGGATAAATTCCGCTGTAGAGCACCCGTAGACACGTGTTTCAGACTCGTTGGTCATCGTCAGTACGGTGTAAAGAATAAGGTGGGATATCTTTGAAAATATAAGCAATAATGGAAGACGGAATGACGTTTTGGTCTTGATTAAGATTATCATACCTGTAATTAATTAAGGACAAATCAGTTTTGGGCATACATTCCTACAATAAACCAATTGATAAACATTTTTGTGAGTACTGCGGATGACATAATCAAGCATGAAAAACATGGTTTTTGATCATATTAGCGCACTAAAATAGTTAGATGTTTTTTTTATAGTTTTAGCAAGTGATCGTGTGAAAAACATACGTGCTAACTAGTTTCATAAGTGCGAACAGCTTGGGGAACTCAAGTAACACCTGGGCTTAAAGCTTTTGGTTTATTAACTATTCTCAAATTATTTTTTCAATATTTAATTGGATTTGGATGTTTATTTACTAATAAATATTATTTTTATGCATTTTTATTATTGTTCTAAATAATAATTTTTGAGATGTTTATGAGGAATATGTTTTACACAATAATTCTCTAATTGTTATTATGAATTATTGGTTTCATTTTCTTTTATCCCACCCATCTAAGCAAAAAAAAAATTGTGCATTTAAGAGCAAGAGTCTATTTAATGTATCAAGAAAAGTATCTGATATATGTCAAAAATTCAATTGTTAGGTTAGAAGCAATTGAAATTTGCCTCCATAACACTTTTGACTCAAAACGGATCATTTAAAGCAACGTAGTCAGTCTTTAAGTACCAATTCTATTAGGTTGAACTTTAAAATCAAGGGCATTTACTTTAATTTTCTCAAAAAATATTTGCATTTTCAAAATAAGAAAAAAAGACATTGCGGTTTATCATTCAATTATACCATCAATCCCTTTGCAATTTTTAATAACTTTAATAATAGTGAAGGATAAGAAGTAAGAAGTTTGTCGATTTATAAAAGCCAGTAATTATATAACGTATAATTATTTTTCAGGTAAACAAATTTTATGTGAAACATCCTAATAAAATAAGTTTGTTGTCGGTAAACAAATGAACGGACATTATACATATAACTATATGGAAAATAAATAACTTTTACAAACATAAATATAATAATAAAATATAATATTTATCTACGCCATTACGTGATCATTTAATAAAATATACGTAACTCAGAAAAAATGGATTTTATATTTGATATTTTAACGCTTGTACATAGTAGAAGAAATAGTTATGATTTAAATTCAATAATAAATAAACATGTATTAATAGATATATGCTTTGTATGTAGTATATATGTATATCCACCTGTTTACAATTTGCATATTACGTATGTGTACCAGAGTTTGAAAGGTACTTAAAAAATATTTATTTTTGCCATGTACAAATAATGTTTTATAAATAAATCAGGTGATATACAATACTTGTTGATAAGTACATAATTTACATTTTTATATGCATATCTTTATGTATATTAATAGTTCACGAGCCTCAATGACAAATGACGGGATATTTGAAATTTACATTGCTTCAAGAAGATTCCATAAATAACACGGGAATTAATAAACCTTGCTAGTTTTTGCAATTTTATTTAATGAAATTTATTTCGCAAGTTAAAAGTGTCGGTGAAAAATCGGTGTGAAAATGTTACGTATATTAAAGCGTGACTCCCATTGTGTAAACATTTCTTTCGCTACCCTTTTGTGATGAAAATTTTCGACTTCGAGATTTTTGCAGATGTCAGTTCAAATATGTCTTTTTCTGCCTCTCTCTCTCTTTCTCCTCCCTCTGTGACCACGATACCGGCCTAACGCTTCAGTAAAAAAATCAAATTTACTAATATCTCATCAACTACAAAGTTTAGACAAATTTATAAAGAAAACGAAAGTACTAAAACGTGGCTTTTAGAAAGATTTTATTAAAAAGTAGGTCTTTTTATCTTAGCGAAAAACAGATTTCTTTATACAGATTCATATATAATACAAAAGTATTTAGAGACCAAATTCGGACGATTTGTGTATAAAAGAAATTTTAAAATTTGCACCGGAATTAATATTTCTACTCTTAGTGAATAGCAGATTTCTGCAAATATCGCACAAATTATGTATTCTACAAGGATTTATTAAGAGAATAAAAGTACTTTGGGCTTGATTTGGGATAATTTCTGTGCAAAAAAATTTCAAACTTCGGAGCGGAAGTAGAGACTGACCAAACCAATTTGACTGGCGAAAAAATATGAACTATGTACTACCAAAAACACCTTGATCATCACTTTACTGACCCATATGCTGTGCTAGTACGAGGGAGGACCCAAAAAACTGAACTGCCATTCGTAGACGTAGTAGAGAGTTCTCCCGCTAGATGGGGTTAGTAGAGACCTGCGCGAAACAACTGTGCAGACGGCATCAGTTTGTTAGTTAAGACAAATTTAAAAGAACAAAGGGTGTGTGTGAAATTTTGTTTCCTGCTTAAAAAATCGGCAACGGAAGCTTACCAAATGCTTCAACAGGCTTCTAAGGAGGATGTTGTGAGCCGCATTCAAGTTTTGGAGTGGTTTGGGCATTCGAAACGTGGTGAGATGAGTGTTGAAGACCATGCCCGTTCTGGGCGCCATTCAACATCTCGAAGCGATGAAAACGTTGAAAAATCCGCCAAAAATTATTACTATTATTATATTGTATTTCAATTTGAAATATTTCAGACCCCTTGAAATATTTTATAAATTTCATAAAATATTATTGAATTTCGCGCTCAAAAATTTCGTTGACCCCGCCTCTCAAATACGTAAAATATAACTAACATAACCTTAAAAATGTTGTTTGTGTTTTGGTCACTGATATTATTTTTTAAACTGAATACTTTGTTTTTGTTTCATTTTTTTATTTTATTTGTTTTGCATTGGCCTTTCGCTCTCTAAAATGAGTATGTTGCCTTTGCAAACTCCAAACAATCCGCAAAATGTGTCTTTAGGGACTCGTTCAGCAAAATAGTTGCTATGGCAACTTTAGCGGACTTGTGCCCTAAAAATACATTTTGCAGATTATTTTGAGTTTTAACTAACGTAAAAAAAAAATTGTGTATGTACCACGTACGGAAATGGTTCTAGGGGAGTCATCTCATTAAGGACTCGGCTCCTTGGTCGCCTCCTCCTTAATCACGATTCGTCCCCTAAAACTTCATATTGCGTACTTGATACATAAATATCTATTAAAAAATTGTTTATTGCTTATTATATTGTTTTTGTTTAACTGTTTTTTAATGATTTATAAAAAATAAATTTTCGTTGTTTGTTGTTATTTATGTAAGAAGTTTTTGAGTTTTTGTTTCTTGATATTTTCCTCAATATTTTCTTCATCATTATTACTAGACAGCGGACGTGCCAGGTTTAAATTACGACTGAGCAAAGAAATAATGTAAACAACACGCAGTTACTGAATAACACTATTCATATGGTAAACTGCAACATCTGTTATTGTCCCAAAACGACAGCAAAAAAGTCGTCTTTCCTCATAAAATTCGCTTCTTCATCGGCGTAGGTAGTAGCATGAGGGATTTTTAAAATTTATTATATTTACCTTATATTTCGCATGATAAATAGTGTTATATATGTACATATATACATATTGATACTTACGTTAGTTTCGTTTCTCATTGATTTGACTGTCAGTTCCTGTTTAATACCGTTTCATTGAATCTAGTTCTCCTAATTACCTCGACGTAAGTGTGCATTGGATTTTGTTAAGTTTCAATAGCATACGCATACATTTTTAATTATCATTTATTTAGATCTAGAACATTGTTTATGTTACTAACGTCGAGAATGGCATCGTAAAACAATGGCAAGTTGGATTAAGGGTCATACTGATTGTATGTCCTCCATTGTCAGTGATTTCGAAATTTATTGAATAATCTGTAAAATATCGTTACAGAATGCCCAAAAAGGCCACGTACAACGTCACTTAGCATCGCTAAAACATATACAGAGATTGGATCTGTTGAAAGCTGACAATTTTAACGAAGAACTCTGTGAAGCTTTAATGGCGGCTAATATCCCATTAAAGAAACTTGACAATCCCACTTTCAAAACATTTCTTCAAAAATATGCTGGTCGAAATGTGAATCCACCTTACGCAAATATTATGTTTCTAACTGCTTCACGAAAACAGTAGAATGCATTAGAAGACATCTTTCAAATCAGTACCTATGGATAAGTACCGACGAAATTGCCGATATATTAGGACGCTGTGTGGTAAATGTTGTAGCTGGTGTACTATACATCCAACTATTACATATAACGCATATGTAATAGCATCTAAAGTTATAAATACAGTTGATGCGGAAAGAGTTGCTAAAACCATTGACGAGAATTTGCACAAAATGCTTCATTCGGATGACAGGTACAGGGAAGAAATAGTTTTATTTGTTAGTAACAGTGCCGCATATATGTTAAAAACAGGCAGACTATTAAAGGAAACATATCCTTATATGCTGCATATTACTTGTGTAGCACATGCTCTCCACAGAATCTGTGAATATATCAGAGACAGGTTTCCGGAAATTTATAGACTTGTATCCGCTATTAAAAAAGTTTTCAGAGAAGCACCATCGAGAGTAGCTCTTTACAAGAAAAAGCTTTCATCTTTATCACTGCCTCCCTCGCCAGTAATAACTAGATGGGGAACATGGTTGGAAGCTATTAGTTTTTATGCAGAGAATTTCGATAGTTTACAAAATTTCGTTACATGTTTAAATGACGATGATCGAAGTATTTCTGAGTGCAAGAAACTAACACAAATCCAAAATTTAAAAAAATCAGTTGTTATACCTTCAGGAACACTTTGGAAATTTGCCTAAACTAATCACATATTTTGAAAATCGAAATTCTCATATTAAAAGATAGATTAACCACATTAGATGTGGTTATTAATAATTTCAAAAGTATTCCAAGTCACTTCGGATGTGGCCTTCGGCAAAAGTTAGACGCAGTTTTTAATAGAAATCCAGATTTAATAACATTGCGGCAATTGTGTTGTTACGTGCCACAAAATGGTTTTGTTTATGCCCTGATATATTCTAACATTCGATCTATTAACTTGCATGACTTTGTAATTGTTCGGGTACATGCAACATTTGACATTGTGTGTCTATAAATCTACGATTCTGGCCATTGTACGCTTATAGGTTACGTTACTGATTTCATTGCAAATGATTTACTTTGTATTTATACATATCCTAATTACTAGTTGCTCTCCACAAATATTACCTACCGTTTGTGCGAGGGATAATACTAGTTCTGTATTGTTTGGTAGTTTTCCCGTCGACATTTGTATGTGAACAGGTTGCTTTCGGCCTAGCATAATGCCCCAGGTCTGAATTGTTAGGTATCTGATCTGCTGTGTAAAGGATATCTTTATTTGTTAGCTGCCTTTCCTAGTGTCCTGCTTATTTATTTTCAACTGCTGGGTTGCGGTCAAGATTGATGAATGCCTGCTGTTACATCGGTTATTCACTTGAGTTCTATCTTGCGGTAGCGTGGTAGAGTTACGTTTTCTTTCTGCAATAGTATGTCATTGTTGAGGGTCAAGCCCTCACGATTGCGTGAAGTGTTTAAATATGTTGCGTTTTAATTACCTGATTAGGTTTCCCAGTAGTCCATTTCAAATCTATCTATAACTTGTTTACCTGTCGCTTGGTTGTCAATTCTGTTTTAGACAACTGAAATTTAGTTACAAGGTAATATCCCTAAGTAGGATTAATAGCATGCTAGGCGTAGACAGTACGTTCACTTAGTGTTGGCGTTGCCAGAATCAATGTCGCATATTAATTTTTATCCTGTTCATTTGGGAAGTTATTTGCAAGTTGGCCTTGTCGTGGTATGTCTTTTGTGAGTGTTGATGATAATTATATTGTAATGCCAGGTTGGAATATTGTATATCAAATTAGGACATTCTGTAATGGTTAAGTCTTCCGTGTGTTGCAATACTGTCGTTCGTAATATATGTCGGAAAGAGATACGTGAATTGATTGACGTATTGAACTCGTTCACTTTTATCGAGGCCATCTAGAAGTGCAGAAGTTCGGTGCAAGAAATGCATACGCCCTAATTTTTATTTAATCAAGGTTGATTTTTAACGCTTATGCGACTTTATATGGGGTATGTTATGGATTGAAGTACCGCTAATGGGTTTATCGATTGTGAGTTGCTAATTTAGCAATCACGTTTGGGTTTTTTTTAACGGCGTGGCCGGCTTCCATTTTGTTCTCTTGTGTGTTTCGTTGTCTAATTTTTTTTTAGAAGGCTTTTTCCGGTTGGGGTGAAATATTTCACACCCTGAAAGCACCTTCATTAAGGCGTTGGAGTGAGTTTATTTTTATTATACCGATACCTGTCTGTACCTAAGTTGTGGCTGGAGGCCCCTGGTGTCAGCTTTCCGCTTCAGCTTCAAGACATCACTTTGCCAGCCTATTTGGTGTCAGATAAGTGTGGACTTTGAAACGGTTGGTACTGCAAATTTTATCTTTGTGCCTATTAAGCACGTTATTGCTTAGAATAATTAAACCCTTCAGGAAATATATTGTTTGACGATACAGAGTGATACGTCAATTCGACATTTGTTGGTCTTTCTGTGTTGCTTATAACCTTTTTCTACGAATAGTAAATTTTTGAGAGCCAGCTTCACTGCTGTTTAACCTATTTGGCTCGGTAGCATATAGAGTTTTGCTTTTACTGTTAATAGTGGCTGATTCCACGTAATTATCCTGGGATTATTATTATAATTTTATTTTATTCCTTCCTTTTTTTTGTAAAACTTTCATTTCTTTATGTAGCTTAATGAGAAGCTACGGTTTGAATTTTTAATCACCTTCAGTGAGTTAGTATCATTTACTGAGAGGTTTTATGACAGAGTTCGTAACTAGCTCAGCAATAGACTGGTGGTATTTTTTTTTTGGAGTATTCGGTTGCTCTAAGTGCTTAGAAATTTTATGTCCTGAACTTACGAGTCTGTGTTGAGGGTTAAGGGCTCTGGCATTGCGTTTTGAACCTTCTCAGTTTTGATTAATACCTTCTTTCAGTTTAGCTATTGCTAATTTATTGTCATTTTGTAATGTAACTTTGAACTTTGACTTAATATTTTTGTGTATAGTAAGTCTGTCGCATTAGTTAGACGACTGTTTAGAATCGTTATGTTTACCTCTTATGGTTTGTAAAATAATGTGCGGCTTATGAAACGTTTCAACAGCTTCTGTTTAGCCTTGCGTGGGCTACTGTATACTTGTTGATGATTTAAAAACTTTTGCAAATTTTCATATTCATGTTTTTTTAAAAAAAAATTTACGTGACACCCTCTCATAATGTTTTTTTTGGTGTGTCAACATTTTGAAACTTCTGAATAAATAAAGATTATTTGAAGACTTACCGTATTTCCGACTTTAATTTCTATCGCTAGTTTTTTTTTTCCTTTCTGTTTTTTTTTTGTGTATATGGCAAGCAGATTTTGCCTTAGGGCTATTCGTTAATAATTCAATATACAGGGTGACCCTTGGTGGCTTTCCATTGGAGGAACACGACCAGTGTAAGCTAGAGATCACAGGTAGGTCATCTATTTTGATGATTTAGTGTTCGGCGCCCATTATTTTTTTTTTATTTCTCAACGTCGCTACGTCGTTGCCGGACCGACGTGACACTTACTGGTGTAACTGTGAACCGACACGCCTTCTTCGACGAGAGCTAGTTTGGCCCTGTGATTTTACATGTAACACCTCGCTATTGCGATCCCCCTGTTATGTTTTTTTTTGCTTGCTAAATTGTACCGTATCGAAGCGACGTTGTGGGCGGCGCAGCTTAATAAGTATCAGGCTGCGTAGCAGTGTATAGGGACAATGACACAAAATCTAACTGCTAAATATGCTGAAATAAAAGAATATTTTCAGTACGCACATATAACCAGTTGCGATGTAGAAAGGACGTTATCTATCTACAAAGATGTACTTCATTCAAAGAGAACAAATCTTACAGAAGAGAAGTATTGCTAGTAAATATTAATACTCCTTTACTGGACTTGAATGTTATAGATCACCAGCCACTTGTTATCCAATTATATAAATAAAATTGAAATCTCTTTAAAAATACAACATTTCAATAGTGCGCCCATGGGCGATGAGTCATCAACCTTTGGTGTCCGCTCCCTAATTATTACTTAATTTTATGTAGTATTAACATTTAACAAGGCATACAATATCGAAGTGAGGATAACATTAACATAACCTGTCATTGTTAAAATATTTCATGAAATATTTCAAAAAAATAAATTTTATGAAACTTTACAACACTATATAAAGTGCAGAACTTATCAACATCACCTCGTATATACAAGCGAGCGACATCAATCAAAATTAAATTAAAAGAAAACAGTACCGAATAAAAATTCTAGCGATTGTTTGTTTATTGCCCGATCCAAACACTCACACACATAATCTCTCGGAAATATGCAAAGTGCCTGAGATAATAAACCCGAGCGCATTTCTATATATATATATAAACAACAGAATCGTAGAACGCTCTGTCTGCTCGCACGTGATTCTTTCCTACTATCGCATCGAATTTAGCAGATTCGCCGACACCGCTCTGGATTATATCCGTAAGCTGTAGGCTGTAGCCGCAGCTCGAAGCTCCAAGAGCATGGCCTCTGTTTCGACATGTGTATTGTACGTAACGTTCCTACTACTCGGGCAGACTATATCGGTGTCATGTACGGCGCGACAATTCATTTCTAACATGTGGGCCGAAGTGAGTGAATTTTTGGACAATGTGAAAGACAACTTGACCGACAGTGATTGCAAGAGGGATTTGTTATGGGTGGTGGAAAAGTCTGGATCGGAAGAATGGGCTTTAAGAAGTGAGTATCAAGTTGTTTTTATGCTTTATTTTGTATCTGGTGCTTGCCCAAAAATTGATAAGTAAACTAAAAGTGGAAAAAAATAAATCCTATTCTGATCAGATTAATTATATCTTTAAATTTTTATCAAAGAGAAGAGAAGTAGAAGATTGTGTAGTTCTATGGAGTCTATTTAACTGTGAAAAAACACCTATCGTCGTTAATAAGCCTTTATTTTTCTGCTTGTATACTGATTCTATCTATTTTCTTTAACAACATTACAAAATATTAAAATAGATTCGGCTTTTACTTGATGTAGTTCCATATTACAAACGTAAATAAAACAAAACAGACTTGTTGAACTACACTTTAATAACTAGAACTTGAACAATTGCTTCACCACACAGTGGCTTCTTCAGCAATGACTAACAATATGAGTTACAAAGTATATATATGTGTATCGGTTGTAGGAGGTAAGAAAAAAGGAAAAAAAAGAAACAAAGGGGGAAGTGGGTTAAAACCCTCATAAAACTATGTGTATTGTACTACTGAACAAATAAATTAAGTAAAGGAGATTTATTGACATCCAGTTGGTCATTTAAAAGAAAATTAGAGTTTTTGTGTTTATTGATATTTAAGGCTTCTAAGAAATTCAATTTTATATTCTTATGTTGTACGCCTAACACAGAAAAATCTTCGTTAAAATTATGTCCTTCGTCCATTAAATGGTTCGCATATGTGGAATCCGTTTTTTGGTTCTTGTAACATGACAGATGTTCTTTGACGCGAGTTTCAAAAGATCTTCCTGTTTGTCGTATGTAGAACTTCGGACAAGACCCACAAGTTAATTTATGGACCCCTGATTTATGTCTTTTTTCTGTACTATCTTTATGTTTTTTATGTATTTGTATAGATTGTTACTGGTTTTGAACGCCGTGTTAATATTATGTGTTTTTAGTAGTTATACAAATGCATAAAAAACAATAAAGATAGTACAGAAAAAAGACATAAATCAGGGGTCTATAAATTAACTTGTGGGTCTTGTCCGAAGTTCTACATAGGACAAACAGGAAGATCTTTTGAAACTCGCACCAAAGAACATCTGTCATGTTACAAGAACCAAAAAACGGATTCCACATATGCGAACCATTTAATGGACGAAGGACATAATTTTAACGAAGATTTTTCTGTGTTAGGCGTACAACATAAGAATATAAAATTGAATTTCTTAGAAGCCCTAAGTATCAATAAACACAAACACTCTAATTTTCTTTTAAATGACCAACTGGATGTCAATAAATCTCCTTTACTTAATTTATTTGTTCAGTAGTACAATACACATAGTTTTATGAGGGTTTTAACCCACTTCCCCCTTTGTTTCTTTTTTTTTTCCTTTTTTCTTACCTCCTACAACCGATACACATATATATACTTTGTAACTCATATTGTTAGTCATTGCTGAAGAAGCCACTGTGTGGTGAAACAATTGTTCAATTTCTAGTTATTAAAGTGTAGTTCAACAAGTCTGTTTTGTTTTATTTACGTTTACAAAATATTGCTCAAACAATTCCTTAAATATTCCAGCAGACGTAAAACATTCTCCTCTGCTTTAGAAACTTGTACAACAAGAAGTTTATAAAGAGGGGAATATAAATGTAGAAGTTTTAATTGTGTAAGTGATAAGAAAAGAAAGGCTTCTGCAGAATCCCAGATAACTATTATTGCCAAATTATTTTCTTTTCCAAACATTTTTTTGATTCATTTTGATTGTGGTGAAGCCCTATTAACCTAATGCATTTCTGTTTAGTCAGAAGATCCCACTGATGTATCCAAAGTCTTATACCCCGTGATAATTTCAGGAAAAAAGTCTGTTCAAAATGTCATTTTTTTTTGTAATTTGTATTTGCTTAGGTGTAACTAATTGTACTGGTTTTTCTCTTTCGTATGTAAAATTAATGCAAACATATCGCACAATACTTTTCAATATCTACATCAACGATTTGCTTGAGTGTTTGAGATAGGTTCATAATTTAAAAGCTAACCACAGTAAATGTAATTACTAACTGTGTAAAATTGTAAACTAATCTTAACGAAATGAATAAATCGTGAGTATCAAAGAAAATACGATGAATTTTAGCAAAATGTGACAGTTCCAATTTAATGTTCCACAATTATAAACACAGTAAGGCCAATGGCATTATATCTCAACATTTTTCTATAATAACTACTTTAACATCGTAATTTTGTTTTTAGTATAATAATAACAATAAGATACATTTTTTATTGCAACTTGTAAAAGTACAGAGGCAAAAGTTAGAATAAAGGAAAAACAAAATGTATATGTTACAAAACAAATAGATACCATGGTAATAATGTAATAATAAAATGATATTTTGATACAAAGTGTCAAAGTGAATTCTAAAAGTCTTCGACACTATAAGGATATAAATTGTGCAAAAATAGTGATTTGTTAGTGTTTTAAACAGTTTAAACTCCATATAAACCAAACCACTTTCCGTTAACGTTAGTCGATGCTTGAATGAAACATAGTTCTTTCTGAACCTCGTGGTGTAATCGTTAGCATTAATGTGGGCATAAAGAAAATATTTGTTTATATTATTAGTATTAAAAAAAATTATGAATAAATAAATGTTTGAAAATATTATTATTATGTATTCGTACATATAATCTTTCTAAAAAATATAATTTATGTACTTTTGGTTTTAATATGTTACCCACAACCTTGATCTATCAGTTTGTTAATTACATCTTTTTTTCTCAAGTTTTCTACATATTTTTTTGTATTTATTTATTTTAATGTGGTTTTTAAGTTTGCAAAGTGCTGTTATTGAGCATCTACGCCTTTAGAGAACTGTGAAATAGTAAGAACAATTTAAACGTTCCATCAATGATTTGCATTTTTAGCCAGCGTAATTAACCCAAAATCTTTAAATTCCTCTACTTCCTACTGTATGTTTTTTTATCTATATCAATTTTGTGTGTTTATATCGTTTCTATTAATCACCATTGTCTTAGCCTTCTTTATGGTTCTTGTAATATTTTTACACTTCAAATTTCTACGGAAAATCTTCATGTATTGCCTTTACTTCCTTCTTTGCTTCATTAATACTGTTGATACTGTTCAGAGATAACATTAATTAATTCAGAATACAACCGTTTTTGACTCCATTAAACCTATACTTTTACTCTTCAATTTCCTTTGAAAACTTTTATGTATTGCCTTAACTTTCTTCTTTATTTTATTGGTTACTGTGTAATATTAGAGATAACTTAATTGGTTCAGAATATAACCTTTCCTAATTCAACTGAACTAATACTTATACTCTTCAATTTTCCTAGAAAAATTTTCATGTACTTGCCTGACTTCCTTCTTTGCTTCATTGATTATGTCTAATATTGGAAATAACATTAGTTAGTTCAGAATACAAGCTTTCCTAATTCAACTGAACTTGTAGTCTTCAATTTTCTTTGAAAAACCTCCATATTGCCTTACTTCTTTCTTTTCTTCATTGATTACTGTGTCTAATATTATAAAGAACTTGTTTGGCTCAGAATACAGTATTTTCTAATTCATTTGAACAAATACTTGTACTCTTCAATTTTCCTTGAAATACCTACATCTATTGCCTTACTTACTTCCACGTCTCATTAATGTCTAATATTAGAGATAACATTAGTTAGTTCAGAATACAACCTTTCCTAATTCAACTGAACTAATACTCTTCAATTTTCTTTGAAAAGCCGCCATGTATTGCCTTACTTCTTTATTTGCTTCACTGATTATGTCTAATATTAGAGACAGCATTAGTTAGTACAGAATATAACCTTCTCTAATTCAACTGAACTAATACTTGTACTCTTCAGTTTTCTTTGGAAAACCTTTAAGTATTGCCTTACATCCTCAGTTGCTTCACTGATTATGTCTCATATTAGATATGACCTTAATTGGTTCAGAATACAAGCTTTTCTAACTCCATGGAACAAGCATTTGTACTCTTCAATTTTGTTTGAAAAATCTCCATGTATTGCCTTGCTTCCTTCTTTTCTACATTGATTACTGTGTCTAATATTAGAGATAACCTTAACTGGTTCAGAATACAAGCTTTTCTAACTCCATGGAACAAGTACTGGTGCTCTTTTTTTCTTAGGAAACCTCTATATATTGCCTTAGTTCCTTCTTTGCTTCATTAATTATGTCTCATATTAGAGATAACTTTAATTAGTTCAGAATACAACCTTTTCTAACTCCATGGAACTAATACTCTTCAATTTTCTTTTGAAAACCTCTATTATTGCCTTACTTCCTTCTTTGCTTCATTCCTCACTGTGTCTAATATCAGAGATAACATTAATTGGTTCATAATACAACTTTTTCTAACTCCATTGAACTAATACTTTTCCTCTTCATATTTGTTTTGAAAACCCCCATTATTGCCTTACTTTCTTTTTGCTTCATTACTTACTTTGTCTAATATCAGAGATAACATTCATAGGTACAGAATACACATATAATCTACTTCTACCTAATATCATATTCTTGCATAAGTTTTCAAAGTAGTTTGGTTTGGAACACTTTTGAACATTGTTGACGTTAAGCCTTGCTTCTTTTGCACAATCCATATATCTTTTTTTAATGATTCCGTTTTCTGCTTCACTTATAGCCTTTTCCGCGATTTCTCTTAGATTGAATATTGTATTTTGCACCCTTACTTAAATTCCATCAGACCCGTGTAATAATAATTCACGACTAATAAATATCAGTAATGGGCAATAATCTGTTGAGGCATGTTAGGACATAATTTATTACTAATTATCTATCTAATATAAATGATTATTATCAAATGTATTCAATGACAATGACAAAAGTGTAAATCAATTTATCGTACTATTATCTTTGCATATAATTTTCCTACAGCATTGGTTAGCGTCAGTATTGTATAGTTGTAGATCTTCCTGTTTATATTATACCGGGTGTCCCAGCGTAGCGGTAAAGTCCATTATTGGTATCTAATAATGTAGATAGCGAATAATTTTTATTACAAAAATTGTAGATAATCATAAGCTGTACAATTTAAAAATATTTTTATTTATACAGAGTGTTCGACAACAACGAACCAACACAAACTTATGTTTTTTTAAATGGAATACAATGAATTTTTTTGCGTTTTATGATAGCCCTTAAAGGATTGATTAAACTGACATCAACTTGTATTTGCCGATTTTCAACTGTTTCTGAGATATGGCGATTTTTCGTTAAAAATTGTGCAAATTTTGAAAAGTTGCTATGAAATAACGACTGATGATGAAATACCTTTCATGGGCTCAATTAGTAGAGATACCTTTTCAGTATGTGAAAGTAATTTTTATTTTGACATATTTACGTATGTTCTTTAGAATTACATGCCATTCGCAAAAGTAAAAAATTTTAAAAAAAATGAAATGGAACACCCTGTATATTAATATGCCATTGAAAAATACTTAAAATTTACTATTTAAAAGTATCTACTTTCTTACGCCTGTGGGCGATATTGCAAAAGTTATAGGGTGTTATATCTGAATAAACCCGATTACGACTTAAAAATATGAGTTGCCATGACTTGCACTGCTAGTATAACTAAAATTAATCGAAAAAAGTTATGTACTTCTAATATTTTCTCTTTAAAATAAGTAATTTTTATTAACACTTTAAAGCTCATGAAAAGTTTGGAAATTTAATGAATTAGCAATAGTATAAAAAATACCGCAGTCGCTGTGTGTCAAAAATTGTTTAAACGTCAAACTTAGATTTATAGCTTCAGTTTAAAGAGACATCGTCATTATAAGTACATAAATGTACATTGTGTGCAAAATAAAATGTTTAAAATTTGAATTAATAAATATTGTCTATGTTTTGGGGGAAAGTGCTCGAAATTGTTTGCCGGCACTACGAATATACAGGAAAAAATATCCAAATATGCGACTGCCATCGACAAAAGCTTTTCAGAAATTGTTAATAAGATTTGAAGAAACTGGCAGTATTCTGTATGAAAAAAAGAATAGTGCCATAGAAAACGCAGATGCGCAAATGGATGTTTTGTTATGCGTTCAAGAAAAGTCACATACAAGCATACGTGAACTTTCTAGAGTCCTGGACGTAAGCAAAAACTTTATTGAAAGAGCCTTAAAGAATTTTAAATACCATCCGTATCGTATAAGCTTACATCAAGATCTTCAGGGGAATGATTTTATTAATAGAGTTGACTTCTGTAACTCGATGTTGCACAAAATAAATCAAAACCACAATGTTGTAACTCAGATTTTGTTTTGTGATGAAGTTACTTTTAAAAGTAATGGTCTAGTAAATAGACACAATATGCATTACTACGACACTGAGAATCCGCACTGGTTGAGAAACGTTGATCATCAACATAAATGGTCGTTAAATGTTGGCATTCTTAACCATCAAGTTATCGGACCTTTTTTTTTTTTGATGGTACACTAACAGGAGAGAGGTATCTACAATTTCTTGAGAACTATCTGCCTGTCTTATTAGAAAATATAGTTTTGTATGCGCGCCGCGTAATGTACTTTCAACACGATGTGGTTACAGGACATTACGCAAGAAGCGTTCAAAACTTTTTAAATAATACATTCAGGGAAAATTGGATTGGCCGTGGTGATCTATTATTGTGGCCACCTAGATCGCCAGATTTAACTCCAATGAATTATTTCCTTTGGGGTTATGTTAAGGAGCGAGTATATAGAATTATTCCAACCACAAGAGAGAATATGCAAGAAAGAATTCGAGAAGTATTTTCTTCTATTAATCGAGAACTAATGGCAAATGTCTATAGGTCATATGAAACACGACTTCAAAAGGGTTTAGAAGTAGAAGGGCAGTATTTCAAACATTTATTATACATTTTTGTAAACGTATTTGTTTCCATATTATATTACTAAATAATAAGAACATACTATAAAACCAAACATACGCATTTTCTAATTTGTTAGTTGATAGCTTATAATAGCTGTGATGCTTGAAAATAGTAGCTTACGCCATGTTCTTCAAGATAGCTGTTTTTAATAAAGTAAATTTATGCTCTTATTGACGGTTTGCTTTTCAACGCAAGTTATATATCAAGTTTGAAGTTTTACATGTTTTGAGACATAACGACTGCAATGTTTTTTAAAATATTGCTAATTCATGAACTTCCAAACTTTTCATTTCATGAGTTAATAAAAATTACTTATTGGTAATAAGAAAATATTAGAAGTATTTTTTCTCGTTTACTTTTAGTTATGCTATGTATAATGTAAGTCATGGCAACTCATATTTTTAAGTCGTAATCGGGTTTATTCAGATATAACACCCTATAACTTTTGCAATATCGCCCACAGGCGGAAGAAAGTAGATATTTTTGAATAGTAAATTTTAAGAACTTTTCAATGGTACATTAATATACAGGGTGTTCCATTTAATTTTTTTTAGATTTTTTAACTTTTGCGAATGGCATGTAATTCTAAAGAACATGCTTAAATATGTCAAAATAAAAATTTCTTTCACGTACTGAAAAGGTATCTCTACTAATTGAACCCATAAAAAATATTTCAACATCATTCGTTATTTCATAGCAACTTTTCAAATGTTGCACAATTTTTAACGAAAAATCGCCATATCTCAGAAACAGTTGAAAATCGGCAAATACAAGTTGATGTCAGTTTAATCAATCCTCTACGGGCTATCATAAAATGTAAAAAAAATCATAGCATTCCATTTAAAAAAACATAAGTTTGTGTTGGTTCGTCGTTGTCGAACACTCTGTATAAATAAAAATATTTTTAAATTGTAGAGCTTATGATTATCTACAATTTTTGTATTAAAAATTATTCGCTATCTACATTATTAGATACCGCTTTACCGCTACGCTGGGACACCCTGTATATTCCTGATTAATCAATACCAAGTAATGTAATTTCAGTCAGATGAAATCCTGCTTATAATCAGCGCTACGTTTTCCACATCCTGTATAATAATAAAAATAATAAGACACTTAGAATTTATCAATCCCTACATTCATTAACAACATTGCCGTACATTTTTGCAATATTTCCTTGGCAAGTGAGAATACGTTTCCCCGTTAATATAAATATAGGTACTCTCACAACTGATGTAAGTATTTTTAAGATTGCTTTACATATTTAGCTCGCCAAACTTTGCCGTCAGAACACTATCTGTTACGTTTATTCGTCACGTTTAGTTTATGTATATACAATTATTCTACACTTTCTAATGATTGCTGACGGTATAGATACACCTCCCTGTTTTTCACTGAGATTATTTTTGTAATGACCATCTGACCACGTGCACCTATTAAAAAAAATAGAAAAAAAAATACAGAATTGTTTGTCTCGCGCAATATAGGCATGTGTGGTATGACGGTTCAGAGATTTATAAATATTTCTATCTATTTAACATAAAAATACACCTAGGGGACCGTCAATCTAATTTTATCAATTTCCTTTAACTATGTGGACGTGTCAAAAATCACTTTACGGTTCGTGAAATTATGCAGGTGTTTATTTCGCGCAGTAGAAATTAAATCGCTGGTGGCAAATTCGAATGTATAACATTAATTTCAACTCATGTCTTACCGAGGGGTCAACCGCCGACGAAAATTCCGTACACCTACTTCCTCTTTTGAAAAAACTTCCACATACTTCCACCAAACTTCCCCACATTTCCTTCGAACTTCACACACTTCCTTCGAACTTCCATATATTTTTATCAAACCTCCATATACTTCCTTTAAACTTCCACATACTTCCATCAAACCTCCACATACTTCCAACAAACCTCCACATACTTCCATAAAACCTTCATACTTCCATGCTGATTTTGACAATACCTATTTTCTTCATCGTTTGTTCATCATGTTTTGACACACTTTGTGTAAGTTTAAGAAAAAAACGTATACGTATATGCATGGAATGATTTATTATTATAAGTCAAAGAAATACACACAAAAATAGATTTCTAACTGAAATAAAATATCAAAAAACAACAAACTTTCTTTGCCTCTCAAAGAGAAAACAACTAATAACTGCGTTATTTGTGTTCTGGCTTGTGTTTTCTCTTAATTTCTTTGAAACCGTTTATGATACTTGTCCTTACACATTCTGTTAAGGAAAAAGGACCAGCGTCCTGTAAAATTATGGGCCATAGTATTCATTTCCAACTTCCTGAATGTTATCACGCTTTGGCCAAAACAATTGACGTGAATTTTCTTTTAAGAATTTCACTCTGCTAGTATGTTTATCGACGACCTCAATAACTCTGCCAATATACCATGAATTATCGTAAAATACAGCATAGTGATTTTCAATTTTTATGTAAACATACTTTTGCCTTAAAGAAAGTGCTTGAGAACTTGCCATATCAGCTAATGGAAAGTTATCGGCGACATTTGCGCCGACAGAATTGTCTCCGCTATAATCGCCTAGGGCATCTTCCTCAGCTTCCAAGGCTTTCGCATCCTGATCAGTATCACTACTGTCCGTAACAGCTGTTTCACAATCAATTACGAAATTTTCGCATTCAACCGTGACTGTAGAACTTTTGATGTCAGAACAGTCGCTAGTTTCTTTTATCAAATCAGTCAAAGTTTGATCATTTAGCACCAAGTCTATAATGTCAGTCGTTTCATTTGGTATCACAGATGGATTTGGCATTGAAAATCTGTAGTGTACGATGTCGTAAAATTCATGTCGGAATGATGATCACTGTATTAATTTACCGTCGCGTCGTTTTGAATGCTGTACCATGTGCAAAGACATCCTATTCCCTCTGTATTTGATTGAACAGAAGTTGGGGTCTTGTTAGAAAAACCCTTGAAATAAAGAATTCGACCACAAATGTAATTATCAAGTTTCAATTTGTTACAATTTGTCTTAAGAGTTTTGCTTCTCGTATTTTTAGAAATGCTGTTGTAGAATAGACACCAGTCACCAATTATTAAATGTGTCCTCTTTTCTACTTTGACAATGGGATCGACTGTACAATTATTCGATGTTTTCATCGCAGATTTGTTATAACAGATAAATCTCCTTAATGGATCAGAACTTACTCTTTGGTTTTCTGTGTTCAACAATCAGCACAAAGAACTTTTTTTTTTACAAGAGTTACTTTATCTTTCATTAAAACGCGCGCAAATGGCCCCTTGGCATAAAGTTACTCCCTTTGCATTTGTCGGTATGTTCTTTAAATAACAACGAGCCCCCAGCGTTCTTTAAAAGGGCAATTTCGAATATATACTCACATGTGCCATTACTTACATTTTTATCACCGTCAAAAGTGATGTTCTGAATATGTTCTTTTTCACATATTATTGGCAATTCATCATCGATACAATCTTCATCTTGTTCAATTGTTTCTTCGTCAGAATATTGACTCGAGCTTGCAACCTCGCTTGCATATGCTGTATCATGTTTCTTATTTACTATAGTTTCTTGAGTAATACTTTTACTTTTCTGGAGTCGCTTTTGCCTTGTTTTCTGAATCCGTGTATTCTCATTATTTGCTGGAGCAAAAACTTGATTCCACGATGCCTTTTTAATCCTAATTCCAAGTTTACTCATATCCGAGATTGCGTCTTCTACAGCAGAGTTTACAATCTTTTCTACATTGTCTTGGAAATTTGCCCCGGAATAAGAAGAGAGAAATACGTTAACATCTTGATTCAAAATTTTTCTTTTTCTTTCTCTTGGGAAGGTACTTAAATCGTGCGTTAAATTATTTATAATTTCTATTCGGTTTAGGCGATGTAAGATATCCAACATACTAAAGTTGACGATAGTACTAAATGTGGACGTGAGCGACCTGGTAGCTCGAAATATTTTTTCACACATATGACTGCTGTACAGCCAAGGTAAAAACATGTTGGTATCCAACTCGTTGATGGTAACGAATAATTGCAATAGTTTTAGTAACGCGTGCACATTCAACTCGACACTCATGTAGCAGTTGGATGTTAAAAAGTTTTCTTTTTCGTTGTAAAGAGATTTATTCTCTCGAAGTCACGCCTTGCAAATTCGAAGGAAAAATATTGCGTGCCAAATGCAATAAATACGATGTTCAACATCACTGTTTTTAGAAAAAAATGATTCGATAATAAAATTCATGACCTTTAGAAAAGCACTACCTGGAATATTTGGTAGGAACTTCAATACAGTCGAAGAACCCATATTTTCAGCCGACGCAAAATTTATTTTATCTTCCGGTTTTAAATCGGAGATTGTCAACTTGTGTTTATCTTTGGAATAATCACCGACCAAAAGATTAAGATGTGTGGCCGAAGCAACATACTTACATCCTTAATAAAATAGTCAAAATGGGAATGTCATTTATCAAACACAATAATTGTCATTTTCATAGCTTACTTTAATAATGTTAACTTTTCCATAGTAACTACGATATTCGACATTTAATAACTCGAAAACGGTTTAAGATGCCGGTATCATATGGTATATTTTTGAAATCTGAGTAAAGAGACCATTACAAAAATTTAATAATATACAGGATATTCCATTTAAAATAATTTTCTTTTAAATTGTTGTATCTGCACGCCACTGTGTTTTTGATAGCATACAAATAAAATTCAGTCTCAGCCACACAACTTTTATTTGAAACATTTTTTTGTATATGCAATAATAACGATGATAAAGGCTGGGTAATTTATAATGAATAACTCTGTACATTTTTAAACCATTCATAAATATATTAATTGTAATTACAGATCTGCTAATTTTATCTATACTTAATATTAATATACAGTATGTCCACGGATCGAGTTCCAAAGAGGAAAAACTTTTTTATTTTGCATTTTACAAGAAAAATGTATTCTTGATAAAAGTTTTTGCATGTCTCGAAACGGCCAAGTCAGTTTTAACCTTTGCAAAATTTCTTTTAGTTTAAGATAAAAATCGAAAAATTGGTCGTTTTATTTGAAAATTTTTTAAAGTCCCAGAAATTAAGTTGCGTTGTCATGGTAATTATCCATATTTAATTATCTAATTAACTGTCAGTTAGAAAAATCAACCATAATAGTTGAAAATGTTGTCAAAAGACCAACGAATTTACCTAATTCAATGCTATGGCAAAGGTAATAAAGCGATCCGTCTAGTTGTCGAAGAATTTAATCAAAAGTTTCCGGATATTTACATCTCAAATAGAGGTGCACGAGCATTGGTCAAAAAATTCCTATCCACTGGTTCCATACTGGATGTAAAGAAAAAAAATATAGCACGCGATGATGACGACGCCGCCACTCTTCTTGTAATGGATTCAGTACGGAACTATCCCAAACTTTCTTTGCGGCGCAGATCAGTCCATCTGGGAATTAGTAAATCGCTCATTCAAAAGATTTTGAAACAAAGGAAGTTCCATCCCTACAAGCCCATTTTTAATCATGCATTAGAACCCGGAGATCGTGCGAAACGTTTGTATTTTTGTCTGTGGATGGGCGCTCAAATTATGGATAATCAATACTTTTACCGAAATATTATTTTTTCTGATGAGGCCACGTTTTCTACTAATGGTACTGTTGCATCTCAACATGTGAGATATTGGAGCGATTACAATCCGAATTTTCGCATGCCTCACAATCGACAATATTCGGCAAAAGTTAATGTGTGGTGTGCAATTTCTTACCATGGTATCATTGGACCATATTTTTTTGATAATACTGTCAATCAGCATACGTACTTGGATATGCTGCAAAATTTTGTTGATGAACGTTTGGACGATCTACCGATTAATTACCTCGCAAGGTGTTATTTCCAACAAGATGGTTGTCCGGCTCATTATGCTAGGATTGTTGTTGAATGGTTAAATCAGCAATTTGGACAGAATTGGATAGGTCGAAATGGTCCCGTGATATGGCCACCAAGGAGCCCTGATTTAACAATGGCTGATTTTTATCTTTGGGGTCGTTTGAAGCAAATAGTTTATGCAAATAATCTTCCTCCGAACGTAGAAGATTTAAAGGAGAGGATTAGAGACGCTGTGACGTCTTTAACTCTCGAAGAAATTCGAAGAAGTTATAGAGAATTGCGCCGACGGCTAGAATTGTGCGTTGAAAAGGGCGGTGAATGGATTGAGTAAAATAGTTATTAGTTATATCATTTTTGTTTTTGAGTTTATGAAAAAATTTTCAAATAAAACGACCAATTTTTCGATTTTTATCTTAAACTAAAAGAAATTTTGAAAAGGTTAAAACTGACTTGGCCGTTTCGAGACATGCAAAAACTTTTATCAAGAATACATTTTTCTTGTAAAATGCAAAATAAAAAAGTTTTTCCTCTTTGGAACTCGATCCGTGGACATACTGTATACTAATTTGTCACACATATAAGTAGAGCACATTGTTAACTATATATAAAAAAATAACGTCTTATATAATATTCTTTGACGTACAATCATTAATTTTAACATTATGAGCATTAATGCAACTTGTGTATATTTGTTACACATGAGTATCGTTCTCATTGCCCAATTTTGAATTTTTTGTAATTTGTTTTGATTAACTATTTCCACGTATTTCACTAAAACTTCCACATACTTCCTGATATTTCCACTAAACTTCCACAAACTTCCACAAACTTCCACGTACTTCCACATACTTCCATATACTTCCACTTAACTTCCACATACTTCCATGGAATTCCAAGTGGATGTACACCTACTTCCACTGGCGGTTAACCCCTCGTGTCTTACACACGATTTTAAGAAAAAATATATGTATACAGGATGTTTCTGATCCTTGCGTATTTTAAATCCTTTAGGTTGATTTCACTTCCGGTTATGTTGTACGTCACTATTAGTTTTCTTTTGTTATTTGACAGATAAAATTTTGCAGCGTCCTAAGTTTGACGCGATTTTAATTTATTGGCGCATATCGGCTGCCAAAGCGAATCAATCATATACCGGGTGTCCCAGAGGAGCGGTAATGACCATTATTGGTATCTAATAAAGGAGATAGCGAATAATTTTTAACACAAAAATTGTAGATAATCAAAAGCTCTACAATTTAAAAATATTTTCATTTATACAAAGTGTTCAACAACGACGAACCAACATAAACTTATGTTTTTTATAAATGGAATGCTATGCAATCCTTTACATTTTATGATGCCCTTGAAGGGCTTATTAAACTGACATCAATTTGTATATTTATATGTTATCGAAAAGTATTTAAAATGTACTAATTAAAAATATGTGCTTTCTTCCGCCTGTGGGCGATATTGCAAAAGTTATAGGATATTATGTTTATACAGGGTGTAACAAAACAAGTGTAAAACATTTCAGGGGGTGATTCCTTAGCGAAAAAGAGATAGGGTCTTTCATATAAAAAAACTTCAATGGAGCATCCCTTGTTAAGATGCAGCCCCATAAAGGGGGTACATAAAATTTGTTTTACAATTTTTCTCACAAACACTAAAAATGTAATTTATTTCCAATGTAACTTTTTGCCTGATTATTTGTTTACCATTTAAAAACCTATTTCCAATACCTTGTTTCATTCGAAACAAAAAATGTCTCTTGAAATTTTTGCCCAAAAGTAATCAGTTCGCAGCAAAAAATTATTTTACGAACAACTACAGAGATACATCGTCATAAATGCGAACTGGATTAGTGTTGTTATTTTGTAGTTACTACCTGCATCAAAATACATATGATTAAAGATGAATAAACAAAACTAATTTATTAATAACAAAACATAAAACATGTAGAAATCATAGTAAATGTTCAATATGTCCACCTTCAGTCATTACACATGCGTCTAGACGTCGGCGCATTGAGCCACGTATTCGCTCAAATATTCCTGGATTCTCTCTAATTACCCTGCACGCATCGATGATGCGGTTTCTTAAGTCCTCTACATCGCGAACAGGAGTAGGATAAACCAAAGTCTGTAAATGGCCCCAAGTAGAGAAATCGAGAGGATTGAGATCCGGGGATCGAGCGGGCCAATTCTGTGGTCCTCCTCGACCTATCCAATGATTTGGATATGTTTGGGTTAAATGCTGACGTGCTGCTTGACTAAAATGGGCGGGAGCCCCATCATGCATAAAAAACATATCCCCTCTGACGCCCAAAGGAACTTCCTCCAGCAGTACTGGATGCACTTCTCTTAAAAATTGAGTGTATGCCTCACCATTTAATCGAGGAGGTAGAAAATGAGGGCCAATTAAATAATCCCCAATAACTCCGAGCCACACGTTAAGAGAAAAGTGTTCTTGATGGTTAGCGTGTACAATAGCGTGAGGGTTTTCATCAGCCCATATGTGGTTATTATGAAAATTAATTATCTTGTCCCGAGAAAAAGTACATTCGTCTGTGAATTCGATCGTCTTCAGAAAGTCAGGATTTCTTCTAATCATTTCCAGCATCCAATTGGAAAATTCAAGACGGTTCGGAAAATCTCGCTGTAACAGTGCATGTACTCGTTGCAGATGGTAAGGGTATAAGAGTTGTTCCTTTAAAATTCGAAATACCGTCATATGATCAACATTTAACTCGAAAGCAATCTTTCTAGTACTGCTAGTAGGTTGTTCTTCAACCAAATTAAGTACTGCTTCTTCAAGATGTGTTGTTCTAACTTCTCGATGGCGACCACAATCCTGCGTTCTTTTGTCGAATGAACCATATTCTGGTAATCGTTGATGAAGTCGGGCAAATATTCTATGCGAAGGAAGCTACCGTTGAGGATACATTTCAGCATATCTTCTAGAAGCTTCTAACCCATTCCCCTGCGACAAACCGTAAACGTAATGCATATCAGCCATTTCCTCATTTGTGTATGCCATTTTAATAACAAGTGAATTATTAAACTAACAAATTACGAACAAAACAACGACACACAATTAAGTATTAATTCAATTTCAAAAATTTACATACTGACAGCGTGATACCACTACTAGCGGCCTACTAAATAAATTAGTTTTACATTTTCGTTTTATGACGATGTATCTCTGTAGTTGTTCGTAAAATAATTTTTTGCTGCTAACTGATTACTTTTGGGCAAAAAATTCAAGAGACATATTTTGTTTCGAATGAAACAAGGTATTGGAAATAGATTTTTAAATGGTAAACAAATAATCAGACAAAAAGTTACATTGGAAATAAATTATATTTTTAGTGTTTGTGAGAAAAATTGTAAAACAAATTTTATGTACCCCCTTTATGGGGCTGTATCTTAACAAGGAATGTTCCATTGAAGTTTTTTTATATGAAAGACCCTATCTCTTTTTCGCTAAGGAATCACCCCCTGAAATGTTTTACACTTATTTTGTTACACCCTGTATAATGAATAAATCCGATTACGACTTAAAAATATGAGTTGCCATGACTTGCACTACGAGTATAACTAAAATTAATTTAAAAGAGTTACATCTAATATTTTCCTTTTACAAAAAAGTAATTTTCATTAAAATTTTAAAACTGATGAAAAGTTTGGGAGTTCATGAATTAGCAGTATTATAAAAAATATCGCAGTCGCTGTGTGTCAAAAATTGTTTAAACTTAGATTTATAGCTTCAGTTTAAATGGAAGTAAGTACATGAATTTACGATATGTGCAAAATGAAATATTTAAAATTGAATTAATAGATATGGTCTATGTTTTGGGGGAAAGTGATTGTTTGCTGGCACAAAGATATACATCCAAAAATATCCAAATATTCGACTGTTAGCAAAATTTGAAGAAACTGGCAGTATTTTGTATGAAAAAAGGTGCCATATACTGCTGCCGTAGAAAACGCGGATGCACAATATGTTCTTTTATTATGCGTTCAAGAAAATCCTCATACAGGCGTGAGTAAACTTTCTAGAGCCCTTGGTGGGAGCAAAAACTTTATTAAGAAAACCTGAATGGAGTTTAAATTCTATCTGTGTTACATCAAGATCTTCAGAGGAAAGTTTTTATAAATAGGGTTGCCGTCTGTAATACAATGTTGCATCTCAGCTTTTATTTTGTGATGAAGCTACTTTTTAAGAGTAAATAATATAAATAGCATTTTCACACCACTGAGAATCCGCAATTTTTTTTTACCGTAAATGTATTTATTTCCATATTTTATATATTTCAAATAGTAAAAAATATGAACATACTATGAAACCAAACATTTTTTAATTTGTTATATGACGACATATAATTACTGTGATGCTTGAAAATAGTAGCTTATATGTTCTTCAATATATTGTGAAAGTTATAGAAGTTTTCAATAACGTACATTTAAATACTTATATTGACGGTTTGCTTTTCAAGTGAAGTTATAAATCTAAGTAGGACGATAAACAATTTTTTGACACAGAGCGACTGCGATATTTTAACTATTGTTTATTCATGAACATCCAAGCTTTTCATTTCATGAGTTTTAAAATTGTAATAAAAATTTCTTATTTATAAAAAGAAAATATTAGAAGTAACTGTCTACTACATTATTAGATACCAATAATGGACTTTACCGCTCTGCTGAAACACCCGGTATATAATAATAATGCCATAAAGATAAAAAATATGAACCACTTACTTTTTCTTTCTTATACGTATAATAAGTATTGTGATGATGAACATTTTCGACCTCGAGATTCTCTCTCTCTCTCTCCCCCCCCCCCCCTCTCTCTCTCTCTCTCTCTCTCTCTCTCTCTCTCCCTCTCTCTCTCTCTCTCTCTCTCTCTCTCTCTCTCGGCGAATTTCTAAAGAATACAAATGTGTTAAAAAGTGAATTTAAAAAAAAAATTATTTAAAAAGTTTTTCGAAATTCCTACCGGAAGTAGGTTCTTTTATTTTGTCCAAAAACATTTTTTTGCAAATATCACATAAATTATTCATTTTATACAGATTTATTTGAAATGCAAAAGTATTTAGAGCTCGAATTGAAACAATTTTTGTACGTACAAAATTTCAAAATCGGGCCGTACCCCACCCCTCATTTTTTGATTAAATCTTATGTACTAATAATGACAAAATACAAGAAGAATGCAAGGTTTTGTAACGCCGTAGTATTATCATAAAACTTAGTAGTAAAATTATCATCAAATTATAGTGAAACCATTTGAAACAGGTTATAATAATAATTCAAAAAGTGTTAATTATAGGGTAATCACAGATTAATGCGAATAATAACTAGTTGTGCTAGGTTGGCTAACGTGTTTACCAAGAACCGTAAAATTTATTCGTCTTCAAAATATTCTTTTTTTCCAGGCCTACATTTTTACCAGAAATATATCTATGTTATTATGAATCGCTAGAATTTAGACTTACATCAAATTTATTCAAATATTCTCAACATCACAGCAAAAATCACTACTATTAATAAAAAAGTAGGTGTGGCCACTGCACGACTTTCTTATACGTACGAGCGTTTCAAATTATAGATTTTTTTTATACAAAAATTATTCAAAATTCTATTATAAATACTTCTATTCTCTTAACAAATTCTATAGAATGCATACTATTCGATAGGAGTAAAAGTGTACTTCCGGTCCGAATTTTGATATTTCATGTATACATAAGACATTGCAAATCCAGCTATAAATACTTTTCTACTCATAATGTACCTGCTTAGAAAGCATGACTTGCGAAATGTTGGCAAAAAACTGGTTTTCGATAAGAGTAAAAGATCTACTTCCGGTAGCAATTTGGAAAAAAAATGTTAATACAATTTTTCTCAAATTTAATTTTGAGTAAGTTTGAATTCTTTATAAATTCGTTTAAACTTAGTGATTGACGAAATATGTATTGGCAAAATTCATTTTTTTTACTGAAGTAAACTACTACTTCCGGTTTACCGACTTTACTGAAAAACTAATCAGATCTCAAGACACACACACACACACACACAGAGAGAGAGAGAGAGAGAGAGAGAGAGAGAGAGAGAGAGAGAGAGAGAGAGAGAGAGAGAGAGAGAGAGACACTTTTTAAAAACCACTTTTTTGGAATCAGGGGACTTCAAAACGTGGACATCTGCAAAAATCTCGAGGTCGAAAATTTTCTTCATCACAATATTTCCTTACACTGCGTATAAAAATGTCAATATCACTAAGTTGGCAACGCTGGAGCTGGGTTCCACTACATCCCAAATTTTTAATATCTAATATCACCGGTTATAGCCTAAACAATAAATTGCCAACATGGGCGTAAGGGTAATTTTAAAAAAATAGTAACTTTTCTCAGTAGAAAAAGTTCCAAATCATATGAGGTGTGATCAATATATAACCGTTATTTTCAAATTTCGTGAGTTACGTATGTTCGATTTTCGCATTTTTGTTTCTGTTATGTTGGTACACATGTCTGTCATATATGTTGGCAATATCAGCTATTTTGGATTGTCAGTTTGTTTTTGACAGATAAAAAGGTTAGTCGTGTTTTGGTGTGCTCTTCGATTTTTTACTATTCGAAAAAATGGATCAAAGAAATTGTATTAAGTTTTGTGTAAAAAATGAAATTAAATGCGCAAGGACATTTGAAATGTTGACTGTGGCGTTTGGCGAGTCTACTATGAGCAGAACACAAGTTCAATTGTGGTATAACCGGTTTAAGGAAGGCCGAGAAGATGTCAATGCGATGCTCGTCCGGGTCGCCCGAGCACGATAACAACCGATGAAAACATTGAAGCAGTGAAGAAAATGATTTTGGATAATCATCGAATCACTATCAGAGAGGTTGCTGATGATGTTGGCATATCGTTCGGCTCATGTCAAGCAATTTTTACGGATGTTTTAGGCATGAAACGTGCGGCAGCAAAGATAGTTCCAAAATTGCTAAATTTTGAGCAAAAACAACGTCGCATGGACATCGCTCAGGAGCTGTTGAACATCGTCAACGACGATCCAGATTTCCTCAAAAAGGTCATAACTGGTGACGAATCATGGGTGTATGGCTATGACATTGAAACCAAAGCCCAATCATCCCAATGGAAGCGTCCAGAAGAGCCAAGACCGAAAAAAGCACGTCAAGTTCGGTCAAATGCTAAGGTTTTGCTCACTGATTTCTTCGACGGCAATGGCGTGGTGCATCATGAATTCTTGCCACAAGGTCGTACGGTCAATAAGGAATACTACCTTGAAGTTATGCGCCGTTTGCGAGAAGCAATTCGTCATAAACGCACAGAATTGTGGAAAAAACAATCATGGATTTTGCACCATGATAACGCACCAGCTCACACATCGATGCTTGTGCGTGAGTTTTTGGCCAAAAACAAAACCGTTATCATGCCTCAACCACCGTATTCACCGGACTTGGCCCCCGCTGACTTTTTCCTCTTCCCAACACTGAAGACACCGATGAAAGGAAAGCGTTTTGCTACGATTGAGGAGATAAAAGAAAAATCGAAAAAGGAGCTGTTGGCGATACCAAAAATAGCGTTTCAGAAGTATTTCGAGGATTTGAAAAAACGCTGGCATAAGTGTATTATATCTGAGGGGGATTACTTTGAAGGGCACAAGATTGTTATTGATGAATAAATAAATACTTTTTGAAAAAATTGAAAATAACGGTTATATATTGATCACACCTCGTATATTATTAGACATGTAAAATATCTTTAGGAAATACGGATTTAAAAAATTTACTTTGAAAATTTATTTTCTAATGGAAAACAACGACCAAGAAAGGAGTAAATATGAAGATACACTAAATAAATAATAACATTATATGTAGTAGAAACCCCATACTAAATACGATAAATTATGGCTTATTGTAAAGCAAATCAAGCCTTAATCTTAAGCAAGTATAATAAATAAATAAATACCAAACTAATATCTATAGGTACCGTTCATCAAGTATTAAATATATGTCTAACAAAAATTTCCATCATTTCACAGACTGAACGAAACCTTCCAGATTTTGTGTTCATCATTGAATTTATGTAAAGAAAATATCGCATTTGAGATTAAATTGTTTGGACTTCTGTGATTTATATTGATAATGAATTAGACGGTGTAAATTATGTATGGATGATCAAAATAACCTTTATCAAAATGGGAATATTTCCAATTAATATATATTATTGTGGAATTTTACAGATAATTATATTTTTAAATTAGAAAAAAACATTTAAATCTATATTTAATATGCAAATACCTATTGCACTTCTAATTTATTCGTTATAATTGTGAAATTCACTTATAACTAATAGTTTACGTAAAACATGCGAGTAAAAGTCTACTACCCAAATGTTCTTCTTTATATTCTTTCGTTGATAATTTTGCAATTTTTTCTTAATTTCCCACTTTTAAGTGATAGTCTATTTATGATTTTTCTTATTTAAAACATAAATAGATTAATTGTTTTAAACGTTTACTATATGGCAGGCCGAAGCCATACGACAATACAAGCCAGAATGCAGGAATCGTGACGTCACGATCGTGGACGGGATTGTTCCTCAGCGACAAGCGACGTTACTATGTTATATCAAGTTTCTTCCAAAAAATATAGTTTTGTGTGTTAAGAAAAGCAAATTTGACATACATTTCTTGAGAAGAACTAAATACAGTTTATAACAACAATATTATTTTTAATAGCTATGGAATTATGAAACATTTAACAAAGATATCTTTGATATTTTCTTAAAATAAAACATGGTGAACTATAGATTTTCTACTTAAAAAATAAATATTCAGACATCTTAAAGAAAAATTAAATCAATAGATACAAAGAGTTACAATAACACACAGATGATACAGAAAAATCTAATGACGAAACTTACGACAACAGCGACATGTTATCGACTAGATAGTTTCTTAACTTTACTTTCTTTTATACCTACCGTTATGAATAATCTTGTCTTGTCGAACTTTAGAATAATTATTGAGTAAAATGTTACTGAATTTAACTCTACACTTCTCAATTAAATTAAAATTGGAACAACCACATTCTTCACAGGCCTCATATATTTGAATATCTTTATATATCAAGTAGCCGATAACATAATTTTTTTAAAACAATTCTTTGACTCTGACAATTTAGGAACTGACTTTCAAATTTATCATTTATAAATACTTTAAAAAGTAAAAACATCTGAGAAGTAATATCTATAAAGATTTGCTTGGGATATTTTAATCCGCCGCGATCTAAATGTTTTAAATAATGAAAAATCTCGGTATTACAATTATTAGTTTCAATTTCAAGGTCCCTGTTGTATGAAATCATTTCTTTACATTGTTTTCACTGCAAATTTCTACCAATAACGTGAACTATGTAACCAGCTATGTATACCAAAATTTCAATTTGATCAGATGATATCATCTCGTCTTCCATTATAATTTTCTCAAATTGCTCTATACTCACGATAGCTTCATTTGCTATCCCATTTTCACAAATATTTTAAAAGTCTTTTAGACAAAATTCTCCACTTTTAAAAGATTCTAATGTTAATAAATTTATCATTTTTATTTTTTTTTTCTGATTCTAAAACTTAAGCTATAGATATGTGATAGTTTTCTCCACTCATTTGTCGATACTGGCCAAACCTAGCTTCTAAATCATCTGTTTGAAACGACTTAACAATACATATTCGAAACTTAAATCACATATTAAGTATTTCGATAGTTCAATTAAAGAAGTACATGTATGAGTGTGAGAGAGCAATTTGAGCCTTTTTCAATCGTTTCCCAATTTCGTTTTGCCTTTCCTCAGGGTATTTCCGCTTTACTGGCAAACATGTTGACATATAACTAGGCTGGTTTTTAAAAATTGTTGGATACGCATCGTCTGCTAATCTTAAAATTTTTCGTGGCATGACCAAAACTGTGCCATCTGACCTCGTCATTCGATCTTCCCGTACAATAAAATTTTCTCAGAAGTGTTTAATGCAGACTCTTGAATTATCAGTGACAATATAATTTTCTCTGTGAATACTTCGTATCCATTTTTCTTTTATTTTGCCGTTCTTAGGAAACCTAAACACTGTAACACGTTGACCTTTATAATAGTTACCTCGGCATCCGGGCACACAGCAGTTTGGCATTCTATGATAACTATAAAAATTGTTTGTTAAAATTATCAAATGAAGTGTACAAACTAGTACAGACCGTAAGCTTACAGGCACTAGGAAAATGGAGAGGCAGTTTAGTGCGAGAGACATTCACCTGCACTCTAAGTGAAACGACGAGTGCCCGACCACAATCATGACGTCACACGCCGCTCGAGCTCCTGGATTCCGGCTTGTATTGTCGTATGGCTTCGGCCAGGCGTATTCAAACTACAGCCTGCGAGAACCATTAAAAAACTTGCTACAATTTTTTTTAAATTACATTACTATAAAAAAAAAGTAAATAGTACAAAATAATAATCGCATGTTTTTATTTAACGAACAATTAAAAAACACTTTAACTGATTTTATATTTTAGCTATATATAATGATATGGCATTTATCCTAAGAACTTACAATAAACGACATCCATAGGTAATTCACATAAGGAAATTAAACATTATAATTATATAACACTGACAACTGTTTGTATGTTTGTAGTTGTGGATCTAGTTTACTGGTGACATGAGCGACTTGGATCTGTTAGTATTGTTTGCATATTTAATTTTGCAAAAAGTATTTTCAGAGAGATAATTAGTTCCGAAAGTAAAAAAAAACCACTAGCAAATTTATGCAACTGACCAAACAGTGTGAGTGGCAGACTTATAAAATTCCAGCCATGATGAGTTTAAATATTTTTCAAAATTTTACTGCATTGCAAATCATTCATTTTCCATTTGAAGTTTTGTGACAAGAGTGTTGACATTAAAAAGTATTTGAAAAATCGTAATTTCCTTCTTAATTGCACCAAAATCTGAAATACAAGACAGAAAATTTATTTTTAAAGCACCCAAAGCTTTAATTGCAAAATCTGCCAAAAATGGCGCTTAGTTTGTTGAATGATTATTTGAAAGAAAATATATTTTTTCGAAAGGACTTAATATACTTAAACAACAATTACTCTGATATCAACAGCGCTTCAGAGATTCATTTTTTTAACCGTAGATTTCTTGTAAATTTGAAGTAATTCTAAGAATATCATAATGACAATTTACATTTTATTCTTTGCTCTAGAAAAGGTCTTATAAAAGTATATTACGTTTGTTACATTTTATATTGTTAAATGTGGAGTGGGGTAATATACACCGGCGGGTGTTGTTTGAAAAAATACATGTAGAAACTAGAAACCCAATTTTAAACTTACCGAAAAATTGGAAACAAAATTTAGTTCAAATTACCCGGCTAAAATTATAAGGCTTTTAGAAGAAGTGGAGGGGGGAGGGGAGCATTCTTGTCAAACAATAAGGTCACGCGGGGAGTGTATACATCCGCCGATAACGTTGATTCAATTGATATTTATGATACTTTCTTTTAGTAGATGTATATACCATGTACATTAATCCAAGGACAAATGTCTTTGCTGGTTTTCCTAGCCGTTGTATTAAATGTATTTTTTGTTTTCTTTTCTTGGAATGCCGCTTAGTTAATATTTATAATCACTACTCAATTAACATGTCAACAATTTTATTGTCTTCATCAGAATGATTACTATCATAACATCTGTAAATAAGTAGCTACTATAAACTTATGCATAAAAACAACAATAAAAGCTTAGCGGGGATTAAAAGTATAATAGATGTGTGAACTTACATAAAACGTGAACAATTAATATTTTCTATCCGTATTACAAAGTTTAAATTGACATTTACACAGTACAAAATACATTACTGACTCATGTTGCTGAACACTATGGACATGAATAAATTTTTGAAGTGTCGTATTCTTAAGGGTAAAATTTATATTTAAACATATTATTATTTCAACATGCACTTTGGTTGAGCTATACTGAAGATAAGTGCGAGTTTGTAACACATATCAACAGAAGTCCCTATACCACATAGTTGCCGTTTTTATTTTTAATTGACACATATGCTAGCTTTATCTACCACGTAATGAAGTCGTTTTTTTTGTCAGGAATAAATTATGGAACATACCTAAGTACAAACAAAACAAATAATAATGTGGTGTGGCCACCGTACTACTTTCTTTTTCGCGTGCTGTGTGGCATGTGGCACCGGCTTGTTGAAACCACATGTCAGCCAAGTCCAGCTCTTCCATTTTGGGCAAAAAAAAATTGTAATCATCGCAAGGTAGCGCTCGCCATTCACAGTAACGTTCCTGCTTTCGTCGTCTTTGAAATAGTACGGTCCAATGATGCCATCGGCCCATAATGCACACCAAATAGTGCATTTTTCGGGATGCATTGGCAATTCTTGCAATGCTTCTGGCTGCTCTTCACAGTAAATACGGCAATTTTGCTTGTTCACGTATCCATTCAACCAGAAATGAGCTTCGTCGCTGAACACAATTTTCCGATGAAAAAGTGGATCTTCATCCAACTTTGCCAGCGCCCATTCACCAAAAGTTATCCGTTGCGGTAGGTCGTGTGGCTTCAATTCTTGCAGCAGCTGTATTTTAAAAGGTTTTACACCCAAATCCTTCCGCAAAATTTTCCACGTAGTGGAGTAACAGAGGCCCAATTGCTGCGAACGGCACCGAATCGATAATTCACGGTCATCAACAACGCTGGCGGATACAGCTGCGATATTTTCCTCTGTCTGCACTCTACGTATGCGTGTTGGTGGTTTAATGTCCAATAATGTAAATTTGGTGCGAAATTTAGTCACAAGATTCCGAATAGCCGCCTGAGAAGGTCGCCCAAACTGACCATAAAATGGAAGAAGTGCACGATGCACTTTCTTAACCGAGCATGAATTTTGATAATAAAATTCAATAATCTGCAAGCGTTGTTCGTTTGTAAGTCGATTCATTGTTTAATTATAGACCAAACTGAACATGTTTGACAGTAACATGTTATACGAAAACAGCTGAGCTGCCAAAGACAGTGTTGCCAAAAAGAAAGTTGCTAAAAAATCACCCATTACAATGGAATAATTTTATATATATATGACTTATTTGTCGTCATCAGTATCCACGATAATTCTTTTGATTATCTTTCCTGGATTTGGTTGGCACGCAATGTCTCTCGTTGGCGTTGGTTGTTGTCCTTAAAAACCGAGGATCTTCTAACTGAAGCTACAAATGGCGATCTGTCACCTGATATGTTCCATATATGCTTATATCTCCAAGGCTATTCTACCAAATTCATTGTCTACACCGTACTGATGACGACCAATAAGACAGAAATACGTGTCTACGGTTGCTCTACAGCGGAATTTACCCGATAATCTGTATTAAATTAGAATTTTAAAATGCTAAAGATGAAATCAAGTCTCGTCATCATTATTCAAGTTAGTTTGGAAAGATGTACTCTTGATTTAAGGCATACTATTAAACGATACACATCATTATTTATGAAAAAAAACTGCTCATCTCTATTATGTATTAATGTTCTCAATGCATAATAATTAGATCTTTGATATTATTAAAATAAATAAAATGACCTCAATTATCTTTCAACCACTTCTGTTAGATTTCACAAATTAAAATTATCGCTCGATCAAATACTTCGATAACAAAGGATGTCAATTGATGTGAAATAACAAATACAATTTGAAGTGGTTAGTATCCTGTAGACAATATAATACTCGAGTCAGTAATGTATATGTCGTAATCGATATATTATATCAGAACAACAATACAATTTATTATAAAGTTCAATTGTTTCATTGTATTACATTAATGCTTTACAGACGCAAGATGTACTTATTCTGAAATAAAGACATATTATTATTATAAAGAGAAACAAAGGCATATTATTATTATTATTATTGCACATCCGAATGTGATGACATGAGATACAAAATGAATAGAAACGAATTCGCCATTATGTGGGTACCCTGTGGGTATCAGTCAAATGGTAAAATAACAAATAATTCATTATTAATAAATATAGATTGATATAATAACCTATAATTTGATTACTAAATGGATATGTATTTAAAAAAAAAACGTAATAACTGTAAAATAAATTTTTGCACAAAGCGCCATTAGGTGAATACAATTTGTGTCAACCTATCAGAACTAATCTCATCGGTGTCACCACTCTGATTATAAACGCACTCTTATAATAACTCGGCGACAGTGCCACCTATCGTATTTTATCAGTAATCAGTAATCAGTCTTTATTAGTCATAGTAATGTAAATCATATGACACGTCATTACATATACATGAAAGTGCACACATCTACATAAATAAGACAAAATTCAACACAATAGTATGAACAAGTCAACTCCTAACAAAATGACACAGTACATAATCAACTTACTAACATAAAATCAGAATTAAAATCAAATCAAAAAAACCTGCTCCAGGTATTCATCAACAGTATAGAACCAATGCAAAAGCAGCAACTGTTTGACCTTTCTGGAAAATCCAGTGACGCCCGAAGTCTTTATCTCCCCAGGTAGACGATTGTACAGCTTCGGTCCCCAATAGCCGATCCCTTGTTGGGTTGGAGCAAAACGATAGTGTGAAATCGCTAATTCGTCTTTGTGTCTTGTGTCGTGTTCATGGTACATGGAGTTTTTTTCAAAACGGTGTAGGTTCTTATGCACACTCTAGAATGTATCCACTTATGATGGTAAGTATTCGCTGGTGTTTAAAATAGTTTCTACAACTGTCTCCATACAGTAGGCTGCACAACACTCTAACAGCTCTCTTCTGCAGTAGTAAAACAGTCTGGATACACGAGCTACTCCCCCACACGACTATACCATAGGATGCAGGACTGTGGAAATTTGAAAAATAGGACAATTTTGCAGCTTGAATGGAAACAACATTCCTCATTTTTCTTATTGTATATATTGCTGTGCTCAATCTGCTACACATTATTTATATGATCAGTCCATTTTAACCCATCGCTTATGTGTATCCCCAAAAAGGTTGTTCCGTCCCCAGTCTGATATTGACGCATTGGGAAAGTAAGTACGTTTGTCTGTTCGTTATTTAATTTTAATTTGTTACTGGCAAACCATATTTTTACTTTTTCCATTTCAGTTTCTCTTATGTCACTTAAGTTGTTGGTATTTCCCTTAATCAATAGAGATGTATCATCAGCATACAAGTAGGCATCGCAGGTTAAGTTAGAAGGTAAATCATATATATAAATAATAAATAGTATGGGTCCAAGTATGAAGCCCTGAGGCACTCCACAATTCACATTCCGCCATTCGGAAGTGTTGCTCTGCCACCATACCGTTTGACGTCGGTCCTGGAGATATGATCGAAGTAACTCGTAGGCCACACCCCTAATCCCATAAGCATAAAGCTTGTCCAACAATCTATCATGAGGAGCGCTGTCAAAAACAGTGGCGGCTGCTGCAGGGAGGGCAACGGGGCACCCCCCCCCCCCGTGACAAATTTCTTTTCACAGATAAATTAATTATAAATACCTAATTTGTATGTAATTTTTCTGATTTGTTTGATAACAAATAATATGTTTTCGGAAGTAACAGTCCGTCTTTTCAGCGCGTTTAAAAATCGCAGTCTGACGTAGGCTCCGGGGCATCACGCGCGACTGCCCCATCTGTATTAGAAATCGACCCATGAAACTGGCGCGGGTAGCGCGCGTATATATGTAGGCGGCGGGGCACTACTCTATGGTGCCGGGTCCGGGTTGCGGTCCAGTATGTAATATACAGCGGTGAGTGTATGTTGTAATTTCTATCGGTGCAAATGCAACTATGAATTGCGTTAGTAACATTAAGACAAAATTAAAAAATCTAGGTCTCCTTAGACCAGATTTATTGATTAAACTAGAAGATCACAATTTGAAAACTAGTAAAACCGTGACGAGAAAATTCAACAGAAGCTCTTACAGTTTATCAGACTGGTTGTGTGGGTGTAATGTGTAATGTGCAAAATGCTTTCTTCTATTTCGGTGCTATAAAGTTCACTTTACGACATCCGTTTTGGTTGCAAAAGAATTTCTTTATCGCACGCTAATTTAGTTGTTTTGACGTTGGTAAAAAAAAAAATATATGGAACCAAATTATATTTAAATGTCAAAATGTAAGCCTTTAATGTAACAAACATGTGCAATAGAAGTTGTACAAAGAATAAAAAGCACACATGCTAACATTTTATTTATTAATTAACAATATAAATTGTTAAGCAGAGTTGGATGATAAGTTTTCTGATGCTACTATTGTAATTTACTTCCAAGGTTGAATAGTACAACTGTTATAAAAGTTTGTTATTGATAATATGTCGAGGCTATGTTGGCGAAAGATTTTGTAAATTGTCTTCTGCTATTTTGCAAATCTCTGGGGGCGTGCAAAATAGAAAAACTCAAGTGAACGGTGTTTTTCTACTTTGAAGAGAATAAAAACATTTTCTAGAAATACCATGCGGGAAAGCAGACTATGTGCCTTAGCAATGTGTTCCATTGAAAAACAATTACTGACATCAACACCAAACTTCAATGAATGAGTTATTAATCATTTTGCTGATCGTAAGGAACGGCGAATGGATTTTATTTTCCAACAAGTAATTAAATAGCATATCGAGTTTATTTTTTGTCTGTACTTAATTTTTGATATTAAACACTCAGACCCCCGGTGCCCTCCCGTCCCAAAAAATCACGTGCCGCCACTGATCAAATGTATTAGGAGTAAAACAAAATAAATGTGGCTCCATCTTAAAAGTAGCCACGCTATATCGTAAATATAGAATTCTATATTCACAGTAGCATCTACTCCTAATACATTTGATATACCTCGCTTTTCTGCTGCCCTGATACTATGGACGAAATTTCAAATGTAGACTAATTACGGAGATAAATTTCGTAAATTACAGTTTCGTAAAAGAATTTAAATTTGAAAAATAATTTGTTCTCTGCATTTAAGGTAATTTTTAATTATGAACGGAATCGCGGCTGATAATGCCTTCCTTAAGTATGTTTAGACAGATTTTATTTTGCAAGAAAAAGAGCGTAGAGATAATATATTTTATTTTATCCCTGATACATTTGATATACTACCTCGTTTTTCAGCTTACCTGATACTAGGGGCGTAATTTCAACTGTTAAATGCTGATATCATACCAGGTGGTTATAGTAACTTTAAAATATTTTTATTTTTATTACAATTATACATATACATATATTCTTATCTTAAAGTATTAACTGAAGCCGAAACACTACACTTGACTACACATTCATTTGAAATTTCGTCCGTAGTATCAGGGTAGCAGAAAAGCGAGGAGGTATATCAAATGTATTAGGAGTAAAACAAAATAAGTGTGGCGACATCATCAAAGTAGTAGCCACACTATATAGTGAATATAGAATTCTATATTCACATGTATTAGGAGTAAAACAATATAGAATTCTATATTCACAATAGTAACTATATTTAGGATATAGTCCAGCTACTATTGTGCAGATGGCGCCAATATATTTAATTTTACTCCTGATATATTTGATATACCTCCTCGCTTTTCTGCTGCCCTGATGCTACGGACGAAATTTCAAATGTAGACTAATTACCGAGATAAATTTCGTAAATTACAGTTTCGTAAAAGACTTTAAAGTTGAGAAATAATTATTCTCTGCACTTAAGGTAATTTTTAATTATGAACGGAATCGCGGCTGATAATGCCTACCTTAATTAGGTTTAGACAGACTTTATTTAGCAAGAAAAAGAGCGAGGAGATAATATATTTTATTTTACCCCTGATACATTTGATATACCACCTCGTTTTCAGCTTACCTGATACTAGGGACGAAATTTCACCTGTTAAATGCTGAGATATCATACCAGGTGGTTATAGTAACTTTAAAATATTTTTATTTTTATTACAATTATGCATATATTGTTAAAGTATTAACTGAGAGTATTTTCGTAAATTACACTCCCTTAAAAGAATTAAATTTAAAAAAAGGTATTTTCTGCATTTAAGGTAATTTTAATTATAAACGGAATCGGGGCGGCAGATAATGTCTTAAATTCTGTCTAGATAGACTTTTTTTAGTCTTTCAAGAAAGAACATTTCAAGTAACTGAAGCCCAAGCACATTCATTTGAAATTTCCTCCGTAGTATCAGGGTAGCAGAAAAGCAAGGAGGTATATCAAATGTATTAGAAGTAAAACAAAATACATATGGCGCCATCTTCAAAGTAGTAGCCACACTATATCGTGAATATAGAATTCTATATTCACATGTATTAGAAGTAAAACAATATAGAATTCTATATTCACAATAGTAGCTATATGTAGGATATAGTCCAGCTACTATTGTGCAGATGGCGCCAATATACTTAATTTTATTCCTGATATATTTGATATACCTCCTCGCTTTTCTGCTGCCCTGATACTACGGACGAAATTTCAAATACAAAGGATCCACTTGCATTTTTATCTTGACAGATTAAAAAATGTCTGTCTACACAGAATTAAGACATATTATCACTGGCGATTCAGTTTATAATTTAAAATTACTTTAAATGTCGAGCATAATTATTTTTCAAATTCACATTCTTTTAAGAAAGCGTAATTTATGAAAATAGTCATAGTAATTTATAATTGTATTGGAATTAAATGAAGCACTGAGAAAACGTATATATATAATTAACTCTTTATTATTATAATAATGGTCATTAAGCACGACCAATTAGCAAAACTGCACATATGAAATTTCGTCCGTATTATCAAGGAAAGCAGAGGAGCCAACAGATAATATATTTTATTTTACTCCTGATACATTTGATATACCTCCTCGCTTTTCTGCTTCCCTGATACTACGGAAGAAATTTCAAATTAATTGTTAATCACTAGAAAAGTGTACAGAAAATTCTGTATAGAAAACCGTAGAGTATTTATTTGGAGGGAATCCCCGACACATTGTCTCAACAACTAAGAAATTTCATCAATGTCTAGACGTATGTACAATGAACGATGAAGTCATTTTATTAAGTAATCCTTGATTATTACTTTATTTGTAGTATATATTTCCCAAAAAATCATTCAAGGATGCTCAACCATCAAATTTCATCTGCATATTTATGAAAATAACAATTAAATTATTTAACTAACAACATTTAAATTCTACAATGTACGTTTAGCATTAACACAGATAATTAATTTAATAGATAACCGAGATATATACATGTAAAATTCTAATCGTATTCGATCTGGTTTTTTTCCACAATGCCTCGGACAATAATTGTCTTATGTAAGTTCTTTCTTTGTACTAACACCTCATTGCTTCACAGTTAATAATGTATTCAATATTTATGGTTTCGGGGTCACAATGACCACGATAAATAGAAATATTAACATTTCTCGTGATACAAGGTTATCCACTAAACAGAAGTCGTTTGGGAGTTTTGCTTTCTTTCCGGGCATTGGACGTGGTAATAAACTTTTAATTTCGTCATCGATGGACGACAACTGAACAGCTGATTACGTGGAAGATCGCAGGATTTATTGTCAGAGTTTATTTTTAATATTGAAACTTGCATCTAATTAAAGAGATGAGAAATCGTGTAGAATTGGCGGAAAGAGATCTTAATAGTAAAACGGACCAGGGGAATTTCAACAAAAATATTGCTTCTAAAATGATCGGGAAGAGGCGCAATTCTCAAAGTGAATTAAAAATAATAATAATTTATAATTTTTCATTAAATTTATGTTAAAAATTTTACTGGCAACATTTTTAAATGTTTATATAAAATTTTCATTTGAAACTTTTTGATCTGACTCCCATGCGAAAGGGGGGTGGAGGGGGTATGTCTCCCGTACTAAACTAGACATAACTTCGATTTACCTTAACCGATTTTAAAGTTTATAGGCTAAATAGATAGAGAAATTTATAGGGAATTGAAGTGTATGTAACAGTAATTATGTGGTTTATTATTTGTTTTTTTTTAATTTTAAATAGAACGATATACGTATCTTTAATATAATGTAATGGTACATACCAGTTCGTTTACGAATTGGTAATTTTTTATATTTTTAGAATTTAAGTAAGTACATTTTATTATTAATATTTTAAAGAAAAATAAGAATTAAAATCAATGAATGTGTTATGGTATTATTAAGTAAATATTAGTCATAAGATAAGTTTAGTATGTGTTTAGTTCTAAGAATTGTGGCGTCGAATGTTTACAACAATGAAATAAACGCTACAGTTGTGATAAACATTCGCCGACGTAAAAGAGTGTGTGTGAGAAACATAAGTGGGAACAACCTAACTATATGGAAAGCGGGGAACCACCGGCGGTTCAACATAAAATGAAAACACGCGCTGGGGACGCAAGAGTCAACAGCTAGACCTAGAGTCGAATGGTTAACTTCAAAGTCGGGAAGGTTTCGACTGGCTGATTTCATGAAGAAATCGTCGAACCCCGACTAGTAAAAGTTTAAGTAATATACATTAAATGTTATAAAGAAAAAGAAGGAGAACCCACACTCCTATAACTAATTGGATAACAATAATAAGAATTGGTATTGCCAAAATAGTGTTTAAAGTAGCACTTAAAGAATAAATGTGCACGGTGGTAAAAGTTTGATAAAAGAATATATGTAAGAATATATGTATTGTGCTCCCGTAAGCAGAACAAGGGGATTCGTCACCATAGGATCGTGACCACCCAGCAAATGACGCCGATGAAAACATCGAAATAAAAAGAAGATTCTACGGAAGATAGACATCACGGAAGAGCGAAGAAATAACTTTATTATAAGGTATTTTTAAAAAGATTATATATTAAAGCTTAAATTGATGTTAATATAATAAAGTTATCAAATAAATATCATCTCCGTTCTAATAAGGAGAATGTAATTTAATCTGTATTAGCAGCATTGTATGTAATTAATAATAATACACAAAACGTGTATAAAGCATACGTAGTAGATTCTGGCATCTGTTGTTGATATTTGAGTATATTGAATAATATACAAAAAGATTTATATCTGTTTGGCATGTATAAAATTATATTCAAATTGCCTTTTAAATAAATTTGATCTCTTTTATGTTTGTATGAGATTGTTCGTTATCTGTTAAAATTATATGTGTGATTCATTGATTTTAATATAAGTATTATTTAAAGTTTCAATGGTATTTTTCTTTTTATTAATTTTAGTTAATGTTTAGGAACCCTCTTTATTAATCATTTCTGATAAACCCAAACCGCCCTGAGAGAAATTGAGTCATAGTCGGAAATAGAAAGGGGGTGTTCTATTACATTAGGTCGCCCAACATTGGGGCATTTTAGTTATTTTATTGAACTTTAAAGACTGTTCTATTACAATAATAATATTGAAACACATAAAAAACTGAAGAGAATGATGAAAACCTGATGTTGCTGCCTCTTTTCTTGATGAAGATATAGTCATAAGAAGAGAATCCAGAAAAATAAAATTTTTAAGTATAAATTTCTACAAGTGGGCTTTGAAAATTGAAATGTCAAAATATCAGTGTCACTTTTAGTTAAGCGCGTTGGACGTTTTCTGAATATTAAGGCTTTTTAAACACCTGCGCATAATTATGTTTGTATAATATGATATATTCTAAAGCTCAAAGTTAATGTAGAAGCCGAAATGAAGAGATTATTGACAATGTATTTAGCTTATGCTGAAACTGATTCGTGTTCATGTATCAGAGAAATGTCAAGAGATATTGGTTTAACAAGATGGTGTCTTATAAATATAATAAATATATTAATGGAAGCCGTATCAGATCAAGATTACATCAGGTTAAATTATTGCAGTTGGTTAAACAAATGAGGCAAGAAAATAGCAAATAATTTGCATATTTTCTCATTGGCATATAGAGTAAACATGTGGTTTCAAAACAATGATGAATGTCCCACTTTTCGCAAAATGTTCTAACTAATTTCAGTCAACAGTGGCCATTCGATGGATCGGAATAGGAGGTTTCTCTTGGCCTTCTAGATTTCCGAATCTTGCAGTTCTTGATTTTTATTTATGGGACTGAATAAAAGACATAGTTTATCACAAAAAGCCGAATACACATTTAAAATATGTCTGAGAGAATTATAAATGCGATAAATGAAATTTCTGCTTTAGAAATTCAATTGGCTTTGCTGTCTATCAATCGACAAGTCAACATAATTGTTGAGATTTTGAACATTTGTGACGTGGATTTTTTCCTGTTTTATTATTTTTTATTTATATTTTTTTAGAATCACACGTAGTCTTGCCTAAATCTTCATAGTTCTCCTATCAAAAAAATTTGTTGCATGTGTATATAACGATGGGAGTTAATAGTGGCTGCTTGATTATTTTCCTCGAAAAAGTATGGTCTAACGAGTCCAAGAATTGATACTCCACACTATACTATCACTTTCTGTCATGTAGAGGTTTTTGATGTAACTGTTCAGGATTTTTTTTTTTGCTGACCGGTACCGATAATTCTGTTTATTTATGAAACCACTTAAATGAACATCATCCGTCATTACCAAACAACGCAACACATCTTGATCTTTATTCAAAATTTCTCAAAATTCTCTGCAAAATGTCATAAGAAGTGATCTACCGCTTTCCTTAAGTAAACTGCACAATCTGAATTTTATAGGGGTGAAAACGTAAATCCTTTTTAAGAATCCTACAAAGACTTCTTTCAAAAATTTACAGGACCAGTGAATATTTTTTAGCAGATCGCATCGGACCTCTTTTAACGGTGACACGAACCCTTTCAATGGTTTCTGCTGTCCGTACAGTTGTTACACCACCTTTAAATTTTGCCGCAACACTACCTCTTTCATTTAAATCATTCACCCACTTTCAAATTGTCTTCCGCGATGGAATTCTTCCATGTTTTTCAACACTAAATTCTCGTAGAAAGCTTCCTTGAGCTTGGATAAGGGAACCATCACTAACAAACTCATTCACTGCATAAATACGTTCGTTCAGTGGAAATTTATCCATTCCAATCAAAATTGCATGCATTAACATGAACTTTAATGTCAATCTAACTAACATCACATTATTTGGTTTTTCATAGCAACCTATTTAAAATGTGTCATAACTAGGGGGCGGACATGGCCGAGTTAAACTACGACGAAGTTACAACGGAGCAAAGAAATAATGTAAACAACACCCACTTGCAGAATAGCACTAATTCATATGGTGAACTGCAACATCTGTTTACGCCCGAGAAGTGCCCGAGAATGAGAGCAAAAAATGCCCATAAAATAAGAAATTTATTCAGTAAAATCCTTTCTACATCGGCGTAGATTGGAGCGTGAGGGGTTTTTAAAATTTATTATATTTACCTTATATTTCGCAAGAGAAATAATGTATATACGTACTGTTATTTAGTTTCAATAACATACGCGTACAGTTTTAGTTATCATTTATTTAGATCTAACAAAACGTTGTCTACGTTACTTTTTCTGATATGAAAATGAATTGTCAGTGATTCCGAAATTTATTACAAAATCCGTAAAATATCGTTACAGAATGCCAAAATATCGCACGTTCGTCACTTAGCTTTGCTCAAACATACACAGAAATAGTTTTTATGCAGAGAATTTCGTTACATGTTTAAATGACGACGTTTTCTATCTACAGGGCTGTACTTAATTCAAAGAGAACAAGTCTTACAGAAGAGAAAATGAACAAATAATAAGGTATTTTGTATTTTTTAGATCACCAGCCACTTGTTATCCAAACATTTCAATAGTGCGCCCATGGGCGATGAGTCATCAACTGCTCGTGTCCGCCCCCTAGTCATAACAGTTGCCGAACCCTGTATTATTATTATTATTATTATTATTCAATTTTGAAAAAGACAAGCAATGAAATTAAAGTATAATAGCTACAAAATTCAAACTTCGTAACAAAAGAAGGTAGCAACTTCCGTTTTCGTCATTTCCATCAGTTTTCTATGTGCTTCAATATTATGATATTACAGATTACAGATTCATTTATATTGTTAAAGAAAAAACAAATAATTTATATAAATTAAAAACAGCGCCCTCTGTTATTTTTTGGACAACCACATAATGTTCTACTACATACACTTCAATTCTTTCTAAAATTATCTGTTTAATAAGCCTAGAAACATTAAAATCCGTTGGGGCAAACCGAAATTATACCTACTTTTGTACGCAGACATACCCCCTCCACCCTCCCCTTCGTACGGGAGTTAGATCAAAAAGTTTCAAATGAAAATTGTATAAAAACGTTTGAAAATGTTGCTAGTAAAAATTTTAATCTATCTTAATCTAGAATTTAATGAAAAATTATCGAAATTTTAATTCACCTCGAGAATTGCAATCATTTTGGAAACTTAACAATATTTTAGCGTACACCCAGTATATTCGACGCATATAAAACAATGCAGCTCAAGTTATGGATGGGTTAAATGGAATGTGAGTTAGGAATTTAGAAAACAACATTTCAAGTTATTGAATATTAATTATTTTGTGTTTTTTCAAAACAAGTATTTATATTTACATTGAAAGAACTGCCGTTAATGTTACTCGCATAACACGTGACCAGATGTGAAAAGACACAAAACAAGTTGCTGTTATAATTTTAAATTTTAATTAGTTCGGATCACAAACTGTATTATATTTCAACACTTAAATTGTATCTTATATGAGGAAGCAGTGTCATGTGATGTTCTTTTGTAGATTATCTGAAACTCTTGATTGTGTTAATTACACTTTATTTGATATTGGCGATATCATCTCAAAAACAAATGACCGAAGCAGTTTTTTTGCTTCTTCTGTAAAATTTAGAATGCTAATTAATGTTTTATAAATAAGTGATTCATATATTATAATTTCCCTGTTTGTTTATTTGAGAGAATTAAAAAAAAATATTATGACGAACAACTTCTTTTCTAGCCAGATGGTCGCGTGGCCAATAACGATTAAACCAACCACGCTCGCACCGCCCACCAAAAAAACAGGAAAACGCTCTTAACGTCTTTGTTGCTTTTAGTTGATCATTATTCTCTGGTATTACTTTAAGTCTTGTCGATAAAATTTATATAAATTCATACGTTTAAACATAAATTATTGTCATTTGGATGCGTAATTCTGTTACTAATATAATCAGTAGGGCGCGGACATGACCAGTTTAAACTACGACGAAGTTACAACGGAGCAAAGAAATAATGTAAACAACACACCCTTACTGAATAGCACTAATTCATATGGTGAACTGCAACATCTGTTTACGCCCGAGAAGTGCCTGAGAATGAGAGCAAAAAATGCCCATAAAATAAGGAATTTATGAGTAAAATCCTTTTTTCATCGGCGTAGGTAGGAGCGTGAGGGGTTTTTAAAATTTATTAAATTTACCTTATATTTCGCAAGAGAAATAAAATTTTCATTCATACTGACGTTAGTTTCGTTTTTTCAATGTTTTGACTGTTAATTACGTACTTTGTAATTTTTGTAATAGTCTGTTTAATACCGGTTTATTGAATCGACTTCTCCCAATTATCTAGACGTAAGTGTGCACTGGATTTCGTTTAGTTTCAATAACATACGCGTACATTTTTAGTTATCATTTATTTAGATCTAGAACGTTGTTTATGTTACTTTTTCTGATATGAAAATGAATTGTTAGTGATTCCGAAATTTATTACAAAGTCTGTAAAATATCGTTACAGAATGCCAAAATATCGCACGTTCGTCACTTAGCTTTGCTAAAACATACACAGAAATAGTTTTTATGAAGAGAATTTCGATAGTTTACAAAATTTCGTAACATGTTTAAATGACGGTGCCCGAAGTATTTCTGAGTGCAAGGAACTAACATAAATCCCAAAGTTAAAAAAATCAGTTGTTATTCCTTCAGGAACACTTTGGAAATTTGCCTAAACTAATCACATATTTTGAAAATCGAAATCTCAAATTAAAAGATGGAGTAACAACATCAGATGTGGGCTATTAATAATTTCAAAAGTATTCCAAGTGACTTCGGATGTGGCCTTCGGCAAAAGTTACACGCAGTTTTTAATAAAAATCCAGATTTATTAACATTGCGTCAATTGTGTATGCTAAATACGCTGAAATAGAAGAATATTTCCAGTACGCACCTATAACAAGTTGCAATGTAGAAAGGACGTTTTCTATCTACAAGGATGTATTTCATTCAAAGAGAACAAATACAAATCTTACAGAAGAGAAATGAACAAATAAAGATATTTTGTATTTTATAGATCACCAGCCAATTATTGTTATCCAATTATATAAATAAAATTAAAACCTCTTTAAAAATACAACATTTTAATAGTGCGCCCATGAGCGATGAGTCATCAACCGTTCGTGTCCGCGCCCTAATAATCAGATACCTTGAATTTTATTATATCAATCGAAAAGAGGCACGCACCTTATATCAAAGTAGCCACGTCCGACAGAGTTTCAAGTAATTTGTAAAATGAATATAAAACACACACAGGTCAATAAATTTTAATAAAAACTATGTATCGGCATCAGTAATTTAAATTTACGGAAATAAAAAAATAACACGTTGGGAAAATACAGACCTGAAACGTTTAGTATTACATGTGGTATTACTTTTAAAAGAGCAGGTACCCCTGAAATAAATAAAAATCACCCAGTTTTTTAGAGAAAAAACTACATGAGTATATTAGTGAAATGGTGATGATAAATAGAGTATTTCAATATTGCAAGATAAAAAAATTATCGCAAAAATATCTGTTTCAGTATGCAGCACTCTTATTATCAAATATACGTCGTGGACACATACGGCAACGCTCTAGGCCACAGACAGAATGTAGTGGTACAAGAATTAAATATTAATTATTTAATATTTCAAATTATTTCTATTAAATCTTATTAAAGTATAATGTATTGCCAAACTTCAGAGATATTAAAAGAAATTATCTTTGAATATGCAGAAATATAAATATAAATCATGAGAAGCATACAATTGAAAACTGTTTTAATTTTTAAAGTAACTGCGTTTATTTTTAGTTCCAAGCGGATTTCCATTAATACATGTTTTTAAAGGGTGCTACGCTTTTTGTAAAAATGTTGTTTGCGGCCCCTCTATTTTAACATTCTCAGTTTTACTTGTAGAAAATAAAACAATACCATGCAATAAAATTCAAAGTAGAAATGGTGTTGTTACTTCCGCCATCTATGATCAAATAGTGCAAGTTGTTAGCTATTTATTTTCCGGAACTTTCAGGATTGTTTAGGAAAGGACACTACAATACTAGATCTATCTGTACTTTCTGGAATCATCAAACTTCCTCTTGTAGTAAGCCAATACGTCAATTTCCATTTTCTCACTAATTACGTAGTCCTTTCTTGTTCTAGTTTTGTTGAAAACATCATTTTTTCTGAATTCTCTGTACAGTGTTTGATAATAGCGTCGATCTGGCTGCGGGCGTCGAGGATAACACTCAGCTTAATATTCTTGGTTGCTTACAGGGTTTTTACGACACACGATATACGCTTCTAACATATCACACTTTTCCAAATGATTAAATACCATTGTCAATGAATTTTTTAAAGTTACAACACAAACTTAAATATAACAACGATAATGTGAAGAAACGATGTTGTACTTATCAACAGTAAATCAATACTAACTTAACATAACCTATATAACAAAATTTAACATACCAAAACCACTCCCACTCCTCCGAGTGTGCGTCATATTAGTCATAGCTATCTTGATTTTATTGATATGAATTGCTGTACAAAATAGTGGATAACTGCCGCAACTTTCATTTTTTGTCAATAATGTATGAAAACTGTCTTTTTTTTAAAATAATACCTTCTTTCAATATATGCAAAAATATACTGGGTGTCCCATTTAAAAAAAAAAAGTTACTTTTGTAAAAAGCGCGAAAATTAGAAGTTCAACTGTCTTTTCGGTTCTGCCATCATTGTTCACGATAAAAATACTACTACTTTGCTAATTTAACAGATACTGTAGCTTCATTAATAACAAAGTTAGCAATAGTGCCGACTTAATTTAGAACAGCCTGTATAGGTGTACTTTTAGATACTGACACAAACTTTGAAACTAATTTTAAGAAATATTTATAGGTGTTATACCTATTAACTTGCATTATTTTTAGCACCAATTATATGGAATATCCGTTAATTGTTTTCAAATATTTGCGTATTTCTCTATTACGTACAAGCGTTAATAAACGGTATAACAACATAATTATAAGATGTGATGTTATTAATTATTATGATCCAATTTTAAAATATAGAAACTGAATGACTCAATAAACGTGAAATGTTTAATTGGCGATGTGTTTTATTAGTATTCGGATTTACTAATCTGTTAGTTGAGGATGAACGATATCACATTGGAGAATTCTCATTTCAGGAAGACAACACGCTAATAATAACTTCTTTTTTTATAATGTTTAACACAATACGTATTATTTTATCATACACTGTGCTGTTTATGGTTTTTATCAGTTGCACTTTTGTCAGCGTTATATCTTTCTGTGCGGAATTGTTGTTTGTATTGTCACGCTCGTTTGAAATAACTTGCGTCAATTTCTCTTTCCTAGTTGATAATGTTAAAATATGCGTTAGTAAATGAGCCTGTTCTTTATTTTGCCGGTTGTTCTTTATAAATGCTGCTGTAAAGTCCAAGTAGACGGAATTAATACCTGAAACAGCAAGGACTTAGTGGCGCGCTAGACGGTAAGCGAGGTAAGCGTCTCAGGCAGAGAATACAATCCCAGGATCCCGGGATTAGACGTGTGATTTCTAATTGCGCTCAAAAAAAAAATTAAGTAATGTTTTAAAAATTATTTATTAATATTGTTGCACAACACAATACACAATATACTAAAATAAGGAACAAAAAAGAGAATACAAAAAACTATTAAGAATTTCGAAAATACAATCGCAGAAATATCAAAGCATCCAATGTTTGACTTCCAAGTCTGCTTCGTAGTTTATTGCCAACATAAGCAGCAGCTGAAAACGCTCGCTCAGGTTCTACACTGGTTGGAGGAATAGACAATAGATATGTATATGCTAATTCTAAGTGATATCCACGAACTCCTCCATTTTCGAACAGGCTCATTTTGCGTCTAATACTATTTACCAACCCCAATTCATTTTGTACTTCATCTGGGGATTCCATGCTCTTATTAATTTCCAGCTGTAACTTTTCCTTAATGTCAATTGGAGTTAGAAGGTTCCTTGCCTTGGCTCATCATCTGTTTGTGAACCTGACCTTTCTTCCTCTTCCGTGTCATCTCGACTATTCAGTCTTCCTCACTAAAGCCTGTGTAGGAACTGGAAATAAGTCAAGCCATTCCAAATCCGATAATAACTGATTTTCATCATCTTTTCGTGGATTTTGTAAATAATTCAACACACCAGTTAAATCATCACTTCGTCGTTGCTTTATACGTTCCACTAAGGATGTTTTCATTTTATTGGCGAGTGCTGAGTTTTTGCTAGACAATTGTTTTATAAGAAATTTTAAAGCGGCATCAGCTGTGTTTAAATTAGCATCTCGCCGACAGATTGCTTCTACTTTTAATTTAATTGGGGTCAGCACATCAACAATTTTATTTACCAAGTCAAAATCAGCATCTTCTAAACCGATTGGATGATTGAGCTCTATAAAAGCTTTTTCAATGCAGGTTTTTAATAGAGAAAATCGTTCCAGCATGGTCAAGAGACTATTCCACCTAGTTTTACAGTCCAAAAGAAGTGGCAGCTCTTTTTCATGTTCAATCTTCATATATTTTTGAAGTACTGTTTCATTTCTCAATGGTGCTCTTTGCGGATTTTCTTTATCAGCTCATTAATGTTTTCATCTTTTGTTAACTCTGGTATGTTTTCTCGCTCGGGATCAAAAAACGGCTGGGTTCCCGAGATTCGGGGATTCCGTATCCCGGGATTGTATTATCTAGACTCGCGGCGTGTGTATTATATAAAGCGCTTTTTAACAGAGTCTCACTAACAGCAGGCCAGTAACGGATGTTGCCAGAAGTTTTGCTGCATTAACAATTAAATTAAATTAATTTATTAAAAAACCAAAACGAATAAGATTGGGCGGTTGAATTTAAAAGGTGTCTTTAAAAATGCCACAGACAATACTATACAGACAAACCGTTTTTGTGTACTATAAGGCGGCTGTCATTCCAAGAGCAAAGATTAGATGCCACTACCTAAGATATATGCTAACATGTTACTTTTTACCGATAGATGTTGGATTGTCTAACACAGTGTTTTTGAACCTGTGGGTCGCGACCCCCACTATGGTCCCGAAGTCTTGCACGGGGGGTCACGATCGCAAGCCAGGTAAAAGTAAAAAGCAAGAATTATAGGTCCTACACTACAATAAAAATACAAAAATTTCAATGAGAAAGCTGTGCCTGTTTATTCTTTAATATTTTTTCTAATCTTGGTTCAATGTTTGACACGCAAATAATTAAATCATTTTCCAATTGGAGCCTATTTCTCTTCTTGGGTTTTATGTTAACCATTGAAGAAAAAGTTAGTTCACATAGGTGGGAAGTGGCGGAAGGAACTAATAATTTCAAAGCTTCTCTTGCCAGCACTGGATATTCTTCTTTTCTCTTCATCCAGAAGACGGCAATCGTTTGCTAACTAAATTCTATTTTAAGCATGTCGTCAATAGCCAAATCTATAAAATTTTCTTTCATATTTGTTGACAGATCAGCCAGTTGTACTGACAAACCTATAAAATGAAATAGTATCCAGCTATGTCCATTGTTATCTTGAGAGTCCAGTTCTGGCAAGTAACTGAATAGTTTCACTTACAATTTTGCAAGCTCTGTACCATGCAAGGTATGTGAGAACTTACTATGATTGGTCCATTGTCATTTCTTCGACAAGTTCTGATTGAAGATTCTGTTAATGGACCAGCTCGCCGCATTGTTATTGTCCTAGGGAGTCGCCACTTAAAAAAGGGTCGCGTACTCAGAAAGATTGGAAAACACTGGTCTAACATTAAACAAGGCCAACTGGATCTCATTCTAACTGGGCGATATAAGGCCGTCACATAACTTCGGTTTACATTGTTGACCTTGATTCTGCTAACGTCAAAATATCGATCCTTATGTAACGCCATCTAGTAATAGAATAATAAACTCTAACAGAATGACTTCTCAATTTTTATTAAAATAAACTTTATAACATTTTAAACATTAACTTTACAATAATTTCAATTAATAATTTAAAAATAATGAAATAAAATAAAATAAAATTAAATAAGTGCGAAAATTAAATTGTTGGCTAGTTTCAAGAATAACAATTTTACTTGCATTTCTAATTTTTTGAAACAATTTAAAAGGTAAAACTAATTGGGGTTGCATTATGTTGTAAAGTATTTGATTCGATTTTGGATTTTGAAAATGTTGTTTTAACCAAATTATTGAAAAAAATATAAAAAATACCGAATTACTGGAGAAGAAAAATTATCTATCTCATAAAATATTTGTAATTGAAAACATGATTTTTTACAATTTTTTTCATGAATGTAAAAAATAGTACGGCAATAAAACAACCGTAAATTATGGGTTGAGGTAATGGAAGTATAGAAATACTATTGGCGAAATTGCAAAACGAGGACCAAATATAGTATATTAACGAAAACTCTTTGTTATATGTTTCGAATGCAAAGCGTAATTTTGATCAACCTTTTTTTTGACGATATTTACCAATGTGTTTATATTTAGAAAGCTTATTCAAACTCATTACATTAATGGTTTTGGTATGTCCCTTAATGTTATATCAAATTTTATTAATATTGATCGGCTGCTCTTTATAACTTTGTTTGCCATACATCTAATTAAAAATTAATGTATAGTTTTTCTATTAGTAAATTAGATGAAATTCTGTTGGTACTAAATATTCCATCTGATTCAAATTTTCTCCCTCTAGGTATAAGAAGGAATGTAAGAATGAATTGAGATAAATATTTTATAAAGCAATGCTGACAATTCCAACATACACAATATTGAAAAACAAGTTTCATACAGTAAATTGTCGAAAATGGTGCATTACAAATTTTACAGCTTGTCTGTCATAATCACCAAACTAGTTACAAACAGAAATAGCTTTGAGGCTCTTCTTCAAGTGCAGAAGTTGCTAAACAATAACATATTGGAACTACTTGCCAAGACTGAATCAACAATCCAGATATTCTATGAACTTCTTTTATTCGAACACTTACTAACTTACTCTTCTGCACCTTCCTCCATTTGTTCTTGTCCAAGGCTGCGTTTATTGCTTACTTCCACGTAAATCCTTAAGCACTTAATCTTTTAGCTAGATTTTCATTCCACGTTGCTTTTGGGTGCCCTCGTGATCTCTTTCCACAAGCGCCCATTTTCCACACTTTTGAAATTCTCTATTTCTAGCCATAGGTACTAAGTGACTAAATAGCGCCACCGATTATTTTCTATTGTTTCATTAACTCACTGCATTGATAAATGTCTTATATTTTCTTCATTTCTGATAAAGTCCCTATAACTCGTCAAAACTGCTATTCTTCTGCGTAGCCTCATTTCAAATGCCTGTAATTTGCTTTTGAACTCTCTTTTGTTCCCGTAAATAGATTTTCCTAATGCATAATAAGCCCTTGATGCACTACTCATACACCTATTACTTTCGTACTGTAACATATCTTCATAGATAGTTTTTCATCCCAGGTATTTAAACACCTCTACTTGTTTTAACCCATTTCCATTGATGTTGATATTTGATACTTTTTTATTTTTTTGATACAATCATTACCTCTGTTTTATTAACATTCACATTTAATCCTATTTTCTTAAAATCCCTATTACACTCGTTCATCAATGTCTATAATATCTCTTGATTTTCCGCCATTAACACCATGTCGTCAGCATACATGTTGTCTTATTATTACTGGCTCTAATTTTCTCAACCCTATATATATTCCTTTCAGTTCATTTTCCACCTTGCATGATAATTCATCCATGACTATTAAAAATAATAACGGACTAAGTATCCCACCCTGTCTTATCCCTTTATTGGTATAAAACTCCTTCGATATGTCTTACCAGTTCTCACAACATTTCTGGCTTTATTAAGTTTTTTTCTGCTCCTTTTTTCCGTAGTACATCCCATATAATTTCCCTGGGGACACTGTCGGAGGCTTTATCTAAATCTACAAAGCACATATAGAGGTTTTTGTTGAACCTCAACGTCTTAGATGTTAGTTGATGCAAGCAAAATATGTGTTGACTTCCTCTACATGCTCTAAATCCATACTGATTGCCATTCATCTATCTTTTCTCTCAATCTTCTTTCCAGTACTCTTTCATATATCTTTCCCTCCAGACTCAACAAAGATATACCTCTATAATTGTCGCAAATAGTATTATCTCCATTTTTGTATATAGGAACAATTATGGCAATTTTCCAATCCCTGGAGATCAGCCCCGGATTAACACTGAAGCCTACGAAGCCCGAGCTTAAGGCGCCACATTTTTGGGGGCGCCAAAATTTAAGAGACACCAATCGCATAAATCATAAATATTCAATAATAATTTTAAAAAATATTCTATATGAAATAATACTCGACTGGAAAGGGGAGATAAGCGGTCGTCTAGGCCGAACAGTGATCTGCCGTATGCAATTCTCCAAGAAGATTGGGGTGGGGTCGGGTGGACTGCACCACCGGAAGTAATAATTAAATTAAACGTATTTTTTGCCTGAAATTCCTATTTTTATAATTTTCTAACAATATAAACTTATGAGAAACAGCAAAGTGAAGACGCTGTTTTAAAAAAAATTCCCAGAATTGAAAGCATTTTTAACTGCACAAGTGCAAGTCCTAGTTCAGGAAGCGTAGATTTAAGTAACAATGTTTTACTACCCACTACAAATAGCGACACATCGACTAGTGATGGTAAATTAACAAAATGTTTTATTTTAAACATTAATACAGTGTTACGATTTTGTTAGGTAAAAATATGATCACAAATTCTGAAAATGAAAAGTCGAATAAGGATATACGTTTATCTTTGCCTAAATCACCCTCAATATCGGCTTCGTCAGTTGCTTGTGATTATAGTGATCCTGCAAAATGGGAAATAAACGAAGACACTATAGAATATTTTTGCTTTCATGGATTCAGTCGAGACAATAAGGATTTAAATTTTGAAAAACATTAGAAGTTTATGGTAAAAAAATCGATTCTTAACCAAATCAGTGTTTATTAAAAAACTGCGTAATGGTAAGAATAAAATACGAATGTGGTTGATATATTCTCAAAGTACCGGAAACGTGTTTTGTGGTCCTTGTAAATTATTTGGATCAACTGTTAATGCATTCAGCAGAGACGGTCTTTCTGATTGGAGAAATATTAATCGCGATATTGAAGCCCATGAGAATTCATTTGATCATCGGGCAGCTTGCAGTACGTTTTATACAAGATCAAATTCAAAAAAACGAATTGATAATGCCCTATGTGTTCAAATCCAACAAGAAATTGAATACTGGCGTAATGTGTTGCGAAGAGTTGTTGAAACTGTTAAGATGTTGGCTGTTCGTGGATTACCGTTTAGAGGCTCTAATAAAATATTTGGATCTCACAATAATGGAAATTTCTTTGGCTGTTTAGAATTAATGGCTAAATTTGATCCTTTTCTAAAAGATCATATCAGCAGATATGGAAACCCTGGAAGAGGAAATACATCATATTTATCATCTACAACCTGTGAAGAATTCATTAATATACTTTCAAATCATGTTCATGTAGGTATGTGCAAAAAGATGGTGTTCCGTAGAACGATTTTTAACATTTATTGAAAATACTGGTCATACTGCCCAAAAATTAGAAAAGGTTATTTTATCCACCTTAGAAAAATACGACATTAAAATTCAAACTGCCGTGGACAAAGCTATGACAATGCAAGCAATATGGCCGGACAATATTCAGGTCTCCAGAAAAGGATAAAAGATGTAAATCCACTAGCAGATTTTATACCTTGTTCTGGACATTCATTAAATTTAGTAGGAACTTCTGCAGCTGAATGTTGTGTTGAAGCAACGTCTTATTTTGGTCTTCTTCAAAGTTTATACAATTTTTTTAGTTCTTCTACAAAACGGTGGGATGTGGTAATTTTAAAGTTGTAAAAAATTTATCACAAACACATTGGTCTTGCCGTGCCAAAGCTTGTGACTCTCTAAACAGATCGTATGCAGAAATTATCTTGGCATTATCAGATCTGGAAACTGATAAGACTGAAAAGCCGTCAACTAGACATGAAGCATCGATTTTAAGGAAAAAACTGGAAACACTGGAAACCGGGATTATGACTGCTGTTTGAAATAAAATCATGTTTCATTTTAATAAAATTAGTAAGGCATTACAAAAAGTTCTCCAAACAGTCATCCAATTTTACGAATCATTAGAAGCTTTGTTAATGACTTTAAGAGAATAATATGATAATTATGAGGAAACAGCAAAATTTAATACAAAAATTAATGAATATGAATATGACTTGCGAAGAAAACCTATTTTTAAGTGAATACAAAATTTGATCCAGGTTCAAGAATGGATGAATTCATAAATATGAACGGAGCTACAAATTTTGAAATAAACAAATTCTTTGTAATAATTGGCAAATTAAGTGCAGAACTGTCTAGAAAGAAATCCGCATATATTTCGATTAACGAAAAATTTGAATTTCTGTCAAATATAAAACATTTAACAACTTATGACATAAGAACTAAAGCAAAATAGTGACAAGAAATATATAAGGATGGCCTGGAAGAAGCATTTATTGAAGAATGTGTTTATCTAAAAGAATATATTTCCAACTTGAATGAAGTAAATACCCCGGCACAAATTTTAAAAAAGCTTATAGAAGACCATGTTTGTGACGAAGTATTTCCGAACATTGAAATTGCTTTTAGAATATATTTATGTATGGCTACAACAAACTGCTCCGGAGAGCGTTCATTTTCAGTACTCAAAAGGGTAAAAAATTCTTAGGTCCTCTCTTCACCAAGAGAAATTAATTGCATTGTCTCTTATGTGCATTGAATCAGAAATAACTTATTTTATAGATTTTCTTAATTGTAGGTATAGATAAATTTGCAAAATTAAAATCACGTAAAACAATGATAGCATAAATTAAGTTATAGAGTTATACCTCTAAATTTTATGTTACAAGTGACAAGTTCAAAAATGTTTGTTAATTTATTGTCAATTTTATAAGTATTTAATAAATCTGTAAAATAAAAATTATAATAGAGGTTATTTTGACATTGGTTTATGGCTTTTATTCCTCTAATGAAATATCAAAGGGCGCCAATTTTAGATGGGCTTCAAGGCGCCCAGGAGGTTAATCCGGCCCTGCTGGAGGTATCTCCGCTAAGCTGCAGAAAATATTCTATGTAGTCACTACACGCCCTTTACTTCTATGTATTTTATCAGCTGCATCCCAATTCCATCTTCCCCTGGAGCCCTAACGATTTTTTCTCTCTGGCTACCTCCCTCTGGACTTCCCAAAGTTCTATTTCATCTCTTACGTTATCTCTTTCCTTTCTATGTATAGAATATGCATATCTATTTTTTTTAAATTAATTGTGTTTATTGCAGCTTATTACGTACTTATAGAGACAGAGATATATTGATGACATTGATGTATCGACCGGTTAATAATTTGATGATTCTATTAGAGTTAAAGGACCTGTCTATATTCACATTGTCATGAGATGAATGATAATGAAAGGACAAAATACACTCTATTATAATAAATGAGATTATAGATCTCGAATTAAAATGCTTTTACGATAGCTAAATATAATATATCAAGTGGGTACAGATGATTGGCGATGAATTTTATTCAATTATCCGTCAGAGCATGTTGTTTCTTTATTTATCATATAAGAATTTTCTTACAAATTATTTACAATTAATAGAGCTAAATAAATACATGGGGAGATTTGTTTATTCTCTTGTCGTTGGCATCGCATATAAAAATATTTATAAATATATATACAGGGTGAGTTATCTCGATGGGGAAGGCAGATTGTGCTTTTAGGAGCAAAGATTTTTTTTTTTTTGGTTTTCTTCCTATGATAGCCACTCATTAGAAGTACCAATTAAACTTATTTTGGATTATACAGAGTGTTTTATAAGTCGGAAGCTGACTATAGTTATAGTTTTATAGTTTTGTAAATGGAACACCTGGATGTTCGTCTAAGATAAATATAGGCCTTCTGATCAACCTATATAAATAATATGCGACAGCTCTACTCCTAATTTCTACAATTACTCTTTTAATTATAAAATTCGCGACGATATTATTTGTGTAGTATAGTTAAATGCTGTTTATGATAAATCGAGACTTTTTAATGAAACTAAATAGATAATAGCGGCTGTTTTATGTTTATTTGCTTAAATTTTTACTTTTGGATATTTTGCATTTACATTCTTTCTATGTTAGTCAATGAGACTGTTGGATGACAGCTTGCTTTCCAATTGTCATTTTTGTTATTAATTACTAATGAATCCTGTTGCCGCTACGCCAATATCACAGATTATTTAAATACATTTCTTATATGTATGTAAAATCTGATGAGGGCTATGTGGAGGCAGGGGTACCTCATACACCTGTGTTGGGCCCATTATTGTTCTTATTGTTTAAAAACGATTTGTCACCGTATCTGACCGAGGTGGCACTTAAAGTATTATTTGCTGATGACGCGTCATTTCGCCACATGGTGTAGTAGAAATCGTCTAGATATCAATACAGAATATTCAAACTTTACGTATCTTTAAAATCCTTTTCTGTTTCTTTTGCAGTGTGGGACGCATGGGCCAAGCCCCAAACGGGCATACTGACTGGAAATTCGATGCACCTGGGAAATTTCGACGAATGTCTCGACATTGAGTGGGAAGATTACAATGGTACTATCATCAATGGTCAATACTGCAGCGCTTTTATAAATCCCAACAGCGAAGACACGATTGAATACTTGATGGACATCATCCACGGTACACCGGTAAGAAAAAATATTTTTTATGTTCATTCTGTTATTTATTCAATCTTAAGTTGGTATCATAAATGAGTTGCCAAATCACGTTGCTTTATCTCAATAAATTTCATTTGAAGACGTAAAAAACTGCTGTGGATAGTGGATAAAATATTGAAACCAATTAGCTTCTACTTCTCGTATATCATAGTCAGAAAGTCTCGAATTTAAACCTTTGTGGTCACCATAGACAAATACGCGCATCAGATCACAAAATATACGATAGAGCGTTTTTAAGCTAGTTCCATGGTAGTGGGATGCGATACTCCATTTTCTCCATATTTCACACGTTGTTTCCGAGTAAGTTGCTTGGTCGATGATAGTTTAAAGATTACTGACGCGATTGTGATAATACTTTATATTTATACTAATAATGAGTCACCGAACACATTACGCCATGGCGTAATCATCGACCAAGCAACTTAATCGGAAACAACGTGTGAAATATGGAGAAAATGGAGTATCGCATCGTTATCAAGGCCCTTACAAAGCAATGAAAGTCTGTTCATAGCATACTGAAAGAGATGTCATCGTATATGAAAATTCTTGCCTGGGCAAAACTATGGTTTTTAAATGGAACAATCGCCTTAAGCAAGGTAGGAAATCACTTAAAGACGATCCACATCTGAGGCAGTCTATTGAAGTTACCATTCTAGAACTTGTTAAAAAGCCCAAAAATTTATCATGGAAGATGCTCTGCTGAAGACGTCACAACTCGCAGGAATCACTGGAGTATCTGATACAACCATTACTAACATAGAAAATGTTTCACGATCATCTTAGCATGACTCATATCAGCACAAGGTGGTTGCCGAGAATACTAACGCCGCCGCAAAAACCATTTACAACAAAAACGTCAAAGACATAGATAAAGGGTCTTCAAAAAGAGCGCCAGTTTTGAATCTCTTGGTAAATTTTTGTTTGACGGTTGGCGGCATTGTTTTGTATTGTTCGCACATCCATAAATATTTCGATTGTTGTCCCAGTCTGTAAATAGCCATGGAGCAGTTTACTATTGCGCAAAATCATCTTCAGTGACCAGGCGCAATTCCACTTAAATAAAACTGCCATATCTGGGGGGTCAGAAAATTCTTGCATGATTCAAGAAAGGGAAATGCATCCACAACGGGTGACAGTTTGGTGCGCCTTTGGGGTGGGCGGGATCATTGTTTCTTATTTTTTTGTTAAAGTTAAAGCTGGGCAAGCTGTGACAGTTAAAAGGCCAGAGCGGTGCGCAGGTGGTAAAAAAGGTGACTCTTTTTTTCTAGTATCATGCTCATGACTCTTTTTGTGAAGTTGAATCATATTCATATTCTTATATACGAAACACAAGGTTTCTTAGATAAATATCGAGGGCAAAGTCAAAATATTTAATTTAATAAAATAAGTTTTTCAGGAATAGCGTAGTTTTACATTTTTGATTACCTATTCTAATGGCACGCTTCTGCAAAAGAAATACCCGTGTGGCACCACAAGACATCACCCACTGACTAACAACACATTTCAACACAGGGTAAAAACATCCAAAGTAAAAGTCAATTAGTATACCCCTGCTACAGTGATCAATATGAATACTCCATTTCAACCCACTATCCACCCACATGCCCAATAATCTTGCAGAATCCAAACGCGGAATATTTACATCGTTAAAAGTTAGCTACGACAAAAACAACGTAGTTAAGCTCGTCCATATTTATACGCAAGTTATTAACTTCCATCCAGTAACTGATCTCGTTGATTATGCTCTTGGTCCTCTGCACAAGCTGCGCCAAAGAGGAATCCGTGGCAATGATATTCGTGTCATAGGCGTAAGACATTACAGTACAACCAGAACTTAATGTATAATTGAAAAGATCATTAATGAAAATAGTAAAGAGTACGGGACCCATTATAGATCCTTGAGGCACTCCTGTACTAATATACTGTGCACTTGATTTTTGATGACCTAAAGCGACATGTTCACATCTGTTACTTAATTAAGACTTTAACCAGTTGAAAGCCATACCCCAAAGGTAATCTCTCCAACTTTTTTAAAAGAGGTTGGTGATCGACACAATCAAAAGCCCTGGTGATATCCACAAAGAGTCCTAATACGATATTACCACAGTCACGAGCTCGTACAATTAAATTAATAAATTCACAGAGCGCCCTATCATCACCCAAGAAATTTTAGGTGTCATGGTAGGCTGGAAAAGTCATGGCTGATGTTTTTTTGGGACTCGAAGGATCCTGTTAATTTATTACAAAGACAAAGGCCTTTCCAAGTCCTTAAGTACTGTGCTTGTTGTAATTATGTAATATTAATCATTTTTGTTCTTCCATCTACTGTTAATTTTTGTTCCTCTTCGTCCTATTAGATGCTCCTCATGACAGCAGGATTCTCCTTTATTTCCTAAGCAACTGCTTAATAATTACTAATCATATGCTTATCACCGTCCATAAAAAAAATAAGAAGAACTGATAAACAAAATAATATCGCTCATAAACAACGACGACAAAAAATCTTTACAAACCTAATTACTCGGTGATTAATCGTACTTGAAAAACCATTCAATTTAATAAACAAATAAATATGTAATAAGTATTACATTCATATCTTCTTTGTATATCACTATTTTATACACATTATATTATGACTACAATGCTTATCTATTTATATAGTACATCGATAAATAATTTATTGCCCTAAACTAAACAATAACGTTCATATAGGTACAATATAATATAAATAGCTTAACATAATTAGTTTGTGAAACGGTATATTAAAAGCCAAGATAATCACGCAGACATTTGGACTGGTATTGACGTCTGTTATGTTTTTATGCCAGATAGAGGAAACGTGGAAATTGTTGTTACGCACAGAATCCACTATAAATACATTTTGGAAAACCATTTAGTGTTTATGTATGTTTTAAAGTATAAATATAAGTTATGAAGTTCAAAAAAACATTCCACAATGATGTAATATGATATAATAATAATTTTTTTAAACTGCGTTGAATTTTATGAAAGTCATCTAAAGAAAGTTCTTTTTATTTCAGTTTTGATAATTTAACAATAAAATTTTGAAACTCACGCAATGTGAAGAAATAAACTATACTTTGCTAGAAAAGAAAAGTGGTTGGACAAAGAGTTTGGATAAAGTAATGTTTTAATTTTCATCATATCTTCTACAAAAAATTTCTCCACATCTACTCTTCATCATGCTTCATCAACTTTTTTTTTAAAGGCTGTATGTCCTCTAAATAAGATTATTTTGATAAATCTTCTATCTCCCCTTGCTCTCTAGTGAAATGTACCCAATATTCTTCTTTATCTTGTGCTTCTTATAATATTAAACTTTCCGATTATTTCCTCATAAACTTCTCCAGTTATTGTAAAGCGTTTTTTCAAGTGTCCACGGCCGAATCATCTTTACTATACGGTTTAGTGAAGCGCCGGTTAGAAAAGCGGGGTTTAAAAACAAATGCGTTGCACCAACGATTTAATTTCGCTATTTAGGAGTAGTTAACACTACGAAAGTATTTGGCACCAATGACTATCGATAAAACTTTTAGCTGTTATAGGTTTACCATCCTCTAAAGTTGATTATATTTTGGAATGTTGGGATCATTTTTTTATTGGTTTGTGGTCTTTTCAAACGTTCATTAAGACGACGTTAGGTGATGTAAATATATTTTATATTTATACCTGCTTTGCCACTTTGGCGATTGCTTACTGTACAGTAGTATAGCACCTATTGTTTTGTTCATAACAGAATACCACTAAATTATTCAAAGGCAAAAATAAATGTGTCTATGGTTATACCAAAAACCTCTTAATTTAAATTTTCATATTGTTTTTTCATATTACTGCATTGCAATTTTCTTTTGATTTACCACCCATGTTAGTATTATTTGTGTGTTGAGATTAGATGCAGTCCACGATAAATCTAGACCGGCTGATCAATGTACATGAATTGTATTCGATCCCTCTACTTCTAAATTAGTACATTTACTCTTGTAATTACAGAGTTCGTGTCGGTATTATTTATATAATAGAATTAAATGCTCTCCATAATAGATCAAGATTTTTTGATGAAACTGCATAAATAATAGCGGCTGTCCTATGCTTATATGTTTATATTTTCACTTCTACTTACACAATTCTTGTTAGCATCATTATTTGTCTGTCATTAACACATAGGTCGGCATTGTTACCTTGTAATGATTTTGTATGTCGCTTTTGATAAACCAAAGACCTTCCAAAGATTCTACTTAGTTGCCCTGCTTTCTTAATTGTCATTTTTGTTATTAATTTGCTGTTTAATCAATATACTACCACTACGACATGATGACATATTAGTTTAATAACGTTTCTTGTATATTTGACTAAGAATTTTAATATAGCTGAATTTCATTTATTTTTTGTTAATTAAGACAACGATTAATAAAATTCTTTGAAATGAAACATATTTGATCGGTAAACACCAAAATGTGGCAGCAATTTTACAGCAATAATTTGGAATCGTTACTTATTTTGTCATGGCTATATAGATAATATAAAAATCTTCCCTTGCACAATAGATAAACCTAATTCCATTACTTCAGGCCTTACTTATTAAATAAATATCAATACTTTAATGTACCCACTATTTCACATAAATTGTTTTTTACAAAATCGTAACAATTTCTAGAAACTGTCGAAAATGTTGACCTTGTCTTTTTCTTCTTTTATATGGAGACATATTGTCTATCAGAATTTTCCACTGTTTTTTTTGTCTCAGTTACTAACAACTCCAGGCAATTTTATTATTTCACGTGATTTTATAATGTCAATTTATATGTTTGATAGAGAACATAAGACACAACATGTGTGCACGAAGTGAGCATAATTTTACACTTGCGAGCCACGTGTTTATGAAATTTACATAAAATACTTGTGAATGTTTGTAAATATACATATGGATGGGGTGTATATATAATGAATAGTTTATAAATAGAGTTTAACGATAATTAGTAAGTATTGTTAAATATACAATGCAAATAATACCTGCTCATAACGGATCTGAAGTAATTAATGACTATTAATATTGATGTTACTAATTTACATAATTTATTAATATTTTATTAGAAAATACTTAAACTTATAAATCATTAATATGAATAATAATAAACTGTATTTCATAATGTTTTTTTATATATCACAAGTATATATAATAATAATAATAGTGTCTTTATTGCAACAGGAAACAAGGTATACAAGTATATAATCAACATAAATACACTGATATACAATTTGAAAATTAAAATTAAAGTTAAGTTCTATTTTTTTTATTTGCCGGAACTTTTAACATGGTCAGGAAAGGAATCTACAATACTAGATCCTTCTGAACTTTTTGTATACATTCCTTCGCTTTTACATAACACAGGCCCAGAATTTTACAACTGATTTTAGCTATATTTGGAGCACTGAATCTAAATATAGAAATGTACAGTTTTAACTCCATTTTCTGCAGTGCTATATCACATATATGTACAAGGATTGGTGCTTGTATATTTGGCGTATTGTCAGTCTGCCGTCCAGTTGGTTCCTGGAAAACTCATCAGATGGTGCAAGCATTGTTTGTAGGTACGGGAAGCAACCTTCAACGCTTCAACTAGAGTTGATTGAGGAACCAGCTGGTTATATCTAGGGGGCGGCCATGACCGGTTTTAACTACGACGAAGTTACAACGGAGCAAAGAAATAATGTAAACACCACCCACTTACTGAATAGCACTAATTCATATGGTGAACTGCAACATCTGTTTACGCCCGAGATTGAGAGCAAAAAATGCCCATAAAATAAGGAATTTATGAGTAAAATCCTTTCTAGATCGGGGGTAGATAGGAGAGTGAGGTGTTTTTAAAATTTATTATATTTACCTTATATTTCGCAAGAGAAATAATGTAAATATGTATATATTTACTGTTATTTAGTTTCAATAACATACGCGTACATTTTTAGTTATCATTTATTTAGATCTAGAACGTTGTTTATGTTACTTTTTCTGATATGAAAATGAATTGTAAGTGATTCCGAAATTTATTACAAAGTCTGTAAAATATCGTTACAGAATGCCAAAATATCGCACGTTCGTCACTTAGCTTTGCTATAAAACATACATAGAAATAATTTTTATGCAGAGAATTTCGATAGTTTACAAAATTTCGTTACATGTTTAAATGACGATGTTCGAAGTATTTCTGAGTGCAAGGAATTAACACAAATCCCAAATTTAAAAAATCAGTTGTTATTCCGTCAGGAACACTTTGGAAATTTGCCTAAACTAATCACATATTTTGAAAATCAAATCTCACATTAAGAAATGGATTAACCACATTGGATGCGGCTATTAATAATTTCAAAAGTATTCCAAGTGACTTCGGATGTGGCCTTCGGCAAAAGTTAGATGCAGTTTTTAATAGAAATCCAGATTTAATAACATTACGGCAATTGTGTATGCTAAATACGCTGATATAAAAGAATATTTCCAGTACGCACCGATAACCAGTTGCGATATAGAAAGGACGTTTTCTATCTACAAGGATGTACCTACTTAATTTAAAGAGAACAAGTCTTACAGAAGAGAAAATGAACAAATAATAAGGTATTTTGTATTTCATAGATCACCAGCCACTTGTTATCCAATTATATAAATAAAATTAAAACCTCTTTAAAAATGCCACATATTTAATAACGTTTTTCCATACCAGGGATAAAAATGAGTTAAAAAACGACAATGTTAATATTCAATAAAAAAACGTTTGAGAATTATTCCTTTGGATTCAATTTTAACGTACAACGAATCGTTTGTGTACATGTTATATATTCAGTCAATATTGGCTAACAAATCGACTAATGATATCGTTTCTAAAAATGAAGAACAAATTAAATAATGCATATAAGTCCTTCCACATAATATACAATTTGTCCCATTGGTGAAGTCATTATTTACCTTCAATTTTATTTTATTAATGGTCTTCTCAAATAACCAGTTATAATGCTCAAACCCATGTACGTAGAAAAAGATAGATTTTTTCGAAGTCAATAATTTCAACATAAAATAAATTCCAAGAATATTTTAGGCACAGTATTAGAAACAAATAAAAACATGTGTTTGTCCTTAATTAAAAAAAAAATACTAACAGAAACGTGTCTTCAATTTAGTAGATTTCAGATTAAAATGAATCATTTATGAATACGTTATGTACATACATAGTCAGTATTGGTTATTGAATCAACAAATAATTCTATTCTCTAATAAATTAGGGGTGAGTGGGGGAATGGCGCCACCTTAAGGGAAAATGTTGATTTCACCGTGCAAAAATTGTATTTTGTGTTTGATTTCATGAAGTTAGGTGGTTTAACGATTTTTCTACGGTTTGGTTAAGAAAAAAATCGGTGGTCGTTCTAGAAAAAGTATATTTTAAAAAATGTCAAAAAAAAGTGCAAGTGGCGGAATTACCTCGTGCATGAGGGGTGTTTTCGCCACGGCAACTGTGAGGCAATTCCGGCAGTGATGAGTGAATAAAATAATCTCTATGCATAAGGTTTATTAGACAATATTGAATATATATGATTACATGCTTAATGACAATATGATTACTGGCAATAATCACAAATATACGTTTTTCCCTTTTCGTTCCCACTACAAGCTACATGAGCCCTACAGGAGACACACCTAAACCATAACTCATTTGATTTTCCAAATTCATTGCAGATAATGCAGATATTTTCGTCAGCTTCTGGATCATAGTAGAGATTCCTCTCATCTTCTACTGACTCTGACTCAGAAGATTCGAACGTAAGGTTCCGTCTTCCAGACTTCTTTATTATTTTCTTTTTGTGAGGAGCTGCGGCGGATGTCTTTACTTATCTCTTAGGCAAATTGGTTTTCCTCTTTTTTTCTAGTTTTTTTTGCTCCATTTGTTGGTATAACTCCTTATTAGGAGTGGCAGTTATTATTTGGGAAGGCTGCTTCTTTCTATTCTATCGGGTGTCTTGCATCTTGGATGTTGAAGTCGGTACTGGTGAGAGTTCTTGGAAGCTGACCTTCATCTTCTTATATTCAGATTTTTCTTTGAGGGGAATTATTGGGTGATTCTGTCTTGATGTCGATCCAATAGGAAAATCTGAGCGAGCAGCTGGCTGTGTGGTTATTACAGCGTCAGTTGGTGAAATTTCAGTAGGTTGTTGAGAAGTAGAATGTGGATGTATTGATGCAGACAGATCTTCACTTATTATCAAAGCAGGTGGCTGATTCTGGTTTAGGGCTGATGTAAAGTCGTCTTCAGTAAACTTATGAGGGATATATCCCCGTTGACCCAAATCCGGACACAGCTTTACCCATGGTGGCCACTCTCATGTAAGCCTTATTGAATATGGATGCTATGTCATATGGTGTAATTTTGTGATGAACATTTGCTTTCATAAACAAATCGCTTTCTCTATTAAAAGCTGATTTTAGTGGACTATAAAACGTAACATCTATAGAGGTTGGAGTCTGTGTGAAGTGTGGGGTGGGATTGAAACCACACTAATGTTGTTTGTCTTGCAGAATTCGAAGATTCTTAAGGAAGTGTGGCTGCAGTGATTGTCCAATATTAAAAGAACAGGATCATCTGCTTGAGGTTTTGTGAAGTGGCAGAAATGCTGGAGCCAGAAAAAAATAATTCTTCATTAATCCATCCATTGTCGGAACATTTGTAAACAGCACCCTTTTCTAACAAAGGTGTCATTCTTTTACGATGATATATAAACAAGGGGGGGGAATGAAAGTACCAGCAGCGTTAACTGCGCAACAAACTGTTATATTTTTTCCTCGCTCCCAACTAGTTGCAGCGCCAACCTGTTTCTAACCTTTAAGTCCCAGAATTTTTCCAGGTTTTTGTACGGTTGTTATACCTGTTTCGTCAACATTAAAAATCCTTGAAGACGAAAAATTAAATTTGTTCATTACAGTTTTTAAGTTCGCATAAAATCTATTAACTTCCGTTGTATTAAATGCAATTATTCTGCTCAAGCTTGTTGATTCTGGTTTTCTTAAACTAATCTGAGGATTTTTCCTTCGAAAGCCCTCTAACCAGTCGAGCCCTGCAATTTGACTGGCAGTATTGAACCTATGTTTTATTTAATTCTTTTCGGCATATTCATATGCTAAACCTCGAGGTTCTATAGGGGTTAATCCGTAAAACATTTTGGCTAAACGTAATACGTGATTAGTCATTTCTTTCTCCTGCTCGGCGCTGAAAATTGGTTTGCGGCCCATGAAATTCTTCTTACTGTTTCTAGTTTTTATCCTATCTCTTAAAGTGCTTCTTGGGATACGAAATGATATCGCAGCTTTTTTCACAGACATGCCAGAGTCCACGGCTTTTATTGCCGCATCTAGGTCTGAGCTCTTTCTGTTGTTCTTTTCCGATTTCTAACCATCTGAAAATAAATGAAGTCTTAAAGCTAGGTGGGTACTGGTTAGCCACGAACAACGGGGTAAGATCGCCAATGGTGAAATTTCCCCAGCCCAACATGGCGGTCTACCCCCAAACGTATCCTGAACATTTGTTAATTAATTGAACATAACCTAAACAACAAACATGCGTTTAGATCTATGCGAAAGACTCCTAAAACGTTCAGTTTCTAAATGATCATCTTAAAAGTTTAAATATGATAAAATCAGAATAACTTACCGTTGATAAATGAACTGGAATAATTAGATGAAAACTGCGAATTTCACGAATCTTTCAACAGCTTACAGAGAACTCAGTGAAAAGGCGCCAAAACATTACACCTCACTAAAACGAGCTACCTTTAGATGTCGAGCCACTTCACTTGTTTCCAAGTCATCGTCAACCAAAGATTTAAAGGGTGGCGGTATTACCTCGTATGGCGGCATTCCCCCACTCTCCCCTATACCCAATTAAATCATGCATATAAGCTTGATATATAATATAAATGTAATATTATTGGTTGCAATTCTTATTTGCCAAAATTCTCTTTAACTATTGGTCTGTACTTGACCAATTAGAATACTTATACAACTAAGTCTAGTATAAGTCTCGTCCATTGAAAGCTAGGTTTTTAAAAAAACATCTTTGTTGTTCTATACTAGTGCACGATGGCTCTCTCATGGTAATGTTTTATCACGTACCTTTGAATTGCGGCAAGAATTTTTTATTTTCCTTAAAGAGGAAAGATACAGATATGCAGAAGATTTTGCTGATGCCGATTTTTTAATAAAGCTGCCATGTTTATGCGACATTTTTGAAAACCTGAATTTCCCTTAATGTCTCTTTGCAGTGAAAAAACATGCACCTTTTGAAGTCAACGGAAAAAATATTAGTTTCTATAAAAAAAAACTCAAACTATGGAAAAGAAAATTGAATGAAGATGCAGGCAAAGATTGTTTTTTAATATTGCAGCAATTTTTTACGTCAAATGACAGTTAATTATCTCGTTTATAGGTTTGCATAGATTCAAGATCGATTTAACACTAGCGCTCCGTCTGAATTTACTTCTGCGGAAGAAGAGAATATTATCGAGTTATCTTGCTACAACAGTTTGAAAGCAACATTTGACAGCATGGACTTGACAGAAATCAACGTGGAAAAGGAAATGAGCCGTGTCCAGTTTAATTCCACGATTTGAGAAAATGTGCAGTGATTTTCAGGCGCATCCATCACATTAATTATTAGTTTAATATTAATAAAGTAAAAAAATTAAAAATGAGTAAACACAGAATGATTCACCATATTCCATGGAATGTTACACACTACTAGCACTTTAAGTAGACCCAAATGAAATGCTTTCTAAAACAATACGTGCTTTATATATATTACGCAGGCTTTAATTTGTAATACTAGTCTAGTGCAAACAAATCTCTTATCCACCTTTCAACGGGACATATTTACGCAATAGAACAAATAAAAGTAAACAACAAATCGACCTGATACACAAACGCTTACAATTTAACTAAAATACTTTCGGCGCAAAAGGCTGCCCTTTAACGTATCTTATCTTCGCCACGATATATGCAACTATTTTTATACATACATATCGTAAGTTGTAAATATCGTTATTGAAAGCAACGACAAGGAAGCCAGATGTGTCGTGTTGACAAACCCGAAATGGAAAAATTCTTGTAATATGTACAGCGGTATTAGAACATTGCATAGATAACGTACAGCTTACATTATTCATTTAAGTCCAGTCCTGAGATTAAGAATAAATAATTATTATTATTTCACGTTTCTTTTACAGACGAACCCATCAAGAATGAAGAGCGGTCTTGTGAATATTCTGGATAGATTTCGATTTTCATGGGGCATTTGCGTACCGTCAACCTGCACCGTCGACAACTTGCAGGACTTTTGGAATTTTACGAAAAATTATTTCAACCTAACTTGGGATACCGAGTTCAACAGTCAATTCTGCGATTATACAGGCAAACATCAGCTTTCGGACTTCGCCTATTTCACCATGTAATACGCCGCAATCTACGCTCTTCAATATAGCAATAAAATAAACTTCAATGTTTTGTAGATTCTTCCTATGCCTTTGCGCATCGATCGTCATCACAGGAACAATATACCACATTTTCTTTCATAAGGATCAGAGAAAATTCCAAGGTAAATTCTGCTGAAGGTCTTGTATAATAGATTAGCTAAATTTGAGCATTTTACAGGTATGGGGGGAGATAGGAGGTCCAATTTTCTAATGGAATTTTCCGCCTATGCCAACAGTCAGAAAATATTAAATGGGAAGACTTCCGATCCTTTAGCCTGTTTGAACGCAGTACGAGTGCTGAGTCTCTTCTGGATTATAGTTAGGCATTATTTCATGTTAATCTTCTATTTTCCTCATTTGAATGGCATGGATCTCAATGAGGTAAGTCTTGTACCTATAGAATACTGTGTATTTAGTGAGATGAGCCAATGGGAAATTTTAAAATCAAAACCGCTTATGTAATATAACATTGCTGAAATCACAAACGCATATTGTGTTAGGTAGGTATGGAACGCTATACAGGGTGAGTTTTTTATCTTGAGACAACGGAATATCTCTAAACCACTGCATCAAATCAAAAAAAGATCTTAATAAGATTTGTTATAATATATATATATATATATATATATATATATATATATATATATAACCCATTAAATTCTTTACTTCATTATTCCATTATCCGCAATATTTCTTTTCTTTATATATATATATATATATATATATATATGATGTTCCTGATGTTTTCGCGGTCGTATGATGAAACAATGGTTTCTCGGGTTCTTGGCCGCGTGTGAGATGTGTCCTGAGAAGGACTGTTGTCTCGACGTTTCGACGAGATCGCACTCGTCATTTTCTAGAGATAGTCTTCTGCTGGTTACAATTGAGAGTTATCTGCTGTTCGTCTTGTTGTATGCCTGCTTTTATATTGCTGAGTTGGAGTGGGGTCGGGTGGGGGATGTTGTACTGTGGCGATCGCTCGCAAGCGGCTGCGTGTGATTGGTCCGTGTATTTGTGAATCCTGTGTATGGGTCTGCTTCGGTTGTGGAGTGTTGCGTTTATCGTGAGTTCTAATCTGTATGTCGGCCACGAGCGGTTTCCATGTATGCGGCAGGCGTAGGCCGTCGTCTCTTTTATTTAAACTTCTGGGCCTCTTTTCAATTTCTATCGCTTCTCTAGTGATTCTAGTAGCTAGATTTTCGCTCTTTGCTAATAACTTTGTATTGTCGAAGTCGATATTATGCCCCGTTATCACACGATGTTGTGCTAGAGATGAAGTTGGTTCTTTCTTGAGCACTGCGTTTCTATGTTCTTCTTTTCTTACGTTTATTCGCCTATTCGTCTGCCCTACATAGGATTGGTCGCACTCCAAGCATGGTATTTCGTACACGCCCTGATCTTCGAGTGGAATTTTATCTTTCGCGTTGATTAATTCATCAGCTATTTTTCTCTTTGTTGTAAAAACTGTGTTGATGTTGTGTTTTCTTAGTATTCGGCTGATTTTATCTGTGGTACCTTTTACATATGGGAGAAAGGCTCTTGAAATGAATTCTTCTTTCTCTTTCTCTGTTCTTCTTGTTTTGTTATAGGTGGCTTCCTTTATTATTTTGTGCGAGTAACCGTTTGCAAGGAGAGCGTTTCTAATATTTGTTCTTTCTTCGGATTTATGTTCTTTATCTGTTAGTCTGTCGGATCGTAGTACTAGTGTTTTTTTTTTTTTTTTTTACTACTGCGTTCAGTTGCGCCGGATGATGGTGAGATTGCGCTTTTAAATATCTATTTGTGTGTGTAGGTTTCCGGTAAACAGTATGTCCCAATGTCCCGTTTTCTTTCTTGATCACCAACACATCTAGAAATGGTAGTTTCCCTTGTTCTTCTACCTCCATTGTGAATTTAATTTTCGGATGTTGGGCGTTTAGGTGGTATAGAAAGTCTTCTAGTTTTTCTCTGCCATGTGTCCATATTACAAATGTATCGTCGACATACCGCAGCCACAGTTTTGGTTTATTCGCACAGGTGTTGACAAACTTTGTTTCAAAGTTCTCCATAAATATGTTGGCTATTATCGGTGACAGAGGTGAGCCCATCGGTGCGCCTTCAACTTGTCGGTATTTTTGGTTGTTGTAAGTAAAATAGGTATTTACTAGGCAGTGTTCTATCAAGTTGATTGTAGTCTTTTGTACTTGATACTGGTTTTCTGATATGGACATGGTTTCAGCGAACAAATATTAGAAACGCTCTCCTTGCAAACGGTTACTCGCACAAAATAATAAAGGAAGCCACCTATAACAAAACAAGAAGAACAGAGAAAGAGAAAGAAGAATTCATTTCAAGAGCCTTTCTCCCATATGTAAAAGGTACCACAGATAAAATCAGCCGAATACTAAGAAAACACAACATCAACACAGTTTTTACAATAAAGAGAAAAATAGCTGATGAATTAATCAACGCGAAAGATAAAATTCCACTCGAAGATCAGGGCGTGTACGAAATACCATGCTTGGAGTGCGACCAATCCTATGTAGGGCAGACGAATAGGCGAATAAACGTAAGAAAAGAAGAACATAGAAACGCAGTGCTCAAGAAAGAACCAACTTCATCTCTAGCACAACATCGTGTGATAACGGGGCATAATATCGACTTCGACAATACAAAGTTATTAGCAAAGAGCGAAAATCTAGCTACTAGAATCACTAGAGAAGCGATAGAAATTGAAAAGAGGCCCAGAAGTTTAAATAAAAGAGACGACGGCCTACGCCTGCCGCATACATGGAAACCGCTCGTGGCCGACATACAGATTAGAACTCACGATAAACGCAACACTCCACAACCGAAGCAGACCCATACACAGGATTCACAAATACACGGACCAATCACACGCAGCCGCTTGCGAGCGATCGCCACAGTACAACATCCCCCACCCGACCCCACTCCAACTCAGCAATATAAAAGCAGGCGTACATCAAGGCGAACAGCAGATAACTCTCAACTGTAACCAGCAGAAGACTATCTCTAGAAAATGACGAGTGCGATCTCGTCGAAACGTCGAGACAACAGTCCTTCTCAGGACACATCTCACACGCGGCCAAGAACCCGAGAAACCATTGTTTCATATATATATATATATATATGTATTGAAAAATTGAAAATCTTCTTGGTAGTAGTGGCATAAAATGAATTAAAAGTAATAACAATATGACAACTGGTTGTCAATTAGAAAACAATGACAAATATAAAATGTAAATCAAAATGTATAAATGAAAATGTAATCAATAAGCATAGGACAGTCGAGATTATTTCTATAATCACATTAAAAGGCTTGGGGTCTACCACAAACTGTTCAGTCAATCCAAATATACAAATAACAACGACGCAACTATGTAAAAAAAAATAAGAGTAGAACTGTTGATAATATAACAATATAGAATGTAAAATAGTCAAGTATAAATGTAAATGAAAGCAAATAAGCATAGGACAATCGATAATTACTCATGTAATCCTATCAAAATGGCCTAGGTTCACCTAAACATGTACAATTTTGATTGAAATACACAAACAATTAACGATGCAACTATGTATGTGTTAAGATGTATTTGTAGCTACAGACATATATGTTTCTACCTAGTTTGGTTTCGTCAGTGCAGCATAACAAAGAAAGTGTATGTTAAAGCATTAATATGTGAATAAAACATATAGTATTACCTTAAAATGTCAATCCAAAATGTCCAAGTGTAAAACAACTGTGAAAATACCTAATACTGTGTAATATATTATATATATATATATATATATATATATATATATATATATATATATATATTATATATATAAATCTTAAATGGGAACCCCCATTTTGTATTGCAGATTCGGATTCTACGCCATCAAGTATGTAGTTTTTATTTGAAACTTTTTTTTAGATTCGTAATAGATTGCGCTGTAATCCCAAAAAACATGGTTGTAAACGTCTAGAAAAAATACTCAAAAAAGAGAAAATATGATTTTGTGTTCTTTTTTATTTTAACATTAAATATCATTTCAAAACGCCATTCAACATCGAAGAACTTTACTTTATCATACCCATTTCAGAAAATGTGCCCTTCCACTTCGATACATTTATTTATTCGCAATTGGAATGATTGCACACAACTGAGTAGCGTTTCCGGCGTAATCATTCGCTCAATCATGCTTTCCTTCGTGATTGGCACTTCTGTATAAACTTCAGACTTTAAGTGGCCCCACAAAAAGAAGTCAGATGAAGTAAGATCTGGCGATCTTGCAGGCCAAGACACTGGACCACCTCGTCCGATCCATCGACTATTGTAGGCTCGATCTAACACTTCTCGTGCTATTCTTGAACAATATGCTGGACAACCGTCATTTTGGAACCACATTGTTTGTCGTACGTCCAAAGGAAGGTCTTCAAGTAACACTTGAAGTTCGTTCTGCAAGATGTTTTGATATTTTTCACCATTTAAGTTTCCATCGATAAAATATGAACCAATAAGCTTATTGCCAATTATTCCATACCAAACATTTACGTTCCTAGGATGTTGATGTTCAACTTGGCGCACCCAATGGGGATTTTCGATACTCCAGTAATGCATTTTGTGGAGATTTACCGTACCGTGATTTGTGAATGTCGCCTCGTCAAAAAATAATACTCGACCAAAAAAAATTGGGATTATCTTGTATCCGTTGAAGCGCCCATTGACAAAATCGCACTCTATTTTGAAAATCATCGTCATGAAGTTCTTGATGCAAGGAAACTCTAAATGGATGAGATTGCCTACGCTTGAATATTTGGTAGATAGTGAACTGAGAAGCGCGAGCTATTTCTCGAGTACTAATGTGCGGATTATTAGCTAGCTACTGCAGCTAATACCGCGATTTCATTATTTTCTCCAGCAATTGTTTTTCGCAGATTACGTTTTCTTGGCTGCACAGTTTTTTCGCTAGAGAACTGTTGAACGACTCTGTAAAAAGAAGCGTGCGATCGCACATTGGCGGGAAAACGTTGTGAAGAAAGATTAACAGCATCATTGATATTCCTACCACTTTCTCCATAGATGTAAATCATTTCATTTCTCTCTTGTAATGTTATAGCCTCCATTACTGTTTAAATATTCAACACTAACTAATTTGTATTGGATTAATAGTTATTAATCTAAATGGGGATCGGACAATGTGTAAGTATTTACAGCTTGCCAGCTGAATAAAGTACAGTTTTGTATCGTTGAATAGCATTCTAATTGCGAATAAATAATTGTATCGAAGTGGGGGGGGACACAGTTTCGAACACATGGTTTTTGAAATGTTAGTTTACGTTAAAATAAAAAAACACAAAATCATGTTTGCTTGTTTCTCTTTTTTGTGTATTTTCTCTAAACGTTCACAATCATGTTTTTTGCGATTACAGCGCAATCCGTAACGAATAGAAAAAAAAGTTTCAAACAAAACATACATACTTGATGGCGGAGAATCCGAATCTGCAATAAAAAATGGGGGTTCCCATTTAAGATTTCAAAGTTGCCCCCCCCCCTCCCACTGTGGGGGATGAGGCGGGGGATCGAGTTCGACACCATTCAGTGAGCCCCCTACATTATAACAAATCTTATTAAGATCTTTTTTTGATTTTATGCAGTGTTTTAGAGATATTCCGTTGTCTCAAGATGAAAAACTCACGCTGTATAGGTAACATGTGTACATATAAATTTTTGCAAAAGCTACACGCAGGGACATTCTTTGTTCAATTCTGAATAAAAAATCGTAATGTTAAATGCTTCGTTTGTTGTTTTCACGGAGTTCTTGATGTTCAGACTTTTAGTGCATAACTAAGTTATACTCTTCGATATCTGTTAAAAGAGATAGCTACAATTTAGTTTAAAGAATAATTTTTACTAGTAACGTAAGGTGGGGTAACCAGTGGCGGCTGCTGCATGCAGGGCAACGGGGCACTGCCCCCTGTGACAAATTTCCCCATGACAAATTTCTTTTAACAGATACATTAATTATAAATACCTAATTTGTATGTAATTTTTCTGATTTGTTTGATAACAAATAATATGTTTTCGGAAGTAACAGTCCGTCTTTTCAGCGCGTTTAAAAATCGCAGTCTGACGTAGACTCCGGGGCATCTCGCGCGACTGCCCCGTGAGGCCCCGTCTGTATTGGAAATCAAGCGGTGGGGCACTCCTCTATGGTGCCGCGGCTGTCTAGTATGTAATATATAGCGGTGAGTGTATGTTGTAATTTCTATCGATGCAAATGCAACTATGAATTGCGTTAGTAACATAATTGAAATGATAGAAAATAACACACTGAGCTATGACATTAAGATAGAAAACTAATAAAACCGTGACGAGAAAATTCAACAGAAGCTCTTACAGTTTATCAGTGGGTGGAATGTGCAAAATGCTTTTTGCTATTTCGGTGCTATTAAGTTCACTTTACCACACCCGTTTTGGTTGCAAAGATATTACTTTATCGCACGCTAATTTTGTTGTTTTGACGCTGGTAACACAAAAAAAATGGAACCAAATTATATTTAAATGTCAAAATGTAAGCCTTTAATGTAACAAACATGTGCAATAGAAGTTGTGCAAAGAATAAAAAGCACACATGCTAACATTTTATTTACTAATTAACAATATAAATTGTTAAGCAGAGTTGATGATAAGTTTTCTGATGCTACTATTGAAATTTACTTCCAATGTTGAATAGTACAACTGTTATAAAAGTTTGTTTTTGATAATATGTCGAGACTATGTTGGCGAACGATTTTGTAAATTGTCTTCTGCTATTTAGCGAATCTCTAGGGGCGTGAAATTATTTATTTCGTCCTTTTTGTTGCTAATTTGAAATAATTTATTGCATACATCAGTCTGAATTTTAATCATAATTACATATAACACTGCCTATATTCAAATATTTAAAATGTTCACGAAGTTGGCCGAAGACAAGGCAAAGCCTTTACCGATATTCCGAAGACGTCCGAACACAAACGAAGTTTGACGAAGCCATGGCAAGGCCTTCACCGACATTCCGAAGACGTCCGAACTCATACGAAGTTGGCCGAAGTCAAAGCAAGGCCACCACTGACATTCCGAAGGCATCCAAACTCGTACGAAGTTACAGTTTCCCTAGACGTTTTAACCATAATTACATATAACACCGCCTATATTCAAATATTTAAAATGTTCGAACGAAACATGTCTCTCATTTTAAGCTTTTTTTGAACTTTTACTAACAAAAATAGAAAAAATAGTATGAAATACACGTTTCATAACACATTTTGCACACTTGTTCTTGTTCTTAACTTAAACGCGTGCGCAAAAATCGTGTGTTATGAAAGTTGTAGTTTAATATACTATTTTTTGTTATGTGTGCTTAATTAGGAATTCTCCACAAAGCGACCCTGTCTGGACTTCTAATGGTAGTAGGGATTTAAAACACTTTGGTGAGAAAGTAAAAAGACATAAAGTAAGTGAAAAACATTAAGTAAGTAACATGATTCAGTTTTGGGAAAGGTAAATACCTATAATGTGCCAGCTGAACACTGCATATAGATAGATTAAATATAATTCAGCACAATGAAAACGTCAGTAAAAACAGACATACTCTTGGAAAATTAATAGACAGCATTAAGTTTTGTGTCATGTTTGAAATCGCTTTAATGGGCCATGACGAAACACAGTGCGAATCCGGGAATTTTTCGTGGGTTGGTTAATTTATTGGTAGGAATTGACAGCATCCTCAAGGACCACCTCAACATGTCTAATAATAGAGTTTTTATGGGTTTGTCAAAAACCATTCAAAATGAATTGCTGGACAGTATCTACGAAGTTTCTCGCACATTGATTCTAGACGAAATTAACAAAGCCCATTATATCGCTATACAAGCAGACGAGACGACAGATTCGGCTACATTTTCCCAGTTAGCTTTTATAGTTCGATATACTTTTGAATAATTGACCAGATTTTGGAACTGCTTCATCTGCTCTAACATTACTGTAATGTTTCTATGAAAATAATTTGACAACTACATTTGCCAAATCTGTGAAGCTATTGGAAATAATTTGCACCATACCGATGACAACAGCTGAAAGTGAACGGTGTTTTTCTACTTTGAAGAGAATAAAAACATTTTCTAGAAATATCATGCGGGAAAGCAGACTATGTGCCTTAGCAATGTGTTCCATTGGAAAACAATTACTGACATCAACACCAAACTTCAATGAATTAGTTATTAATCATTTTGCTGATAGTAAGGAACGGTGACTGTAAATAGCATAATGAGTTTATTTTTTGTCTGTACTTAATTTTTGATATTAAACACTCAGCCCCCCCCCCCCCCGGTGCCCTCCCGTCCCAAAAAATCACGATCCGCCACTGGTCAAAGCTGAGTACATTCAAGTGTGTATCTAATTACCTTTTACGAAGGGAAAGATTATAATTATTTTATATCTTACTTCAATGAGTATGAAGGCTAAAATTCTACACATACAGTGTGTTTTGTCATTGATAGAAGTTAAAAGAAAAATAAGTACACTTACGTTAGTTACTGCAAATTCTATTATTATTTTTATTCCTTTTTTTTTTGAAATATGCGTGACGTTTGTAGGACGTACATCACAGTACACATCTGCATACTGGCGCATACCTCCTTCGGGAAAGTGCATTTTGTTCGCTCTTACCGTAAATAAGTGGTATGTCCATCAATTCATTATTATTAAACGCCATAACAATAATTAACAACGATAATCAACAGAAAACTAAATTATTCACTTAACTAAACACAACGCCAGCGACAATAACACGGTCGTATCTTTGGCCAACTGACCTAACATAAGTGCTTCAAATACAGTTCTAAAAATAGGAATCATAGGTACTAAAGGGATTCGTGGCGCTAGGAGAGGTAGCTGTGACTAAATTATGGGATATGAAAAGTGCAACTATCGCTCCAAATGTAAACAAACATACGCATAGCGGGATCAATTCATTCATACAGCCCCTCTCAAAAATATTGACTGCACTTTTCAATATTTTTTACGGCATTAATTGCAAACATTGATATACAACATTTTTGTCCATTACTTTGTGATTATTGTGAAGTATGTCACCTCAAAATCCTATCGATCTTTGACCAAACACAGTGTATAACACAATAAAATCCATAAAGATTTCAAACAATTGCAATTACACGTGGGTGAATGAAAAATTAAGTGGTAGAAACACAAGTAAACTAGTTTTGTTTGATAACCCCAACGTAACTTCAATTAATAGGAATTACTATAATTAAAAGCAATTTTTAAAATCGCAGGTAAATACAAATTAAAGAAACGTCAATATACAGCCCACGTGTAGACAGTACCTACTATACTGTTAATTATTAAGAATGTAAATGTATAATGAAAGTTCCTGCGACTTCCCTGATGAGATAAGGTATTGTGGGTGTAAAAGCAAGATTAATTATACCACTTTTGCAGTAAGAAGGATAGTGTTTCTATTATAATAATAAATTTATTGTATCAATAATAAGATTTACATACTATTTATACAATAGCACAGATAATCAAAGGGTCAATTTACGTCATTGAGATTGTAAAATGCTTCTTGAAGGAGAATGTCCTTTATTCTCTCTTTAGATACGAAAGTAGAAAAATGTCGACACATAATTTTGATTTTGTTAAATAATTACCAGTGACGATGTTGTACTGAAGTGGCTTTTGTCCTATGAAGTGTGGGATGTGCAGCAAATGGTTATGAGCGGTGGAGACTTCTGTAATATTACCCATAGCCATCAGGTGTGGCTGCTTTTTCAAAGCCCTCCTTAGTTGTTGCAGAATGTGTGTCTAGGCTAATGGATGGAATTATCTTAAGCTCTGTGAAGAGAGGTTTGCAGTGGATAGTTTGTGAAACACAGACAAGTGCTCGAACAGCCTTCTTCTGCAGAATAAACACCTTTTCTGTGTAGGCCTACTTACCCCATATTGGTTAAACATAGTTGATATGTGATTTGATAGTCCATAGTACGTCGTTACTTATTCCAGTAGACTATCAGTTATAAATCTGATACGTCTAATTGCATAAGTAGCAGAATCTATGTACAGCTTCCTTGTTAATCATGTGTCTAGTCTAATAATAAGGAATTTTCTATTCATAAAATAAATGTTTGATCTACGTTTACTAGTAAAGTAAATTGTCTCATAGTTATCCTGGTTAAATGATAAACGATTGGCTGTGAACCATTTAAATTTCTAAATTCTGAAGATACCAAAACCTTAAAATAATGTGGTTCGGATAGATTTTAATTATTTTTTCTTGTTTTACATAACATATTTAGTCATACGAAATACATAGAAGACTGTTTTAGACATACCTGTTCAACACATAGAAGAAAATGAGAATAACCCAAACTCAAAACCCGAAACATATAGGTATTTAATAAAAAAGCTGGCTTTTTGATAGCGTTCCCTTGTTTAGATTATCTTTCTTTAAAAAAATGAATACGTTTTTTAAAAAGCTTTTCATGTAATGTTATTTATTTTGTTTATTATATTATAAAAGGGTAATTGTGAATATAATAAGGAAAAAAATTAGTAATCCTGCGATTTTTCAATACAAAATTTTCTGAGAGCTACTTTATCATAGTAACAGCTATATAGGTTATGTCGACATGTAATTCAAGGGCAAACGATGTGAAAAGCAAATCAAACAAAACATACTCTTATGTAAAATTTAATAGAAAATGTATTTAAATAATTTTTTATAAACTTCCAGATTAAATTGTGAGAGTGGGGATGAGAATCTTTTTAACTGTGCTTTCAGTAATTTCATTGGCTTACAAGGTTTCATTCGTGAATATTAATTCCTTTGAAAGATATCAGAGGACAGTACTTTACTACCATAGAAATATTTAGAGTTTTCTCTAGGTTGTATAACTATAGTACTAATAAACAAGGATTCTGTCTAGACAGACTTTTTTTAGTCTGTCAAGAAAGAATTTTCAAAGTATCTGAAACCGAAACACTCACTGCACATTCATTTGAAATTTCGTCCGTAGTATCAGCGTAGCAGAAAAGCGAGAAGGTACCGCGCGATCATTTAAATTCTAAATTAGAGCAGGCAGAGTGAAATTTAAATTAAGTTGGTATATAAGTACTAATTTACAATTTGAATTGTCAAAGTGACGTTTCAAAATGTTAATTAATCAATAATTGACATTCTGGACAACCTAATAAAAAAAATCCCGCCTGCTATAATTTAGAATTTAAATGATCGCGTGGTATATCAAATGTATTAGGAGTAAAACAAAATAAATGTAGCGCCATCTTCAAAGTAGTAGCCGCACTATATCGTGAATATAGAATTCTATATTCACAGTAGTATCTACTCCTAATACATATGATATACCTCCTCGCCGTTCTGCTTTCCTGATACTACGGACGAAATTTGTAGTAGCCACACTATACCGTGAATATAGAATTCTATATTCACATGTATTAGGAGTAAAACAATATAGAATTCTATATTCACAATAGTAGCTATATTTAAGATATAGTCCAGCTACTATTGTGCAGATGGCGCCAATATATTTAATTTTACTCCTGATATATTTGATATACCTCTTCGCTTTTCTGCTGCCCTGATACTACGGACGAAATTTCAAATATAAAGGATGTTCGCTGGCATTTTTATCTTGACAGATTAAAAAATGTCTGTCTACAGAGAATTAAGACATATTATCACAGGCCATTCAGTTTATAATTTAGAATAACTTTAAATATCGAGCATAATTATTTTTCAAATTCACATTCTCTTAAGAAAGCGTAATTTATGAAAATAGTCATAGTAATTTATAATTGTATTGGGATTAAACGAAGCACCGATAAAACGTATATATAATTAACTCTTTATTATTATAATAATGGTCATTAAGCACGACCAATTAGCAAAACTGCACATATGAAATTTCGTCCGTATTATCAAGGATATCAGAGGAACCAGGAGATAATATATTTTATTTTACTCCTGATACGTTTGATATACCTCCTCGCTTTTCTGCATCCCTGATACTACGGACGAAATTTCAAATGTAGACTAATTACCCAGATAAATTTGAAAGAATTAAATTAAAAAAAAAATTCTCTGCCTTTAAGGTAATTTTAAATTATAAACGGAATCGGGGCGGCAGATGTCTTAAATTCTGTCTAGACAGACTTTTTTTTAGTCTATCAAGAAAGAATATTTCAAGTAACTGAAACCGAAATACTCGCACATTAATTTGAAATTTCGTCTGTAGTATCAGGGTGGCAGAAAAGCGAGGAGGTATATCAAATGTATTAGGAGTAAAACAAAATAAATGTAGCGCTATCTTCAAAGTAGTAGCCACACTATACCGTGAATATAGAATTCTATATTCACATGTATTAGGAGTAAAACAATATAGAATTCTATATTCACAATAGTAGCTATATTTAAGATATAGTCCAGCTACTATTGTGCAGATGGCGCCAATATATTTAATTTTACTCCTGATATATTTGATATACCTCTTCGCTTTTCTGCTGCCCTGATACTACGGACGAAATTTCAACTGTAGACTAATTAACGAGATAAATTTCGTAAATTACAGTTTCATAAAGGAATTTAAATTTGAGAAATAATTATTCTCTGCACTTAACGTATTTTTTAATTATGAACGGAATCGCGGCTTAAAATGCCTTCCTTAATTAGGTTTAGACAGTCTTTATTTAGCAAGCAAAAGAGCGAGGAGATAATATATTTTATTTTACCCCTGATACATTTGATATACCACCTCTTTTTTAGCTTACCTGATATAGGGAGGAAATTTCACATGTTAAATGTTGAGATATCACACCAGGTGGTTATAGTAACTTTAAAATATTTTTATTTTTATTACAATTATACATATATTGTTAAAGTATTAACTGAGAGTATTTTCGTAAATTACCTAGATAAATTTTAAATTACAGTTTTGTAAAAGAATTTAAATTTGAGAAATAATTATTCTCTGCACTTAAGGTACCTAATTTTCAATTATGAACAGAATCGCGGCTGATAATGCCTTCCTTAATTAGGTTTAGACAGACTTTATTTAGCAAGAAAAAGAGCAAGGAGATAATATATTTTATTTTACCCCTGATACATTTGATATACCACCTGGTTTTTCAGCTTACCTGATATAGGTACGAAATTTCACCTGTTAAATGCTGAAATATCACACCAGGTGGTTATATTAACTTTAAAATATTTTTATTTTTATTACAATTATACATATATTGTTAAAGTATTAACTGAGAGTATTTTCGTAAATTACACTCTCTTAAAAGGATTAAATTAAAAAAATTATTCTCTGCGTTTAAGGTAATTTTAAATTATAAACGGAATCCGGGCGGCAGATAATGTCTTAAATTCTGTCTAGACAGACTTTTTTTAGTATGTCAAGAAAGAATATTTTCAAGTAACTGAAACCGAAATACTCGCACATTAATTTGAAATTTCGTCTGTAGTATCAGGGTGGCAGAAAAGCGAGGAGGTATATCAAATGTATGGAGTAAAACAAAATAAATGTGGCGCCATCTTCAAAGTAGTAGCCACACTATACCGTGAATATAGAATTCTATATTCACATGTATTAGGAGTAAAACAATATAGAATTCTCTATTCACAATAGTAGCTATATTTAGGATATAGTCCAGCTACTATTGTGCAGATGGCGCCAATATATTTAATTTTACTCCTGATATATTTGATATACCTCTTCGCTTTTCTGCTGCCCTGGTACTACGGACGAAATTTCAAATATAAAGGATGTTCGCTGGCATTTTTATCTTGACAGATTAAAAAATGTCTGTCTACACAGAATTAAGACATATTATCACTGGCCATTCAGTTTATAATTTAAAATAACTTTAAATATCGAGCATAATTATTTTTCAAATTCACATTCTCTTAAGAAAGCGTAATTTATGAAAATAGTCATAGTAATTTATAATTGTGTTGGGATTAAACGAAGCACCGATAAAACGTATATATAATTAACTCTTTATTATTATAATAATGGTCATTAAGCACGACCAATTAGCAAAACTGCACATATGAAATTTCGTCCGTATTATCAAGGATATCAGAGGAACCAGGAGATAATATATTTTATTTTACTCCTGATACATTTGATATACCTCCTCGCTTTTCTGCATCCCTGATACTACGGACGAAATTTCAAATGTAGACTAATTACCTAGATAAATTTTAAATTACAGTTTTGTAAAAGAATTTAAATTTGAGAAATAATTATTCTCTGCACTTAAGGTACCTAATTTTCAATTATGAACAGAATCGCGGCTGATAATGCCTTCCTTAATTAGGTTTAGACAGACTTTATTTAGCAAGAAAAAGAGCAAGGAGATAATATATTTTATTTTACGCCTGATACATTTGATATACCACCTGGTTTTTCAGCTTACCTGATATAGGTACGAAATTTCACCTGTTAAATGCTGAAATATCACACCAGGTGGTTATATTAACTTTAAAATATTTTTATTTTTATTGCAATTATACATATATTGTTAAAGTATTAACTGAGAGTATTTTCGTAAATTATACTCTCTTAAAAGAATTAAATTAAAAAAATTATTCTCTGCGTTTAAGGTAATTTTAAATTATAAACAGAATCCGGGCGGCAGATAATGTCTTAAATTCTGTCTAGACAGACTTTTTTTAGTCTGTCAAGAAAGAATATTTCAAGTAACTGAAACCGAAATACTCGCACATTAATTTGAAATTTCGTCTGTAGTATCAGGGTGGCAGAAAAGCGAGGAGGTATATCAAATGTATTAGGAGTAAAACAAAATAAATGTGGCGCCATCTTCAAAGTAGTAGCCACACTATACCGTAAATATAGAATTGTATATTCACATGTATTAGGAGTAAAACAATATAGAATTCTATATTCACAATAGTAGCTATATTTAAGATATAGTCCAGCTACTATTGTGCAGATGGCGCCAATATATTTAATTTTACTCCTGATATATTTGATATACCTCTTCGCTTTTCTGCTGCCCTGATACTACGGACGAAATTTCAAATATAAAGGATGGTTCGCTGGCACTTCTATCTTGACAGATTAAAAAATGTCTGTCTACACAGGATTAAAACATATTATCACTGGCCATTCAGTTTATAATTTAAAATTACTTTAAATGTCGACCATAATTATTTTTCAAATTCACATTCTTTTAAGAAAGCGTAATTTATGAAAATAGTCATAGTAATTTATAATTGTATTGGGATTAAATGAAGCACTGATAAAACGTATATATAATTAACTCTTTATTATTATAATAATGGTCATTAAGCACGACCAATTAGCAAAACTGCACATATGAAATTTCGTCCGTATTATCAAGGAAAGCAGCGGAGCCAACACATAATGTATTTTAATTTACTCGTGATACATTTGATATACCTCCCCGCTTTTCTGCTTCCCTGATACTACGGACGAAATTTCAAATGGAGACTTACCCAGATGAATTTGAAAGAATTAAATAAAAAAAAATTCTCTGCATTTAAGGTAATTTTAAATTATAAACGGAATCGGGGCGGCAGATAATGTCTTAAATTCTGTCTAGACAGACTTTTTTTACTCTGTCAAGAAAGAATATTTCAAGTAACTGAAACCGAAACACTCACAGCACATTCATTTGAAATTTCGTCCGTAGTTATCAGTTTCTAATATTAGAGCTCTAGAGCGGGAAATTATTAACGCATCACTTTGATAAATCATCCAAAACCACATCTATATACTTTTAAAATTAATTTTACATATTTCAGTAGTATTTTCATCCACCTCATGAAGTCACAGTGTGGCGAAACATATGTAGTGTGTGAACATTATAATTTTTTGAAACTAAACAATAACGTCATAATTAATTTCTTTAACCGCACCACCATATATATTGAATGTTAAAAACCATATTCAACTTTTTATAACTATATTAAAAAAATTGTTTCGTGCTAAGTACTTTTGGACATAGAAAATGTATTGCTTTATGGTTGGAAAATTTTTATTTATCCCTCTAGTTAGCACAACAATAACTTCCCGGGAGACACACGGTACATTTGTGTATTTTCAATGTTATGTAGTGAAGCAATCCTAAATTTAATATTTTTCTCTTTACTTTAGAAAATTCGAAAATGCCTGAAACATCGTGGATTTTAGAAAGAGGGTTTCTTACACCCATTTTATACATCATAATATTTGTTGATTGATTTTGAATAACGCTTACGCACCTAAATAGTAGTAAATAAATCAAATTCGTTCAAGCAGCTAAACACAAAAACTCATTTAAATTTAAATGCAATTTAGGCAGCCCATCCTCTTATTAGAATAAAAATTACCAACAATCAATAATTATAGTTAAACTAAAGAGAACGTTTCTGAAATAGACTAATGTAGTCTTCAACAATTCAACCACTCTAACAGAAACAACGATGCCGACGGTATGTGACCAATAGATGTCGCGACATGTCTGAAAAATTAAATAAAAGTGCGATTTAATAAAAATATGTAATTAAATAATTAAGAATAAAAATTCACAAGTAACACGATGCAAAGTAATTAAAATATCTGATAGCATGTGATAATAAAAAAATTTTGAAGAGGAAAGTATACCGAGGAAATGCGACTTCGCTGTTGCATTCCCATTACTTAAAAATGAGGTGTGGCCACCACACGACTTTCTTATACGTATGAGCATTTCAAACTATACAATTTTAAGAATTTTTTTATACAAAAATTATTCAAAATCCTATTCTAAGTACTTTCATTCTCTTACTAAATCGCTATAGAATGCATCCTTTGCAAGATATTCGAAAAAAAGTGCTACTCGCTAAGAGTAAAAGTGCTACTTCCGGTCCGAATTTTGAAATTTCATTTATACAAAAAATATTGCAAATTCAACTCTAAATACTTTTGTACTCTTAATAAATATATATAGAATGCATAATTTACGACATATTTGCAAAAAACCGCTATTCGGTAAGAGTAAAAGTGGTACTTCCGGTCCGAATTTTGAATTTTTTTTTATACAAAAGATATTTAAAATTTTCATGTAAATACTTTTATACTCGTAATGTACCTGCCTAGAAAGCATGACTTGCGAGATATTCGCAAAAAACCGATTTTCGATAAGAGTAAAAGACCTACTTCCGGTAGGAATTTCGAAAAACTTTTTAAATAAAATTGTTCTCAATTTTAATTTTAAGTACATATGAATTCTTTATAAATTTGTATAAACTTAGTATTTGACGAAATATTGGCAAAATTCGATTTTTATACTGAAGTAAACTGCTACTTCCGGTCTACCGATTTTACTGAAAAACTAATCAGATCTCAAGAGGGAGATTATACACGTAAATACAAAATTTGGAATTGATATCTCCAGCGGTTTGACCGCTATCGTGGTCACAGACAGACAGACAGACACACACAGAGACAGACAGACAGACACACAGACACACACAGACACAGAGAGAGACATTTTTTAAAAACCACTTTTTTGGTATCAGGGGACCTCAAAACGTGGACATTGTAAAAACTCGAGGTCGAAAATTTTCATCATCACAATACTTCCTTATACTACGTATAAGAAAGTAAAAAAGGGAATTCCAAAAATTGCAACAATTATACTGCAATCGCACTTCTTTGTTGTGGTCTCAAGATGTGTGCATTCATTATTGGATTAACAAAAATTAGAAAGTAGATAAAAATACAATTAGCAGATTAACGGAGTAATTTTAGATATGGACATAGCGTAAATGATCACTATAGACCGGACGTATGAGGTTGAAATTACGACGAAGCAAAAAAATAATGTAAACATCATGCACTTACTGAATAGCACTATTCATATGGTGAACTGCAACATCTCTTGTTGTCGCGAAAACGGTCAGCAAAAGAGACGATTTTACTCTTAAATTTCTTCCTTCATCGGCGTAGGTAGAAGGGTGACGAGTTTTTAAAAAAAATTCTATTATTTCGTAAGATAAATAAAGTAAGGAGAGTGAGTTTCGTTTCCTCATTGTTTTAACTGTTAACTACATACTTCGTCACTTTTGTAATAGTTCCTGTTTAATATCGTTCTATTGAACATACTTCCCCCAATTATTTTGACGTAAGTGTGCATTGGATTTCGTTAAGTTTCAATAACATACGCATAAATGTTTAGTTATCATTTAATTAGATCTAGAACATTGTTTACGTTACCATGATATGCAAGAACGTCGAGAATGGCATCGTGAAACAATGGCGAGTTGGATTAAGGGTCGTACCGATTGTATGTCCATTGTCAGTGATTCCGAAATTTATTGCAAAATCTGTAAAATATCGTTACAGAATGCCCAAAAATCGCACGTACAACGTCATTTAGCATCGCTAAAACATACACAGAAATTGGACCCATTGGAAGCTAACAATTTGAACGAAGAACTCTGTCAAGCTTACTTGGCGGCTAATATCCCATTAAATAAACTTGACAATTCCACTTTCAAAACATTTCTCCAAAAATAAACTGGTCAAAATGTTCCTGATGAATCCAACTTACGCAAATGTTATGTTCCTAAGTGCTTCTCGAAACCAAGTGCCGACGAAACTGTCAATATATTATGACGCTGTGTGGTAAATGGTGTACTATATCCAACTATTCCATATAACGCATATGTAATAGCTAGAGACTGGAAAATATGCACTAAAAAGTTTGCCAAATATGCATGCAATATGCACTTAAAAAATCCCTAAATATGCACTTACAATATGCAATATGCACTAATGATATGCATTTATTTATTATGTTTTAGGAAATTAAAATTCATTTGTCGTATTTACAAATTATATATCTATTTCTTACAATAAATAACCATATATTTCTTTAAATTTTCCATAGTTAAATTATGTCTACGATCTGTAAGTATATGTTTATATTGGGACAATGTTCTTTCAACATCGCAAGATGTGATCGGTGCATTCTTAAAACTAGGTATTAATGATGGGCTTATATTAATGTCTTCATTAAAATTGCCATTAATTACTTTATTTATAGATTTTAATGTAACAAAACCTCCATTTTTGCTTAGAATTGCGGCTAATTTTTCTTTAATTCTTTTTCAAGTCAGTCCGTTGACTTTTCCAATTTTCTCTTCAATATCATTTACAATGCCAACACCATCATTTAAAGATAAATTTCTATCTTCTAATCTAGTAATTGCCTGCTCAATTATCGCAAAATTAGATTAAATATATGATAGCTGTATTGTCGAATTATTGAAAATTACGTTACACTTTTCTATGGCAAGACTGGTTGCTGAATCAAATTGAGTTACAACATTTTTGATGCCTTCGTAATTATCGTCAAGAAAGACAGCACATTTAAGCCATGTTCCCCATCTTGTTAAGATAGGTTCTGGTGGCAATGGAATGCCGGGAAGCATTTCGTTATATAATTGCACTCGTAAGGGCGCTTTTAAAAATACTTTTTTGATATTACTAATTAAATTATTTACATCTGGAAACTCTAATCTAACTTTTTCAGCAACCCTATTTAAACCATGAGCCAAACAAGTACAATGGATTAAATTGGGAAAAAAAATTTTCAGACTCCGAGCTGATTTTAACACATACGAAGCGGCGTCAGTTACCATTAACAGAAATTTTTTAAAAGGTACTTTGTCGGGTAAAAAGAAATTCGCTAAGGACTCATTAATAAACCTGGCTATGGTAACATGATTTGTTTTGTGTAAATTACCTACATTCATTAAATGTCTTTTAGATTGAGTTGAACCATTTAAGGTTCCAATAATCAAATTAGCAACCTGAAGCCCTTCGTGTCGGTAGTTTCATCAACAGAGAGCCAAAGATTTTGGGTTTTCAACTCCTTTCTAATACCATCGGTAACATCTTCATAAATTTCGTTGATGTATTTCTTGCGTAGAGCTGAGGAACTGGGTACATAAATGGGTTTATCATCGACTTTGCAATAAGTTTTCAGGAATTCTTGAAATATCGGATTGTCCAATTTATGTAAAGGAATATTACAACCCACAAAAAGATTACACAAATCTTTGGAAAATGCTTCTTGTGTGTTCTTCGAATTATTGAGAAAACTTTCCTCCAAAAGTTGCTGCCGCGGTTTATTCAAATTTTCAAAAACCCTGTTCTGATGAAATGTTTTGTTCAAATGTTGCACTACTTGAAATTTCTTCTGGCAGGTAATCTGTGTAACAAATATATATTTTTAACATTCAGTTATAATAATTATTATTAATTACTATATTAGGTACTACAAAAACTAGAAAAATAAATTGTCTGGTTTTGTAAAGTTCTCCAGTTGTTTAAATTTGATTGATTTTGGTGTTTATGACAAAGAAATATTACAAAGATATATTAGCTTTAAAGAACATAAAATTAAACATATCTAATAATAATTTATTATGAAATTGTTTCATTATACTTATGAACACAAAAAAAAATTCTCATAATTGTAGAACTTGTTATTGACAAAATATTTCAAAATTCAACTTACCCTTTTGTCGCAGAGTGTGCGCAAAACACTTTCTTCGTCAATAATTTTTAGTGCACTGCAATCACTTATCCAATTTTTATTAGAGATGACTTCGCTTTAGCTATCTTCGGCATTTTCAAAACTTTTTAATTAACTTTTGTTTCACCAAATAGCACAGACCTTAACACGTTTACGAATGAACAAACTATGAAGGAAATTATTTCTTTTTCTTATATTGATATTAGTCGTACGGTATAATATCCCTGCATTAATACCTACATTTCTGAAAAGGATTTCTTACGTAAGTTCTAATTGCCCTGTAAACCGATTATCAGCAGACTTAAATCCTATTTTTGGGAAAGTCCATTTCATTATTAATGAGATGGACTTTTAATGAGTCATTAATGCAAAGTTGAAGGAATGTTCATTGTCACATTTACACAAACAAATTAAATATCTTTAAATATCAGATTTTATTATGGTTCTTATAAAAATGGCGAATATATGCATAAATATGCAAAATAATTATGAAATGTACGTGCATATGCAGTTATGGTAAAGTGTCCAAATATGCATTATATGCACTAAAAAAAATTGTAAAAAACGTATTCTGAGGGTGGAAAATGGATAACTACACAGTATAGAAGAGATATACCAAAAAACAACAAATATGCATCTTGCATAAAATCCAGTCTCTAGTAATAGCACCTAAACCATTGACGAGAGTTTGCACAAAATGCTACATGCGGACGACAGGTGCATGGAAAAAATGCTTTTATCTGTTATATATTAAAAACAGACGGACTATTAAAGGAAACATATCCTTATATGCTGCATATTACTTCTGTAGCACATGCTCTCCACAGAATATGTGAATGTATCAGAGACACCTATACGGAAGTTGATAGACTTGTATCCGCTTTTAAAAAAGTTTTCAGAAAAGCACCATTGAAAGTTGCTCTTTACAAGGAAAACTTCCACCTTTGTCACTGCCTCCCTTGCCAGTAATAACTAGATGGGGAACATGGTTGGAAGCTACTAATTTTAATGCAGACAGTTTACAAAACTTCGTTACATGTTTAAATGACGATGCTCGAAGTATTTCTGAGTGCAAGGAACTAACACAAATCCCAAATTTAAAAAATCAGTTGTTATTCCTTCAGGACACTTTGGAAATTTGCCTAAACTAATCACATATTTTGAAAATCGAAATTAAAAGATGGATTAACCACATTACATGTGGCTATTAATAATTTCAAAAGTATTCCAAGTAACTTCGGATGTGATCTTCGGCAAAAGTTAGATACAGTTTTTAATAGAAATCCAGATTTAATAACATTGCGGCAATTGTGTATGGGGACAATGACACAAAACCTAACTGCTAAACACGATGAAATAAAAGAATATTTCCAGTACGCACCGATAACCAGTTGCGATGTAGAAAGGATGTTTTCTATCTACGAGGATGTACTTCATTCAAAGAGAACAAACCTTACAGAAGGAAACCTTGAGAAAGTATTTCTAATACTCCTTTACTCGACTTAAACTACAAAATGAACAAATAATAACGTATTTTGTATTTTATAGATCACCACCCACTTGTTATCTAATTATATAAATAAACTTGAAACCTCTTCAAAAATATAAAATTTCAATAGTGCGCCCATGGGCGATGAATCATCAACCGCTCGTGTCCGGTCTATATTTACGACATATTTTAACGAAAGTATTTTTATATACGAAGTGTTTTACGGCAAATAGATGTAGTTAACGTTTTCTGTATACGGTAACTAATGATTTTTGCTTGTGATTTTTATCAGTCTGTAGGTGTTAAAATTAAAATTTTCCTTTTCAGTGGAAGGGCGAGTACGGTAACATGTTCATCCTCTCAGGAAGCATGGCTGTGGATAGTTTTTTCACCGCAAGTGGTTTGTCCGTCGCATATCTATTCCTAAAGAGCAGAGAAACTGAAGAAAATTTTAACTTACTCACGTATTACCTGCATAAACTCATAAAGTAATTACGTCTTTATTTTTCTTTAAAATAAGTCATAGAAGTGAAGTAAACATATTCCTGTTTATCAAAGGTAAAGGAATTATGCAAGAAGAGGTGTTGTATTTACCACTAACACTTATAATGATAAGTCATTTATCCTTAGATTTGTTGGCCTATCAAATTATCTTACTTATGACTTATTTTAATAATACAATGTATGACACAGATTCTTTCATATTTTAAATGCTATTTACATTTTCAGAGTGATGCCCACGTTGGTTCTAATCGTTTTAATTTACGCCAGTTTATTGACTTATTTGGGAAGCGGTCCCTTCTGGCCTATAATCTACAATCTATTCCAAAAAGACTGCGAGAAGAATTGGTGGTCCACTATATTCTTCGTGGCAAACTATATTCATCCCACATCACATGTAAGTACTAATAAAATACTTGAAAAGTATATAGTGTATATACAGCATGTGTCAAATATCATTAGGCATAGGAAATCAATGTATGTAATGCGTGGCAACGTGGTACCCTTACTGTCCGTCCCAATGCCAGCGACGACCGATACCACCACGATTATCTCGCAAATACAAGTTGTCAGTAACTATTGCCCCGCCGACTTGGGTGTTCGTAATGCGTTCAGAAATAATATTTACGAGTTGCAAGGATTTGTTTTTGTTTTTCCTTTTAGTAGACGCAGAGAATTCTTAAGCTGCGTTCACACTACATGACACAAACAAAATAAAAAAATAACCATAGTGAAATAAAAAAATAACCCTAATAAAATAAACAAAAAAGGATTCTGAAAATAATAAAAAAAACTATACAAGGGGCCCAAAAATTCCAAAAAACGGTACAGGACGGTCTGAAAAAAGTCAGCGCAAACATATTTATGCACTTCATTGCAGAGACCATAAAACCATTTTACTATCTGAACCTTTTCAGCGAATGTGTACAGACACATTATAAATTAGTTTTATTGAATGCTTTTATTGCACACCGCAACGTGTCCGCAGGTAAACATTGAATGTAAAATCTGGGTCGGGATGGGAGAACATCTTTGTGGTGTCGGTTGTCGCCGGCATTGGTGACGGACATTAGGGGTGGGTACCACGTTGCCACATATTACATAGATACGTATATATCGCACGTATACATTGAACCCTATGCCTAATGATATTTGACACATTCTGTATAGTAGTAGTAACTTATAATGGGTGCTTTTTTATGTTTACTCGTTCCCATAGATAAAACTATAAGTAAAAATTGAAATAAATTCAAATTGAGTTCAAAACAGTTTTATTCAATTCACAACAATTGTTTCACCCTACTAGGGCTTCATCAGGTGATGAATATTATAATACAAAATATTTGTAGACGTTCTTATTTATGTCTTTTCCTGATGAAGCCCTAGTAGGGTGAAACAATTGCTGTGAATTGAATAAAACTGTTTTGAACTCAATTTGAATTTATTTCAATTTTTACTTGTAAATTATGGAGTTTCAACACGTATCTCCGTCTTCAATCAATTATTTAAAACTATAAGTGTTAGATCCGGTGATCTTGGGGGCCAAAACCATGGACCTTTATGACCCCACCACTTGTCTTCAAATAAATTGCTTGATCTCATATCTACATATTTTGTCGTATGTAATGGAGATCCATCCATCTTGTACCGGAAATTAACTGATTACTCCAGTAGAAGTTTATCAATAAAATTTTGGACTACATTATCAATAATCTGGAAGTATTTCGTCCCATTTAAATTGTTGTCATGCATGTGCCATTGTAGCTGATTATTCATCATAAATCAGAAAACATTTATGGAAAACTGCAGTTGAATTTCACTTCATATACAAGATGCGGATTTTCTACTGCCCAAACATGACGATTTCTTCTATTAATCACACACTGTTGTAAAAATGTTGCGTTTTCTTATATTTTCAGCAAAAGTTCTTCACTAAAAGTTGCCGATCTAGAGTACAGTGGTGCCAAGTCTGTCGATTTTTCGGTAGAAGTACCAATTTTTACTTTGATTTACCGATCTACCGATTCAAGTTCTGAACACAGGAACAAGTCGACTTTTCTGTAGATTAACAACTGAAATAGGTAGACCTGTAAAACAAAGTAAAAACTCTTAAATCTAGCACCATTGCCGGATGTCGCTTATGCATTTTGTAAAATCGTTCGAAGAATATGATAATCACAGATCAACTGACGCTGCTTGTATGGATGACCGTAGATAGGCACCAAAATATCCAAGAAAGTTAATTTGATTTCCTTCATTTGTCGTAACTAATTTGGTTGTAGTTCTTGCAGGATTAATATTTCCAAAATTAATAAAGTTTCTTTTAAGTCTTGCAAACTTATTTTTAGTCATTTAGGCGGTTAGAATTAAACTGACGACAACTATGTATAAAAAATAAATCTAATATTTCTTTATTACAATGAGAATCCAGTTTATGAAAGTTAGTTATCTATCTTCTTTTGGGAACTCAATTGACACTGACACTTTGCATGTTTGAAAGTCATTCAAAGTGTCAGTCTAGCTGCTCATTATGTTCTTTTGAAAGTACTTCAATTTTCTTTTGGAAAACAAATTTTTGTAAAAAAGATTGTCATGTGCCATTTGAAAAAATCGAGTTCTTTGAATTCACATATCAGGTGAACTTCATAAGTTTACCCAAACTACCGCGCGATCATTTAAATTCTAAATTAGAGCAGGCTGTGAAATTTAAATTAAGTTGGTATATAAGTACTAATTTACAATTTGAATTGTCAAAGTGACGTTTCAAAATGTTAATTAATCAATAATTGACATTCTGGACAACCTAATAAAAAAAATCCCGCCTGCTATAATTTAGAATTTAAATGATCGCGTGGTATTTATAAGAAATCCAACACAAAAGTATTAATTTTTTATCTTAAATGATTTGAGATTTATTTATTTCCTAATGAACCCTTGCATTTCCAATTTTTTAATAAAACTGGTCAGATGTCAAAAAGTATGACATATAGATATTGATAACCTGGATCCTTTGTACTAAGAATTAAGAGGCAAATTCAACATTAAATATCAAATATGACATCAACTTCTAGTATTGTCGAAAATGCCTCCATGTTGAAAATATTTTGCTTAGTTTTGCAATAGTGGATTATACCGCGCGATCATTTAAATTCTAAATTAGAGCAGGCTGTGAAATTTAAATTAAGTTGGTATATAAGTACTAATTTACAATTTGAATTGTCAAAGTGACGTTTCAAAATGTTAATTAATCAATAATTGACATTCTGGACAACCTAATAAAAAAAAATCCCGCCTGCTATAATTTAGAATTTAAATGATCGCGTGGTATCTATGCCAATTCTCAAATTACTAGTTTGATGACAAATTAAAATAAAATTAACGCCCTTCTTAAAATAATTATCTTGTAAAATAAATAAATGTTATAGTGATTTTTGAACATTAATTACTTTATATTACAAATTAATATTTTATTACGTTAAAATTCGGCTTCATCTTCACGTTTTTTTCAGTGCCTAACACAAGGCTGGTATTTATCAGTAGACCTCCAATTATTCTTCCTATCACCATTACTTCTATTGCCACTGACTAGATGGCCGAAACCAACGATCATAGGAACCATTTTGATCATTTTCGTCGCATTGATCGAGTGTTTCATGGAATCATGGACTATGAACTTAGGTTCGACGCATTTTGAGTAAGTCGGTGGAAAGAATCCTTTATTTTTAACTAATTTTATACTCATTTTACAGTGAAAATGCTCATTTTCATACAAACATAGTAGCAACACACATCAGAGCACCCTGCTGGTTGATAGGATTCATCATGGGCTACATCCTGTATAAATTTAAAGACACCCCCGTTCGACTTAAAAGGGTAAGTTTTTTTTTTTTGCAAAATTGACGGTTTAACTCTTCTTGTGTTTCAAAATTTAGATATTAACGTTTGCTTTAAACAATTAAAAATTATAACGGCCTAATCTGGATTCATTCGAAGTAAAGCTAAAAGACGGAGTATATCGGACCTGACAGCAGAAAACTGCTTAAATAGTTAAATTTTGAAAGCAAATGGGAGTAAATAGGAATGAAACCTGAAAGAAAATATGGAGAATGTTTTAAATATTGATGCATGTGGGTTTTTTTTCCACCCAACCCTGGATTGATTATAATAATTAATCAATATACTCGACGATGTATGTGAGAGCAACATTTACTTACCGTATATTTTGGACTTGCTTATGGTCTAGTCGATGGAACATCTCTGTAGCTTATCGGATAACTGATGACAAAATTCTCAACATTCACGCTTTATAACTTAAGAAAGTAAGAAAAGAGCATGAGCTCTATATTTGAAGCAAAAAGTGAAGATATGCTTATTAAATAAAGTGGAAAACTCTCAAAGAAACCACAGATTCATAAATAATCATAATATTTAATTAACACTTGAAGTAGCTACATAAATTTATATAGCTGATTTCACACGGGGAATAATAATAAACACAAGTATTATTCAAGCAATGAGAACTAAAAATAATGTGGCTATCGGGACATTACGGCCCCAATTCATGGGGTAACCATCACTTGGGGTTGCTTGGGACAATCAAGTTAAATTGGAACAAACAAAAACTTACCAGGGTATGACTGGATGAAGCTCTTTTTAAAACACTGTGGTGATTTGTGAAGAAGATGGGCCCAGAATGTGAAACGGTCTAGATCCAAAGTAATAAAAGTTGAAATTCAGTATTTTGATAATGTCGAACAAAGTTTGATGAATATTTTACCAGAAAATGTAATCAATTATGATGAGACAAATCTTAGTGACGATCATGTCAAAAAAAAGTTATTGTCCGCCGAAATATGAAACGTCCATACAGAATTAGTGATCATTCAAAGAGTTCAAAGTGTCTGATGTTTGCTATTCCTGGTTTTGGCACATTAAACTTGTATCCTGAATGGATTAAGGGTGGGATCAGCAGGAACATTGTATAACCGATCAAAGACTGATTGGTTTGACAAATTTTTTTTAGACTGGTTTTTAAAATCACTTTACCATATTTTATTATGAAAGCCATTATTGCCTTGCTGCATATTTGTCATCCAAAATCATCCATGATTATTAGAACAACAGCATAGAATTTTTGTTTCTTCCTCCTAGTTCAACCCATTTATGTCAACCATTAGACGTTGCTTGTTTTAGAACCTGTGAGTGCGCGTGGCGCGAACAACTTGTTATTTGGAAGAAGAAAAAAACGTGGTTCTATTCCAAAGACAATTTTCCCATCTTTGGTAAAAAGAAACGTTGATGTCGATTCAAATTAAGCAAGCTAACAATATTCGATCTGGATTTCGTGCATCTGGATTGGTTCTAAATATCTTGCGGATTAGGAAGAGGCAACACATGTAAAACATTAAACGACTCTTTGAAATCCGAGTTTACCAACATTATTTGCGATTAAATCGCTCCTAGAAATCAACCTGAAATGTATCAAGAGGAAAGGAATAAACATTAAACCAGGACAGTCTGTTTCCGCAGCATATCTAATATCGGACTGAAATTTTTAAACTTCGTAAACAAAGAAAAGTAAAATAGTGAAAATTCTAGTGATGATGATCAGGAAAATAACGAAATTGAGCCAGAGGAGGTTATCCCTGGGGATACTGAAGTCAAATGTGTGCAGAAGATAATGGAAGTGCATTAATTTCTGGAAAGGATAAAATTCTTGAAGTGTCTGATTTTGTTATTACAAAATTTAAAAAACATTGTTTCAAAAATTACAAAAATTTCCAAACCCAAAATAACTATTGATTGCCTTAGATGTTATAAAGAATCTAAACAACTCTTTATCTGTCCAAATATAAAAGACATCATCATTATTTGTCTGGCAATATTAAAATCCCCTGAAATTAATAGAGGTCGACCATAAGTTTGTCTCCACTGTGATAATCTCATAATAATGACTACTTGTTTTTTCTTTTTTACTTTCTTATTAACATAGCTTTTTTGTTTCTGGATAATTAAAAAGTTTATAACGTGAACAGTTTTCGATTTTTATACACTGACATGTAAGGCACGCGTTTCTAATGCATTAACACTTCCTCACTTTTTGAGACATATATTTTTTGGTTTGAAATAGCTGATCATGATTTTTGAACTTTCCCAGGCTGTCCTGTATAGGTTTATTTTTGAGTTTTATTGACAATTATATGCAAATATGCCTATATTCCATTTTACTCCAAATTCAAGGTAACTAGGGACAGCAAAAAAATTAAAATTTTTCTATTGGTTGATATAAAAAAAATTATGGTTTGCTAATTTAATAAAACAAGAATTTTTTCATTAATAATATAACAAGGTACATAAATATATTAAGAGGTTAGGAAAATATATACAAAAATGTATTAAAATTGTCCCAAGTAACCCCAAGATCTTACACAATACTTTTCTCAGAAAAGTAATCATTTTAGAGGCTTAGATCTCGTTAATGCTAGGCAGTCACATTGCTGGACTATAGTCCTTAAAATTTTAGCTGAAACCAACGAGGAGTAAAATGTAAGAAATTGCTTTCATTCAGCAGATGGATCGGGAACCGATCCTGCTCCAACCGTTCACTTCACAACAGTTGAGTGTTCGCTGGACGGGACCGCTCACCTTTATGTCATCGTCTATCATCTCATACTTTTCATTGCTGCCATATGTTAAAATTATAGAGATTAAACCGAATAAACAATAATAATAAATTGTTTTTCTGCATTAAGTTTTGGCGTAGTTTTTAGTGGAAGGGCTGGTTTTTCCAAGCCCGAATAAAATACTGGGTGAACTCCAATATTTTAATACATTTACTTCTGCACAATACCTTTAATTTGTTGTATCTTACTTTTCTAGTAACTTTCTTCAAAATTATGTATTATGTTGGTTTTGGAATGCATTAATGGCGCATGCGTACAGAGTACGCTCAGTAATTGAGCGTAGAATTTTTCCGCTCACAAAAATGGCGGCCGCTCCTGAACATGTTCAGAGTGAGCGGTCGTCTACTCGACATGATCACTGAACAGTTGCGCAACTGTTGTGTCTGCTGAATGAAAGCATTATAAATGATATATATATATATAACATGTGTATTTCTAAAGTAATAAACTAAAGAACGCCACCTCGCGAGTTTGCTTGCGTTAATTTCAAATGAAAACATTTTTTTTTATTTTTTTCCTGTCTCTGGTACTAGAGAATTTCTACATTTTATGAAGGTTGATTAATAAAATCAAAATATGTAATTTGACAAAAACAAGCACTAGGTATATACCACTCTCTTATCTTTAGGGTACCGTTTGGATATTATGGCTTACCGCTATATCCATATTCCTGATCATAATCTTCGGACATGAAACGGTGGCAAGCAACGAGTACAACATCATCAGATCATCTATATTTAACACTCTGGTCAGACCATCTTGGGCCATCGCTCTATGCTGGGTCATTTTCGCCTGCGTCAAAGGCTATGGTGGTAAGTTCGGCTCGTTTATTGCGCTACGAATTGCATTTTCTTAATATTTTCGCATTCACAGGTTTCGCCAATCAAGTTCTCACCGCTCCGATATTCAACATCATCATCAAGATCAACTTTAACATGTTCTTATTGCACGTCTTGCCGCAAATCTACTTCATTGCACAGACAAGGATGAGCACCTATTTTAATAATACTCATAACGTAAGTATTAACAATAAAATGAATACTGTCATTACCTACTAATAGAACAAACTTTGACGGCAGTGATGTATTTAGAACGTCACCATTTTCTAGTAGTCATAACACAGAGATACAGCGTCTTTTTGCGGTTCCTTGTTGTGATCAATTTTCTTAAAATAATGTGTTCGTAGCACAGTCGTATGGAAAACTCGTTTTGGACGGGTTTTGCAAAATGTTAGGTTAAGTACACATTAGTATGGTGCATTAATATACCCAAAATTTAACAGATATGGTTTTATATACCTTCATTTCTTTCTGACTAGTTATTTCTTTCCTGTTAATACATCTACCGTTCTATAAAATCTTATACAGCTTTCTGTCTTGTCCTGTTCTTTTATTAATTTCTATTTCGTGTTCCCTTCTTCTGCAAGTGCTATGACAAAGTTTTGTAACGTGTCCACATGTTATAGTTTTATTCCCTCTATAAATATAGGTATTTATTTTTCCATTTTCCTTGCTACCATAATTAATTTTGTTTTTGAGTTGTTCAGTTTTATTTCCTATTCCTCTATATCCTTGTTCTTGACTTCTAAATTTTCTCTTAACTTGTTTCTATTATTGACAGTAATTACTACATCGTCGACAAGGAACAGACCGCAGTTTCTACAAGCTGCAATCTCTGTAATCTATGAACATAGCCCTTGTCTTTTATATGGTCTTCTTCATGATGTTATCCATCAACGTGATGGACTAAGTCCACCTCCTTGTGTAACTCCTTCTTTCGTTCTATGTGTTTGACTTAAGAGGGTCATTTACCAACTGTATCCGGGTGAATCGAAACTTATGCAACTTGTATTACTAACGGGACGATAGACTCAAGAGGGTGCCAGTAGGTGGAGCTAGACAATGTTCGGTTTCTATCAGAGCTCTTCTGTTTTATTCACAGATTCTGTCGCAATGTAGATCGGGACAAATGCGCTTCGTTCTGAAGGAAAAAAATTAGCGCAGAACCAGTTCAAACCGATGTACACATTTAGATAATTCTCTACAAGAAGTGGCTATTTACGGCATTTTTGGTCGATAGTGGACATTTTTATTGTAAAAAATTGGCTTGAATTCTTTTTAAACGTGTTCTTAAACAAAAACAACCCGGAAAGCACGTTAGATATCGCATTGATTCTTTTTTTGTTTGAAAGCAAATTCATAAGCACAGATAACGGTATTATTTCCATTTTGCATAATGTAATACTTTTTTTGCTGAAAAAAAAAACATATCTCATTCTGAGTTTGACGAAGTGATTTTTTCTGTATGTTTCTGACTTGCTTATTTGTAAAAATCTACGAGGAAAGAATAGAACAGGAGAGAGTCTCCTTAAAAATATTTGTCCAAAATGGTAACTCAATATGGCCGCCTCAATGTATAGAATATGTATGTTACACAACTGAACACATAATCAAACATGTCAGATATACGACAAGTTATTCAAAATATGTACTCATTTTATAAATTATGATTGGTAAATATTGCCATATCTGACCTGCCTTAAAGTGGTAACTCCGTCTAAATAATACCTATTCCCCCACCAGTTTATTATCTCTCCTGTTCTATTCTTTCCTCGTAGGTAAAAATATATGTCTACATGCTGCGCTGCGAACAACTTTTAGAGAAAGATCCAAACTTATTTTTAAAATAAAAGCAAATGTTATACAAACTTCTTTGTGTTGTTGATTTTTTATAATCAGTCAGTTTTCGAATATTATAAGTATATGTACCATTTCTTTTTAATTACAAAACTGTCGTTCGGATTTAAGTCTGCAATAGTTGACCGATTCCGATAGAGATACCCTAGAGTGGGGATAGACGACGCGATCGCTTCGAAAAACACTTGTGTGAAATGTGTGTGACAATGTTTACTTCTTCAATTTTTTTATCCTCAAATAAAATCACATAAATTTGATTTTTTTTTATATCGTTCATCAAATCTGCAGCTGTCGCTTAGAGGCTTTTTCTTTTGTGCACCAGCCTTAGTTAGTAGACATTAATCAAATGTATGCATTTTTGTGGTTATTTCTAAAACACATAACTTTTTTAAGAAAATAAATCAAAACAAAAACTTACTTTGACATTATATATTTATTCCTTTTGCATCGCTAACCCAAATTTGAGATTCTAAAATTACAAAATAAATTTAGGGGCCATAGTTTTCGATAGGTAAACGCTCCTCTTAAGATTATTCCCCTTCAAGCCTGCACCATAGGTTTTCTCTAGGTTTCTCTTTTTGCCGATTTTATTATATCTTTGAATGCCTTCCATAGTTCTTCCAGGCTTACATTATTTTTATTTTTTATTATGTTCCATTTCTGTGTCTGTGTCTATTTATGTTTTAAATTATGCTGCTTTTTCCTTATTTCTTAACCTATACTTCCTCATATTTCTTGCTGTGTTTACAATTTTCTATTAAAACGAAATGTTCATGAAACATACCATTCTAAACCATTTTAATTTTTCAGATGTACTTAGTGTTAGCCGACTTGGCAGGTGCCCTGCTGCTCTCTTTCGTTTGGACGTTGGTAGTTGAACCATGGGTCGTAGTTATGGAACGTGCATTTTTGTCGTCGAACTCGAAAGAACAAAAAGTCTGCACCATTTCTCTACTGAAGAAGGACAACTCGGACAAACTGAACGACATAGAATACGTGGCAGTAGATAGTGGCTTCGCAGACAGTAACAGCAAGAGAGAGCGGGAAAGTCCCTAGGATTTCGCTCGCCACAAGTAGAAAAAAGAAAGATTAGAATCTCGGTCACGTGATAAACGCGAAGCTTTGCCTAAACACTATTTTATTTTTGTAAATAGAGCTTTTATTAGACACGTTTATTTAATAACATGTATATATTGTCACTATGATAATCAGTCCAGTTGACATAACAAACGGGATTGATAGACTGAACAAATAATATTGATTTTATTTTTATTTTCATTCTACTTAATTTTCTTTCTTTTTTTCCCTTTAATTTAAAAACGAATTAGTATGTATATTTAAGTTATTCTAGGTATAAGTTATTTATTATATAATAAAAATAAGTGATTTAAAATCAGTCCGTTGATTTATGTACACTATAGATACCAAAAAAAGTAGAAATTTGTGTGACATAAAATTTTAAAACTGTAAATGTTTTGTAGAAACAAAATGTAATTACTGAACCTACCTGCTTACCAACAATCATTGCAGAAGCTAACGAACGAAGAGGTTGTTTACATATGTGTGTTGTATGTTAGATTTTTTTTTTACTTAAACACGAACAGTAGGGACAGATTATTCGAATTATATGTACGAGGGTAGTCTGAAAAGTTTCCGACCTCAACATGAAGATGGCAGCATTCGTTGATAAAAGTAGTGGAGCGTGTTTATGCATGTTTTGACATGTACGCACCAAAACTTCAGCCACCTCGGACGCTCTGTTATTGTTTAACAATCGTTTGAGTAAGTTGCTGTGAGTGTTTTTGTGAAAATGGAAAAACTTGAGTATAGAAATGTGATTAAATATTTATTTTTGAAAGGCAATACGCTTACACAAATCAAGGAAGAGTTGGACGCTGTGTACGGGGACACTGCACCATCATTTATCACCGTGAAATTTTGGGCAGCTGAATTTAAACGTGGCCGTACCAGCTTGGCTAACGATGAACGTTCGGGACGTCCGATAACTGCAACCACTGACGAGAACATTGCTAAAGTTCACTAAATGGTGCTAGACAACCGCCGAATTAAAGTTAGAGAGATAGAAGAAGCCATGAAAATATCCAAAGAACGTGTTTGTCACATATTAAATAAAGATTTAGACATAAGAAAGCTGTTTGCTCGTTGGGCGCCGCGGTTGCTGACGTTGGATCAGAAACGTGTTCGAATGAACATTTCGATCGCTCTTTTGGCGCAATTTAGGCGCATTAAATCAGAGTTTTGGCGCCGGCTAATTACTGTTGATGAAACTTGGATACACCACTACACCCCCGAATCAAAAATACAATCGAAACAGTGGACTGCCAAGGGGGAATCGGCGCCAAAAAAGGCAAAGACTGTTCCTTCGGCTGGGAAAGTGATGGCGACTGTTTTCTGGGACAGTCATGGTGTTATTTTTATTGATTATTTGCAAAAAGGGAAAACCATTACAGGAGAATACTACGCATCATTACTTAACAAACTGAAGGCAGAAATTGCGAAAAAACGGCCACATTTGCAGAAAGAAAAAATCTTGTTCCACCAAGACAACGCGCCGTCTCACACCTCAACGGTTGCCATGGCAAAAATGCACGACTCACTGTTTGAACTGCTTGATCACCCACCTTACTCACCAGATTTAGCTCGCAGCGACTTCTTTTTGCTTCCCAAATTAAAAGTTGCACTCGGTGGAAAGAGATTTTCATCAAATGAGGAGGCCATCACCTTTGTAAACAACTATTTTGCAAAGAAAGACGACAAGTACTATTTGGACGGGCTAGAGAGATGGGATCATCGCTGGGTGAAGTGTATAGACTTACAAGGAGACTATGTAGAGAAATAAAAATAATTTTGTAGGAAAAATGTCTTATATCATTGTTAGGTCGGAAACTTTTCAGACTACCCTCGTATATTGATACCATTAGGGACAAGAATAATACATTTGGCAACATGGTAAACTGCTCTCAAACAGCATTTAACAACCTAACGATATACACAACACACGCCTTTTTGACAGATATGATTTATCTGCCAACACCGAATTGAACTATTAGTCTATTAAAAATATGTAAGGGAGAAATTTAATATTGAAACGGAAATTATATGTTTATTTGTCATGAATGCGTGTATTACGACCAATTAATACGGTTTCTATTTAAACTAATGCAATAAAGCCATCAAATATAATTTAACAAATTAACTTTTTTAGTTTGATACAATATGAGAACATGTAAACGTCACCAATGGCGTACAATTGAATATAACGCGTCTTCTCTATAGGTATTTAATAAATGTGTCTCTCAAATTTCATACCCACTCTGAAATTTTAAAATAGATAAATGAAGGCAGCTTTTAGGCTTGATTATTTGTAAAGATCAAGTTCTTTATTAATAACTGTGATGCTGTAGATCACTATAATCAGAGATGACAGATTAACGTTTTCTAGATCATAAATATATCGATTGCTTCTACTGTGTTTGTAAAAATATAGTACTACAATTGGTACATATTTTGAAATTTTCATAATTTTCAACCCTTCTTTGTCAGCTCCCGCAATGGTTGTCGTTTAGAAAATATTCCACAGTATTAAAATACAACAAAATGTGAACTTGTCCAAATATTTTCTATTAATACAATGTATTAATAACTTGTATGTAAAGCACAATAAATATATTTTTATTAAAGTGTGTTGTAATTTAACGGGCGGTATAAAAACTTCAAAAATTAACGGGGCACAGTGAACCAAATCGACAAAAACACGATCGTAATTTAAAAAGTTTATAATTTTTGGAAGCTGTTTTTATATCCAGGTAACATCGGCTGCCTATAATCCTATAACAGCTATGAATTTCTAATGAGGGTTAACGTTTATTGCTAATACTTGCTAGTCTGTAAATTTTTCATGAAATGAAAGATTATAGTAATTAAAAAAGTTATTATTTTACCTGCGGAACAGGACCTAATGTATATAAATATGCAAGGAGTGCCGTACGTATCTAGTCTATTATTAGAAGTTATGAAGTACAGTCGTAAGTATAGATTATTATTTTCTTGATGTCCTCAGAAAACTTTTTAATTTCGCATAATTGTTTCTTCAATTAGTATGTAATCACTAGGGGGCGGACATGACCGGTTTAAACTACGACGAAGTTACAACGGAGCAAAGAAATAATGTAAACAACACCCACTTACTGAATAGCACTAATTCATATGGTGAACTGCAACATCTGCTTACGCCCGAGAAGTGCCCGAGAATTAGAGCAAAAAATGCCCATAAAATAAGGAATTTATGAGTAAAACCCTTTCTACATCGGCATAGATAGGAGCTTCAGGGGTTTTTAAAATTCATTATATTTACCTTATATTTCACAAGAAAAATAATGTAAATATGTACATACTTATGTTATTTAGTTTCAATAACATACGCGTACATTTTTAGTTATCATTTATTTAGATCTAGAACGTTGTTTATGTTACTTTTTCTGATATGAAAATGAATTGTCAGTGATTCCGAAATTTATTACAAAGTCTGTAAAATATCGTTACAGAATGCCAAGATATCGCAAGTTCGTCACTTAGATTTGCTAAAACATGTTGAAATGATGATGTTCGAAGTATTTCTGAGTGCAAGGAACTAACACAATTCCCAAATTTAAAAAAATCAGTTGTTATTCCTTCAGGAACACTTTGGAAATTTGCCTAAACTAATCACATATTTTGAAAATCGAATCTCAAATTAAAAGATGGATTAACCACATTAGACGTGGGCTATTCGTTCGCACATCGTCCAGTTTCTACCTAGGAATAAGACGGTGCTCTCCAGCTTGCTGATAAGAGTTGGGAACGTGTCCTTAGAAAATTTGACTAGCACAAGATTTCTGGGCGTACACATCGACCAGAAGCTGACGTGGGATGTACACATTCAGAGTATGATTCCAAGGATCAGGAGGGGATGTTTCCTTATGCGGAGCGTTCGTGGTACCGTCTCTATGGACGTGCTGAGGTTTATATACTTTGGGCTGATCCAGTCAATAATATCGTACGGGGTGATATATTGGGGTGCTGCGAGTGGGGCAAACGATGTCTTCATATCTCAAAAGAAGGCACTGCGTAGCATGCTGGGGTTGGGACCGAGTGCGTCTTGCAGGGAACATTTCCGTAAGCATGGTATAATGACACTGCCCAGCCTCTATATATACTCTCTGCTAGTATTTGTCAGGGAGCAATCTCCTATCAGGAGGAAGGACCAGCACAATCAAAACACAAGGAACGGAGAAGACATATCACTCCCGTTCTGTCGATTGGCGGTGTCGCAGAGTGGACCGAGGTATATGGGAGCCAAATGTTTTAATAAAATGATGAGTTTAAACAGCGAGCTGTGTGAGTGGAATAATTTAAGTATATTAAAAAAAAAACTGAAGACGTTCTTAGTAAATAAGGCTTATTACTCAATACAAGAATTTATGAATGATAAAAGCTAACATGCCATTTATGTTCGTTTGTCTTAAGAAAGTAAGTATTGTTCTTTACCATGATTCTTTTGTATTTTTGTATTTGTTATACAATATGTATGTGTGACACTGTCAATATTTCCGGTGTGAAATTTCATGACAATAAAGTTATTATTATTATTATTATTATTATTATTATTAATAATTTCAAAAGTATTCCAAGTGACTTCGGATGTGCCCTTCGGCAAAAGTTTTTAATAGAAATTCAGATTTAATAACATTGCGGCAATTGTGTATGCTAAATACGCTGAAATAAAAGAATATTTCCAGTACGCACCTATAACCAGTTGCGATGTAGAAAGGACGTTTTCTATCTACAAGGATGTACTTAATTCAAAAAGAACAAGTCTTACAGAAGAGAAAATGAACAAATAATAATGTATTTTGTATTTTATAGATCACCAGCCACTTGTTATCCAATTATATAAATAAAATTAAAACCTCTTTAAACATACAACATTTCAATAGTGCGTCCATGGGCGATGAATCATCAACCGCTCGTGTCCGCCCCTTAGTAATCACTTTTAATTAGTGTTTAGTTAGTGATTCTGGTGGTTACTTAAGTGTTTTTGGTGCACTTGCGGTGATTTGCCGCTATCCAAATTACACATCTGGATCTACATCAGAAAATAATAAAAGTATCTGGTCAAGATTTTTCTGTGAAGAAAATTCGTGTTTTGGACTATCTCAGGGAACATTTTCAAGCTGATGGCGATGAAATTACAACTAGTGCTCGATAATTTTGCGAGATAATCTCTATGTAAAAGAAAAGCGCTTCCGCTATGGCTGTTATTTCGAAAGGCCATCGACGAATAGCAGAAGCACTGAAAATACAACCCAGACGTCCCCCTGTTCGGTATGGCGGTACTAGGGCTTTGCCAATAAAGCATACATAGTCACCAATTGTAAATTGTATTATACTCCCAAAATTCGCAACTCTCACATATTTTAAGCACGAGCCGCCACTGGTGATAATTCTGTTTGTAATAAGTAAGACCGGACGTACGGGGCCGAAATTACGATGGACAAAAGAAATAATGTATAGCAGTTACTGAATAGCCAGGGCCGCCGCGTGGGTGTGGCAAAATTGTTCACCGCACAAGGGCGCCAACATTTATGGTACTTATAGTTTTTTAATTTAATGTTACTTCAATAAAAGTTGTTAATTATACGCTTACAATTTTGCATGTTTTATATTTTCTAAGCAATAAAATGGGATTTAATTTTTATTTTAATTTTATATTTTAATTTTATTTTACTTTTGTTTTCGTTTCTGCGGGTTGTTTTCGTTTGCGTAAAATAAAATTTGTTTACCGATACGAACAATAAAAACACGTGCCGTGTGGAGTTCGCGCTACCACACGGAACGTATTAAAAATCTAAGAATTTGTAACATGTAACAACAGGAATTGATAATGTTTTGTATCGGCATATATTTATTATTTATGTGCTGAGAAGCTGTTGCGGCTCAATGTCGTTGTTTAGTTTGCCTTTTTTTTTGCAATGATACATTTTTTAAATGTGGCAACCGAAAGTCGCCATTCAAAATGTAATAATGTAATAATGTGGCGGCCATCAACATAAACATCTGGTTTGGAATTTCATAATGAAAATTTATCTCAAAATGTAAATTCATCAGAATATGATCAAGAAGAAGCCACGATTGTACCAATAGAAAACTTAGATATTGACGTAGAAAATTCGCCTGGTAATAACGTAATATCTCAAAACGAAGATTTTGACTATGAATTAAACGATTCAGCTACCTGGCCTGATACAATTTCTATAAAAATTAGAGATTATTTAATTGAAAATGGCCCTCCCCGCTTGATAACCAAACATTTTCCGAGAGATAATTATGGCAGAAAGTTTTCAGAATCGTTCTATTATAGAACATTACCGAATGGAGAAAAAGTATTTAGAAATTATTTAGTATATTCAAAATCCCGAAACGCAGTTTTTTGCTTCTTATGTAAACTATTCAGTGAGAAGCATTCACAGCTTATTAAGGATGGATGTAATGATTGGGCTCATTTAACCCACATTTTAAAAACACATGAAAGCAGTGCATCTCACCTTAAACAAAGTTCAAAATGCAGTGAACTCAAAATGTCTTTGCGTAAGTTATGTACCACTGATGCAGCTCAACAAAGAGTTTATGATGCAGAAAAGGTTTACTGGCAATCGGTTATTTAACGGTTTATTTATTTAATTCAATATTTAGCCCGTCAATTCCTTGCATTTAGACGTTTTTTGAAAGAGTTTTATCATAGTGATAATGGAAATTTTTTGAAGTTGTTTGAAACCATAGCAAAATTTGATCCAATAACCGCTGAACATCTCCACAAAATTTAAACATCTCAAAAGAAGAACACTGCTCATTACTTATGAGATCAAATTCAGAATGAAATTATAAGCATTATTTTAGAAGGAATTAAAAATCATTTATTACATATGATTAAATCGTCAAAATATTACTCACTAATTCTGGATACTACACCTGATGTCAGTCATACCGAACAGTTGACTGTTGTAATTCGATTTGTTTATAAGAACGAGGAAACCAATAAAGCTCAAATGGCAAAACATTTCTTAGGATTTCAATCTGTCGACGACACTACTGGACAGGGTCTGTTTGAATTCATAAATGGACATTAAAAATCGTTGAAACTAAATTTATCAGATTTACGAGGCCATTATTACGATAATGCTGCTAATGTGAGAGGAAAGCACAAAAGACTGCAACAAAAAATTATTGAAAATAATTCGAGGGCACTCTATCTCCTCTGCTCTGCGCATTCTCTAAATTTAGTTGTAAATGATGCAGCTAAAATTTCCTTCGAAACAGTTAATTTCTTCGGGGTTGTGCAGGAGCTTTACAACTACTTTTCGTCATCCGTTAAACGTTGGTCTATTTTGCAATAGTATGTTGAAAATCTAACAACCCAACAAAACATCAGATGGGAAAGTAGAATTCAAGCTTTAAGACCGTTGAAAAACGATTTGAAAGGAATTTTGAGAGCGTTAATATATATTCAAGAAGATCAAACAAGAGAAATGGAATCAAGAACTCAAGCAAACAGTTTGATTCAGAAGGTTTCCTCGTTTAAATTCATTTGTTCTATTACCATCTGGTACGATATTTTAAATTTAATAAATGTGGTAAATAAAATAATGCAAAATTCTAAATGTGATTTACAAATCGTGACTGACAATTTACAAAATCTTATATCAGAACTAAATAATCGTAGAGCAGATGAAGCGTATGAACATGCAATTGCCAATGCAAGTATCGTTGCTGATGATTTGGGGGTGGACACTGATTTTCCACAAAGTCGAAACAGGTTTAAAAGGAAACTATTCCAAGATGAACAAACCGACGAACCAATCAACAATCCAAGACAAAAATTTAAGGTTGATTTTACAATATAATATTAGACACTGCTATTTCTTCATTTACTGAAAGATTCAGTCAATTAAAAGAACATTACAATTACTTCAAGGTAGTACACCGAGTACACTATACCGGGTGGTGCAATAGTGTGTCGGCGGAGCTTAGTGTGAAAACTAATAACGCTGCAGCAATGAGACTTTACGTACGTATGTAGTATGCGATTGTGCATTTTCTAATTTTATTTACAAATATACAGGGTGTTCCAAATTTTCGCAACCACATTCAACTTTTTTATTTTAAATACATTGCTATACTTTCTAGATATTATAATGATAGCCATTCAAATTATCTTTGCAATGATATATGGATATGTGCACTTCAGACTGTTCGTTTTGATTTTATTGATAATATTGTTAAAATCTTGACAGTTGCAGCATCTAACATTTTAAGCTGTAGTCTGTAAATGGGTAGAATGCCTCACGTAACTCTTGTGTTACTAATTTATGGACTAACACGTTATTTGTTTTGAGGTTGAACAAAGTGAATAAATATACAGGGTGTTAAATATGTCGTGTCTAAGTTATCGATCTTTATTGGTTATTTTCTCGTTTTTTTTAAATCTAACCTATAATATTTTTATAAGTCAGCATATTCCTTGTAAAATCGCCTTTAAAATGGTACCAATAACATAGTACTTATTTCTAGTATTTTCAAAGTTATAACCCTTTAATGGGATATACTCATGTTTATAACATGCAAAATGCGGGGCATCTAATAGTTGGTTGGCCATGAAAATAAAACAAAGTAATTTTAACAAACACCTGTTTTTTAAATGCTTTATCATTAGTTTTAGAAATACATTTTGAAAATTTTCGATAATAAAACAATCTTAATTTAAAATGTGTTCAAATATATTTCCATTCTGCTCTACACATGCTCTCAACCGTCTCTGTATCGACAGACTTACATTCTCAGCTAAGTTATTCTCACTTAATTGAAGAAAAGCGTTTCTTATTCGTTGCTGCATGTTCTCTGCCGTTGTAGGAGGTGTTGCGTAAACAATGTTTTTTACAGTTGGCCACAGAAAGAAATCACAAGGTGTGAGATCTGGTGATCGTGGTGGATAGCTTATCAAACTTCCTCTCCCAATCCACTTATTGGTGAATACCCTATCTAAATGTGCTCTTGCAGCAGCACCATAATGTGCTGGTGCACCATCATGTTGGTACCACAATCTCCTGATGACGTTATCTGGGAGGCCTTCTAATAGCAATGGTAAATTATTTTGTAGGAAATTTGTGTAGATTGCACAATTTAAAGTATTATCAAAAAAGAATGGACCAATAATAGTGTTTCCTATGATGCCTCCCCATGTGTTAACACTCCATTTTTGTTGATATAAAATGGGCTGAACAAAATGTGGGTTTGTAGTGTCATAATAATGGGTATTTTTTCTGTTTGTGGTTCCACAATTAGCAAATGTTGCTTCATCTGTGAAAAGCACATGATCTAGAAAAGTTATATATATATTGTTTCGAAATTATCCTTGTAGATACGTGCGGATTTTCCACAATGGACTGGACGACTATCACTTCATTATCTTCTGTAATCATAGTCTTACTTCTTTCATGTTCGACGTAATTCACTGAACCCGTTCGAAGAAACCTTATTAACAAATTTTCAAACGTTTTACTATCCGGTGCTCTTCGGTCGGGATATTCCATCGCATATGTTCTTGATGCTAAAAATGGATTTCTGTTGCTAGTGCCAAGAGCAAATACCATGTCTATGAGCTCCTCTTTCGAAAAATTCATTTTAAAGCAAAAACAATAAACTATTATGGTATCTAAATGAGAAATAATGTCAATAAAGCGATATAACTGATAACAAGGTAAATACAACACGTAACAACTACTAACAAACAAACGGAAATTAATAATTCACTAGCCGAACTTAATTTATAACAACAAAACGCAATTACAGAAAAGAGAAAATACAGAAAACGACTTTTTATGGACTTTTGAAGTAGAGATTTGACGTTTGGTTGTACAGCCATTTTTTTTAAACCAAGGCCAACCAACTATTAGATGCCCCACATATTGCATATTATAAACATGAGTATATCCCATTAAAGGGTTATAACTTTGAAAATACTAGAAATAAGTACTATGTTATTGGTACCATTTTAAAGGCGATTTTACAAGGAATATGCTGACTTATAAAAATATTATAGGTTAGATTTAAAAAAAAACGAGAAAATAACCAATAAAAATCGATAACTTAGACACGACATATTTAACACCCTGTATATTTATTCACTTTGTTCAACCTCAAAACAAATAACGTGTTAGTCCATAAATTAGTAACACAAGAGTTACGTGAGGCATTCTACCCATTTACAGACTACAGCTTAAAATGTTAGATGCTGCAACTGTCAACATTTTAACAATATTATCAATAAAATCAAAACGAACAGTCTGAAGTGCACATATCCATATATCATTGCAAAGATAATTTGAATGGCTATCATTATAATATCTAGAAAGTATAGCAATGTATTTAAAATGAAAAAGTTGAATGTGGTTGCGAAAATTTGGAACACCCTGTATATTTGTAAATAAAATTAGAAAATGCACAGTCGCATACTACATACGTACGTAAAGTCTCATTGCTGCAGCGTTATTAGTTTTCACACTAAGCTCCGCCGACACACTATTGCATCACCCGGTATATACCTCATTTAAAAAACTGGAGTGACAATGAAATTTTAAAACATTGTAAAGAATTAGAACAAAAATTAACGGATACTAAAAATGATAATGAAAAGGACATTGATGGATTAAATTTGTTTTACCAAAGCGGATATGTCACCTATTGATGTTTTAAATTATATTTATGAAAACAATCTTACCGATAGGTACATTTCCAAATATTGCAATAGCTTTACGCATTTCTTTAACCCTACCAGTTTCGTTGGCCACTGGAGAACGAAGTTTTTCAAAACTTAAAATTATAAAAAACTAAATGCGATCTACCATGGCGCAGGAGAGATTATCGGACTTGTCAATTATATCCATAGAGAGCGAAACTTTGGATAAATTAAATATAAAGGAATTAATACGAGCATTTGTAGCTGCTAAAGATAGGAGAATCAGTATTCGAATATATTTTCTAATTTTTATATTTTACTTAAAAAAATGTTTTATCAGTTTTGTTTTTAAAATTTATGAAATAATAAAAAACAATAAGACAAACGTATTTTAATATTTTAAAGCTTTTCAGTTCGAAAGTCAAATTTTGAATACTATAAAAGAGTATTTCACATATAATTTGCAGCACTTTATAGGAGTGCAACAGAACCCATAAAGGGACAGGGGCGCCAAATTTCAATTTGAACAAGGGCGCCTAATACCCACGCGGTGGCCCTGTGAATAGCACTATTCATATGTTGAACTGCAACATCTGTTTACGTCCGGAAACGACAGCAAAAAAAGTCGATTTTACTCTTAAATTCTTTCTTCATGGGCGTAGGTAGAAACGTGAGGATTTTCTAAAATCTATTATATTTACCTTATATTTCGTAAGATAAAGTACGGGGAGTTAGTTTCGTTTTTTCAATGTTTTGACTGCTAATTACATACTTCGTAATTTTTGTAATAGTTCCTGTTTAATACCGTTTCATTGAATCTACTTCTCCCAATTATCTTGACGTACGTGTGCACTGGATTTCGTTTAGTTTCAATAGCATACGCATACATTTTTAGTTATCATTTATTTAGATCTAGAACATTGTTTATGTTACTTTTTCAGGGATGATATGGAATAACGTCGAGAATGGCATCGTGAAACAATGGCGAATTGGATTAAGGGTCATACTGATTGTATGTCCTCCATTGTCAATGATTCCGAAATTTATTGCAAAGTCTGTAAAATATCCTTACAGAATGCCAAAAAATAGCACGTACGTCACTTAGCTTCGCTAAAACATACACAACAATTGGACCCTTTGGAAACAAACAATTTTAACGAAGAACTCTGTGAAGCTTGAATGGCGGCTAATATTCCATTAAATAAACTTGACAATCACACTTTGAAAACATTTCTCCAAAAACAAACTGGTCGAAATGTTCCTGATGAATCCACCTTACGCAAATATAATGTTTCTGAGTGCTTCACGAAAACAGTAGAATGCATTAGAAGACATCTTTCAAATTAGTACCTATGGATAGGTGCCGACGAAACTGTCGATATATTAGGACGCTGTGTGGTAAATGTTGTAGTTGGTGTACTACATTCAACTATTCCATATAACAGTTGCTAAAACCATTGACGAGAATTTGCACAAAATGCTTCATTCGGACGACAGGTACAAGGAGAAAACACTTTTATTTATTATTGACAGTGCCGCATATATGTAAAAAACAGGCAGACTATTAAAGGCGACATATCCTTATATGCTGCATATTACTTGTGTAGCACATGTTCTCCAGAGAATCTGTGAATATATCAGAGACACCTATCCGGAAGTTAATAGACTTGTATCCGCTTTTACAAAAGTTTTCGGAAAAGAACCATTGAGAGTAGCTCTTTACAGTGAAAAACGTCCATCTTTGTCACTGCCTCCCTCGCTAGTAATAACTAGATGGTTGGAAGCTACTAGTTTTTATGGAGAGAATTTCGATAGTTTACCAAATTTCGTTACATGTTTAAATGACGATGCCCGAAGTATCTTTGAGTGTAAGGAACGAACTAACACAAATCCCAAATTAAAAAAAAAATCAGTTGTTATTCCTTCAGGAACACTTTGGAAATTTGCCTAAACCAATCACATATTTTGAAAATCTAAATCTCAAATTTAAAGATGGATTAACCACATTAGACGTGGGCTATTAATCATTCCAAGTGACTTTGGATGTGGCCTTCGGCAAAAGTTAGACGCAGTTTTTAATAGAAAACCAGATTTAATAACATTGCGGCAATTGTGTATGGAGACAATGACACAAAATCTAACTGATAAATACGCTGAAATAAAAGAATATTTCGAGTACGTAGGTACCTATAACCAGTTGCGATGTAGAAAATATGTACTTCATTCAAAGAGAACAAATCTTACAGAAGAGAACCTTGAGAAAGTATTGCTAGTAAATATTAATACTCCTTACTCGACTTGAACTACAAAATGAACAAATAATCAGGTATTTTGTATTTTATAGATCACCACCCACTTGTTATCCAATTATATAAATAAAATTAAAACCTCTTTAAAAATACATTTCAATAGTGCGCCCATGGGCGATGAGTCATCGGCCTCTCGTGTCCGGTCTATAGCATCGGTTCTCAACCTGTGGTACATGTAACACTGGTGGTATATTAAAGAACACCAGGTGGTACGCAAAATATAACAAAATATAAGGCCTTTTCCATAACTTTAATGTTATTTCTTACTCACCTCGACGCGGCGCCCGAGAAAAAACATCTCCCCGCTCCGAGACCTGATTTTTATGCGAACGTGGATTCACGTGTGAGATTTATTGACCATGCGCGGATGAACGAAGCATTGTAGTCTGCGTTTGTAGTCATAAGTTATAAACGAACGCTTATGTTTGCATGTTACTTTTACGACGCTCGTCTAAATTTAACAGAGTAAATGTAAGTTTAAAAAGCGAATGTATAATGTAAGTTTACATATAAGAAAATTTTAAATTTAGAAAATGGATAAGTGGTTAGGACAGAGTAAGCGGAAACATGATAATGCACAGGTAATAGATTCACAGAAACAAACTACTACCAGTAGTAATAGTTCTGAACAGAAACGAAAAGATACCAGAAGGTACCGTCAAACGGGGTAAAGCGGATCAAAAGTGGAAGTTTTTCGATGGTTTCATGGTGTAGAGTATCTACTAAAATTCTGCAAAAAAATTACTTGATTCTTACATTCTTACTTTATAAGATACATAAAATAATTTTTATCTATGACGTACGTACGCGTCTTAATTATTGGTTGAATTGTGATCCGCTTTACCCCTTAAGATGGGGTAAAAGGGATCAGTCATAGATTTTGCCTAAAAACCGCTTTAACATTAGTATGAGAAAAGTGGATCATTATTTAACTTTAAAAATATTCGAACTCGCTGAATTTTCTGAAAAAAAAAAGAAGAAAGTGGTGGCAAAATTCTACTAAAAACAGCTTTTAAACAGTTTAATACGAAATAAACAGCATTCTTTTGTAAACGTACATAAATATAGAAAAATCTTTAAATAACAATAGTTATACACTAATATACATGACATGTTAACAATAAAGGAAACACAAAAAATTCTAAAAACACAAACCACTTCTGGTAAATTCTGTGGACGCACTACTCTAGACAAAAGTTAGAAATAGCCCTAAAAGTCATTTGGTTTCTTCTGCCAAGATGTCTGAACACTTTTTGAATTATTTGGCACTTTTTAACAACAGTCAAATCTGGAACAAACACAACTTCTTTGGCACCATGTTTCTTCCTCAAGACATTTACTGAAAATTCACCGTCGTTTTCAGACTCGATTTTTGCAATGTACAGCCTGTCTCTCTTATTTGTTTCAAATTTGACGATAATAAAATCTCCGGGGCCACAATTATTCATATCATGATGATCCTCAGATAGCGATGTTGATGGCAAATTGTCAGGATCAACAGTTGCACTCTGAATGTGTTGCTCTGCATGTTCTTCAGACTCTTCATATTCTTCTTCTTCAGGCTTGTTACTGTTTTCGTCGCGATTTTCATCCTCGTCAGTATGGTTGTCGTTATCAAGTTCGGGTTTCTCTGGTTCAATTAACGTTGGTAGGAGATCAGCTGCCGTAATACTTTTTCCAGCTGCAACGTCCCTTCTTTTTCCTCTTCTGGAAGTCACCTTTTCAGAAGATTGCATGCTACTGAGATGTGTCACAATGGCATCAGTCCAACTTGCGTCCATTGCCCTCTCGGCCTCTTCAGGTTCTTGTTGGGGTCTAATGCGAACTACGTCCGGATTAAATGACACAATTCCGCAAGCCTTAAAACCGGCCAGTATGTTGGTCGTTGATTTTACTCCAATTGTTTCTATTGTTTTATTAAGCAGCCTAGGAAACTCTGTTTTAGGCAACACACCTCGGTTTTTTAATTTCCACTCCTCCAAGACATTACGCCACGCTCCCTTGAAGGGCCGGAAATATGCCACATCAAGAGGCTGGAGAAGATGAGTGGAATTTGGGGGTAGTAGAATAAATCGAATATTATTCTTCTCGCACTCTTCAATAACGCTTACTGTTAGATGGCTACAGAGGTTGTCTCCAATAATAACTTTGGGTCCATCTAGATTCCGCAGATATGGCAGGGCTATTGATGAAAACCAGTCTTCAAATGTGGTTGAGTCAAACCAGCCGCTCATTGTGCGGTTATATCTTGAACCAGGAAACCCACCCTCCGTCCACCCTGGGTATAAGTGTTTCGCTTTGTACACCACATAAGGTGGTAGTAAAGTTCCATCTCCTGATATTGAGAACATAACACTAATGCTCGACTTGGATGTGTCAATTATTCTATGAGCATGTTTTATTCCTCGCCTGACTACAACCTTCACAGTACCTGGATCATCGGCGAAATTCGTTTCGTCATAATTTAAGATATTGAACGGTTGCACATCCACTAAGGAACTTTCTAGATTGGCGAAATATGCCTCTACAACTTCGTAAGTCACAGCCGCCCTGACTCTTTTTGTATTTTCAGCAAACTTAATTGTCAAATTTGGGTGTCTTCGCATAAATGACTTAAACCAATCTAATCCAGGCAAGTTATTTTTAAACCTTTTTTCCCGTTTTCCACATTTGTTTAAATATTGTTGCACTAGGTACCTTACATCATAACTCTTCATAGGAAAACCCCACTCGGCACAAGTTAAAAGAGCTTCGACCAATCTGGCTTCCTCCAAAGGTCCAAGGACTGGCGGTCTACCGTAAGCCAAAAGATCGTTGTTTTTCACCCATCGGTTTAGTGTCGTATAAGGAACTGCGTACTGTTCAGAAGCTTGTCTTATGCTCAGAGTTCCTCGGCGAACCGATGATACTGCCCTGTTGAGGTACTCTGGATCATAGTTTCTATTTCCACGTGGTCCAAACTTTTTACGATAGTTTCGAGGCATTCTGTTACGGCTAAACGATTAAAAAGATCACATATTAATATTCTGATCCACCTTACCCCAGCAAGTTACATTTTTTAAAAAACATATTCAAAACTACATCAAAGATTTGCCTTAAATAAAATTTGAGGTTATGACTGTGTTGCGAAAGGTCTGTTACACAGATATATGTATTTCTTATATTCACAGCTTTTTTGGCTTCTAGAGTACAACAGTTTGTTTTCGCAGTTTGCAAAATACGTAAAATTTACTCCAAATTTCAATAATTATTTAGAAAGTACTTACCCGCTCTACGACACTTCAACTACTGATAAAGCAATGTATACGATCTCAGCTATTGACAAGCCACCAGCGCACGCATCGGTAAGGAATGACAGCTGCGTCACGATATTATTGATATGCAGGTGCGCATGTGATCCGCTTTACCCTGTATGATCCGCTTTACCCCGTTTGACGGTATGATTCAAGTTATTTAGCATTTGGCTTCACTTGGAATGAAAATGAAATGGACCCTCAACCTCAGTGTGTTATTTGTTGCGAATTGTTCTCGAATCAAAGTATGAAACCATTTTTACTTAAAGAGACATTTTGAATCCAAGCATCTACATTTGAAAAATAAATCTGTCGACTATTTTAAGGCGAAATTAATTGAACTAAAATCCAGTAAACAGGTAATGAAAAGTTTTGTTAGTGTTAATGACAAGTGCTTGCATTCAAGTTATCTTGTAAGTTTAAGAATTGCCAGAACAGGTAGTGCTCATACTATTGGAGATAATTTAATATTACCAGCTGCTAAAGATATTGTTTTAACATTATTTGATGAAAAGACAGCTAGCAAACTTGATAATATTCCTGTATCAAATGATTCTGTAAGAAGACGTATTGAGGAAATGGCAAATAATATAAAACAGATTCTTATTTGTAAAATAAACCAAAGTCCCTATTTTGCACTACAATTAGATGAAAGTACAGACATAACGAACTTTGCTCAATTGTTAGTGTATATTCGATTCGTGGCGGAAGAAAAAATAAGAGGATATTTTATTTTGCGAACCTCTTCCTGGGAGAACTACTGCGAAAGAAATATTCAGGCTAATTGATAACTTTATGTCAGAAAATAATATTTCTTGGAAAAAATGTATTGGTGTTTGTACCGATGGAGCTCGAGTTTTAACTGGCAAACATTCTGGTGTTTTATCTCAAATAAAAGCAGTTGCCCCTGAAGCTAAATTTACTCATTGCAGTATTCATCGTGAAGCTTTAGTAGCAAAAGAAATCCCAGAAAAATTGAAGACTGTTTTGGATCAATCTGTTAAGGTTGTAAATTTCATTAAGAGTCGAGCTTTAAACACCAGAATGTTTGCAATTTTGTGCCAAGACATGGGAAGTGATTATGAAACCTTATTATTACATTCTGAAGTTAGATGGCTGTCCAGAGGCAAGGTTTTAAATCGTCTTTTTGAACTTCGATTAGAAGGGCAAGCTTTTTTATTGACTTCGAAATTTGAATTGGGAAAGTGTTTTTTAGATGAAATGTGGTTGGCCCGTTTATCATATTTAGCTGATATTTTTGGAAGGTTGAACGATTTAAATTTAGGCTTACAAGGACCGCACGTCAATTTTTTTACAGTTAATTATAAAATAACTGCAACAGTAAAAAAACTCGAACTAATTATCAGTGAAATAGATAAGAATACTTTCAGTCTTTTACCAACCCTTGAAAATTTTCTTGCAGAAAACAATATGAACAATAATGAGGAATTGGTATCAGATATAAAACATCATTGTTCCTTATTGATTAATAAATTTAAATTTTGTTTCCAAGAAGATTTGGAAAATCAAAATTGGATCAGAAACCCTCTTCCTTCAAATATTCCAGAATATTTTTCACGTGAACAAAAAGAGCAAATAATAGATATGTCAAGTGATTCCACTGTAATGGAAAACTTAAACAAAAAAACACTGATTCAATTTTGGCTTCAACAAAGAACAGAATTCATAGCAAACATTGCTATTCAGTTTTTAATGCCCTTCTGTACCATGTATTTATATGAAAAAGGTTTTTCATCTGAAGAATAAATACAGAACAAAATTAAAAATTGAATCAAATTTAAGATTAAAATTAACTGACATAGAACCAGAAATTGAAAAAATTGTATCTGCAAAACAAGCTCAAGGATCGCATTGAATAGTTTATTTTTACTTTTTTTTGGTTTTTTGTATGTAAACTTTTAAATGTATTTCATTTTAAATTTTAAGAATATATTTTTTTTTGAATAAAAAGTAGACATTTTTTTTAAAAGCTGATGGTACTATAGTTTATGTGATTTCCTTATGGTGGTACGCGATAAACAAAAGGTTGAGAAACGCTGGTCTATAGTAATAAGACATAACACTTGGGTCTCGGCTTGTAGTTTGGCGTCTGCCAGCTCAACCTTAGCCTTTTTTTGGTAGTACTGGTTGTCTCGTTCAAGAAGATTTAAGCCCCCCTTCATACAAGTTTTAATTAACTTGAACAAGCAGACACGAGGTTGAGACCCATTATTTACTGCAAAATTTCACAAATAAAAAAATATTAAAATAATTTTCACTCCTTTACTATTTTATCTATCTGTATCACTTAATTTATATACAAAAAAGACAAAAACACCTTTCGGAAAATTAATTAAATATAAAAACACAAAATAACAATTTTTAATATTATTTACTTGCATCAATATTTACAATTTTTATCTATAGAGTTTTATGACAATTTTACATCTAACCGAATATATATAATATTTATATATAATCATAGTTTCGCTAAGAATTTACTATTTTTTTTAACAATTTTATATCATTTTTCATCATCTCGAATATACATTTAACATTTCTCTCTCCGTCTGTATATCAAATTTTAAATTGACTAACGTACACACAGAAATACTGTTTTCGATTATCACTTGCTTGTTATTTGTTTTATTTCACCCCGTCATCACTTTTGTTATTATTAATATTTTTTTAATCGTAAAATATCGACATTAGCAGTCTTCGGATTCATTTTTCTTACTTCTTCCATCAATCGAATGTTAAAAGCACAAGTTCTCTTACATATACAATCATACTCACACATGCGAATCGTATAAAAAAATTATTGCAATGTTATTCAGCATTTTACGGAAAAAATCAGAACGATATTTTATTAATATTCAACGGCACTAGCATCATTCATTTTTTTTTCTTAATTTATTTTACTGGAGTTAATAATAGACGAAATTTTATATACAGGATGTTACCTCGCTTTTTATTGGCGACAGGAAGCCCATATGCCCCCCCCCCCCCATATTCTCTTAGAAATATAGGAATTCAACACAATATATATATACATATATAAAGACGATATCTATTTTATATATATATATTATATACCAACCTAATCTACCTTAACAAAATTTCACTCACATATTTTCTTAGAAAGCAAAATATTAATGTAAAAAAAGTTGATCATTATGTAACAATTAAGTTTAGAGATAGTATTATAAGTACATAAAAATTACCCCCCTACACACACACAAATTTCAACCAATTATTTTATAAATGTTGAAAGTGAGAAAATTACAATTCTTGCAAGAATTAAAATCTCTTGCAACTCTACTCCGACCTAATAGAGAGCAAGAGTAAAACAAAAATCAGAGCAAAGTGATAAAATATCAATTACGTAATCAAAAAAAAAATTTTAAAATATAGAAAATTTTTGTACTTTTTTAAATATAGATAGGGAATATAATGAGATAGTTTGGAAGGTCTTGGCCCCTCCCCAGCCCCTCTATAAAAATTTTCCAACGAAATATTATAAAAAATTCATTTTAAAAAAATTAAAAAAAACACAATACAAAAATATAATTATTTCATAAATAATACTTATAAAAAATATAATAATAATTTTTATTTATTTTTTTATCATGGCAATTTAAATACATTAAATCGATCTGTTCACCAACAAAAGCGGTAACAACTTGCATAAATTTAAAAAATTCAGGGAAAAGAAGAAAAATAATAATCAAATCTATATACAATATATTTTTTCTTCTTCTACCTTTATTTTTATTTTAATATCTTTCAATTTTTATTGTTCGTTTTTTTTTCTTTTTTTTTTTCCTAATTTCATACAAGATTATAAAACGGATTCTATCTGTTTAATTTCCCTTTCTTCGGGACTAGATGCCGTTTTGGTAATTTCCGGTATTTTGCCGTGGCCTATCGTTATGGGGCCGTCCTCGTCTTCCTCTTCGTCTTCGTCGATGGGCGTGAGGACGTCACCGATGACGGGCTGTTGCTCTTGAGGTGTGTATTTCTTGAGGCAAGGTGCTGCGAAGCTCGTGATGGCCGACAGTGCGAAAAGTCCACCGGCCACGAAAAACGGTATCGAGTAGGTTTGTGTCGCATCATATATGGCGCCCGCCAGTGGGGAACCGACTATCGCGGCAGCCCCACGGAATAAGATAAGAAGTCCGAAGGCGCTGGTTAGTTTGTCCAAGCCGAGCAGGTCGACCAATATGATCGAGGTTAGAGATATATATCCAGCTGTAAATAAAAACTTTTCAGTATTTTTCTAACAAAGGCTTTTAAGGTTTGTTTTTCTTGTGTGAAGACAAGACTTACTGGTAATTATCACTTGATTAAATTCTTCATTAATAATATGACCAAAAAATTAACGAACATAACATTAAATTTCGAAAGTTGGCATTACTGAAATTGACGCAAAAGATCACAAAATTAGAACAATTGATACAAAATGGCTGTGATGGCATAGTGTTATGGTGTTTCTAATATGAATATATTTATAAATGTAATAAAGTTGTTAAAAATATCAATATATAGTCGAGTCGTTTTGGCAACGGACACGGCCAAAGTAGGAACTAAAGACGACAATTCAATACCACTAAAAATTTCGATCGGCCGGAACAATTTCAATACTATTAAATTAAACTAATTATTTAATATTTTAGGATATATACCTTCCCATAGTAAAATACTATTACATGAAAGCCAGTTACAAATTAAATATTATAAATAAAGCTATTAAATATTAATTTTTCTACACCTATATTTTATCTAACATGTGGCTATACTGTTTAGGAGGTAAGCATTGTTGACAAATTTGATTTATTTGAATTACAATTATAAAAAACGTCAAAAGATAATTATGACAAATGTCAAAAGGTGTATGAATATTATTATTTATGACAGTCCTGAATTTGCTTTTGTAGGTTATATTACTTGACAGGTAAAATTTTGCAACATCTCAAATTTGACGCCATTTTAATTTAGTGGCACGATACACTTATACCGGTATGCTCACTTTAGCTGTCAATGACGTCATTGAGGAGCAAGTCAGATTGACAGTTCTCATTTTTGACACAGTTTTAAGTTGTTTTATCGTTTTTTTAAAATTATATTCCATTTAATATGCCTAGTTGTGTTATATACGGTTGTCGTGAATGCAATCGAAGAAGTAGAGATAGTCAGATTAAATATTAGAGGTTTACCAAGGAAGGGACGACACGAAATGTGTGGTTAATTGAGTGTAAAAGGCAGGATTTAATAAATTTGAAGAATAGTATTTCCTGAAATCTGATTTTATCATTGTTCATAATAAAAAAAATGAACTTATTGTAGCATGTATCTGTTCCGTTCATTTTAAGCAATCACGTTTTCATTATATCACTCCAACAAGAATTACTGCAATTTTTCAGTAAATCATACAGAGATTTAAATTCTGATGCAGTTCCCAGATTTAAAGAAAAGATAGTTGAAAATCTTTAAAAAGCAAGAAATAGATGCTTTAATAGAACATACACAGATGATCAAAGTAATTAAGATCGAGCAGTAAAATGTGTGAAACATCGACAGACTGATTTTGAAGCTTTTAAAGTGTCCGATGTTTACTGACCACCTATGAAAGTGAATTATTTGATTTAGTACCTTTTCCAAGACTGTCACATTAAGAGCAACACATTTGTACATCTGCGAACATTCATACAGTATTTTGTGGTATTCTATACATCGTAGCAACATACGTAGTGTTTTTGCTTATTAAGAATTTTTAATTTATTGTTAACTATTTCAGGCTGCTTTTCGTTAACGCAATGAGTGAGAATAGTATTTGGATTTTAATCTTATACAGAATTGTATAGCATTTTCTTTAATAGTTTTAAAAGCATTGACTCGAACTGAATTGAAATAAACTTCTTAAACTATCAAAGTCGTTTTTTATATTAGCTACCATAATTAGAATTCGTACCTTCTACAAACATTTATCCTTAACTCCCATGGTATCTTTCTTAAGCAACATATAATACATTATCTGCATTTTATAAACATTTGTATTCTGTTCAAATATAGTATTTTTATCACACAAAAACAATCTTATAAAATCTCTTCAAATTAAAAATTTTGTTATGCATGATAATGATAAAATTTAAGTTTGACAATTTTATTTTAACTTAATATTATTAAGTAAAATTTTGAAATACGTGGCTACTACAATTGTCTAATCTAGAATCAAGATTAATTTATGGCTTGAAGTTAGTTTTATGTATTTCAGTGGGTAATTTATAATTATTGAAAAGGTACTTGTAAAATATGTATATTAAACATAACAACTGCAGCGAAGTTGTATTTGCTTTATTCAAATGTTGGTTTATCTTCTCTTCCATTACCCAAGACCCTTCTATGTAGCTGTACATTACCAATATCGAATACATCAGAACTATGCCATTCACTAAATAGTATTTACATGTGTGCAAAAGAAAATATTATATGCTTCAAAATATATGTTAAATAAATATCTATATTTACATTTTGGAAATGATTTTATTCACTAAATGAAACATTTACCTATACTTCAATTACAATTTTCAGCTTATATTTACACAGATCATTAATGCATAGCCTCTCGATAACATAGTCTAACAATGAACTCACAAAATAAACTGTTTTGCATTGTGTATTGAAAACGTAATTCAAACACACAAAAAAAGTTAAAACATCTTAGTAGTTATGATTGCATTCAAAAATATCACTTTGCCTGAGTACTTCAATAATTGCTTATATTATTAATTTGTGGAAATACCATTTTTGAAATTTATTAAATCCTGCCTTTTACACGCAATTTACCATACATTTCGTACCGTTTCTTCCTTGGGAAACCTGTAATATTTAATGTGGCTATCTCTACTTTTTCGACTGTAATTACGGCATCCGTATACAGCACAACCTAGCATATTAAATAGAGTATTACTTAAAAAAACGATAAAACAACTTCAAACTGCGTCAAAATGTAGCCATGATGTAGCCCATATGAGAACTGTCAATCTGACTTGCTCCTCAATGACGTCATTGCAACTAAAGTGAGCATACCGGTATAAGTGTATCGTGTTTAGTGGTACATGTCGGTTGCGAGAGCGACTCAACTATATTGGAGACGCGTTAAGTTCAGTTGCACGTCATCGATGACGTTTACATGTTGTCATAACTGTATTAGAGAAACTAAAAAAGTTACTTTGTTAAATTATACTTGGGGGCATTTATTTCATTAGCTTAAATAGAAGATTTATAAATTGATCGTTATATGCGCATTCATGACAAATAAACACATAATTTCCGTTTCAATATTAAATTTCTTTATTACATATTTTTAATAGACTAATAGTTCAATTCGGTGTTGACAGATAAATCATATCTGTCAAAAAGACGTGCGTTGTGTATATTCTTCCTGTCAAATTTTTCATGTTTCTTTTTGCTTTGGTATAAATTGTTTAAAAACAGTGCTTCTTAGAAGTGTATTTATTATTTATTTGCGTCCATTGAATATAATGCCGAAAGGTTTCTGTAATCAGTCGAGGCTTTTTACAAACTCTTCTATAATCATGTATTAAATTTAATGTGAATAGCGTAAGTATTGCTTATTTTAAATTATATTATGGATACGTAATGAAACATTTAAGGTTTTTCGACAATCTAAATCAATATTATAAATAAGTTGAGAAAGACTGAAGTCTTAGAGCATTTCAATTACTAAATATATTAAGTTATAGTTATTGTATTGTGAATATTTTTTTTCTTTGGTTATATTAATATCAAATGTCACTGACAGAAATAAAAATAGATCCGGCAACATATACAAGGCGAGTCGTCATAGATCTAGTATGACGTGCAACTGAATGCTACGCGTTTCCACCATATATACCTTTCGATGGTATGTGATTATTTGTTTACAGTTAAATATTAATTAGATATTAATGAGACATTATATGTTATGTGTTTACTCCCGAGCAAACTTTAAATCACTTTTTTGTTATTATACACTCTGTATATAATATTTACGTTAATCTTCGAACCGGACCCTTTTCTTGATTGCATGTACCACATCTGCTATTTGTTAGACATTGTAAATTATTCCCGAGATACACTCAACTTTTTCTTTATTGTATCTTATTTTATTACTTAATGGTACTCCACCGAAACTAAGGGCCCACTTGACCCCTAATAAATATTGTAGGCGGCATTTAGAAATATTTAAAGAAAGTTTAACTGTAATTTTATGTTATGAATCTCAGTGTACGCTTCGCTTTGTGGCCATAAATCAATATTCTTTTTCTATAGTGTATATGAAATTGGCTAGCAAGAAATTGTATACTTTTGTTTAACTGCTTAGAAACCTCCGTTAAAATATCATGCGGACTCTTCTTGTAAGAAAAATAAATTTGAAGTCAGTTCCTTAAAATACATCTAAGCTTCAAGAAGGGGTCCGCATTTTCTGTAATAACAAATTAACGGTACAGACGCTAATGCGCCATTTATTTCTAATATTATTAGGGTGATACTTGTTTATTTTAATAATTAAAAACTTTTGCATTTACCATTTTGACTGAGTTATTTACACAAATATACGAAGTTTAGTGAGTTTGTGTCTTTTTAATCCAACTAACTGTCGCCGATCAACTAACAAATACAGCCTTTACGGCCTTACAACCCGTGGGTGGCGAACTCATTGAACATTACGCCTTTGACATAATAAATTATCATCGTCAAATAGTGCTAGTGTTCGCAATAACATTATGTAAATAGATATTTTGAATCATTGAATGAGACGTTATTAACCAAGACAATTAGACAAAATTTAGAAAGGTTATATTATAATTAAAAGGGACTTTAACAAATATGCATGAGAAATATCAATATATAGTAATAGTAACTATTGAAATTTTAAAAGAAGAAAGACAATAATTTCATTTTACGAAAATTCATTTTTCTTTATGTTTTCATGTCTTTTCTTAACGGACAATTTTTGTTATGAAATTATTATAATAATTCTTAAATACCATAATAATATGTACAATGTAAAATAAAAAAAAAAACATTCCTCAATAATTAAAAAAATCCAAATTGAGATAAATTATAAAAATTGTAATAAATGTTAAAGTTGGATGTTACGTTTATTAATTTGAATAAATGTCATAAATATGTTTACTAATGAAGCATTAATTTATATGTTAAAGCTTATGCAACTAACAAAAGAAGAGTTTAATTTCACGAAAATTCATTTATTCGTTATGTTTTCATGGCTTTTCTCAACGAACAATATTTGTTATGAAATTATTATAATAATTCTTAAATACCATAACAATATGTTCAATGTAAAATAAAAAAAAAGCATTCTTCAATAATTAAAAAAAAATCCAAATTAAGATAAATTATAAAAATTGTAATAAACATTAAAGTTGAATGTTACGTTCATTAATTTGAATAAATGTCATAAATCTTTTTACTAATGAAGCATTAATTTATATTTTAAAGCTTAAAAGAATTTAATTTTACGAAAATTCATTTATTCTTTACGTTTTCGTGTCTTTTCTTAACGGACAATTACTTGTTATAAAATTATTATAATAATTGTTAAATACCATAACAATATGTACAATGTAAAATAAAAAAAAGCATTCCTCAATGATCAAAAAAATCCAAGTTAAGGTAAATTATAAAAATTGTAATAAACATTAAAGTTGGATTATTTGAATAAATTTCATACATCTTTTTACTAATGAAACATTAATTTATATGTTAAGGCTTATGCAACTAACAAAAGAGAGTTTAATTTTACGAACATTCTTTTATTCTTAATGTTTTTATTTCTTTTCTTAATGGACAATATATATTATGAAAGTCAATTAAATTTAACGTATACTTACAGATGGCTACTCCAAAAAATATGGCCATAGTGACGTAAGCCGAATAAGTGTGACAAAACGGTGTCAGTGATACAGAAATTGTTGAAACTACTAGGCAAATGTTATTGACGAATAAGGCGTTGACGGATGGGAAGTCCGCAAAATATCCACAGGCGATACGTCCCACAGTGTTCGTAATACCAATAATGGACAGCAAAAAGGAAGCGCTATTGCTATCAATTCCCTAAATCGAAAAGAAAAAAAAACATTTATCTTCACATAATTATAATTTCTGTTGTAGTAAAATGATAATACTTACATCTAATTTGGCTGCATCTACGAGATAAACAAATGGCACATACAATCCAGCCATTCCAAACAAATTCGAAATGCCGATGAGCATGAATACTGGATTCTTCAATAGACTGACGTCCATCATTTGAGCGAGCGCAGCTTTTACACCTTTCGGCACCACCAAACAAGGACACAAGTCGTATTCTGAAAGTTATAAATCAAAAAAAAAACAGAATTAGAATTAAATACTTCCATTCACACGAAAACAATGACATACTGTAACACGATAACGCATAATTCGACGACACTTTCAGGTCGACGTTCGGCGTAGGAAGAAAGAGATTTTCATAATAATAGACGTGGTTTATAAAGTGAATATTGAAAGCAACTGGCGTCAAGTTAGAATTTAATGAACTGAAATGTATAAATAAAAGTTCATTGTTAATAGACAATTGCATTGTACAAGGAACGTACATACTTGTATTCTACGGATTGAAAACTACTATTTCATGAGCAATTAACAGTCTTGTGCACAACCTGCTGTTTTTGTCGTTTTTTTTCCAAAGGATAACTCACGAAAATTTGCAATTTTGTTCAAGTCACTAATTGCCGCAGAAAAGTGTATAAGACGTCTTGAAGGGTTCTGAAACCGAATTTGGTATTAAAATACGAATATTTTTTATGCACTCGCTTCTAGCACCCATAAAAGTTGAAATAAGTGACCACTAGTCTCAAAAAAATTTAATATCTCGAAATTGACAATTGTATTGTATAGGGAACGTACCGAATATTTATTTAAAATCCTGAAAACATTTTAAATGTGGTATTTCCCATAAAACAAAAATAAATTAGTAATTGTATGGAAAACATTATTTCTAGGATAAAGAAGACACTAGATAGTGTAAACATTGCGTAAGGGAAATCCCGTATAACGCGAATAACATATTAATTACGCTAAGCCACCGTATACCGTTAACAAACTGTGCCTTCGTTTATGGAAACAAATATCATTTTATAAAATTCACACGTATTTCGCTGTTGCGCTGTTGCACCGGTATAAATAAACACTTGCACTCAAATCAACAACATATGCAATTTTCTTCGCTACGCTAGCTAGCATCATGACTCTTACTTCAACGTTAACACGGCTTAAAGTGTAAATCCCCGATATATTTGTTTGTGAATGTATTCGGTACTTCACCGATCGTTTATGTTGGGACTAGATATTATTTTTTCTGAATGTTTTCAATTTATTTTTATAGCTGAACTGAACTAATGTTTTATTATATGATAACGCGTTGTTTTATAACTCGCGCGTATTTAACATTGTAACAATTGTATTCGCGTTAATATTATTTTTCTCACTCCCCTTACTTTTTTAATTACTTAGTGTGTTAGCTTTTCTTTAATAAAGATTTTTTTGCACTGGTCTCAACAACCCAACAACAGTAAATTTTGTACGTCGGAAGAGAATATTGGTGTATTATTTTTCAGCTATCAATATACTGTATTAGTGTAAAGTAAATACATAAAAGTAAAGTTTGCCTTTTTACAAAACAAGGTCGTGATTTCTTGGTACATTAGCAAACAGAAGAAATTTTTTATCGCTTACTTTAATGTCTCTGTGAATTGAAAGCAATGCTAGTCCATAAAGTCTACTTTCCGATGTGGTATTTCTTAAGTAAGTCTTCATAAACTTGAGAAGCTTCTTTCTACGGTTGCAACAGAAACAGGCAGAATTGCTAGCAGTTTGATGAGAATATAAATGTTAGGGAAGAAGACTTGTCACATCTTTCTAGAGAAATAATGGATGTTTTGGGAAGATTATCAGATTTTTCCTGATTTTTCCACTTTTTTTCCATAACATAAAGTCCCTTTGCACGACCTCTTTATGTGACAAATCTTCTTCGTATACTTCGTATAATATGTTTCACCAGTGCCTAGCGAGACCTCAATCAATTATATTCTTCGTATACATTGAAAGCAGCTTCCAAAGAAGAGAAATCTGTTTTGGTATAAAATTCTGGAAAAATGTGTTGTAAGGATGCAACTCTTTCCTTGTGAAAGTCAAAACTTTCCTTCCGTGAACTACAAAAGATAAGGTACATACATAAACAGCTCCTCGATGGTATTCTTCGTCTGTGCTGTAAGGGATTTGTTAACATTTGCCATGGCTTGAGAAAGATTTATGTTTTTTTTAAGCTTCTCATATAGTTCTATGTAGTTGACATAATTCGGCTTAGAGCATGTGTCTTATGTGCTGAGTCACTTGATTCTTCCTCTATTTTCAAAAGAGAAAAGGATCGATTCTAAAATATCTTTAAATAAAAACACCCAGTCGTGCCCTCCACACAGTGAAATAAGTTTCTTTTTTTCTGTTCAGCTGTTCAGGATAACAGTCAGATATCGTTGATTTCAGTATTTCAGTTCTTTTCTTTTGGCTGACATATGGAAGAATCCGCAATTTCCAATTTCTGTGATAACGCCTTTTGATTGATATGACAATCATAAATTCCCGAAAAACCACCCACCTCTGGCAAAATTTCGTACTGAAATTGCATTTTGTTTGTGCAACTATGAAAGAGCTTCCACATGTAAAAGAGGAAAACCAAGTAATATCGAGAAGGAAATCCAAGCAAAGAAGAAACACTCTTCCCCCAAAAGATGTTCGTAAAATTCGTCACTGGTCAGTATATGACGATATCAGATAACAGTGGCAGGATGCATTTTCGTTCTTAAAATGTTCAAAATGTGGTTTATCATTTTTGCACATTCCGTACCAACTAAAACGATAGTAACTACTAAATAAACCATTACAGCACAATGTAGAAAATCTAATAAGTATGTCTTTTTTTCTAAATAATTACATCAGTATTTATTGAGGTTTTTTAAAATTATTTTTCATATTCGTGAATCAAAAGTACATGGGCAAACAATGTTTTCATTGCATATAAAAAATTGCGCAGTGTGGTGTTAAGAATGTTCTTACACTTACTATTTTGAAATATAACTCCTTTAAGTGCATATAATGTAATCATTTAGACAAATTACTTGTCAATGATAGACCATAACGTAGATCATGAATTTATATTATTATATTTTATATATTAAACGTTTGCTCTGACTTGTTGATTATAATTTTTAATTTCAATTTCATTTTATATTGGATTAATTAATTAATATGAGATAAAGATTTAATGTTATTTTTCCTTATTATATGTTAATTGACAGCAACATTGAGAGCTATTTACAAGGACATTACAATAAGCGCATAATTAATTAATTGAATACTCATTTGTGAATCAGAAAAACATTAATCAATGAATATTTCTTGTATTCTTGTAATCGAATTCCTTGGAACATTTTCAATTATAGGTAACGAAGAGTGTTTCTGTTTTTTATCAGTAAACATTTGATTCTTTCAACTAAAATGTTCGTATGTAATTATTTATCAATATAAAGTAAGCAGTGTCTATTCACTTATTTATAACACCAGCTTCAGCTAGAACAAAAACAAATATCATGGCCTTTCCGAATACTAAAAATAATTAATATGAGATAAAGATTTAATGTTATTTTTCCTTATTATATGTTAATTGACAGCAACATTGAGAGCTATTGACAAGGACATTACAATAAGCGCATAAATAATTAATTGAATACTCATTTGTGAATCAGAAAAACATTAATCAATGAATATTTCTTGTATTATTGTAATCGAATTGCTTGGAACATTTTCAATCATAGGTAACGGAGAGTGTTTCTGTTTTTTATCAGTAAACATTTGATTCTTTCAACTAAAATGTTCGTATGTAATTATTTATCAATATAAAGTAAGCAGTGTCTATTCACTTATTTATAACACCAGCTTCAGCTAGAACAAAAACAAATATCATGGCCTTTCCGAATACTAAAAACTTGGACCATATGGTACGTTCTAAATTTAATATAGTAAAAACTTGGATTTCACCCAAAAATAATCAGAATTAGTAATAATAATACTTACGTTCAGATTTTCCCGTATCGGTCATTTCTGTTCTGCTGGGTCGGGGTATGCTAACGATACTCTGCCTATAATTGCTGAGCGATTTTTGAGATTGATATTCCGGCAGGTTGACTACAGACCCCGAATAGAAGATGTCTTTTCTGGAGAGTGGACGAACAATTTGTCTCTCCGGTTTCGATAAAGACAGCTTGGACGAAGTGTAATTTCCACTTTCGCAGTCCAGCTGTAAAACAACAAAAATCAAAGGGAAGCCTTCGCCGAAATTCATTCAAAATATGAAGTGTAAAGAATAAACAAGTATGTATTGGAATTGTAAAATTTGTAAAACAAAAGCTTGGCATCATTTCCGTAAAGTTTTATTTATCACTTGTGAAATAATGAACATTACATATGAAAACGTATTAGTTTCGGCGTATTGAACAGTACAAAATAATATTTACTCTACAAAATTAAGAAAATTTTATTGTAGGTATTTGATCGAAAGAAAAAACTTCAGTTTATAAGTTTGTATAAAATCCATGATTCGTCGAGTTATTTCAATGTAATATAAATATTATTTTCTTAATTTAGAACGTTTTTGATTGCTTAAGACGATAAATTTTTAATCGAGAAACGGCAGAATTTATATTTCTTATATGAGTTTTAATTCAACATATGCGCAGCAATTACTTTATCTCTTTAACAGACTTACATTCTCATTTATGGTACTCCCATATTTCATTTCGACGTTTGTTGGCAATTTCATTGTTATTGCCAATTTTTTCTATTATTTTTTCATTTAAATCTGAATTTTATCTTCTTCAAAAAATAAACCTGAGAGTAAGAGTGTTAATTTAAGTCCAAATTTTCAGAATTTCTTTATACAAAAATTATTGAAAATCCTATTCTATTTTCTTAATAAATCTCTATAGAATGCATACTTCGCGAAATATTCCAAAAAAAAGTGCTACTCGCTATGAGTAAAAGAGTTACTACCGGTACGAATTTTGAAATTTCCTTTAATCAAAATATATTTCAAATCCAGCTCTAAATACTTTCGTACTCTTGATAAATATATATAGAATGCATAATTTACGACATATTTGCAAAAAATCGATATTCGATAAGAGTAAAAGTGTTACTTCCGGTCCGAATTTTGATTTTTTTCTTATACAAAAGATATTGAAAATTATGTTTTAAATACTTTTATACTAGTAACGTACTTATCTAAAAAGCATGACTTGCAAAAAAAAACTTATTTTCGATAAGAGTAAAAGACCTACTTCCGGTAGGAATTTCGAAAAACTTTTTAAATAAAATTATTCTCAATTTTAATTTTAAGTACATATGAATTCTTTATAAATTTGTTTAAACTTAGTAGTTGACGAAATATTGGCAAAATTCGATTTTTTCACTGAAGTAAACTGCTACTTCCGGTCTACCGATTTTACTGAAAAACTAATCAGATTTCAAGAGGGAGATTATACACGTAAATACAAAATTTTGAATTGATATCTCCAGCGGTTTGACCGCTATCGTGGTCACAGACAGACAGACAGACAGACAGACATTTTTTAAAAACCACTTTTTCGGTATCAGGGGACTTCAAAACGTGGACATCTGCAAAAATCTCGAGGTCGAAAATTTTCATCATCACAATACTTCCTTATACTACGTATAAGAAAGTAAAAAATGAGGTGTGGCCACCACACGACTTTCTTATACGTATGAGCGTTTCAAACTATACAATTTTAAAAAATTTTTTATACAAAACTTATTCAAAATCCTATTCTAGGCACTTTCATTCGCTTAATAAATTGCTATAGAATGCATACTTTGCAAGATATTATCAAAAAAGTGCTCCTCGCTAAGAGTAAAAGTGCTACTTTCGGTCCGAATTTTGAAATTTGATATATACAAAAAATATTGCAAATCCAGTTCTAAATGCTTTTGTACTCTTGATAAATATATATAGAATGCATAACTTACGACATATTTGCAAAAAATCGCTATTCGATAAGAGTAAAAGTGGTACTTCCGGTCTGAATTTTGAAATTTTTTTTATACAAAAGATATTGAAAATTATGTTTTAAATACTTTTATACTCGTAACGTGCTTGTCTAAAAAGCATGACTTGCGAAATATTCGCAAAAAACTGATTTTCGATAAGAGTAAAAGACCTACTTCCGGTAGGAATTTCGAAAAACTTTCTAAATAAAATTATTTTCAATTTCAATTTTAAGTATATATGAATTCTTTATAAATTTGTTTAAACTTAGTAGTTGACGAAATATTCGCAAAATTCGATTTTTTCGCTGAAGTAAACTGCTACTTCCGGTCTACCGATTTTACTGAAAAACTAATCAGATCTCAAGAGGGAGATTATACACGTAAATACAAAATTTGGAATTGATATCTACAGCGGTATGGCCGCTATCGTGGTCACAGACAGACAGACAGACACACAGACACACACACACACAGACATTTTTTTAAAAACCACTTTTTTGGTATCAGGGGACCTCAAAACGTGGACATCTGCGAAAATCTCGAGTTCGAAAATTTTCATCATCACAATACTTCCTTATACTACGTATAAGAAAGTAAAATAGTTGATTAATGCGCATAAGTTCATTTTATAATGCACGCATTCCTACCCGTTTTTTATGTGCTTCAATATTATGATATTAAAAATTTACCGTTCCATTTAAAATTTTAATGAAAAAACAAGTAATATACATAAATTGAGAACAGCCCCCTGTTATTTTTTTTTGGACAACCACGAAATTTCGTACCAATACCCCTCAATTTTTCGTAAAATTCTCTATCTAATGAGCCTAGAAACATTAATATCCATTGAGGCAAAGCGAAATTATACATACTTTTGTACGCAGACATACCCCCTCCACCCCCCCTTCGTATGGTATATACTTCGTTCTAGGAAAATTCCCTGACAACAAAAGCAGCGTCGATTATGTTTCGACAAAAAATTCCCCGACCGGTAAAATTTCTCGGTAAACGATTCAACGAATGGGAAAATCCTAGGCAGATACTGAATACCAACCACAACTTTCCCTCGCACCTTCTTATCATCACGACTCCGACCGAGCGGCGGAATTTATTTATTATAAAAGAACGCGCCGGTCCCTCGAAATCGTTATTTCGAACTAGTCCGTTCGACGGTTCACATCGCGTCATGGCTGCTGAATTCGTTCTCAGTGAAAAGAGAAAGAAAAAGTTACTGCTCGACGGTTATTTATATCAAAAAGACAAAGGGGCCGATAAGATTTTTTGGAAGTGCGACTATTACTACAAAATAAAGTGTAACGCACGAGTTACGACACTGGGAGAAACCGTCATTAAAAAAAGTGGCGAGCATAATCATACTGCAGATGCCAGAGAAGTAGCGAGAACAAAATTTTATAATAAAGTACGTGAAAACGCGATTATTACCCAAGGTGCTCCAATTAATGAAGTCTCTGCTGCATCACTTGGACTTACCCAGCTGAAAGCTTCCAGCGTGAATAGAACTATTAAAAATATTCGGATGAAGCAAGAAACTTTGCCGAATCATCGAAGAGATATCTTCTTACCACAAGAATATACATTAACACAAAATGGAGAATCCTTTTTGCTGTACGACTCTGGTCCAGATGACGAAAGAATATTGATTTTCAGCACGAGGCGAAACATTTCACTTCTAGCTCAGAGCGTACAATGGTACGTTGATGCCACATTTAAAACAGTACCGCACTTGTTCTCTCAACTCTTCACGTTACACGTCTTGAGGAAAAACATTTCAATTCCATTAGTGTACGCCCTTCTACCAAATAAAACAAGAAATACCTACATTCGTTTGCTGCAGGCGTTAAAAGAATTTATACCTGGTGTGTCACCAAGAACCATACTCACCGATTACGATACTGGGGTGATAAATGCTTTCGCCGATGAATTTCCAGCGTCGAAGCTTCGTGGATGTTTCTTCCATTTTACTCAGTGCATCTTCAGTAAAATTCAATCGGAAGGGCTGAGGAGCCGGTACGAACACGATACGGAATTTGCATGGAAGCTGAAGTTACTGCTCGCATTAGCGTTTGTGCCTGTAGCTAAAGTAGTCGATGCCTTCGAATATCTCTGCGAGGAGAATATACTACCAGTGGATGCACAACCTGTCGTGGATTATTTCGAAGATACTTGGATTGGGCGCCCGCAGATGCGGAAACATCGGCGTGCGCCACGATTTCTTCATGATATGTGGAATTGTTATGAAACAGTGACGGAAGGACTATTAAAAACTAACAACTCTATAGAAGGATGGCATAGAACTTTCGAAACGCAAATCTCAGCAGATCATTCTGATATATGGAAGTTCCTGAGAGTCATCCAACGAGAACAAAGTCAACACGAAGCTCAGATAGAGCAATATATCGAAGGAATTGAAGGGCCGCCTGGTCGTAAGAAATATCGTGATGGTGCTGAACAAATAGCGGCCCTTCTAACGAATTATGACGAGGGTATGATTTTTGATTACTTGCGTGCTATATCCCACAATCTTACTTATTAAAGGAAGTAATAATATAATTGAAAAAAAAAATTAAAAAATAAATTAAAAAAAACAACTCTAAACACGCCAGCAATATACGCTGCTCGTCCTAAGCCGGGATTAAGTGTGAAGGGACGTTGTTATTTCCTATCTGTAGGAAAATTTAACATTTTTGCGTAATTTCTAGTGATGTTTGCCATTTTTTGACAATAATGTAAATTAGTTTCCTACTAAAAAAAAAAAACGAAATTTAGAACCTAAAACTATAGTGCTTTTAGTATAGTTGAATCGCTTTAAGAACCGACATGCGTCAATAAATTAAAATGGCATCAAAATTGAGATGCTACAATAATTTACCTGTCAAGTAATATAACCTGTAAAAGCTATGTCGGAACTGTCAATAATAATGCAATGCAAACTACGTGATTTAATATGGCGTCTGTGGGCAAACAATAAACGAACGTTAGTTTTGTATGCTATCATTGTGTGTGGTAAGTTTATAAACATTAAATGCAGAGTGATAACTTGAAGAAATTCTTATCTGAAAATGCAGAAGTTGGAGTAACGTCTTATTGAAATCATCAGGGAAAATTATTCTTTATAGAATGCATTTTTTGGCAGATATCAGATAAACATTAAATTACTTGACAATGCGGGTATTTTAAGGTTCACAATCCAAACAAACCGAATACTTCTCTTTATCGCGTGTAAAGTATATGGAATTAAAGTAGAGACTATTTCAAAGTAATTTTTATAAATGATATTTGAAAAGGTATTCTAACGATTCATTATAGTTTAACACATAAAATACTTAGATTTACAGAATATATTTTTGTGTTTACAATAAACAGTGACTGTTTTTTATGAACGATTTTGTTGAATATTAAAACACTATTAACAGAATGAATTTTAGCGCATTTAGCAGCCATATTATTATGTAAATAAAATAAAGTAGTTTTAGTTACTTCATTATTCTGTTGTAAATCTTTATGAAATCGCAAGTTTAAACTATATCAATAATACAAAGCAATACACTTAAAGGCAAGAAACAATATTTAAATTGTATCCAGCATAGTAAGTTACTTTAATAAGGTTTGGCATGAACAAGTTCAATCATTTTTTTTTAAAGAATATAAATGTGGAAAGATTAAATTACTTACTAGATAGGTATAAATAAAATCTTTCGGGAAAAAAACAGCCACAGTTTATTGTAAACACAATGTTGTATTGTCTATAAATCTGAAAATACAAGTATTTTATGTGTTAAACTATAGTAAATCATTAGAACACATTTCTCACATCATACCTATTACTAAAAAAAAAATTTATGTAGGCACTCTTTATTAAAATACTCTTTTACTTTCGTACCATATAATTTACATGGGAAGAAATGACTATGCCGTTTGTTTGAATTATGAACCTTGATCACTCTCAATAATGACGTCAGAGAATTGTCGGGCATTTGAATTACATGAAGGACCAAATGACAGTGTTCGAGTCTCTCTGCTTATAATTATTTTTTGCTTTATGTGTTTTCCATTAGATGAAACATTAATAAGCTAATATAAACCAGTGGCTGTGTGGAACATTATTGGGAAAAGCGAATCAATATTCTCGGCTCACTGTACATGCCATAGCTGGTCACAGGCGAAGTTTGTGGTCATATTGGTGCATTATTATATCCAGTATACGAAGAAAAAACAACCCACTCCATGCACTGATTTGGGGTTAAATATTTAAAAAGCTTTTCTTTAAATTTACAAAGTATTGTGTAATAAGATTTATTTTTTAAACAGTTTGACTTCTATTATTATACAAGCAATAATTATATAAATAGTAATTAGAAAATAAGTTCAATCATAATGAAATACTATGTTTATAGCTACGAGGAAAGAATAGAACAGGAGAGATATTAAACTGGTGGGGGAATAGGTATTATTTAGACGGAAGTTACCACTTTAAGGCAGGTCGTTATGGCAATATTGACCAATCATAGTTTATAAAATGAGTATTGTGAATAACTTATCATATATCTGACACTACATCTGACATGTAACATACATATAATATGCATTGAGGCGGCCATATTGAGTTACCACATTTGGACAAATATTATTATTAAGGAGACTCTCTCCTGTTCTATTCTTTACTCGTAGATTTATAGATTATAAAAATATATTATTCATATTTAATATACCAGTTTACTACTTAAGCAAATGTAAATAGATTTCAAATGTATTGACAAATACATTTAATTTATTATTAAAGTTGTGTGTTTTGTATGTAACAAAATGCCTATTTACATTCTAAAATATCGGCCACGTTGTACAGGTATTAAATTAGGATTATAAATGTCATAGGTAATTATAAGTACAAATATACAACTAGAGCAGCGGTTTTTAATCTTTTGGAAATCAACCACCCCTTCTTTGAATATCTACAAATCAGGGACCTCTATACGACTTATATTATGAAGAAATTTAATATAATTTATAACTCATAAATTAGGTACATTATGTATCTAGGAATACAAGAAATTGACAATATTTTTACTAAAATAAAATATTTATTCAAATTTTACATTCAGTAGTTAAAAAGAAAACATTTAACACTTATTAACACGTTCGCTACCCCCATAAGAAAAAAAAAAACTTTCAAATTAGACTACCCGGTTTTTTTTTTATAATGTGTAGGAAATACTCAGTTTAGACAGGTTTGGTACAAATTTTTCGAAAAAAATTATTGTTTATACTGTATTTACTTCCGGCTCATAAATGAGATGGTGGTCTATGGTAATAATTTATCAAACTAGACTGCTTGGCTCTTATTTGAAATTACACGCAAATTGTCAAAGAGTACTAAATAAATAAGGTAGAATACCAATTTTAAGTTTTTATTGCAAAAGTAACAAAGTTATAAATTTCAAATTGTAAAAAAAGATCTATTCTGTAAAAAAAATATTAATTTTTTGGTATGTATAAAATAGAAAACAAAAAAAAATCAATTGACAATAATAAATTACATATGATATTGAGCGAAACATTTGTCAAGACAGAGGCCAATTTCTTTTTTCTGCTCATCACGACATAAATTGCAAACAAACCACGTTTGTACACGTTTTTTATCCGGCCTCTGGCACATGCGGCACCGAATCCTCTTGGCTAATTTTTTAGGAAAGTGTTTTTCAGTGGAGTTGCGAGAAGTGCTTGGCCTGACTCCTTCAATAAGATACGTTACTATTTCATCTCTGAAATCTAAATAACTGATCTTCTTGTTTGAGCTCTTCTCATAAATATATTTGCTGTTCCAAATACAAATGTCCAGAAGATGAAAAAATAATTTCAAATACCATCTTATGGTTTTGCGTGGTGTTGTGTAGTAGGACAACATTGGGTCGGCTCAGTCTATCCCTGACATATACTTGTTGTAGTCAGCTATGATGTTTGGTTTTAATACATCTGTACCTATTCTATTCGTCGTTTCCACCATAGAAAATTTATGACAGTGGAAATCATCAGAAAGTCTCTCTTGTCGCGCCATTTTCCCACTACAACTCTACGTTTTCGTCTCCATATTGTTCCTCCTCTAGGTAACTTTTTTGTTACAACATCTTTTGGATTACCTTTTCTGTTTTTTCTAAGAGTGCCCACAATATGTGTGTATTTTTCTAGCATAGATTCGGCAAGAGGAACACTCGTGTAAAAATTATCAAGAAAAATAGTATGTCCCTTGTTTAGATATGGTTCCATAAGCTTTTCGACGACACCATAACTATGTCCCATTTTTTCATTTTGGATGGTTCCTTTACCAGAATGAATTAGAATATTCAAAACACACCCTCGGGGGTACATAATTCGTACAATTTTATGCCATATTTGGCAGCCTTGTTTGGAATGTACTGACGAAAACATAATCGCCCTCGCCACAGCAATAAGGCTTCATCAATTGAAATATTTCGATCCGGATAATATACTTTTTGTATATTCTGCAGTACATGTTGAATAACATAATTGATTTTATGTAGACGATTAGTTGTATCATCACTTTGGTCATAAAAGCATATAAGTTACGTAGTATAAGTTCGAATCTATTACGACCCATAACTTGATTGAAAAATGGATGACAATATACAGGATTTCGCGACCAATAATGTTTCAGACTGGGCATTTTTATGTTTCCCATTGTAATGCATAGAGCAAGAAATTCTTTTATTTCTTTACTGGTTGTATTTTTCCACTTTCGCATATTTGATTTTTTTGACAGTCCATTTGATATAAGAGTGTGAGCTCTAGTATTTGTCCAATGAACAATTTTATCAATCAGTGTATCATCAAACAAAAGAGAAAATATTTCTAGAGAACTCATACCTGGCGTCACATTTACTTTCAGGCCGGGTACCTCATTGAAATCAAATATATCAGGATCTTCTTCCAAATCCACCCATTCATCTTCATTGTCATCTGTACCATCTGCATGACTACCTTGACTTGCACTATCACTTAACTCATTATGATCACTACTTGCTCTTTCTTATTCATTTTCTGTGTCTGACTTAGAATAAATTGTTGCCTCACTTCCGGAGTCCACGTAAGGTTCTTCCTCAGATTTCTCGTGCAAAATAATTGAATCATCAGACTCAAGACCTTCTTCCATTACTTTTCTACCTTCTTCTCCAAGTTCTGCGACTGTTAAACGTCTTTTCGCAGGATTCATCTTGTAAAACTGCCCTCAATTAGCAACGACGTTACCCTCGTGATTGCAGACTACGAGCTACATAACCTCACAAAATACACCGAGACTGCGAGACCACGCGACCCTCATGTGAGTCAGACATTCATAGAGACTACCTTGCAAAATCAGCCTCCTACAGACAGACCAGAAGAAATAAATTCGTATTTAGTAAATATAGGTCACTGTGTAACCTAGCTGGCTTACTTTTATTATACACAGTGCCATTTGCTTATATAACACCAAGGGCAACCTCGCCGGTTACAGAATTGGTCTTCTGAATGTCGTCCAGACACCAAAAATACGCACTCCTGGCTGCCTATATGTTCAGGCTTCAATGTTATGATCTGGTAAAAGTACGGCCGTTGACCTTAATGTCAACTTGTTCGGGCGGTTTAAAATAAATCAAAGTTATGGTGGTTTTAGAGTGGTGCCTTGGGACAAAAGACCTATTGCTCACAGCTGACTCAGCGGAGAAAAATAACGTGAGTACTTCTTATTGTTTTAATATGATTCGTTACTTTTGAATATACTACTTTCTCTATCTCACTAGCAAACGGTAAAGGTAAGCAAAAAAAACACACGGTTAGAAATTCATTTGAAAAGTACATAATAATTAACTTTTATTTCTGTTAAAACATTATAAAATCATATCAAACGAATAAACAATTCAGCAATTAAATTATGGTCACAATTGATACACTTTATGGTTTAATATTAATTATATATTTACAAAATCTATGTACATAAATAGAATACAAATTAAATACGCGTCAATGACCTCTATATGTCGCGTATAAAATCAAGCAAGAACGTTTGTACGTTCCTAGTCCCTGAATTAACAATTACAATCCCAGAATATTCCGTTAAAGAAAAAAACATAAATAAAATGGTGTTTGAAATAAAATACGGATGATCAGGTTTGCTTAAATTATATTACAACTAAGTTTTTGTACGTTACCCTGCTCGCAGAAGAACCTTATATATATTTCGTCGCGGAGAACAATTTCAATCGGTGCGGACTTTCGCGCGTCTATTCGGAGAATTATTATTATATCTTTGTTTATGCTACAAAGCGCGGACAATGTATTGAATTTATACGCGCGTTACAAACAAAATTTGAAATCTAACGTTTCTGAAAATGAAATACATATATTAAATACAGAGATATATACATAGTCATGACATTTATAGTCTGACTCGGACGGGAATTATAGGTAGTAGCGGTAAAAATGTCTATTCCTTCACGACCCCTGGTCTGAATGAAACAAACACTTTCGGACGGATTTTAGCGGATTTTGAAACGATTACTCCACGGCGCATGAGACCTGAATGTAATACGTTTCTAGGATAAACACCTATCTTTCCCACGCCATCAAGGCTGAGTAAAGAAAGGTAAAGGCAGCAGAAGGATAGGAAAATAAAATGGAAGAGACACACTTGTTGGTGTCTTTATATATCCGTAAACCCCCCTATTTCTGTAGGAAAAACTCGTTTTAAAATATACAATTTGCGCGCGACTACGAGCATGACGTATACATCCTTATATTGAAAAATAACAAATAACTTGAATGATCGTTGCACATGAATACATATACAGGTCCGTCCAAAACATTTTATACAATATTTGAGCAAAATAACTTACATTCTATTAATTTAATATTGTTAAATAAATTAATAATGGACTAAAAATGTTAATTTGTGCAATTAACGAGGAACTTCGTTACAGCCCCCTCCTTAAAAGTAAACAACGAACCCTAACAACTAAATATCAAAAGTACAGAAACGGAAAATTAAAATTTAAACAATTAATTCTTGAAAGTCTATCATCTTAAAATTAAAAAACTAAAACTCGTCAGTTTATCATCACTCACGATGTCTATGACGCACGCACTATCACTGCTTGTTCTGTCTTTTCAGATTCGCGTGGTGGATCTCAGCTTCCCTGCGAGTCATCACGACGCTCACTCCGTCGACCCGCACATGGACTCGCTTGTTCCCATGTCGCCTCTTACGGACTCCTTTCCCCAGCGAACCTTCCTTCCTCACCCAGGCCCCAGGATTTGCCAGACGAGGTTTAACGGTCGGCGGCGGAATCGTCGGCAGCGGCGGAGGGTCTGAGCAAAGGAACGGCATGTCCAAGGAAAAATGAGGCAGAAAAGGAATAACTGGTAGATTTGAGGTACCATGTGCGGGAGGTGGCGAAGGAATTGAGATTGTCGGAGGGGAGGCATTGACAAAGGGTGCTTTCTTCGCTTCAGGCGTTGCTGGCAACGGTGACAATAAGTCGGGCACTGGAGAAGCACCGAAAAGTTGTAGAAGCCTGAAACCCAGATAGGCTTCTGCGTCGGGACTGTGTAACGTGGGTCCCACATCGACTGTTGTCTCATCGGAGGGCGGCACGGAGACTACTGGCTTGGGAGGTGTCCTGCAACAATATGTCTGATATTTCTCCTCCATGAGGGCAACGGTCGCTGGTGACACCAGATAGCGAGGCGTTATTGGTCGTTCGGGCGTCTTCAACCCAGGCGGTGTACCCCACAACGCTCGATATCGATCATCCATGGCGGATGGCGGCGGAGATACCAAGGGACGGGGAGCGGTCATCTTGCCTGGTTGCTTGGAAGTGCCCATTGCGTCGACTGTGTATACTGGATGGTACGTACGAATTTATATATCCTCCTGGCCTTCCCCCACTACTTCCAGCGGATTTGGAGGTGGAAGATCGGTTTGGAGTTCGTCTGCGGACGGAATCTTTACATCTTTCACATGGACTTTCACGGGTTTTCGTCTGTTTGGTACCTGTAACATAAGAATAGACGGAGACAGGATCTGGATAACTTTAGAGGGACCTTCAAATTTCGGAGCAAGTTTAGCGGTAAATTTCTTAGAGGCGTCGGATAAATTATGGGTCTGGTGATACACCCATTGTCCAATTTGAGGGCGGTAAGGACGATGTCTCAGATTGTAGGGCCTACTTTGCCTCTGGAACGCTTGAGCCAACTTTATCCTGACAATCTTGAAAAAGTCGTCCAATTTCGACAGTTCTTGAGCCAATTCTTCTGTGTTCGGTCGAGCAGGATCCATTAATTGCCCATCAGCGGTTCTCCGCAGAGAGCTCGGCGGCATGAGTTCTCTACCAAAGTTAAGAAAGGCAGGTGTGAATCCTGTAGACTCATGTTTAGCGGTGTTGATGGCGAAAACGAACTGAGGTAGGTATTGGTCCCATTCTCTATGATCTTTATTGATGTATTGTGCAATCATAGGTCCTAATACCCTATTTGTCCTTTCCACAGGATTCGATTGCGGAGCATACGGAGCATTAAACCTTATCTTGACACCTAATCCATTAAAATAACTGGTGAAACTGTGACTGGCAAATTGCGGACCATTGTCAGCCAACAGGATCTTCGGACAACCAAAACGATAGATTACCTTTTCCTTCAGTGCCTGGATGATGGTTCGTGATGTGGCAGAGCGTAGCGGCTGGCACTCTACCCACTTCGTGAATCGATCATGTATTACCAATAATGAAGTATATCCTCTCTTGGAACGCGGAAAAGGTCCGAGGAGGTCCACACTCACTCGTTCCCATGGACAATCAACGGGTGAGAATAACATCTGGCCTAGAGGTTTTCCCTGATTAAATTTATAATGTTTACAGGATCGACATCGATTGACGTAGCGGCGGACATCTCTGAACATCCCTGGCCAATAATATAACGAAGCGGCTCTCGCTATACTTTTGGCGACCCCAAGATGTCCAGCTTCAGGAGCGTCATGGATTTCCTTCAGGACGTCGTTTCTGTCAGGCGTAGCTACACACAACTTCCATGCGCGCACTCCCTCGGTATGTTGTGTATCAGGTATGTGTCTGTACAAATTATCATTCTCCAATCGGTATTCTTGAAATTTTTCAGGATCTGACTGAACGTCCGCAGCCTTCTTGTTATACCAAGAACAAGACGTTTCTTCTAACAAGGCACAGGTATCTTCATCGGTTTCGTGTTTGAAAGGAAGCGGTGCTCGGGACAGAGAATCGGCTAAGTTATTCATTGCTCCTTTACGGTATTGAATGACAAAATCATACTGTTGTAAATCAACAGCCCATCGACTGAGTCGTCCTGACGGATTCTTCAAGTCGTTCAGGAATCTTAAACATTGATGATCGGAAATAACGGTGAATTGGTAAAATTCTAAATAGTACTTAAATTTTTTGATACCCCAAACGACGGCAAGAGCTTCTTTCTGGGTCGTCGAATAATTTAATTCTGCCTTACTTAAAGTCCTACTGGCATAGGCAATCACTCTTTCGGCACCCTCTATTATTTGTATTAAAACGACTCCTAAACCTTTCTCACTGGCGTCGGTATGCAATTGGAATGGTTTGGAGAAGTCCGGACACGCGAGAACTGGGCTCTCTGTTAATGCTTTCTTTACGGCGGCGAATGCGGCGTCTTGTTCCGTCGTCCATTCCCAGCGCACATCTTTTTTAATTAATTTTATAAGCGGAACGGTAAGTTGTGCGAAATTCGGTACGAACCGACGGTACCATGACGTTTGTCCCAGAAAACCACGTATTTCTTTCTTGTTTCGCGGCGGCGGTACATTTAATATAGCAGCGATCTTGTCCGGGTCTGTACGGATTCCGTCCGGTGTTACAACATGACCTAAATATTTTATGTCTTGTTTGGCAAAAGTACATTTGTCTGGTTGTAGTTGAAGGCCTGCTTCCCGTAAACGCGCGAAAACATTACTTAAATTTTTCAAATGCTCCTCAAAAGTCTTGCCTAAAATAATGATATCGTCCAAATATACAAATGCGTACTCTGCCATTTCGGGACCTATCACCGAATCTAATAGGCGTTGGAACGTTGCTCCCGCACTATGCAATCCATACGGTAATGATACAAAATGAAATAGGCCCTTTCCCGGAATTGTAAAAGCTGTCACGGGTCTGCTATCCTTTTCTAATTCCACTTGCCAGTACCCACTTTTAAGATCAAGCGTCGAAAAATATTTACTGTCGCGGAGTTTATCAAGAATATTTGAAATATACGGCAAAGGATATGAATCTTTAATCGATACAGAATTAATTTTTCGGAAATCGACGCAAAACCGAACGCCACCGTTCTTTTTCGTGACCACGACGATTGGAGAACTCCACGGGCTGTTACTGGGTTCTATTATACCGTCTTGTAGCATCTTGTCTACTTCGGCGTCGATTAGTGCTTGCTTCTTCGGGTTGCACGGATAATAACGTTGTTTTATTGGGGCGGTATTCGGTTGCAAACGGATTGTGTGACGTATTAGATTCGTCCGACCAGGCACGGTAGTAAATTTACTTAATTCTTGATCAAGGAATTTTTTTAAGGCGGTCTCGTGGCGGTCCTGTACTCCGGAGATCCCACAGCTCGCGGCAAAGACTGCATTGTCTCCCTTAAAGTACAGTTTCCTTTCGGAAAAATCGAGAACAGCCCCAATTTCCTTGAGAAAATTAATTCCGAAGATGACTGAGCACGGGCTCTTCGGCATAATTATAAAATTTACGTCTGTAGTTCGGCTACCCATGCGGACCGGTAACAAAACTGAGCCAGGCGATTCTACAACGTCTCCATTTGCGAGGCGGACTTTAGATTTTCTATTTAAGACGCGTTGTGTATTGTTTTCCAACAACCGGGCAACTAGCGATTCGGACAAAAACGATGAAGTCGCTCCGCTGTCCACGAGGGCTCGTAAATTCTGGTTATGTATGTGTACGCGGATCCAGACGCGATTGTCTGGCACTGTCGAGTCTTTGATACCTGTGTTTGCGGATTCAGGCGGCTTTACTGCTTGCGGACGGTCTTTGCCTGCAGACCGCCCTTCTCGGCGTTTCCCTGGCATCGGCAGTCAACGGAACGCACATTTAACTTGCCACACCGTGAACAAAACATTTTAAATGGGTTACGGCAATAACCACGCGTATGCCCCTCTCTGCCACAGCGCCAACAACGGTTTTCCGGGTGTGATAATTTTTGTGACGGCGACGGCGGTACAGGAAATTGGCGAGGCTTATTATCCTGGGCGGCATATGACAAATGATGCGAACGCGAAGTACTCGGTTTATCGCTGGGCGGACGTTCCGGTGCTGATAGCGTACTCTCTTTCTTACAAAAGCGCGCCTGCTCTTCCAGCAGTAATTCGTAGTCGGCAGCGAGTTTAGATAATTGCCGGAGGGATTGTATCGCGTCCCTACGTACATACATCCTGTAACTAGGTGACATGTTCCCGTATACACGTTCCAATTTATCACCTTCGGACATATCTTGGCCGCGTCTCATCAACGTCAATATGGCGGTTAAATAATCTTTAAAAGATTCTTTTGGTTTTTGCAACCGAGCGCGTATTTCTTCTTCGATTGAAAAATTATACCGAGGCGGAAGATATTGAAGTTTGAAATCCTCTAAGAACTCGTCCCATGTACCCCATAAAGTTTTATTATTCCGGAGCCAAAGCAGTGCTTTGTCTCTAAAAAGCTCAGGCAATGCATGTAGCATATGTTCGTCTTTAATCCCATAGCATACTTGGAGTTCGTTGACTCTTTCCAGGAAAAATACAGCGTCCGAGCTGCCATTAAAATGAATCCCCCATTTCCTTATTTGAGCACAGATTTCCGCGGAAGAAATCTGAACGTTAGTGTCCCTTTGCGGTGGAGCGTTTCCCTTATTCGTTGAACCCGTTTTATCCTCTTTCAGAAAGGTACTAATGCGTTTACGTACGTCCTCGACATTACCGGTAGCGTCTAACCCTAAAGATTCTGCTGCGGCATTTAAATCCTCTTTTTTCAAAGTATATATCCACCCAAGAGGGTTTGGATTTTTGCCTTTGTCCTGATCGGTCATTTTATAATTTATACTGTACAAAATAAAAATAAAATAATAATAAAATGAAAATGTATTGTAGTTGCAATTTTATTCTCCTATCCTTTTACTCCCTCACAATTAATAAAGAATATGTACGTTTTACTATCCTTTAATAAAAACTTATCTCTATGTATGTACGTAAAAATGTGTATCAATTTTCCTATCTTACTATTTACAAAAAATAATTATACATGTATATCTAGCGGAAAACTGTGAAATTATTCAAACAGTTTTATTAAACGCGGCGGAATTTAATTTTTTAAATCTCTTAAAACACGGCCAAACGTTCTGGGCGCCATCTGTAACCTAGCTGGCTTACTTTTATTATACACAGTGCCATTTGCTTATATAACACCAAGGGCAACCTCGCCGGTTACAGAATTGGTCTTCTGAATGTCGTCCAGACACCAAAAATACGCACTCCTGGCTGCCTATATGTTCAGGCTTCAATGTTATGATCTGGTAAAAGTACGGCCGTTGACCTTAATGTCAACTTGTTCGGGCGGTTTAAAATAAATCAAAGTTATGGTGGTTTTAGAGTGGTGCCTTGGGACAAAAGACCTATTGCTCACAGCTGACTCAGCGGAGAAAAATAACGTGAGTACTTCTTATTGTTTTAATATGATTCGTTACTTTTGAATATACTACTTTCTCTATCTCACTAGCAAACGGTAAAGGTAAGCAAAAAAAACACACGGTTAGAAATTCATTTGAAAAGTACATAATAATTAACTTTTATTTCTGTTAAAACATTATAAAATCATATCAAACGAATAAACAATTCAGCAATTAAATTATGGTCACAATTGATACACTTTATGGTTTAATATTAATTATATATTTACAAAATCTATGTACATAAATAGAATACAAATTAAATACGCGTCAATGACCTCTATATGTCGCGTATAAAATCAAGCAAGAACGTTTGTACGTTCCTAGTCCCTGAATTAACAATTACAATCCCAGAATATTCCGTTAAAGAAAAAAACATAAATAAAATGGTGTTTGAAATAAAATACGGATGATCAGGTTTGCTTAAATTATATTACAACTAAGTTTTTGTACGTTACCCTGCTCGCAGAAGAACCTTATATATATTTCGTCGCGGAGAACAATTTCAATCGGTGCGGACTTTCGCGCGTCTATTCGGAGAATTATTATTATATCTTTGTTTATGCTACAAAGCGCGGACAATGTATTGAATTTATACGCGCGTTACAAACAAAATTTGAAATCTAACGTTTCTGAAAATGAAATACATATATTAAATACAGAGATATATACATAGTCATGACATTTATAGTCTGACTCGGACGGGAATTATAGGTAGTAGCGGTAAAAATGTCTATTCCTTCACGACCCCTGGTCTGAATGAAACAAACACTTTCGGACGGATTTTAGCGGATTTTGAAACGATTACTCCACGGCGCATGAGACCTGAATGTAATACGTTTCTAGGATAAACACCTATCTTTCCCACGCCATCAAGGCTGAGTAAAGAAAGGTAAAGGCAGCAGAAGGATAGGAAAATAAAATGGAAGAGACACACTTGTTGGTGTCTTTATATATCCGTAAACCCCCCTATTTCTGTAGGAAAAACTCGTTTTAAAATATACAATTTGCGCGCGACTACGAGCATGACGTATACATCCTTATATTGAAAAATAACAAATAACTTGAATGATCGTTGCACATGAATACATATACAGGTCCGTCCAAAACATTTTATACAATATTTGAGCAAAATAACTTACATTCTATTAATTTAATATTGTTAAATAAATTAATAATGGACTAAAAATGTTAATTTGTGCAATTAACGAGGAACTTCGTTACAACTGGCTCACATATGAGACGGTGATCTGAGAGTGAAAATTGTGCGGCTCATATATGGGACGCGCGGTAGCCAACGTGTTAATGAGAAGGCTGATGTATGTTTCTGACAAGGTTACTTATGTTTGGTGCAATTTAGATAATTCTGTTCTGACCCCATATTCTTCAGACGCTTTCTGTATTTATTTTTAATGTATATGTCGCAGGCTAATAGTCACTTTCGGCAAATAGCTTTTGCCTAGGCAAATGATATCTGCCTTGGCAAATAGCTCCATATCATTTATTTCTGCTCAAAAGCTATTTTCCTAGTATGGTATCTGGCAGCTGGGTTTTTAGGCAAATAGATTCACAACAAGACAAATGTCGTGGGCGAATAGTTATTTTAGGCAAATAGTATTTGCCAATAACATTTTCTAGGCAAATGGGTTTTTAATTTTTATTTGAGGTTATTTTTATCCGTGTTTACCTAATGTTTATGTGCTTCGGTTCTTCATTTAGCAGTTTTCTATCTATAACATGTAATTTAATATTAACATCATGGTAGATAAAGATGAATTTTACTTAAGGCTGAATGCAAAGTACAAACAACAATTAAAAAGCCGTGGACCCTGCAACGAACCAATGAAATTAGTGCGATTTTAAAAAGTGTTCGTTCAAAACAAGTTCAGAATAATACTCAGGCCCTCTCAGCAAAAGAAAAATATTATGGAAAAACATATGACCTCCTGCAGATATCCGGCGTATCAAAAATTACTCGGAAAGCAAAATCTGTTAACGACGACCTTATTTATGTTACATGTAAAAATTGAAATAAATTCAAATTGAGTTCAAAACAGTTTTATTCAATTCACTACAATTGTTTCACCCTACTAGGGCTTCATCAGGTGATGAATATTATATTATAATTATATTAAATTTCTTCATAATAATTCATTAATAAGTGTTAAATGTTTTCTTTTTAACTACTGAATGTAAAATTTGAATAAATATTTTATTTTAGTAAAAATATTGTCAATTTTTTGTATTCCTAGATACATAATGTACCTAATTTATGAGTTATAAATTATATTAAATTTGTTCATAATATAAGTCGTATAGAGGTCCCTGATTTGTAGATATTCAAAGAAGGGGTGGCTGATTTCCAAAAGATTAAAAACCGCTGCTCTAGTTGTATATTTGTACTTATAATTACCTATGACATTCATAATATTCATCACCTGATGAAGCCCTAGTAGGGTGAAACAATTGTAGTGAATTGAATAAAACTGTTTTGAACTCAATTTGAATTTATTTCATTTTTTACTTGTAAATTATGGAGTTTCAACACGTATCTCCGTCTTCAATCAATTATACCATTGAAGAATTTTTTGATAAAATTAACGAACAACACAAAGCGACAGGACACGAGGAAGGGACAAAATGCTTCATAATTTGAAAACGAAATGTAACATTCCAAGACCGGCAGTTGAAGTATACGCAGAATTGTGTAAGACTTGTAACTTGAAAAAAAGACAGTAGCATGCTGGTATGGTTGTAAAACCGATAACATCAAGAGATTTCATTCAAAGAGGACAAGATGACTTAATTGACTTTCAATCCTGCTCAGATGGTAAATATAAATGGCTATTAAACTACCAAGACCATTCCACAAAATTTTTATATTTGAGACCATTATAAACAAAGAGGGCTGCGGAAGTAGGCAACGAATTACTGAAAATTTTTCTTGAGCAAGGTGTACCAGTGATCCTGCAGAGTGATAATGGACGAGAGTTTAACGCCGAAGTAATAAAAGAATTGGTTTTGTTATGGCCAGAATGCAGAATCGTACATGGACGTCCCAGGCACCCTCAAAGCCAAGGGTCCGTTGACAGGGCAAACCAAGATGTTGAACAAATGTTAAGAATGTGGATGGAAGAAAATAAAACTTCTCGTTGGTCGATCGGGTGTTACTTTGTGCAATGGTTAAAAAATACATCATATCATCATATCATTGGTAGATCACCTTACAAAAGTTCGTACGGTGCAGATCCGAAAATAAGTTTACGCTCTACAAATCTGCCATCAGATCTTATTGATAAAATACAGACCGAAGAGGAGTTAGAAAGCGTAAACATAACCAATCGAAGGTGAGAGTAGCAGAGAATGTTTATCACATGATGGCAGTGTTGCAGTACCGGCAGAAAGTCCTGACAATTCAAAAGTTGAGAACCCTCATCAAGAAGAAAATTCAGGCGAAGCAAATATAGTACAGGTTGCCGGTTCTCAAATTGAGACGTAAGTAGGAGAAACCACTGAGAATATTCCTACGGTGACAGAGCACATTACGGCAGATGGTTTAGGCACTGGTGAAGACTAACACAAGTCTCGGTGGCAAAATAAAAATTGTGAAGACGTTCACTTAATGAATGTGAAAGGGAGTTTTCTGTGAAAAATATTGTTATCTCATTTTCCAACTCAAAAAATCGAGACGAAACCTTTCCCCCGAGATAACCATATCACTTCCGTGTACAACAGCAATTCATGATGTTCACAGTCCATCATAGCCTTGCATAACTGTTCAAAAAGTGTTGAATGTAATGATCAAGCTTTGATAAAATTAACAATTTTTACAGCTGCATTCAAGGTTTCTGGCAACGTTTCCGATATCTTTTTAACAACCAAGGCTTCTCTATGAATACAGCAATGATACCAGGTTACGGATGGATTGATATTTGGAATAAGTGTTATAAGTCCAGTACATTCTTCGGACATTTTACGCGCTCCATCAGTACTAATTCCTATGCATTTTAACAAATCAATTTTATTGGATGTAATGAATTCATTCACCTTGTTAAACACTTAGGATAAATAGGCCAAAAGCTTCCTGGACTGACTGAGAATTTAAGAATATTTATGAAGTTGAGAGATCTTTTCTGATTTCAAAAATTGCAGATCCATTGTTGTAATTTTACACTTAACACGGTTAGACTTGAAAAATAGAAATATTTGGATACTGTTTACAATTCTTCAAATCCGAAACGATTATGGTTTACGCTTCGATCTCTTAATGTCAAATCCTACTCTGAGATTATACTGCCTGACCATTGGCTGATGTTCACAAAATGAATGATAATTTTACATCTTTTTTCAGTCTGTTAACTCCAACGATCTGATTGTTTATTACAATTCTACTCATCATAACCCTGAAGCCTTCTTTGAGTTTGCATTGGCCTCAGTTGAGGAAATTCATACAATTATTAATAGCATTATGACTAATGCATATGGGTGTGACAATGTTTCTTCAACTATGCTGAAATACAGCAGTATATTGCCAGTTCTTTCTAAAATTTCGGAGACAGTTTTTTATAATCAATTTACAATTTCTTTACTGCCAATAATTGCCTTTCCTATTATAAAGCTGGTTTTCGGAAGGACTTCAGTACAGCTACTGCGTTGGCTTATGTGTTGAATGACATAATGACGTCTACTGATAATGGATTGAATTGTGCGCTTATTCTTTTGGACTATTCGAGGGCATTTGTGAAACGATTTGTCATCAGCTGCTTCATTCTAAGCTCAAATATTACGGAGTTTGCAACGGTTCGTTGGTTTTGCTTCAATGATACTTATCTGGAAGTACACAGCGAATCACGTTTCGTGGTGATATGTCAAGTAGTTCCCGTTATTTTATCTGGACTTCCACACAGTTTAATCTATCTGTCCACTACTTTTTATAATTTATACTAGCGACATTTTATCATCTGTTAATAAATGTCACGTCCAAGCTTATGCTGATGACTCACAATTACTTCATTCATTTGCTTTTCAAAGGGCGGCTGATGATGTTATGGGGACTTGTATAGAGTGAATGAGTTAGTTTTTAATTTGCAGATGACTAATTTGTTCATTTTTGGCTGATTATCGTGCTGATTTTTTAAAATCCAACTTATATTTGCATATTTCAAATAATCGCTTACCTTTTGTTGATGTTGTGGAAGACCTTGGAGTACTGGTTGATAACAGACTTCGCTTCAGTGAGCATATTTCCTATTTACTAAAGAAGTCCTACGGAGCTTTGAGAGTGTTATATGCTAATAGGCATATTTTAATTCTTTGAGTCTACGACTCTGTAAATCGTTGGTCTTATCTTTGTTTAGCTATTGTGATTTTGTTTATGGTTCATGTTTGGTTGTGCAGGATAAGTTGAGAGTTCAAAAACTTCAATATTCATGTTGTAGACTTATTTGCAATCTTATAAAGTATGATCACATTTCAGCTGGTATTAAATCTATTGGGTGGTTAAATATGGAAAACCGCCGTAAATTGCACTTTCATTAGTAGGGGGCGGACACGAGCGGTTGATGACTCATCGCCCATGGGCGTACTATTGAAATGTTGTATTTTTAAAGACGTTTTATTTTTATTTATATAATTGGATAACAAGTGGCTGGTGATCTATAAAATACAAAATACCTTATTATTTGTTCATTTTCTCATCTGTAAGGTTTGCTCTCTTTGAATTAAGTACATCCTTGTAAGATAGAAAACGTCCTTTCTACATCGCAACTGGTTATATGTGCGTATTGGGAATATTCTTTTATTTCAGCGTATTTAGCATACACAATTGCCGCAATGTTATTCAATCTGGATTTCTATTAAGAACTGCGTCTAACTTTTGCCGAAGGCCACATCCGAAGTCACTTGGAATACTTTTGAAATTATTAATAGCCACATCTAATGTGGTTAATCCATTTGTTAATTTGAGATTCGATTTTCAAAATATGTGATTAGTTTAGACAAATTTGCAAAGTGTTCCTGAAGGAATAAGAACTGATTTTTAAATTTGGGATTTTTGTTAGTTCCTTGCACTCAGAAATACTTCGAGCATTGTCATTTAAACATGTAACGAAATTTTGTAAACTATCGAAATTCTCTACATAAAAACTATTTATGTGTATGTTTTAGCAAAGCAAAGTGACGAACGTGCGATATTTTGGCATTCTGTAACAATATTTTACAGACTTTGTAATAAATTTCGGAATCACTGACAATTCATTTTCATATCAGAAAAAGTAACATAAACAACGTTCTAGATCTAAATAAATGATAACTAAAAATGTACGCGTATGTTATTGAAACTAAATAACAGTAAGTATATACATATTTACATTATTTCTCATGCGAAATATAAGGTAAATATAATAAATTTTAAAAACCACTCCCGCTCCTATCTACGCCCATATAGAAAGGATTTTACTCATAAATTCTTTATTTTATCGCCATTTTTTGCTCTCATTCTCGGGCGTAAACAGATGTTGCAGTTCACCAAATGAATTAGTGCTATTCAGTAAGTGGGTGTTGTTTACATTATTTCTTTGCTCCGTTGTAACTTCGTCGTAGTTTAAACCGGTCATGTCCGCCCCCTATTCATTAGTTTTTATTACTACTTTTACTTCTTGTATTTGTTGGACTCTGGTTGAGTATGAATAGCTATAGCTAGACTTCGCCAGGCTTCCTCAACGTGATAGTTCTTTATAAAGGCAATTTATTATTATTATTAAATGGGTCTAATCTTGCATCTTATTTGTGACACTGTGTATATACCTAGTTCTTTCTTAATTTTCGCATTATTTGTCCTTTTCTTTTACATACCTGATTGTAATCAAATATTTTTGAATTGCAGATATGTAAGATTTATTTATTTAAAATGGATTCATTCCGAGCGTAAACATTTCGACAAATGTTGTTATTTCTCATAATTTATTTTATTACAATCCTTAATATTAATGAAGGGCGTTTATTGGTCTTTAATTAATAGCATTATAATAAGCATTACTAATAAGTTTGTCTAAAAAAATGTACACCCATCGCATAGAAAATAGGTTCAAGTTAGAAACAACGTGAGTTTTTGCCGTTAGTCCCAAAGTCTGTCAAACGACTAGCAATTTTGAAGTACATGGACATTAAAATTCGTTTAATTTAAATTTGCCAAAGTTCACCGAAACAGGGCAAAGGAAGGACAGCGTGGGTTGACAATTACCTGGGCGATTCCTAGAAAAGCCATTTTATTAAAAATAGAACGAATTTCACAAACTGGAACGCCTCCAATACATTACAACAGAACGGTGTCATTTTCAGATCTAAACGATGTTTTTATCAACTGTCGTAACGTAATAAAGGTGATATTAGGATGACATACTTCTCAATATGGATGAAAGACTATATACGAGGGCCGGTCATCTAAAATAGTTGATGAAGAAATAAAAAATATTTATAGACGTTATAAGTATTTGGTTTACAATTAGCAACTGTATTATGTTAATTTAATTATGAATAAACTGTGCATGCTTTAAAATAAATTCACGATTAAAAAATTTTCTTTTTTCAAATTTATACAAGGTGTGAATAAATTACACGTGGCGACGTTCTTCGGTAAATTTCGAATAGAATATTTTAATACTAAAATATTACAGAAGGCTTCATTCCTTTGCACGAGATTCCCGAATTTCGAATTTTCAGTCTTCAAATAAGTGTTGCTGAACGATATCCGTTAACGGGAAGAGCTGCAATTTAGAATAAAAAAGAATTTTTAATATTTTTTTTCTTTGTAAACGGTTTCTGTTTTGATTCAAAAGTTTGCTTTTAATGTTTTTTTTATTAACTTGTCTTCACGAAAAGTACATCTGATAACGTTGTAAAACAATAAGTAAGCACAGGTTCGTTTATTCCAAGAAATGCAATCCCTGGCCGAGTCAAGTAACATTCAATTACGTCGTAAACAATTACTTCAGGTCAAGTAACATCATTCGAGTGGCCCACTCTAATCGCCTGAGTTGAAATAGCTTTACCGAACGGGCAAAATCGACTCGAATTGATTACACGGGGGGAAGAACTCGTCTCTGGATACGGAAAATTAAAAGCTGTCGCTTGGCGTGGGTGTACGGGCGACTTTAAATTTCGGGTCGACGGAGAGATTTTCCTTCTAAGTGGAAGAAATTCTGACGAACGGCGTTCGTGATGAAAAATTCAAGCAAACCACAGTAAAAATCGTAATAAATGTCAGGTATGACAGGCACACTGAAAAATTGCAAAAGTTTCAGGCCGTCGAGGTTTAGAGTGCCGAAAGAGGGTTGGAAATCAAAAGAGTGGACTTTTCCGCGACGATTGAGTGCACTGTCCACGTGCCAAGTCTTTCGCTGTCGAAGGTACGACTCATTTAAAACCATTCTGCAGGAGAATGCGGTTAAAAAATCTCGCGATGACAAGTTGGCGAGAACTTGTCATTAATTCAAACGGACGTATGATTTTGACAACTGTACACGGAGAAGTTTCATGTTTCAATCGAGATTTTCTCTTAACGATGAAAGGTATTAATTTACAAATAGTGAGTGATATTGTATAACGTATCCCGATTCATAATTATCAGGACGATGGGGATGAGCGCAAAGAACTGACATTTAGAAAACAGACAGACGGGCAACACGAGCCCTTTCGTAAAGTAAGGTGAATATATATATTTGGTATAACATTTAACAATTGCAGTCTTAAGCATTTGCAGGTGTCGTTCATTATGAATTGGAAATATCAAAGACAGGCAAATATATAGATCGAGAAAATCAAATACGAAAGCACTAAAGAATATGCTAAAGGTCATTATATTACAATAAATTGTCAACAAAATTAAAGAGTACTATCACATGTAAGTATAATAATAACAATAACGAGTTTTTCTATTATAAAAATGGCCCTTAATGCAAAAAAATATTACACACAAGAGATACATGTACTTATGCCAACAGAGAGATTCAATTTGACAAGTAGGTCTCTCAATAGATTTTTGAAGTTTGTAGCAACGAATAAATGTCAAATACCTTCTGACGCAATGACAGTTTGTGTAAAAATTTAAATTAGACGTATATACAGGGCGCGTCAAAAGTTTAGAAAATCGGACATTATATAAAGCATCATGGCAATGCTCGCGTTTTATAGAAAATTGTAAAAGAGCTGTAAGCGGGTGAAAAGGAGCCGGGGTTCAAGCTCGGAGAGATTGAAAATCCAACTTGTCTTTGTCATATTAACTGAACGGGAGATGAGATGACGCTAGCGCCATTTGAATTTTTTTTTATGTTGTGGTTATACCGTTGATTGAAGGAATACATATTATTCCTTCAATTGTTACCACCCCTTCCACCCTTCCCATATGTTACCTTTCATGATGTTAATATGGAACGACGCTGTTCGACATGATCTCCAGGTCATGTGTTTGACGGGAGTAAAAACGTCAGAGGGAAATTATTGAGAAGACAGTTGTCAAATGCGATATTTGTCAGTTTGTGATATATTGAACTGAACATAATTATATGTTATTGAATTTATTTATTAAAGTTCTTAATAAAACGATTGGTAACATATTGGCGCCCAACTTAGTGGCTTTGTGATCGCGTAGTGATCAAGGACCCATTAGCACCTATCAAGATGCCAGGAGGAAAAAGGAACAGGAAGGACCGCCAAAGCAGCGATTTCTTGGTAGTTCCACAGCCGGGAACTCCACAGCATCAACTATCGGAAGTTCCACATCTGGGAACTTTACAGCATCAATCATCACCTCAAGCCTCTAACCTAGAAATACAGTTGGCCATTCTCGTTAACGAAATGAAATTGATGAATGAGCGAATACAGGCCATAGAGAAGAACAAAATTGCCAATCCTGATACCATCATCAACGTGGAACATGAGGAAATGCCAAAATCTGCGGACATCCATAAAGCAGATGCAGCTACCACAGCCTTCTTCGAAACCCCCATCAACGATGGACCAGAAACAGTACCTGAGCCAACGATTGCCCAAGCGTTCGTTAACAATTCTAGACAGTCAACCATCAGGGAGGTAGGCCACTGCCATCATCAAGTATGTTATCATGCATGTCAACCAATCCAAACAACTACTTCATCTCCAAGACCATATGGTGGCCATTTAACAGAGGATCCAGAAGTTTTCCTCGCCAGATTATTGGCTCATCTGGACGGACACGTCTTGGAGGTACTAACAGACGTCGATGTTGCGGTGCAACCGTTTCTCGTGGACGAAGCCTTAGCCTGGGCAAAGAAAAATGCGGGTGGATTCGACACGTTAGTAGAATTCGCTTACCGTTTTCGCCGAGAATTCTTGAGCCCACTAAGACGAAGGGCTCTGCAGAAAGCATGTGAAATAAAGCAGAAACCAAATGAAGACCCTGCCACATTTATCACAAGGCAGAAACGACTTTGTAAGCGTCTTAATCCACAATGGCCGGAAGACGAGTTGGTGCAACATTTAACAATGCTGCTAACTGAACAATATTGTATACAGATCGCCCAAGCCAATCCAACATCAATGAGAGAGCTACAAGAAGCCGTCGAAAAGTGGTCTAATATTTTCATGAACTTCTCTGATATAACACCGCAGACTAGCCAACGATCATTATCAATTAAGAAAGGGGTTGCTAGTCCGACGTCGTTACCTAAGTGCTGGTTTTGTCCTGGTCATCACTACAACAGGGACTGTCCCCAGCAGCCTGCAGGTTTTGCGGCACGACACACACCAGTCGCCCGGAATTCGGGGGAAGGAGATAACGCAGGAACGGCCCTAATTACCACAGCATCGCCCGGGGACACCATATCCATAAGATTAAAAATAGGCGACCGCTTCGTCCTAGCCAGAGTAGACAGCGCTGCCAGCCGTAATCTCATCAAAACGAAATGGATCACTGGGCCCATTACCATCACACCGAGGGTTGAATTCTCTATGGCATTGGATAACCACACCTTCTCCACGAATCGAAGTGGAATCCTGAAGGCTTCCGCTGGTGAATACCATTTTCAATGTAATGCTTTGTTGGTTGATAACTTACAAACGGATATTATTTTGGGACACCCATGGCTCCACGAAAATCAAGCCGTAATTGATTACCAAAGAGGTTGCCTTCACCTGGGCAAACAGCAACGTCAAACAGTATTTTTCGATAGGGCCCAACTTGGACGGGTGGCCCCAAGCTTGGATAAGGCCGACAAATCACACAAAAATGACAAAACAGATTCAGGGAAAAACACAAATGATCACAAACCAACTGTAGGTGGTGGTGGTGACAACGCCCGTTCCAAACCGGAAGATGCAAATGTTATGAAGGAGAAGGTTTGTCAGGTTAGGGAATGGACACACAAAAGCGAGGTAGATGTTTGTTTCGCCTTACACGAGTGCGACAACGACGTGGAAAGAGCAACTGACATGTTACTAGATGATCAGTGGGACATCACTGTTAAGAAAAGGAAAAGCAGACAGGCGTCCAGCAGTAAAACGGAGAACACAGTTGCTTCGTTGGCCCAATCTGGTATTGTGGACGACTGGAATGATCAATCTCATCCGGGTGTTAAAGAGAAGCCTCGAAAAAAAAGCGGCGGCCCGCCACGTCTTCACGGTAGACACAACGATAGCCGTAGCTGGGGAGGTAGAGAAAGGCAAGAAAACGAACGTAACTTAGAAGTTGGCGGTAGTTATCCACCGCGGAACAATAGGAATACGTTCAACAGCAGGTCAATGGAGACATGGGACAATTCGATTACGTGTAATGCGAATACGACGGCAAATCATACGGAAAATTGGGATGACGGACCAATCGACGAATGGTCTACGGAGGAATATACGGGAAGCTTAGCCGATACTATGGTTTTCACGCCAAGTGTTCAAACGGACATTCAGCAGGCGAGGTCGCCTTTATCTGAGGAGAAAAAGCAAATGGCGATGCAACAAGGTCATGTGCCCTCCCCAAGTCCAGTGCCTTTAGTTGTTGCCCTGAATGCCGCTCAAACGCAGTATTTCAGCCAGTTAACGCAGCAAAATAGTGACATGAAAACATCGCACAAACCAGCTCAGACCTACAGAGGAGCCCCAGCCCGGGACCAGCCAATAGTAGGACAGACGCAGCTGAGAATATTAGACAGAAGGCATTTCCCTTAAAGACATCAACGTATCTGGAGCATCAAACGAATCAGCGTCTTTCAAGAAGGGGGGCGTATGTTACCACTCTGTCCAACCCTTCCTCTCACAAACATAGAACGACGCTGTTCGACACGATCTCCAGATACAATTTTTGTCAAAGGGAGTCTTGGAAAATGCCTTCTGTCAGCGACTTCAATCAATGATTGACAGTAGACAGTTGTCAAATGACAAAATTTATGTCAGTTTGTTACATAATCAATACATAATTATTTATTGTGATATTTACTCTTTTAAATGCTATTAAATAAAACGTTTGGTAACATTTTGGCGCTCAACTAAGTGGCATTGAACATAGTGTAGTGTTCGCGAACCTTCTCCCAGAACCATCGCAGTGAGGATCTAAGCTGCCACACCCTCCCTGGAGGGGCTGTTAGCAAAGGTCTACGGCCATCGCCAACCATAATGGCGTTCCTCGGACGAGGATTCGCCCCCAGGAAAATTGTTAACCACTGCTATAGTCATGGCTACTATGAACCACCGCATCCCTTCAGTGGGCACCCAGCCGAGGACCCACGCGAATTCATAGACCAATTAGAGGACTACCTTCAACAGTATGACCTGGACTCACCAAAGGACATAGATGACGCAGTACGCCCATATCTTAGTGGAAGGGCAGCTGCATGGCATCGTCAAAATAAGGGCACCTTTTGGCATGTGGAGGGATTCGGTGGCAGATTCCGGATGGAATTCTTTAACGGCGAAGAATATGCGGAATTCCTGAAGAATTCACCTCAAGGTGATTGCGAACGGACTCCATTGGCTGATACTGGTACTCCAGACGATGCGCCATCCGAGTATGTGTGTGCAGTGGAAGTTAATCAGGAAACAACACAATATATAAAAGATTCCTCCAGTGTAAGAACTATCCAACCGCCGCCGCCCTACGGTGGATACTTTGACGAAGACCCACTAGTCTTCATAGAATTACTGGAGGATTATCTGCTACAATTCCCTCAGGATGTATTGAGAAATGTTGACCTGGCAGTCAGCCCTCACCTGACAGGTGTAGCAAAGAAGTGGCATCAATACTTTTGGGGAACCTTCCAGACATTAGAAGAATTTGGTAGGCGGTTTCGGACCGAGTTTTTCAATAATCAAGACTGCTCGACATATCTGAGAGAAACTCAGATTCCGTCTGCCAGTATCGATACTACCAAACACATGGGTTACGTGTACACAACAGACCACAAGCCACCGTCACAGCCCACAGCAAATGGATCTACTATGGACACGGATGTACCAGTTCAGGACGGTGTCGTGGTTCCAACAGCATACACCGAGGGTCCTTCTGCCAAACCTATGAATTGTGTGAAGATCACGCGGAATGAAGAGACGGCGTCGCAGTCCTCAACAAAAGGACCTCCAACGGCAACGCGCTTGCCCATCCAAGACAATGTCTCAAGCTCAATGATCAACACCAATCATCCAACCGGTGGGAATAACGAGGGTGTGGACCACAAGACACCATCACGGTCCTTAGTAGATGGACTTATTATGAACACGGACGTGCCAGTCCGGGGCGGGGTCATGGTCCCAACCGCCTGCACCAATCTTCCAACTGCCAAACCTATGGATTGTGTGGAGACCACAATGACTAAGAAGATATCGTTACATTCTTCGGCAAATAAACTTAGCACACCAACGGACGTGCTAACCCAACACAATATACCTACCTTAGGAACTACCACCGACACGCGGAACAAACTAGTACCCACCACGAAAGTTGACGGATTATGGTGCCGAAATTCACGCAAACCATTTCACAGCAAGCAGCCCACACTCAAATTGACAAGTCGTCAAAACCGAAGCATAGTTACTCGACCCAAGGAGTTGCTTAGAAGAACCTTAAAGTCTACCCGGAAAAGAACCATGCAAAATGGCCAACAACGCCAAAACTACAATAAGATGGGTCAAACATATTGGATCCTAGCGAATCATAAACCATTTGATCCGGGCATCCGCCGGACCAGAATCTCATCATCCAGGTCCACCGGTCGAACGCAAGAAGCTCAAGAACCAGGTTCGCTACCGCCACCACCTACAGAAGAGCGACCGGGGACCAGTCGCCGGATTCCTAAACATGGTTTAGATACAATAAGTTTTAAACGGACCTGAAGCATCAATCGAACTAGCGTCTTTCAGAGGGGGGAGCGTATGTTACCACCCCTTCCACCCTTCCCATATGTTACCTTTCATGATGTTAATATGGAACGACGCTGTTCGACATGATCTCCAGGTCATGTGTTTGACGGGAGTAAAAACGTCAGAGGGAAATTATTGAGAAGACAGTTGTCAAATGCGATATTTGTCAGTTTGTGATATATTGAACTGAACATAATTATATGTTATTGAATTTATTTATTAAAGTTCTTAATAAAACGATTGGTAACACAATCAATGTCATATGTCATTCCAAACAATATTTCAAATTTGACGTATTATTGCAATCCTTTCTTGTTGTACATCATATTCAGTATAAGTAAGTTGATATTGATCGCGAGTTTATGATTAAATAAGTACAGAGTGAAAATTAGTGAACTGTGGTGCAATATAAACTCACAGGTATATATTGCGTTGAGTGATTTCATGTATTATATTGTGTAAGTTTAATAAGCAGAGATTTTTATCAATAATAAAATCTAAGTATTTGTATTTTTTAAATGTAAAAGTTTAAGGTATGTGATTTGTCCAATAGTTTTGTGTATTTTTCTATTACATTAATAAAGTAGTAAGTACACATATTCTAAAAACAAGTTCATTTCAAATTCCGCGCCAATATACTGCTAGCGCCATCTTCGTACCCGTTCATTCATGTGTGACAAGGATAGATCTCGGATATTTTTTTATGAAGTAGTTGTCGGTTTGGTTTGTTTAGTCTGTGATATTATGTAAATGAAAGCGTGCGTATTTGCAATATATAGTTTGCTAGCCTCTTACTCTGTTAAATGTCAGTCGTGATTAGTTCATTTTGATTGAATCTACATATTGTTATGAGTCAATAATGACAGTTATTATACCCGAGAGCCGAATTTAAGAACCGAGCCGCTGATTTGTTCTCTAGAGAATTATAATTGTTATTTTCTAATTCGGAAATTGAGGAAGTGTTTAAAGTGATTTAGCAGTCGTTAATATTCATCTAGATCACAAGGATAATCAGTAAAAAAAGGTTTACCATACCTAGAACAAGATAGAATGGACCGAGAATTAATAATTAATTATTTCGTAAAGAAGAGACAATAGAAAGACAGAAACACTCACTGTGGAAGTAGCAGTTGCCATGGATCTTGAAAACATTCAAGTGTATCCACAAAAAAAGGTACCAGATGACCAAATAGCACTTACAAGTTGAACATCGTTACAACTAAAGGATCAAGATTATCTATGCAGACGATACTACAGGTGCAGGGCATTTTAAGAAAACGATAAGGCTATTGGTTAAATTGCATTCTAAGGTTTGTCTGGAGTTACCTTGTTAAATATATACCTATGCTAGGATCCGATAGGTGGCGCTGCAGTCAAGTTATTAACAAATTCTATATTTATAGACCAAAATGGCCCACAATATATATTTATAAAATGAAATAATTGATATGTACACAATATGTTCGCGTCGTCAACAAAATTGCTTTGGTGTATGCTGCCGTCCGACAGATGGCGCTATTTTTTTGGTAGAACACTCATCGCGCCACCTACCGGGAAGGGCAGAACAACGTCTGCCGGGCCAGCTAGTTTGATATAAAAATCAATAATTTATTATATTTATTAATTAACACACTTTGTTCTTACATTGAACAGAAAATTTCGTGAAATATTTATATGCTTGAGTTTACCAGAACAGGTTATCTAAAACATCACATTTAATCCTAATTTTGAGTAGATTTGACATAATAATTCAAAAACGTACTTTTATCCGATCATATCACTATTTTATTAATCTAAATTCTGGACACTTATATTAGAACAAATAATAAATAATATTATTAATTTATTGACCAATAATTACTACATTCTTAAATGTTTAGATATATTAAATTTTTCAGTAAATAAATAACGTTTTTAAGTTGTGTTCTAGGACGTAGCAGGCTATTTGAAGTACTCCTTCTTATTCTGAGATATAATAAATTAAAAAGATTAGTACAATTTGTAATAACAATCTAACTTCATAAATTATTAACAAATGACAGTTTGCTCAAAGCAATGTAATTTGTTTATGACATAATTCTTCTGTTTCAGACCTATACATATCTACATATTTATAGAAATTCGGCAAAGTTTATGTCAATTCTAAAAAAAGCTTTATTACTTTGTGTACCGAATTTCTAGATTTTTACAAAGAAGTGTTTATCAAAAGTTCTAGAATAAGTATTTAAAAAAGAGGGAAAAGAACTAAGAAAAAACCACAAAAAAAATTCTCACAGCAAAATATCGAAATTATTACACGTATGACGTCAAACAAAGCCATTTGGAACAGTTGTAATTTGTGTTTTTGTTTTCTGACGAGTAATCGATAAAATGTAATATTTATAATTCCAAGGTTGTCCTAAGTGAACATCACTCCCGAACGAATCGTAAAATTATTGTTATTATTAAAGAACATTTACGGGAATGTCGATTGCGAAGATTCAAAAAATATCGAGTTACACAGGCGTGTGAACTTTTCTACAAGCGAAAAGAAATAATTTTATTTGGAAAATGAAAGATATGAATTAAAAGTTAATAAAAACATAATAGAATCGTTTTAGCAACCGACATGCGTCAATATATTAATAATTATTTTTACGTTTACCCTAATTACTTTTTGACGTTTGTTATAAGTAAGGACCGGACTAAAACGCACTAGAAAACGGCACCTAAAAAGACATAAAATTATATATTTTTATAAAACTTTGTTTAGAAATGTCTATTTGGTGAAAATAAAATGTTATTAGTTAGGTACAGTAATTTTTGTGTTGTTTATTTAATTAATTGTTATGACTTTTTTGGGGGTTTTATGCCTTTTTAAGTGCCTTTTTCTGTTTTTCTGGTGGCCTTTAGTCCGGTTTTTAGTTATGTGTCATTAAAAAAAAAAATTGTCAAAAACGTATGCCTACTCAACAGAATAACAAAAAGTATATAAAATATAGTTATGCCCTGGTATTCTATTAAGATCGTCTGTTTTAAATTTAGCGGAATTTTTTTATATTGGTCATATAGAACAAGGGCGTAGCCTAGGGAGACAGGGAGGGGCACTTGCCCCCCCCCCCCCAAAGCCCAAAAAACCAGAAATAATAACGAATATCGTTACTCATACATTCAAAAAGAAATAAACACAAAATAATGTATCCAGACATTCCCATCTGTAATAACACCATTGAAAAGAAGGAGCTTCAAACTCCAATGCATTCAAATTCTTCCGCAACTTCCACGGACGAGAAAGATACAAATGATGTTTTGAATGTGTCATTTCCAAGTGATCTGACGTATGTTCCTTCTGACGAACAACATCTCATTACTCCATCAGATCTGAATGATTTGATACGGGATTGGTATCTTTTACACTCAACTACAAGAATCTCTGTATTGAAGAATCGTCACGAAAAATTCAGTTCATTTTACAAAGTTGAAAGAAATTTTTGTTACTGTGCCGATGTAAATCAACTTTTGTAAGAAATGAGTATTAAATGTAATCCTGCAGAATGGCGAAACAAGTTTCAAAGCACTAAAAACCATCAATTCCAATGGTTCATTCTACAAACACAAAAGAAACGTATGAGAGTATGTTAACTATATTAAATCTCATTCAATATTCAAATCATCTTTGGCAAATCTGAGGTGACCTTAAGGTTATTTTCTTATTACTTGGACTGCAAGGCGAGTTTACCAAATATTGTTTTTTTTTGTCTGTGGGATAGCCGAGCGGTTTAGCAAAATTACCAAATAAAAGAATGGCAGCCACGAACCAGGATTGGTCCTGAAGAATTTAATATGAAATATGAGCCGCTAGTGGAGTATACCCCCTCTACACATTAAATTAGGATTGATTAAACAGTTTGTGAAAGCACTAGAAAAAGAAGGCAACTGTTTTAAATACTTAAGGGATAAGTTTCCGAAGCTGTCTGATGCGAAAGTTCGCGAAGGAATATTGGTTGGTCCACAAGTTAGGAAGCTGTTCAAAGATGAAAATTTTGAACGTACCATGAATGATTTAGAACTGGTAGCATGAATTTCGCTTAAAAATGTTTGCAAATATATTCTAGGAAATCAAAAGAGTTAAATCTACCAAGATATCGTGACTAATTTGATAGGAAATTATAAAACTTAGGGTGACGACTGTCGCTCAAAGTTCATTTTTTGCATCCACATTTGAATTTCTTCCTGCTAATTTAGGAAAGACGAGTGATGAACAGAATGGAGAAACTATTACCAAGGTAGGTGGGATCCAGTCATGATGGGAGATTTTTACTGGTTTCTAATTAGAGAAGGCAGCCTAGGGTGTATACTAACTCACAATTTTGAAATTCCCTGACTTTTCCAGGTTTTCCAGGGTTTTTCAATCAAAATTCCAGAAGAATTTTCTGTTGTTTTTCAATGTATAAACATAATTTCAAATTAACAGAAACATTATTATTTATTTATTAAGAAAATATATAATTAAAAAGAAAACAATAAATTCTTTACCGGCTTACGTAACAATTAACAACTAAAAACAAAATTCTAATCTTTGTACTTGTAGTATTTTGAGTAGGACTAGTAGGGTATTACTTGTTATTATGAACAACTTTTTACATAAATAATGACTACATTTCATTAAAAAAAAACTATAACAATAATGATACAGAATATACATTTTTAAGATTGATTTTCATATAAAATAGCGTTCGCTTACATGTGGGCTCTGACCGCTGCAATTTCTTCAATCAATTAAAGATTCTCTTTGCCTTGTTCTGCATCCACTCTCTTCTTCATTGCCTCTAGGTGTTTCAATTTTACGCTTTGTCTTTTTCTACTCTTTTCTTTTTCCTCTGCTGCAGCTTGTAGTAAATTCTTTTTTGCAGTTCTTCATTATATTTAGCGTTCGCGTTTCTGAAATAATGTATCATTTTTTTATCAATGTCTACACCTTCTACTCCTTTCTCCAGCACTGTATCATATACAATCCTTTGTCCAATTAAAGACTGTTCAAGTAAATTTTCACTTAAACACTGTCGGTTCACAGAGAATCCCCTCTCAACAGTAGCGTTCCCGTGTGACAATGTCATAACAAGCTTGACAAATTGAATGAACTCCTCTGGGGCACTTTCTTGTTGGCATAAGCTAAAATATAATTTGTCCAGTCTGCCAGTATTTTTCTTCAATAGTATTATTACTTCGGTAAGTTTTATTAAACGCTTTAATCTCGTCGTTAACTAGCTTCTGTCTGACAAATTTATCGAAATATTTTGATATTGTATCAGCTGCCACTGTTGATAGTCTTTTAGAATAAACTAAACTTTCCAGTGCCAGATCTAATCTTCTAAATGGCCACATTTTTTTCTAATATAACCACGGGATCTAAACAAGATATTTTATAACGTAGTGGTGACTTGCCCAAAATTTTTTTTTGCAAATTGTACCAAGGAATTTACGCATCCTTTTTTAAATACCAGAATATCAGCTTCCTAAAATTGGGTTCATTAGGTCATGTAATTGTTCGTACAATAAAGGTGCCAAGGGTTTATCTGCTTGAAATTTTCTTAAAAATGGTTGCAAATCCTCTGTACGCTTTTAAAAAAGGCCACCTTACATGCTATCATTTTATCATCTAGACATTGTTTCACAATTTCATAGCTTCCACATTTCGGTTCCTTCTTATCGAGTTTAGCGTGTTCTATGAAATTTTTTAAATGAGATAACATGTCTAAAGCTCTCTCTGCAACCTGAACATTTTCCAGCCATATCGCACAGCGCAAAATTTAACGGGAAATTGACACGAGCCAGTATAGCGAATGAAATCAGCTCGTCTGGCTGGTACATTTTTAAATAAGTTTTAAAGAGCTCGCAGAAATTTTATTACAACAGTTTGAGACTGATTACTTCTCATGTCACATTTAAATGAATTGTGGACCGTATACAATCCACAACTTCCCAATTCTAGAATGGATGGACCATCAGGCGTTTCTAGCTCCATTTTAAGGTCATTGCGAAGTTTGAAGTTCACATTTGGGCCATCCATAGAGAGTTGAAGTAAATTTTGCATATTGAAGTCTTTTAAGGCGTTTTTCAAAGCTTCTAGAAGATCTGCAGCAGTCGTATGGCCTAGAAAGGATGATGTTAAATATTTTGTCGATGTTTTGATTAAGTTCTTTGTCGCCTGTTTTAATTAATTTTCCCTGACTTATTTTATAAATCAAGCAAATTCCCTGACTTTTCCGTTTCCAGAATTAGAATGTAATTCCCTGACTTTTCCAGGTTTTCCCTGTTTTCCAGAAAGTATACACCCTGTTTGATATATCAGCAATTTTCGTTTGTGAGCAGATGAGTCATGTTGTATTCTTGCCACCAAGGACTAAAACCAAGCAAATCTTGACAACTCGACAAATTATGTGTACAGGGTTATTGACTATATTTGGACCAATAGATAACTTTGTTATTTGAAGGATTAGAAAAACGTTTAAATTAGGAAAGTTGTAGGATTTCACTCAAGGCGCTAGAATTTGATATCAGAAAAAACAAACGAACGTCGTAAAGCCGTCAAAAACGGCTAACTTAGTTTTTTTTAATGGAATACCCTATATAATGTTACATAATCTGATTCTAAATAAAATTTCGAGTATATTCCATTTATATAACATATACCTACATTCAACTGTTTTCGCGCTATCGCTGATTGAAAATCGTACTACTAATATGTTTTCTACACCCTTCGTATATGAATTTACGTAAGTCATTACGGGGTTTCTATGGAAACATAGTAGTAGTACGATTTTCAATCAGCGATAGCGCGAAAACAGTTGAATGTAGGTATATGTTATATAAATGGAATATACTCGAAATTTTATTTAGAATCAGATTATGTAACATTATATAGGGTATTCCATTAAAAAAAACTAAGTTAGCCGTTTTTGACGGCTTTACGACGTTCGTTTGTTTTTTCTGATATCAAATTCTAGCGCCTTGAGTGAAATCCTACAACTATCCTAATTTAAACGTTTTTCTAATCCTTCAAATAACAAAGTTATCTATTGGTCCAAATATAGTCAATAACCCTGTACACTGTTTTGAGATAAATAAGGCATTTTTCTGGTGGATTTTTTGCTGTGAGGTGAAACAATCAATGCAAATGTTTACTGCAAGGCGCTTAGGAAACTCCGTCGCGCAATACAGAACAACCGCCGAGAAATGCCCACAAACGGTATTGTTTTAATTCATGGAAATGCCCGACCTCACACTGCAAATGTGATACAACTCTTACAGGGCTTTGGCTGGGACCTGTTTGACCATCCTCCGTACAACCCTGACCTGGCCCCTAGCGATTTTAATCTGTGTTTGCACCTGAAATCGTTTCTTGTTGGTCAACAGTTGAACAACGATGATAAACTGAGAGGACATGTTACCACATGGTTGACAACACGGGCAGCAACTGTATGTGCAGAAGGTATACAAAAACTTGTGCCACGCTATGACAGATGGCTACAAAATGGTGGGAACTATGGAGAAAGTTATAAATGTTAAGGTTTGTAGATTATTTTGCAATAAATAGTTTTTCAGTATTTCTACTTGTTTTCTTTTCATTACCAAACGGAATTTACTTTCTAGACTTACCTCGTATAATAGAATTATATCATTGTTTTTCAATGCAATTTTATACGTTTCTTTAATATATTTAGCTTAAACTTGACGCCATAAAACTTTTATCTCAGTATGTACAGTTGCGAGCATTAAATTCTGGTCGTCAATGTAATACAAAATTCAGTCAAACTTTGACAAATTAGAAATTTCAGCTGATAGTTTGTATCTTTTGTTTGTCCATAATTACCAACAAGCTGTCAAATATAAATTTTATTTTGAGTTGTCAAGAAAATTTTTAGTCATCAGGTGGGGAAAGTTGGTCAAAAGTATACAAAACCGAAGTGTACATTTTCAAAACGGATGAACTTTTGGCCGCTATATGTGCAGTTTGAAATGCTCTTCCACAAGGCTATTAAAGAAAATTATGCTTGTCTATGCCCAACCGCTTAAATAAATTTATTCAAGTAAACGGCGAAATGATCAAGTACTAAGATTTTGTTTATTTATTTTTAGTCTAATAAACTGTGTTGCATTTATTATTTAACGTGTTTATTGTATTATTATACCAATATTTATAATATTTGACAAGTATCTGACAAAAGAAAAATAATTACAACATTTGAAAAAATTAATATCAAAACCAGATTTATCTTAGAGCGCTGTCAACTGCATTAACCCATATGACCCTACCGTCCTTTATAAAAACCCGTAGGTATCTGCTTAATTTTTTTGAAATTCAACTATTCTGCTGCAGGTGTCACTTTTTTTTTCAATACTAGTACAGTGTTCTACTTATTATAAGGCTAAGTCAAAAGTCGTTTCATCTTATTTGTTTGAAGTTTTCGATAGTTCTTGTGGAAGCACTTTTTTTCAACTGCGACAATGACTGATACGTGGTAAGTATTTTTTTATCTAATTTACTTTTTAGGTCTTTTCATTGAATGTGTCGTATAGTAATGCTTCAAACAATATTCTCACAATGCCAAAAGCCATTATAGACACATTTTAGCTCAGGCATGCATGCGCTAAATTTGATTATCTGTTAAAAGGACAGTAAGACTATCGGTTGCTGGATTGGTGGTGGGTCATAAATGTGTGACATTTGTTCACACGTATTAGAAGAAGCCATTATCTTTAGCGGAACTTATAGAGGAGCTGGAAAAACCAGACTAACGAAATCCCAGACAATATCATCATTTTCCCTCCAGAAAACGCAAATGATTCAAATACCGACAAAGATTCAGGCGAAGAAGACGAAGTAGTCGCAAGTAATTTGCCAGGGTCTCATCTTCGATCAGAGGCTCAAGTTACATTCGACAATGGAGAATGGCAAAGCGAAGATGAGTTACTTGTATCAGCTTTCGTCGAAAAAAGACCAAAGAAGGTAAAAGAGTTCAGATATGCTGAAGAAGATTTACAACCAGAATTTTCAAACTGGACTAATTTATATTCTGTAAAAAATCAACTTTCACCGGCAATGATATTCAAGCAATTTTTTGATGATGAACTGATTGGTCAGATTGTTGATTTCAGTAACACCTACGCCCAGCAAAAAAATCGTACTGGCGACATAACAAACCACGAAATGTTTTGTTTCGTTAGAGTGTTGCTGCTAACTGGTTATAATTCCGTTTCAAGAAAAAAATGTACTGGCAGAATTGTGATGACACTCGCAATGAACTTGTTTGTGAAGCTATTTCTAGAGATCGCTTCCAACATATTATGAGCAATATTCACTGTAACAACAATACTCTAGATGCTAGTAACAAGTATTCTAAAATGAGGCCTTTGTTTGACTCCTTGAACAAAAGACTTCTTGATCATGCGCCAATTGAGGAAAATTACAGCATAGACGAAGCTATGGTACCATATTATGGACACCATGGTTGCAAGCAGTTTATAAGAGGCAAACCTATAAGGTGGGGGTACAAATTTTGGGTCGGGGCAACGCGGCTCGGATATGTTGTCTATTTTGATCAATATCAGGGCTCTTCAGCAACTTTGCCCCAAAATTACAAACATTTAGGTTTAGGAGCCTCTGTAATTCTTTAATTTGCAGACATTTTGCAATCATTACCATATGAACCATTCCGTTTATATTTTGACAATTATTTTACTTCCTTGTCTCTTCTGAAAGAACTGAAATTGAGGAATATAAAGGGTATCAGGACTATCCGTGAAAACCGAGTACCAAAATCACCTTCGAATAACGCAGCATATTTGAAGAAAAAAGAACTAGGATATTTCGAATATACATTGGCAGATGAAGAAATAGTCATATGTAAATGGAACGATAATAGTGTCGTTACCATAGCATCAAATGCTTCTTGTGTGCTAAGTAGAGCACAACGCTTTTCGCAATCCGAAAAGAAACATGTCTATGTAGATCAACCAAGTCTAATCAAATTGTACAACGAGAACATGGGTGGAGTAGATAGAAGTGACCCAATTATGTTGGTCAGTACAGGATTTCAATACGTGGAAAAAATGGTAATTTCCATTACTGTCGAACTGTATTGATATGGCGGTACATAATTCATGGCAGCTACACAAATGTAATGGTGGAAAAATGGATCAACTATCGTTTCAGAGAGCTATTGCAACCGAGTTATTAGAAACATATAAGCGAACAACAAAAATCCTTCAAAACTACCCAAAAATGCTCACGAATATTCACATTATGATAGGCTGGATCACCTAATTATGTATCAGGAAAGCCAACGCCGATGTGCAGTTTGCCACAAAAAGGCAAATTTTCAGTGCAGAAAATATCAAGTATCTCTTCACCCCAAAGATTGTTCTTTAAATTATCATCAAATGTAAAATATTCACGACTTTTACATGTGAAATAAATGTCCGTTGTGTAAGATCATTAAAGTACCTTATAATCCTACTGTCCTTTAAAAAGAAGATAAAACTTTTTTCGATTTTTCTCTGCTCGAATACGATATTACGAATAGCATGAGATAATGAAATAAAACTTAAAACAAAAACAAAAAATCCGGTTAATCCGGTTAATAATAATAATAATAATAATAATAATAATAATATATATTTGCCCAACAGATTTACAATCTAATTGCAGGACAAAAACATCAATTTCAACGTATATATAAATATATTTGCAGACTGCAAGAATAACATTGACGACCAGAATTTATTGCTGGTCACTGTACCTTTCGAATTAATTCTGCGATATGATGGGAATGTATATTCCCTTGTCACAGAATAACTATTCCTAATTTTCAGAAATGATAGAGGACACTGAAATAAACATTTTTTATTAATAAATTAGTGTCCGGAAATTATTTAGTATCGAGATAAAAAAAATTAATCAAAGCAACCATTGCAAAACAACAACCATTTTCGTAGTTGGGAGCCAATCGTACTGTCCGAAATGTTGACTTTGTGGACCAAGTTCTGCAACAATTTGAGAATAACCCGAAAACAAGTACTCGTACCACTTGCCCAGGAAATGCATACAGGTCACACAACTATATGGATGGTATTAAAGAAATGCCAGAAGCATCCGTTTCACATTCAAAAAGTGCAAACGTTAATTCCAATATAGTTTAATTTGCCGAATTGTACTCAAATAAATTAATGACGAACCAAGATTTCCTAGAAGTCTGTTATGGACAGACGAGGTATATTTTACAAAATATGGCTATTTTAGTACACACAATAGTCACATTTGGAGCGAAGAACATCCTCACGCCGTTTTCTGTTAATATTTGGGACAAGATTGTCGACTATTATCTAATGGGACCATATTTACTGCCTGCACGGTTGGATGGTGATGTGTATAGCATTTTTCTGGAACATACTCTGCCAGAATTACTTACAAATGTCCCACGAAGAAATATCGTTTTCCAGCATGATGGTGCGCCAGCACACTTTGGATTAAATTACCGAAATTATCGAAAAGCACAGTTCCTCCACGTTCACCAGATATGACTCCAGTTAATTTTTGTATTTGGGTTAAATTAAATCACTGGTTTATGAGACACTTGTTAATACAGAAGAAGAGTTAGTAGCTTGAATTATTCTAGCGTTTTATGATATTCAGGAACGTCCTCAGCTATTTCGAAGAATTCGGCATTCGATTGCAAATCGTTACAACTTGTGTATCGAAAGTGGTGGTCGTAACTTCGAACAATTTTTATAAAGTTTAATGCAGTGTTACTTCTAATAGAATGTTCCCTAACTTAACTCTTTCCCGATGTAATTGAGATTGTTATTAAAGATATCTAGTTTAATCTTGACACTGAGAAATTTCCAGACACTAGTTTATTAATAAAAAAATTTTTATTTAAGTACCTTCTGTTATTTCTGAAAATTAGGAATAGTTATTCTGTGACACCCTGTAGAAATCACCATTTTATAAAATTATATAAACTCACCTCGGAATTGTTATTCTTGCTTCCCGCGAAAGATGAGGTAGATAAACGTGTACTCTTTCTCATGTCACCGTTGGAGTTCATGGTACCCCTCGATGATGACTTAATGGGATTCAAGCTCGGCTTGAAACGTTCTCCCACGGATGGTTTGCGAACCCTATCGAAAAACGGAACGGATCCATTCTTCTTCATTCCCTGAACGTGCGTAGTGAAAGCAGGCTGGCTGGCGTTGCGCGGCATCCTGCTGTCATCACCGTCCTGCTGTTTGATCTCCCCGACCCTGGGATTCTTCAATTTCAGATCACTAGCACTATCGGCACTGGAATTCCCGCTGCTGGCGCTTTGCTCGGAAATTTTCACTTCAGCTATAGTCGGTAGAGTCGGCACCGTGGGTATGGGGGTAATAGGAGTCCCAGGCGCTAACTGATCTAAGTTAAAGCTGGAGTGAACGCCGGGGTCTATATTTAAGGGTTGCTTCTGCCGCCGTTCCATAGTCCCATCGGGAAGCTGTACCATGAAGTACGAACCACCTATACTTCCGCGCTCCATTTGAATGCGACGTTCTTCCGCCATCCTTTGTAAAAGGGGTTTGTGTCTCGGTTCTTTGGGGTATTCTAAAGGTCGCATTAAGGCTCCGAAAACGACGCAGTTCAATATTAAACCGGCCAGGATAAGATTCGCTCCTTTCCAATCGTATACCTCTAATAATGCCGTTGCTAACGGGGCAAAGGCGAAGGTACCGACACCAGATCCGCACACGGCTATGCCCGTTGCTAGAGAACGCTTTGTTTCGAAATAATAACCGACACAAACCACGGCGGGCAGGTAAATCAAACCGAAACCGATACCACCCATCACACCGTATGTTAACATCAATATATTAACTGTCGGACTGAAGGTGGACAACACGAACGCGGCCGTGGAAATTAATCCGCCTGTAATGCAAACTGCCCTGCAGCCGTATTTGTTCGTTAAAGCACTCACTACGGGACCCGCACTCAGATACATGCCGGACAATAGCGAGCCAGCCCAGGCCGTCTTGCCTTTGGGCTCGCCGTAATACGTGACGAACTCGCCGAGGAAAACGCCGAAGGTGTAAGCGATACCGTCGACTATCAGGTTACACATGAAGGAGGCGAACACGATAACCCAACCGTAGCCGCCGTCGGGTGGCGGTGGGATATCGTGATAATCACAGAAAGAACCGTCATCGTCCGCCACTTCGCCATCTTGTTCCGCTGTGAGTCTTGCAGCTTCTTCGCAAGCTACTTCACTGTCGGTCTGCAAACAAAAGAGAAAAAGATTAATATTAATCAGTAACTTGTAAACCAAAAAAGTTTTTAAAATTGTCTTACTACAAATACAATGAAATTCCAACATATACAGAGAAATTTTCTCTTAATATTATAATTTGGCGCCCGATGAGTGGGACTAATTTCAGAAAAAGAATGATGTAAACATATATACACAGAGATCATAAATGCTTGACCGTGCCGCTTCATCGATATAACAACTTTAGTACGCGTTTGCCACACGTTCATTGTTGTAGTATGAATATTTAGTTTGTACATAATTTCACTAAAGTGGCTGTCAATCCAATATTCTGTCATTTATGCATATTTGTCAGACATATAAGCGTTTTGTCGTTTCTTTTTCCCTTGGTTTACTGCGTTTAATAAATTAAATATTAGAAACTGTCTTTCTCAAGGCAATAAAGCTACATTTCGTTGTTACTGTAAGTTTTTTTATTGTGTTTATACGAGTATCATGTTTCAATATGGATTTTCGTATTAAATTATTTTTAATAAAGACAGCGGTCGAAGCAGTACAAAAAAAGCCAAATATGTTGTGTATAAAAAGAAACGTCTATTATTCAACCAGCTGTAGGTCAGTGGCCATCAATCGCCCGAGCAAATAATAGGCGAGTCGAATACTATACTGTTCCATTCAATTGTGATTTTTAATTCGATTTTGATTTCGTCTGTATATTTCAATTGTTTAAAAGCATTAGTAGCTCAGTGAGATCGCTAAAGTTCACGATACAGAGGACTCAAATTCAGATCAAGTGTTTTCCTGGAAAAACTTTAAATCAATGATTAACCACTAGTAATTAGTTGGTATCATTTAACTTAATGAAACTTTTTGTAACATAGTTTAGGCTACTTGGATCAGCTCATCTGCTACATATTTCAACTATATAGTTGTGTTCTAGAGTTTTTGTTGTGCTTCATCTAGAAGTTCTTTGACAGCTGTCATCTTTGTAGTTTCATTATCTCATAACTCTTTTAGGTCTCTTTCGAAATCTACCTCTGCCAACGTGCCTTTTCCTTCTTTTTCTTCTTCCAAATAAGCTTCATATAATAATGTGGACTTTGTGGCAACGATTAAATATTTTCTACTTTACCATTATACACAGATATTATAGCATCTTCAACTACTAGAAATTAACTTAATGTATTTTCTTGTAGACTTTCTGGTAGAAGATAAGATTCTTGCCGAAAGGGAAAATCCCTTTTTTACATCTACCTTCCCATAAGAAAAGGAAAGGACGGTTTGTACAACTTTTTCTAAATTTGGATAATTTGGTGTTCTGTTGATTTATATGTTGAATATTTTATTCCAAAAGTTATAAATTCGTATATTATCTGTTGTTAAATTTTCACGTTCGAGTGGTCTTCATTCGTCTTCTAATTTGTTCAATTTTGGAAAATGTGGAATGTTTTGAACAACTTGTGCAATAATACAACCAGAATTTTTTTGATGATTTTATACATCTTACTTTTTTAACATAGTGCCTTTTCAAATATTGGTATTATTTTGGCAATGTATCTGCAGGCAGTTATGTAATGTTTCCTCACTGTACTTGTAAAAGTGGGCAGATAATTGATCAATGAGTTTATCGCAAGCTGGACCTACGTAATGTTCATCTGGATTACACATATTTAAAGAATTTGTTTTTAAGAACATTTTTTTGGTAGAATTAATAATACGACATAAAATACTGTTTATTATTTACACCGCAGACCTACCCACAACTCATAATACAACAACTGCAACATTTGCTGATGACACAGCCATGATATCCAAAAATAATGATCCAATTATTGCATCACATCATCTACAAGACTGTTTATCTTTAAAAAATAGGTACTGTTAAATCAGCAAAACTTCCAGATTAATCAAGATTAATGGTTCTTATTAACCCGCACGGCAATGTTCAATTTGCATTTATTTTCTTGAGTTGAGTCCAAAATGGCTGGAGTTTATCAAAATACGTACTTTTAGTAAGTAAATGCCAAAAATATGTAATTTTATGCACTAGGGTGAAAAATAAGAACTTTTATGTAAAATGGTGACCGAATACGACAGCTGTATTTAATATGCCTGTTTCTGTTGTATACGGTCGTCGTAATTACAATCGAAAAAGTAGGGATAGTCAGATTAAATATTACTGGTTTCCCAAAGAAGAGACGGTACGAAAAGTGTGTAAATGCGTGTAAAGACAGGATTTCATAAATTTAAAAAATGGTATTTCCAAAAGTCTGATTTTATCATTGTTCATAATTAAAAAAACTAATTTATTTTACCATGTGTCTGTTTCATTTATTTTGAGCAACCATGTGTTCATACCTCACCCCAACGAGAATTACTGCATTTTTCAAATCATCAGATTCACAGAAAAGATATGAAGCAATAAATAATGCGTTGAAAATCTTTAAAAGGCAAAAAATAGGTTGCTCAATGTTGGTTTACTTTCTCTTCAATTAATTGCTGGAGACACTTTGATTGAAAGTGACGTAGCTGTGCATTTCCAATATCGAATACTTCAGATCTATGCGATTCACTGAATATGATTTACATCTGTGCAAACTATTATAAGCCTCAAAACATATATTAAATAAAAATCATTATTTACATGTTGGCAATTATTTTATTCATTAAATGAAACATTTACAATTTTCAGTTTATATTTACACAGATCATTAATGCATAACTTTAGTCCTTACATAGCACAGTACCAAAATGAACTCACAGAATAAACTGTTTTGCATTGTGTATTGAAAGTATAATTCAAACACATGCACAAAAAGAAAGTTAAAGTATATTAAGTAGTTATGATGGCATTTAAAAATACCACTTTGCCTGAGCACTTCAATAATTGATTATATTATTAAATAAACAACTATAATCAATAACTACTACGTGGGGGGTAAGCCAGAGGCTCCGTGCGCGGCGCGCTGAGCCCTACTCGCCGGTTATTTAACAAATATATAACTCCGTTGAAAATTATCGCAGAATGATTTTCTTTTTTTTTAACTATGCTGTTTTTTTCTCACCATTCCGAATATGCAATTGGATTCTTGATTTTTACATACTCCAGTCACGTGCTTTGGAAAAATTGCCGAAAATAGTTCTTAAAACATTGTTTTAGTGAATTTTGAAATAGAGATGACCGAATGACTCACTGTTCACTAAAACAATGTTTTAAGAACTATTTTCGGCAATTTTTCCAAAGCATGTGACTGGAGTATGTAAAAATCAAGAATCCAATTGCATATTCGGAATGGTGAGAAAAAAACAGCATAGTTAAAAAAAAAGAAAATCATTCTGCGATAATTTTCAACGGAGTTATATATTTGTTAAATAACCGGCGAGTAGGGCTCAGCGCGCCGCGCACGGAGCCTCTGGCTTACCCCACCACGCCCCCCGGTCGCAATTTTTCTCACCGCCAGCGCGCGGCGAACTTCATTAATTTCTTTGACTTACATAGAATGCTCCTACAGATCTGAAAAAATTCACGGCGATTTATTGAGGTATTGAGAGAAATTTGATATTTTTTTTTTCTTAAATATCCACCAGAACGATAATAAACGTAATAAAACTAGAAGGTTGTTATCTCCAGTTCTAATAAAGATATTCGAATAAAGTTTGTCTCAAATTACTCGTTGAAGAGAAAAGAAGCAAAATCTACCATAATATTTACGATAATATGTCAATTATCGGAGATATTTCATTTGTTTATAAGCAAATAATTTCGAACCTCCAAAAAAATGGCAATTTTTGAGATAAAAAAATATTTTTTTTCCATTTTCGGAAAGTACTCTCAATGAATTAAAACCATGATTTTTTTAAACCATGTGCGACAATATGCAAGGAAGGGACAGCTAATTTAAGAATTTTGGCTTGTCGCTTATTGTAGCTCAACTATACAACACAGGTGAGTGAACTTTGCACTGTTCTCTGGGGGACATTTTATATTGCCTGCACCATGAGGTGCAAAGCCATACGTTGATTATTCATCGATTGAATGCAAAAAATAAAAAATCAAAATTGCCGTGGTTTTATACATTTTGCAGCTAAACAAATAATGATAATCGATCGTGCAATGGCTTGTTTTTTAGAGAATGATGGGGCGAACAACTTTTGTACGGACAGTTTTCACATTTAACCTACAGGAAAAAAGTTTAACCGGAAAATGTCACTTTTCAATTGTTTAACAATTTCTCGCGGCCAAACCCGGACCTAAAACTTTTGGCATTTTTCAGGGTATGTTCGTGAAGCTCAAATGTACCTATAAAAAAATCGGCGACAAATCCATATTCCAGAATAGAACTTAATTTAATTCGACTGGACTATTATGTCTATGTCAGATACGTATAAATCAGCAATAATCTAAGATATCTTCCTTGGCCACGAATTATAAAGATTCGATCACTTGCATCCCCCTCCCTTCCCCAGTAACGTCAACAAGATGTCGAAAGCAGAAGAATAACATTATAAACATAAGTATTGTTTCTCTTTAATTTATATCACAATTTCCCACATAGAATCACTTCAATATAATTTTCTACCTTCTATACTTCCTTCTACTGTTATATGTTGAAAAAAAGAAAACAAAGAAAAGTGTAATATTTTAGTGACACCCAATTTTGTAATCACTTTTTCACATTCTTCTGATCAAAAATAAAATAAAACATCAAGTTTAAGGGCAGTTCAATGGAATTTAATATTTATTTATACAAAATATTTTTTGCGTCCTTACTTCATTCATTTTAACATGTTTTTCTTGATTTCTAAATTATTCTATTGCTCTACCTTATATCTTTGAATTCCATTTAATCTAGACATAAAGATAGTTGAATTAAATTTAATTTAAACATAATTCTACTCAATTTTTTACAAATACATTTGTATTTTACACTTTATTTTTACGGCGGTAAAATTTTCTTTTGTAATTTGATTTCTAAATATTTCCTTGTTTTAATATACTTGCTTAAAAAAAAAGAGAAAAAAACAATTTTTTAATAATACTCTTTTGACTTTCTTAAAAATAAAAAAAAATATAATTTTATTTTAAAAAAAAGTGGAGAATATTTTTATTTTCCCTTCTGATAATTTGACTAATATATACACACGTGCTATGCCATACAATCCAACAAACCAGTGTTATTGTTTACCCATTGTTTTTTCCTAATCACATAACATTCCCATTAATTAGACTTTGAATGAGTATTTTCATATCGATTATCTTGTTATTATTATTCACCTTTTCGCGCTAAACTCATATGACATAACGTACACGTGTCTACTGCAGTGCATAAATAAAATTTGCATAGAGTTGCATCATTTTATAACGCACGAACACAATAGGTATGAAATATAAAGTTTAACTTCGCCTTCGAATAAAAAAAATATATACTATTTTCCGGAACGGATACCTTGTCAGAATTTTAAATCTATCATAACCTCAACACATTTTGAGAAACGTGTAAGCATTATCTTTATGCATAAATGTACTCGGGTGTTTTCAAAACGAAACGGTTTCAGGTTACATTCTTGTTGAGAATATGATGGAAAGTTTTCAACATGTATTGTGCAGACAGCGGAAAATTACTCGATGGTTAAAAAGAGTGTAGTTTTCTAATGAATAATACATTTTAATCTCGTGTCATTTTGGTCTTACATCTACGACATGGAAAATTGAACTATTCATAGACACATTTAGTGACATAAATCTAAAGTTGTTTATAATGAAATTGGTGTACAGGGTGGTGTGAGACCTTTATTATTTTTTATTTATATTAAAATTTACCAGCCCATATATTTACTAGGAGATTTCTTAGTAAATACACTTCATTACAAAAGAAAGTTTCCACTAAAATTTCGAATATCACCGCTCCAATCTCTTATCTATTGACTATATAAGAGACAGAAAATAAACAAAATATATATGAAATATATTGATTCACTTTACTGTTTCTAATATTCATTCGGTTATTTTGTAAATAGTAGTACGTAATACCCACAATCTTTTCTGCAAGATTAAACTGAATAAACTTTAGTTACCGAACGAAGAAGTAGTGAGTTCTTGCGACGTAAAGTACTACAAAAAAATTGCAAAAAGAATGAATGGGGAATTGGTCACAGTTATTCCAGAAGTCACGAGAATTATCACGGAGAAAAAGGTGTTTATAAAAAAGGTTTCCAGATGCAGGGAAGGATTATTATTGTTCAGTTAATTATGTGAACATCAGATATAAAGTAATAATATAAAAAGTTCTAATAAATATTTTTAGCACATTCAAGAGTATTTTAATCAAGCAGTGTTAGTGTTACTGTTATACTTAATATCGCCCGGATCTATTTATATATCCCAACTATCGGAGGTAAAAACGGTAAAATAATATTGATTACTCCGGAAAAAGTGCGCGCGATAAATGGATTGTCCGCAAGAGCTGTTGCTCGAGAATTAAACTTTAGCCATACATCTATAAATAAATTGCTAAGTGTTAAATGACAGATAAAGATTTGCTATAAATAAACATTGAATGATTGTTTTTCACAGTCTACTAAATTTTCTTGTTCTCAATAAATTCAGCTTATCTCTAGCATTGCTAATATTTTACTACGTTAATTTTCATCCCTTTAATTCATATGACAGGCTTGCAGACTTTCGGTGAACATTGATTGGGAGGGTGTTCAGATTGCAAACACGCGTTTGTCGTATGGTAGCAGGTATGGCCTCTTGGGAAAGTTGTAGAGATAAGTTCTCGTAGCTGAAACTGATGATTTTGCCGAGTATTTTTGTAAATCAACTGTTGATCTTGACAGAGAAAATATTGAATATATTCCTAAATTAAACCAAAATAACACGTACAGGGTGTTTCATCGGTTGGGGTATCGCGAATTAAAGTGCCTAAATATAAAAATATCGACTTCAAATTTTAACCACTTATAGAGCTTTTAAACCGCTACCAGCAGGTTAGGTTGTTTTTGATAATATTATTTTAATTAATGCGTAAATTAAAAAAAAACGTATTATCAAAAATTAAAAGTGCTCAAAAAATGATCAAATTTGAATGGTGATACGTGGAAATATCACCCATATTAACTTCACAATCAGAATTTTTATAAACGAAACCGTTTGTCAAATAAAGTCAATATTAAATAATGTCGTTTTTCTTACGACAGATTTATGGTACTTAACTTTCTAATTGTGCTGTCCGCAAACAGGTAGTCCTTTTAAATTTATGACGGATAATAAATAAAAATTTATTATAAACTCAACACACAACACTGTAATAAAAAACCCATAAATTCTTCAACGTCCGCAAACAGGTAGTCCTTTTAAATTTATGACGGATAATAAATAAAAATTTATTATAAACTCAACACACAACACTGTAATAAAAAACCCATAAATTCTTCAACGTCTTGCCTTTAATTTTGAAATTATTGTAAAATATTCAATAATTGATTAAGTTTTAATTTTTTTTTCAATTGCATAGTTGATTTTATAGACATATCTTTTTAACACCTGAATTTCAATAAAATCTGAGTACTTTTGATTTTTTGAACGAAGGTTTTTTTTTATTTACGCATTAAATAAAATAATATTATCAAAAACAACCTAACCTACTGGTAGCGGTTTAAAAGTTCTATAAGTGGTTAAAATTTGAAGTCGACATTTTTATATTTAGGCACTTTAATTCGCGATACCCCAACCGATGAAACACCCTGTACAATACAAGAAACGTAAAAATGCTTAAAATTCCATCACATACACTATCATTCAGTGAAAAAATTCTCATTACTTAGCTAGTGAAGCCTTCAACAAGTTATCCGGCCAATTAGAAGATTTACCGGTTCAATTATTTAAATCGAAAGCGAAAAATACGTTGTTGGCTAATAGTTATTATTATTTTAAGGAGTTAATCAACGTTCCTGATTCTTAAATTTGTGAGTGTAGAATTGTTATATGTTAATAACTGTTATTGTAATAAAGCATTCTATGTATAATATAACAATGTCAATGCCTTCTAGTGAAGTCTAAAACAATAAAGGTTATTATTATTTTACATTTATATACTATTACATTTAACACCAACGACAAAAGAAGAAAGAAATCTATCTATTCATAAAAGATTTCAATAGTACTTTTTTTTTGCATCCAGGCCCGTACTACCACATCCTAAAATCACACTTGTCGGGAAGGTACTTTCAGATTAAATTTAACTCCACATAAACTGACAACCAACAAGTGAACTCAGGAGTGCACAGGGCACGGTTTTGGGTCCTTTACTGTTTCTTATTTACACCGCAGACCTACCCACAACAACTGCAACATTTGCTGATGACACAGCCATGATATCCAAAAATAATGATCCAATTATTGCCTCACATCATCTACAAGATCACCTGACATTCTTCAAAATTAGTTTGATAAATGGAGGATGAGAATTAATGAAACTAGTACTCCTTAATAACAGTCAAATTCCAGTCCAAACAGATAAAGTATCTAGGACAACATTTGGATCAAAGACTCACTTGGAAGAAGCACATCGAAACAAATCGCCAACATATTAATTTTAAATTTAGAGAAATGTCCTGGTTGATATAGTCCATATGGACATACTGTGTTCAACTGTGGGTATACGCGACCTACCCGAAAAAAATACTCAATACATACCGTTTGACTGAAATAAAAGTAGATATAGGGAAACACAAACACGCACACAAGTGCATGCAAACATGAAATGGAGGGGTACGATAGTAGGGGAGTACAGATGAGTTCATATCGGGCGTGATATCGGGACACCGGGGTACCGAGTCTTTAGTGCACAACGTGTCTTTTAGTATGCAGTGAATTAACACAACCTTCTGTACGAAATTGTTTCACAATCTTATGGATAGCTGGCACAGAGGGAGGTGGACGATTTTCATACGCCGCAACAAATAAATTTTGCACGTCTTTGTACGAATTATCCTTGGCATACCATAACACAATCTGTATTTTTTCCTCGACAGTTAAGGGCATTTTATTTTAATATTTGCGAGTCTGCTCAGATACAATGTAACGTTCACGCTCTAAAGTTACGGAACGAATGTGTTGTACCCGCTTTCGATCTCCCCACTATCTCCCCACACCACCGGTCTTATACATAGGTACATGTTTATGTGTGTGTATTTGAAGATGCATATTAACTTTTAACTACGACAATCTGTATAATAATAGTATGCAAGAGGATGGTCTTTGGACAATTCTTCTCCTCCCGTCATTACTTTTATAACATTTACTTTTTACTTACACAACTAAGAAGATAGTAATGAAATAATGTAATTTAAAAAAAAACAGTGTTTTTCAATTTTTATCTGTCCCTAGTTTCTTAAGACTCAAGTGATACTTGAAACATTGTTCTTATTACAATGTGTACCACTCTTATCCTTAACTATTCGCTGTAATATTTCGAGATTCATACATACATATTATATTATTCTAATGATTATTGCACGTCCATACATTAATCAGATAAGATAAGAGGTGCTCGATTGTAGTACAACATCATATTAATTTCGATTGCCCCTAATATAACGGTAGTATGCTAATAGGTACACGAGATTTTGACATCTGGAATGGACCTTTAAATCCGTCGTAATACAAAATGATATTAGTAGTTATTTCTCTCGTATTATAAAAACTAATCCTTCGGTATGTTTATTTAATCTTATTGTAGTGACCTGTAAACTTTACACATTATGCAGCAACAATAAACTACTTGACACACTTCTGTTGATAATTGTAAACTATTAATAAGAATGATTATATTATCATTGTTATTGTGTCTCGTAATGATTAGAACGAGATGTAATGTAATATAAAGATCGCTAGTGAAACTATTTTGAATTTTGAAGAACTTTATTTTCAAGTCTTTGAGACTTGTTTTAAATGTTCTTTATTATTTTTTTGTAAAATTATATCGTATTAAACAAAACGAATATATTGCATAGAAAAATAATTTACTTGTTCCTCAACATCTGCGACACTATCGGCTATCCGTTTTGTTTCGACTGCAACCACGTGCTTTTCGTTTTACAGATTCCCTTTCACTAAATTTTTGTATATATTGTTAAAGTATTTGTCACAAATTGTCGTACTTTCGATGATCGCAAAAAAGAATTTAATGATCAGAAGTGACATGAAGGTAAAATATGTTAGTAGAAATAAATGGAATATGAGGAATGTTGGAAGCATGGAGAAGGTACAGCAAAAGCTCGCGCAAAGATGTCATGTCCTAAATAATTTGCACGTGATCATGACAAGCCAGCAAGGTCCGACCAGAAAAACTAGTTTCATATTTGTTATTAATAATAATAGCTCTTGTCTCTGTGTTGTCAATCACGTATTGATTATGTATTACGAAAGAGAACTTTATAATAATTCTATCCATTCTCCCACTGCCAGCAGTTCAAGATGTAATATTTTCTGTTATTTGTATTATAAACCTGTTGCACTATATGTGATTTAACGTAAAAGTCGCAAAAATAATCTGATTACCTTAGTAGTTTAAATGTATGTGTTAGTGGTCTAATAAAGCATTTTACATCTAATAATAATACTGTAAAGTACAATTTCCGTAAAGTTGACTTTGTTCTTATGTTTGATGAAGTGGCTCATAGTGATGAAATGATATTAATTTTATTATTAACCTGTTCCAAAGTATTTGAACACCTTCTGTATAACAAAACTATACCGTTGCGTAAGACGGTACATCTCTATAGTATAACATTGTTTAGTGACAGCACAGAGAAAGAAGCAGAGAGCCCATAAGATAGGCTTTATTGTAGCCCTTCAGTTTTAGTTCATTTAAGGAAAATAGAGGACACTACGATTTAGAATTTACCATTATTTTATATTTGAACCACATGTTTGCTGGAAAAATGAAATTAAGATTTGTTATAAGTTACCTTTTAAGTTTAACTAACCGACACCAGATGACGATATTGGGGAACTTGAATTAAGATCTATTTTCTATTTTTAATATTTAACAAGAATACAATCTCCTTATTCATCTCATCCCAAACATATTTAGCCTTGAGTTGACGACAAAAAACCAATTCACTTTTGTTAGTGAACCACAAAAAACATATACATATGTAAACACACCATAGTTATCAATATAAATTACGAATTCTTGAATTTCAGATGAAAGAAATTCAAACATTATTTTCGGTTTTCCCAGTGAGATTTTATATTAGAAAATAAACCAAATAGAGTTGAGAGAGATATTTTTTCTTAGTTATGAGGATCGTCAATTTACTTTTAACGCTGAGTCAGTTTACAATAAAACATTTACATGCCATAAGAAAATTGAATATAAAATAAATCCCAGTATTAGAATATTAAGAATCATTTTCATACCTTGCCCTATAAATTGCTTAATGGTATCACCATCTACAATCTCGCTTTGAATGAAACATAAAAAGAGCCCGGAATGATTTCACTGAAGTCCGTCGATCATAATCACAATTTCTTAGATTATTCTGAATCTGTAATTATTGTCCTTTCACTGAAACATAATAATGTTATTCGGTTACCTATTTAGCAGATTATAACAAAAAATGTTTACATCAACTTAGTAGCTTGATTAGACATTCATATCACAGAATTTTTGTTATATGAAAATGAGGCAATATCCCTATTACTGATGATCGAGTCGAGGTTTTACATCAACTGTCCAAATGACTGCCGTCAAAGAGTGTGTCAAGTGCCGGTGAAAGATTTGCACCTCATTTATTTAAGAGTTTTCGAAATAATTTATTAAATGGCGGTTATGTATAGGTAATAAAATTATTTCTTTCAGTGACATAAAGGAGTAGTAGTATAGTAGTATAGTATTGATCAGAAAAACAAGAAGAGCAGAGCACTAACAAAAATAACAAATGCGCATATACCACCCAGTTCCTTTCAAAAAGTGAGTGTAAAATTCTCTGTTCAAGTTTTTAGTCAGATGATGGTCGCAGCTATAAGAGTTTTCAGTTCTTTAGTAATTTAGGATTATCAATTTCAAACACTAATTCCTTGCAATTTATTTCTCAAAAGTAGGCGGAATTATTATTACTTCAGCCAGAAAAATTATTTGACAGTTACAGTACATATTAGTTAAGACGTCATCGCCGTTCAACGTCGTTTCAATAATTTCAATTATTTAAAATGAGAACCGATTCTCAAAGCGAAAAGGTGGATATGATTTTAGTAATTAGAGAGTTTGACGAAAATTACTTGCTAGCATCAAGAGTTTATGCTCAAAAATATCCTAACACGCGTCATCGCCCTGACAGGCGGCCATTAGAAAGTTTATTGCAAGTGTTATCAGAAACCAGAAAGGCAAAGACCAATTATGGGAAATGAAGAAAATGATTTTGTTGTTATAGAAAAGCTGCATACAAGTCAGCGAAAAATAAGTGAAGCCAGTGGAATAATTAAGCAGGCGGAGCGTCGGAAAAATTATAAAAAGGCACGGCTTTTTCCCGTATTGTATTCAATTATACCAAGCACTTTTGGAAGTAGATTACGATCGTCAACTCGTATTTTGTTTATGGGTTCTAGAGAAGTTTAATAAAGATGAATTTCTTTTGGATTTTGTACTTTTTACGGACGAGTCATCATTCCACAATAACGGATTAGTTAATAGACACAATTTTCACCACTACAGTGACGAAAATTCCCATTTTTTTAGAACTCTCGAAGGCAACACAGATGTTGTGTCAATGTGTAGGGTGGAATAATTGGAACGCTAGTGATACGTTCTTTTTCGATGGTAACTAACAAAGAATGTGGTTACAACTAGACGGTGCACCAGCGCATTTTCAAGTAAATGTTAGGAATGAATTGGATAGGCAATATCCCAATAGGTGGACAGGACGCGGCGGTCCACTCAATTGGCCAGCAAATTCTCCAGACCTAACGACTTCTGTTTTTTTTTATGGAAATATTTCTAAAATATTGTCTATGATACACCACCAACTACACCAGACGATATGAGAGACAGAATAAGAATAGCGTTTCGTTCTTTAACACCAAGTATTTTAACAAGAGTTAAACAGTCCTTTCAAGAGAAAATTCGTTTATATATTGAAAAATAAGGACATCATTTTGAGCACTTGTTAAAACATTAGTTTTCTTTTACTACTTAAGTTTGTTATTTGTTTAATAAAGTACCTATGTATTTGTTGTTTACCTAGTTATGACGCTTTTTAATTATTGTGAAACAAAACCAATCAAACCGTTAGGTTAATAAATATTAGCCATTTAAAAAATGAATTGCACGAAACTAAAGGCTGTATTACACTTACCAAGTTCTTGACCAAGTTATTGGCCAAGAAATTGTCGGCAAGTTCTTGATCAAGTTATTGTTGACCTTGACTGTTTTACACCTATCAATTTCTTGGCCAAGTTTTTAGATGAATTAGCAGTGCCAATAGTGCAAAAGTACGAAACAAAAAAATTAATAAAGTTACCGAAGATTTGCGTTTGATATTGAATGTAAAAATAACTGCACAAGAGATGCAAAAGAAAATAAATAATTTACGCATACAATTCTTTCAAGAAGTATCAAGTTAACATGTCATTTTTAACACTTTTCTAAAATGGAATTTGTATTTACATTTTAGGCAGTTGGCAAAAAAGTTTATAACATGAATATTACTAGAAATCACTAAAAACTTGATCAAGTTGAGAAGAAAAATAAAACATGTTCTAAGCCACCAAGTTCTTGGCCAAGAAATTGACCAAGTCGACTTGACAAGTGTAATACACGACTTGTCGTCAATTTTAACTTGATCAAGTTCTTGGCCAATAACTTGGTCAAGAACTTGGTAAGTGTAATACAGCCTTAAAGTTTGAAATTGAAAATCCTAAATTACTAATATAGTTTTTAGTAATAATAGTAAATAATGTATCTCTTTGAAGTAATAATAATAATATTGTTTTTAAACACTGTATAATTTTTAGATTTCAACTTTAACTTATCTTAGAGTCTGATGCTTTGAGTAAACAATAAATACAATTTAAAATAATTCGCTCAAATATATAAGACAGAAATAGTTAAATGTCTCTGTTAAGTTATGTATAGGGAGTATAACAGTAAGTAGCCTTCATTTAGCCTATAGTATCAAAATATGCCATAATATACAAGTGTTCCATTTAAATTTTCATAACTTTGGTACGCAACTTTTATTGAATCACTCTGTATATTTCAAAACAATTTTAAAACGTGCCCGTAATGTTGTAATGTGTTAAAACATTTTGTCACTTCGTATATATAAATCGACGGAAATGTGGTGCGCCAGCCTGTATATTATCTGTGCTATACCTATATAAGTGTTTATTAGGATATTTTCCAGTTTGTTCACTAAAATCAATCCTCTTCCTAGATTGTATTTTTATAATAATATTCCCCCAAACATTAATCTTACTCAAAGGAGCTCTTGGAATTTATAGTCAATAAATCATATAAATAGAAAAAAAAGTACGCCCAAGGTAACTTTGTCTGCATAGTTGATGTAACAGTTTTTTGTGCTGAAATGATTGCAAGCAACTATAGACCTTAAGTCTTATTATCATATGGGTAGAAATTAAATGAAATTTTGAATCCTATATTTAGTAAAAATGGTTTTGTCAATTATTAGACAAAAATAATTATAATACTTTCAAATAACAGAAAAAAATATATGTAAAGTAACTTATTCAGTACCGAAATAAATTACCTAAAATAATAATTTTTTTAGGAGCGTCATCTGTCGTTAACTAGAATACCAATTGTAGGTTTCAATCTCTTAAATTACAACTAAACTGCAGATTATATAAATTTATCAAATATTCAGCGCCTCTGGTGGTAGTAACCCGGCGACGGTGGCGTAGCCTAGTGTTCGTAACCATTTTAGGGCTACAAAAATTTGTTAATCATGGGCCATCTGGATATTTATCTGTGGTGACAGGAAGGTCTACATTTCTTGATTTGACTGAAGTTATTCAGTATCTGAATATATCAATGGTCAAAAGGCAACAGGGAGATGTCCTACATATGTGATCGATTATAATTGATCATAATGTACTACTGCTGGAACTAGATTTCTCTTACCGAATTAATCGCCTCCTACCTTGAGAACAGATCGAGTTACGTACACTACGTTTATTACAGTTCCAACATTTGCACTATAACATCGGGAGTACCCCAAGGATCGAATCTAGGGCCTCTATTATTCAACATTCAACGTGTACAGTAATGGTCTATTAAACAGATCAGATTGTTGGCTCCTTGCATACGCCGGTAATTATAAAATAGCCTCGGTAATTAAAGAAGTGCCCAATTGCCATCAATTACAAAGGAAAACAATATTAAGCTGGGTATTAATAAAAGTGAAGTTGTGACATACTTAAGAATTAAATCTGGTTCAATTCAATAATGTAAAATTATCATCAATTCAATGAGTGGTGTAAGCCTATTATCTGTAATTGTATTAGATAAAATCACTCCAATTATTCCTTACACTTCCTTGCGAAGTAACTAATTCTACTTTCTTAATCTTTCAGTTACATTTGAGCACAAACGCTTAAAAATTAATTGGCGAAATGTCTAGACATTAGAAGAATGCTTAATGATTATCAAGTTATGACATAATATCTAGAAAATGCCAGGTAACACAGCAAAATTTTCAGGAATGCTATCACGATAAAAAATAAATATATGCACTTACTACAACACATTAAATAAGTCAGAGTACGTTTTATTAAAAGCTAATTTAAAAAAATCATTATGAACATAACTATGCAAGAATTAACAATGTTTCATGTTTGGAACTTGGCAACAATTTCAAAAACATCGTCATATACGAAATTTCAACCATGTGTATACATACTTTATCACCTATTACATTAAACCGATCATATTTTATGAAAAAATACAATAGAAATGCTAATTATTCACATAGAATGACACTACATGTCGTAATACTATAATATTTATGAAAAATAGATATTTCAAATTAAAATTTAAATTGCAAAATACATTCTATGTGTTTTAATCGTTTCGGACGAAAACAAACTAATAATAACTTGTAAGTTATTTGAGTTAATTAAGCATAGTACAAGTTTATAATATAATTAAATAAAGCACTTGTTACAAGTGAACGTACCTTACTAGGCATTTGTTGCAGGCGAAGCACTCTATAACTGAGAATTCAAAGCAATTCAGAACAATTTCTAATAATAACAATAATCAGCGATAAGATTGTCCAAGTGATATATATATATGTACGTAGAATAACCACTTAAAATAATTTACATGTTTTATACATTCTTTCTTATTTCTTTAATAGTACAGAAATTATAATAAAATATACCATAAGCTACAACGTGCTAAATACTTCGTTACAAAATACAATTTAAAAGGAATTCAATCTTCTCTGCGTTGTCATTTCAAAATTGGTCGTTTCTGTAATAAGTTTGTGGTGACAGTAGTGTAATAACACGATTTGGTTATCGGTTCATGTTGGTAAAATTCCTGTAATTTGGTAACTAATTACAGAAGTTATAATTACCAAATCAGTGGAGCAATGTAGGCAATGTGTAAATGGAGTTATAACACCAATGTAATGTATGTTAACTAACATAATGAAATGTATGTGTTAAGGTGTGAACTTTTACTACTGCTACTACTAATACATACAACTAAGGTAATAAAAAATTATTAAGTTATACATACACAGTGCCACAAATAAGTTCCGAGATTATATCCATATCTTAGTAAGTAAAAGCGGAATCTATGTGTGCAGACCGGTGTTCAAAATCGACAAAAACGTGATCGTAATTAAAAAATTTAAAATATTTGATAATGCTCTAACTCATGTATTTGTTTATACGCGTCATCATACAACTTTTCATCAAGACTTGCTGTTTTATCTTTGTCAGAACTAGAGGTATTAATCATCAAAAACTGCAAAATTAACAATATTTCTCTAGGGTATATTTTAGTACCCGCAACTTAAGCTGTGTTTGTTATTACATGAATAGAGCTTGGTAGATTTAAAAGTAATTATTACAGGTGAAAGTACTTACTTTAAGGATTTAAATGGTATCATTACTTTCTAGGAAGCTCTTTTTATTTCCAGGTAACATCGGTTGCCTATAATCCTATACCAGCTTTGTATAATTGAATTTTTAATGAGGGTTAACGTTTATAGCTAATACTTGCTAGTTCGTAAATTTTTCATGAAATGAAAGATTATAGTAATTAAAAAAGTTATTATTTTACCTGCGGAACAGGACCTAATGTATATAAATGTGCAACGAGTGCCGTACGTATCTAGTCTTTTATTAGAAGTTATGAAGTACAGTATAGTTTATTATTTTCTTGGTGTCCTCAGAAAACTTTTTAATTTCGCATAATTGTTTCTTCAATTAGTATGTAATCACTTTTAATTAGTGTTTACTTAATGATTTTGTTGCATTTTCGGCGTTTTGTCGAATGGAATGGGGATGAAATTACAACTAATGCGCTCAAGACATTAATTCGTTTTTCTTACTTACAAAGTGGTGTCATTTTACAGGTTTTAAATAGTTGATATTCTATTAATATTGACAAGTTTGATGAATATTGTAAGGCCACTCACTGCAGAATTATATGTGTCTTTGTACAATTGGTACTTCATGCTACCTACAGTACGTAAAATTATTATTCATGGTGCTGCAATTATTAAGGAAGTTCCTACTGCCTATCGGTAAGTATCAGAAGCCCAAGAGTCAAAAAAAAAAAAAAAAAAAATCAACCCCGTTGAAATCAATGAGGACTTATTCTATATGCTCATATTGACCTCAGATCCTATTCTGATTCATATCACCTCAGAGCCGAATACTGTGCGGCTTTTAAAAACTGACATTCCTCTTGCCGGTTATATACAGATTGTCGTATTTAAAAGTTAATATGCATCTTCAAATACACACACATAAACATGTACCTATGTATGTATGTATACCGGGTGTTTCATCGGTTGGGGTATCGCGAATTAAAGTGCCTAAATATAAAAATATCGACTTCAAATTTTAACCACTTATAGAGCTTTTAAACCGCTACCAGCAGGTTAGGTTGTTTTTGATAATATTATTTTAATTAATGCGTAAATTAAAAAAAAACGTATTATCAAAAATTAAAAGTGCTCAAAAAATGTTCAAATTTGAATGGTGATACGTGGAAATATCACCCATATTAACTTCACAATCAGAATTTTTATAAACGAAACCGTTTGTCAAATAAAGTCAATATTAAATAATGTCGTTTTTCTTACGACAGATTTATGGTACTTAACTTTCTAATTGTGCTGTCCGCAAACAGGTAGTCCTTTTAAATTTATGACGGATAATAAATAAAAATTTATGACGGATAATATTCAACCCTGAAGCCTTCAGTTGTTGTTGTAGTTCTACTAATCGGGAAGCGTTTCCAAGGGCATTCTGAACTTACATTTAGGTACTTTGTGATGTTAGTTGTGATTCTATTTTCACGGAGTCAACTTCATTTGTTTAAGCTGTGTTTTGCTAGTGTTTTCTGTTTTCAAAATGCCGTTCACTTTCTCTGCCGACGAAAAAGTTGACATGATACTTGTTTATGGGGAAGCTCTACAAAATGCCGCGGTTGCTGAGCAGATTTATGCGGAACGTTTTCCGGATAGGATCCACCCAGAAAGTCGAACTTTCAAAAGGTTAGTGGATAACTTGAGGCAAACGGGATCACTTGCGTCAAAAAATCGAAGTGTGAATAATCCACCTGTCACCAATGAACTGAATCAGGCAATTGTTTTAAATATGGTGGACAATAACCCTCAGATAAGCACTAAAGAAATCAGTGTTGCGACTGGAATCAGCAAGACATCGGTGTGGCGGATAATCAACAAACACACTTACCACCCATATCATATCGAGCTTCACCAAGAACTTCACGGGGATGATTTTGCAAATCGAGTTGCATTTTATGAATGGGCACAAAGACAATTAGAAGAAAATGAGCACTTTTTTAGACATGTTTTGTTTACTGACGAATGCTCTTTTAGAAGCAGTGGACATGTCAACAGACATAACATACACTATTGGGCACCAGTGAACCCTCATTGGATGCGTGAGAACGCATTCAGAATAGGTGGACGGTCAATGTTTGGGGGGGAATCATTGATAACCATTTAATCGGCCCCTTCTTTTTTGACCAGCATTTAAACGGCGAGCTTTACGCAAATTTTCTGGAAAATGATCTTTACAATTTATTAGAAAATGTGCCGTTAAATGTTCGCCAACACTTGTGGCTGCAGCAAGATGGGGCTCCTCCGCACTACGCACTAAGGGCTCGTCAGGTTATGGATAATCAGTTCCCTGCACGCTGGATCGGACGTGGTGGGCCAGTTCCATGGCCAGCCAGATCACCCGACTTAACACCGATGGATTTTTTCACATAGGGTGCTGTGAAGGAGATGGTGTACCAACAACCGCCAACTACCGCCGAGGATATGAGGGCAAGAATAACAAATGCGTTTGAACGCCTTAACCAGCTAAACAGAGGCGCTACAGTTCTTAATTCCTTCACGCGTCGGTTAGAACTGTGTGTGCAGCAAGAAGGTCACCATTTTGAACATTTGTTATAAATATTTACTTTCTACTACCTGGTATTACCCATTCACTTGACATCCGCACAGTGACAGTGTCATGTTGATCTGAATTAGTGGAATTTACAGCTAGCGCCAAAAAAAGCTGGGTAATACCTAATTTTTCCTAATTTATATTAACTTTCTTACCTTGAATCGCTTATAAACTCAACACACAACACTGTAATAAAAAACCCATAAATTCTTCAACGTCTTGCCTTTAATTTTGAAATTATTGTAAAATATTCAATAATTGATTAAGTTTTAATTTTTTTTTCAATTGCATAGTTGATTTTATAGACATATCTTTTTAACACCTGAATTTCAATAAAATCTGAGTACTTTTGATTTTTTGAACGAAGGTTTTTTTTTTATTTACGCATTAAATAAAATAATATTATCAAAAACAACCTAACCTACTGGTAGCGGTTTAAAAGTTCTATAAGTGGTTAAAATTTGAAGTCGACATTTTTATATTTAGGCACTTTAATTCGCGATACCCCAACCGATGAAACACCCTGTACAACAGTTCAAGAATGTGGCTCTCGCCATACCACCATAAGACCGGTGGTGTGGGGAGATAGTGGGGAGATCGAGAGCGCGGACATGGCATTCGTTCCGTAACTTTAGAGCGTGAACGTACATACATTGTATCTATCGAATGTACGAAATGGGTTTTATAATCGTTTAGGGTACTGCTTGATGCAAGAGGGACAGACATTTGAACATCTTCAACATTAAATTTTGTATAGTTCATTAAGTATAATATTTTGTTTCGTTTTAAATGTGAGAATTTTATTTAATTTTTTATAAGAATTTTATTTTAGTTACAAATTTTATAGAGTTTTGTTTCAGTTCAATGTTGATACATTATACATCAGTTACCAAAATATTATACAAAAGCCGTACATAGCGTAGCAATTCCTTAAAGCAAACGTCTGCATACTAGCTTTCAACGTTTTGCACTAAAGCCTCGGTACCCCGGTGTCCCGATATGAACTCATCTGTACTCCCCTACTATCGTACCCCTCCATTTCATGTTTGCATGCACATGTGTGCGTGTCTGTGTTTCCCTATATCTACTTTTATTTCAGTCAAACGGTATGTGCTTCAATCGGTTGATGAATAGCAAAATAATGAGAGTTCTCTCAAAACAACTATATTGTCGATATTGAAATACTTTGTTGTTAAATTTCATGCAAAACTTGAGAAAAATGCAGCAGAAACATTCCGGTTGATGCATCAAGTGTACGGCGATGATTGCTTGAGTAGAGCAAATGTTTTTCTGCGGCATTAACGTTTTTTGGAAGGCAGAAAGAAATTTGAAGATGACAATCGTGAAGAAAGACCAATTTCAGATCGGACACCACAAATTATCAAAAAACGTGATTTTATTGCAAAGTATCGCAATGTTTCGCTGAAAATGATGGAAGAGGCAGCAATAGTCTCGATATTTTATAGCCACACCTCGTACAATATTCATGGCGTTAGTTATAGAGTATTGTGGGTGGATCAGAGAATGTTCTTGATGGCGTGTGGTTAGAGGTATTCTGGAATAAAATGTCAATGAATATTGGCTAAATCTACCTGAATAATTAATTGGATCCATAAATGTTTGCTGTGCATGTAAAATAGAAACAGTATCATTTACATCAAGTAGCTGTATTATAGTTTTACCATCGTCAAAATGTACGTGATAATAGGATGTCTTGTATTGTGTTGTGGTAGTGGCACATGTGACAGTTTTTCACCAAATAAATGCTTGCGTGCAGATGGCTTCACAAAAACTTCTTTGGCGAAGATACTGCGCTTTAAATAGATCAGCAGTTGTAGAGCCAGCAATACGTGCTTTATGTGTATCGGACGATACATGTTTTACTACGCAGGCTTTCACTTGTCACGACAATAATACATTGGAGAATTTTGCATCGGTGTTTAAAACAGTCGAAGTCCAGCGCAGGCGTTTGCCCTTATCCACCTTTGAACAGTACCTTTGGACGGATGTGGCCGCGAGATATTTACGCAATACAACACATGTAACTAATAACAGTAAAAAATAGACCGGTCCAGTATATACAGCGCTTACGATTTAACTAACCAACTTTCGGCGTAAAAGTGAACATTATTGCCTGTCACTATTCCGCTAAATCACCCTACGATTCAATGTTTTTGTTGCTAGTCATGTATAATTTTGTAATATTATAATAAATATAATAATACGTAGCCCACACATGTATTATTAGTATGAGCATTATACAAATAAATGTTCTATATCTAAATTAATATTAAATTTGAATTCTTTGCAAATCACAATTATAAACTTCCACTAGACAATCACGCAAAACATACCTGTGGATTTGACAATCTTATTGCCATGTAAGATTAAGAACAATTTTATAATACATTATCATCATTAATATATATGCGTGTGTGTGTGTACAATCAACTGACGTTTTCAAAAATTTGTAGTAATTGTACAGGATTATTAAAAGATCGATTAAAAGTTTATCTAATTATATGGGCCGATATTTATAATGGATTACAGAAAATGTAATTATGATGTTTTTTTTTCACATGCAATCTACGTAAATCATGTCTGAGTAGATTGATATAATTGCAAGAAAGATCTCTTAAGTGTGTTTTTTTAGACAATTTTTTATCTTGCTGAACAATTACGCAATGTGATGTGCTAAATTGCTTGCAATACTCGTACACTAAGATTAGATTTTAGGTAAATTTTTCATACCGAGTGACAAAGAACTTATCGAAATATAAAAACTGCAATTTGAACATGATTGCTTAAGATAGTTATTATGATCTGCCGCTAAAATCAAGGATACACGAAATTTGGCGTAAACACTACGTATATACTATTTGAACAAATATCTCCGTGATATTTGCAACCGATGATAACCGAGCTTCAAAATTTATTCGATAATGATGAGAAGAGATTTACAAGAAAATAACCAAGAAGGGTACCAGTATCTATAATTAAAATTAAAAATTATTCAATCATAACACGATTAAACTCTTTTTTTCTCCATGTTAATCCAAATACGCTGGAATTTTTTTTTAAATTGACCCCACACGTTGTGTGCCAAATTAAAGTATAATAATATTTTGATGGAAAATCATAAATTTACTCCACATAAATTATGCACTTTTATATTTATCCTTTTTTAAGGACAGTCGATATATCTGGGTTAATACAGACATAACAAATAGATTACATTAAACGATTGTAAGAACTTGTTGATTTGACAGATTTAGGCGAAATTAGAGAGCTAAAAGACATCAAAAGTAATAGGAGTAAATTGGCTACTAGGTGGTATATATAGATTGGCATGTGTATATGTGACAAAAACCTTGTGAACAATTCCAACATAGTCGCATTTGATAATCCTACAACAAGGAGAATCAAAGACGGACAAGAATTAAAATTAATGACAAGGGGGAATAAATCGCGCAGTAGTGATATTCTCATATAGTCAAGCCTACTGAGGTTAATTACAAACTTGTATAGGACTCTCTGTGTGTCTAGAATGAATTGATTAATGGCAAAAAAAATGATAATTGGCTATAGTAGCTCAGTCAAGAATTTTGATAGAACCGAGGCCTTTCTTGGTATTACAAAGTCCAACTTCAACGTAATTATGAGAAAGTGTTTGACAATAAATATCAGGAATGGTGAATGAACTCCTCAAGCGGACGAAGCAGTTCTTCAGGGTATAGTCGTCCAAGCATAGCAACAGCAAAAACCTGTTAATTGGTAATAGAGACTCGTCAAAGATTTTCACAGAACCGGAGCATTACGTGGCATTGCTAAGGTCAATTTAAAAGTAGTAACTAAAAATAGATTGACAACAAATATCAGGGACCTTGTGAGAACTCCTTAGGCAAAAGAAGATGCATCAGTTCTTTAATGAACAATCGTCCAAGCTTACAACGAAATTACTGGGGAAGGACAAAAGGTCTGTCATAATTATAATGGATCTATTAACAGGTCATTAAAAGCTAAAGAACGTCATAAATAACAGGGCTTTTGCAGAAAAAAAAGGAACAATTGAAAATATGGGCAAAATATATTTTTTTCTTCCAGGAAAACATTTATTGGTATATCATAATTTTTTGTTGCAAAGGAATAATCTGGATTTTTTTTATCCCTTTTAACCTTTACGTGACCGTAATATCTACAAAACTCTGTTTACCAAAATAGGGTTTGACCCCCTGATTTTATTCTTATATAATATATCATGAAATATACAAATATTGGTATTATTGTAATTTCTTATGAATTTTTAAAAAAAAACATTATTCTTCGTTAGGTGCAATCTGGAAACCAAAAATGATATATTATGTGCAGCTACAATTATTATATAGATTATGTATCTTTAAGATGGTTCCCCATCTTCATATTTTGAGCAGTAGGTGCATGTCGTCTCTTTTATGGTAATAGATTTGCTATGTTGAGCGCACACAAATTTATTGCATTTGTCGCATCCTTTAGAATATTTACTATCATTTCCACTACATATGCGACAACGTCCTCTTTTAGTACCTTCAGTAACGGTGTCATCCTCACAATCTTTCCTTATTTCTCTTTCAATACTTTCTATAGCTGCAGTCACTACCTTTGGAAAACCCCGACCATCTTCTTCAATTTTCTTTGCTCTTCTGTCAAGATTTGGCTTAGCAAGTTCCATCCCCATATCTTGAAGAAATATTTTTCTTCGATATATGGATGAATCAGGATTTTTTATAATCCACAAAACAAAAGCATTATAACATGCTATGTCAATCAAATTAAAAAAACAGTCTCAGTGGCCATCTTCTTGTATTTCTTTTGTATGAATACTCACGCACAAGTTTGTCTAAAATATCAACGCCACTTTTTGTTTTATTGTATTCCAAAATGATATTAGGTTGAACTTTTTCGTTCTCGTCAGCAATGTCATGTTCGTGATGTGTAGAGGAAAGTAAAATAACGAACTTTTTAGGTTTAGTAACATAGGACATAAATTTTAAGTCTCTAGTAAAGAGAAAATGCGAAGAATATACTGCAAGCGATTTTATATCTAAAAGCTTCTTGGGTAAGTCCTTCCTATTTTTTGCACAGATCCAATTAATGTTAGTTTTTCTTTTAGAAGATCTTCCGCAAGAGTTAAATCGGTAAAAAAAATATCAGTCGTTATATTGCGGTTTGATAAAGTTTTAACTACGCGAGGTCCTTGATTTTTTTAGCTGTTTCTCCTTCTTTTCCTAGGTATACTTCAAAATTACAGCAGTAAAATGTTGTTGCATCACATAATGCCCAAATTTGAAGCCCATATTTGCGGGGCTTGTTTGGTATATAAACCTTAAATGAACATCCGCCTCTAAAACTTACCAGCTGTTCGTCTATTGTTCCATAAGCTGATGAGCAATAAGATTCTCTGCAATTTTTTGTGAAAATATCAATTACATCGCGAATAGGTGCAAGTTTATCTAGAATTTTTCTTTATATTCTTGTGCAAATATCGTCAAAACGTAGGAAGCGTAAAATATCGCAAAATATATTTCGGCTCATACAAGCTTGATATACTGGCCTTGTCAAAGATTTACTTGTTGATGACCACAAATTAACTGGGCTTTCTTTTGCTTCTCTAAATCTTCCTGATAAAATAAGTATTGCACAGAAAGCATGTACTTCGATAACATCTACTTCTTTCCATGATTTGAATAAATTGTCTTCATGATTCTCATTATATTTACTTATAATTTCTGTTGCTCTTTGATTAGTAAATTTCACAATAATTTCAAAAATCTCCTCAGATATAAATAAAGAAAAACAATCCAGTTTCGATCAGATATCCTTACTTTTCTCTGTTAAAGCTTTTTCTTTACGAATGAAATTTGATGTCCTTGTTTTACCTTTTCTAGGAGCTAAATGTTTCCATGTGCGACCGGCAACTTCAATTCTTCCTCAAATTCATCATTTTCCTCATTAGAGTAACTAATGTTAGCAAAATTCACTTCATTTTCCTCTATAATATCTTCTACTTCTTCAGACCCATCACTAAGTGTTTCCTTGATCGTGTCATTTTCTTCTTCTGAATCGTTCAACAGAATAGAAAAAAGTTCTTCATCAGATAAAGCCCTTTTAGATGCCATTGCACAACGATGAACCACTGACACAAATGTACACTATCACGTATAAAAGTAAACTGAATTGAAAAACATCAAAATTCCAGTCGTGAGCAGGGATGAACACGTCTCAACTTGTATGAAAATATGTTCGTTCGAATTAAAACGTAACATCCCAAAACCGGGTCTCAACTGACACAGAGCGAGAAAGTGCGAATTATTCTCAAACTTTGTTAATTTTAGATTTGGTTATTATTGCTTATGGTTCAATACAGAATTTTAGGAGAATTCTCGAAGGAAAAATTATTTAAAAAGTTACAAGAAAAAAACATTCGTTTTAACTTGTTTCATTATGCAAATTTTGTGCATTTCTTCGGTATATTTAAGACATTCAAAGAAATAAAAAATAGTTCATAGGCTTCCACGGATGTCGTTAGTTGCTTCTTGATTTCTGGGTTCATATCATGCAGCTATAACTATTTCTACAGCCGGCGTTTCGACTTCAAGGTTATTGATCCTACTGTGATTACCTGTAGAATCCATGGCCCTGAAGAAGGATAGTGGCAGAAACGTCAGTAGCATAAGTAGAGACGTCGCAATGAATTCAACTTAGAAAGAAATTAGGATTTAAAAACTTACAAATTTTGTTTGAAAGTAGATTAAGTCTGATATGAATGCAAAACTTAATAATTGTAATAAAGTATGTAAGTAGCAAAAGATTTTTTGAAATAATTCAAGAACCTAAAAATATGCCTACGAAAAAGGCGATGTTAGCTCAAGATGATGTTGCTTCAATTTCGACATCATTTTAAACAAGACAATAAACTAAACTAAATACTTCAGGTGATGTCAAAATCAATTCACGCCCGTAGCAGATAAGTTGAAAAATCGCTTATATTAGTTGATCAAAAGACTAGTTCCCTTTATTTTTAAGAATAAATACAACCCACAAGATAGAGCAAAACTGAAGATTGTTCGATTAAGTTAATGTCAATACATATTATTTTCAGTTATTTTCTTCAAAAGAAGCAGAAATTTGAAAGGATTTGTCGATGGCGCGGCAGTTGAGGAGGCGTTATTTTATTTTTGTCGAATATCATTACAGGACATATAAATAAATTGCCTAGCAACTGGTGGACATTAATCTCATATCACGCATACAAACAGATCCATTATAATAAAGATAAGTATAATTTTATTTGATTAAAAACGTATTGTAAAACCTTCTGTCTATATGTAATATGTTGATAAATATTATAATCTATAAATGCTGTTGGTTGGAACGTGAGAACGACTGGACCGTTTTGGCTGATTTTTATACAAAAATGTTCGTAATAGTTCGAATGAGGTTTTTAGGGAAAATAAAATTGAAAAAGTTGGCCGGAAAATTCTGGCAAAAGTGAAAGTGCTTTGTTCTATAGAATTTTTGTTTGAAATCAAGACCATAACTCTAGATTCGAACGATTGATATTCCTTTTTTGTTTTGTTCGTGGTCCTGAAAAAGTTTTCAGGAGAAAAATTCTGGACAATTAGAAAGGAAAGTCGGAAAATTCGGACAAACTACAAAAATCATAATTTTTGTATGCACTCTCTCATTAAAGACCTGGAGAAAATTCTTTATATACGAGGGTTGGGGCAAAAGTCATGGCAACTATTTTTTTTCTTGAAGATACCAGTCCGGTTGAAAAATGTGACATATACAGACGAAAGGACAAGGTCTTAACTACATGTGTGGACAATGAATAGCACTGAAATATCGTAACACACTAATTTATTACGGTAGTATACAGGTCAATATGGCCTTCACCGTGCAAAAGAATGATAACACAGTGCACATAAAGTTGACATGACAAACCTGGGCCTAAGGACCCTCAATGTAGTCCCCTGCTACTGTCACCACACGCTGCCAACGATGTGGGAGGCGCTGAATACCATCAGCCTCAGCATTTGCCGCACCATGTGTGAATTGGATCATCTGTTGGCGCACAGCATTAGCAATGTCCTCTCGTGTTGCAAACCGTCTACCACGTATTGGTTCCTTAATCTTGGGAATGAAATCAAAGTCACAGAGCGAAAGGTCATGAAACTACGGTAGGTGCTCCAACTCTTCCCATCCCCAACGTCGGAGTAGCTGCCGTACGCACTCTGCTTTATGTGGTCTTGCATTGTCGTGCAGGATTATTGCACTGTCCACAAGATCCGGACGTTTATCCCGAACGCCACGGCTCCCTCCGAGAACGGCTATTTTTATGTAAGCGCGCTGCGCAACACGGGTTACTTCCAGCTATCACAGAGCCATCTGTTGTTCTGCATACACACTATGCCTGCAGAACTTCCACACGACACATATACGTTTGTGATCCGTTCACATATCTACAAGAAAAAAAATAGTTGCCATGATTTATGCCCCAACCCTCGTATATTGGTGCGTCTGTTAACGATCGTGTAACTTCTGAACGACTGAACCGATTTAGGTCATATTCACAAAATATATTTGTTTTGTCGAGACGATAGTTTATAGCTATGCTTGGATACGATAGGTGGCACTGTAATCAAGTTATTAACTATGTGTAAATTTGAAAGTAAATAAAACTGACAGTAAAAATCACTTAAATTCCCACTTTATTGATAAAATATCATGACGATTGTTTCGACACACAGTGTCCTCTTCAGATGAGGTTGTATTATAAACTAAACTAAATTGTGTTACAATATGTGTAATGTAAATGAAATACAGTCATTAAATAGTATATTATGACACTAGTGCATAATCAAGCTTTTAAAGCACGAGTAACGAGTTTAAAGCCACGACGCGAAGCGGAGTGGCTTTAACGTTACGAGTGCTTTAGAAGCTAATTATGCACTGTGTCATACGATATTTTTTAGTATAAATACAACAATAATTTTAATTAGAAGAAATCAAATCAATAATTTCAATACATTTTATCGAGTGATATGTGTCTGTATATTATGTCATTTGACATTTCACATAATTATTAAACATCATTGTTGTATTAATAATGTCGACAGAAATTCAAAAACTAGCTGCTGAAGCTGAATTAAGTTTAATACCTGCAAAGTCCAAGCATTTATATTATAAAGAGTACGAAAAATTATTATTATGGATGGAGCAGAAACAGACTGAACATACTGATGAATCAGTAATGTTAGCGTATATATTGGAAATGTCCGAAATTTATAAAGCTTCGTCACTTTGGTGCATTCATTCCAAACTGCAAGCTATGCTAAGGGTTAAAAACAGAATCGATTTAGCATCTTATCACAAACTCCATGCCTTTATGAAAGGAGTGGGCAAAGGTCAAGAAGCTAAAAAATCTTTGGTTTTTACGGAAGAAGATTTATGCAAGTTTTTTAATCAGGCTCCAGATAATATATTTTTATTTTTAAAAGTTGTAGCAATTTGTGGAGTATTTGGTAGTTGCAGAAGAAGCGAAATGTGTAATCTGGTTATGAGTGATATAAGAAAAGAAGGATCTGCCCTGATAATTTGTATTCGTCCGTCAAAAACAGAAAAAGGCCGGACGTTTGCTGTAGTAGATAATTCCAACATAAAGTATGCCGAGATATTTAATATCTTGCACTACGTCCAAAGCATATCAGTACAAATCGAGTTTTCTTAAAATATTCTCAAGGACTATGTATAAAACAAGTTGTTGGGATTAATACCTTTGGAAAGTGCCCTTCCATTATAGCACGTTATCTAAATTTAATAAACGCTCATAAATACACAGGTCATGCCTTCAGACGAACATCTGCCACGATTATGGCTAATGGAGGGATGAATGTCGATGAGTTGAAACGCCAAGTGGGTTGGAAATCCTCATCGACAGCGATGGGTATATTGAAGAGTCTATCACAAACAAATTAGGCGTTTCAAAATTAATTGCTGGAGCTGTTCAGAAAGGAGGCAATATTGGATCTGACACATTTGTTAACACTGATAAGAACGTTGAAAATACACAAATAAGCAATGCTGCAAGTCACTTAACAATAACGAATAATCAAAATTCTACGTTTAATATTCATTTAAAATAATTTTTCCGTTCATGTTACATGTTTTGAAATAAAATTGACCATAATTGTTGATTAATTTGATAGTTTACAATAAAATAATAATGTGTTATACGATATTAAATGCGGTACAAACCAAATAAACCAAATCAATAATTTCAATACATATTATCGAGTGACATGTACCTATATGTCATTTGAAATTTCCTGACATTTCAATGGACTATTAAACGCTTGGGATTGGCTGTTACCAAGCAACCTTTATACGCACGCCGCGCCGTGCGATAAAGGCCCGATTATGCACGCTTATGGGTGTGTTTTGATTGGTTTATGATGCATGCATACTAAAAAAATATTTAAGAAATAATTTAATAATGGGTAATTTATAACCTACCCCCGAGTATTTACAAATATCTAGCAATATGATGTCACTACGGGAAAACCGTAAAAAACGATTAGTTGAAGAATAAATTTAATAGTGGAGAACTCCCAAGTTCTATTTGATTAAGGTAAAGTTGTATATTTTTATGTTTCAAAATTTCTAACAAATTTAATTTCTGAGATGTATTTACTGTGTGTAAAATTTCAAAATTATGATTAAAGTTATGACTTTCCTCTCTCAAATGTATAGCATAATGTGAATCATCTTTATTATTAATATAGCTTCGTTCGTGTTCCTTAATTCTTTTAGAAAAAGATCTACCTGTCTGGCCTATGTAAAATTTAGGGCAAGAACTGCAAACTAGTTTGTAAACTCCTGACTTATTATTTTTTTTATTTATTGTTTTTAATAATTGAACTTAAAGAATTGTTAGTTGTGAAGGCTATGTTATAGTTATTCCTAGACAGGATTTTTGAAATTTTGTATATAAAATTCCCCGTATAAGTTATTGTGCTATATTTCTTATTTGTATCAAGTTTATCTGTAGGATATACTAAATTAATAGCTTTCTTGTAAAAATGTTTATTGAGGATATTGTGAATAATGTCTGGGTAGGCTATTTACTTGATGTAATTGAATCCTATATTATAATTATCTTTAGATAAGGAAACATTAATAAGTCTATGAATTAACGAATTGAACGAAGTCATCTTATGAGAGTAAGGATGAGTAGAGTTACTGAGAATAATCGTGTCCGTATGCGATGGTTTATGGTAAATTGCAAAGTCGTGTTTGTTATTATTCTTTGAAATCGTTAAATCTAAACAATTGATAGCTTGGTTTACTTCTTTTTCAATGGTAAACTTAATGTTAGGGTGTAGAATGTTGGTATGTGATAGCTATTAGTCTAGTTGTCTATCTGTTCATGTGAAGCAGGCTAAGATATCGTCTACATATCTGTACCAGTAAATAAATTTTTTAGACAATGGGAGTTTGTGAATTTTCTCTTCTAAATTGTTCATAAATATTTCAGCTAAAAGGGGGCTTAGAGGGTTACCCATTATTATACCATTCTTTGACACATAGTATAAGTTATTGAAAGTACAGTAATTTTGGTTTAAATATACCTTTAACAATTCTAAAATATCTTGTTTAATGATAAAATGAACATTGTTTTTTGTTAAACAATCCTCTACTAGTTTTAAAACATCCTCAGGTGGGATAGAACATCAAAAGAAAGAAATTTACTATTATGTGGAAGGTTAACCTGTTTGATTTTATCTATTAGTTCGTATGAATTTTGTATACTATATTTAGGTTTTAAATTGCAATGAAGTTGCAAAACATCAATTAGGTCTAATAGGAAAGTTTTCTTTATGATGTTTAATTAAAGAGTGCAACTTAGGAGCTTGAGGGTTCATAACAGATAAAGTTTGTTTTTCATAATCAGAGAATAAGAAACTATCCTTAATAGTCTCCTTCATAATATGTTGAAATGAGTTTGTTGGGTCAGTTTTCTTTATTATAAAATTGTCTGTAGTTAAGAATGAAAGGTTCTTGTATGTGTATTCTTGTTTGTCTAAAGCAACAATAGTTTTAAATTTGTCTGCTCTAGTAACAATTAATATCTTCGTTCATTAGTTTTCTTTTAATACTTTTGGCTGTTGAAATGTCATTTAGAGATAACCTATTAGTTTATGTGTAGGTTCCGGAAAATCCATTCAAAAACTTTTTGGAATTACCAAAAATCCACAAGGAGCGGGGGGTCCAACTTTTTAGTTTTAGAGTCGTCGGATGCCCCCCACTAATGATTTATCAAATAAAATAGTCTCGCATATTTTTTTTCCAAAAAAATACAGAATGACTACTATAATATCATGTATTAAATCGAATTTCATTGTTTTATTATTATATATAAATTATTTAAAGTTTAATGTTTATTCATTATTATTGTGTAACTACAGCTGTAAAATAATAAGTCCTATTTCTGTCTGTTTTACCATAACACGAAAAGTATTATGGTAAAATTTTTAAAATAAAAAATATCCGAGCAATTTCTGGTTTACTTGAAATCTTTTTATAACCGCCCCAACACCGGATCGTTCGAGAGTAATTTTTTGCTAAGTCGTAAATTACTCTTTTGAACTTGCGTCTACCAGTCTGGTACAATTTCTGACGATCTGTACAGAGGAAGTACGCACCATCTATCTCCATCTCATTTCTCTACATATTGTACAACTGCCCGGCAGAAGGCGCCACTGTACAGGGACAAAATTCACATTTCAGGAGCGCCAAAAAAACGGGGTAGGCATATTATTTTTTATTCATCTATGTAAATGTTTTTGTTGTTCATTTATAAATCTATAATCAGACCGGAGCAAATTTGTTTTGAATTATTTATAAGGTGGTAAAAGGAGACTCAAATGGGACATTGATTATGCTGATTACTGTTTCACTTTGATATCTAATTGTCATTAAACGAAACTGAATATTAAAAAAAGCTCCGGGTGAATTGTATCTAATAATGTATATTTTTGAAATCTTACAATACATTTTGTGCAGGTTCGTTGGATAATGAGATATTTTGCCGCTCATTTACATGTAAATGCATATGCTGTTGAACCGTACAGAGACCTTTTATAAGAAAGTCGTGTGGCGGCCACTCCTCATTTTTAAATATTGGGACCATCATGGCAATCTCGACACAGGAAGGGAAAGACTCCCCATGAAACAAGCATATATCAAGTGAGTCACCTATTCAACTAAATCACCCCTACCCAACTTCAAGGCTGAACTATTCAAACCACAGTAGTTCAAACTTTTTAGATTACCTAACCGCTAACCTATTGATCAATTTAACCACCTCAATTATATCTACTGGATACACAAAAAACGACGAGTCCATTAAGTGCCTGATGACATAGCTCCCACAAATTTTACAAAAATAATTATTGAAACCTTCTGGCAAAAAATCGCAATTGTTCTTTGTTTTATTTGGTTTAATAATGGATAATCTTTAGAATGTTCAGTTTCCGTTAATGGTTTTGAGTTTTAAATGACTTCATACTTCCGCTCTGATGGTAAAACGTGAGGTTATTCAAATTTTTTTAGTAAAATTCTTTCAATTCGCATGCTAATAATTTATTAAAATTAGCCTTACCGACTGAATAAAATTTAAAGAATGTCTCCTCTGGGAGTTAATTACATCGGTAAAGAGACAATTCACAAAACAGACTTAATCCAAACTCACTCGTGACTTCAGATACTCAGTCACTTGTGTGGGATGAACGATATTACATTCTCTCTCGTCGTCTCATCACTTTATCGGGCTCCAGTTTGATTGCTGTTTTGTGTCATTGATTCTAGTCCCAGTAAAACAGGAAATAAGCGAAAAGCGCTTATCTTTGCGCGAGCGATTGCAAAGAGAACGAGTCATACGTGAAATGCACTGAAATTGCTTTGAATAAAAATGTATGCGCGCAACCTTGATACAGAATTGAATCGTATTACACACATAATAATATAATTACATAGAATTTTCTTCGAATCATTTAGCGTACTCACATGCAATAAACGTTAAATTGCATAATTTAGTATCAGATGAGTTTATTGTGTACAGTTTCATTCGATTTGAACGCTAGGTTGATACATTACTACAAGAGTTTGTATTACATACATATGAATCTCTAGTCATTGTTGTCGATTTTAAACAATAGATATGCAGTTTTTAAGTACTGTTTGTACAGTTGTGTGCAGAAAAGAGTAAGACATGTGTTTAGTCGTGTGAACTTATATCATAATTTGCACATCTCATAAAAAAGTCGTACACTCACATATAACCCGAATTATAGCATAATATGTCAATATATGAGTAGAACTCCATTTATATACATATAAATGGAGTTCTACTCAAAATAAAATAAATGGAGTTGTACTTCAACATGTTGAAGTACAATAAAATAAATTTAATAAAATTAACAATTGCAACATAATAAAGAATCTACAAATACACCGTACAATATATATAAACTAATATTTTGTCATGGCACCATCTGCATCTAATATACAGGCTGTCCCAGAAATAAAAAGACGGAGTAGCAGAAATCGGAAGCTAGATTGTATAAAAATGTACCCTCAAAATATCAAGTCTTTATTCGTGCGCAGACGGCAGACAGATAATAATAAAGAATTCAATTGGCCTTACGCCGACCCTAGACTAAATATCCACCTGTCTCACTTTCACAATCGGTCCTTTTCAGGACCACCATATTACTTGTGTTAAAAAAAAGGAGGAGAGATACTTCATAATTAGAGACTGGAAAATATGCACTAAAAAGTTTGCCAAATATGCATGCAATATGCACATAAAAAATCCCTAAATATGCACTTACAATATGCAATATGCACTTATGATGTGCATTTATTTATTATATTTTAGGAAATTAAAATTCATTTGTCGTATTTACAAATTGTATATTTATTTATTACAATAAATTGTCGTATTTACAAATTATATATTTATTTAATACAATAAATAACCATATATTTCTTTAAATTTTCCATAGTTAAATTATGTCTGCGATCTGTAAGTATATGTTTATATTGGGAAAATGTTCTTTCAACATCGCAAGATGTGATCGGTGCATTCTTAAAACTAGGTATTAATGAGGGGCTTATATTAATATATTCATTAAAATTGCCATTAATTACATTATTTATAGATTAGCAACCTGACGGCCCTTCGTGTCGGTAGTTTCATCAACAGAGAGCCAAAGATTTTGGGTTTTCAACTCCTTTCTAACACCATCGGTAACATCTTCATAAATTTCATTGATGTATTTCTTGCGTAGAGCTGAGGAACTGGGTACATAAATGGGTTTATCATCGACTTTGCAATAAGTTTTCAGGAATTCTTGAATTATGGGATTGTCCAATTTATGTAAAGGAATATTACAACCCACAAAAAGATTACACAAATCTTTGGAAAATGCTTCTTGTGGATTCTTCGAATTATTGAGAAAACTTTCCTCCAAAAGTTGCTGCCGCGGTTTATTCAAATTTTCAGAAACCCTGTTCTGATGAAATGTTGTGTTCAAATGTTGCACTACTTGAAATTTCTTCTGGCAGGTAATCTGTGTAACAAATATATATTTTTAACATTCAGTTATAATAATTATTATTAATTACTATATTACTACAAAAACTAGAAAAATAAATTGTCTGGTTTTGTACAGTTCTCCAGTTTTTAAATTTGATTGATTTTGGTTATTTTGGTGTTTATGACAAATAAATATTACAAAGATATATTAGCTTTAAAGAACATAAAATTAAACATATCTAATAATAATTTATTATGAAATTGTTTCATTATATTTATAAACACCAAAAAAAATTCTCATAATTGTAGAACTTGTTATTGACAAAATATTTCAAAATTCAACTTACCATTTTGTCGCAGAGTGTGCACAAAACACTTTCTTCGTCAATAATTTTTAGTGCACTGCAATCACTTATCCAATTTTTTATTAGAGATGACTTCGCTTTAGCTATCTTCGGCATTTTCAAAACTTTTTAATTCACTTTTGTTTCACCAAATAGCACAGACCTTAACACGTTTACGAATGAACAAACAATGAAGGAAATTATTTCCTTTTCTTATTTGATATTAGTCGTACGGTATAACTATAGCTGCATTAATACCTACATTTCTGAAAAGGATTTCTTACGTAAGTTCTAATTGCCCTGTGAACCGATTATCAGTAGAGTTAAATCCTATTTTTGGGAAAGTCCATCTCATTATTAATGAGATGGACTTTTAATGAGTCATTAATGCAAAGTTGAAGGAATGTTCATTGTCACGTTTACACAAACAAATTAAATATCTTTAAATATCAGATTTTATTATGGTTCTTATGAAAATGGCGAATATATGCATAAATATGCAAAATAATTATGAAATATGTACGTGCATATGCAGTTATGGTAAAGTGTCCAAATATGCATTGTATGCACTAAAAAAAATGGTAAAAAACGTATTCTGAGGGTGGAAAATGGATAAGTACACAGTATAGAAGGGATATACCAAAAAACCACAAATATGCATTTTGCATAAAATCCAGTCTCTATTCATAATAAATATCAAACCATTAATTACTTTAATTTTACACCTGCTAGAAAAAAATAATTACATTCTTGATATTTACTGTAATAAAGGCTAGAAAAACTAGGATTTATTGAATATTCTAAAATAATAATAATCAGCTGTTTCCGACTACAAACACATTAAAGAGCAACAACCTTCCTATTTTAAAAATAAAAACAGTCTTTTATTGTCTGCAATAAAGTGGGTCGCCCCGCATCGGGCAAAAACTATGTTTTATTATGAATGAGTACGATTTAACGTTTTTTTCCCGTTTTATACAAATAAAAGCGTATTTTTCTATGTATGCGTATTCGTTTCTATTTACAAATGAGCATTCTTACGTGTATTTATAAACATACATTCTGTGCCAGGTCCGTAATGTAATTTTTTATCTAAAAACAACATAGAAAATTAAATTTTTAATTTCTTCGTTATTGCGGTATATTTGGGCCTGTTTCTGTTCGGACTTTACATACCTGCTACTCCGTCCTTTTATTTCTGGGACAGCTTGTATTGTTCAGATTCATACAAATTTATTATAAGATTTTCGTTTTCTGCTATTTCTTGCCATGTTTCAATTATTGCATTCCACATCTCTTCTCTGTTATTTGGTCTAAAATGACGTTCATATTTTTTTTTAATAATAATACCCCAGATGTTCTCCATTATATTTACATCCGGACATTTGGAAGGTCAAAACAAAGTTTTAGTGTTACAGTAGAGTCTCGATAATATGAACATACCATAACGTGAACATCCAAAAACGTGAACGGCCGGTTTGAATTTTACGTATCCCAAAACGTGAACGTCAAAATTGTTCACACTCTAAAACATGAACAACAAAAAAAAACACATTCCATCGTCTCATTCAGGAGCAAGCAACATGTGCAGCCGTATAGTCAGTCATTGTCTAGACTTCGTTGTGGACACAACACAGACTTATAAGGGCCCCTAATAAGAAACCAAACTGTTTAACATTGGAACAAAAAAATATGGGGTTGCTAAGTCGAATGTGTGTGCTCTCAAGAAAAAAGAATCAAAAATTAAGTCGGCAGTTGCTCAAACATTTTCTGGACCAGGAAAAAGAAAATCGCTTAGGACTTCAGAATTCACCAAGATGGAAAAAGCGTTGTATAAATAGTTTCTACAGCAACGAGAAAGACATGCACCAGTAAGTGGTATTATATTAAAAGAGAAAGCCAAATATTTTCATCAAAAATTGCAAGAAAATCAACATACATTTACTGCTAGTTCGGGGTGGATGCAAAAATTTAAGAATCGGTTTGGAATACGATTTTTATCAATAAGTGGTGAAAAGTTATCTTCACAACCGGAACTTGTTTCTCCTTTTATACAAAAACTGTCCACTAAAATTAAGGAGCTTAGTTTAGATGACAACCAATTGTGCAATGCAGATGAGACTGGGTTGTTTAGGAAGCTATTGCCAGGAAAAACTTTTGTATCCAGTACAGAAAAAACTGCTCCTGGTAGAAAAACAGCTAAAGAACGAGTTACATTTTTAGCATGTACTAATGCTACCGGACAACATTGGTTATAGGAAAAGCAAAAACACACGAAGTTTCAACAATTTTCGACTTCCTGTACACTACAGAAACTCGAAGTCTGCATGGATGACTGCATTCATATTCAAGGAGTGGTTCCATGAAATGTTCGTTCCTGAAGTTAGAAGATTTCTTCGAAGTCAATGACTCCCAGAAAAAGCTCTTCTTCTCTTAGATAACGCCCCAAGTTACCCCCCCCCTCCCCGAAAAGGAACTCATGTAGGAAGATGGTCTTATTGTAACAATGTATACATGTATACACCTAATGTGACATCTTTGATTCAACCCATGGATCAGAACGTGATCAGATTAACAAAACTGCATTATAGGACGAGCTTCTTGGCAATGATAGTGGCTTATAAGTCGAAAGATATGAATGAGATTATCAAGCGGTATGAGTATCACAGCGTGATACTCTCACTGCATTTAACACGCAAAAATGACATAGGTAGCGTTTTAAGTCTTAAAGCCATTGTCGACAGTCTCCACGTACACTGACGAGACCTCAAAGGTCGAAACACCTGTGTCTGTGCGTTCGATGGTGGCAATGGCACATAATGTATGTGTGTATCTCAAACACATGCATATATGCATATACGTTTTATGTATAAATGTATATATGTAAGCCACAGTATTTATTTTATTGAGGTTTCACCACCACACTTAGTATAGTTTGATTCTTTTACTGACATGTATACTAATGCTTCCGGTCTACCGATTTCATTGTAAATCTAATCAGATTTTGCGAATAAAATTATATTCCTAAATATAAAGCTTGGTATTGATAGGTTTTACCGTTATCGTGGTCACAAGAATACATACAGAAAAGCAGATAAAAACCACTTTTTCATTATTACAGGACTTCAAAACACAAAATCTGCAAAACTCTCAAGGTCGAAAATACAGAATACTTCTTTATGCTACGCAGAAGAACTTAAAAAAGGAGTACGGACACCACACGACTTTAACATGTTTAAAATTAAACAATGGTTGGGATATTTTTCTAAGAAAATTTTATTAAACACTTATAATGATGTTATTTTCATACTCCAAAGCAATTTTGTAAGTGTGTATTTGTACTGGACTCTATAATTATGAAAAAAGTCAAGTGGTATGTTGACTGTACATTTTTCATACTTCGATAATGTAATAACATAAATGAAAGAATATCTGATAAGATATTTATCTTAAGCCATCTGTATTTAATACATGTATGCAGACAGTAAATACTTGCTTATTAATAAGAACAAAAGAAAGAAAATTTTTAATGTATAATTGATGAACAATCAATTTAATATAGTCGCAGTACGTTTAAGTTCAGGATAAATTATCTGAATTATTTGGTATGCAAAGAACAGCTGATAACGGTTACAAGATATAAGTGATATGCGAGGGACAAAAATAGGTAAACAGTGTCATCGAAAAAGTTCCAGATAACCGTGTCAAGGTCATTTATGTAAAACGAGTTTTATACAAGACTGTTTGATAAGAAATGTCTCATCCCGTAACTTCTTTATTTATTATCCGATTTCAATAAATAAAAAAAGCAGAAAAACGGGCTGACAAACTCTATAAACTGGCCCTAATTTCAATTGTTTTCAACGCTGTCTTGAATAGGTACGTAAGGATGGCCAACTTTTTTTTTAAATGGACATCTGTAGTTTTTTTCCCTTTAGTCTGGTAGATAATTTTGTCCTGAATCTAGTAATGTTCACTCAGTTATCATTTGGTTGATATTTAATTTAAAAAATCATCTTTAAGTACACATGCCGTAAAAAACAATCGGTCATCTGATAATCCATTCGAATAAATATATTAAAAATCGAAATCACCAGTCAAAAACAAAAATCAGTGAGATTTAATGGCAAAATAAATTTAAATTAATAATCAAAATAAAAACAATTAATTATGTCAAAGAACAGGTATACAAAACTACTTCAACCACAGTGGAAGATATGAAGATTTGAATAAGGCGTGTATTTGAATCTATTGAAGAAAATATGCTTCATGTGCATAAAAATTTTATTCGCAGGCTTACTGTCTGTCAAGAACAAAATGGTGGACATACTCTAGTGAGTGTCATTTAACAGTAGTTTTGTGTAACCTTGGAAGCCATTATACAGTTCACTGTATCCGATTTATATGCCCATTGCTAAGTTTCACTAAATAAGATAACATGTTTGATGTGTGTTATTTGTTATCCATGTCCGTCTTAGTTTTAACAACTTATTGCCATGGAGTGAACAGTTTTTTGTAAAGCAATTTTGAAAATAAAAAAATCTCGAAATCTATTGCAGATAGTTATATGATATGCTTTCCTTTTCCTGAACACTCTGTATCAAAAAAAAATTATTTTAACAATTCTTAAAAGTTATCGCAAGTATAAACTACTCACATAATAACAATTTCGATTCTGGGATCAAACATAACTAAGACATTACTTAGTAAAATAGTACCTGCACATGACATTTATTAGAGAAAATGTTAAATATTTTAAAAACTATTACGGTTAGGTGTAGACAATGGTATATGAGAAGCATGTCGATTTTACAGCAGAAACTAAAAATGGAATAAAATATAGAGTGTTTCGTTTGAAAAAATAATATTAGTACTGCCTTTCTGAGACAACCTGTATAAACTAAAGTCATTTTAGGCAACGCCCCTTTAAGAATGAAACAACATTTATTTGAAAAGTGTTTTTCTACCTTCAAACGGTATATCGACCGATACCGCACTATTGGGGCACCCGGTATAATTTAACACAAGAGGAAATAAATCTAGAAACACAAATAGTTTCAACTGAGAGTGCGTTTTAGGCAACGACTGAAAAGCGTAACCTAAAAACTGAAATGGAGAGTTAATGTTGTATCGTAAAACATTAAATAGGGAAGTAGACTTGTAGGACTATTCCACAGAAATATTCCCAAATTTACTTCAATTAGCCATCTACGGAAAAACATTGGCATTCCCTAGGGCCTGGTGGACACTCTTTGTGGTTTAGATAGTTTATTACTTTCTTATACGTAGTATAAGGTAGTATTGTGATGACGAAAATTTTCGACCTCGAGATTTTTGCAGATGTCCACGTTTTGAAGTCCCCTGATACCAAAAAAGTGGTTTTTAAAAAATGTCTGTGTGTCTGTCTCTGTGGCTGTGTGTCTGTGTGACCACGATAGCGGTCAAACCGCTGTAGATATCAATTCCAAATTTTGTATTTACGTGTATAATCTCCCTCTTGAGATCTGATTAGTTTCTCAGTAAAATCGATAAACCGGAAGTAGTTTTTACTTTAGTGAAAAAATTGAAGTTTGCCAATATTTCGTCAACTACTAAGTTTGAACAAATTTATAAAGAATTCATATGTACTAGAAATTAAATTTGAGAAGAGTCTTATTAAAAAAGTTTTTCGAAATTCCTACCGGAAGTAGGTCTTTTACTCTTTTCTAAAATCAGTTTTTTGCGAATATTTCGCATGCCATGCTTTTTACACAGGTACGTTACGAGTATAAAAGTATTTAGAACTTAATTTCCAATAAAAGGTATTGGAAATTAAGTTGTATAAAAAAATTTTCATTATTCGGACCGGAAGTCACACCTTTACTCTTATCGAATAGCGATTTTTGCAAATATCTCGTGAATTATGCATTCTATATATATTTATCAAGAGCATAAATGTACTTAGAGCTACATTTGGAATAATTTTTGTATAAAAGAAATTCAAAATTCGGACAGGAATTAACACTTTTACTCTTAGTGAGTAGCACTTTCTTACGAATACCTCGCCAAGTATGCATCCTGTAGAGATTTATTAAAAGAATAGAAGTAGTACAGTAGGATCATGTTTATTTTTCAGAAGATAAAAGTATTTAAATATTAGTTTAGAACAACTTTTGTATAATTTGAAACGCATAAACGTATAAGAAAGTCGTGTGGTGCCAAACCTCATTTTTTTTCATATACATTCCTTTTTATTCCACCTCGTACACCAAAACGTACTATGAAACTTCTTATTTTCAAATAAACATATTATTAACAATTAATCGCTCTTATTAATTTTTACAAAGAAAATGTAATTCATTTAGGGCGAATTAAGACAGATTCAAATTTGACGTCAGAAACAACCGAAAGCGTCAACTCTAAATATAAATTTCGGACTGTTTTCTGTTCCTTTCCTGTTTGGGAATGTCTATTTTAACATGACTGCAATTAAGCTCATGTGATCCAGTTTATTTCCGCAATGCTTCCCGTTATTTTCATATGATAAAGATATTAAACACATCCAGTATGATTCTTTTCATTTCGGAGCAATCCTACAGTTAATATAATATATGATCCGGATACATGGTTGATATCAAACGGAATATTCCGAATTCATTTTAAAATCTTTCGCGGGCAGGGTAATAAAATTTTGCAAGCCACTGTCGAAGTTTTTTTTTTTATTAAAATTGGCGAATTCTATTTAACAATTAGTAACAATTGACTTGTCACAAGGACTTTTTAATAATTAACAATTGTGCATAATTATCCAGACAGTTTCCCAATTATATAAAATATTAAACATGTCTATATTTGAGTATCCTTATCAAATACAATATAAAATATAAATATCGGGATGATAATGTGCAATATTATGATGCATGTGGTGTTGTGTAACTTCTGTGATAGAAATAGCATTGTTAATTCAACTGAGTCTAATTATATTAACAGTGAAAATCACACTTTTCAATGTATAGAATGTAACTGGATTTCATGTAATACATGTGGAGTTTGTGCTGGTCAGGGTTGATCAGTCAGAGAATTCACACATCCTGTTCGTTCAGATTATAAATGTATTAAATATAACACAAAATTCATGTCAAATTTTCCTTGAAGCAACAAAGATAACGATATGGGTGTCCAACGCCAATGAAAAATTGGAATTAGAAATTACAACAAATTTAACGATTTCTTTAAAACGGCTTCACATTCAAAAGTGAAAGTAGATACTGAAAACAATCCCGCGGAAAATGGAATGAGATCATGTCAATCAATTCCATTCGGATGTTATCTTATCATTTCGATAAAATTTAAAAAATATAGCGTCTAAACAATTTGGATAATAAACAGCAGATGTCAGTTTCGTAAACAAAAGCTACGTATTAAAACTATCCGACACTAGATTATTAATCCACTTGATTAGCTTCAGTTTTTAAAATTCTTAAACAAATAACGATGCCTCTTTTCCAACTATTAAGCAATCAGGCTACTGTACACTATAACCATATGAGAGGAATACTATTTTTTTCATGTGTACATTTATAAATTCCAGGTCTCTACAACAATTTGTTTAAAATAAAATTCAACTTGTGACAGAAACATACAAAAACGATCAAATATATTTTATTTTTAATCTCTTTGTATGTTCAACATCAAATGACCTATAAGATGATTTTTTTTCAAAATGTAATACTCCTTTTGTCCCAAAATAAGCGTCTGTTTTGGTGAAAATTTATGTAATAAAAGTGTTCGTTTTGAAATAAAAACACTTTCTCTTAGAAACTATGTATTTAATTATATTTTCAACTTAACAAAACATCTTACATAATAACTTAAACTAAAAGGAAAAATTAGGAAAAAGCAAGAGATATGGAAGAAATATAACAACACCAAAAGTATAAGTAACTTAAAAGAAATTAAAAATGGGTCCATTTTGTGTAAAAAAAACTTCTTATGAACATATGTGCTAAATGTCTTAACTTTTAAACTGTAGGGGTTTAAATTTTTTTTTTTAAACTTTGGTATACCCTAGATATTTTTGTGAAATTGACAAAATTATATCAAAAAGCGACAATAGCTCAGTAATAGTTACTTTTAAAGTATTAATGTCTTACATGTTTTTGATGTGAAATTAAATAAGCAATTCAAAAATCAACTGATATATAGGGTGATCCAATTGAAAAAATTGACTTTTATACAAAAACATGTCATGTAATTTTAATCCAGATTTCTGGACATGCAGGTAGCAACGGTAAAAAAAATAAAACATGCTTCTATAAGGACCTCTTATTGTGAACAATACTGAAAAAAAATGTGTCCACCTATTACGTCGTTTTTGAATGGGAATAAGTCAAAAACTTTAGATTTTAAGCCTATACTATCTTATTACATTTTGACTAAAAATTATACGGGTAATACAAAAATGTAATAGTATATAGGGTGTTCTATTTAAAAAATATAACTATGGTCAGCCACCAATTAATAGAACACTATGTATAATACAAAATATTTTTAAACGGTGCTCCTAATGAGCAGCTATCACAAAAAAAAAACGCTTCGAAATATTTTTACTCATAAAGGCATAATCGGCCTTAACCGCGGAGATGACACACTGTATATATACCAGGTGATTCATTCAATCTCGAATTTTGCAAAAGTTTCGATTCAGCAAATTTTTCTGTACCAATGCGTATTTTTCGAGATATTACAAAATTCCAGGTTAAATGAATCACCTGGTATATATAATACCACATGCCTGTTTCATACCCTTCTCGTACCCCCCCCCCCCCCCACTAGGCTTGATTTTATTTGTTTTCAAACTGACATTATGCTCTCTCTATATATCTTACTTACTAAGATTTCAACAATGTAAATCGACGTTACATTACGGCCATCATAGAGCGCAACGATAGCGAGAACCAGTTGACCATGATGACACATCTTAATAGCGCCACCTGGTGCTCGTTTGCCCTAGTATTAAAATAAAAATAGCCCTCATCTGTAATACCAACTATTCACCGCAAGACAAAAAGCATTACATTCCTACTATTCTCACACTACATGATAATCACAAAGTCGTATATTAGCCTATCGCTTTCAAGTAATTACATAATATATTCACTGTTTTACTATTCACAGTTCAATCTTGCTTGATTACCTATAATTTCACCATTGAATATTAGTTGTATTTTAAATTAGATTCATTTAAGTGTACCTAATATAATTACCATCCGATGTTTAATCAAGACGTAACACACATACGACGTTCCATTAAAATAAGTCTAATTTTAATATCGACAAATGTTGTTAATTATATGGTTTATTTTTAGTAAATGGCCCGATTGTTGTCAATAAATATCGAAACTGAATGAAAAATATTTGCCGTTACAATTTGCTTATTATTTGTTTGTTTCTAATAAATTTACAAGGTATTTATTTATTGGATGACGACATTCAAATACTTAATTATTTCACGAGTAAGTTAATAAATTTGCATAGATTGAAATGTTTGCGTGGTGTTTTACGGGCGAGGCTATCTTTATGTATGATAGGGCATTCTATTCTTTTATTTTCACGTATTACTTAACGGATGCAGTTATGAAAATGTAAGTAATAATCACTAAAATAGGAGCTTTTATTGTTATAGTGATATTGTCATGTACTTGTAGTTTAACAAATATTGATTTATTCCCAGTTAGCAAAATCAATATCTGCATTATTTTTAATGAATCTATTGTTAAGGGTGGGGTTCACCCCTATTATTTGTCCATATTGGTACTATTTTAAAAAATAAAAGAAAATCAAGAAAAATGACATTTTCACACAGTAAATGTTACACGATTTATTACGCGCCCACTATATGATTCCGAATATATTAAAATATTTTTTTTATTTTTTTTTCAATCAATTTCATGATCCAGCTTTTAAGCAGAATTCTCTTGAAATTACTTATTACTTTTATTAATTGAAATTTTCAAGTAATTATTTATTGACATATTAATTAACTCTATATAAAATAAAATATAAGTACTTAGCTGTACTACAAAAAACATTATTTTATTGAATTCGATAGAATTCTAGCCCCACCTTGTACTTTTATCTTATTATTACTGATCATTTTGTCAGGGATGTCTGTTTCTACCTCTGGAGTTCCCCAGGGATCCAATCTTGGACCCTTATTATTTAACATCTTTGTAAATGATTTGATAGCTTCAATCGATTGTAATGTTTTGGCTTATGTGGATGATTTAAAAAAATTTCATCGTATTGATGGGGCACAGGATGCTGCCTTTCTTCAAGAGAACTTGGACCGAGTCACACATTGGTTCTCTTTAAATAAATTGAAGTTGAACATCGACAAATGTTGTTTTGCTTCGTTTACCAGAAAACTCAGTAGATTTTGCAAGAATTATTCTATTGACAATATAGCAATTAACCGCACAACGCATGTCAAAGATCTCGGAGTTACATTTGATGAAAGGCTTACCTTCGCCGATCATTTTTCCCTAGTCACTGCGTTAGCATTTCGAGCATTGGGTTTCATTATCCGCACCTGCAGAGATTTTGACAACATAGCTACACTCAAGTCACTTTATTGCACTGGTTGTTAGCAAGTTGGAATATGCCGTTGTCGTGTGGTATCCTATATATAATTGCTATATTAATGTAATTGAATCAGTACAGCGCAGGTTCCTAAAGTATTTATGTTATAAAGTAGATGGATCTTTCCCTCCTCGTGGGTTTGACTATGAGTTGCTCCTGGATCGACATGAGATTGGGTCGCTTGAAGCAAGGCGACATCAAATTAGCGCTGATTTTGTAAAAAATATCATTCTGTTTAAGACAGACTCTCCGGATTTGTTAGCAGAAATTGGTTTTCGAGTGCCTCGTCAATGCTCAAGGGTGAGTGAAACGCTTCTGCTTCCCACTGCCAGAACAAATATTCTGCTGAGGGCTTCTATGGTGCATTCTGCCAGGAACTTCAATAGCCTTGCTGATGATATTTTTTATAAGTTGTATATATTTTAATGTTTGTTGTTGTCAATTTTCACATATGTATTATCTCTTTGATTTGTTTATATTTATATTGTCTGTATTGGGGTGACCTGTTGGGCAATTTAATAAATATTATTATTATTATTATTATTATTATTATTTTGCCATCTATGAGCCACGTATGTCACTTACGGTGCAATACTCATATGGTTGAGGCAGGTCCTAGTAAACGACATTACATACATTTTTCAAAAAGATTAGAAAGAGGAATGTTGTTTTGTGGAAGTAAAAGGAAATGTGTGTCTTTTGTGCAATCGCACCGTAACTACTAAAAAAATATAACACTAGAAGACATTTTAAATTAGAACATGAAAACTTCGATAAAAATATTATGCCTCATAGTGCTATTCAAACTGAGAAAATAAATAGTTTAAAAAAGGGATTGTTTAATCAACAATTATTGTTCAAAATGGTAACAGATAAATCAAAAAAATTAACTATGGCATCGTTTAAGTTCGCACTTTCAAAAAAATCCTTTGTCGCATTTTTCACACATGTCGAATATATTTCTAGAAAATCATTTAGATTCTCGAACGTATGTTGATTGTCTAACAAAATTAAATAAGGAGTTTCATGAAAGATTTAATCAACTTGACGACTTTGAATCGATTTTATTTTTGTTTCAAAATCCTATGATTAATGTTGACATGACTATTTTAAGTGCAGAAATAAATGGATTTTATGCAACAAATTTAGAAAATTTAGAACTGGAAATTGTAGAATTACAAAATGACGTCGCTTTAAAGGTTATTAATAGGGCGCGGACATGACCGAGTTAAACTACGACGGAGTTACAATGGAGCAAAGAAATAATGTAAACTACACACATTTACTGAATAGCACTAATTCATATGGTGAACTGCAACATCTGTTTACGCTCGAGAAGAGCCCGAGAATGAGAGCAAAAAATGGCCATAAAATAAGGAATTTATGAGTAAAATTCTTTCTACATCGGCGTAGATAGCCTGGGGGGTTTTTAAAATTTATTATATTTACCTTATATTTCGCAAGAGAAACTTACTGTTATTTAGTTTCAATAACATACACGTACATTTTTAGTTATCATTTATTTAGATCTAGAACGTTGTTTATGTTACTTTTTCTAATATGAAAATCAATTGTCAGTGATTCCGAAATTTATTACAAAGTCTGTAAAATATCGTTACAGAATGCCAAACTATCGCACGTTCGTCACTTAGCTTTGCTAAAACATACACATAAATAGTTTTTATGCAGAGAATTTCGATAGTTTACAAAATTTCGTTACATGTTTAAATGACGATGCTCGAAGTATTTCTGAGTACAAGGAACTAACACAAATCCCAAATTTAAAAAATCAGTTGTTATTTCTACAGGAACACTTTGGAAATTTGCCTAAACTAATCACATATTTTGAAAATCGAATCTCAAATTAAAAAACGGATTAACCACATTAGATGTGGCTATTAATAATTTCAAAAGTATTACAAGTGACTTCGGATGTGGCCTTCGGCAAAAGTTAGACGCTGTTTTTAATAGAAATCCAGATTTAATAACATTGCGGCAATTGTGTATACTAAATACGGCGAAATAAAAGAATATTTACCTCTTTAAAAATACAACATCTCAATAGTGCGCCCATGGGCGATGAGTCATGACTCGCTCGTGTCCGCGCCCTACTTATTAAATGGACAAGGAATTATCAGGCCAAATCCAAATAGTTTTAAATCAACAGTTAAACACAATTATCACAATAAATCTCCATGATGAAATCGTTAATCAATATTAGAAACAATAGCGGACCCATATTTGACCCTTGCGGAACTCCAGATGTTGCATTGAATAAATTACTTTCTTATTGATTTTTTCAGGGTATGTACTAAAAGAAATTTGAAGAGAAGCCATATAATTATTGAGAAACTACTTCGCTGCAATAATTTTGCAAAGTCACGAAAAAAACAAAACAAAAAGAGAGAACAAATTCATGTTTTCGATTCGTAGCAAGTCAGAGACATGCTTAATTTCTTACATTTTAATCGCTGTCGGTATTTATGTACTCACTATATAAATGTATATTTCAAAAGGCTTTATTGGCAGGATGCCAGTGAGGAAATTAAAAAAAAAACGTGTACTCAATGTCAGTGTTCGCGGCCTTTTAATAACAAAGAAGTTATATTTAGGGCATTCAAATTTCAGTATAAAGAAGAACAAGCATAACTTCAGGAGAATATACGTTTATTTGTTGGAGAAGACACAAAGAAAGCTTCTACTTTAACAATATTATAACAGATTGTTATAATTTAGATTTGAACTGCAAGAGAGTATATTTATATTTAAATCTTGTATTACCTACATTAAAATGTGCTTTGTATGAAATCATATAGTAGTTGTTATACTGTCGCTTCTCTGCTAATATTGTTGCCTTTTATAAAGAACTAAGAGCTATCTAATCTGGTATAGTTGGAAGTATGCAATAATACATATAATTAGGATTATAAAATTAAATTCTCCAAATTTTAGTTAATGAATTAAAATAATAATAATAATTAATAAACCATAAATTCCAAATCAAGGAAGAAATAATTGCGATAACATCGTTGCCAACAACGACTAAGGGCACAGACATTTGTACGGCTGTCAAAAATTCACTTGCTGAGAGAGAAATTGATTTAAGCAAAAAATTTTCGATAAAGGATTCTGCTCCAAGTATGGCGAGCAAACCAAATGGTTTTATCAATTTATTTCAAACATACATAGGACACTTGATTCCTGAATTGCACTGCGTCATTCATCAACAAGCCTTGTGTGCTAAAGGTGGTTTCGCCTCTCTTAATAATATAATGGCCGTAGTCACAAAAATAGTGAACCTCATACCGTCAGGCTTTAAATAAGCGAAAATTTGATGCCTTGTTGAATGAAGTGTACCGGTGTTTAATGGCTTACTGATGTATAAAACGCGTAATTTTTGCTGGTTGAGCCGCGACAACGTACGTACTTCAATGGTTTCTTGATTGTTTGGTAGAAATCAGCCTTTTTTGCTAATTATAGAATGAGGGAATTATTGAGCAATACTCACAAATTGATGGATGTTATGTGGCGTTCCAAATTAATATTTTTTACGGATATCCGCTTCAAGGCGCAAATATAACACTTTTCGTTATGATAAATCTCATTCCTGCTTTAGAGGCTAAACTGCAAGTTTTCAGTAACAATATTGTTACCAAAAACTACAAGTATTATCCAAACTTGAAAAAATCACCAGAGATTTGGATTTACACAAAAAACCAGACCAAGCAAAAGTCACTAAAGACTTTAATTCGGTAATTAATTCTTCAATCAAAGAATTTTCATCGAAAACACTGAAGTTTATTATATATTCTGAGGTCACTTTACTTGATAAACTGAACTTGGCCAAATTTTAATTGATCTCCAGTGTAGTTCAATATATGGATTCAAAAATTGATTAAAAAAAGGAAAGAGTTGAAATTAAATGAAATAGAAAAACAGGTGACACGAGTAAAATGCCAATACCAACATTATGGAAACTTGGAATTCAATTCCAGACACAGTTAGCTGATAGCAAAAACCAGCTTCTTGCTTTTGCTTTCTTAACAATAATATTGTCAGACTTTCTCGAGATTCCAGTTCAGGGTGCATTCTGCTAAAAGTAACAAATTAGTTGTCTAATGTAAGTTAGTTAGTATCTAATTTGCAAAAGCAGAAATAACAGTAATTTTTTTCTTTCATTTAAACAAGCATAAATGTTACTATTGCTGTACATAATGTATTTTTGGTTGCAAATAAAGAGTTTTAAGTATATAATATTTAGTTTTATTTTTTCTCCCATTAATTACTGAGTCAAAATTGTTTGATGGCACATTATGGCCTCATTAAATATTTCTTTAGAAAAAATGGCACGCAAGTCAATAAAGGTTGGCCAGCCCTGGCATAGGAAATCTATATATCCAGAATGAAAACCATTGCAGTTGGTAATAGAGGATCAAGCATATTCATTCGTTCACCTTTTCGGCTATAAAAATAAGTAAAACTTGTTTTCTAATAAAAGTTTTTACATAAAGGACAATGTAGTAGATTGTAATGTATACACAAATCCTTGAAATAACATACATTTTGTTAGGTGTCCATATGTTCCGTGTGTTATATTAGATAAACTATTGTATCTTGTATTTTTTTTCTGAACTAAGACCGGAATAATTTTAAAAAATAGGCAAACAATAATTCGTTAATTCAAAATCAAATTAAAGTTTTACCGCCACTAGCAAAATAACCCTTATTTATAAAATAAAAAATTTATATTTTGTGAGTGAATATCAATTGGTACACTTCAGATATTGGCTTTACTACAATCAAATTAAAATTATATCACCTGCAGGTACTAAAAATTTGATTAACATACATTAAACACCTAATAACATTTTTAATCGTTTCCCAGGATTATAAACATTAAAACATTTTTTATTAACAACTTATTTGCATTTAATTTTTTAAACATTCAAACGCGATTGACAAAGCTTCTAGTTGGAGTTCATAAATATAGGCGGCAATGGTTATGCAGACGAGCTTGCTATCCCGGATTTATTGCATGTCGTAATATTTTGAAATGCAAGCTACGCGCCTGCTATGCAGGGTCGATTAATGGCGACAGACAATGAAATTTAAATGTTTTCCACTAACCTTCAAACTCAAAGAAAACTAAGCAAAATTTTTGATTTTAATTTAGACGAATATGTTTCAAAAAATATCTGAATCATAACAATGAAAAAAGTCGATTCCAAAAGGAAAAATTTTTGTTTTTTCTATTTTTTTGTTTTGGCTGCCACTGACACATTTTAAACATTTTGCAATTTTTTTTAATTAAATATGTAGTGTGCATTTCAACGTTACCTGACACTATAAAGAATCCTTAAATTATTTTATTGTCTCAAGTATTCAGGTTTCTTCAACTTTCTTATAAGTCCAAAATATTTAATTCGTTATCAAGAATTTTCACTGAAACAAGTTTCGTTCGCAAACGACTTAAATTTGAACTAATTATATATTGAAGCAAAACAAAAAACAATGATGGATCCTCTTTATTCTTTACAAAAGTTTTAATTTACTCTACGGTACTAGTTTCGACATTAAGTCATCTTCAGCCGAGAATAGTCAAATGTTTTTCAAATTATCTCTTATCATAAGTTAATGTATGCAGATACAACTATAGGTTTAACAGGATCTTTCGAAAATACTTGATAGGTGGTTTTCATATTAAAATAGGATGATAATAGATAAAAATTTTTAGATAAAATTATACGTAAAATATTAAAAACACAAGTCACGTGACATGGTGGACAATGCACAATATAACATGCATTGTGTTTTTAATATTTTACGTATAATTTTATCTAAAAATTTTTATCTATTATCATCCTATTTTAATATGAAAACCACCTATCAAGTATTTTCGAAAGATCCTGTTAAACCTATAGTTGTATCTGCATACATTAACTTATGATAAGAGATAATTTGAAAAACATTTGACTATTCTCGGCTGAAGATGACTTAATGTCGAAACTAGTACCGTAGAGTAAATTAAAACTTTTGTAAAGAATAAAGAGGATCCATCATTGTTTTTTGTTTTGCTTCATTATACAACTTTACAAATGGACATTTATTATTTAATTATATATTCTTCAATTAGCTAATCAAACTTTTTCATATTCTAGTCGACAATACCTAAAATAATTCATGTGCTAACCATTCAAATATTCATTTAAAAAACATACATATAAGGTTTCAATTCAGACAATCGGTTAACTAACAGAAAAAGTCTTCAACAAAATGCATTTTAGAACTCACAAAAGCTTATATATACGTTGGGCCCTTGGAAAGCTCTCTCACATGTTAATTCTTTTTATAATTTCTGAAAATATTGCACTTTTACTATGCGACATACACCTTCCTGAGCTATTTCGCGAAAAAAAAAACACTTAAAATCCTCAACAACACAGTTTTACCATCACTATACGAAGATACTAATTTTACTGTTCTTGCTAAATTACGAAGACGTCATAAAATTATATTTAAAGGTTTACATCCTTAAGTAGTTGTTCCATGTCTGCTTCGTGTCTTCCATTTATATTTAGAATAGTATCAAAATGGAAGAATTCCACGACTTTAAATTTCTCTTTCAATGGTGAATATTTTCTCATGATGCTGTAAAAGGTTGATTATCAATTTCATTATGCTATTCGGCATTTGCTCTTAGTGCTTAACTTTAGCTATCATGTTTCAGAGAATAGTGATGGGAGAAGAAGTTTGAAGAAGAAAACGACTGAAGAAAAAGTAATTGCAGGACGGATTGCAAGAAGAAGGGTTTAGATTTTAAATAAATGGAAAAAAGAAAGTGAAAAACCCAAAGGACAAGTTGTTTCTGAAACATTTCCTTCATTTTTCACCTCCTTTGTAATAAAATCACAAAGATTTTCGATAATATAACGTGTGATACTAAAAATCAAATTCTTCATGTGAGGGGTAACAAGAGGTAATGCATAAATATGAGATCTGCAAAGCTTACAGAGAAATTCACCAGAAAATATTCCTAGTAATATTCCTCCTTTTTTTAGAAATAGCCTGACATTTTCCAACTGATAACTGAACTTTTTGTAATATTTCCCCAAGGGACTAGTGCAATGCAAATCTGCGAAATGATTACTTGCATAAATTGACTGTGTTTTAATATTAACACCACAATAAATATTCCACTTTTAAATTTTGAAATGGTTTCTTCGTCCGATCTCTTCGTTTTTGTTGTATCCGCTCGAGTTTCCACTGCATATGTGAGTATAGTTTATTTCAAATTATAAGAATATAACTTTGAACGGCTCTAATGCTTTTATTGCACCACCTTCTGTGACGATAATTATTATACCTGGTCTCCTTATTGAACGGGTACGGTTTACCTATTTGCATTTGCAACGTTGAATCCAGGGGCCGTATTGACTATACATTAGGGCCCTATAAGATTTTTCTTATCATTTATGTTCACTTTCCTAATTCCGAGTGCCTCTGCGGCACCTCCTATTATGTTGATTTTGATCTTATCCTACATTTCTTCGGCGTTCTCGTCCTATGCTTTTTTACATCATTTAAATATTTTCTGATTAGGAATAAGAATAATAACGGTCGCTTTCTTACTTTCTTTAAGGATTTTATAAAAATAGAAAGTAGTTATGGTTTTAATAACTGACACTTTTTGAATTGAGTGTATCATCACGTGATTAAAGGCAAACGTCAATGTATCCTTTTTGTTTTGTTGAAATTTAATAAACTCCCTCTCTCTCTCTAATGCTCTCCCCACTACATCACGTTTAGTTGGTGGAGAAAGCTCTGTTCATTAGTATTATTACAATGATCTAATAATATAGAACTACTAGATGGACTGTAGAGAGAGAGGAATTGACCTCTACATACAAAGGAGACAGATATACAAAACCGTTAGTTGTGGGCAAAACATGGAGATATCGCATTGTTTTGTATATAAACTTTCTCAATTTTGTTGATTTATACATATTTATTTGTCTTTTTGGTAATTTGGATTATGTATTTTATTAATAGATTTCTTCTAGTATTGATTTTATTTCATACACCACTGACTTTATTTTTATTTAAAGAAATACGAGTATAAAGACAACTGTGGATTCATGATGATTCAATCAACTATTTTTATTTATAAAATTGTGATTGTAATTAGACACATTTTAAGAATTTCATTTTTATTTGATATAAGTAATGTATATAAATTGAGAATCATCAAGAATATTGGCAAATGTTAACTTCAGCTTATAATTTAACAGTGTTGTTCTCATGGATTTAGTGTAGTATATATTTGGTTAAAAGTGCTATTATCAGTAACAAAATTAGAAATAAATATTTTAAATTGTTGAATATTATACACGGTGGCCAGAAAAATGCGGACAAAGGCCAGGTAGAACGATTCTTTGTTCAATTCTGAGGCGATAATCTTAATCCAAAAAAGTTATACGGTCCTTCCTTACGGCATACGAGACCATCAAACATTAAGTTGTACGGCTAAAATTTAGCAAAATTCGTCAAATTTATCTATGTAAAATCATTGTGGTGAAATTTAGAAATGGAATTATCTCAAATGCATTGATGTAACTAATCGATTAATACCAATGGTTTACAAAAAAAAAAAAAAAAAAAAAAAAAAACACTACTACTTTTTTCAATTAAGATTGTCAACTCAGAATTAAACAAAGATTTGGCCTGCGTGGCGTTTGTCCGCATTTTTCTGGCCACCGTGTATATACCAGCTTCGCAGTGCTTGGAGTCACATATTTAAGACACAATGGTAATGTCATGTGCAGCGTATGGTTGTACCTACTAATAGGGCAGAAAAGGGAATGAACGTAGCATTTCACAGGTTAAATATTCTTAATAAAATACATGATTTGTAGATTTGATATAAAAAAATTTAGTTTTCAATCTAATCAAGTACTATGCAAGCAGTGGATAATTTGTACTAAACGAAAGGATTTTAAGCCATCAAAATATTCAAGATTGTGTTCAGAGCATTTTGTTCCTGAAGATTTTGTTATAAGTTATGGAAGAAAATATTTGCCCCAAAATGCAATTCAAAGTATTTTCAATTTTCCTGCTCACTTGAGAAAAATTCCCTGTAATAGCAGATCTCAACGATTAAAAATTACTGATGAACCAAGCAAAGAACTGTTAAAGTAAGATTTCTATTTGTAGTTATTATTCTACCTAGATATTTTTAATGTTCTATTTACCTTATAGCTCAGAATCCCCAAATGTAACTAATGTTGAAGTATTTGAATTAGTCACAGAAAAAAACATCTCACGAAATAATACAAGTTGTTATTCTAGCTTTATGTATTTTTAATATTTCTTTCTCCATTTTTCTTCGATCACATATTTACCATTTACGTATTTGTTAATCCATATTAAATATGTACATATATTTTAATAAAAAATTAAGCATTAATTGTCTTTTATTTTGAATATATCAGAAGTTGTAAGGAACACCTAAGAAAAGCTGTCAGTTTCTATATTTATTTTTTCAGAACGTAATATTTTGAAAAATTCTAGTGGTCAATTCAAAATTTCCAACTGATATCTGTAGTGATTTTTAAAATATTTTTCTAATACTACTGTTTTAAATAAAAACTGAATGATCATCAAACATGCTAAAATAGGTATTATTAGAAGAACAAAATCATATAGTTATCTCATAGTCATTAAAAGTCATTTATTTAATTTTCTTTCCTTAATGAAGAATGGCAACTAGCATAGACACCTTTAAAATGTTATTAAACAGAATATATTTAATACCATATTAATAATATATATTTAATTATTTATCTTTTTGATTATTAAAGTTGCAATACCTTTACTTTCCTCTTAATATAGCATATTTTTAACAAAATAATACTTTTAAACATTATAAGCCATTACAAGCTATAGCAACATATTTGAATTTTGCCCACATAAAACGGTCAATTTTGTTCATCCTTGTCAAACTTTCGACGCTCATATATTTTCCTTCTTTCTCCTATGGTGTGGGTCACTTCCTAATCAGCAAGACATAGCGTACACTGCATCTAGTAGTATAATAGTATTAGATCATTGTATTATTAGGTCAATGGTTTAACGAAATCTGACGCACTTAAAACAAATTGTTTTGTATAACTGGTCTGCATCGAGGTTGAGATAGCATCTGTCAAAATTCGACTTAATAAATAATGTCCAAAGAAAAATACTAGAAGTCAATTATGCATAAGAGGCCTTAAATTTAAGTCTATTTAAAGCTTTAACCTCTGATCGGAGAAATTGCAAAAGAACTCTACAAAAAGTAAAGACACACAAAATATCATCATCACCAGAAGTGTACACACTTTCAAGCAGGTACTAAATCGTTACTTACGATTTTCTCGATTTATTCGACGTACTTATAACAAAACTTTCCTAGTTCCCAACGTATTAACGTCAATTGTTGACCGTTTTGCGACGCTTGCTCAGCAAAAAACAAACAAAATTATAACATTACTGTAACACGATACATACGTATACGCTAAGGTATAATCCGACTTCTATCGGACCTCTTCTCCGGTACTTATCGGCCCTGGTTCGATGCATGGGTCTCACGTCGGTAACAGCACACGATACGCGATCTCGACTACTCACGATAAAAACATAAAGGGCAGGTGAAGAATGTAAACTGTTTCGTCTGACATTTCAGAGCACTAACTAGCAGATTGCAACTGTAACATAAAGGGTACGCCATATAATCTCGATTACATTGCTGATACGAAGTTAAATCTATAATCCGAGGGATTATTTCGAAGAATAGTCGTGCATTTTTAATAAGCACTGATTACGGCGAATCAAAACATGTACGTCGTTTTTTGATGTTCAATTTTACATGGTTGAAAACATACAATGTTGGCAGATAGTCTCGAGGAAGTTCTGTCGTCAAAGCGGTTCAGTTTGTAAACTGCATATGGTGAACTAAAGGATCTTTTGATCATTTTGTATTAAATAAAAGAATTTTTTTTTAATAATTTCGTACCAATAATTTTGTTAATTGTAGTCAATTTACGCAATCCACTAGACTGATTTGTGTATATAATAATAGGTCTCAATAACAGGGCCAGAGTTTGACCAGCAAGTGCTCAATTTTAAAACTGTGGTTGAGCTGGAATCAGAAAAAAACGCCATACGTGTCAATAGTGAACCATATGTGTAAAATACCTTCAAACTTACACTGAAGTGGCCGATTTGTGTTAGAATACCACTAGCTGTTTGTGTATATTACCATTAAAACGACATTTCATGATTAAACAACTACTTATTTCATAATCCACTGTAGTGAAATTATAGAACAGTTTTATTATTATTATTATTATTTGATTCTTTAACTAATCATACCATACTCCTAACCTCAAATATCACGTTAACTTATATTTTAATTGGCGCTGTGTATAACAGGTTACTAAATCTAATTATACAACAAAAACCCTATTTAATGATATTACAATAGAAAGGAGGTGTAAAGTACTTTTAAATATTTTAATCCTTTTGATAAATCTTTATAGAATACATAATTCGCGAAATATTTGCAAAAATTTAATTTTCGATAAGAGTAAAAGTGGCAATTCCGGTTTGAATTTTTCAGAAATTTTTCTAAACTTGACTGAAAACCTAATTAGATCCTGAAAGAAATATTTATGCTCTTAAATATAATGTTTGGTATTGATAGCTTTGACCGTTTGGCCGCTACGGAGTATAGTCTTGCAGTTTGTGCAATTTATGAAAAACAATGTCTATAATTCAGGCATTCAAATAACCCCTTATAAGACAACACTTGATAGAGATTCAAAAGCTTGTTCTCTGTCAAAAGAAATAATAAGCTCATTGAAGAATGAAGATGATTTAAACAAAAGTTTTGCAAAATATGAAAATCAAAGCGAAAAATAAATCTCGAAAATGAAATACCGAGAAGAGATTCAAGAAACAACATTTGTAATTTGTTTTAAATCTTTCCAGGGCTTTTTGCTTTGCACTCACTGTTATAAAACGGTTAATTTTCGATGTGCAATAGAAATATTTATTAAAAACTCAGAAGAAATGGATCAAAATCGACAATGTGTCTTATTGCTACTGAAAACGTCGATAACAGTTAAATGTAATAACACTAAACACAGTTTTTGTAAAGAAGTAAAAAAAATGAGGTGTGGCCACCACACGACTTTCTTATACGTATGAGCGTTTCAAATTATAGAATTTTAAGATTTTTTTTTACAAAAATTATTCAAAATCCTATTCTAAGTACTTCTATTTTCTTAATAAATCTCTATAGAATGCATACTGCTCCTCGCTAAGAGTAAAAGTGCTACTTCCGGTCCGAATTTTGAAATTTCATATATACAAAAAATATTGCAAATCCAGTTTTAAATACTTTTTTACTCTTGATAAATTTATATAGAATGCATAACTTACGACATATTTGCAAAAAATCGCTATTCGATAAGAGTAAAAGTGGTACTTCCGGTCTGAATTTTGAAATTTTTTTTATACAAAAGATATTGAAAATTATGTTTTAAATACTTTTAAACCCGTAACGTACTTGTCTAAAAAGCATGACTTAAAACTGATTTTTGATAAGAGTAAAAGACCTACTTCCGGTAGGAATTTCGGAAAACTTTTTAAATAAAATTATTCTCAACTTTAATTTTAAGTATATATGAATTCTGTATAAATTTGTTTAAACTTAGTAGTTGACGAAATATTGGAAAAAATTCGATTTTTTCGCTGAAGTAAAGTGCTACTTCCGGCCTACCGATTTTACTAAAAAACTAATCAGATCTCAAGAGGGAGATTATACACGCAAGTACAAAATTTGGAATTGATATCTACAGCGGTTTGACCGCTATCGTGGTCACACACACAGAGAGAGAGACAGACACATAGACATTTTTTTACTTTCTTATACGTAGTATAAGGAAGTATTGTGATGATGAAAATTTTCGACCTCGAGATTTTTGCAGATGTCCACGTTTTGAGGTCCCCTGATACCAAAAAAGTGGTTTTAAAAAAATGTCTGTGTGTCTGTGTGTGTGTGTGTGTGTGTGTGTGTGTCTGTGTGTCTCTCTCTCTCTCTGTGTGTGTGTGTGTGTGTGTGTGTGTGTGTGTGTGTGTGTGTGTGTGTGTGTGTGTGTGTGTGTGTGTGTGTGTGTGTGTGTGACCACGATAGCGGTCAAACCGCTGTAGATATCAATTCCAAATTTTGTATTTACGTGTATAATCCGCCTCTTGAGAACTGATTAGATTTTGAGCAAAATCGGCAGACCGGAAGTAGTAGTTTACTTCAGTGAAAAAATCGAAATTTGCAAATATTTCGTCAATTACTAAGTTTAAACAAATTTATAAAGAATTCATATGTACTTAGAATTAAGTTTGAAACAAATTGTCTTAAAAAAGTTTTTCGAAATTCCAACCGGAAGTAGGTCTTTTACTCTTATCGAAAATCAGTTTTTTGCGAATATCTCGCAAGTCATGCTTTTAAGACAAATACGTTATGAGTATAAAAGTATTTAAAACATAATTTTCAATATCTTTTATATAAAAAAAATTTCAAAATTCAGACCGGAAGTACCACTTTTACTCTTATCGAATAGCGATTTTTTGCAAATATGTCGTAAGTTATGCATTCTATATATATTTATCAAGAGTACAAAAGTATTTAGAGTTAGATATGGAATATTTTTTGTATAAATGAAATTTCAAAATTCGGACCGGAAGTAACACTTTCATACGTATAAGAAAGTCGTGTGGTGGCCACACCTCATTTTTTAAAACGGTATCAGGGGACTTCAAAACGTGGACATCTGCAAAAATCTCGAGGTCGAAAATTTTCATCATCACAATACTTCCTTATACTACGTATAAGAAAGTAAAAAGACGAAAAAACCTTCGGCCCTTAACTATAGAAAATTGTCTAATTCCTCAAGTTATAATGCCTTTACATTTATCTCATGGTTTGTTTTGTACAACTTCGTAATTTTACAAAATAAGTAGCTAATATATTGAACAAGTTAACATATCACATAAAACTATAATTTAACATGTCGTTGATCAGTTACTTATAAAACAACTATACTCTCTTTCGACCTAGAAAACTAGTATGCGTGGCTGTGTAATTTACACGTCACCATTTTAAGAAGTTGCCTATGCAATTGTTTCTAGTATTGAAACTGTCAAATGAAGTTTGAATAAGAATATTCATTTGAATCGTCACTTTAATGGATTTGAGGTGAATGTTTTACCATTAAACAAGTTATAAAAGGAGAAGTTGCTGCCACGACTGGAATATCGGAAAGTTGAATAATAAGCATTAAAAAGTTAATTATTTGCATCGGCGACGCCCAGTCGACAACCTTTTTTGCATGTAGGTGAAGAGAAAGTTTAAGGAAAATCATCCAAAATAGTATTTGATAATGTAGACCACTATAAAATCAATGCACAAATACACTTAAATATTCTGCATATTTATATAACAAAGTGAAGAACATAAAATATTTAATGAAACAGCAGAATACTGTCTTTTAGAAACAAAGATCCTTCTTTGATCATGCTTACTCTCTAATAATGACACAAGTCACCTGATATAGAATTAGACATAAATGTGACACTTATTTGAAACTATAGCTTGATACTAAACAAAATACACTACACCGTTCCACACTAATCAATGCTCCTGATGATAACAACATAGTTGTCGAAATACGTATATAGTTTTTTGTGAATTAGGGTGGTAACAGTATTTTTAGTGTATTTTGAAAGGACAGATAGACTATTCATCTAATCAAAGAGCAACAAGAATTAATTATTAATAAAGATCATTCATAACCAGCAGATAGAATTAAATGAGGAACGATAATTGTAATGTCTTGTTTTGTAGTATGATTAATGTGATTATACATACTTTTTTGTTGTGTTTTAACAATCGAGGAGTAAAATAAATTTTATTATATTTTTTAACACTAATTTGAAAATTAAAAATAAACTGTGGTGAAAACATGTTGGAAGATTTTTTTTTATTTTTACATTTAGATTAGTTATTAATAAGAATATTACTTAAGTCATTTAATATAATTAAAGCTGGTTAGAGAAAAAACTAATCAACTTTTAAAGAATATTTATTACAAATTATTGGTTATTATACTTTTTTATAAATTAAATAAGGCACGACTCTGGCGTTAGAACAAATAAAGAACGACGTGTCCAAGTTGCCAATTTAATAACATGAAAATCTCTTAATCGCAATTCGTAAATCAATCAATACAGATACTCGTTACATATATCAAACAAAATTTATCCATAATTTTATCGTCATTAACAACAGCAAAATTCATTTAATTACTGAAGAAACATTATTGAGAAAAGGCTATGTACACCGCGTTTTGCACACTTTCCCCTGACTTTTCTTGCTTGAACTTTGAAGCCAACCATACACGAAAGGCATTGAGAATCCGTTCTAGTTGTTAGATGATAACAATAAAAAAAAGACATCAATAAATATAAACTCGGATTTAAATTCAAATAAAATTCGACGACAAATTTTTCAACCGGTGTTTTGGGAATCAATTGTGGATTCTAAGATTACTAAGAAACTACGCCTTATATTCCCAACTTCTTACGATAATACAGGAAGGCTATAATAATAATGATTATTATTATTTATTTTAGCCTTAACTCATAAAAATAAACAGACAACATACAACGGACATTAATAGAAGATATATTTATATCATGGTTCGAAATTGTTGCATAAAAATGCTGGAAACCCTGTTTCCAAAAGAATTTCTTGGGTCTTATCTGACTACCTGACGAAATTAGATCCCAACAGATCTCTGGTTATGGAATAGTAATTATGAACATTTTTATTCGAGTTATAATACTATAATGTTATGCTCTTTTTAAAATGAAGTAGACACTCTAAAATAAAAATAGAGGGAAAAGTTAGCACTTTATCTAATGATACAAATAAATACAAACACTTTTATATCAAAAACAGTATAGGGTCCAGAATAGAGGCCTAGGGTACACCGTGCAACAAATTGATAACAACCACAGAAAACTTTTATATTATTAACCTGAAACCTATAACTCGTAAGTGTATGTACTTTTTTCTGAGCTACCAACATATAGTTATTTAATATAATAGCGGAATTATACCATTTGAAGATTACATAAATATAATACTTTATAAATAATAAGAACAAACAGTTTATCCATGTTAAACTGTATTAATATAGGCAAGGCAGTAACTGTGGAAATTTTCGACAATAGAAATGATAGAAATTTAGCGCCAATAATCTAAACAGCTAGTTTATAGTTAATTAATAACTATATTCTAATCGTTCTAATTCATAACACATGTCCTGTCGTTAGAACATTGAAATAAATACATTCGCACATAATAATGTATCTACATAACATACCATGACTGCTACACTATATTGAAAACCTAATAGAGATGGGATGTTAATTGATAATTATTTAGATAGTTAGTAGTTGGATTAGAGTGTTTAAAATCTATTTTTAGATTATTATTTACGTACGGACAGTGTGATTTACATGTATGTTCAATAAAGAAAACACACCTCCCAGTTTATTTTTGCACTTGTTTCAGTAGGATATCGGCCAGGATAATTTTATGCGACAAGCGGAATTTTCCTATTATCAAGGTGTTATCTACACCGTTCGCAAAACCGCAACTAAAATGAACGGGAAAACTTCTACCGATTATAAGTGCATGGTCGCATGATAACAGATAAGATATAATATTTTATTGATTTACTGATCAACCATTGGAGTTTTTGCAAAATCGTACGTTCTAAAATGTGTTTCCTTTGTTCTGCTTCAATCATAATTGCCAAATTATAATTCCACAAATGGTTAAAAAAGTTTATAATCGAAGTCACCAGAGATAACACAAAGGTTTAATGGGCAGGCAAAAAATGAGAAAGGAGAACAACTAAACATGTTTTGCGCTACCAACGAGATGAGAATCAACAATACCTTCTTCAACCACAAGCTTCAACACAAATATACAGGGTGTTTCATCGGTTGGGGTATCGCGAATTAAAGTGCCTAAATATAAAAATATCGACTTCAAATTTTAACCACTTATAGAGCTTTTAAACCGCTACCAGCAGGTTAGGTTGTTTTTGATAATATTATTTTAATTAATGCGTAAATTAAAAAAAAACGTATTATCAAAAATTAAAAGTGCTCAAAAAATGTTCAAATTTGAATGGTGATACGTGGAAATATCACCCATATTAACTTCACAATCAGAATTTTTATAAACGAAACCGTTTGTCAAATAAAGTCAATATTAAATAATGTCGTTTTTCTTACGACAGATTTATGGTACTTAACTTTCTAATTGTGCTGTCCGCAAACAGGTAGTCCTTTTAAATTTATGACGGATAATAAATAAAAATTTATTACAAACTCAACACACAACACTGTAATAAAAAACCCATAAATTCTTCAACGTCCGCAAACAGGTAGTCCTTTTAAATTTATGACGGATAATAAATAAAAATTTATTATAAACTCAACACACAACACTGTAATAAAAAAACCCATAAATTCTTCAACGTCTTGCCTTTAATTTTGAAATTATTGTAAAATATTCAATAATTGATTAAGTTTTAATTTTTTTTTCAATTGCATAGTTGATTTTATAGACATATCTTTTTAACACCTGAATTTCAATAAAATCTGAGTACTTTTGATTTTTTGAACGAAGGTTTTTTTTTATTTACGCATTAAATAAAATAATATTATCAAAAACAACCTAACCTACTGGTAGCGGTTTAAAAGTTCTATAAGTGGTTAAAATTTGAAGTCGACATTTTTATATTTAGGCACTTTAATTCGCGATACCCCAACCGATGAAACACCCTGTACATGGGAAAACACCAGAGAATAAAAGAGCTGCATTGATTATATAAATACGAACAACCTGCGGAAGTAGGAAGTGATCACAGAGTAGTGATGAGTAGGATGAGGACAAAATGAGAAAACAGAATAAGGTTAAACCAAAATATAACACGATTTTCAACATAGACTCCCTATAAAGTGAAAACTAGGGATGCACCGGATCGGGTATTTTGCCGATCCGGCCGGAACCGGAATTCCGGCCGGATCGGGACCTAAATTTGAAATGTATGTGCATGCCTATTCTTATACGTAAAACATTGAAAATATTGAGGCTGATTTATTTTTACTTTTTTTTAAACTAGCTACAGTATGCAGAGTGTTTATTACTATTAATTTTACCTAGATAGAAATTACTGTTTATTTAAATATTAATTTTTAATCAGCATTACAAAATTAAAACAATTCTACTCATTCAATTGGAGAATAGCAGCCACCTGTCAATAATAAAAAAATTAAAAAGAAGTCGGGGAACCACAGCCGCCGGTCTATCATAGGCAAGGAAACACGCACACCCTTCACTGTTGACCAATTACAAAATATATCTGGTCGAAAGTCGGGGCTTCCCAGACGCGAAAGTCGGGGAATCACAGACGCGAAAGTCGGGAAATCCCAGACGCGAAAGTCGGGAAATCCCAGACGCCTGCTAATCATAAGCAAAGGCACAGGGCTGCAGGTCATTTCATTATTCATTTGCTCACAGAAAATCCCTGTTTGCATTTTGTATTTATGTCTGCTGGTGTTCACGTTTTAAGTTTCTGAGAATTTTGTGCTTTGTGTTCGAGATTTTTAGTGTTGTGTCGTGTATTTAAGTAAGTAAAAAAAATCAATAATTATAATTACATAGATATAAAATGGCCTGTTTTTTTTTAATACACTAATTCAACTAATTGCTGTCTTTCTTTAATACAGATCGTCAAAATGTCAAAAGTTTGGCAATTTTTTGATGTCCTTAAAGAAGACAAAAACAAAAACACCTGCAATTTGTGTCAAATAGTGGTTTCGAGGGGAGGCTTTGGTAAAGCGGCATCTACAAGCCCGTTAATAATACATTTGAAGCGGCATCATCCTGAAGAATTTTCAAATAACTTTAGAGGAAAAGGTACAATATATTTATATCTATATTTTTTTGTTGGGGTAAAGGATTGGGTTTGTAGCTTTGTTTGTTGAATGTTTTACTTTTTTGTCGCTTATTTATCGGACTCAATAGATAACATTTTTTGACTTGAAATTGTGTCTAGTGATTTGATTAGTCTGATTTCAATTTTTTTTGGTCCTGTCTTAATGAAAATTTTACTTCATGATTTACGATAGCTTGATTGATTACTTGATTGAATCAAATTGGAAGTAAAATAAATATTAGCTTTTAGATCGCATATAATAAAGTTTTAATTTATTTCGTAGAAAACAAGAGTGCTGCACTCGGTTCCGCATCTACATCTGCAGCTACAGACTCAGTCGAGACCAGGCAACCAACTTTAACTGAATTTACACAACTTCACAAAGCATGGGATATCAATGACAAGAGAGCTGAAAGAATTCACTATAAAATTGCAGAAATGATTTGTTTAGATAACCAACCTTTTTCCTTGGTAGAAAATACTGGTTTTAAGCAATTACTCAATACTATTTCTCCTCAGTATAAACCCCGCTCCAGAAAATATTTAACTGATAAAATAATCCCTGACATTTATAATAGAGTTAGGATAAAAATTTCAAAGGTTCTGGGTGAAGCTTCGTTTATTTCTCTTACTTCTGATATTTGGACATGTTCGAATACAAATGAAAGCTTCATTAGTGTTACAGGCCACTGGATTTCAGAAAAGTGGGACAAACGAAATGCTATTTTGTGTTGCGATAAATTTGCAGGCAGTCATACGGGACTTGCAATAGCCGATAAACTTGAAACTTTGACAAACGGTTGGGCTATTGACAAACAATAAATTCATTTATTGATGAGGGATAGTGGAGCCAATATGGTGAGAGGATGTAAAGATGCAGAAATAAATAGTGAGGGGTGTTTTATACATAAACTGCAACTAATAATCACTGACAGTTTACAATCTCAAAGAACTGTGTCAGATATGATTAGTACTGCCCGCAGAATTGCAACTCATTTCAATCATTCTTCTTTAGCATGCAGTAAATTAATTGAAATACAACAAGAGCTAAATATGGAACGGAAAAAAATTATACAAGATGTACAAACGCGGTGGAACTCCACTTTCTACATGTTAGAAAGGTTGCTTCATTTGAGACGGTGTGTAACTATTTACCTTACTGAAAATAGCAGTTTAAACAATTTAACAAATAACCAGTGGGACCTCTTGCAATCGGTTCTTGAGTTATTGCGCCCTTTTGAAGAGGTAACAAAATTAATGAGCAACACAGAATCGATAATTTCAGAAGTCATTCCAACGATTGCAATATTAAAACGCTACCTTTTGTCCCATAAGATAGAACAGTTATATGCTGTAGGAACTATAAAAGAAAGCCTGGTTACGGGAATAAATAAGAGATTCTCCGATGTTGAATCTAAAAATTATTATACAATATCTACTATTTTAGATCCTCGATATAAAACTTATTTTTTTTCAAGTAACTCAATAAGTGACGAGATTAAAAAAGTTCTTTTGGGAAAAATAAAAGATACTTGCAGTACCACTGATGAAGCAGAAACACGAGAAGATGAAAGGGTTACTAGTGTTACTACCGAAGATAAGGATGATGAGCCTTTAGCTGCAATTCAGAAACGAGCAAGAATAAATGAAACAACTGATTCATCAACAAATTCCACTTTTACATTATGGAACTGCTACAATGACTTTGTAACAGCTTCAACGTCTGCATCTTCTATATCTGGTTTAAAAATGACATATTCCATCAACTTGATACTTATTATGGAATGCCAATTATAGATAGAAAGGCAGATCCAGTTGAGTGGTGGAGCAGGCACCATGAAAAATTTCCTGATCTAATTAACTTAGTTAGGCAGTTCCTATCAAGCCCAGCAACTAGTGTCTATTCAGAGCGACTATTTTCAGAAATTGGTAATATATATGTTGATAATAGGTGTAGGCTAAACTCTGAAAATGCCGAAAAGCTCTTATTTATTCACCATAATCTTAATAAAATAAATTATGAATACTAAGTTTTTCTCACTCTAATTTTTCATGTAAACTGTATACTTATCCACTTATCTTATAAGACTTATCCATGACAGGGAATTTGGCTGTTATTTTTGCTGTTAGAATTTGGCTGTTAATAATGTTTTCATTTACTATTTATGTTTTGTAATTTTTGGAAAAAAATATATTTTGTTCAAAAAAAAAATATTTGTGATTAATTAACGACTTAACAATACGTAGGCACCAATTAAAAAAAAACCTTAAAATAATTTTCTTTATTTTTGCATATATGTGAATTTAAATTATATTAAAAATTTAAAACTTAAACATTTCCAAAAAGTTCCGAAAATTCGGAAAGCCAAGGCCGGATCGGCCGGATTTAGTGGTACCGCCGGAATTCCGGTGCATCCCTAGTGAAAACACCCAAAAACTATATGAAGAAAGACTGAAATTGAAATGTGACCAAAATAAGATCTTCCTCAATTATGATGTAGAGAAGAGCCGGAGGAAACTTGCAAGACAATATCAAGAGCGCTGCACAAGAGGCAATTGGAGAAAGCAAAGCACTTACAAACAGAAACGAATCCAAGGCCAAGAGCACCACCTGGTTCTGCGAAGATGTAAGAGAACTATCCGAAAAAAAAGAGCTGCCTACCCAATATACCGCAGCATCCACAAAACGACTCCTTTGGACTGCAAAAACAAGTGTGGAAACTACAGAAACCAAAAAAGAGAAACGACGGAATTTATAAAATCAAACAAAATAAGCATACAAGGATGAACAGAATATTTCGCCCACCTATTCCTAGATGCTCATGAGGACGAAAACGATAGGACGCAGAAAGAAAACAACGATTCCACGGCAACCAATGATATAAAATGAAAGTCAAGCATTAAAAAAATAAGGAACAGTAAATCGACAGTTAATATCAATAAATGTTATGAAGTATTCTAAAAGAATGGAACTCATTCACTTCGAGGAGGAAAAGGATTTGGGAGTACTATTTGATCGACATTTATCATTCGCCAAACATATTGCTACACTTCTGCCTCTGGTACACTTGGTTTTATTCTTAGAAATAGTAGTCATTTTGCTAATGCAACCACTATTGAAATTCTATATTTTTCGCTCGTGCGTAGTAAGATAGAATACGCTGCTGCCGTTTGCATTCGAATTTATATCTGCCAACTTTTTACATAGTTTAGTGCATAACAGGATTGACTGTCCCTATTTGTTGGGTTTGATTCATTTCAACGTGCCACGGCTTTCTGCCAGAAGTCAAGTTACGTTTTATACTGGATCGATAACGAACTATTGAAGTACGGCGGCGATTCATTAAGAAATGAACTGCATATAACCTACTGTACAAAATCATTAGGGAAAGAAGAGTTCCAAGAGACTGGAAGAAGGCCATCATAATTCCGGTATATAAAAAGGGCGATAGGAACGAACCAGATAATTATAGAGGCATAAATTTATTGAGCACGACGTTGAAACTCACTACAAAAGTAATTACAGACAAACAGAACAACCTAACCGATCACCAAGAGGAACAGCAGGGATTTAGGAAGGATAGATCCTGCTTAGACGCGACAAATTGTAGAAAAGGCACGGGAGTTTAACAGACCGGCGTTTGTGTGCTTGATAGATCTTCAAAAGGCTTTTGACCGAGTTTGCGTATCGGACATAATGAAGATACTCAATCAAAGAGAGATCCTAGCCCCATTAATACAACTTATAGGAGGCATTCTCACAAACAACAGCGTGAGAGTAAAATGTAAAGGAAAAATATCAGAGGATATACCATCTGAAACAAGAATACGATACACGCTGTTCAATTTCTTTATGGGTGAAATCATAAAATCAACATAACACAACATCAACATTTTATGCTATGCAGACGATCCTATATTTGATAGCAGAAAAAGAGGATGACTTACAAAGATAAGGGTTCAGATTAAATAGCACATGTAAAGCATATACACACACAAACGAAAACAATGACATTCGCAAAGGAACCAATTAGATGCAAGATAGTGGTGGATAACGAAATAATAAAGCACGTTGTGGAATTAAATACTTAGGCACGCTAATAACAAGCCAGGGTCACATATATAAAGAGACTAACGAACAGATCGCGAATACCAACAGATTAATAGGAAACATAAACGACGTGATATGAAATAACACGACAACAAACTACACAAAAGCAAGAATATATAAGATCACACTGTCATATGGGACAGAGGCAAGATCAAAAACGACAAGATGTAGAAGAAAGATGCAAAAAAACAGAGATGAAGGTTCTAAGGAAAATAGCAAAAAAGATGAACAAGAGAGAGACGACTGGGATGAAATGAATACATATCGAGGATGGATCAGGACAGATGCCTAGAATAGTGAGGAGCAGTTGTCCAACGGGACGGTGACCGACCAAAAGGCCAAGGAAGAGATGAAGAGAAAGTATATAGATTTAAAAATTGGTTAAGAAACAGGAGGAATCCTAAAAGAAAGAAGAAGAAAATAGACACGGTAAACCTTCAGATATTTCTATCGTTAGAAAAAACCCACACATTGTTTTTTCTCGATATTCACGACGATCCTATTTCACCCACTTGTTCACGTTAAACATAACCACATCGGCAGAACTAATAACACTACCAACATTATTCGATGAAATTTCTAAATTTATTATTCGCATATACACAATCGCCTTAGCAATGCCAAATAGGTAGTTAGGGAAATCATTGATAAAAATCAAAAATAACATTGGCCCTAGGACAAAGCCCTATGGAATACCCACACGTACATCGGTCCTGCCAGAAAAATTCCTCTCGATGCTCTCTTACTGTTTCCTTCCCGACGAATATGATTCGAACCACTTTAAAAAAAACTCCATTTAAACCATACCTATCATTCTTGTGCAGTAATTTTAAATAGTCAACAGAATCAAACGCTTTAGATAAGTCTATTAGCATACTTAGACGGGAAAGATTATATTCGTTAAATTCAATCAAATTTAGAATTTAAACCTGCTCCGGAAGAACAAATGCTAACCATTGCTGAACGAGTTCCATCTTGCATTTCAAATATGACATAAGTTGTCAATTCGCAAAATCGTAACCACTCGGTAGAGGTTTGAAAATATATGGAAACAATCATAAATTTCTATAAACCACACAAATTAGACTCACTTTAGCATACGTATGTATGTACTTACGTCTAAATGTCAAACACACAGCGCTCTTTTGTTTCACGGCTAAGTTGATAACATAAAAAACGCGTCCTGTTAGAAAAGCGAGACTGAAATACTTTTAACTTATCATCTTCTCTGCAAAACGCTTTCGTTTATCTACCAGACATCCTAGTATTTATATAATATGCCAATAATCTAAGCATAAACGGTTGTATTTGTGGAATATTTACAGGACTTTGTCGAACACAGTGTAACTCATTGCGGCTTCAAGTCTGTCTCTAAAAATAATGCACCGCGTTCTTCATTTTCTATGTAGGTCATTGGAATATTATTAATGAGTAAGTGCATGGAACAGCTGATTTTTTGTAAACAAGGTTTGACGAATTGGAATCTTTTGTTAATCAATGCATTCAAATCGACATATTTTATTTGTAAGAATTTTTCTTATTTTTTTTTTTTTATTTCTAAAATAAAAATCGAAACAGATGTTATACTTGAGTAAAACGTGCGTCAGTTGTTTCAATGAAAATTGGTGAAGGAGAAAAGTCCATGATTGATGTAAGTTTTGAATGTTTTGGAATGCTCAACTGCGACATAAATTAGAACTTCTTTGTTGGATTTTTTTATTCTGGCATCAATATTTTCCAGGTTATTTCATTAGAAATGCACCAACTTCCCTATTTTCGTCTTTCTGCGCCTTTATCTCCCTAATCGTTCACTTTTTCAAATTGTACCTGTTCGTAAACTTATGAAATATTTCATTATCTACATCTTTTGTCCGAAACTTTTTTCTATACTGACAATACTTTGGTAGTTATTGCTTAGTTTATCGATCGACCTCCGCGCTATCAACGCAATATGACATCAGTGAGTGTTCAGTAATAAGAAAAACATACGAGGTAAATCCAGAAAGTAAGTACCGCGGCAGTTGCTCTGAGTCAAGGAGAAGCAGATGATGAAAACCCTGTCGCTTATGAAATTAGATATGTGATCGCAAGGAAAGATCTATCATCATACCTGTACCTATTAGCTTATTGCAGGTGTTGAGCAAGGTTTTCGAGAAGATTTTGCACATGCAAATAACTAAGCACTTGGAGTCTCAGAAGTTGCTGCCTCCATACCAGTCTGGCTTTAGGCGTGGCCATGGTTGTGCCACTGCTTTGCTGAGAGTTACTGATGATGTCATCAGAGCGAGGGACGGTGGTGACCTTACCCTCCTGGAGCTCCTAGATTATAGCAAAGCTTTTCACACGATTGATTTTGGGATTCTCCTGGCAATATTGCAGCATCTGGGCTTCTGTGAACGTGATTCCTTGCTACTCCCGTCGTACCTCATTGATATATCTCAGTAAGTCAGTTTTGAAGGGGGGAATCATGTCTTTTTCTCTCTCTCATGTTATCCGAGGGGTTCCACAGGGATCTGTCATCCATCCCTTACTCTTCAGCTTAAACTTTCACAAATATATTACTTATTCTAGTACACAGATATGTGCTGACGACACGTAAATTTATATCAGATTCTGCCCCGGTGATGTGAATTCTGCTTTGGGCAAAATGAATGGTGATCTGGATAATATTAGTAATTTTCCTAAAAATCATGGGTTAAAAATCAACCCTGAGAAGTGCATAGCGGTATTGTTCGGGAAACCCAAGGACGTGGAACGGCTTGCCTGTGATATTAAAATTACAATCGAAAATGTTGATGTACCGCTGTCAAGTTTTGTGAAAAATTTTGGCATAATAGTTGACAATACATTTAAATACATGGACTATGTCTCCAGACTCATTGGGCTGGCTTATGCTACTCCCAAAACACTCTATCTATCTATTTGTTCTGTCTTTCTTTATTGTGTCGCGGTCTATGGTCTTTGTCTGGATGTTATCGATAAGGCGCGAATTCTGAAGGTGCAGAATAGCTGCTTGAAATACGTGTTTGGAATTCGTAGGTTTGATAGGGTTCGTCATAGGCTGTGCGATAAGGGTTGGCTCAATATGAACAATCGGAGAATTTACCATTCACTAAATTTATATCATAAAATTATCGAAATGAAACCTCCTCCTTACCTATATCAGAAAATTCGCTTTCGGACGGCTGTACATAACATTAATCTTATGCACAGACATCTGATAAGTCCGCCACGACATAAACTCTCCCTTTATGAAAGAAGCCACATTTATAATATATACCAATTATATAATTTCTTGCCAGGTGATGGCAGGGACAAAAAGTCAGTTGCATTCGGGCGTCCCCTTTTCGAACTGCTCTATAATAGGTAATAAAATTGGTATTTCTATATTATTATTATTTTATCAAATTGTGTATATACATATTGTTGCGTTTTCGGGTTCGAAATAAACAACTCGTGCAAATGTTTTAAAACTGTCTGTATATTTACACACTTAAAACTAATCACAATATAAAAATATAAAATAAATGTAACGCACTTAAAACTACTACGAATAAATTAACACACGTATTTATTTCTCTTACTACTATTTATGTCTGTAATATTTATTTACTTCTTGAACTATAATAACACTGCATTTATATCTGTAATATTTATGTGTTTATTGAAGGAAGGAATTCTTTCTGGGCACCGGCCGCTTTTTTATATCGGCGTATAAGAAGGAAATATACGCGAAGATTCTCTATTTCTCTCGATGTTTGTAGAACATACGACAGACTTTCTGTCGCTTACACATTACATATATGTGGATGATTTATGAGTCATTTATGGTGCGTCGCGCCAATGTTTACTCTTCTATTTTTTGGTGGACTTGTTTTCGTTACAATATCTTGCTTACTTTGTTTTGTTGCTGGTTCCTTATGGAAGCGTACATTACGGAATATAGATTAAGTTTATTTTTAGGCATTTGCTAACTAATCAACTAATTATTTCTTCATTAATTACTTATCTATAGGCTGTATTACACTTATCAATTTCTTGACCAAGTTATTGACCAATAACTTGATCAAGTTAAAATTGACGACAAGTCGTGTATTACACTTATCAAGTCGACTTGATCAATTTCTTGGCCAAGAACTTGGTGGCTTAGAACATGTTCTATTTTTCTTCCCAACATGATCAAGTTTTTAGTGATTTCATGCTATAAAGTTTTTTGCCAACCCTGTAAAATGTAAACACAAATTCCATTTTAGAATATCGTTAAAAATGACATGTTAATTTGATACTTCTTGAAAGAATTGTATGCGTAAATTATTTATTTTTTTTGTATCTCTTGTGCAGTTATTTTTACATTCAATATCAAACACAAATCTTCGGCAACTTTATAATTTTTTTATTTCGTACTTTTGCACTATTGGTACCTACTGCTAATTCACCTACAAACTTGGTCAAGAAATTCAAAAGTGTAAAACAGCCAAGGTCAACAATAACTCGATCAAGAACTTGCCGACAATTTCTTGGTCAAGAACCTGATAAGCGTAATAGCCTTATTAATGTGGTAATCTTTATGTTATAGTTATTAAAGATTGGGTGGAAGAGCAGGGGGTGGAAGGTTAATATTTTCTTCCAACCCAACTGAACCTCTCCTTAGGGTTTTGGTAGGGGTCCTTATATATTCTTCTCTATAGAGAAGAATATATAAGTACCCCTAAATATATTTTTCTTTTTTACTTTCTTATACGTAGTATAAGGAAGTATTGTGATGATGAAAATTTTCGACCTCGATATTTTTGCAGATGTCCACGTTTTGAAGTCCCCTGATACCGAAAAAGTGGTTTTTAAAAAATGTCTGTGTGTCTGTGTGTCTGTGTGTCTGTCTGTCTGTCTGTCTGTGTGTGTGTGTGTGACCACGATAGCGGCCAAACCGCTGTAGATATCAATTCCAAATTTTGTACTTACGTGTATAATCTCCCTCTTGAGATCTGATTAGTTTTTCAGTAAAATCGGTAGACCGGAAGTAGCAGTTTACTTCAGCGAAAAAATCGAATTTTGCGAATATTTCGTCAACTACTAAGTTTAAACAAATTTATAAAGAATTCATATATACTTAAAATTAAAATTGAGAATAATTTTATTTAAAAAGTTTTTCGAAATTCCTACCGGAAGTAGGTCTTTTACTCTTATCAAAAATCAGTTTTTTGCGAATATTTCGCAAATCATGCTTTTTAGACAAGTACGTTACGGGTATAAAAGTATTTAAAACATAATTTTCAATATCTTTTGTATAAAAAAAAATTCAAAATTCAGACCGGAAGTACCACTTTTACTCTTATCGAATAGCGATTTTTTGCAAATATGTCGTAAGTTATGCATTCTATATATATTTATCAAGAGTACAAAAGTATTTAGAACTGGATTTGCAATATTTTTTGTATATATGAAATTTCAAAATTCGGACCGGAAGTAGCACTTTTAGTCTTAGCGAGGAGCACTTTTTTGATAATATCTTGCAAAGTATGCATTCTATAGCGATTTATTAAGCGAATGAAAGTACCTAGAATAGGATTTTGAATAAGTTTTGTATAAAAAAATTCTTAAAATTGTATAGTTTGAAACGCTCATACGTATAAGAAAGTCGTGTGGTGGCCACACCTCATTTTTTTTTCTCTATTTTTTGCTGAAATAAAGACATTTTATTATTATTATTATTATTATTATTATTATTATTATTATTGTTAAGTGCACGATGAAGAACGATGTGGGCTTCCATCCTTGCTTGCTGAAGAAGTAGTTCGTGCAGTTGAAGAAAAGATTAAAGAAAACCGTAAGCTTACCATTTCTGCTCTTTCTATTGAATTTCGGCAAATTTCAAGATCCCTTACTCTTGAAGTTGTTACGGTAAAACTAGGTTTTCGAAAACTTTGTGCTCATTGGGTGTCAAAAACACTTACAGAACAACACAAAAACCAACGTCTGGGCAGTGCACTTAACTTTTTGACACGTTACGACAATGGCGATGATGACTTTCTAAGACAGATAGTGACCGGGAATGAGACTTTGATTGATTATAACACCCCTGAAAGTAAACGACTATTGATGGAATGGAGACACCTCCTCGCCACCAAGAACTAAAGTCAAGCATATCTTGACACCTCGAAAAATCATATGTACAGTGTTTTGGGATAGACAAGGCATTTTACTGGTGGATTTTTTGCCGCGAGGTGAAACAATCAATTAAAATATTTTTTACTTCGAGACGATTAGGAAACTGCGCCGCGCAGTACTGAACAAGCACCGAGGAATGCTCACAAACGATATTGTTTTGATTCATGACAATATCTGATCTCACAATGTGTACGTGAAATACAACTCTTACAGGGCTTTGGCTGGGCCCTGTTTGACCATCCTCTGTATAGCCCTGGCCTCGCTTCTATTAGCATTCTGTAAATTTCACAGAAGAAGTAAAAAAAACTGTTTCGGCCATTATTAGTTTCTGCTAGTATCGCAAATATATATAATAGATGACATTGTTAGTATTAAATAAAGTGTAATTAATACAATAATAAGACTTTCAAATACGAAACAAATAAAACACCACCACATGATTTCAAGATATTATCTAATATGTTTAATAAATAAACGCGCCTCTTTTAATTTTTTTACGATGTTTATTGCTTTGACACAAACAACTACTTTTTTCGAATTTAAAAACATCACAATTCTTCCTCTATCCTTACATAAAAGATACATTTTAAGTGTAGAAATATAACAACACATTTTATAATTGTAAGTAATTAAAATTTAAAATTATTACAACAATTTTTTTTGTGTACTTTATTTCTTCAGTGTAAATATAAATACGTTTTCTGAGTGTTACTTGCTGGTTGTTTATCACTCAAATACGAAGAGGCGAAAGTGGTACACGAACCATCAATGGATCCGACTATATCATATCGTCGCTTTTCCTTGATCGTTGTTTTCTGGATTTACTTTGTTTATGCAAATAAAAATAGTGTTGGATTGCAATTAAGTTAATTTTAGTGTTCTTTTTTTTTGAATAGATAGAACTCATTTTAATACTGGAAGTATAATTTTATCGGTGCAAGCTTTTTGACATGTATTCAGTGTAATGTTTTGTGAAGTAAAAATACTTTTTTTTACATGTTTATAAAAGATTTTATTAGCAGAAATATGAAATGACTTACTGCATGTACGTGGGATAAGCTGAGTTTATTGGGAATAAGAAAATCTAGTAGACTGTGAAAAACAATCATACAATGTTTATTTAGAGAAACTCTTACTTATTTTTTTAAAGTAAAAGAAAATGGAATTAAGCAGAGAACACTTTCGAATCATAATTTACCATGAATTTAAAAGAGGTTTAACCGCTTATGAGTAGTGTTGTAAAGTTTCATGAAATTTATTTTTTTTTGAAATATTTCGTGAAATATTTCATCACAGGTTTTTGTATGTTAATCTTAACCTTACTTCGATATTGTATGCCAATTGTTAAATGTTATTACTACATACATTTAAGTAATAATGATGAAGGAAATATTGAGGGAAATATGGAGAAACAAAAACTCCAAGATTCCTTATATAAAAAACAAAAAACTACAAAAAATGCATTTCATTCATCAATGATTAAAAAACACAGTTAAACATAAACAATGAAACAATTCTCTAATAGGTATTTATGTATCAACATGCAGTTTGGGGTTTTAGGGGACGAATCGTGATTTAGGACGAGGCGATTTTCTTACATGAGATTTTTGAGCCCGAAATTCAAAAAATTGTTTATGAAATTTATGAAATATTTCATTGAAATGAAATTTATGTGAAATATTTCACTTTACATCACTACCTATGATTGCAAAGAAAGTTTAGATTCAGTTTTTATTGAACAAGCAAGGAATTTAAACGCGAAAGGAATTCTGCTCAGCATCAAAAAGGAGCAGGGCGTCCTCCTACGGCTATTGCCGACAAAAATACTGCCGCTGTTAAAAAAATAATTGTAGCCACTAAAGCCAATAAAGCCACTTATGTGGTAATAGAGCATTAACTCAAGATTAGATCCTTAAGGTGGCTACACACATGAACAAAACACCGCACCGAACTCCGTCGGGCAACATTCCTTGTTGCGCGACGAAGTTGCGGTGTGATGAAGTTTTGAGGTGCAACAGAACATCGTCGCGTAACATCAACGCGAACATAATGCCGTCCCATCGTTCTTGATCAGTTCATGAATGTTTTCCAAGCAAGATGGACATTGCGGCTGCAGCGTATATAGTTATGCATTTAGTGGAAAAGAAAAAACGTAGGCCAAGACGTTGGTGGCAGACACAATTTTGTTTAACTTTATCTGGGATGCTATGGTATTCCCCAAAATTACTTTTCCGCGATAAATGTCGATCAAAGCAAGAATCACAACCTCCGTTCACTCCATACCGAACCGATATCTAATTCAATCTGATTAAACTAAGTCGGACGTAAATTCCTAAAAGAACGATTTAAAATTATATCCGACAAATTTTCTTCCTTGAAAAAGTAAGAAAATGCGTTTTCTTCCACAAAATATGACACAGATGTTTAGAATTATTTTGAGACAAAAAATGAACACAGATGTTTTGAATTATTTGGAAGGAACGTTCCCACGCCATAAAAACTTCTCCTCAGTAAATTTAAGTGAAATTAAAAATAATCTCGGGCATTCATTATTTGTTCGCCAGAATGTTCGCCAGGCCCGTCCAGACATGCGAACATGTAGCGCAACGTGAACGCGCAACATTTCTTTGATGCGACAGCAGAAAACCGACAACTGATGGGACGCCGTTATGTTGCGATGTTGCGATGTTGCGCTGTTGCGTGGTTGCGTCCACACTTGAGACGCGACGGAGTTCGGCACGATGTTTTGTTGCATGTGTGTAGCCACCTTTAACTGTTAAGACAATCATACACAAATAGATCTGCATTTAAAAAAAAAAGTGGTAAGTCGTTTTGTGCCGCATCACATTGCTGACTTTCAAAAAGCAACCTTCCTACCCGCCAAGAGAGTCGTGTATGGATTCACGAAAATGAGGAAACTTCTACAATTACTAAGAAGCAGTTAGCTATGGAAAAGGTGATGTATGCGGTATTTTTCAGAAGCACGGGCTTAGTAAGTTTAATTGCATAAGCTAGATGGATAAAAGATAGTTACAGCGAAGTGGTACGCTGAAAAATGTTTGCCTGAAGTGTTCAATAGAGTTCCAGACATGGGAATTATGCTCCACCATGATAATGCATCATCCCATACGGCAGTTTTAACTCACTAATTTTTGGCTGAAAAAAATGTAAAAGTAATAGAACATCCTCCATACTCAACTGATTTTGTAATCTGTGACCTTTATTTTTTGGGCTTAAACGCAATTTGGGGGGGGGGGCAGAAGGTTTTCGTTGGAAGAAGAGATTGATACCGCAGTTCGCGCTTATTTGAAAGATATTCGGAAAGAAGATTGGTTGGGAGCTTTTAAACAGTGGAAAGCAAGAGTGGTCAAGCGTATCATTGCCTAAGGGAATTATTTTGAGCACATTTAAAATAAAATCCTGGAAAATATTAACCGTGTTTTTAATTCTCAATAATTTCAGCTTGTCTCTCAAAAGGTGCCAATCCACAATGAGAATATCTCATGAGATTTTTGTCTCATGCAATAAAAATCACTTCAATTTCATTGTGGAAACGGTCGAAAGACCAATGAAATTGGAGTTATCCTGCGATTTTTATTGCATGAGACAAAAATCTCATGAGATATTCTCAGTGTGGATTGGCACCTTTAGAACCAAATTGATTAAAATAGCTATCTTTAATCAAGAGAGTTGACTGGGTAAATCTTACACCTAAATTATTTTACTGGATTCCAATATACACGGTGGTGAGTTTTGAAGATTTTTTTAAAGCAATGTTTGTTTAAATTAATAACACAGGTAAACAAACATTTTTTTTTGTTTGGTGCCGAAAAACTCAGTACTGATTTTTTATATATTTGATGTGCTGATTCCAAAAATACCTGCCTTTTTTTGCGTAGCAGTTCTAGTTTTTAAGATACAGGCAAACTGATTTACATATTAATAACAGGTAAAAATAATGAAATTTTGAACAACCGTCACAGATTTGGCAAAATAGTCATTCTACCATCTTGAAAGAAGAATACAAGACAGTAACAATAGTCCCAAGAATATTAAGTATGAAGAACATCAATGGGTGATTCGCGTAGATCTAAGAATGGTGGTGGATATACAAAATTTCCTTGTTTTTTATATCTTTAGGAGAGTAGAGCTAAGGGTCAGCACTGGGTTAACAAATGTTGACTCCTAAGAAACGTCATGTTTCCAGGAAAAGAAAACGTAATCAACAACCTTTGGTTGCAAGAGATAAAATCAAATTTCCACTTTTACATATCAAGTTGGAACTTATGAAGCAATTTGTGAAGACGTTATGTAGAGATGGCCTGTGCTTTAGATACCTACTTAATATGTAAATTTTCTGGGAGTGGCATAAAAATGACATATTAGATAGCCCTCAAATAAGACAGCTATAAAAGATCCACAATTTAACACAGCAATGAACCAGATGGAATCTAATGCTTGATGCTCATTTGTTGAGGTAGTACAACATTTTCTTAGCAACCATAAAGCGGAGAATTGCACAGATTTAGTGGAAAATAAGCTTTCTAAATTTAATATTCTCGGTTGCAACATGAACATAAAACTTCATTACCTCCAAGGTCACTTAGATCGATCCCACAAAACCTAGGTGATTACAGTGATGAACAAGGGGCAAGATTTCATCAAGATATCAAGACGATGGAAGAACGATAATATTAAGGAAGGTGGAATAACCACATGATGGTCAATTACTGGTTTGCAGTCTGTAGACCAGTAATTTTTATCTAATTTGTGATTTACATACCTTACTTTGTATTCTTTGTTTTTTAATGAGCTTCTGTCTCAAATGCTAATACTTATAAGCTGAAATATACATAAATAGATGATCTTTTTCTAAAAGAGGTCAATATAGTGTTACTCAGAAAGTAGATCTGATAGGCTAAATCTGACAGTTGTTTTGGATTCTACACCCAAAAATTACCTAGAAACAGTTAAAAAATTGCAAGAACCAAAATGTGTGTGTGTTGGCTTGTGTAATCATAAGGTAATATGTTGGCCAAGAAGTTAAGTATGAATGACGAGTTGATTTTATAGTGACTGTCATAATTCTGTGATTGCTACACTACTATAACAAAAAACTATCATATGCATTGTATATTAGAACAAAGAAAAACGGAATTTTCCTGTGCTCAAAACAAAGTTTTAAATACGACAAAGGAAATGTACTGCGCGCTGAAAAAGATATGAATGTACTATGTAATATTTATTAATCATATCTCTAGGCTTATCGATATAAATAAAAGATATTTCTACTGCAATGTATGTAATCAACTTACATTGATATAAGCAAAATACTTTTTTTATTTCAACAATAATAAATAATAAAAACAAATCTATATTCAACAATATTCTCAGTACAAATGATTGCTACCGGTTTTCAATTAAATGCATGGGTTCTAGAACAGCTGATGTGAACAGCTGATTTTAAAAAACCTTCTCGTCATGCACTGCAAGTTCAATAAACCAAAATTTATTTTCTTCTCTTATATGCAAGAGAGAGGGAGATAGAAAAAAAAGGTTAAAAAGCAACGGGATTTCGTTTGTTTATTATTTATACTTGTCGGAAATGCGAAACCTGCTTAAAGTATAGAATAACAAAAACAAACAACAATGTGATTTCTTTAGTAAATTTTCTTTATATTCTCGACGATGTGTTCAAAAATAAATCGTTTTTCCATACCCTGCTAACTTTTCTTGACCTTGACTGTTTGCTCATTCTATTTCCTTATTGTCCTATTTTTTTTTCTTTCTTCTAATCGTTGCACTTTCTTTTTATTCAACGCCCGGATCTTTTACTAATAATAATAAATTAATAAAAATGTAAAATTGAGAGTGAGAAAATTTAAAACTGGCGCGCGCGCTTGTTCACAAATACATCTACTATGTATACCTATATCGCACACACTTTTCTTTTTAATAAACTAAAGCACTAAACAGCCATGATAGTAATTAATCGTCACATTAACAATTGAATATTACGATTAAAATGTTCTTGTTATCCGTCAAAGCACTGCCCCCCTGTTCATTGTAAGTAAAATTGTCTTTTGAAAACTGTCGATTTTCTGGCATAATACGAACGTTTATCGTAGCAATTCGGAAACATTACGATTTTAAGCTTTGTACGCGGAACGTTTATTACGAGTGAGGCACACAACGTGTATAGAAGCGAGGTAGCCAACAACAACACGTGTAACGAAACAGCGGCGTACTAAAAACATTAACTGTCTCTCCTACTCACGATCAAAGTTTATATAAATATATGTATGTATATACCTACCTATTTATTATGTATTAGAAGCGTACGTACATTGTACATATACTGCATGACATCATTTTTATTTACACGATTGCTACGATGCCGGCGAGATGCGAATTTAGAGCGGGAGATTCAACGGTAAACACTGGCAAAAGTTCTCATATGCATGAATCAGCGATTCTTAAACTCTCTATGCGATGGGACCCTTAAAATTCGGCAGTGGAATCTCGGGATAACCATAATCTTTATTTCATGTAAAAAAGGAAGATGTCGTTTATGAGTTTTAACTGAGTTTAAACGAACGAATCTGCCAGTATATAATTCCTTAAATTATCATTCAAAAATTAGCATCCTTTATAAAGAAAATTAATGAATTCGCACTTAACGTACACACAAACCTGCATGTTATAGATTGTTCCAGGCAACAAGTCTACAGCCTTTGTAAATTAAAAAACAAATTAACGTAAACTCTAATTCTAATAATATGATTTATAAATTGATAGCGCATTATAACTATTATAAGTAGGGCGCGGACATGACCGGTTTAAACTACGACGAAGTTACAACGGAGCAAAGAAATAATGTAAACAACACACGCTTACTGAATAGCTCTAATTCATATGGTGAACTGCAACATCTGTTTACGCCCGAGAAGTGCCCGAGAATGAGAGCGTGCGGGGTTTTTAAAATTTATTATATCTACCTTATATTTCGCAAGAGAAATAAAATTTTCATTCATACTGACGACGTTAGTTTCGTTTTTTCATTGTTTTGACTGTTAATTACGTACTTCGTAATTTTTGTAATAGTTTGTTCAATACCGGTTTATTGAATCGACTTCTCCCAATTATCTAGACGTAAGTGTGCACTGGATTTCGTTTAGTTTCAATAACATACGCGTACATTTTTAGTTATCATTTATTTAGATCTAGAACGTTTGTTTATGTTACTTTTTCTGATATGAAAATTAATTGTTAGTGATTCCGAAATTTATTACAAAGTCTGTAAAATATCGTTACAGAATGCCAAAATATCGCACGTTCGTTACTTAGCTTTGCTAAAACATACACAGAAATAGTTTTTATGCGGAGAATTTCGATAGTTTACAAAATTTCGTTACATGTTTAAATGACGATGCTGGAAGTATTTCTGAGTGCACGGAACTAACACAAATCCCAAATTTAAAAAATCAGTTATTCCATCAGGAACACTTTGGAAATTTGCCTAAAATAATCACATATTTTGAAAATCGAATCTCAAATTAAAAAATGGATTAACCACATTAGATGTGGCTATTAATAATTTCAAAAGTATTCCATGTGACTTCGGATGTGGCCTTCGGCAAAAGTTATACCCAGTCTTTAATAGAAATCCAGATTTAATAATATTGCGGGAATTGTGTATGCTAAATACGTTGAAATATTAATAATATAACCTATAACCAGTTGCGATGTAGAAAGGACGTTTTCTATCTACAAGTATGTACTTAATTCAAAGAGAACAAGTCTTACAGAAGAGAAAATAAACAAATAATAAGGTATTTGATGTTTTATAGTTCACCAGCCACTTGTTATCCAATTATATAATTATTATTATTATTTATCTGTATCCTCTTTTGCCGTTAGGCGTCGAGGCGATCTGCTTTGCAGAATTTTTTCCATCCTATCCTATCCCTAGTCATTTCTTGAGCTTCCCTCCAGGTACTTCCCCGGTCCGTCAGCAGCTGCGCTATCCCCTGATTCCATATTCTTCTTGGTCTACCTCTGTTTCTCCTCTTGTTCCAGCCGGCCTCCCATATTTCTTTTACAGGGTTCGTGTTACTCATTCGTGTAAGGTGCCCCAAACCAACTAAGTTGTTTTTCCTGGATTTTTTCTATTGCTGATGTTACACCTAGTTTTTCTCGTATCTTCTCATTTCTGATTCTATCCAATCTGGTAACACCAACTATTCTCCTTAAAATCCTCATTTCGGTCGCTGTTATTCTTGATTTCAGCCTCTTAGTCAATACCCATGACTCGCTGCCGTAGCATAGTGTCGGAAGAAATATTGTTTTGTAAATCTTTGTCTTGGTTTCACTGCTGACCTCTCTCTTACTTAAAAATATGTACTTCAGTGCATGATATAAACAGTTTACAATTTTGATTCTATTATTCACATCTGCCTCTACATCTCCTTTGTGGTTGATTATGGTTCCAAGATATTTTAAGTTTTCTGTCACCTTTATTGGATAACCATCTATTGTTATATTTGTTTCTTCATCATCTTTGGAGACTGCCAATACCTCCGTTTTTCTTTTATTGATACTCATTCCAAAGTTCCTTAAAGTTTCGTGCCATACATCTATATTTCTTTGCAGGACATTTTTATTTGGAGCTGCAATTATCAAGTCGTCGGCATACAAGAATTCCTTGGCTATTACAGGTTGAAGGTTTCTGGACCCTACGTAAATACCCTTTGTTATACTATTGGCACTTCTTGCAATATCGTCCATAACAGTTATAAAAAGAAGGGGACTCAGAACTCCGCCCTGTCTCACTCCTTTAAGTGTGATAAAGCTTCTTGAATATCCGCTTTCAGTTCTTATTATGTTGCTCATGTTGGTGTATATACTTTTATATACTTTCGACGGGTAGACCAATTATATAAATAAAATTAAAACCTCTTTAAAAATACAACATTTCAATAGTGCGCCCATGGGCGATGAGTCATCAACCGCTCGTGTTCGCCCCCTAGTAATCACTAAGATTAACGTAAATTTTAAAATTAAAAAAGTATTATAACAAGCTCAAGCATCTTCGCGGCTATACCGTGAAGGACAGTGGCAATTACAAAAGATACGACGTCATGCATTCCAGAAAGAAGTCGAGAATTCTAATATATTAGTCATCGCTATACTAAAATCGAAACTTCTGGAATCGATACGTGCATATCGGCGTAGTGATTCATTTATTGTTAGATGTTCGCGCACGATCTGACAAGAGACAAACAAAATGTCACTGAACTGTCATTACATTAAGAAAGTTTAAAGCAGTGTTTCACAAGTTGTGTTGCATGTGATTTTCAAGAATGGAAAACCGTGCAAGAGGCTGTAAAAATTCTCCGGGCAGTTTTTGCTATGTTTATACATTATATGTTAGAAAATCGCAAAAAAAGCCTTTAAATGAAGTAATTCATGTTATGGACAATATTTTGGCAAAATTAAAAATCAACCACATGTATGCCGTATTTCGTGTTATGCCAAATTAACTCAGTGGAACAAAAACAAGAATTCTTCTGAAGTCCTGTGAGAAAGGCCAATGATTTGGCGTGAACCAGCAGATGACATCACGAGCTGTTATTTCTGTCTTACAAAAACTGATGGGTTTTCAAGAAGAAAAAAACTTAAAGTAATGTATCCAGACATTCCATCTGTAAGCAAACCGTTGAAAAGAACTGAGTGTGAGCTTCTAACTCCAATGTATTAAAATTCTTCTGCAAATTCCACGGACGATGTTTTGAATGTGTCATTTTCAAGTGATCTGACGTATGTTCCTTCTGATGAACCACATCTCATTACTCAATCAGATCTGAATGATTTGATGCGGGATTTGGGTTTACCCAAAGAAAATCACAAATTTTAGGATCTCGATTAAAGGAATGGAATCTTTTAAACTCCACTACAAGCATCTCTGTATTGAAGAATCGTCACGAAAAATTCAGTTCATTTTACAAAGTTGAAAGAGATTTATTTTACTGTACTGATGTAAATCAACTTTTGTATGAAATGAGTACCGAATATAACCCTGTAGAATGGCGATTGTTTATCGACTCGTCGAAAATAAGTCTCAAAGCCTTTTTACTATATAATGGTACCTCGAAACCATCAATTCCAATGGTTCATTCTACAATCACAAAAGAAACGTATGACAGTATATCAACTATATTAAATCTCATTCAATATTCAAATCATCCTTGGCAAATCTGTGGTGACCTTAAGGTTATTTCCTTATTGCTTGGACTGCAACGAGAGTTTAACAAATATTGTTATTTTTCTGTGCCTGTAGGATAGCCGAACAGTTCAACATCATTACCACATAAAAGAATGGCAGCCACGGACCAGTATTGTTCCTGGAGAATTTAGTATAAAATTTGAGCCGCTATAGTTGATTCTAGTTTGGTGATTCTACCCCCTCTACACATTAAATTAGGTCTGATTAGACAGCTTGTCAAAGCACTAGAAAAAAAGGCAATTGTTTTAAATACTTAAGGCTCCGGCCTACCCAAATTATAGGTATATGCTATTACATTTAAGCGTTTATTTCTTTTTACGCGCTTATTTGGTAACATGAAGCAATGCACTATTTTTTTATATACGTATGAATGACTGGAAGCTATCTATGAGGCCCTTTTTTCAAAAAAGTCTTTAAATGTGATTTAAAAAAAATAAAACGTGGAAACATTTATTTCTTTTTTTGACACTATTTCTTAACATAGAAGAATAATTTTTTTGTTTGAGCGTTTGAAACTCTTGCTCGCTATGAAGCTCTTTTTCTTTCAAAATTGATACTTTCTTAGATATTTGATATAAAAGAAATTAAAATTAAGTAGCCCACATTACATTCGAGGAACCAGTCTGAAGGGAGGGATAGATCTCTGACCAACAGTTTGTCTAGGGGGCGGATACAAATGTGTAAATATTCTGGGATAAATGAATTTTTATTCTTTTGGATATTGTAGTAGATATATTCTGTGTGTTTTCAGGAAGAGTTTCAAGTGGCTATAAAAATTAATAATATTTATATAAAAACATTTATCTAGTTAGAATTCTTTCAATATGGGAAATTCAAAACAACTCTCTGTCTCTTTCAAGCGAAAGAGTAGAAAGATTATGTTAAAAAAAGCGAAGAAGAATAGTTATCAGTCAAAGCAAGCCCTTTATTATATAAAAATTTGCCCTGTTTTGTTAAATGTGACATATGTATCGTTTGAAAGACTTAATTTTAATTTTCTAAAACAATGTACAGGTAATATACAATTTCAATATTCACAGGTTAAAGGGATTTAAATAAAATACATCCACCACATGCATTGCATAAAATTGTTTGTATTTTATACAGGCTATGTGCAAGACAGACTCCCATTTCCCAGTGTCTAGAAATTAAAAAAAAAGGTACTTTTTCTAATCTGGTGTCATAACAACGCTATAAACGCATCGAAACGCATTTATAGATTATCTAGTTCAATTTAGTTTTTCGAGGGTGGCTACATATAATTTGTAAGCATAATGTCAAAAAGTCAAAATGGTAGCTATATTTTCAATGTACCGGGTGGCCAACTAAGAGGCCGCCGGCTATATCTCAGAAACCAGTAGTCATATTGCTTCCGGGTAAAAAAATTTCAAGTAAAAGTGCCCAAGAGAAAATGCTGGAAATTATTTTGGAGTTTGTAAAATGTCCACAAGGGGGCGTAGCAGTCAGGATCAATGTTAAAATTTAGAATTTTTTCATATTTTTACAAATTAAGAGGTATTGAAAATCTTTAAATTTTATTCCTTACACATTCTTTAATACTTTTTGTCTTGCACATTTTTTACTATCTAGTGAAATAAAGTGGTGGGGGCAGTTCAACTGTTTCTTTAAATAAACTAGAATTACTCCCATTTGGCCTAACCGATTTGAACAAGTTTGGTCTCATTTAAAAGAGCGTTATTTGCTCTACAAACTGAACTTGTGTTTTTGTATCTTGAGCTTTTGCCGTCACCAGTAGATGGCGTTAACTGAAATATAAGCAAATATTAGGCTTCTTTTCAAAAAAGTTAAATACAATGATATATTTCTTTTTACATGAGCTAATAAAGAATTAAAGCCTCAATATTTCGGTAAAAAAACCAAATTTGTATGTTTTTTAGAACAGCAGATATTGACAAAAAAAGATGAAGATGCATGAATTCTCTTGTTTTAATTGTCTTTCTTTTATTATGTATATAAAATAAATTCTATTTTTTGTTTGTCTTCTTCATTAAAATTCTAACACGCAGACCAAATAATAAAATTTCACAAAAGCGAAAAAAACATAAAGGGCATTCCTGTTAAAGAAACCAAAATTACATGAATGTAATTTTATGCTAAATGTTCGAAAAAAAATGTACGAGTACTTATTTAAAATTTTCATATGCTATGATTTACTATACTAACAATTAATACTAACACTATGAGAATAAAACTAATATTAAACACTAAAATACCTACATTTACAAAACTATAAAGATTGGTTTGTAACATTTTTAATGACGGCTTAATTGTTCAAAATGCGGCCCATCATTGTTAATGCAAGCCTGCAACCTTTGCCGCGTCGATAAAACAGAAGTTTCCGCCTCCGATATGTTTCGTATTGCTGCTATAATTTTTTCTATCATATTTTGTATTGTTGTAGACCGGTTTTCAAAAACGATGTCCGTAACTCTCCCCCATAAGTAAAAAACTGTGAGACCAAATTTATCCAAACTTGTCAGACATTGTTTTAGGTAACTCACTATTATAAAGCATTACTGTCGTCTATGTAAAACGTTATCGGATAAAAATGGCCGTGACTAGTAACCAGATAATAAATAGGCAAATGAATGTATGAGTTAAACTTAAGGACATCGAGTACGGAACGTTAAAACCAACCGTTATGCTTAATGCTTAAAAATATTAAAACAAACTGTAGGAGATAAAGCAAACCTAACAAAGGCCTTACAAAAAATCTCAAAATAAAATTTGCCATATTTTTAACTTAAAAGTATCAATGCTTACTTGTGATCTTTCAATATATTTTGGATCATAGTTCTACAAATGCCCAACTCTCTACTTATGGTTCTGGTCCCCACATGTGGATTAAATTCAATATATGCTAATACTTTTATAGCATTTTCTTTGGTTCGGCCAGTAAGTTGCCCTCTATACACCGGAAGATTAATACCTCCGGTAGTCCTAAGCCTTTCCGCCAACCTACGAAAATCACTGCTCACGTAATGTCGTCTTCCAGGGAACTGCATAGCATACACTCTGGAAGCAACTGTTGCATTTCGCATGTATTCGAAATACACGCCAATCATATCGAATGCCTCTTCATTCGCTAACCGCATCTCAGTAACACAAAAAAGTAAACGGAATCAATGAAAAACTGACAATAATATTTATTATTTTGAGAACTCGTCGTTTTAACACAATGAGAGTTATTGTTTTATTTTTCATAGCTTACTAATTTTATTTTTAATGGTATATTTTTTGAATTAAAATCAGGATTAAAAATAATCTTGCTTTATTAATCAAGGTCTTTCATAAAAAAAGGCTAGTAAAACAAGAGAATTCATGCATTTTCATCTATTTTTGTCAATATCTCCTGTTCTAAAAAACATACAAATTTGGTTTTTTTACCGAAATGTTAAGGTTTTAATTCTTTATTAGCCTATATAAAAAGAAAGATAGTATTTAACTTTTTTGAAAAAAAGCCTAATATTAGCTTATATTTCAGTTAACGCCATCTACCGGTGACGGCAAAAACTCGAAATACAAAAAGATAAGTTCAGTTTGTAGAGCAAATAACGCTCTTTTAAATGAGATCAAACTAACAAATCGGTTAGGCCAAATGGGAGTAATGCTAGTTTATTTAAAGAAACAGTTGAACTGGCCCCACCACTTTATTTCACTAGATAGTAAAAAATGTGCAAGACAAAAAGTATTAAAGAATATGTAAGGAATAAAATTTAAACATTTTCAATACCTCTTAATTTGTAAAAATATGAAGAAATTCTAAATTTTAAAATTGATCCTGACTGCTACGCCCCCTTGCGGACATTTTACAAACTCCAAAATAATTTCCAGCATTTTCTCTTGGGCACTTTTACTTGAAATTTTTTTACCCGGAAGCAATATGACTACTGGTTTCTGAGATATAGCCGGCGGCCATTCTTAGCTGGCCACCCGGTACAATATGCAAAATATCTCTGAAAATGAAACGAAGTAAAATATTTTATAACTATAAAAATCTGTGCGGACGATGTTCATCGAACATTTTTCATGTTTTTGAATTGTACAGTGAGTGTATACGTTAATAGATACATGAGATGTATCTTGGGCATTTATAGTAACACCAGGCAAACAACTCGTACTTGCTGATACAATATTTTGATGAAAACTATTATTGCTGTCTACTGTGGTAGTTTCGTTTGAACATCCTGGAATGTTTGTATTATTTTGAGAGCCAAGCATATGAGATATTTTAATCTTTTTGTTTAAGGAGGATTCAATATAACCCTCGGCTACAGCTGAGGACTTCCAACCCCTATGATTTTTTAAGGTCAACCAATCACCACCATGATTTGCCAAATGTGTTGCACTAGATCTTCTAAAACAGTGCCCTGTAAATAATTCTGGATTTGGCAATTTCAAAAAACTTGCAATCTCTTTAGGAATTTTGCCTATAATATTAATACCCATTGGACTATTAATACACTAACCATTGCGATAGGTCAAGAAAAATCGCTTATGACTAGTATTAATAGGCCGTAAGTTATAATATTTCTTAATTTAATCGATCCATATTGTATCTGTAATTACGAAGAATCTTGGAATATTATTTTTTGTTTTAGGTACAGAAATAGCGATGGTATCAGACTTGTAGTCAATGTCATCATCATGGTCAGTTCTTCTCTTCTACAAGCTCCTTTGTAACCTATTAGGTACAAATTGATACTATTATATGCAAAGCTACGATAGTTGTGAAAATTGTATTTACTTTCATCGCCAAATATATTTTATTATCTGCTTCTTGTATAAATTTAATAATGTATATTTCTTCTACAATTATAGATTTTTTAGGTAGGTAACCTTGAGATAAACGACTGAGGAAAGCTTGTAATTTCTTGTAGTGTGATATATCTACATTTTTATATATCGTTTAACAAGACCTCAGCATAGAATAAGTAGTCGAAAGCGTAGATGGTTTATATTTTGTATGCAGTAATTGAAAATAAGCAATTAATCCGATTTCCGATATAACATGAACTTCTTTTTGTTTACACCATTCTTCAAACTTGACGTACTGCTTCTCATAATTGCTGCGGGATTTAGTGGGAAGTAAATTATTAACAACGTTTTCAGCAATTTCTCTGATTTCAGGTGGTGTACATGAAATATTAGTACTCATTTTATATTAACTTTAAGTATGAACTACTGAATATAAAAATCGCGTATAATTCAAATTTTCAATTTATGTCATGTGCATGGGCGTAGCCAGCGAAGGGCAGGGAGGGGCAACTGCCCCCCCTGGAAGCAAAAATAAATTAAATAATTTTTAAATTTTAATAAACGAAAAATTAAATCTAAAATATATTCTGTTCTGCATATTTTTTTTGTTATCTGTTTTATATATTTTGTTTGTTGTTGTGGTCGTTTGGTTGCTTTTATGAACATTTTAAAATTAATTAATAAGCTCTAATAAATAAAATTATTCGCGTGTCCTTTGTCACTAAAATATATTTCATCAGCAAAAAACAAAGCTGTTTGAAAAACTGACATAGTGCTATGCATTGGTGCACACCAGAATTGTCCCACACCAGAATTGGATAAAAAGGAGTGTTCGATTTACTCTCAGGATACGTCAATTTTTAGTGTTCGATTCAACCACTTAACAGTCGGACATTTTTGAGAAAAATGGTAAAAAAATTGTCACTTTTTTTTTGTTTTCATTTAACTACATTTTTTAATCCTATTAATTAAAATAAATTTACTCAATAAGTAGTTTTAGCGTGAATATTTTGAAACATTCAATACACAATCCTACATCAGAATCCGAATTAAATACTCTTATAACAACTATTGAGTTGGTGTGTAAGTGCTCTTGTCTAGCGACAGTGTCATATTTAATAGTGTAACAAAACGCCACTGGTTTTCTTCCGAGTTCGAGAAAAATCGAGATACAAGTGAGGAATATACGGGAACCGGCGATGCGAATGTTCTGGCAATTTCTAGGCTCAAAAGCGTATATAAAGTTAGTTGTCTATCCGGCGCGAAGACAGACAGTACAGTACAGTACATAGTGCAGGATACGAAGTTGCCTAACAATAGTTTTACCACAGAATAAAGAGACAGAAAAGACAATATGGATATAAGAAATTGGTTACAAAAAGGTAAGTTAAATAATTTCAGTAGAAAATTAAATTTTTAATTAAAACTTTAGAGTCAGAGTCATTCCATTAGAAATGGTCCAAAAATTTGAAAATTGGTTGCTCGACCAGCACCAAATAGAACAAAACTACCATGTAACGATAGCTTATAATGCAGATATGTTATATCCCATGTTAATTTTTGTTCACAATTAAAACTTGAAATTTGTACATATTAAAGATCAAACAGCACTTTGTACGTGCTATTAATTTCATTTTGTGTTTTTAATCTAGAGAAAAAATATTAACATCAGATATAGTATATCCACATTATAAGCTATCACTATCATTACATGGTAGTTTTGTTTTATACTAATTTTTATACTAGGGACTAAGGACAAGAATGATATTAGGTTATTATTTTTAGGTCAAAAATCTCTAAACCGGAAAAAAGATCATGATGACAGTAGTGGAAGTGGAAGCAATGATTGTGATGAAGATGAAAATAAAATGGTCGGAACATTAAAATCGGAATCTATTTTGTAGAAGGCTCAAGTAGTTCTTCATATCTACATGAAGCTGTCTCTGGATGTGGGACCTCTAAACAAACTGAAGAACGCGATGGCTACCATGAAAATGACATTGGTCGTTATGTTAGTTGTGCCAATAACTTGCCTTCTGAAAAAAAGAAGGAATTGTTGACAAACCCTTGGGTTCCATCATCCAATTACGATTTTGCTTCTGATGCCATTCACTTGAAAAGAAAATTTAACCATCGCTGGTTGGATCAATATACTCCATGGCTGGTGTACTCAAGTCGTTTGAAAGGTGCTCTATGTTTGTATTGTGTTTTATTTCCGCCAAGAATTGCTACAGTTAAAGGAGTTTTGGGGTCATTAATGGTAAGGCCTTACATGAAGTTTAAGGATATACATGAAGATTGTAGAAAGCACGTTGGCACCCATTACCACAAATCTTCAACAGCTGCTGCAAAAGCATTTCTTGAAAATGCTCCTGTTGATGTCCAGTTGCAAATAGGGCACCATAAGACGATTGAAGAAAATAAACAAATATTGTCAGCAATTATTTCATGCATAATATTTTGTGGAATTCATGATTTGCCGCTTAGAGGAAAAGTAGGAAATGAGGGAGTTTTCTTTGACCTTTTAAATTTGAGGATTGACTCTGGTGATGAGAAGCTAAAGAGCCACTTGGATAAATGTCAAAAAAACGCAGTCTATACCTCACCAACAATTCAAAATGAGATCATACAATTATGCGGTGAAGTTATCAAAGAAAAAATAACCGAAGACTGTAAACGGGCAAAAGCTTATGCTGTAATAGCTGATGAAACAGCAGATATCGCTGGAAAAGAGCAGCTTTCTATTGGATTAAGGTTCTATGATGAAAGCCAAAAAATAATCAGGGAGGAATTTGTAGGCTACATTGAGTTAAAATGTCAAGATGCTTCTACAATCGCTAGCGCAATTCAAAGTTTTTTAGAAGATAATAATTTTTCCGCCGATAATTGTGTGGGATTCGGATTTGACGGGTGTTCTACGATGGCCGGCAAAGAAGGTGGTGTACAGGCCATTCTTAAAAAAAAGTAGGCTAAGTCTTTATTTTTCCATTGCTCCAGCCACAGACTAAATCTTGTGGTCAATGATACTAGCAAGCTACCAGAAATAAGAAACACAATTGCAACGGTTAAAGACACAATAACCTTCTTTCGTGAATCGCCAGCCCGTAGGAAATCGGTTCCAAATCTTTCAAGGCTCTGTGAGACCAGATGGTCGGAAAAATACAAGAGCATAAAAAAATTTTCAGAGAGCTTCACTGACATTGTTAAAGCACTAGAACATCTATCTGTCGAAGGAAACTATGCAACAAGAAAATGTGCCTACCAATTGCACTGTGCAGTTACTAAACCAATTTTCATCTTAGGCTTAAACATAATTGCAAGATACTCTGCAATTTTGGAACCCGTTGTAAACGTTTTACAAGGTAAAAGTATGGATTTGGTTATGGTGAAGAAACATATTGATGATATTCTAGATGTAATCAAAGAAGATCGACAAGATGTCGAAAATGTTTCTTATGAATTATATAAAAAATCACTTGATATCGCAGAGAAAGTAGGGGTTGAGTTGTCAGTACCACGAGTCACTCAAAAGCAAGTACACAGAAGTAATCCACCATCTGAGTCTGCAGTTGTATACTGGAAGCGGTCAATAATCATCCCCTATCTTGATTCTTTAACTTCGTCTTTGGGTGCTAGATTCTCCAACGAAAATACACCTGCTTTTGCTTTAACTTATCTTCATCCTTCAAGCATGCTCAAAATGGCTTCAAAAGATTTCAAAAATAATGCAGAATCTTTCATGGAATTTTATAAGTTGGGTGATGTCTCTGCAGAATTAGATTTGTGGTACAATATGTGGAAGAAGAAGAATTTAGCAGAAGACAAATTAAAGGACATTGAAGTGGCTGCACTTTTGGAGGAAGCTAATGTTTTTTTCCCTGCAACAAGGCACGCACTGCTAATATTAAGTGCTTTCCCATCCACTACTGCTACCGTGGAAAGATCGTTCAGTACCCTACGAAGGGTAAAAACCTGGCTCAGGAGTAGAATGGGTGATGACAGACTCACTGGGTTGTGTTTGATGAGTGTGCATCGACAATTTTTTAAGGAAAATCAGGACTGCATAGTGAAGAAAGTTTTGGATAAATTTAGTTTCAACCCAAGAAAAGTGTTATTAATTTAATTTAAGTATAATTAAAATCTCAAAGTTTTGTTTTCAGTTGCCTTTTCTTTTTATCCTAAAATTTTACATTTTGAACGACCATGGACCATGGTTTGCCCCCCCTGTTATAAATCCTGGCTACGCCCATGGTCATGTGTGTAACATATTGCCAACCACCACAAAAATTACTATATTTTGACATTCCTATTATTTTAATTTAAAAAATGATAAAAAGCGGCAGATTAGAAAAAATAACATAAAGAACTCGTGTCATAAGACACTTATTGCACTCGCCCATTAGGACACTCCTCGCTGCACTCGTCGTGTCGTAAACTTGGGCTTGTGCAATAAGACGTGTCTTATGAGCTTATGACACTTGTTCTTTATTATACTATTTTCTACATTCTGAACTCAGGTTTACCGATTATTCAATAAATGGCCATAACAAACAGGTGTCTTCATAAAAATATTTTTTTTACAGAGAGAGTGAATACTTATAGTAATTTATTTACCTAATTTATTGTTTGAAATAAAAGTGTATGGGTAGGTACCATTCTACCATTGTTGCCAAAAATATATTTCCACTATAATATTATACGGAGTGGTGTAGGTAGGCAGTGGATCAGAAGCTTTTGAACATTCTAATGCAATAGACACTGGAAGTTTGGTACTCAACCATAATCGATAACATATAATCAGCAGGGATCGGCAGTTGGGGGTGCATTGCCTTGCAATATTGATTTTGGTGAAGATTAATTTACTGTTACTTGGTAAGTAATTATAATCTCTATACTTACCAAGTAATAGTAAATACATCTTTTCCAGGAGCTTTATTGCAGAGCAAAGTACATACCTCTAACTACCGATAAATTGTACCACTGCCTGTCGATTCCTAATTATCAGTCTCTAACTATACAGGATGTGCCAAAAGTTGATGCCAACTGTCTTCTTTTAAATAGATACATATATCGTTTTTTTTATTGTCTTCCATTTCTGTTAGGAGACAATCTAGGTTATGTTAAGTTTCCAAAGCTGTCTGATGCGAAAGTTCGCGAAGGAATATTTGCTGATCCACAAATTAGGAAGCTGTGCAAAGATGAAAATTTTGAACGTACCATGAATAATTTAGAGCTGGCAGAATGGACTTCTTTTATAAATGTTCGCAAATATTTTCTGAGAAATCAAAAGAGTTAAACCTACTAAGATATCGTGGCTAATTTGCTAGAAAACTATAAAAATTTAGGGTGCCGAATGTCGATCAAAGCAGGGTGAGGAAAAAATCACTCACGAGCCAAAAAAAGATTCAAATCTTCTCATTTTAAACTCACGAGCTGAATTTTATTTCCTAATACTCGGTAGCGATTAAAACTGATGAGTTTTTTCCATATATATTACACTCACGAGTGAGTAAAACATTTTTTGTTTGATTTAACTCGCTCACGAGTGAGTGCTAAATTTGACTCTCCAAATTTTTTCTCTCATGAACAGAAATGAACTGAAAAGAGCGGAACATTTTCGCTCGTGCAAATAAAACGTAATACAGATTGAAATTGATTCATTTTACGTTGTTCTGTTGGTATGTACGGTAATTGTTGTCGAGAGTGGAATTTGTGAGTAAAAGTGTTTAACTTTAAATATGGGTCGTCATAAATTATTTAGTGTTGAGAAATATGTTTCATATGATAGTGAAAATGGCTACTTGTTTAAAATGTGAAAAAAAAATTAAAGGCAAGTTAACCTCAAATATAAAATGACATTATTTATTAATTCACAAAAAGGAACTTGATTGTGAGAGTGATGAAAGTCAAGTGAGACAGTCAAATAGTTCAAGACTGCGAAGAAAAAGTCAAATTGCAATAAAAGTGGACAAAAACGAATTTTTACTATGTTGTATTGGGCTTGTTACTGTAAAAAACATACCTTTCAGAATTTTCGACGACGAAAATTATTTCAAAAAAATCATTTTGCCTTATGAAGAACAATTTAAAACTAATTTAAATTCTAAAAATGTACTATTGAAAGTGAGCGAAACTTCTGCCAAAATTAAGGAAATCATAGCAAAGACTGTTGGCAGAAAAATGATATGTTTAAAGGTTGATGTAGCCACTCGAATGGACAGAAGTGTCCTCGGGATTAATATTCAATATATAAAGGACTTTAAAATATGTATTAACACGATTGGCATGATTGAAATAAAAAAACGGCACACAGCAAATTTTCTCAAAGAGCAAATTTTAAATTGCTTAAGAGAATTTAATATTGAGATCGGTCAGGTATACTCCAATACAACTGATAATGGAGCGAATGTATTAGAGGCATCTAGATTACTGAGAGAATTCCAAGAAGAAATTCAAGGAAATTTAGGCACTGATGACATAAATTCTCCAGAAAATACTGACGACGACTTATGTCTGTTTTAGCTGTAGTAAGATGTGCTGCGCATACCATACAACTTGCTGCGCTTGATGTTATAAAAACAATAGAGCCCAATTTGGAAGAATGTGGGAAAGCAACAAAGGCTCTACGTGTCATGGCGCGTGGAGGTGAATTCAACTTTTCAATGCCAATTTTAAATAATAAGACAATGTGGAATTCAACCTACGAAATGCTAAATTCACTCCTAAATATAAAAGGCAATTTGGAAAACAATGAAATTGAACTAAGTGTGGAGATAGATTGGGTTTTTATAAAGGAATTCATTGAAGCTTTCAAGTCCCTTGCCGAATGCACCACAAAGTTTCAGTCCGAGCAGTATGTTATAGGCGACTTTTATAGAGATTGGCTTTGCTGTGAACTTGCGGTGGAAGAAATTGCCAGTACCAACACTTTTGCTACCCAGTTGCTGGAATCAATGACGCTCTTTACGTGGATCCCCGCTCCAATTTTTTAAACAGTCCATTTTTAAACGAGGAGCAAAAACAATATGGCTGTGGTAAGTTTTTTGGAGTAATTACTTTCTATTTGTATATAAAATCAACTTTTCATTTAAATATGTAGAGGCATCTTTTAAAATCCTATGAGGTAACTAAACGCTTAAGGGGTGAAGTTCAGGTCGATAATGAAGAAAATGCACAAAACAGTAGACAAACTCCTGGGCCAAGCTCATCAAACTGCGGTACTTTGGGACCATTTCATAGATTAGAAGACAAATTAATTTCTCTGATAGAAACAAGAGGTACAACATCAACAGAGACTGAAAGGAGTATAAAACAGAAATGAGAACATTTACCTTACAAGGAAAGAGTACCTTTCGACACAAATATATTAGATTATTGGAAAAATTTCCACTACAAGGATCCAGATCTGACAAATTTAGTAAGTGTTGCTCTAGCTGTTCCGTCAACGCAAGTATCAGTTGAGCGAGCATTTAGCGCACTTTCTACAATACTAACAAAAGCAAGATCAAGATTAAGTAAAGAATCAATAAATAATATTTTAATAGTCAAATTAAATAGTAATTTTCTAGAGAAAGTGGAAATAGATTAAGAAAAAAATAATATATCTATCTTGAAAATAAAATCTTACGCTAGTTTCATTACAACTTACAATTTTCTTTTCAGGATTTGAAATGGAGAGTGAGTACACTGATCTTCTGCTTCACAACAGGGAACGTTTTAAAACGTTTCGCGTCCCCTTTTCCGGAAATTAAAGCATTTCTCCTTGAGAAGGGCGTTCACTATCCAGAACTAACAGACGATCAGTGGATCCAAAACTTTTATTTCATGGTAGACGTTACATCTCATCTAAATCAGCTTAATTGTAAACTACAAGGGAAAGGAAACTTAATTTTTTCGATGTTAGAAGAAGTAATAACATTCGAAAACAAATTATCCATTTTTGCTCAGGATTTTGAAAGGGAAACATTGTTTCACTTTACGAGCCTGCTGAAGCATCGCCAAGGAAATAAATCCTCTATTGATAAACACCATTTTAAAACAATAATTTTAAATATGAAGGAAGCATTTCTCAACAGGTTTCAGGAATTTAAAAACAGCAGGGCAACTTTAGCATTTGTCAAATATCCTCTTAATGCTACGATAACCGCGTTGAAATTTTCTCCTTTTGAAATTGACATTAGTAGCTTTGAAATACAATTGCTGTCTTTGTGTTGAATTGGAAATATTGGGAGAAGAAAAAATGTGATCTTAGTTCACAACACAAGTGGTCTGCTTTGAATGACCTGGAGAAGGAAGACATGATCATTTTCAACGCCTGGAATAGTATTCCTGACTCTTACGATCAGCTGAAAAAGCTCGCGTTTGCTGTCGGTTCTACATATATATGCGAACAATCTTTTTTTCAAGCATGAACATTATCAAGAGTAAACTGAGAAGTCGTCTTATTGATGAGAACTTGGAATCATGCCTAAAATTAAAAACAACAACATACAAACCTGACTTACTCAAACTTTCCAAGGAGATGCAAGCACATTGTTCGCATTAATAAATATTTATTAAGTATGAAATTTAGTTTTATTTAGTGTAACAAAAGTTTACTAAACAAGCAGATTTGGCTCCCAATCTTTTTTAAAATTGTTGTAATGTTCATATTTGGCTCTTTGGCTAATAAGTTTGCCGACCACTGCCCTAGATCAAAGTTCATTTTTTGCATTCACATTTCGATTTCTTTCCTGCTAATTTAGGAAAGACGAGTGATGAACAGGGGGAAAGGTTTCATCAAGGGATTGCAGAGATGAAGAAACGATATCAAGATAGGTGGGATTCCGTCATGATAGGAGATTTTTACTGGTTTTTTATTAAAGAAGGCAACATGCAATATAAAAGGAAGAAATAACTCTATTTATGCAAAACTTTCATATATCAGCAATTTTTCTTTGTGTACAGTTAAGTGTTTTTGTATTCTTGATAGTAATTAAACATTCAAGTATTTGTTATGTCAAGATTTTTGTACTTATCTATTTCTTTTTATAATTTCTGTATAACAAATTTTCTAAATACAATATTATTGTTTATCTACTAGCGGAGTATGATAATACCTCTCTCTAAAACTAGACGTGGTGGAAAGATTTGGTTTTTGGTTATGCCATCTCAGTTAAAGACTGTAAGAACTGTACACCCATTTTTATAGTTATTTAAAAAAAAATTAAAAATTGTCGGCTGTTATCAATGCTAAAAGCAGAAAATTATAATTATAACTGAAACAAGTATTTTGAAGTAATACAAAATCATTCCAAATACGACAATTAAAAATGTAAATTTTTATATATCTCTCTCTCGGAAAAGACAATAATATAATTGTTACCCTATGTGTTCCTACTGATTCATTTTGTTTGCCTTTATTTGAGGACTTTATACAGTTCATATTATTTCCGGTTCTTGATAAATAGTCGATTCTGCGTCTTTGTTGCCACAGCAATTATTAAATTGTAAAACGCACCGACATTATTTATTATACGCACATATCACAGTTGTAGTTCATCATTCAAAATTTTTACAATAGAATGAAACCGAGATTATTATTGACCAAATCAAAGGTTACTAGAACAATAGACGAGTATTTACATGTATAAAGAACTTATAGGGGGAGCTCTGCAAATAAATTTTAAATGTTTAAATTATTATTATTATTCTCTATTGTATTATAACGATCAGTTAAAAGAGATGTTTACTCAAAATCTTAAATATTTTCCGTAATTTTCTATGAATCTCGACAGAAACACAAATACGATGTGATAATATGTAAATTGAGTACACAACTAAATGTTATTTACACCAAAACAAACAGTGATAAATATATATAATATCTAAATGACGTTCTGTCAAAATTTTACACAAATTCAGATAACGCAGAACACCATAAACGCTTAATACCCATCTCTATTGTGCCGGTTGTTGACAGTATATTTAAAAGTAATTATTTAGTTAATTCCTTAATGACATAATTGACAAATGGATTATGTCAACAGGTCCCTTGGAATTGTATTATTCTGTATTTTGAACTGGAATAACAACTTAAAATATAAAGGTGATAATGTCTAGTGTTAATTTAAAACACATCTTTCCGTAGCCTAATTTAAATTAATTTATTTTTTTATTAATTAAAAAAAATTGCACTGATTAGGCTAACATTATGGTTTTATATTTATGTATTTAATTTAATTTAGTATAGCCTAATAGTGTAAGCCTATACAAAACAAATAAGTGCAGTAACTAATACAGTCTGTCTTACGAACAACGCACCACGATATTATAACTCTGTTATTAATAATCCAATTTCAGTAATTCAAAAACCACAATCGCTACAGGTGTATAAATACTACAAAACAGTATAATTTATATATTTTTTTAAAATGCAATTTTTGATAAGCGATAGTTAATTTTTTTTTAAATAGCACCAATTTATTTTTTTACAATTTGGTAGACATATTTTTTTCAAAACATGGATGTTAAAACTAACATCAAGCAGTAAATAAATACTGTGACTTTCATATATACATTTATACGTAAAACGTATATGCATATATGCATGTGTTTGGGATACACACATACATTAAGTGCCATTGCCGACAATCGAACGCACAGACACCGGTGTTTCGACCTTTGAGACCTCATCAGTGCACGTGGAGACTGTCGACAATGGCTTTAAAACTTAAAACGCTACTTATGTCAGTTTTGCGTGGTAGATGCAGTGAGAGTATCACAGAGACATCTAACACCCAAAAGATGACACAGAAAATCTTCATCTTTTGGATGTTAGATGTCGCTGTGATGGTCTCACTGCATCTACCACGCAAAAATGACATAAGTAGCGTTTTAAAAGTTTTAAAGCCATTGTCGACAGTCTCCACGTGCACTGATGAGGCCTCAAAGGCCGAAACACAGGTGTCTGTGCGTTTGATTGTCGGCAATGGCAACAAAATTTCAAAATTCGGACCGGAAGTAACCTTAACGAATAGCGATTTTTGCAAATATTTCGTAAATTATGCATTCTATATATATTTGTCAAGAGTACAATAGCATTTAGAGTTGGATTTGAAATATTTTTTGTATAAATAAAATTTCAAAATTTGGACCGGAAGTAACACTTTTACTCTTATGGATTAGCGGCTTTTGCAAATATTTCGTAAATTATGCATTCTATATATATTTGTCAAGAGTACAAAAGTATTTAGAGTTGGATTTGAAATATTTTTTGTATAAATGAAATTTCAAAATTTGGACCGGAATTAACACTTTTACTCTTATCGAATAGCAATTTTTGCAAATATTTCGAAAAATTATGCATTCCATATACATATATTTGTCAAGAGTATAAAAGTATTTTTCTACTCCCATACTTTAATTGTATTATTAGATATGCCGAACCTGTACTTTAACGATGTCCATTACGATACAGATTTTCATTATGTTACAAGTTTATATCCAATAGGAATACAGATTTTTCATTACGATACAAGTTTATATCCAATAAATATGCGACATTTCAATATTCAAACAATATTCAATATGGCGACTGCATATCTGACAGATATACAAATTAAATAAATGTGACAGTTCTCTGCAATTTATAAGTAAGTACTTAAAATTTGAGCTTTTTTGAAAATATAAACGGTAAAAATGAGGGATAATGACAGTGAAATGTAATAATTGACTCCACCAGAAATTATGGAACAAGCCTTAGTAGCCACGAACAAGTTATTACCAGCCAAATTCACAAAAACGTACGGAAAATTTTAACCTCAATTTATGAAATGGATTGTTCAAAAAATATGTTTTATTATGGGGTCGTAGAAAAAATAGTGTATGCAACTCGCATTTAATGGCTATTAAGACACTCGTATTCATTACAATACTCGGCTTCGCCTCGTATTGTAATTCTCTTACTCGTGTCTTAATAGCTATCATTAAATGCTCGTTGCATAATATACTATTAGAGTTGGATTTGGAATATTTTTTGTATAAATGAAAATTCAAAATTCGGACCGGAAGTAATACTTCTACTCTTAGCGAGTAGCATTTTTTTGCAAATATCTCATAAAGTATGTATCCTGTATAGATTTATTAAGAGACTGAAAGTACTTAGAATAGGATTTTGAATAATTTTTGTATAAAATAATTTTTAAAATTGTATGATTTGAAACGCTCATACGTATAAGAAAGTCGTGTGGTGGCCACACCTCCTTTTTAAATTTGGGATTTGTGTTAGTTTCTTGCACTCAGAAATACTTCGAGCATCGTCATTTAAACATGTAACGAAATTTTTTAAACTATCAAAATTCTCTGCATAAAAACTATTTCTGTGTATGTTTTAGCAAAGCTAAGTGAGGAACGTGCGATATTTTGGCATTCTGTAACGATATTTTACAGACTTTGTAATAAATTTCGGAATCACTGACAATTCATTTTCATATCAGAAAAAGTAACATAAACAATGTTCTAGATCTAAATAAATGATAACTAAAAGTGTACGCGTATGTTATTGAAACTAAACGAAATCCAGTACACACTTACGTCTAGATAATTGGGAGAAGTCGATTCAATAAACCGGTGTTAAACAGACTATTTCAAAAATTACGAAGTACGTAATTAACAGTCAAAACAATGAAAAAAAAAAACTAACGTTAGTATGAATGAAAATTTTATTTCCCTTGCGAAATATAAGGTAAATATAATAAATTTTAAAAACCCCTCACGCTCCTATCTACGCCGATGAAAAAAGGATTTTACTCATAAATTCCTTATTTTATGGGCATTTTTTGCTCTCATTGTTGGGCACTTTTCGGACGTAAACAGATGTTGCAGTTCACCATATGAATTAGTGCTATTCAGTAAGCGTGTGTTGTTAATATTATTTCTTTGCTTCGTTGTAACTTCGTCGTAGTTTAAACCGGTCATGTCCGCGCCCTAGCCATAAACATTCTGTTCAAGCAGTATGTATTTACGGAGCTCGCTTTCCCGATAGAGAAGATCCCTGACCGTCAGAAATTTAAAAGAATCGAACGAAATTGGAGAAATTACGGAGCGTTTAAGAAACCAAAGCAAGATGGACGCAAATTTTGTGAAAATGTTACATTAGATGCCATTCTCAATATTCAAGAAAATCCAAGTACTTCAACTCGGGAAATCGCACATATCATTGGCACGTCAAAGGACACTCTTCATGAAGTCTTAAAAAGATACACATTTAAACCGTTCATCCCACAAAAAGTACAAGCTTTGTTATGAAAACAATCCATATATCGACGATACCAATTTTGTGTTTTCTATTTAACCATGTTACGTCAAGATGGGCTTTTCTACAGAAATGTGATTTGGTCCGATGAGTGCACTTTTAACAATAATGGCGTTTTCAACAGAAATATTTTCAGGACAAATATCACCAACTACTAATTGAAAATTTAGACAATTTCTTGGATGAATTACCTCTTGCAGAGTTAAATAGGGTGTTTTTCCAGTAGGATGGCGCTACTCCACAAAATGCCAGGATAAATGTTAACTGGTTGAATGCTAAATTTGGCCAAAAATAGTTAGGGACATACGAACCAGTTCGATGGCCTGCGCGTTCACCTGATAAATTACATATTAAATTTAAGCCTAAAACAAAAAAACAAAAAATTAAAGAAACAAATATTTTTTTTAGAATATCTTCAAAACGAATCGATCAATTTTAAAAAAATTAACGCCAAAATGTACTGTTTCAAAAGACTTTTAAAATGACGTATTACTCGATACCCCTTTCCATTTAAGATTTTTAAGGGGATAGCTTCCGGGGGCAGGGGGTTAAAGTGGGTGAGTCAATTTTTACATCAAGAAATGGCCCCCACGATAATACATCTTACGTGTTTCAGGGAATTTTTCATAGGTCCCCAGATTTCCAGAAATTTAGGGTGGGAAGTTTTGAAATGAACACCTTGTATATGTTCATAGTGAATCAATGGAACATTTTATTTTCTGTCTTTTATATAGTCAGTACTCGTTGCCTTCACAATAAGCTCGAGTGTTAGAGATTGGAGCGGTGATATTCGAAATTTTAGTGGATTTTTTTTGCAACTAAGTGTACATATACGAATTTTTCCAACTCAGGTTCGACAAGAGGACGCAGCTAGCTTCCCCCTCCTTGCCTTTAATAACGATGTTTACAAGTTACAATATGTATATATAAAAGTAGCTGCATCTGTCGCGACGAATGTACGCGACGTTGAAGGACGGGCTTTTGCACCAAAAGTATTTTAGCTAAAGCGCTCGAATTTGATGGTATTCAACTACGATGCAAAATCTGCACGGTTGACATTCGTGGCAAGTGAAAATCCGCGTAGTAAAACATGTGTCGTCAGATACACATAAAGCATGTATTGCTGGCTCTGCAATTGCTTATGAAAGGCAGAAAGCATTTAATTCGGATCTGCATAAAGTGCCATTGAATACGGTCAAAATCATCCTGAAAGTACTCAATTTTCACAAAATTCAGTTAACGGTTGCGTATGGCTCAGGAATCCATCTTGCAAAGATATTATTTGTTCCCGATATACAAAAAATTAAGACTTCAACTGTCAATGACATAAATGATAAATATATTTGGGTGTCAGTAGAGGAAACTACTTTCACCTACGACACTTGAAAGAACTAACGCAGAATCCATATCAGATAACGTAACCTCGAGATTGAAATCGCTATGTGGTGAAAATAACGATACAACAAAGAAATAGTGTTATTATTTGTAACAGTTGCAGCTAATTTACATGCATTTGCTTTGTTTCGAAAATCACTTTTATACTGTATATTACGTTCTTTGATTCTTTGCCTGTTTTGACCTATGTAAACCACATTACTACTTTGCCTTGTCTAATGTCTACTTCGCTCGCTTGTGTAAAAGTTAGGCATTTGATATGACAAAATTTAATTTATTCGGTAAATTATATCAAACGCAGAGGGCTAAGATTTGATCCCTGGAGAACTTCGAAGCTAATAATACTACAGGTAGCATAGCAATAGCTACTATACATTAGAAATATCATAATTTTTAATTTATTTTTTTAAATCAATATACCTAGTGATAGCGTACATTTTACCTCAAACTTGAAACATTGCAATTCTTACAACTGAGTAATAATGAAATAAATACCACAATGAGAACTGGTAGACTGAAATTTCCTCCAATCTTATTTTATTTTTATGGTATACGTAAAATTTTACAGCCAAATCCATTTAGAGCTTAAATTTTAAATAATAAATTAACATCCTCCTAACAATCAATACAGACTCGAAATACGAAACAATAAATAAGAAAGTGTCCAAATTTTATCAATAAAAGGAAAGAATAGATAACGGTGATAACGCACCAGAAAAAAACCTTGGCAATGCAAAATTTATGAATTTACAAGTTTCTCTAATGACTCCAGTATACAATTTGTTCAAATATCATAATAATCATAACACATTTGAACGTACACTAGAAGAAAAAAGAATGCGTCCAGCTCGAGAGATATTGGTGGGATGGACGTTTACCGAGTCAGACCGAACGTTAGGGTTAGGCGTCTCACCCCGCCCCCCGCACACGCAGTACCTGATCGTAGCTCGTGCACATTACTTGGCATAAATATTTCTCTCATAGATGTATTTTTCACTTAGCATTTATATGCATAGATGTAGATTCATAGATTGATTTGTGTTGCGCTTTTTAATACAGGAGCTGCAAAGAGATTATTTAATTTGATTTACATAATTATATATTTCAAATATGAGTAGGTATATATTTGAAATGTTGGTGATTATAACCAACAGAACATGCATTTTTCATAGAGTATAATAAATACGTAATAAAAAATAATATTGCACACTTATAAATCAGACAGACTGCTTAATATTCGTGCTTTTCAATGCAAACGCTGCAAAAAGCATTGTTTGGATTATTTTATTTTATATTATTAGAAATGACGATAATTCAATAGAGTTTTATAAGATTTATAATTAAATCTAGCAATTCTCTGTCTGGGAACTAAAGAGTAGATACTGATTATTTTTGTGATAGCACTTAACATTAGAATTTTGTATTTATGACTGCTGCATAATAATATACAAGGTGAATCAAGGATCTGTCAAATGTAAATTTACTCTTTGATATTTAATGTAATAAAAAAAATTCGGGCACTGTAGTTGATATAGATGTTACATCAATTTACACAAATATTCCTATTGATTTAGATATAAACATTATTAAGAAACATTGGTGTAAATTAAAGGAATTCACTTATTTAGATCTTAATTCTTTCTTAGAAGGTTTAGATATTTCATTAACTTCAACGTTTTTCCAATATAAAGATAAGTACTATAAACAAATATATGGATGTGCTATGGGTGCACCAATATCAAGTGTTATAGCACAATTAGTAATGGAAGATCTTGAAGGAACAATTATATCAAAAATTAATTTTGAAATTCCATTTTATAAAAGATATGTCGATGACTGTATTCTTGCAATCCCTGAAAACAAAATAGATCTAATAGATACATTTTGTAATAGTTATAAAAAAATTCAATTTACAAAGGAAATAGAAATTGATAATAAAATCAACTTTTTAGATATGAGTTTAATAAGAAAAGACAATAAAAGTAGATTAATGAATTTTAAATCATGTCAATCATTATCTTTTAAAAAAGTGATACCATAAATCTTTCTGATAGGGCAATCAAGTTAACAAGCCCAAATGTTAGAAAAGAAGTTTTAGAAAACATTACCATAACTTTAACGAATAAAAATTATCCAATAAATTTAATTAAAAATATCATTAAAAAAAGAACTTATAAATTTCACAACCAACAACAAAACAATCAAAATTTAAATAATAAACAAATTAAATATTTATTTATTCCATATTATTATGTACCAAAATTATCAGAACAATTAACTAAAATGTTTAGTAAATTTAATATTAAAGTAGCACATACAAATTATAATAATTTACAGTTCATCAATACTATTATTTAATCTAAAACTCTTTTTTTAAAAAAAAACACTATTCATAGTATTTCATTATTACATTTCTAACAAAATATACATTGTACAATCAATGCAATATTTAGAAGAAAGAATTAAAGGTCATAAATATTGTAAAAATTCAACTGCTTTAAAAAAACATTGTCAACAATTTAAACATAATTTTAATTTTGATAACACTAAAATTCTAAATATTGAAATTAACAATAAATCTCGATCAATATTAGAACTCATCCAAATTAAGAAAAATGAATCAGTTTGTGTAAATGACCGAAGTGAAATTAATGCTCTTTCAAAAATTTATTTTTCATTGCTTACATAAACAAATATTTTCCCTTCTATATTTTCAAAAATCAGTTCGTTTAATATTTATTTGATACTTACATTGTAAAAATTTTGTAATGGCATTAATATTTATTATTTGAGTATGTTAATAATTTTAAATTGTTAATCTAGAAATCATATGCTGACATTTATAATTATATTTGATATATGTCAATTCTTTTTTTTGACATTTTAAAAAGAGTGCTTTATTTATACAATTTTAGTTGTTATACCTATTTTTAACATAAGTAATTTTATATTGTATTAATTTTGGAGCATCATTTGTAATTTATATTTATAATTTCAGTATTCTGATGAAGACATTGCATTAAATATGTCGAAACGTTAACATTTTATTGTACACGTATACAGAGTGATTTATAATAAATAAATATGTTCATTATTCATATCAAAATTAGACAGCAGACATTTGTTTTTTTTAAAACACATGCAGTTGCATTTTTTTTTATTTATAACTACATATGTGAATACCTAATGTATTAATGTAGTAATTAAATTGTTGTCATTTGATGTGTATTTTCGTATACAGATAGAATCATAAATAGAATTTTGGAAGAAGAGAACTGAGTGAAGGTTCTTTTCTCGAGTGTTTGAAATACTTGGGATAAATGTGAAACAAATGTCAACCTATGACAACCCCCACAGAATTACGATCTTTGGCTCGGCCCGAAAGAACTTCTTTCTTATTTATCTTATTTATATGATCTGGGATAGGATTAGCAAATCAAAGTCAAGATTTCAGCTAGACTATATAATTATAGACACAAAAACTGTATTATTATTATTAATAAGTAAACTCCGAACCAAATAAAACTCTGGAAACATGTGCAATATCATGAAACCAAATAAAAATATATTATAAAAAACAACTAATGCATTGCATGCAGAACACACACAGTAATTTTATATGTTTGTATTAAATATTGAAAGAAAGCAGCACTAATAGTTCGTTCAGTAGCCATCTCGTTGAATTACTTCCTCCAATCGTCGCGTCGAGGCATAGATTCTACTAGATTCCCGCATGTTTCCCTGCCTCTGAAGGACTCCCAAATATTAATCACGTGGTCGTGGAGGGCTTGTCGTGTTCGTGGAACTGGTACACCTTGGTTGTCCCACATCTCACCCATGTGGGCCCAAAGATTTTCAATTGGATTTAGATCCGGAGATTTTGGAGGCCAGCGAAGGAGTATTATATCCGGGTGGTCTTCAAACCACTGACTTACTAGCCTCGAGGTGTTCACCGCCGAATTGTCTTGCACTACCACTATTGGGGCTGGAGCGGGATATAGCGCTCGGAGGCTGGGCAGGAGCACATCTGCTAACACACGAATATATTGTTCGGAATTCATTTCAGTCTCAATTCGGGTGATTTCTCCAGGTCCTGCAGCCGACATCCACCCCCAATAGGCCAAGCTAATACGACTACTACGCCTAACAGGTATAACGTTTTTTCTTTCTAGCCTTGTCCCATTAGGCCTCCACACTAATTTTTTGGTGTCATGTGACGTGGAAAACACTTTTTCGTCGGTAAATATTACAGTAGCCCAATCACGTTGTACATTTTCAGTAGCAAAACGCAATCGTTGTTGGGAGTGCCGTGGCAAAAATTCTACTTTCTTAGCAGGTTGTCTGCAATGCACTCCGCTTTTATGTAAATAATTCCTTACTGTTCTCGGTACACAGTCCAACTGCAAGTTTTCTGTAATATTTACCGACGTTACAATGGGAGTGTTCTCTACAAAATTTAAAATCCTATTTCCGTCGCCTTCATTAATTTTTTTAGGACGGCCAGTTCTAGCCCTAGATTTTAGGGCCACATCTTCATTTTCGGTTAACCATCGTCTAATCCAATACTGAACTTGTGTTTTCTAAGGAAACGGAGAAAATATTTAATACTACAAAAAGTGCTGAACGAAATACGTAGTTTCTACAAGAACTATGTTATATGTCCTGACTTAATCTAGTTTCAAATATACTATGTTTTGTCAAAATAATTATTTTTAACTAACTCTGAAACAATAAAAATAGTCAAATACATTAAAATTAAAATAAAGGTTTTGCTATGTGAATGCAAAAACAGTACATTAATCGTTTCTGAGCTTGTACATAATACAAAACGCCAATAACAACATAACTTGGTATATCTTCAGGTGGCTTTGGCGCCTCCAAGGTAGCAACGATAGTATCAAGGATCAAAGTAAATATTTACTTCCATATTTAATTATTAAAAGTAAACTTCAAAATTTGAAATCAATAAAACAAAAAATAATAAATGATAAATATTTTTGTCATTTATTTTTTTGTTTATTTATTTTAAATTTTGAAATTTATTTTTAATTATTCAATATAAAAATCTTTTATAAATATTTACTTTGATCTTGAAATTGTTTATTAAAAAGAATTAATAAAAATATAAGTTTTACATTTACCGATAAATTAGCTTCTTCAGCAATTTGCCGTGAGGAGAATCCCTGCTCCCACAGTGTAACAGCTTTTGCTCTGGTTTCTATACTTGACATGGGAGGCATCTTTACCCTTCAAATAATGTAAGTACTTATCACTGCTTTTACGTTTATCACTACACTGTTGTATTTACAATTTTATTTACATTAAATAAAATAACAATGTGATAGATTATCGAAGAACTGCTAACAAGTTGAGTTTCGATGATGAACTGATTATTTCAATTTTCTATTACACCAAATTAAGTATTTAGCCTCCTCTATTGCTGTTTGAAAAAACCCAACATTAAGGGGTTGTAATATTTTCATTTAATGTTCTTGAAAGGAGCAAATAACAACAAAATTCTCTAACATAAATATATGAACCCGGCTGTGCGTTTTGGAATTTCGTCAATTACAGAGTATCTATAATTCTGAAATCTGACTAATGTTTATGTATTTTTAAGTATAAGAACTGTATAATGCTAATTACAGAAAGCCAATAAATGATAATTAAGACAAAGCATTTTGCCGATTTTACTTTCTTATACGTAGTATAAGGAAGTATTGTGATGATGAAAATTTTCGACCTCGAGATTTTTGCAGATGTCCACGTTTTGAGGTCCCCTGATACCAAAAAAGTGGTTTTTAAAAAATGTCTGTGTGTCTGTGTGTCCGTGTGTGTGTGTGTGTGTGTGTGTGTGTGTGTGTGTGTGTGTGTGTGTGTGACCACGATAGCGGTCAAACCGCTGTAGATATCAATTCCAAATTTTGTATTTACGTGTATAATCTGCCTCTTGAGAACTGATTAGATTTTGAGCAAAATCGGCAGACCGGAAGTAGTAGTTTACTTCAGTGAAAAAATCGAAATTTGCAAATATTTCGTCAATTACTAAGTTTAAACAAATTTATAAAGAATTCATATGTACTTAGAATTAAGTTTGAAACAAATTGTCTTAAAAAAGTTTTTCGAAATTCCAACCGGAAGTAGGTCTTTTACTCTTATCGAAAATCAGTTTTTTGCGAATATCTCGCAAGTCATGCTTTTAAGACAAATACGTTACGAATATAAAAGTATTTAAAACATCATTTTCAATATCTTTTATATAAAAAAAATTTTTGAATTCAGACCGGAAGTACCACTTTTACTCTTATCGAATAGCGATTTTTTGCAAATATGTCGTAAGTTATGCATTCTATAAATATTTATCAAGAGTACAAAAATATTTAGAACTAGATTTGCAATATTTTTTGTATATATGAAATTTCAAAATTCGGACCGGAAGTAGCACTTTTATTCTTAGCGAGTAACACTTTTTTGATAATATCTTGCAAAGTATGCATTCTATAGTGATTTATTAAGAGAATAGAAGTACTTAGAATAGGATTTTGAATGATTTTTGTATAAAAAAATTCTTAAAATTCTATAATTTGAAACGCTCATACGTATAAGAAAGTCGTGTGGTGGCCACACCTCATTTTTTAGAATGTGCTTATCCCTAAATCCCGAGACCACAAATATGCGGACAACAGAATAGTTTATAAGAAAGAGATTTAATTAGGGGACTAATGTCCCTCTCGGTCTTTCCAGATATAATTATAAGTATATAATTATTTTACGGTTATGAATTATAAGCACTTATATAGAGAATATATACATGTTCTAATTAATTGTACTTATGTAAAATAAAGCATATTGAAAGTAAAACTAAACATATATACGTTTTATATAGAATAGAGAATATTACTTTATAAAAAACAATAAAAGAGAAACATAATAATAAACGTCCTTAACAATACTATATTTTTCCAAAAAATATTTGTTAGGGCATGTTTTAATGCTGCTTTCTTTCAATATTTAATACAAACATATAAAATTACCATGTGTCTTCTGCATGCAATGCATTCGTTGTTTTTTATAATATTTTTTTATTTGGTTTCATGATATTGCACATGTTTCCAGTTTTATTTGGTTCGGAGTTTACTTATTAATAATAATAATACAGTTTTTGTGTCTATAGTTATATAGTCTAGCTGAAATCTTCCCTTTGATTTGCTGATCCTATCCCAAATCATATAAATAAGATAAATAAGAAAGAAGTTCATTCGGGCCGTTTTTTCAAAGATCGTAATTCTGTGGGGATTGTCATAGGTTGACATTTGTTTCACATTTATCCCAAGTATTTCAAACACTCGAAAAAACAACCTTCACTCAGTTCTCTTCTTCCAAAATTCTATTCATCATTCTATCTGTATACGAAAATACACATCAAATGACAATAATTTAATTACTACATTAATACATTAGGTATGCATTCACATATGTAGTTATAAATAAAAAAAATGCAACTGCATGTGCTTTAAAAAAAACAAATGTCTGCTGTCTAATTTTGAGATGAATAATGAATAATTTATTTATTATAAATCACTCTGTATACGTGTATATATATAATTGTATTTGTAAAACTCTTGGTATTTAGGCCGTTATGGAAAAAGACACAATAAAATGCTAAGTTAACATTTCGACATATTTAATACAATGTCTTCATCAGAATACTGAAATTATAAGTATAAATTACAAATCATGCTCCAAAATTAATACAATATAAAATTACTTACGTTAAAAATAGGTATAACAACTAAAATTGTATAAATAAAGTACTTCTTTTAAAATGTCAAAAAAAGAATTGTCATATATCAAATATAATTATAAATGTCAGCATATGATTTCTAGATTAACAATTTAAAATTATTAACATACTCAAATAATAAATATTAATGCCATTACAAAATTTTTACAATGTAAGTATCAAATAAATATTAAACGAACTGATTTTTGAAAATATAGAAGGGAAAATATTTGTTTATATAAGTAATGAAAATAAATTTTTGAAAGAGCATTAATTTCACTTCGGTCATTTACACAAACTGATTCATTTTTCTTAATTTGGGTAAGTTCTAATATTGATCGAGATTTATTGTTAATTTCAATATTTAGAACATTACAAATATATACCTACTCATATTTGAAATTTATAATTATGTAAATCAAATTAAATAATCTCTTTGCAGCTCCTGTATTAAAAAGCGCAACACAAATCAATCTATGAATCTACATCTATGCATATAAATGCTAAGTGAAAAATACATCTATGAGAGAAATATTTATGCCAAGTAACGTGCACGAGCTACGATCAGGTACTGCGTGTGCGGGGGGCGGGGTGAGACGCCTAACCCTAACGTTCGGTCTGACTCGGCAAACGTCCATCCCACCAATATCTCTCGAGCTGGACGCATTCTTTTTTACTTTCTTATACGTAGTATAAGGAAGTATTGTGATGATGAAAATTTTCGACCTCGAGATTTTTGCAGATGTCCACGTTTGGAAGTCCCCTGATACCGAAAAAGTGGTTTTTAAAAAATGTCTGTGTGTCTGTGTGTCTGTGTGTCTGTCTGTGTGTGTGTGTGTGTGTGACCACGATAGCGGCCAAACCGCTGTAGATATCAATTCCAAATTTTGTATTTACGTGTATAATCGCCCTCTTGAGATCTGATTAGTTTTTCAGTAAAATCGGTAGACCGGAAGTAGCAGTTTACTTCAGCGCAAAAATCGAATTTTACGAATATTTCGTCAACTACTAAGTTTAAACAAATTTATAAAGAATTCATATATACTTAAAATTAAAATTGAGAATAATTTTATTTAAAAAGTTTTTCGAAATTCCTACCGGAAGTAGGTCTTTTACTCTTATCGAAAATCAGTTTTTTGCGAATATTTCGCAAGTCATGCTTTTTAGACAAGTACGTTACGGGTATAAAAGTATTTAAAACATAATTTTCAATATCTTTTGTATAAAAAAAATTTCAAAATTCAGACCGGAAGTACCACTTTTACTCTTATCGAATAGCGATTTTTTGCAAATATGTCGTAAGTTATGTATTCTATATATATTTATCAAGAGTACAAAAGTATTTAGAACTGGATTTGCAATATTTTTTGTATATATGAAATTTCAAAATTCGGACCGGAAGCAGCACTTTTAGTCTTAGCGAGAAGCACTTTTTTGATAATATCTTGCAAAGTATGCATTCTATAGCGATTTATTAAGCGAATGAAAGTACCTAGAATAGGATTTTGAATAAGTTTTGTATAAAAAAATTCTTAAAATTGTATAGTTTGAAACGCTCATACGTATAAGAAAGTCGTGTGGTGGCCACACCTCATTTTTCTTCTAGTGTACCTTATCAGTTTGTGATCTTGTAATAATATTTTTAAACACAAAAATGTATAGTATATGTACTTACTATGTCTAGAAGTGTTCTAATATTTTAAAGGCATTGTTTTAAACAAATAAATTACCTTGTTTTTTTTTAATTGTACACATTTATTAAGGTTAAAATATTATAATTTTGAATGAAATAATTAATATGATTTTATTACATTATACTTACTCCATTACATTATTCTTGTATGCATTATTAATAAGGAAAACCCACTAAGCAAGCAACCATATTTGCTTTAATTTATAGGCACTGCATTATGAGTAATATGAAAAATTGATTAATCAGGATATTAAATGAGAGACTTATTGTTGAAATATATATACCTATATATAAAATAACCGACATAAGATATCATTGTAAATCATATTTTAATGTAATTCTAACATTGATTTTTATTATTTTGTAGCACCTTCCTGGAAAGTGAGGTTAAAAGAAAACAGGAACCTCCTTTAAATTCTACGTGTAATTGTTTTAAAACGACGCCAATTGTTCCCTTTAAAAATATTATTTTTAATTCCTACAATTAAGATGTAACGCTTATAAAAAAATGCTATATATCTTCGGTGTAAAACAAATTATATAAATGGGTAACCATTTAAATTAAAATTCTGCCCTTACCAAGTTCTGCGATGTCCTTCTAGAATCATCCTCCTCGGGATCATCGTCGTTATTCTCGTCGTCTCTGCTGGCCGTTACCCCCATTGCCCCAATTGGGGCACATCAACGAGGGACCCCTACCACCTCAAGCCTTCTCACCACGCAAAACTGCACACCAACCCCGCAACCCGAATAAATTGTCCGTTTGGACCGTTGCCAATCTTACCACGACAAAAAAAACGGAAAATAAACATTGATGATGATATTAAGATTGTAGGGTAATTTAAAGGAAGTGTTTAAGTAGGTTAAAATGTTGGCAGATATTATAAATTTGAAAATCTTTTAAATTTTCAATATATTTTTATTAAAGAATATTCGACATTATACAGAATTATTGTCAAGTGTAGTTGCAAGATTTTCCATTATTATAGTAGATGTATGATTATTTTAGTAAAGAGTAGAAAACCAAATAAATAACGTTGAAAATGTAAAAATAAAAAGCACAGACTATTTTGTCATAAATACAAAAATATCCCTTTTAAGTTTATAATATTTTATCTTTTACTTTCATTATCAAACATTATTTTAAAAACATAATAATTTTAGACCCGACAAACACAAAATCGAGATATCAATGAAAATCACAATATATCTTCAAGGAAGGTACTTGCTTGGACGACATATTAATAAAAACATTTGAAAAGTATTTTATCAGAAGTGCTATTAAATTAAACATTTGCTATTTGATACGTAGTTTTTCTTCTTGCCAAAATATGTAGTATATTCCTATTTAGTATATATATTATAGTATCAGGTTATAGAAAATTAAGTTTTTTTTTTTTTAACTACAAGTTTCGTAAATAGGTATATAGGTACACAATTTTATAATACGCCAGCTTTTATGAACTTCCATATCACACATCCAAATATTAAAACTATTTAAAACATATTTTTTAATTTCCAGCAATCGGGTAAATCTAACTTCCCCCTCCAACCCCCACTATTTTTTCTATTTATGAATTTATGAATGTATTTTATCACCACCCTAGCAGAAATTAACTACAATTAAATTAAACAACTATAATTGCTCTTAAATATCAATTATGTATAATTTCTTACATATACTCCTTTAAAAGAAATTAAAATATCAAAAACAGTACAAAACTTGTACAGATACCTACAATTCCATTGTTCAGCTTGCCCTTGAACTTACGTAATGCTGTTTACATTGCCGACATTTTAGAAATATTCAAATAAATTCCAAGAAATTATTAGCAATTACTGCATTCGAAATGTCGAAACACATTCCAATGTCCAAATTGTTGCGCTTTCCACTTCTTTTTGGGAGCCTTCTGCTTCTGGGAGCAGTTGGATTTAGTTACCGGTATGTTTTGAGATTAGAATTATAAAATAATTTGGTTTTAACTTATTTTTTGTATTTTCTTTTGCAGAGAATATTTTTTGCAAGACATAGAAGAAAAACGAAATAATTTATACAAAGAGAGCACGGAAGGAAGGCAGTTAATAGAACAATATAAAAGGAATCGGGGTAAAACAGAAAATTAATTTAAGTAAACAAAATATGTAAATAAACACGTTTTGTAAATATTTTTACTATGAATTCCCATACATATTTTATTAAAAATATATCTATTGTTTATTTTTATGTAAATGCAATTTTTTTAATACTGAAGAAAGAGAAACTCCCTACAAAATCTTTATAATTAACTATTATTAATTTATTCTCTTTCATATACTTCTCCTAAAATCCTAAAATTTTTCTTAGGAACGCCAAGAAACTTTTAGTTTGTTTGTTGACCTTGTTAACAGCTACCAACTGAAATCAAATGTCAACAAATATGAATTTTGCAATGTATTTTATAACCTCAACATGTCTGACGGTAAGATTTTCATTAATACAAAGAAAATTATATTATTACATGTTCTTTAGTAATTCATCTTTCACATGGATATATGTTGATTTGTCTTCGATAATGTATGATTTTTAATATTTAGAGGAGGTTATTCGAAGACGTCTTTTAATTGATGGAGATGGAACAGGTGACGATAGGCGACTGAATGCTCTCTTAAAAACCATGATAAAATGGGGTAATTCCACGGACGATTCTCCTTCCGAGAGCCAAATGGTGTATGATCGTATGCTATCTCAACTGAGTCACTGCGAATTTGCCGTTAAACGATCCCTTCTGTTACAAAAAACGAATCAGCGCGAGCTTGATAATTATAAAAAACTCCAACAAGACTTGGAAAAGCGCATAGCTAATGTGAAGAATACAATAGAAGTGAACAAGGTTGACCTGCAACATGCGAAAGTTCTGAAACAAAACAGGATGATGTACGATTTATTGGCTCAGAGTATTCAGGAGCAACCAGCCAGGAAAGATACTGACAAGAAACTTGCATGCTTAAAATCAGAGTTGAATGATTTACGTGAAGAAAAGCGCCTACTTGAACAAAAATTAGATACAAGACGGAAGCAATTTCACGTCCTCATCTCGAGTTGTAATCAATTGCAGGGAATGTCTAATGATTCCAAAGATGATGATGCAATGAATACTTCTTTAGATGATATAACAAATAGTCCAGGGCCTGAAGTAATGTCTGAATAACTTTCTTTTAATTATAATTCCTTCAGGTAACTTTTTATAAGAAAAATAAAACTAATTTATAAAAATTCCAGTATTTAATTGTATTTTTCTAAAATATAACTTATAAAAAATTATAAGATATACATGTAAAATACCTAGTTATATTTATTTTTTACCTTTCATTAAAAGATTTAGTAAATCTACTCTTGCAACTTTAGGAACATTTCTGATTGTTAAAGATACCCTAGTGCATTCTCTATTTAATTCAGTACCTAAAGTATATGAATTGGCACATTTACTTAAATTAACACAGTTCTTATTTATTACATCTGTATAACGTTCATCAATAAAATGCATTAACTTTGTGTATAGATCATCCTGTAATACCACTAAGCTTCTCCGCTCTAAGAGCACACTGCAAACTGGTATTCGTGATCCATTATCCTCTGCTAAAAATTCTAACATCGTGTGCGAACCACAACTAATCGTAGTTATGGTGGGTGAAAATAACAGTCCATCTAGATGGGGCATTATTCCTTGCCCCGGTTCGTACTCATTTATGAGAACATGATTAGCCCTGCGAGCACCAAATACATTTAAATCAGATACTTTTTCTGTATAGACTTTTAGCCACGACGGTAGTGGTTCTGTAACCATGCCATTCTTGTGGGGGATTCCGCCGTAATCTTGAAGACGTCTGTTTTTTAACTTTGTCCATTTGGGTTTCGGTACTTCGTAAACCTGTTTTAAAATATCAGCCTCTTCCTCTTCACTTATAAAATTTGGAATGTAATATAATGTATTTGGAGCATTTTCGACTCTATATTTAGTTAGTGTATCGGTAGACATTAGATTTAATTATAAAAACTATTTCTGTTGAGATCAAAATCGATAACTGCAATAAAGTCTTAACAAAGTATACAAATTGAAATTCATTCTTCAATTGGCAAACAATTCAACAACTTAAAAAAATATATATAATAAAAACTATAAATATACCATTTATATTTATTATTCTCTGGTAGTAAAACCATTTTTCTTCTTTAATTCAAAGTATATAGACATTTAATTAAATCTACTTTAAGCCAAATTATTCCAAAAAATTATTTGAACTATAAAATTCATATTTGAAATGTTGTCGTTCCGAAACTTGATTTTTTCAATTTTTTTGTTTATTCATTGAATTATTGCATTTATTTTGTCACCTTTACTTTTAATAGTTTTGGAAATTGTGGTATTTATGTTTTGCGCAATAATCTCCGATATTATTAAAACTGCTATTTAGTAATGCCTAAGCTAAATAAAAACAATTTTTAGAAGCTTGCAGTAACTTTTCCGAACTGTTGTGATATCAACTGCCATCACTGAATAGCGGCAAATTTGATTTATCTTAGAAAGAATGATTCGAATGAAAGTATTTTGCCATCTGTACCTTGTTTCTGAGTTTATATCTTCAATAGCAAATATACAACCATAAAAATATTCAAAAACTACAATTCATACTCATCGAGTAATATTTAAAAAGCAATCCTATCTTTCGTTAGTTTAACCTTCAAGCACGAAATGTTTTTGTCGCCAAATTGTTTTGATTTTAAGGTATATCTAATGTAAAATCACTGTAAAATGCACCTGACAACCAAAAATTATTTAGTTGGAAGAGCATTGAAGTCTATAGTATGTTATTTGAAATTAAGAGATATAAGTATACCCACTATACAATGTATATCTACTAATTCAGTTCATAACCAAATTAAAAATGAAAATACAACTGTACATATATTCGACAGATATGCGAAAAACCTCCAGCGTGAAAGGGCAGCATCTGCTAAAGATGTAGATTTATATGACTATCTCAAAGATGAGATTGGTTATAGGCTTGCAGATAGGGTGTTTGATATCAAAAGAAAATTTAAATTAGCAGCTGACATTGGTAGGTCTTTACATTTGATTAATTAAACAGCTTTCATTACGTTATTTATAGGATGCAGTCGTGGATATGTCTCAAAACATATCAGTCCTGATTCTGTAGAAGAACTGATTTTGTATGATTCTAGCCAATCAAATTTAGATGCAGTTAATATAGCAGAAGGTATTAATGTTAAGAAAAAGATATTAGATGAAGAAAATATGCAGGTAAAAATCTTGAAAAAGAATTGAACATTATTACATACAATTTTCTTTTTAGTTTGAACCTAATTCATTAGATTTAGTACTGTCCAGTTTAAACTTACATTGGGTTAATGATCTACCAAAAGCATTTAAAAGTATTATCAATGGATTAAAGCAAGATGGTGTTTTCATGGCAGCTTTATTCGGTGGTGAAACTTTATATGAACTTAGATCGTCGTTACAATTAGCCGAATTAGAAAGGAAAGGCGGTCTATCACCACACATTTCACCTTTTACAGAAGTGCGTGATATTGGTAGTCTTTTAAGTCGTGCTGGATTCAGAATGCTTACTATCGATACAGATGAAATTACTGTACAATATCCTAGCATGTTCGAGTTAATGTGGGACTTGAAAGGTAAGTATTTTCATATTCTGTTAACAATAGCTTCTACGTTATAAATAGGTATGGCTGAAAGTAATGCGGCCTTGAATCGTTCATTACACTTGCATCGAGATACTCAGTTTGCAGCAGCTGCTATTTATCATCAGTTATATGGTACACTTGATGAAGAAACTAGTCAGCCAAAAATACCAGCAACATTTCAAGTGAGTCTAGATACTTTAAAATATCCATGCGATTACAAAAAATCTAAAATCTAGATTATAAATATGATTGGTTGGAAGCCGCATCCCAAACATCCGAAGCCCATAGAAAGAGGAACAGGTGAAATATCACTCAAGGATCTTCATAGACTGGATGAGATAATAAAAGATGTTGGTAAAATTAAAACTGATGATGATCAAAAGAACTAATTTAATCTGCATCACAAAGGTGATCAATGTTTATTTTATGTATAGTACATGTATTTGTAAATAAATTATTTTTCTTGAAAAGATTACAATTCTCTTATTTGCATTAACAGAAAAATGGCAAGATTCTTTGATATAAAAATAACTACTACTTCAAATTAAATTAAATATCAGTGAGGTTTTGGAGTATGACCGTCGACATAAAAGTTTCTTGTGGCTTGTGGTAATTCAAATTCTATTCCTTCCAATTCTTTCGTTAAAACTATCTGACATCCCAATCTGGAATTTTCCTTCAAAAATGGCGCCATATCTAATAGATCATCTTCTTTTTCTTCAGGTGGATTTAATTTATCCAAGTAATCGTCTTTTATATATACATGGCATGTAGTACATGCTAAGGATGCTTCACATGCTCCTTCCATCGGTATTTCATAACGATGTGCCAAGTAAAGTACATTATCACCGACTTTTCCTCTAACATTTACCCTTTCACCATTCTTTTTAATGAAGGTAACATTAACTCTGCAACATTTAAATATTACATTAATTTAATGTTATAGTGAGAAACTTATAACTTACATTTCATCATTTGATTTCGGATCCTGCCATTCATACTCGCCATGAGATAGATCTGTAAGCGGCAGGCTTAAAAACGTTCTTTTTTGTGATCATTTCAAACTTACTCTGCGATAACCTTAAATTTCTTCTTTGGTTGTACAGTATTCTACGATATCCAAATAAACTACGGCTTAAGCTATGGTACATGTATACAAAAGTATTGCTTCCAAGCATAATTTTTTACTGTGCAATAATTATTAAAGCTACAAATCACATATTTGACTTATTCGAATTCTCTTATTCATATTTCCTGAATTGAATATGAAATGATAAAAATATTTGCGGTACACACTGTACACAGTGGCCGGTACATGCAGTGGAATCGCATAGGGAATTTCATTTTCTCTTAAAAAAGAAAAAACTGCTCAAAATCCAGATTTGAGATTGGCACAGATGATTGGTGTCAATTCTGTTTTGATTTAGGAATAGTGCAGGAGTATCATTTTTATAAGTGGTTTCATTTTCTTCAACGAAGAAGTAAATAAACACCATCAAAATGGTTGTTTGGAGTGCCATTAGGCCTGCACTCTTCAATATTACAACTAAAATTGGCAAAAATGGAGGTAGATTAGTGCCTGCATTATATAACATTTACCCAATAATATTTTTTCTAGTCTTGCAAAGACCAATGTCTGACCATAGAATTTTTCCGTACACACCAACCCGATTCCAATGGACGAAATTCAAGGATATGTTTCATCTATACTTTTTTGCTGGTGCAATTCCGTTAGGTTTGCTTATTTTGTATTGCAATGTATTTATTGGGCCTGCAACCCTTACTGAAATTCCCGAAGATTATGTACCAAAACATTGGGAATATCACAGAGTATATAATATATTATAAATTTGTTTATCTTGCATAGTGTATATTTCATGTGTTTTAGCATCCTATAACACGATTTATGGCTAGATATATTTTCAATAATCCCCAACAAGATTATGAAAAATATTTGCATCATATCTTCGAGGAAGATGAAAAATTAAAAATAAGGTAGTTTTTAAGTTTCGGCGTGATTCTTGTTTATAACTGTCTTTTAAAGGAAATTGGAAAAGCAGATAAAAGAGAAGATTGCTGAAAGAAATGATTATCAAGCTTACTATTATAGACCTGTATTAGGAAAATATCACAGAGCATCTAAAGAAGCTGCCGACCACTTGGAAGCACTTAGAGGAGATTAATTTATAACTACTTTTTGTAGTGTTACATGTAAATAAAATATGTTAGTGAATTATGTTTATTATTTTCCTATTGTTTAAAAATAGATTTCTTATGATCATAATAAAATAATAAATTATAACTATAAAAGTATGATAGTACATGTTATAAATGTACGTTTTTCTTGTGACATTTTAAAATGACAATGTTCATACCACTAATGAAAAATATAAGTGTAGTGAATAAATTAATACTACAAGATTATAAATATATTGTTTTATTGACCACTTATCCAATAAATAACATATTACAAGAAGTATGTTCTTGGTTTGCGAACCGAGAAACGGTTCATCAACTTATGCTGTTGAATACGTTTTGGAAGTGGAAAACGTATCTTGGAATCATGGAATTGTTTCACTTGTGGCCTTCTGCAATTAGATGCTTTCACCTCTTCCACTTTAATTATTTGTATGGAATGAGCTCTAGCACGATGGCGAGCTCCCATATCTCTGTAACACTGTGTAACGGCACCAGATACACTTAAGTCACGATATTCCCTGTACATGTTGTGTGTGCCTGATCGCGAGTCATAACGTAACCATATACCAAAATTCTTAATTTTAATTGGGGACTTTTCTGGAATCAATCTAACAGAGACGATTTCTCCAGTCGACTTCTTAAATTTCTTCAACTGCCTCAAGAAATACCAGAACCTAGACTTTGCCACAATTTCATCTGGAGAGAATATCCTCATCTTGTAAAGTGGTGTGCTTTGCTCCTTCTCCGTGGGCAATTTACGCCCGATAACTTCATATTCCTTCAACTAAAACAACGATAACCAATAAACTACATGAAATACAAACACGTGTATTTTATAGAAAACATTTCTAATAGTATTGGAAGAATTTCTAGCAAATTAACACCATTAAATAAATATATTCGACATATATATATATATATATCGCAATATACTTAATTCATTGTAATATTGAGAAATAAATTAATAACAAACCTCTCCTTTTGCTTTCATGGCTGTTGGTTTTACGAAAAGGAAGCGGATACCGTAAAATTGACAGATAGTCCGAGCAAATGATATGAAGTTAGCGTCAATTGCCTTTAATTTTTGATTTCGTAAATTATTCGATAAGATTATTTTTATTGTTATTACTTTTACTTCATTGTATGCCACTACTACCAAGAATCTTTTGAATTTTTCAATACATTTGTATATTTGGCAAAGAATTGTAATATATTTTATATATATATATATATATATATTCTCGATACATATTTTAAAATAGCGCCATTTTTCAAATATTTACCTGTCATTCAGTGAATTAACCTAACTCTACTTTATAAATTTTAATAATAAATATTGAAATTATTGTAAACAAAAAATAATGACTCTCAAAGTGAATGCCCACTTGCACGTGAGGAGATATGATTTAGAAGGTATTATCTAATAAAATACATTCAAGTTACTTCAACTTCCTTAATGTTTTAAGAAAACCCAAAACCTGAATATGTATACATTGAGTTGGATAGAAGCATAGACTATCAAACGTTAAAGAAAGAAATGGACTTATATTTCAATATATCACCAGATGATAAAAAGGTAATTAAAGTTAGAAGCAAAGATGGTGTTCTAATACCAATGGCAGAAATTTTGAGAGGGAATGATGTTGACGAGTATGTTAAATTAATGGTCTTTTTGTATTATAACTGTTTGTAATTTTAGCCCATTCATCATTGACATATCAAGAATTCACCATTCAAGTAAGTACATTTTCTCAATTACTTTACAAATAATGCAATAAATTGTTAAGTCCCTTTAGCCAAGAACAATGCAAATTTATTGCAAGACGCATATTTAGATGCTATAAGGCAGAAAATTGCTTCAATGGAATCTCGAATTGTACAAGCAGAACTTCTTGTGCCACAATTTCAATGGAGGAGACAAGCTCATATGGATGATACAGTCAGTACATTGAGTTATAGAGTTTCATTTTTAAATAGGAGAATCGATGAACTTATACCAGAGGAATGGAAACAAAAAATGCCTAGGAGAATGTCTTAATGCTGAGTATATAATATTAAAAATTAGGTGGCATCAAGTATTAAAAATGAATTAATAAAAAATAAATCACATACCTTTTACTAATTTATTTCTCATTGTGCATATAAGTAACATCTATGTTTTAAGTTTAAATAAACTTATATATGTTATTAATTTTATATTTGTTATAATTTAGGAAATAAACTTCTTCACATTAATTTACTTTATTATTTTATATTCTGCCAGAGCTTTTATTTGTATAGAACATGCATAAAGTAAAACACAATTTTAACTCTCAAATAAATTTATTAAACCATAATCACAAGTACTTACAAAATAATCTTATTTGAGAGGAATGAAACGAGAACTGTGAGTTGCACCAATACCAGGCCTTCCGTGTTTAACAGGCTTATAAGTTAAAGAGAATTCACCTAAATAATGTCCTATCATTTCAGGTTTAATTTCAACTTGATTAAACGTCTTTCCATTGTAAACACCGACAATAGAGCCGACCATTTCTGGAACGATGATCATATTTCGAAGATGTGTCTTGACTATTTCAGGTTTTTCATTTGGAGGTGCCTCTTTCTTTGCTTTACGCAATTTCTTTACTAGAGCCATAGGTTTTCGTTTGAGACCCCGGCTAAAACGTCTTCTGGCCCGTGCATGCATCAATTCCATTAATTGCTCACTAGAATATAAATAGTTATAGAAACATGAATACATGTTAAACTAAAAAGCTCACTTTGGCATATCCAATAGTTGATCCAAATCAACACCTCGGTAGGTGAATTTACGGAAGGTCCTCTTCTTTTTAACTTCTCCTTCGCCCTGCAATTAGGTTAAATATTTGAATGTAACCAAACATATTTGTTTATATTAGAATTTTATGTATTTCATCAACTTTCTGCTTAACATAAAGCAAGTACCTTATCAGCCATAGTTAATTAGTCTGTTTTAAATATAACTATTTAAACAATAATGCAAGATGATTAAATATAAACCAGATATATTTTCACGTTTCGATTACTCTACACGGCCATATTACAAAAGAAGTTAGATATTTGCTGTGCAACTTAAAATGCAAAATTTCCCTAAAAAAAAAAAAAATAGAATAAGTAATCATTATTAAAATTATCATTTAACATGACATAATTTATTTTTATTTAAGAAAATATTAAAATGTAATTAAATTTCATTACCAAATTATAAAAATGTATATACAGAATAATGTTGTTATTTACAGTGAGGGCAACATAACCATCAAAAACCAGCAAAATGTTCCAAAAGTACCAAAAATGATAAATGTTATCATAAGTTAAAAACGTATTTTTATATTATTTTAATTAAGCAATTACGAGGGGCGTGCCATAGTTTCTTATGCTTTATGTATCATCTAAGAAAAATACATAAAACTATAAGTGATAAATAATGCCAGTAAACTTAGAATTGAAGCCTAGTCTTCATCAAAAATACCTTCATAGATGTTTACAAATTATTCCTGGTCATTATGCATCCTATGATACTACTAGGTAAATTTTCTTAGCACTCTCAGTAATTTCAATGATTATTAATTTTTCGTAGGCTCGTATTAGCATTTTTCTCTATATCTGGTTTAGATCTTGTTCGTAATTTAGATAAATTGAAAAATAAAGACAAAATAATCGATTGGATATATACCCTGCAAGTAGTGGACAATAAAGGTATTTACTACTACAGCATATGACATATTTTACTAAGTGAAAGGACTGTTGCAGAATTAGTGAGTGGATTTCAAGGATCTACAACATTGAATACATTAGAAAATAAAGGAAGAAGTGCCCCATATAAATGGTGCCATATAGCAGGAACTTACACAGCATTGTGTATATTATTAATTTTAGGTGATGATTTAAGTCGTGTTAACAAGAAAGCAATAGCAGATAGTAAGTTAAGAACAACTAGGAAAAAAGATATTTTATTTAAATTTTCATTTTTAATAATAGGTTTGAAGCTTTTACAACAGCCAAATGGTGTATTTTGTGCTAGTAAAGATGGCTCTGAAAGTGATATGCGGTTCATATATTGTGCAGCATGTATTTCATATATTATCGATGACTGGTCTGGTATAGATGCTGAAAAAGCTACACGTTATATTCTAAACAGTCTGGTGTGTAAATTTACTATTTACAGCCTCACAACTTGTAATTAACATATTTTTCTCTTTAGACCTACGATTTTGGATTTGCACAAGGTCCCGAACTAGAAGCACATGGAGGTTCTTCATATTGTGCCATTGCATCATTAGCATTGATGGATAAATTATCTGTGTTAACAGAAACACAACGTAAAAACATAGTTCGTTGGTTATTAAACCGACAGAAAGATGGTTTCCAAGGTAGACCTAACAAACCTGTCGACACATGTTATTCATTTTGGGTGGGGGCTGCGTTGAAAATTCTGGATGCATTTCATTTTGTGGATTTTGAGAAGAATAGAACGTACGTTCTTTCCACCCAAGATAGTTTGTATGGGGGCTTATCAAAATGGGTTGACACAACTTCTGACCCCTTACATACGTACATGGGACTAGCAGGTTTGAGTCTAATGAAATGTGAGAAGGTGGATGAAGTGATGCCTCTGTTAAATATATCAAACAGAGCTTACGCACATTTGAAAAATTTACATATAAAATGGCGAAGTTAAAAATGTACTAGTAAATTTTAGTGATGCACAAATATTAATTGTTTAACTAGTTATAACATAATGGACAAAATTTCTAATGAATTCAATATTTCATGAAATATCGAAATGAGTGTCATATTTAATAATTGAGTTTGTAAAACTAACAATTGAGGTATAGTCCAGTCGCTTTGGCAACCGACACGGCCAAAGTACGAACTAAAGACGACGATTCAATACCACTACAAATTTCGATCGGCCGGAACAATTTCATACAATAAAATTAACCAAATTAATTAATATTTCAGGATATATACCTTTCCATAGTAAAATACTATTACATGAAAGCCAGTTACAAAATAAATATTATAAATAAAGCTATTAAATATTATTTTTTCTGCTCCTATATTTTATATAACAATTAGCTATACTGTTTAGGGGGCAAGCATTGTTGACAAATTTAAAATGTTTAGATGACAATTATAACAAACGTCAAAAGATAATTATGACAAATGTCAAAAAGTGTATGATTATTATTTATGACAGTCCTGAAATAGCGTTTGTAGGTTATATTACTTGACAGGTAATATTTTGCAACATCTCAAATTTGACACCATTTTAATTTAGTAGCGCCTGTCGGTTGCGAGAGCGACTCACCTATAGGTATATTGTGTCCGTTAAAGAGATTGGAATATATTAGAGGAAGTATCAAGCTGCAATGTTTGGCCATAACAACTACAGGTGGGGTAAGGGGAATTGATACATTGCCAAGCGATTATAGTCTTTAAGGAAATCCTACGGCGTGCTGCCATTGGTTGAAATGTCGTGCTCGTACTCGGTTCGTATGATTTCGTTAAATTCTACACGAATTTGTTTTAAAAGTGTTTGTACTTTGTGATATGTAATAACGCGAATTAAGCACGTTTAATGCGAAATACATAGTAAAAATGGTGCGATTGTGCTATTTGTGTAAACGTCGATACGAAAAGGCATCCACTCGATCATATCATAGGTAAGTTGGTCAAGAATTCAACTTTACGTGTTTAACATGGTTTAAATATAGAGCGCTGATTGGATGTGCTCGAGTGGATGCCTTTTCGTATCGACGTTTACACAAATAACAATCGCACCATATTTACTATGTATTTCGCATTAAAAGTGCTTAATTTGCGTTATTACATATCACAAAGCACAAACACTTTTAAAACAAATGCCTGTAGAATTTAACGAAATCATACGAAACAAGTACGAGCACGACATTTCGACCAATGACAGCACGCCGTCGGATTTCCTTAAGGACTATAATCGCTTGGCAATGTATCAATTCCCCTTACCCCACCTGCAGTTGTTGCGACCACTTATCTCGCCTACAAACTGCAGTCAAGCTTCCTCTAGTATATTCCAATTTCTTTGGTGTCTGTAATTGATATACGCCACCGCCATTTGCAATTTAGTGATTTTTACCTTTGGAAATTTTAACCCGAGCGTGAATTCAAATTAATTGTCAAGTTTGACATTAGAATCGCATAAGGGCGGTTTAAAGCGTTTAAACCGTTTTTTTAAAAGTGTTTTTATCAATGATTTTGAAAATTACAGGTGTAAACTAATCAACTTTAACATAATATTAATTCGAAATTACAGGTTATTGATGCTATTTCATCATAATGGATATATGTAGTTGCATTAAAGCATGAACATATATTTATAAGTGTTGTTTATTTAGTAAATCAAATATTTAGTCATGACACTAGCGGTAGAACGTGAAGGAAGACATTTCCATGTGCCAATTTAATAAAATAAAAATTTCTAAATCACAAGGCGTAAATCAATTACTGACACCAATTATTATTGTATGTACCCGTTTAGAGTACTAAGGTAATACTAGTTACTAATTTTAACTTATTTTAAATATCAGAAATTCAAATGGAAGTCACTATAACAAAATAAAACAATGAGGTTTATCGTCACTGTTAAATTTCGAAAAATGTAACATTAATCTTTCACTAATACTATGATTTCATTAGGCAGACGCTGTTAATACTTAAGTTCCGTTATCGTTGGCCTATCATGTCTCAGAAGATGAATCAATTTTATACTTAATATGAATTATAAATATGCAAATTTCCACATCGTAAAGTAATTCTTTAAATATAATGTTAATGGAAATGTCCAAAATATCGATCACAGGTGATTAATTTTCAGGCAATTATGATCATCTACTTCATAGTTTCTGTTTTTACACGGTCCTTCCTGGAATATAAGAACAAAATATTCTTCAGAAAACATTAATAATTTGTTTATTTCTATACGAACTACATAATTTTCTATCAAGCAGCACTGAATAAGTCACTGGAACTAAATGAGTACTACCAAACATTTTATAAATATTTTATCATATCTTGCAACTTTTACATAAAGACTGAGAATATTCTTTTAAATATGTTCAAGTTAAAATACATTACAAATGCATAATTGGCAGCAATAAATATCATTACTTGTCCGTGATGCTGTCAAATTGAAATCAATATGGCCGCCTGTAGACTTGCTTCAAATGTTTCTATATTCAAGTATACATAATGAGCCAAATTTCCATTCATCATTCATATTAAGTGCATTTAAATGAACCATAAAAAATAAAAAGGTCAGATATTGCATTGGTTCAATATTTACTTACTGAAACTCAGTTTTGCAATTAATTATAACAATGAATATGGAGATATTTACAATTTATTGCTATGTGACGCGATACACAACTTAATATAACAATTGATTCGGCAACTCAATGATTTCATTATATATATACAGCGTGAGGCATTTATCTTGAAACGACTGAATATCTCGCCAGCAAGACGTTTTTGAAAAAAAATGTTTCAGACAAAAGTTAGTTGATTCAGAGGGGGAAATGCAATGGCATTGCTTATTTTTCATTAGGTGCATGGATTCAAGGTTATTCCAAGGTCAACTTCGTTCTTTCAAATGGAAACCTATATTTTTCTCATCAGTTCCGCAATCTGTGGAAAAAACAAACAACTTTTGTTCAAAAAATTACTCTGTTGAAGCTTTATTTCTTGAGATATTCAACGTTGACATTTGTTTACACTACATAAGAATCTCAAGATAAATGCCTCACCTGTAGGCAGTCGAATTAATTGGCCTGCGAGATCACCAGATCTCACTTCTGTGGACTTTTCCCTATGGGGTTACCTTAAGGAAAAGGTATACCAAGTGGAACTAACAACTTCAGAGGACATGAAGGAGTGCATTCAAAATGCCTGTAACAATATTAAGAGTGCGCATCAGTCTTTTATAAAGCGATTTAATAAGTGTATTGAAGTCGAAGGTTGATCATCTGTTATAAAGCCTTGCAGCCTTGTGTGAGGTTCTGAATTAGGTTTAACATTGATATTGACTTACGAATCCTATGTAAACAAATTTCTAAGTCGAATATCTCAAGAAATAAAGGTCTAACAGAACAGATGAGGAAAATATAGGTTTCCATTTGAGAAAAAAAAGTTGACCTTGAAATAAACTTCAACCCATACCTAATGAAAAATAAGCATTGCCTTTGCATTTCGCCCTCTGAATCAAATAACTTTTGTCTGAAAATTTTTTTTCAAAGACATCTTACTGGCGAGATATTCAGTCGTCTGAAGATAAATACCTCACCCTGTATATCAAGAAAGGAAATATTTCGGATACTAAAAAAACAAGAAAGAGTATAATATTGGGAAAATTCCGCTCTAGAGCAGGCATGCCTCTACGGTTGCTGTACAGTGGAATTTGGACTCGTTGGTCATCGTCAGTACGGTGTAGTCAAGGAATAAGCTAGGATATTCTTAGCGATAGAAACAATCTGGATAACAGACCGCCATCTGCAGCTTCATTTAAGAAGATCCCCAGACTTGAGGAGAACTGACATCGCCGCGAGGAAGACATTGTCAACCCGCTTGCTTTACCGAACCCAGGAAGAATAAATCAAGAAAGGAATTATTGCGCATACTTAAACGAGAAGATGATAATATTTGGCAAATTCCGCTGTAGAGCAACCGTCGACACGTGTTTCAGACTCGTTAGTCATCGTCAGTATGGTGTAGCCAAGAAATAAGGTAGGATATCCTTGAAAGTAGAACAATAACGGGAGACCATCAGGATGACAGATCGCCTTTTGCAGCTTCTGTCAAAAAGATCCCCAGATTTGAGGACAACAACCGACATCGCCACGAGAAATACATTATCGACTTGCTTGCCTTACCGAGCACAGGAAGAATAAATACGGATTTTTGGAATACTAACGTTGACAATTAATTCATTACCAACAAGCTGTTGGATATTGAAATCACTGCATATAGACAGTAGTAAACGCGATAAAATGATTAATTTTTATGTCAACATATGCCCCACATGTCTACAGACGACCATATTTCGAAGTAGTAGGCACTTCTTATGGATAATCCCTATTTTGTGTTAACCTAAGGTTTTAAGGTTATAGTTGCTAAGTTGCATTAAAATCGTATGATAAGTTTAATAAATTAAATATTTAGGAGTACTCGTAGGCCTGGTGGTAGAACAAATAAAGATATTCATCTTCAAGTTGCCATTTTACTAATGTGAACATTTCTAAATGCCGAATGCGTAAATCAAGTACACCCGTTAAGACAGGTTTTCGATAACGCGGTCGGCGAAGCCACTCCACCAATCACGAACAAGTATACTTTTTGCGCGACGAAATCGCCTGCGTATACTTGTTCGTGATTGGTGGAGTGTCTTCGTCGCTTGTTCAGTCGCGTTATCGAAAACTTACCCATATTGCCTTGCGTAGTAAAATTTTGACAAACTTTCATTATTTATATTTTGTGAGTAACTGCATTACTATTGTCAGAATTTGAAATTCATTCCCTAGCAGCTTTTTTTCGAAATTGGCGGGTATTTTAAGTTTGCACTGGACGCAATAAAATAACATATAGAGGTGTACTCGCCGATAATTTCACTGCAAAATTAGTGAATAGGAATGTAATTTTATGAATAAATGTTTCTACGACTATTTTTTGACCAATTTTCTACTTGGGTACACGGTTTGTCTGGTAATTTCGCAATAAAATGTGAATTAGCTAACCTGTATTCCATTCGATTATCTTCGTAGCCAAAAACACCCGCGAAATTCAAAAAATGCTGCTAGGGTTGTCGCGTTTAACAGATGATTTGAAATGGGCTTCAATTTGTTAATTCAAGATTATTATTACTAATAGAAATTCGATGGAAATACATGGCTCTGAATTTTTAGAAGATACATACTGCGGGGAAAACAAAAATTAATAATAATAATGAAAGTTAAGTATACTTTGCCTCTATACTATAAAATTTGCATTGCCAAAGTTTTATTTTTTAAGTGTGATACATTTTAGTCTTTATAGATATTTATTCACCAGATATAATTGAATAAATGTCGTTTTTTTTTATGTACAAATGTGAGAGGTTAATAACAAGCACATTTATTTGATGTACCTACAACTATAGTGGCGGCTTTCTTGTTGAATCAAGTGAAAGCACTGTTCAATTAGTGAATATTTTATTCCATTTTTTTAAATTTCACCAATGGTAAATTTTAACCGTAATCACTATTTCTTTTTTAATCTTGACTACATACACATTAATTTTTCTAAGAAGGTTGGGGGAGATTGATTTTGCCGACATTGCTTCACCTGTTATTGAACTCATGAGCCACCACTGCTACAACATGAATATATCAAAGTAACGTAATATTCCGATATTGTTCTGCATTTTCCTTTTTTAGTGAATCATAGATTTCAATGTCAATTGTAATATAATAATAGGTAATTTTGTGATATTTTTTTATACATACCAAACTGTATTATTACGAAATAAAGACAATTTTACAAAGAGAATCTTGTCGTTTCAGTGTTATTTTTTTTTCTGTAAACGCTAAACAAAGTAGATTTTTCCTTGGATTTTGACAATGTAAAAGTGTTAATTACCGACGACTGTCTGGATTTTTGATACTGACGTTTTGTATTTATGGTAGAACCGTTGTAGCTACCGACACGACTACATGAAAGCCATATTCAAATTGTGTATCATACATGTATAAATACTTGGCTATTCATTCAGTAGACAAGCATTGTTGACAAATTCGTATTATTTGAATCGTAATTATATCTAACAAATGCCAAAACGTGTACGAATATTATTATTATAAGTTCTAAAATGGACTTTGTAGGTTATATTACTTAAAAAAATTTCAATATATTAAAACAGACTGTTTTATTATTTATTTTTATGTTGGTTGCTAAACTGATCTACTATAGCTACTACTTATTTCATTTCCAACCACATTCGTACACTTTGCAAAATACTTAAGCAACAAACTGATAATGTAAAGTTAAGTTTGTGTCAACTCCTTCTCCGCTCTTACCAGCATCTATTCCAATGCAGGCCGAAGAAAATACACATTCCAAGTTCTTATTGTAGTTTCTTAACGCGCCAGAAAACATAAGAACCAAACTTGTTTTTTTTTATAGAACATTTATTTTTACGTTTAGTTCATGCAGCAATCTGTAACGTTTTAAGTTATTTAACGGTTTAATTCCTTTAGCTATACTTATATCAATCAATAAATAGTGGAAGTTATTTTAAAAATCATTAAAAAAAGGAATATTTTTGAAGGTTATAATAGGAAAGAATAGTGGACAATACTTTGTATGTATTTATTTTCTTTTTATTAGTATAAAAGTACAAATATATCCAAGATCTAATTTCTTTTAAAGTAATGTTTTTCTTCTATGAGTCGGACTGTTAGCTAATTCCGATTTTAAACAATTACCAAAACCTTATATTCTATTATGTAAGAGAGATTCTTAAACATGAGATTAAGCAGAGCACGTGTTGCTCTACTAAAGAGTGGTCTGAAAAACTGGCAATGTAATATAACTTTGAAAGGTCCAGTCCAGGCATGCGCAAAAGTAGGTATTACTATACCTTGTCTCAGAATAAGGAGTGATTCAAATATCCCGCCAAAACTGGCAACACATAGCTTAAAAATGTAGTAAACAATTGGCAATGACAAGTAAACAGATGAGAATGTTGCCCAAATTCATTACATCATGGAAGTTAGCAGTTTTTAAAACGCTGAAGAGGTTCATTTTAGAAATAGACAAAAGCCTGTCCACTCATTCTTCAGGTCACAGGTGGTCACAGTCCGCTTGTTTTTTATTCTTTTATAATAACATTATAATAGCTACATTACATACACCAGCGTTACCTTACTTAGTGTTTTGGTGACGTTTATTACAATTGTTGTTGTTCTCGTTTTTAGAGTTTGTAGAGTTAAAATTTTATACATATTAAAAACGGTTTTCCGTCGTCTTTAGTGTACCAATCGTGGACGCTATTTGGGTGGTGAATTTAATAGGTTGGTTCGACACTGTGAAATATAATAAATCAAAAGAAAAATATAATAGAATCTTTACTGATTATTGCTGGGTTTTGTTACAATATATGGCAGATATTGCATACTTATTTTACCATATTAAATTTGCCTATGCAGAATCAACGAAATCTCTTTAAAATACGTTCGGTTTTTGCGGGATATTTGAATCATTCCTTCTTGTTCTGAGACAAGATATAGTAGTATAAGGCATCCGGAATTTTGTAACACTACAATGTTGTGTTCATTTTTTGACAAAATTTCAATACTTAGTATATGTAACAAATATAGAATACATATTAAATTTATAATTAAAAAAAATACAACTAATTAACTTTCTTAACAAAGACATATTTAAACTAACTCTACTTATTGTAATTATAATTTTAATCTTTATAAACAACTTACTAAATGTTAAAAAATATTATTTTCGAATTTGTCTGTAGTATCATACAGACTTTTCGCTTTTTGTATTTATGAAGCTGTTTAAATAAAATCTGAGATATGGTAAAGAATTGCCGACATGATAATCCCGATTTTAATAAAATCAAACGAACTGTGGCGTTTACTTAAATTTAAGAACCAAATTTCGTACGAATGAAATTCATGCACTCTTAACCACATTGTTTTACCATTAGGTTTCAAATCTGTAAATTCTAACCTTAAATATTGTTTATTTTAAGCAAACATGGTCGCGAACATGCGGGTATTTTCTGTTCACGTCACTATTATCCTGGGTCAAGGTTCACAATCCAAACAAGCCGTATACTTCTTTTTATCGCGTGTAAAATATATGGAATTAAAGAGAGACCATTTCAAAGTAATTTTTATAAAAGTTGTGTACATAGATTGACTTTTAACAATTCATTATAGTTTAACACATAAAATACTTGTATTTTTAGATTTATAGACAATATATCTTTGTGTTTACAACAAACAGTCTGTTTTTTCTTCATTATTCTGTTGAAAATATTTATGAACTTGCAAGTTTAACTATATCAATAATACAAAGCAATGTACTTCAAGGAAAGAAACAATATTTAAATTGTATCCAGCATAGAAAGTTATTTTAATAAAGGTTTTGCACATACAAGTTCAGTAAAACCCTTTGATAATTATAATTTCATGTTTTTCTGAAGAATCGAAATGTGAAAAGATTTAATTACTTACTAGGCAGGTATAAATAAAATCTTTCAGGAAAAAAAACAGCCACAGTTTGTTGTAAATACAATGTTGCGTTGTTAATAAATCTAAAAATACCAGTAATTTGTGTGTTAAACTATAGTAAATCATTAGAATACATTTCACACATCATATCTATCACTAAATATTAAAATACGTAGAAATACTTTCTTACTTTCACACCATACAATTTACACGGGAGAAGAATGACTGTGCGGTTTATTTGGATTATGAACCTTGACCACTCTCAACATATTGCACAATTTATATAAACTAACCCACGTGTAACTTCAATTTCAATTAAATTATGTTTTATACATTTACAATAAGTTATTTAATTATTTATTATTTGTAAATTGAGTTATCCTTTACCATCATGTCCTTGAATGAAGTAATTGGTACCTACTCATCATGTCGACTTTATTATTTAGTAACACAAACTATAGAATAATTAGAAAGCAGCAGTATTTGGGTGATGCAAAATAGAACAATTTCTGTTACCTGACACATTTGGAATAATTTTAAAGGCTATTAGCATCTGTACGATTTCTTTTCATAAATGTGTAAATAGGTCGTCTTAAGGCTAACTTGGAGCCAAGTAATATATAAGCAAGTAGAGCGAACACATTTAGAGAATATCACATACGTCATCACAAAGCTGCGCAAACAAAAAGTGCCAGGGGCGCAGGTGATTAAGAAGGCTGAAGTATTAGGGATTTTTTAAACTTCACAATTGTGGAAATTATGTTTTTACGATCGGCTAGTTTAAAAATAAAAATATTTTCAAGTGTCTTGATAAAGATAATTATTTAAGAACAATATTTTACTAAATTCAAAGAAGCAACAAGAAAACACCAATATAACGTAATCGTAAGCGCCATGCTACTGTTATACTTACACCCCTAAACTGGATCGGATGGAATATAATGAACTCGCCCAACTCTAATACGTTCATTGCGCATTATGACGTATGTGATATTCTCTAAGTGTTTTCACTCTACATATATCTTTGTTGTCCGTGTCTTCGTCTACTTACATTCTTTTATCAGTTTGCATTCAATTATACAGGGTGTTTTCAAAGTTACAGTAATTGTAAATGCTAGTCACAATAAAAATGAGAAAAATGCATGTTCACTGGTAGAATGCATCCCGTTCTTAAAAAAAATTGTTCATAATTATCACCATTAGTTCGTTTAGCGCAAAGTCTTGCTCGGCGTATCCATGACTCACCACACGCCTTAAAAATAAAATCGGGGTATCCACGAATAACTTCACAAGCGTTTTCGATGCGCTGTTGTAGTTCCTCCACAGTATTTACTTCCCCATCGCGCTAAACTAACTGTTTCAAAAAAACCCACAGAAACAAATCGCGGGGCGTTAGATCCGGGGAGCGTGGAGGCCACGAAATGGGTCTATTGCGCCCTATCCATCTATTAGGAAACTTATTATTTAATGTTCGCGAACCCCCTGTCTAAAATGAGCCGGAGCTTCATCATGTAGATACCACACATTCAGTCTCACATTTAATGGAATATCTTCTAATAATAGTGGCAGAGTGTGCAGAAGAAAGTGTAAATACATTTCACCTGTCAGTTGAGCTGGAAGAAAGTGAGGCCCAATAAGCATGCCATTTACTAAGTCAGCACAATCATTCACTGAAAATCTATGCTGAAAATGGGTTCTTGTCACAGTATGCGGATTTTCTACTGCCCACACATGCCTGTTGTGAGAATTATTAACTACATTTATTGTAAATGTGGCCTCGTCCGTAACTAAAATGAATTTGGCAAAATTTTCATTTCAGTTGTATTGATGTAAAAGCCACTCAACTCTTCTAGGAAAATCTTCGCGTTGTAACGCATGTACACGTTGATAATGGTAGGGATATAGTTCTTGTCGTATAGTCTTCCATACTTTACTATGACTAACTTCAACTTGAGCTGCTATAAACCTAGAGCTCGTTGTTGGGTCGTTTTCGATTTCTAAAATTTCTTCCTCAATATCTGCCATTTCATGTGGAGGAGGTCTTCCAGCATGACCTCCGCGGTGTGCCTTTAAGTAGCCTCTCTTGCGAAGTCTTATAACTAAATTTACAAACATCCGCGGAGCCGGGTGATTTCTTAAAGGAAACCTTTCCTCGTACAAACGACACGCTGCAGCTGCATTTTGTTGGCATTCCCCGTGAGTTTATATTATGTCCACCAGTTCATTGGTGTCATAATCGTGTGCCATTTTTATCGCACAAAATACCCAACAATAAAAAATATCACGCACTATGTATTATTTAACGAATAAATAATTACCAGTAGTCAAATCGAAAATAGCACTCAAAACCATACAACAATACAAAATACTAGCAAGACGCAGTATAAACAGTAAAAAAATTTCTGGTGTTTACAACGCAGTGGTCGAGAATACGGACATACGCACATCGAAAGCATATGCTATCTTATTTTGAGAATTTTATTTAAAATAAAAATAAACCAGAAATTTTTTGTTTGCTGTTTTGCTACGTCTTGCTAGTATTTAGTATTGTTGTACAGTTTTGAGTGCTATTTTCGATTTGACTAGTGGTAATTATTCGTTAAATAATACACAGAGGGTGATACTTTTTATTGTTGGGTATTTTGTGCGATAAAAATAGCACACGATTATGACAACAATGAACTGGTGGACATAATATTAACTTACGTCGTTTGTACGCGGAAAGGTTTCTTTTAAGAAATCACCCGGTTCCGCGGATGTTTATAAATTTAGTTAGTTAATTAGTGAGTCATGGATACGCCGAGCAAGACTTTGCGCTAACCGAACTAATGATAATAATTATGAACAATTTTTGTAACAACGGGATGCATTCTAGCAGTGATCATTTTTCTCATTTTTATTGTGACTAGCAACTACAATCACTGTAACTCTGTTATTCTGCAACTTTTATATAAATGATTTTCAGTAAACTGACTTTTCTTTATGAGTTGTACAACCTGTTAAAATAAATGACTCAATTTTGAAAACAGCCTGTATAAGCAAGTACATATATCTTTGTTGATCATGTCCTTGTCTACTTACATTCTTTTATCAGTTTTACATTCAATTCAAGTCCATATTGCTAATCATATTAAAAAATATTCCAAAGACTTTGTAGATTTGTTATTCCTTAATTACGTCATTAGTTTCAAACAGCGCAATTACCTATTACACAAATATTAATCTTCAATATGTTATTAAGTTAACGTTGCTAATGTCAAATATCATTTATAGAAGGATGTTTTATGGATTTTATAAATGAAATTAGCAAATTACTTATGTTAACATTATCAAGTAAGGATGCTTTTAAATGTATTGACATTAGTAGAATTAACTTTATGTTTCTTGAAGTAAAATTTTAAACGTACAGCATTTTCCAAAAGTGACTTTTGCTTTCACATCAATTAATGCTTGTTTCTATATAAAAATAAAAGTAAACGGAACCTATATATGACGGATGAAAAAATTACAAATACGATCTACTTACCATATCTTAAATTTTATTCCAATAGTTTTTAAACTAAACTAGCAAGAAAAATCTAAAGCTAGGGAAAGAGTTAGAACTTGATTTTAAAACACCTATAAATATCTCTGGGCCTCCTGGCATTACTCAAAGTATTGTAAACCCGTCGCATATTATTCGCTATGGAATTTAATTGAATTGGTTCCACGTTTTCTAACAGATTATAATCATCATCCCAATAATATAACAAACAACCCTCATTTAAAGCAGTCATATATTCTTCCAACACATATAGAAAAACTTTACTGAGAGGTCCATTCCAAAATTCATCCGGTTCGTTGTCAACTAAATTCAACATTAAGTTTTTCAAATAATAACTGGGGATTTGGTGATGGTTGTAGGCAATTCGTAGCCATTTCATTAATCGGAGACATGGTTTCAAGAAGTTTTTGTGTTTCAAGATATATCGTTCTTGCAGTTCATAAGACAGTCTAAAATATCGGTAAAATGATTCACATTTGTTTGAAGTTCTGATTCTTTTCTCAGGGTCATATGTGCCATAAAACTGTTGAACAGATTTTATTTGCTTCTTAGGTGACATTGGTACTACATAAATTTCTCCCCATTCATCATCATTAAACAATATGCAGGGAACTAGGTCAATGCTTATTGTAAAGGAACCACTATTTAGTTCTAAACATTGCCCAGGACCATGATCATATATTATCATATCGAATTGGTACCATTTTTCATCCTCCTTATCAAACAAGGGAAATTTATATGTATTTTCAACTGTTTTGGAATGTGGTACGGTGCGCATTGCTTTATGTACAACACTTTCAAACCAATTCAGAATTTCGTATGTCAACACATATCCGCTTTCATCGGTAAAATCCAAGACTTTGTCGTCTACGTCTATGCATTCTAAATCTAATTGAATTTTTACGTGACCTGGTATTTCGCCATAGAAAAGGGTGTAATCTGGAAATTTTAACACCAGATTTAATTCGAATTCGTCTGATTCTTTTACACGAAGCTTTTCATAGAAGCTGCCACCATAAAAATAACTGCTGGATAGGTCCTTGAACGACGGATCATTTTTCATCATTGCGACGATAAACGTATCTAAAAAATTGCACACTTGGCTCTTCACATATTCCGGATCTGTTGTCATTAATTCTCGGTTTATGTTTTGTAACGCTTGTTCCATCTCAAAATAAAATAGTTCTTTTTAACATACGATCCCGATTATAAAACTACTTCTCTGGGAATGGCGGCAATGGTTCACAATCTGGAAAAGCACCCGAGAATATTAGAATCATTAGAATTTAATTGTCGTCAAGGTCAAATTGTGTCTAATCAAATGATCAAAGTAAGTGTTTTGTGGTCTTAATTTTTCTGCCAACCGCCAATGGTGTTGTCAGTAAGTCGGTAAAATATATAGTTCACTGTAATATTATTTATAAAAAAAACTTACTTTTTTATTGAATGTAAAATTATCAATGGTTTGTTGCATAGATAAAAGGGATTCAGAATTCAGATAGCCCAAGAGCATTGATTATGTATAAGAAGATATACCAAGTCCATTGACAATCAAAATAATTACAAATGTTAGCGGAAGATGTCGCTTAACTATCCAAAATATGAAAAATTGCAATTTCGCGCGTGACTGCATTCAGGTTTAAAACCAATGTGTTGCGCTATCTACGAAAGAATAGTTCGTATGGCTGTTTGTAAACTCTTGCGTAAATAAACCAAAAGCAGAGACCAAAGTAACCGACACATATTATGTTTTTTTACATCTATTTAAAAATATATACCTGTGATATATACATACACATAATATACGAACAGCGAATGAAGGGATGTATTGTATGAAGTCCGATTATTTATTACTTCTTTCTCTATTTCTGTCTAATATTTGAGTAAAGAATCTGAAGTTTTCTTTTTAATGTATTTAAAATGTAATAAAATGCTATACAAAAATAGTCAGGAAAAATAACACATCCCATAAAAGGATACTGAAAATACTTATATTTACCTTGAACATAACATCTTTAATAATTTTTCTATAAATATACTAAGAAGCCTTTTATAGTAATTTTACATTATGTTACAGCTTTATTTCTTATATTAATAAACAGTAATTTCAAAGTATGCCAAAAATAATAAATAATTGAACAAAAATTGTTCCTAGATTTATTTAACGTGAATTTGACAAACAAAGAATATGTTTACTGTCAGGCAATGAATTAGGTAGTAATTGTAGTGGAATGGTAATACAGTATATTTTGTTATCTCGGACAAAAAATGCCGAATACAATGTGCAAATGAAATGTGCCTGGCATAGGTACTTTGACACCATTTAAAATACGGAAGTGTGTAACGGGAGGGCTTTTACTTTCTTATACGTAGTATAAGGACGTATTGTGATGACGAAAATTTTCCGCCTTGAGATTTTCGCAGATGTCCACGTTTTGAAGTCCCCTGATACAAAAAAAAGTGGTTTTTGAAAAATGTCTCTGTGTGACCACGATAGCGGTCAAACCGATGTAGTAATCAACTCCAAATGTTGTATTTACGTGTGTAATCTCCCTCTTCAGATCTGATTAGATTTTCAGTAAATTCGGCAGATCGGAAGTAGAAGTTTACTTCAGTGAAAAAATCGAATTTCGCCAATATTTCATCAACTACTAAGTTTAAACAAATTTATAAAGCATTAATATGAACTCAGAATTAAATTTGAGAAAAATTTTATTATGAAAGTTTTTTGAAATTCCTACTGGAAGTAGGTAGGTCTTTTGCTCTTATCGAAAAACAGTTTTTTGCAAATATTTCGCAAGTCATGCTTTTGAGACGGGTATATTACAAGTATAAAAATATTTAGAACTTAATTTTCAATATATTTTGTATAAAAAAATTTCAAAATTTGGACCGGAAGTAACACTTTTACTTTTATCGAATAGCAATTTTTTGCAAATATGTCGTAAGTTATCCATTCTATATATATATTTATCAAGAGCACAAATATATTTAGACCTACATATTTGAAATATTTTTTGCATAAAAGAAATTTTAAAATTCGGGAGGAAGTAACACTTTTACTCTTAGGGAGTAGCACTTTATTTCGAATATTTCGCCAAGTATGTATTCTATAGAGATTTATTAAGAGAATAGAAGTAGTACAGTAGCATTTTGTTTATTTTTTCAGAAGATAAAAGTATTTAAATCTTAATTTAGAACAACTTTTGTATAATTTGAAACACACACACACGTATAAGTCGTGTGGTGGCCACACCTCATTTTTTGAATAATGAAAAGCCACATTATATTTACGTCAAATATGTTCGTTCCTGTCAATATTTTTTGACGTTCTGGACATTTTTTTTTGTGATATGTTAAAAATAATTTAACGATAATTTTTTAATCAATAATTTAATTTTTTAAACATTTATAAGCGCTCAAAATTGTATTCAGACATAAACCCAAAATGTGATAAAAGAAGAAAGGATCAATTTTGGAAATAATGATGATTTTATATTACATACGCAGATCAATGTTACTAATTATAATACAATAAAATATTGAGGTGTGTCCACCACACGACTTTTTTATACGTATGAGAGTTTCAAATTATAGAATTTTACGAATTCTTTTGTATAATAATTATTCAAAATCCTATTATAAATACTTCTATTCTCTTAATAAATCTCCATAGAATGAATACTTTGCGAGATATTCGAAAGAAAGTACTACTCGCTAAGAGTAAAAGTGTTACTTCCGGTCCGAATTTTAAAATTTCATTTATACAAAAAATATTCCAAATCCAACTCTAAATACTTTTGTACTCTTGTTAAATATATATAGAATGCTCAATTTACGACTTTTAGCAAAAAATCGCTATTCGATAAGAGTAAAAGTGTTAGTTCCGGTCCGAATTTTGATTTTTTTTTTACAAAAGGTATTGAGAAGTTCTAAATACTTTTATACTCGTAACGTACCTATCTAAAATGAATGACTTGTAAAATATATGCAAAAAACTGATTTTCGATAAGAGTAAAAGACCTACTTCCGGTAGGAATTTAGAAAAACTTTTGTACTAAAAGTGTTCTCAATTTTAATTTTAAGTACACATGAATTCTTTATAAATTTGATTAAACTTAGTAGTTGACGAAATATTGGCAAACATCGATTTTTTCACTGAAGTAAACTACTACTTCCGGTCTGCCGATTTGACTAAAAATTTAGTCATTTCTCAAGACGGAGATTATACTAGTAAATGCAAATTTGGGGATTGATAGCTATAGCGGTTTGACCGCTATCCTGGTCACACACAGTCACACTGACATACAGCACACACACAGACATTTTTTAAAAATCACGTTTTCGGTATCGGGGGACTTCAAAACGTGGGCATCTGCAAAAATTTTGAGGTCCAAAATTTTCATCATCACAAAACTTCCTTATACTACGTATAAGAAAGTAAGAAGGTTGTGTATTGAGAACGATTAATTTTTAAAGGAAACAAATATTATTAATTTCAGTACTTTTAATACGCCTATAAAAAAATATCAATTACTTTTAATAATTTATTTTAGTCTGTAAAAGAAATAGATGCAAAGAGGCTTGCGGTAAAATTCAGAGATTTTACATGCATAGGTAGTACCTATTTAAGTAAACTTGCTTTTATATCCATAAAGGAATGAATGAATCACCTGTTCATTCCAATGCCTTGTGTACTATATCACTCACACTATATGATTTATATGTCTGTTGTATTTTAAATCCCGTTTTATTTCCTGGACTGTAAAACCTACAGTGAATCAGTTTGGCGTCATGCACTAAACAAAAAAAAACATACAAATAAAAGGATTATATCCATGCCTTCTTGCTTCGGCAAAGCTGAACGTTTTTAAATATACCGTCAAATAGGGTGACTTGGAACGAATTTGACATTAAAATCCTCGTAATTTCGTAAAACTTCTGCAAAATGGAATACAAAAATATGTAACGTATGTGCATTATTAACAGCTATAAGGTGATATATAATTTATGTATGTAAGTATATACATTTCGATAAAAAAAAATAAAAAAAGACTGTTCCAAGTCACCCCGCAAATAGGGTGTCTTAGAACACGCTTGAAAATATATGTATTTTCCATTAAAACTTGGTGTTAATGCGACTTGGAACATAAATATAATTTTTAAAACCAAAAATGATCAGAAAAATATTAGATTGGGTATAATGAATGTGGAATTTATGAAAAGAAAACGTTTTATTATCAAAAGGTTAACAAAAAATTATTTCTATATAAATAAACAAAATAAATATCACTTTCAAAAAATAAACAAATAACATTTTGTAAAACATTAAAAAATAAAAATGTAAACACTTAAAAATGAATTATAAAAATCTAATATTTCCTCTTGTATTAGATATGATTTGCATTTTTCTTTCAACTTGGTCCTCTGACACAATTTCTATGTCGTCTCTGATAGGAAATATGTAACAGTTCTTCATGGAAGAGCTTTCCTTTCAAAATTTTACTTGTAACCCTTGTTCACTTTTTTCGAGAACCTCTCCAATAAATATTCTTATATTATTTCGCAAAGTTGTAAATTTGACCATAACAAAATCCCCTATGTTAATGTCATTCATTTTTGGTCTAGTTTCTTCGTTTTCTTCAGTCTCTTCGTCACTAGAATATTAGTCTTCTTCCTTTGAGGAAACTATGTCTTCGTCACTTAGATTATAATGACCTTTTCTCTTCTGATTTTTTTTGCTGGTTCCGAAATTGCTAGGTTGTTGATTTAAAATGAAGTCAGTAGTTACACTTTGGCCCGGTGGAACATTTATTTTTTTCGTCTTCCTTGTTGTGGTTTCGTCTTTGCACCGTATCTAGCTTCGCTAAAAAACTCTGACATTGTTTCTATAATCTCAGCGCTGGTTGAAGCCTCTGTGACAGTGGAGTTAGGAATTCTTTTCAACACTTGATCTGGGTCAAAGGGATATATCCCTGTAGCCTTGAAACCTGACTTGATATTTTCGGAACTTGAAGCTTCAATATTTTTCAGAGTTGCATTTAGTAATGAAGGGAATATATCTTTACGCACTGGACCTTTATGTCGGTTCTTCCATGCTATTAAAACTTTTCTCCATTCTGATTTAATTGGGCGGAAAAAGCTGACATCAAGGGGCTGCAGTAAATGTGTACTATTGGGGGGCAAAAAAATAAACTTTATGTCGTTATTTTCGCAGGCTTGTATGACAGATAAAGATAAATGAGCTGCTAAATTATCTCCAATTAACGCTTTTTTTCCATTACATTTTTGGAAATAAGGTAACATTTGCGAAAAAAACCAGTCATCGAAGGCGCCTTGGTCAAACCAACCTGACGCAGTTCTATTAAATCTGCAATTTGTTGGTCCGCCTGTGGTCCAAGTGGACCATAAATGATCAGCTTTATAGACAACATACGGAGCTGACATAACGCCTGAAGCTCTAGCCGCAAACATAACAGAAGTTGCTGATTTCGAAGAATCCATAATTCTGCTTGGATGTTTACAATTTCTTCTCACCAGCACCTTGGACCTGCCAGGATCGTTCGCAAAACATGTCTCATCAAAGTTAACGATGTTGCTTGGAGGAATATCTCTTAATGTTTCTTCAAGATTAAGAAAATAAGCTTTAATATCATCTTTTGTTACTGTGGCGCGAGCGCGTTTAATATTTTCACAAAGTCTGACTTTTAATGCATTTTCATGACGAGTTAGAAACAGACGAAGCCAATCATGACCCGGTTTGTTATCTTTGAATTTTTTAATTTTTTTTCCTGACTTGTCTAAATACGATTTAACAAAGTTTTTCATGTCGTCGGGTTCAAAAGGAAAGCCCCAATCAGCGGCTACTCCTATGGCATCAACAAATAAATTTTCTTCCATTGCGGAGAGTACAGTTTGACCGCCAGCAACTTTTTGATGTTTTTTATTTATTTTACGACTTAATGTTCCTAACGGAATCCCATACTTATCAACAGCCTGGCGGTAAGTAAGTTTTTTTTGTTTAATTTCTAAAATTGCACGATCAACAGTGTCGGCATCGTAGTCTTTGTAACGCTTAGACCCTAACTTGCGCGTGTAATGACGCGGCATGTTTGTTCCAAGTCACCCTATTAATGTAACAAAATAATAAATCAACCTCTCTTCAGGTACCATGTATAAAAAAATTAAGGTTATGTTCATGGATGAGGTCACAAATATATAAGGATTAAAGAAAAAAATATCACACTTTGATAAATAGCAACATGTACTCCCTACTAGAAAAAGTAATCAGTTGAGAAAAATTCTTTAAATTTACAACTTACCAATGTTATTTTTTTGTGGAGTTACAAACGGGAAAAGAGCGCAGTAGGTGGTGAAGTTTAAAACTATAACATATACCGACTTTACAGAGACCTGTACTCTAGCTTCAAATACTAGAATTGCAGAAAGCTGTATTAAAGTGTTTAATGCTGTCAGTTTGTTCCAAGTTATACCAATGTTCCGAGTCACCCTATTTGACGGTACATATCAATGATCTAATAATATAGAACTACTAGATGGACTGTAGAGAGAGAGGAATTGACCTCTACATACAAAGGAGACAGATATACAAAACCGTTAGTTGTGGGCAAAATATGGCGATATCGCATTGTTTTGTATATAAACTTTCTCAATTTTGTTGATTTATACATATTTATTTGTCTTTTTGGTAATTTGGATTATGTATTTTATTAATAGATTTCTTCTAGTATTGATTTTATTTCATACACCACTGACTTTATTATATTTGTTTAAAGAAATACGTGTATAAGGACAACTGTGGATTCATGATGATTGAATCAACTATTTTTATTTATAAAATTGTGATTGTAATTAGATACATTTTAAGAATTTCATTTTTATTTGATATAGGCATATAGGTAATGTATATTGTATATAAATTGAGAATCATCAAGAATATTGGCAATTGTTAACTTCAGCTTATAATTTAACAGTGTTGTTCTCATGGATTTAGTGTCATATATATTTGGTTAAAAGTGCTATTATCAGTAACAAAATTAGAAATAAATATTTTAAATTGTTGAATATTATATATACCAGCTTCGCAGTGCTTGGAGTCACATATTTAAGACACAATGGTAATGTCATGTGCAGCGTATGGTTGTACTAATAGGGCAGAAAAGGGAATGAACGTATGATTTCACAGGTTAACTATTCTTAATAAAATACATGATTTGTAAATTTGATATAAAAAATTTTAGTTTTCAATCTAATCAAGTACTATGCAAGCAGTGGATAATTTGTACTAAACGAAAGGATTTTAAGCCATCAAAATATTCAAGATTGTGTTCAGAGCATTTTGTTCCTGAAGATTTTGTTATAAGTTATGGAAGAAAATATTTGCCCCAAAATGCAATTCAAAGTATTTTCAATTTTCCTGCTCCCTTGAGAAAAATTCCCTGTAATAGCAGATCTCAACGATTAAAAATTACTGATGCACCAAGCAAAGAACTGTTAAAGTAAGATTTCTATTTGTAGTTATTATTCTACCTAGATATTTTTAATGTTCTATTTACCTTATAGCTCAGAATCCCCAAATGTAACTAATGGTGAAGTATTTGAATTAGTCACAGAAAAAACACCTCACGAAATAATACAAGTTGTTATTCTAGCTTTATGTATTTTTAATATTTCTTTCTCCATTTTACTTCGATCACATATTTACCATTTACGTATTTGTTAATCCATATTAATTATATGTACATATATTTTAATAAAAAATTAAGCATTAATTGTCTTTTATTTTGAATATATCAGAAGTTGTAAGGAACACCTAAGAAAAGCTGTCAGTTTCTATATTTATTTTTTCAGTACGTAATATTTTGAAAAATTCTAGTGGTCAATTCAAAATTTCCAACTGATATCTGTATAGTGATTTTTAAAAAAATTTTCTAATACTACTGTTTTAAATAAAAACTGAATGATCATCACACATGCTAAAATAGGTATTATTAGAAGAACAAAATCATATAGTTATCTCATAGTCATTAAAAGTCATTTATTTAATTTTCTTTCCTTAATGAAGAATGGCAACTAGCATAGATACCTTTAAAATGTTATTAAACAGAATATATTTAATACCATATTAATAATATATATTTAATTATTTATCTTTTTGATTATTAAAGTTACAATACCTTTACTTTCCTCATAATATAGCATATTTTTAACAAAATAATACTTTTAAACATTATAAGCCATTACAAGCTATAGCAATATATTTGAATTTTGCCCACATAAAACGGTCAATTTTGTTCATCCTTGTCAAACTTTCGACGCTCATATATTTTCCTTCTTTCTCCTATGGTGTGGGTCACTTCCTAATCAGCAAGACATAGCGTACACTGCATCTAGTAGTATAATAGTATTAGATCATTGGTACATATATTATGTATATTTATAAATGCTTTTGTCGTAGAGTGGAAGGTAAATAAAATATTTTTTATAAAATATTTTTTAATACCATTAGTATATACACATTTTATTAATGACTGCGCAGTATATGATCAGAATTATTATTATTATTACCTATATAAGAATTAAATTAAATTTATTTACTTTATTTTACAGCGTCATCTATTTACTGAAAAGCCAAAACTAGGAATTTATTATGTTGGTTAACGGTTTAAATCTCTACTACCTTGAAAATTACCCCCACCACATGTGGACACTTTGACGACTAGCGCCCCACTGGTGGTGACATCCAAAATGTTGATTTTAGGCGCAACCTTTTTCTTATGGACTTGGACTATCTTCTTATACATAATCAATGCCCAAGAGGGATAGAAAAGATATATCTTACTCACGGATTATCGGATGGTTCACTTAAATGAGGGGTTTTGCGCCTAATCTACCTAATGCAGGCGCACCTAGACGGCGCCACGGTGTTAGAAACAAGAGACCTAGAAGTAAATTTGAATCATGACTTTAACCGAATAATTGAGATGTCGCTACTACTGCGCTGTCACTTTATGCAAGGGCGTACAGGCCGTTAACCAACAAATTTTGTGTGTGTTGCTAAACATTATTTTTCTTATTACTACTTAGTTAGTGGTGTTATAATCGTACCGTAAGTTCTGTAAAGAGTAATATGATAATTTTATTAAGTTGACATAATGCATTTTTAGACTTAAAATATGGATAGAAGCTGGTGCATTGTATGTGCGGCGTACAAGCAAGAAGCAAGAGCGATGCATATTTTCCGAGAATGCGAACAAGTAACTAATGGCACTAATAGTTGACATATAACCCGAAGGTGAGCTGGAGATTTTTTGTTTGTAGTTCTGATTCTAAGTGCAACAAGGACCACCTGGTTGTAGCAAGGATTTTGTTGGCTTCCGATTACACCAATTAAAGTTTGCAATTATTAGGAGTATAATATAAGTGAGAATAATTGTAGTTGAGATGTCAGGCGATTTTTGACAAAATGATTAGTATACATTATAAAGGACCTCTAATTGAACAACTTTTTCTTACAAAATTATCAATGCAAATGTAGGGAAATGGAGATAAAAAATAAATTAGGTACTCACCGAGTTAATCTTGCAGGTTACAGCCCATGTGAGATATCCCATATAGAGCATTGAAATAATGAAAATCGCAATAAATGATGTTTATTTAAGCTCACAACATAACAATTACCTTTGATTACCACGTTCTTTGATTGAATTTTAGCAAAATTGTAAATACGAGATCACATGATATCAGCTGTTTTTGTTGACATTTGATGGTGCTTTTAAAATCGCAGAAAAGTCATAAGAAAACATACAAATTGACCTAAATTGTGTGTGATTATGAGAAATAAACATCAATTATAGTGATTTTCATGATTTCAATGATCTATATGGGATACCTTACATGAGATGTAACCTGCAAAATTGACTTGGTCAGTACCTAATTTATTTTTTATCTCCATTCCTCTATGTTTGCATTGATAATTTTATAAGAAAAAGGTGTTCAATTAGAGGTTCTCTATAAGGTACACTAGTCGCACGACACCTCAACTGCAGTTTAACCCTATGGGTGTATAAGAAAGCCTTTAAACTACAAGAAAAACTTATTACTTGTTTTTAAGTTTCTATATTATGTTTTTTCACAAGCAATCAATCCATGTTTAGCAGTGTTAATAGAAACTTCAGATTTCTTGGTACAGAAGCATTTATGGTTTTTCCTAATGATTTTCCTGTGCAGTTTCCTATAATGAAAATGTGCCTTTATACTATCGTTGATATTTGTTAGTATACAGTTGTAATTATTATATTTTATTATTCAGGAGCGAAACTTGGCAACAGCAAATGGGCATGAAACCTGTGCTAGATGCCAGTACAACATGTAATAAGAAACTTTGCAGCCTACATTTTGACACAACATACTATGCACACCCTCATTCAGTACACCTCAACAGAAATGCAGTGCCGACACTCCATCCCATGAGGCCACCCACGGAGCTTAAGGCAGCCATGTCATTGGAAGTCTCATTTGTTTTACGACAACAATAAATTAACCAATTTGGTGTTCGTTATTGCAGGTTTAATTTTTTTGTTTTCTTCTATAGCCATGTAATTAACATTATTTAGTTTTTAAGCCCTAATTGTCACTCTTTTAATTATATATTGATGAAAAGACGTCTACTAAATTTGTTGGGTATCTTATGTATCCATATTTTTATTTATGTCACCTTATTTTATGTTCATCATTTATGTAATACAAGATTTTGTAAATGGTGGTAGTAAACATGGGCTTAAGTCATTGTGTATCTATCGGGTTTAATTACCTACTTTGTAGTATTTTGAGTAGGTACTTGTACTTTTTAACAGCAATTCTATCTTATTGTTAAAACTATCTTTGTAGTAATATATGTTGAACACTTGTGAAATATAGAAATAGTAATATAATAAAACACCTTTTTCACAAAATATAGTTTAATAACTAGATGTCACATTTCGTGTGTACTGCACACATCGTCAGTAGTAACTGTTATTACTGACGATGTGTGCAGTGCACACAAAATGTGACAACTAGTAATTAAACTATTTTTTGTGAAAAAGGTGTTTTATTCTATTAATAAAAATATATTTGTTAGTCGAATATTCTACTTTTGGTAGATTATGCTATTGTTCGTTAATTTATTTTTGTACTGGTAATTTAACTAAAACACATGTTGGATGTTAGTTATAATTTTTCAATAGTAATCATAAAAGTATACCTTTTCTACTTTGTAGTATTTTGAGTAGGTACTTGTGCTTTTTCAACAGAAATTCTATCTTAATGTTAAAAATATGTTTGTTAGTCGAATATTCTACTTTTGGTAGATTATGCTATTCTTCGTTACTTTATTTTTGTACTGGTAATTTAACTAAAACATACGTGTTAGATGTTAGTTATTAATATTCATAAATGTACTTTGTACCTTTTCTACGTAGCAATATTAAAGTGTAATTATTTAAGTAATTCTTTTCTTTAAAACGTTATTGTGTGGTTACAAATTGTAATTGAATATCGTACTGCATACTGTTTTCCTTAGCAATGATTCCTCATTACTACGGGAACTAGTAAATAGTATGCAATTTGATGACAGTGTTGTGATCATGTACCGCGAGATCAAAAATTATATTGAAAAAGGTTTGCTATGGAATGTACAAGTCTGTCTTAAGTTATATCATTAAGTGTCACACTGCATTATATTTTCTCTTAAAATGACAAATATTAATGACAGCATGACACTTAATGATATAACTTAAGACAGATTTTTACATTCCATGGCAAACCTTTATCAATATATTTTTGATCACGCGGTATTAAACCCTAATTTTTAATAAACTTAATTTTGAATTTCCCGCGATTCAAAATGTATTTACATTTTGAATCGCCCGCTATTTGCTTAGTGTTATTGAAAACTGTAATTTTTTGATGCCAGCGCCTTCTATATCGGCCTTCACGCAATACAAACCGCGGATAAAAATTTTGGCTTGACTGCGCCAACTAATTCTAATCTGTGGTGTCTGGATAGCCACTCTTCCCACAGTACAACCAAAGATTAAAGAATAAAGATACGACGCTTCGATCGGAACCTTTGATCTCTTACTCAAATTTTCAGTGACCTTGGACATTTAAATTGGAATGTAGAAGTGCGGGAATTTTAAACAGAACAGATTTTAAAATTCTTCTGTCATAGAAATAAATGTATGGATTCCCAATATTGTAAAATAGAAATACAAATTATATGTGGAATAATTACATATTATAAGAATATAAAATATTATTATAAGAAAATAAGTGTTTAGAGAATATTAAGTGTATATGTGTTACATATGTTAAATGTGATCGGAAAATAAAGAAATATATATTTGAAACATGTACATTTAAAAAGGTAGGCAATGAAATGCTGAGACAATAATGAATAATTTATTATACAAAAAAATATTTACATACTATAACAATTTAATAATAATAATAAATTTATCGTATCACCAACAAGATTTACATCTATCTTATATTTTATTTTCTTGTTGCGTGCTTTCTAAGTTGAACTTTCTGCAAGTCATCTATAAAATCAAAAGTTTCTTTGATGTCACGAAGTTTATTATTTATAAATTATCTGGTTCCTTTTACTGATTTGGTTTTAGTCGGATATGCTATTACATAGAATTTAATGAAGATAGGTGGAAATAAATAAATTTGCAGGACACATATACGTAAATATAGGCTGCTTCATTTCTAGCATGTCACAATACCTGTGTAAAAAGTCACGATATCTATGTGACATGTTTCGATATCTATATATTCATTAATATACTTAATTTCCTATTCATACTTAGTGAATTTTTAAACTCATTATTAGAAAATTTCAGAAATAACTTTGATCTTTTTGTGACCTGTGTTTTCCGTTTCACTTCTCTTTCTCTTAACTTAATAGCATATCTTGAACATGATGGAATTGGTTCAGCTATAAAAAAAATTTTTACTTAAGTGTTTATTGTTAATTGCATAATTATTACATATTGTTTCTAAAGTGCACTCTGTATGAAAAATCATATGGCACAGCTAGTGGTAACAGACGCTTCCGATATCCGATACTTTGTATACAATTCTAAGGAATCTTTGTTGATAAATCATATTTTCCACATGCTTGCACCTATTTTTGACAACTCCAATATGAATTAATATTATTATGTACTGAAAGGCGAAAAAATAGGAAGATTCTTGATAACTTTTTGGTTTACTTACATATGATCTTTAGGAAATCTAAAGAAATGTAATTTTTCATCCTTAGATATTGTACAAAAATAATTTTTACAGTATATATATGCACACATTTGTCCAATTTGTTTTGGTATCATACACATAATTACGAAATACGACCAACTCAAATGCAATAATAATTACAATAAACAAACTAAACAGTATAAAGCAAATTGCGTCCGCTGGCTAGGTTATGTGTACATGTTTTGTTTATGGTCAGTCCCTTTAAATTGGAATGTTTTCTATCCTACTCTACAAATGTAGTTCCTTTTTCGAGCGTCGCATCTTTAGTATTCTCTAATCTTTGGTACATGAGTACAACGCGGTTTGTGTTTTTGGTAGTAGTGTCAACGATATTTAAGGTGAGTTAAAAACTAATATTTTACCTTTTATAAGAATATTTTTCTGAGTATTGCTTTAGCAAAATTTGCCTTGAGATGTACTCAACAGTATAACATGTTCACAATCAGGTTTTGTTAAAGTTTTTATTAGCTTAACCACAAAATATGAAACGTTGCTAGAACGGGCAAAATGGAAACCTGAAAGAGAGGGTAAAGTGGAAAGGTTTCCGCTTTGCCCTGAGTAGGTAGTAAATTTCTCATTAAAAATAAGTTGTAAGTAATAATAGTGATGATAATATTAATATAAAACTTATAAATTGATGTTAATACATTGAACAGATAATTGTGTCGGTAAGGATTTGTTTGTTAAACCATATATTTTTACAGATGGTGAACAAATATCGAAGAAGGGTTCATGGACAGAAGAAAATATGCGTTTAGCGATAGAAGAAGCAAAAAAAACCTCTTTAGCGCGTGCTTCTAGAATCTATGGAATTCCATTAGGAACTCTGCATCGTCATGTAAAAAGTGATACACATGAGAAGAAACTTTGAAGATTTAGAAGTGTGTTTAGCCAAGATGAGGAGAAAGAATTGAGTGATCATGCTAGAGATCTTGATGACAGATTCTATGGCCTAACAAAAGAGGCCCTGAAAGAGCTTGCATTTAAGGTTGCTAACCAAAATGGCATAAAACATCCATTTAAAAATAATAATGCGGGTGAAGCATGGTTGAAAGGATTTATGGCACGAAATCCTGACTTGTCGTTTCGCACACCAGAACCAACCAGCATTGCACGATGTTCTGCATTCAACAAAAGACAGGTTGACCATTTTTACGATAACTTATGGACAGTTATAGAAAAATACCACCTACAAGAACGTCCAGATGACATATTTAACATGGACGAAACCGGTGTCAAAACATCCGCACAGAAACCTCCAAAAGTTCTTTCCGGAAAAGGAAAACGTCAAGTGGGAGTTATAAGTTCAGCCGAAAAGGGTCAGCTCACAACTGTTATATGCTGCTGTAGCGCTGCTGGGAGATTCATTCCGCCATGCTTGATATTTGGAAATAGAAAGAAAATTAATGAAAGGCTGCTTGATGGTGGGCCAATAGGTTCTAAAGCACGGTGTTCTGATTCTGGATGGATTAACAGCGATCTTTTTGTGAAATGGTTGCAATTTTTCATTGATTGTGTACGTCCAAGTAAAGAATCACCTGCATTACTAATTTTGGATAACCACATTTCACATCAAAATTTAGATGCTCTTAATTTAGCAAGATCATCTGGAGTGATACTCCTTTCTGTTCCACCTCATACAACACACAAGCTACAGCCACTTGACGTAGCTGTGTACAAACCCTTTAAGACTGCGTTTGAAAGAGCTGTGGATAACTACCAAAAAAATCATCCTGGTAGACGGATAACTCAGTTTGAAGTTGCACAACTTGTTAAAGTTGCATTTGAAAAAAGTGCTACTATTGAAACAGCATCAAATGGGTTTAGAAAAGCTGGTATTTTCCCTTACAACAGAGATTCTTCCTCCGTGCCAGTCTGGGTTTCGACGTGGCCACAGTTGTACGACCACTTTGCTCAAGGTGTCAGATGACATAATTGGTGCTGGTGATAGGGGTATGTGTACGATGATGGTTTTGTTGGACTTCAGCAAATCCTTCGATACAGTTGATCATCGAATTTTATTATCTATGTTGCGTCACATTGGTTTTGACGAGGGCGCTCTTGCCTTGCTGCGGTCTTATCTGACGGGCAGGGTACAGTGCGTATCCATTGATGGGAGTGAGTCTGAGTGTCTTGCGATTTCTAGAGGTGTGCCGCAGGGTTCAATTTTAGGTCCACTTTTATTTTGCATTTATACATCGTTTCTTCCAAAGGTGGTCAATAGATCTGTAATTGAAATGTATGCTGATGACACTCAGATTTATACTTCGTTCTATCCTGGTGAGTGGGCGGATGCTGTTCGGGGGGTTCAGTCTGACATTGATGGGATCGTTCGTTTTTCGGAGCAGCATGGTCTTGTGCTGAATCCCGCTAAGACAGTGTCAATCTTGTTCGGCAATCCTAGGTGGTGTGAGGTCCTGACTGGTCAAATTAAATTGAAATCTAAGGACACTGCCATTCGGATTGTTGATAGAGTTAGGTACTTAGGTATGGAATATGACAATACCTTTCGATTTAAAGCTCACATTTCGAATTTAATTAGAACTGCATATTGCAATTTAAAATTGTTGTATCCTTATAGAAACAGTTTTGGTCGTCGCTTGAAAACTTTACTATGTCAAAGTCTGGTTCTTTCGCTATTTACGTTTTCTGCATCACTATATGACCCTTGCTTAGACTCGTCTGATGTAGCGAGAATACAAAGAGTTCAGAACGCCTGCCTTCGCTTTGTCTTTTGCCTTAGAAAATATGACCATGTAACACATAGATTGAAGGATATCCGTTGGCTAAATATGAAGAACCGAAGACTATTGCAATCTTTTTGTTTGTTTCACAAAATCATTAGCTTAAAATCACCACCTTACCTCTACGATAGAATCACTTTCAGGACCGATGTTCATAACATCAACCTTCGTAACGTACATCTTATAACCCCTCCTTGTCACAGGACAGCATTCTATGAGAGGGGTTTCACATTCAATATTTACAAATTATACAATTCGTTGCCTTGTGTCATGCGGGATGTGCCTTTGAGTGGTTTTAAACGCATGGTTTTTGGTATACTGTGGAATAAACAGCTTGGCGGATAGTAGAACTCTTACCGATGATTCCTTAAGTTGTCTACATGTCTATATTAATTACATGTCTTACTTTATTTTACAATCCTTTACTTACATATTACTTACATATTACTTATATATTAATCATATGTCTTACTTTATTTTACATTCCTTTACTTACATACATACATATTACTTTCATATTACCTTTGCATATAATCTATAAGTTTTATTTAGTTTAGTTCGTAATATTTTATCATTAAGCATTCATTCTTTTGTAATTTGTTTTTTTCTGTAACATTGAAGGTTTTAGGTTGAAAATCAGGGGACAGCCTCATTGGTTGTCCAGCTGAACCTCGCCTTCTGGTTTCCGGAGCATTAGCATTACTATCTGTTTCTTTTTGTTTTTTTCTCATGTTGGTTTACATACTTTTATATATATTGTTGATGCATACGGAAATAAAGACATTTATTTATTTATTTATTTTATTTAGATATTTTTACAAGTCTTGATTTTGCTCCTGCAGAGGTTCATCATATTCCTTCAGAGGATGAAGCACACCAGCAGAGGAACACAGACTCTTCGGATGAGGATATCCCACTGTCATCTGTTAAAGAAAGGCACAAAATTTCTACTTCTACCGTAACCTGCAATGTTAAGTCTTATCATCAATCACCAAATGCAACTTCAACCACGCAAGCACTGGTGCACTTTGAGCCTGAAGCTGGTCCTTCAGGTGTTTCTTCAAAAACATTAGCTTCGGATCCAAAGGTGACACCAATCAAGTTAGGTTCATTAAATGTAGACAAAAGTCCAGAAACATCTTACAACAATTTACAGCCTACGTTTACAGCTGATTCAACTCCACCACCATTGAAAAATAAGAAGGTGGTGCGAATATCTCCAAAAGACATCTTGCCTCTACCTAAAGCAGCGCATGCTGCCAATGCAACTAGGAAAGCAAAATGCCAGAAATCAGAAATTCTTACGAGCTCGCCTTACGAGTTAATGGTTGAAGAGAAAGAAAAAAGGAAAAGGCCAAAATCATGCAATCTTTTATCAAAGATAGAAGGGGAAAATCATTCTAAGCCATGTAGGACTAATAAGGGGACCGCTATTAAGGGCACAGGAAAAGAACAAGACACGTTTTGCCTGGTTTGTGGTGAAGAATATATATTACCTCCAACTGAAACTTGGATTCAGTGTGATAAATGTGGAGATTGGGCACATGAAATGTGTGCGGACCTTACTGGTATGGACGAACATAACTTTTGCGATAATTGTAAATGATCATTATTGTATTTGCAGTTAATAAAAGATTTTACTATCTTTCCGCTTTGCCTTTAATGTAGTTCCACTTTGCCCTTGTATAGAGGGTAAAGTGGAAAAATTCAAGCTTGTAGATTTTTATTTTTTTTACAAACACCTCGTAAAATATCATTAAAAAAATGAACTCAGTAAGTAGCTAAGTCTATAGAAAACACAATCGGGATTTTTTTAATTTTTGAAAGGCCGACATAAAGGTTCTAGAGGGAAAATGGCTAAACCTTTCCACTTTGCCCCCTCTTCCCCTAAGTAATATTTATTACCATAGTTTTAGTAACTTTTGCGTATGTTTCTGTTACATAAATAACGTATTTAATAAGCGTATTCTAAAACAAGCTCATTTCAAATTTCGCGCCAATATGCTGCTAGCGCCATCTTCCTACCAAGTTCACTGATGTGTGACAAGGATAGAAGATCTTGGATATTTTTTTTCAAGTAGTTGCCGATCTGGGTTGTTTAGTCTGTGATCACAATCACAAATTTAATTTCCTTGTATGGCAAGAAACACCTCTTCACAAGGCTATCCTGAAGACGTCAGACGGAATGTTTGCCGAAACGTCGGTTGTTCAGAATCCAAATCGATAGAAATAGCACAGATAACATATCAAAAAAATAAAAATAAACCGTGATATTACTGCAAAAGATTCTGTCTGGTGTATTAACTTGATGTTCCTTTAATTTTAAAAAATTCAACATTCCTTTCATCATCAATAATTTATTTATCAATTATCATAAAGACATTCCATATATATAGGCACATCCTGGAATTATTGAATAGGTTGGAAGAGAAGTATTACGAACAACATAGCTTAGTAATGTCTCGATATCTTGGGTGTGTACCGAGTGAAAGTGATTTGACATGGAATATATTTAAATATTTAAGTGGACGTTTTGTATATTTCACATAGAAGGTATGCAAACTGCGGTGGTAATACAAAACGTAACGAAACCTTGGCGAATGATTTCGAACTTGACGTGTTCTGAAATGAATTTTGGGGCGCTAGAAGTATCAATTTATACAGGGTTTTTCACCTAACCCCTTCGTTAGAACGTTTCTGTTAACGCCTTAGGACAGTTTTGAAAATTTGTAGCACGTAATGTTGATACTTGGTCTGTTAATATAAAATATTTACACTCATTAACCACTTTTGGTTATCAGGAAGTCATAGCCAACTTTGATTTTTTAAATGGATTGTAATATTTTTTATTGCTTTTTTAGATTCCTTGTAGAGTGCTGTAACACATTTAATTAGGTTTTATTTTGTGAATAATTAACCGTTTTTGAATTATTTTGATTTTTGTCAAATTTTATGATATGATTATGAGTAATGTCTAAATATTTAATAAATCTCATACAGGGTGTTCGAAATTTATCGATTATTTATGTAATCTTAAATTTAAGAAAAATCGTTTTTTTTTTTAATGGAATAGCCTGTAGATGAGCACTCCCTAGTAAGTAGATGAATATATTGCATCATACAGATATAGGTTTCCCTATGCCTATCTCACAGTTTTTGAGATATTAATGATTATTTTCTAAATTGAGCATTTTCAAGAAAAATCGTGGTAGTAAGCCTTGAAAAGTAAATTTGATCTGTCAAAATTGAAATGTAGTTCATTTCGTTTCTAACTGGTTTTAAGTTGTTTACAAATATGCAAGTCGAATTCAATAATTATTCTAATAGAGATATTTTAAATTTATTCTACATTCATGGTGAATCTCTTCAAATAATTGATAGAACATGTCGACTTCTGAATGAAAGATACCCACATTTACCAGCAATGAATAAAACTAAATTTAAACGGATAGAGTCAAGTTTCATTCGTTTTGGAATTCAAGTCAAGAAGACAGTTCCAAAACCGATTACGGGCGACGATGGTAATGAAATCGTTGTTTTGGGATATTTTCTTACACATCCAACCAGTTCTATACCGGCGGCATCTGCAGATGTAGGAATTTCATGTACATCTATACATAGGATTTTAAAGAAAAATAAGATGCACCCTTATTCATTTCAAACTGTTCAGGCTTTTCGTCCGGGAGACCAAGATAGAAGAATTCAATTTTGCGAGTTTATTGTAACTAAAACACAAGAATATCCTGATTTTTTATCAAAAATTATCTGGACAGATGAATCGAAATTAAATCGTGAAATAGAAGAAATTGTCATCATTGGGCACTACAAAATCCACATGCCATTAGAGAAGCAAATTTTCAAGACACTTTTAGCTTCAACGTTTTTGCAATGATTGTAAATAACCGCGTTGAATACGAAATTTATAATGAGAATTTAACGAGCGTCCGGTATCTACAGTTGTTAAGAGAAGTAGTACTGCAATTTTTAAATAACCTACCACACAATCTCATACGGCAATGTTGGTTTCAAATGAATGGAGCACCCGCTCACTCTTCATATGAGGTATATCGGGAATTAACAAATATCTTTGAGGATAGGTGGATTGGCCGCAATGGACCCTCGTTATGGCCACCTAGATCCCCCGATCCCCTTGATTTTTATTTATGGGGTCAAATAAGAAATGAGGTTTATGCGTCTCCCGTGCAAAACAAAGAACGCTTATAGCTAGAGTAAGAGACGGTTTTCGAAACTTGAACGCTGAGCAAGTAAGAAAAGCAACTACAACAGAGTTAGGAAGAAGAATTATGATTTGTTTAGAACGGAACGGAGAACATTTTGAACATTTGTGAATATTATTCTGAACGCATTATTTGTCTTTAATAAGTTGATTTTATTCACATTTTAGATTGTTATGGTTATTTTTGTTATCTCATATGATATTAAAGCCATTCTAAGTTTTGCTATTTATTTTCTTTTTTAACCTTCTCACACAAAGTTTGAAGGATCAAAAACAATTGATGTAATTCCAAAACTATTTAGATTTTTTTTCACAGTTTACTGCTAATAATGCTCAATTTAGAAAATAATCACTTATAATACCATGAGTAGTCAAAGTTATGTCGATTATTTTTGTGGTGGTTACACGAATGTCTTTCATGATTGCATTTAAATACTACGAGTGCGGAGCACGAGTAGTATTCGCAATTATGAAAGACATGAGTGTAAAGCACCACAAAAATAGTAGACTCAACTTTGACTACGAATCGTATTCGAGAGACTATTCAATGAACCAAATCAATTTTTCATATTAAAATGACTCAAAATTTAGTTACACATGATTACGTTTCCATGTCAACAAAAAAAACATTTATGTTTGTCATTAAAATTTTTGGAATCGTGTTCCTATTTAGTTCGTTTCGTTGAATAAAAACTGGTGTTTCTAAATAATGGGAACTGAGAAAAGATTTGGCACGAAATCTGAAGACGAAATCGATGCTGAAATTTGCGAAAATATCCCTTGGAACACGAAGAAATCCAAAGATTCAGTATGGAGACAATTTAGTACATTTTTAACAGCAAAAGGCTATAAACTGGATCAATCTACTTCTCCTGTGGACTTAAATGTCATCTTAAAGTCGTGGGCATGTAATATGAAGAAAAAAGATGGGTCCGATTATAAAGAAGGCGTCATCAAGCACATGTGGAACGTGACGGCGAAAATGGTTCAAGAAATGTTCTTCAATAAGTGGAAAATAAACGTAAACCCGTTTTCTGATGCAATATTTAAGTCAGCACGTGACGCCAGGGATGCTACAAGAAGAAAACTGCAAGCGTGTCCTGAAAAAAGAACCAGCAACGCGGCGGCACTTACAGAACCAGAATACTTAAATATGATACGCATATTAGATGAGAGTACCCCAGACGGTTTACAGAAAAAGTTTTTCTTAATAGCATCTTACGAACTAGCTTGGCGGGGAGGAGAAGGGAGCAACTGTTTCACCTATTACTTCAAGGAGGAACTCGATAACAAGGGAAGAAGAACTGGTAGAATTGAGTATAATCCAGTATTTTCGAAAACTGCGCAGGGGGGAACTAAATCATTGACAGGCAGCAAGTGGTTGATAGAGAATAAAAGCAATACCGATATGTGTCCAGTTAGGTAACCTATTTATATTTAATTTCAAGACGGTATAATTAATATTCTTCTGTTATTTAGATTGTATTATCTACTGAAATCGAAGAGAGGAAAAAATGTGAAAACAGAAAGGATGTTTTTGACACCGAATCCGTTTTGGGATAAAGTTGAGAATGCGGTGTGGTATAAGAACAGTCCAGTTGGTATATGTGAGATCAGTAAATGGGTGAAGTTATTAGCTGAAAAAACTGGATTAGATGTTAAAAGAAGGAAGATATCAAATCATTCGGTACGCTCTTCAACTGTATCATCTCTGGCGAAAGCTGGAGTCGGAGAGCAACAACTGATGAAAATAACGGGACACCAAAATCTGAATTCCATAAAATCGTACTTGCAGCTTGATGATGAGCACCACGAGTCGATTATCACCAAAATGCGAAGAAATTTTACAACAACAAATGTGTCATGTACAACTTCGACATCTGTCAGTAATAGTGACGGTATTAAGCTACAAGAGAAAGGTACTCCCTCGGGTACTCCCAGTGATAGCTCTGTTCCAGAATGTCTGCTGCAGCACTGCAGTAATGTTAGTTTTTCTAATTGTACCTTCAATATTGTTAGTAAATGAGTTACATTAATAAAAACTTTCACTTGTTTAAAATATCCACTTGAATACCTTCTATACTCCATTCAGTCTAAGAATAAAGCATTGGGAAAGATAGGGCTTAAAATAAACGTTTGTGATTGGTTGAAATCGAGTGTGCATTTACACCGGCAAAATAATCGCATTTAGCTCGTTCTGTCAAAAATTTGTTTACTGACAGTTTTGTTCAAAGATTTTGTCGATTTCCGTATTTTACATAGTTATTTGTTGTTAATATTCTTAAAAAATAGTTCTTCTTAGAACTCGCAAGTGAAATATTCATTTGTTAAGGTATTTTATCAATTTCGTTATTTCGTAATCGCTAATATTCTATAGTACGGCGGAAGCATTTTACCAGGTCCTTCAAAAAATCGTAAAGGGAAACACATAAGATCTGGACAAAGGCAAATGGCTTATAATGTGTACATTAAGCATAAAGACAATATGTCTAAAACAGCTGCAGTCAATCAAACAGCAGAGGAAGTGGGTATTAATAGGAATACAATGTACTGCATTATTAAAGAAATGGAATTATATGGAGTTCCAATTTCTCCTCCAAGAAAAAGAAATTATCGTCATACTTACAATAAATTGGATGAAGCACAAAAAGTACAATTAGACGACATGTGCATTCCTTTTTCTTGAGGAATGAGTTACCAACTTGTATAAAAATGTACGTAAATGTCAAAATATAATGATATCAGATATGTATATCCCTGCTATCCATCTGACAGTAAACATATGTTTTACTTGTTTTCAAAATACAAAGTTCATCGTGTGTAAACTGTGCTCAAATTGTAGCGCCATCTACTTTATTCTTAGACTGAATGGAGTATAGGAAGATATAATCGCTGAAATTTCCTGTTGCTATGATACGAAAGTAAATATTTGCTATTTTATTGGTTCATATTTGAACAATGACAGGTGAATTGAATAGTCAAAGGTAATATAACGAGAGCTTGACAAATAGTCGACTATTTCATTGTGATCAATTTTTCGAGTGTGCGCTACGGTCAATTTGACGAGACCAAAATTGGCATTAATAATTTGACTAGAGCACGAGAGCTTTAGCTCGAGGGCTTTAGTCTTTAATTATTAATGCCAATTTTGGTTAAGTCAAATTAGGAGGCACACGAGAAAAATTGAAACAATGTAATAGTCGACTACTTATCAAGCTCGAGCTATATTTGTTAAGATTATTTCCTAAACCAAGTTTCATAATAAAAAATGAGTTGTCAAATCGATGTGATTATCAATAATTTCATCCGAAACATCGCTAAATCTCTTTTTGTCGGACATTTTCATCTATTTGACACGTATGCCACTAAATGAAAAAATACATACTTGATTTGTTACCTACATTTGAATAGTCGATTTGTAATAGTCGCTGATATCAAGAACCGGTACCTTTCATTGGTTAATTTCAACTTCAGTTTTGATTGTGATTGGACAAAATTTAAATTTGACAGGTGAAGGAAATAATCATTAATATCTCTAAAACTGTGAGAGATAGGCATAGGCATATCTGTATGATGCAAGATATTCATCTACTTACTAGAGCGTGCTCATCTATAGGCTATTCCATTAAAAAAAACCGACTTTTCTTAAATTTAAGATTACATAAATAATCGATAAATTTGAACACCCTGTATCAGATTTATTAAATATTTAGACATTACTCATAATCTTATACCTCTCCCTGTTTGCAGTAGAAATATGACGTAATTCTATTCAAATACGCCTTAGATATGTGCTTTCAAAAAGTACATTGAAAAAACAAAAAATTTGACAAAAATCAAAATAATTCAAAAACTGTTACTTATTCACAAAATGAAACCTAATTAAATGTGTTACAGCACTGTACAAGGAAGCTAAAAAAGCAATAAAAAATATAACATTCCATTTAAAAAATCAAAGTTGGCTATGACTTCCTGTATAACCAAAAGTGGTTAATGAGTGTAAATATTTTATATTAACAGACCAAGTATCAACATTACGTGCTACATATTTTCAAAACTGTTCTAAGGCGTTAACATAGAAAAGTTCTAACGAACGGGTTAGGTGAAAAACCCTGTATATATTAAATTACAGGTTTGTCTCTGTAAAAATCACATTTAAAAAGAGGTAAGAACGTTTGGCTATTATAATAGCTGCCACATTTCACCTTGTTTGCTTTATTTAGATAAGGCATCTTGAACATGAAAGAAATCGTTCAAAAACGAAAGTAAAAAAATAACGCCTTCAGGTATACTTAATTTCGATGTAAAATGCTACTGATTAAGATGTTTAATAACTTGTTTGTCTTTTATGTAATAATTAGGGATCGGAAGTCAGGTTTATAATAATGTAATCCGTGATTTATTAACAAGAGCTTAACTAGTAAGCCATTGTTACATTTCGTATCATTGCACCGTTAAAATAGGAAAAATTGGGGAATTTGTATAAGTAATGCCCGTACAAAAAAAAATCGCTGTCCAATGTGCACGCAGTGACGAGAAATTGATTTTTCTTTCCTCGAGTCCGAGCCCGTCGCAGTTAATATACAAACATAATAATTTTCATGTAGAGGAATTTAAGTTTCAAAATAATATACTTCTATTTCATGAAAAAAAAAAGCATGGTAATGCACCGAGGTTGTCGACCTTTTCTACATTCACAAAAAAAATCATCGCCATAGAAAATCTTTTCAATTGCCATTCATAACAAAGGTTGTAGCTATTTACATTTTATCGTTTTTTTGGAAGAATCTTAAACTAGAATTACTAGTGGTATTTACGTAAATGCGTATAGGATAAACAAAGTTATGGACCGACTTTAACTATATTTTGGCCCTAAAAATTTAGAAATTTTTTATAAGTTACAAATAAATTTCTTTTTTGATTTCCAGTTAGACATTTATACGTATTCTTCCGATTCGCATAGCCTGGTACCTATTTAGCAGCAACCCTGTATATTTGGCATAATAATTATAATCATTTTGACATCTGTGCAATTGTAAGTTGAATTGTGAGTGCTACTTAATAAGCGCCGATGACGAGCACCGAAATAAACAGGAAAAGGGAACTTAGTTCTAATTTTACGGTAAATAAGAAGATTTTATTGGTTAATATAATACAAAAATATAAATTGGTCATTGAAAAAAAAGATCGACCATGTATCATGTCTAGAGAAGTAGGATGCCTTAGGAAAAATGTAATACTATGCCTGCAAATTGTAATAGATCAGTAGAATGTTTAAAACGATTTTACGACAATCAAAAGAAAAATATAAATAGATTTTCATGATGCCTTGCTGTCAATTATGATTACGAAAACAATATAGCAGCCCTGAATAATAAACATGATCCATACTAAAATCCATATATCGACAATAATCATTTTACATTTGACAAATAAAAAGTACTTAAGCGATCGTTAATCTTCGAAATTTAATAGATTAAACTAACTAGAGATAAAAGTGCTCAAGCATAGTTTAAAACTCGATACAAACCAAAATGTAGTTTTAACTGACAATTAAAGTTAAATCGTCGTTAAATATTGCGATGCAAACGGCCATTAAATGAATAATGCAACTCGAAATTAGGAATAGCAGTAAAATTATAATACGCAACAACTGGGGTTCGTCAACGTGACGCCGCTGGCTTCTCTCTCCCTGCTTTCAATAAGAATGTTTACAACTTACGATATGTATATATATGTCGCAGGCTAATAGTCATTTTCGGCAAATAGGCTTTGCCTAGGCAAATGATATCTGCCTTGGCAAATAGCTCCATATAATTTATTTCTGCTCAAAAGCTATTTTCCTAGGCAAATGGTATCTGCCAACTGGGCTTTTAGGCAAAAAGATTCACAAGAAGACAAATGTCGTAGGCGAATAGACTTCTTCTCTTAAAACGAAATAAACAATAAAATAAACACAAGTAAACCAGGGAAGTTGTATTTTTGGACAAAAGAAGCTGTCTATTGGACAATTTATTTTGGCTGGTATTGCTGGAATGGCATCTACTGTTGCACAAATTTCCAGTCTTGAAACAGGCACATCGTTTAGTATGGCACTGGGTTTTTGAAGGCCTATATTGGCATTTTGTAAATCCTTGACCCGAAAACATAGACTGCTTGGCGCAGGCTCCTCTTAAGGAAATAAAGCAATCTTGGGGAATATCATCATAAGTAAAACTAATTGACGAAACAGGTGTTATGTCACTCCTAATGAGCCAGTTTTTTAAAATACCACTTTTGATGCCAATGCGGTAAACATAATTTTTCTTTTCAATTATAATTCTTTCTACATTTTTTTTATCTAATGGTCCTCTGTCAAATTTTGCAATAGGTATAGTTACAAATTTACCTGTTTCTATCTCGTCAAAGATGGTTTTGCTCCTTTTTATCATTACTTCTGCGGCTTTGGCTTGTCCTTCATAGGATTTCTTCCGATTAATTCTAATATTTTCCTCATTGATGCAGAGTCTGCAAATAACTTGGCTTTCAAACCACCCATCGTTTTCAGAAGTAACACCACAAATTACGTGCACTATTTTATTGCACTTTGAACAAGCGTGAGCGCCTGTACTTTCGTTGTCGCAAACACAGCAATATATTATGCCACCGAGACTTGTGTTACAGTCTTCACTAGTGCCTAAACCATCTGCCGTAATGTGCTCTGTCACCGTAGGAATAATTTCAATGGCTTCTCCTACGTACGTCTCAATTTGAGAATCGGCAACCTGTACTATATTTGCTTCGCCTGAATTTTCTTCTTGATGAGGGTTCTCAACTTTAGAATTGTCAGGACTTTCTGTCGGTACTGCAACACTGCCATCATGTGATAAACATTCTTTGCTACTCTCACCTTCGTTTATGTTTACGCTTTCTAACTCCTCTTCAGTCTGTATTTTATCAATAAGAGCTGATGGCAGATTTGTAGAGCGTAAACCTATTTTCGGATCTGCACCATATAGACTTTTGTAAGGTGATCTACCAATGATACGATGATATGATGTATTTTTTAACCATTACACAAAGTAACACCCGATCAACCAACGAGAAGTTTTATTTTCTTCCATCCACATTCTTAACATTTGTTCAACATCTTGATTTGCCCTTTCAACTTACCCTTGGCTTTGAGGGTGCCTGGGACGTCCATGTACGGTTCTGCATTCTGGCCATAACAAAATCAATTCTTTTATTACTTCGGCTGTAAACTCCCGTCCATTATCACTCTGCAGGATCACTGGTACACCTTGCTCGAGAAAAATTTTCAGTAATTCGCTGGGTACTTCCGCAGCCCTCTTTGTTTGTAATGGTCTCAAATATAAAAATTTTGTGGAATGGTCTTGGTAGTTTAATAGCCATTTATATTTGCCATCTGAGCAGGATTGAAAGTCAGTTAAGTCAACTTGTCCTCTTTGATTGAAATCTCTTGATGTTATCGGTTTTACAACCAAACCAGCATGCTTCTGTCTTTTTTCAAGTTACAACTCTTACACAATTCTGCGTATACTTCACCTACCAGTCTTGGAATGTTACATTTCTTTTTCAAATTATGAAGCATTTTGTCCCTTTCCCCGTGTCCTGTCGCTTTGTGTTGTTCGTCAATTTTATCAAAAAATTCTTCAATTGGTCTAACATATATAAGGCTGTCGTTAACAGATTTTGCTTTCCGAATAACTTTTGATACGCCGGATATCTCCAGGAGGTAATATGTTTTGCCATAATATTTTTCTTTTGCTGAGAGGGCCTGAGTATTATTCTGAACTTGTTTTGAACGAAAACTTTTTAATATCGCACTAATTTCATTGGTTCGTTGCAGGGTCCACGGCTTTTTAATTGTTGTTTGTTCGTACTTTGCATTCAGCCTTAAATAAAATTCATCTTTATCTACCATGGTGTTAGTATTAACTTACATGTTATAGGTAGAAAAGTGGTAAATGAAGAACCGAAGCACATAAACATTAGGTAAACACGGATAAACATAACCTCAAATAAAAATTAAAAACCCATTTGCCTAAAAAATGTTGTTGGCAAATACTATTTGCCTAAAATAACTATTCGCCCACGACATTTGTCTTGTGAATCTATTTGCCTAAAAACCCAGCTGGCAGATAGCATTTGCCTATATAGGAAAATAGTTTTTGAGCAGAAAAAATGATATGGAGCTATTGGCCAAGGCAGATATCATTTGTCTAGGCAAAAGCTATTTGCCGAAAATGACTATAAGCCTGCGACATGGAACACATTAAAAAACAATTACTGTTACACATGTCCGTAGTATCAGGAAAGCAGAAAAGCGAGGAGGTATATCAAATGTATTAGGAGTAGATACTACTGTGAATATAGATTCTATATTCACGATATAGTGTGGCTACTACTTTGAAGATGGCGCCACATTTATTGTGTTTTACTCCTAATACATTTGATATACCTCCTCGCTTTTCTGCTACCCTGATACTACGGACGAAATTTCAAATGAATGTGCAGTGAGTGTTTCGATTTCAATTACTTGAAATATTCTTTCTTCACAGAGTAAAAAAGTCTGTCTAGACAGAATTTAAGACATTATCTGCCCCCCCGATTCCATTTATAATTTAAAATTACCTTAAATGCAGAGAATATTTTTTTTAAATTTAATTCTTTTAAATTTATCTGGGGTAAGTCTACATTTGAAATTTCTTCCGTAGTATCAGGGCAGCAGAAAAGCGAGGAGGTATATCAAATATATCAGGAGTAAAATTAAATATATTGGCGTCATCTGCACAATAGTAGCTGGACTATATCCTAAATATAGCTACTATTGTGAATATAGAATTCTATATTGTTTTACTCCTAATAGATGTGAATATAGAATTCTATATTCACGATATAGTGTGGCTACTACTTTGAAGATGGCGCCACATGTATTTTGTTTTACTTCTAATACATTTGATATACCTCCTCGCTTTTCTGCTACCCTGATACTACGGACGAAATTTCAAATGAATGTGCAGTGTTTGGACTTCAGTTACTTGAAATATTCTTTCTTGAAAGACTAAAAAAAGTCTGTCTAGACAGAATTAAAGACATTATCTGCCGCCCCGATTCCGTTTATAATTAAAATTACCTTAAATGCAGAAAATAACTTTTTTTAAATTTAATTCTTTTAAGGGAGTGTAATTTACGAAAATACTCTCAGTCAATACTTTAACAATATATGTATAATTGTAATAAAAATAAAAATATTTTAAAGTTTCTATAACCACCTGGTATGATATCTCAGCATTTAACAGGTGAAATTTCGTCCCTAGTATCAGGTAAGCTGAAAACGTATATCAAATGTATCAGGGGTAAAATAAAATATATTATCTCCTCCCTCTTTTTCTTGCTAAATAAAGTCTGTCTAATCCTAATTAAGGTAGGCATTATCAGCCGCGATTCCGTTCATAATTAAAAATTACCTTAAGTGCAGAGAATATAATTATTTCTCAAATTTAAATTCTTTTACGAAGCTGTAATTTACGAAATTTATCTGGGTAATTAGCCTACATTTGAAATTTCGTCTGTAGTATCAGGGAAGCAGAAAAGCGAGGAGGTATATCAAAAGTATCAGGAGTAAAATAAAATATATTATCTCCTAGCTCCTTTGCTTTCCTTGATAATACGGACGAAATTTCATATATGCAGTTTTGCTAATTGGTCGTGCTTAATGACCATTATTATAATAATAAAGAGTTAATTATATATATGTTTTATCACTGCTTCATTTAATCCCAATACAAGTATAAATTACTGTGACTATTTTCATAAATTACGCTTTCTTAAATGAAGGTGAATTTGAAAAATAATTATGCTCGACATTTAAAGTAATTTTAAATTATAAACTGAATCGTCAGTGGATAATATGTCTTAATTCTTTGTAGACAGACATTTTTTAATCTGTCAAGATAAAAATGCAAGCGAACATCATATTTGAAATTTCGTCCGTTCGTATCAGGGCAGCAGAAAAGCGAGGAGGTATATCAATATGAGGAGTAAAATTAAATATATTGGCGCCATCTGCACAATAGTAGCTGGACTATATCCTAAATATAGCTACTATTGTGAATATAGAATTCTATATTCACGATATAGTGTGGCTACTACTTTGAAGATGCCGCCACATTTATTTTGTTTTACTTTTAATACATTTGATATACCTCCTCGCTTTTTTGCTACCTTGATACTATGGACGAAATTTCAAATGAATGTGCAGTGTTTGGGCTTCAGTTACTTGAAGTATTCTTTCTTGAAAGACTAAAAAAAAGTCTGTCTAGACAGAATTCAAGACATTATCTGCCGACCCGATTCCGTTTATAATTAAAATTACCTTAAATGCAGAAAATAACTTTTTTTAAATTTAATTCTTTTAAGGGAGGTAATTTACGAAAATACTCTCAGTTAATACTTTAACAATATATGTATAATTGTAATAAAAATAAAAATATTTTAAAGTTACTATAACCACCTGGTATTATCTCAGCATTTAACAGGTGAAATTTCGTCCCTAGTATCAGGTAAGCTGAAAACGAGGTGGTATATCAAATATATCAGGGGTAAAATAAAATATATTATCTCCTCGCTCTTTTCTTGCTAAATAAAGTCTGTCTAAACCTAATTAAGGTAGGCATTATCAGCCGCGATTCCGTTCATAATTAAAAATTACATTAAGTGCAGAGAATAAATTATTTCTCAAATTTAAATTCTTTTACCAAACTGTAATTTACGAAATTTATCTCGGTAATTAGCCTACATTTGAAATTTCGTCCGTAGCATCAGGGCAGCAGAAAAGCGAGGAGGTATATCAAATATATCAGGAGTAAAATTAAATATATTGGCGCCATCTGCACAATAGGAGCTGGACTATATCCTAAATATAGCTACTATTGTGAATATAGAATTCTATATTCACGATATAGTGTGGCTACTACTTTGAAGATGACGCCACATTTATTTTGTTTTACTCCTAATACATTTGATATACCTCCTCGCTTTTCTGCTACCCTGATACTACGGACGAAATTTCAAATGAATGTGCAGTGTTTCGGCTTCAGTTACTTGAAATATTCTTTCTTGACAGACAAAAAAAAAAGTCTGTCTAGACAAAATTTAGACATTATCTGCCGCCCCGATTCCGTTTATAATTAAAATTACCTTAAATGCAGAGAATATTTTTTTTTAATTTAATTCTTTTAAGAGAGTGTAATTTACGAAAATACTCTCAGTTAATACTTTAAGATAAGAATATATGTATAATTGTAATAAAAATAGAAATATTTTAAGGTTACTATAACCACCTGGTATGATATCAGCATTTAACAGTTGAAATTACGCCCCTAGTATCAGGTAAGCTGAGAAACGAGGTGGTATATCAAATGTATCAGGGGTAAAATAAAATATATTATCTCCTCGCTCTTTTTCTTGCCAAATAAAATCTGTCTAAACATACTTAAGGAAGGCATTATCAGGCGCGATTCCGTTCATAATTAAAAATTACCTTAAATGCAAAGAATAAATTATTTTTCAAATTTAAATTCTTTTACGAAACTGTAATTTACGAAATTTATCTCCGTAATTAGTCTACATTTGAAATTTTGTCCGTAGTATCAGGGAAGCAGAAAAGCGAGGAGGTATATCAAATGTATTAGGAGTAGATACTACTGTGAATATAGAATTCTATATTCACGATATAGTGTGGCTACTTTGAAGATGGAGCCACATTTATTTTGTTTTACTCCTAATACATTTGATTATAATCAAAGTATATATCGTCGCTAAGATGTCAAAACCTCGTATCTCAAAATATGGCGGTTTTGAGATACGATGTTTAACAGCAACATAAATTCATGCCGCATAGGTTCACAGAGCTCCTATATTAATATCATATGAATGCGCATGCCTTGTGTTGAATTTAAATTCCTCGTATCTTACTGTTCACAATACTAAAGATTCAAAACCACGTATCTTGTGCTGTTTTGATATGAACAAGTTGTGCCATTATTTTTATAGAGTACCTACGTCCGGTGTTCCGCTGTTTCAGTGACAGAACGTCAAAACTAACCTGTCAAGTAAGGTAAGTAACTAATTAGTGTAATTAAACTATTCAAAATATTTATTAGGAAGTTTTGTTACCATGTATTTTAATCATTAGAAAATTTTCAAAGATTAGCGGATTTTTATTTTGTATAAATAAGATTAAATATTATTCAAATAATAATATCGCACAACTGTTATTAGAAACAAAAAACTTTAGTTTATTTTTTTACATTATAGATAATGTCTTCAGGGCCTGAGTTAATAAAGAAGGTGGCATTAGAAGAAGAAACTATGTACAAGAGTGGTATCGACACCAAACAGGCAAAAGTTGTTGATGCCAGTCCATGTGAAGAGTTTGATCACAAGGAGCCTTTCCAAGATTCAGGGTTCAATTATAAACCGTTAGACTGTGATGCAAATTCAAACGCATCTTCTGCGTCATCGGAGGACTTGTCATTAGATACATTTTCAAAAAATAACACAGCATCGCTTTCTCCAAAACCTGTTCCAAAACGTGCTAGAAAAGGATCTCCTAATCCTGCAACATGGCAAGTAAATAAGACTCAATTGCTAAGAATGAAAGGACAAGGGTGCCAAAGTTATAAAAAAAGAAGCAGATGGAAAAAAGAGCGTAGTTGAAAGGGAGCCTCGAGTAATGGGCAATAGATGTAATTTTAATGCAGTCTAAAAGTAAGAGGCAATGCTCACTGATAACAGAACTCTTTCAACGGTTCTGAGCTGAAATGAACTGGAGCCAACGTAAAACGTATGTTGTAGCGATGGTAAACAAATCTCAGACAAAACAAAAAACTACTCAAGGGAATTCAAGAAGGCAAACAAGCTTCTTCTACCACTTGAAAGTTGTTGCCGGTCTGTAAGAAACTATTTCTTTCAACACTTGGTTTGGGAGAATGGTCCGTAAATAACTGGGCGAGAAAAAGTGGTGCTGGCTTACCTGACATCACCGAAAAGTTTCCTGGTAAAGCTAAACAGGAAAATGAAAATAAACGCCAGGAAATCAGAGAGTTCTTAGAAAAACTACCTAAGCTCCCGTCTCACTACTGCAGGGCTTCCACCAGCAAATTATACCTCGAACCACTGTTTAGATCCTACGCTCATGTTTATGAGGTTTATAAAAAATAAGTTCAACATCCTACCGGTAAACATGTTTTTATGGCAGAAACGAAAAAGGTAAATATCGACATCTTCCAACCACGCAAAGATCAATGTGATCTGTGTTTTTCGCACAGTTTAGGTCATGTTCATGACCTTATCTACAATAAACACATAGCTGATAAAAACAGAGCAAGAGAGGAAAAATGTAAAGACAAAGAGGATGCTATTGCCGGAAACATTTTTACATTTACAGTTGATGTGCAGGCTGTTCAACTTGTTCCGCAATTGCATGCTGGAATGATTTATTTCAAGCAAAAGCTGGCCTGCCACAATTTTACAATTTACAATTTGGCAACAAACGCAGTCGTGTGTTACGTCTGGCATGAGGGAGAAGGAGGTATGGAAAGTGACTGTTTTACCTCTTGTATTGTTGATTTTTTGGACAAAGAACTATCTGAAGAAGAAAAACGAAGACCCATAATATTTTATAGCGATGGATGCGCCGCGCAAAATAGAAACGCTTTGCTCCAATGTTTTGCTAGATTATTGTAACTCACATGAGACTGAAATTATACAGAAATACCTAGTTAAAGGTCATTCACAAATGGAATGCGACAGCGTCCATTCCACCATCGAAAACCGAAAAAAAAAAAAATAGAGAAATAGTTTCGCCCTCAAATTATTTTCAGATCATCAAAGATTCAAGAAGACATTCTAAAGCTGGACCATACAAGGCGAAATACGTAGACCATTCCTTTTTTCATGATTTTTCCAATATACAATATTTCAACTCTATACGACCTGGGAAAAAGGCAGGTGATGCTTGTGTTACAAGCATCAGAGCTCTTAGGAACACAAAACTTGATAGTATAGAGTTCAAATTAAATTTTGATGCAGGCTGGGCTCCACTACCTTCAAGAAAGTTAATTGTTGTAGGGCGTGTCACAAAATAATATAGTAGTGCTGTACCAATTAAGTCTGATAAGTACAACCAACTCCAAGATTTAAAATCCGTTATTGATAAGGATTATCATCCATTTTATAACGCATTACCTCATAAACAATGTCTTCATTTATATTCTGTGTTCATTTATTTAGCTTCGTAAAATGTAAAAGATTTTGTCTTAAGTTTCAATTTTTTTTTGTAATATCCTGTAAGGAGTAATAAAACTTTAATAATTTATTGGTTCTATTTTAATAACAAAACACGTAACTCAAAAGCAAATGGTTTGTATAGTTACTAACCATATCTTAATTTTTGGACAAATAACTAAGAGGTTTGAAAAAAAATATTGTTTTCTTCAACAGACTAAATATCTAAACCACAAATTCAACCCATACACAACATTTTTATGGTTACATTAAATTAAAGAAAAAAATTAAACGTTTTATTCGTTTCCTGAAAACTTGTGTTTTTTGAGATACGAGGTTTTGACATCTTAGCGACGATATACGTAGACGAATATTTGTATTTTTGTTATTCACATGTTTAATGTTGTTTGTTTTGCTTTTAATTGGATGTCATGTAAAATTTTGATGGCCCATAAAACACTACACTACTACTGCTTCTAGTAAAACAGATTTTTCTGAACCGGGGATAATTTTGAACCTGTCAGGTACTATTTGACTGGGTCAGTTAACTGCTAACTATACATTTTCCGAAAACGTCTGTATTATAGTAATGTAATATGCAACAACGTACCTATCTAAATAAAAAATAAAATCTATTGATATTGTTTTTTTACGAATTTATTTATATTGTTTATGTAAACAAATTTCTCTTCCTATATCATACCTGCATAATTTATGAATGTATAGCATGAATGTCAGGAGCTTTCGTATTCCGATCGCTCTTCTGTTATCGACGAATTTGAAATTTTGGGAAATTAAAGAATCAGTTCAGCGTGTGTTATTAATAATGCAGAATGTGGTGTAGAAAGCGCCTTTTGTTGTTGACGACACTTTCACTATTTACTAGATTCTGTAGATGCTACCATATTTTATAAATTGTTTAGCGTCGGTGACAAATTTATATATGGAAATTACAAACTTTTGTAGGCGTATCTTGCAAAAATCTTACATACTATACAAATTACATTATTATTATTGATTGTTGAGAAAGATAAACGCAACACGCTATAACTCTGTTATTAATAATCCGGTTTCAGTCATCACATAAGACAGGTGTATAAATGTTTCTTGTAATATGTAATTTTTGACAAGCGATAGTCAATTTTTTTTTTAAATAGCAACGTCAAAAATAAAACATGGTAACAAATCATAATTACTATAAATACTGCTGAAAATGCTTTCCACCTTGCTGAATACAAAGCTGACACCTTCTAGTTATCCCATATGTAGCATTCAAGATTAAAAGAGGAGGTATCTCTCGACAAGTATAAATAATTCTCTGTCTTAAAACATGCTCATTCTTGGGATGTGTTAAATAGACACGGCCTTGAACATAGCTCCATAGCCAAAAATCCCTGTCTCAGAATAAGAAGGAGTGATGCAAATACCGCGCCAAAATCCGGAACACATAGCTTAAAAATTTAGTAAAATTAGATATGACATATTGACATGTTATATGAGATTAAGGTTAGAAATAGTGGATTATACCGGGTGTCAACGAGATCATGTATCAGCACGCCATTTATTTATTAGTTAAAATAAAATTTTGAAATTCGGACCGTATATATGAGTGACTGGTGGGCTTCTTCAGGTACACTCAGTTTTTCTATAGCACTTCCGGTCAAACCGGAAGTGACGTTAATTTTGAATTTTTAAATACAACATTTATTATTTCTGTTCAGACTCTGTTTCTTCTAAAAATTTGGCATCTAGTGCAGGTTAACTTTTGACATTTCTGTCAAAGATGGCAATATCTGTTAAATTTATCCATTAAAGTGAAACTGTTTCGCAACAATTGTCGAAATGTAACAACCATCAAAGTTAGCTTTGAAAACAATTAAGAAACGTATTTTTCACATTTACACGTATTGGCGAAGGAAACATATATTTCACGTTGAAATTACTAAAGAAAATAAGATTTTTTTTTTCATTTTCAAATGACTGGTACTCGTTTTTTTTTAAATAGTAACACCTATTTTTTATTACAGTGCGAAATTGGCATAATTTTTAGCTTTCAAGTGATATAAAATATGCTGTGGTTTAGTTGTAGACAGGTAGTACAAAATATAAAATGTTCTAAAAGTAGTCTAATTCCAAAGCAACAGAACAATTACATTTCAAATGAAAAAAAACACAGTTATCATAGGAAATAAACGACTTCCATAAATACAAATAGTTATTTATTATACAAGGGAAAAAAGTACTAGATTTTAGCTCGAGGTAAGATAAAATACCGAGAGCTAAAATCTAATTTTTTTCCCGTGTATAATACACAATTTTTTTCTGTGATGGGAAAAATGACGATTTAATATTGAAAAAAAAACACGTTAATACTATATATTAAAGTCAGAAAATCAGTCGATGTGACATTTCAAGTGACATTACACCTGCGTTGCTATGGAAACCTGTAAAGTATTCAAATATCTGTCAATTTAACCGGGCAGAAAGTGAGCATTTTCTTCCCCGGGTTGAAAAAAGTGACATTTTGTTACCTGTCAAGAAAAATAAAATGTCAAACTTTTTTCCCGTGACAGAAAAAAATAAATAAATAAATACATGTTTCCTTCGCCAATGCGTGTAATTGTGAAAAATACGTATATTAATTGTTTTCAAAGCTGACTTTGATGGTTTTTGCATTTCGACAATTGTTGCGAAGCAGTTTCACTTTAATGGATAAATTTAACAGATATCGCCATCTTTTACAGAAATGTCAAAAGTTAACCTGCACTAGATGGCAAATTTTCAGAAGAAACAGAATATGAACAGAAATAATAAATGTTGTATTTAAAAATTCAAAATTAACGTCACTTCCGGTTTGACCGGAAGTGCTATAGAAAAACTGAGTGCTATCTATATTATTAAGATACCAATAATGGACTTTAACGCACCGCTGGGACACCCGGTATATAACATATCCACAAACGATTTGTTGTACGTCAAAATTGAATCGAATGGAATAATTCTCAGATGTTTTTCTCATTGAAGATTTTACAAGGAACACCTGTTAACTAATAACATTTATCAGAAGTAGTTAATTTTCATTTAAACAATGAAACATATGCAGAATATGCACATTTGTAAATGTAGAAATAAATGTGTGAACATCAAATATTATCGTTTAAACACTCGAGTTGCTTTAAAAAAAAAGTCCGTCATCAGGTTACTAAGAAAGGCAAAGAAACTTTACCGAATGAGTTAGTGGTCGTCAATTGCATGCTGACTGAACGCAAAGGATGTGAATATACACTCGGGAGTAAAAAAAATCGACTTAAGGCTCGTACAGACACGTTTAGTAATTTAGTCGAGTAGCGAGCAATTTAGTAACTCGCACCGTGCGGACATTAGATTTTAGTTAAGTAGTCTAGTAAAACGATTTAGTCGAGTAGATCCATTTGATTCTATTTTTTTCGGTCGAGTAGCGTACCCCCACTACTTATAAACAGCCACTAAACACGTCTGAACGCGTAAATTTAGTTTAGTACATTAGCAATTCATAGTAGTAACAAAAATGTCGGGGCGATGGAGTGAAGACACTACTGTCAAATTTGTTACTGAGTATGTCAAATATGAATGTTTATGGAACATTAAAAGTGCTATATTTATAAAAACAGATTTGCAAAACAAAAAGCTTATGAAGATTTGGAAACGTTATGAACATCCCGGCCTTTAGAGAAAAGGAGATAAAATTGAAAATAAAGAATATTAGATCAACATATTCACAGGAATTAAAAAAAAAGGATTCCACGATATCTGGATCTGGTGCCGATACTGTTTATGTTCCATCTATAAAATGGTTTCAAATACTGGATAATGTGTGTCGGACGGTTTGTTAGCGTCCGCGGCAGTGGAAGTAAGCCGAGAGGCTGTGGCAAATTTCTCCATTTCCCTTCCATTACTGTACCTCTTACATGATCTTCCATATCTACAGCATAGTCGAAACTTGATTCATGCAGTCTTGAAGTCCTTAACCAGTTATGTAATGCACAACATGCTTTTACTATTATATCCACTTTATCAGGAGAAAATTGAATTGGCTTTTCAAATATTCGAAACTTACTAGTCATTATACCAAAAGCGTTTTCCACAATTCTCCTAGCGCGTGATAATCGGTAATTGAAGATCTTCTGCTTAAGGGTTAATCCAGTTCCCGGAAAGGGCTTAAGCAAATATTCTTTTAATGAAAATGCATTATCACAGACTAAGAAACAATTTTCTGGTAATAAACCATTCTCCAAAGCAGAGTGTAAACTGCACTGACGGAACACTCCTCCATCAGAAATCCTACCATTGCATCCTACATCTATATAACTAAAACAGTAATTATGGTCTACCACAGCCATCAAGACAATACTGTTTGATTGTTTGTAATTATAAAATAGACTTCCGACATTGTTAGGTGCTTTGATGACTACGTGTTTGCCATCCACAGCTCCACAACACCCTGGAAATTGCCACTTTTCTCGAAATCCATTTTCATTTATTTTCGTCATTTTCACTCGGGACCTAAAAGATACACTAATTAGGGTATTTGAATAATAGTGTATTTTATTGATTGCGATTCTGAAGTGTTGGTTGCAGTCTTAAGCATTTTTAGTATAATACGGCAAGAAATATACAATTAATTGTAAGAATATAGTTTATATTCTGTTTATTATTTTCAACTTCGTTATAAGAATATATGGAAATGTTGCAATGATACCTAACAAGCAAATATAAACATTTTACAAAAAATATGCGACCGAAATTGCGAGCGAATTTGTAACACTTATTTTACTTTTTCAGACCTACAGCCCTGTACACTTCGAAGGTATTGACAATCAAGAAGACAATGATAATTTCATGGAACAGTCAATCGCTTCACCCGAAAATTTATCACAAGAGTCAGTTTCTATTTCTACACCAACTCCACGTACCACAAATAAAAGACCAACCAAAAGGAATCAGTGAATCTATTAATACCACAGTAGAAGAAAACGAGTTTGAGGTTTTTGGTAGAAATATTGGACTTAAATTAAAATCAATGCCATTAGAAAATGCTTTGCAGGCTCAACAATATATTCAAACGTTATACTTGAATAAGATTCGGTTCCATCTTATTACAAACCAGAACACGTTAGGACCTTCGCAACCAATTAGTAGTTCTCCTTATTCATCAGAAAGATACCTACTCTTCCCTCTCTTTATTTCCCTCTGAAACTGAAGATAGCACCGCCACCCTCATTGAGTTACATGCAAGTAACCAGAGTACCCGGGAATTTGAAACAAATAGTCGTAATATTATTATAGAGGCCTTTAATATTGACAATATTGATCAATAACTATTCTTATTTTTATTTTAGTTTTTCTAAATAAACGCAGTATTAAGTTTTATTAATATAGTTTTATTTACATACCTGAATAAATTCCTTCAATGATTCGTATATTGCTTCGCAGACATGTGGAATAAGTTGGGAAATGGTCGACTTTCCAAGCCTAAATAGATGCTGAAGAGTTCTCAAGCTGCTTCCCGTTGAAAGAAAATATAACACTGTTTGTAGTTTAATCTTTGCCGGAATTGCGCTTCGCATGTGAGTATCTTTTCGTTGAATTTCAGATTTGATTTTATTTAACAAATAATCAAAAGAACTTTTTGACATTCTGAGTGCATTACAATATTCTACGGGATCTTCTAATTCTAACTCCTTCAGAAGACCATTTGATGCTCCTAATGAAATTCTTCTGTCTATCCACTTTATAACCCATATATATACGCTTAGGCTTGTCAGAGAATTCTTCTTCAGTTTCTTCTATAAGCATATGTGTTATATTTTTTATAATCTTGTTGAATTCCGCACGATGACGTCGTCTGTACATCTTGCGTACCAATAAATTGTTTTTAATGTTAAATGTGGACAGTTGCCATCCAGTAAACGTTTTAGAGGTAAGTAGCTACTCGCTACTCGACTAAATTACTAAACGTGTCTGTACGAGCCTTTATTAGACTGCACACTCGCATTACATTACCTCTGGCACAAAAACTAAAACTTAAATTCCACTTTTGCTTTCAAAATCTTTAAGTTCAGGATCTTAGCTTTAAAATGAGTACATATTCTTTTAACTTACGCTTCTTATACACTTAGACTACTCTACAATTTCTTGTGATCGATAATCACAAGATTTTGTATAAATTGACATCATTGTTCTTTGCAGGCCAGTAGGTCGTTTAAAAGGTTTTCTACCTTATCAACCCGTATTAGTTGGCTGTCAAACGTCAACCGGTATACATTTCCGTCAGCTACATTTAGGAATATTAGCTGCTAATGGATACTACAACCGAAGTTGCGGCTCAAGCGGTTGCATTATTGCAACAAGGCCATAATAAACGGGAAGTCGCTCGTGTGCTGCACATGAGTCAGTCTGCCGTGTCAAGAGTTTACCGAAGATACCAGGAGAATGGTAGCTTTCATCGAAGAAGAGGTTCCGGCAGAAAACGGTGCACAATAATGAGAGATGACCGTTTCATTGTCCAGAGCTCTTTAAGAAATCGGGCTCTCACCGGCGTACAAATTCAACGGGAGCTCAGAGAAACGCGGGGGGTGACTGTTAGTCGGTGGACAGTCAGAAGACGACTCAAGGCAGATAACCTTAGTCCAAAAAGGCCAGCTACGGGTCCAAAATTGACCCCAGCCCATCGAGCAGCTCGTCTCCGTTTCGCAAGAGAGCATGTTGATTGGACAAACGAGCAATGGCGCTCTGTACTATTCTCGGATGAAAGCAGAGTGTGTTTGCACGCAGTGACAGAAGAGGAAAAGTATACAGAAGGCCGGGAGAAAGATTCGCACAATGCTGCATAACAGAAAAGGTGGCTTTTGGAGGAGGTTCCTGTATGGTGTGGGCTGGCATTTCTATGGACGCAAAAACCGAGCTGGTTTTTATTGAAACCGACGGCCGAGCAGGAGGTTTGACTGCGAACCGATACATCCAAGAAATTCTAGAGAACCATGTCGTTCCTTACGTAGGTTTTATCGGGGAAACCTTCATTCTCATGCAAGATAATGCCCGTCCACACAGTGTAGTTTCCGTAAGGCATTACTTGCAAGAACTTGAAATACGAGTTATGGACTGGCCGGCGCGCAGCCCGGACTTGAATCCTATTGAACACCTGTGCGATGAACTCAAAAAGAAAATTCGGGCTAGAAATCCTGCACCAGTTACGAGAGCTGAAGTTACCGTTTACAAGCGGTAATTAGGGATAGGGGCGGTAACACTAAATATTGATAATGTTTTTTGAAAATTAAAATAAAAATGTACTTGATATACCTAGTCTATTCTTCCGCGTCTGTTTTGAAGTTTTAGCACCTAAAACATAACTTTATTTTTTCAAAGAAAAAGAAATGTAACTTAGAAGAATGTGCACTCATTTTTATGTTAAGATCTTGAACTTAAAGGTTTGAAAAGCAAAACTGGAATTTATGTTATATTTTTTGTGCCAGGGACATTTTACTGCGAGAGTGCGGCCTGAGTCGATTTTTTTGCTCCCGAGTGTATATGATTAACAGTGAGCTTGCAAATATGTATTTTACAAGGCTTAATTTTATTAAGAAAAATTAAACCTGATTTTGATAGTTTTATCAATGTATGATATTTTATATATATTGGTGTGTAATATTAGAACACCCAGTATATGTTTTACTATATTTAACATTTATTTTCATTTTTACAAGTAATATTGGTTTTATTTGCAACATCCTTCTAAAATATATATTTGAAGTCGTAGATACGTTTCAGATGACTTACTTGAACAAATAAATTTACAACCATAATATATTATGTATAATATGATATTACATATACATATATTATGCGCAAAGCTCTAAACAGAGATCTGGTAGTCTGGTTGTAAATTTATTTGTTCAAGTAAGTCATCTGAAACGTATCTACGACTTCAAATATATATTTTAGAAGGATGTTGCAAATAAAACCAATATTACTTGTAAAAATGAAAATAAATGTTAAATAAAGTAAAACATATACTGGGTGTTCTAATATTACACACCAATATATATAAAATATCATACATAGATAAAATTATCAAAATCAGGTTTAATTTTTCTTAATAAAATTAAGCCTTGCAAAATACATATTTGCAAGCTCACTGTTAATCATATACGATACTACATATTATTAATATGTAGTACATCAGCTATTATAAGAGGGACCCATAAATTTAACAGCAGAAGCAGGTTGCAGGTTATGTTTCTTGAAGGCAGCGTTGTTCGGGTCTCTCATCTTGTTGCTGCACGTATGCCAGACATGGTTATAATAAGACCACAACCAGGGCTGCTGAAGAGTAGTTTTCGTATAAAATGATCTTGTGTAAAGAATGCATGATATTTTATTTCGTTAGAACATCCAATGCGTTTTATCTTGTTTATTGCATGTCAATCCAAATTTCTTATCGTGTTTCCCTATAAGTACAACGAGAAGACGTATGAGTTTAAGAAATGCTTTACAGTAATAAAGTTCATTTATTGAAATACAAGAACTAGTAATAGGAAATGTGTCTTCTAAAAGACGGTGGTTGTAATTTATTAAGTCTAATGTATATTATCTGATATTGTACATAAATGTTTATATAATAAAAAAAAGTAACCAACGTTTTTCTTCGTATTGAAAACACCGATTAGAGATTATCAGTGATTAATTAATCAAGTGTTTCAATGGGAGTTGGAAAGACCGGCTTTTAATATTTTAATGTAGAAGAGGTAGGTACGTAAATGTGAATGAAGTATTATTTATTACAGGGAATAATACCTACGTATTCTCGTGTTTTGTTTACAAATGAAGTAAAGTTTGTAAAAGGTCAAAGACATTTCCGTTTTGTCTTCCTTTTATATACATATAGACATATGTGCGTGATAGCATGTAATGCACAGTTAAATATATAGGTAGTTAATTCATTGTCATCATTACAAGCTCTGATTCATAAGAATTGCTTGTTACAAACTCTCTGATTTCGGGTTTTGACTAACATACAAAAGTGCATTGAAAATTTCATTTTTATATGTAAAAAATGACAGTAAATTATTTAAATATAACACTTAGTTTTAACAATAATGACGAGATATTTACACAATAATTCTTTTAAACTCTTTAAAGAATGTTAAACAATTCAATTTTGCTAAAAATAATGTACCTAGTAGCCATGGCAAAAACAAGCGATTGTAGCAATTTTTGCTGTTACGTTGTTGTAATATTTTGGAAAACTAGTCCAGCCCAACTGTTACGGATTACCCTAAACATCTACCACCAAAACACTCGTGGCCTCCGTTCAAAAACACATGAAGCTCATATTGAAATTTTGAGCCTAAGTTTGACTTGTTTATGTTCACTGAGATATGGTGCAATTCATCTTTTTCTAATACATAATGAAATCTTTACGGATAAATTTGTTGGGTATCATTCTGATTGAAAAAATCAGATTTTATTGATCTTTCTTTTGATTGTGACGTTTCCATAACGTTGCACAGTAATATTAGTTTTGAACAAATTGATTCCTATGTCTCAAATTTTTGTTATCTTTCATTTATTTGATGTTATTGTTGGTAAATGTAACTTTAACAACTATACCGCATGTCTCAAATATCATTAGGCATAGGGAATCAATGTATACGTACGATGTATAGGTACCACGCTGCCACGTATTACATAGATACGTATACATCGTACATACGTATACATTGATTCCCTATGCCTAATGATATTTGACACATGCGGTATTTTCTATATAGTTTGTTTATATATTCCTCCACTAGTTAAAGCGAATGTTTATTCGCTATTATTTGAAGAACTTGATATTATGATATTTGATCACCATACTTTGAACATTGGTGATTTCAAAGCGCCAAGTTTTCGTAAGCCAGCGCTGTCTGAACCTGAAGCGAGAACTCTGGATACTTTTTCTGCTTCGTTAAATTTGGATCAACTAAACGGTATTTTCAACAATCGAGGGCATTTTTTTGATCTTGTCTTTTCTAATATTATCTCTCTGAACTGTATTCCGGGAATGCTTTCAAATTGGTTCATACTAATTGCTAGCTGTAAACATTCTCACATTGTACCTCTAGCTGCTTAGCATTTACCCATCAAAAACATCCCTGCTTATTCGTATTAATTTATTTGAATTAAAGAATTAAGTGATTATTTGATACTTAATGATGCCCAACGATCTGCTAAAGGCAACTATTCTCACATAGTACCTTCAGCATGTTTAGCACCATTAACTATTCTTTTTATTATTTCATGATAGACTAAATATTATTATTAAACAAGATAATATTCATCTGATATCCAATACATTGAATTATTTCTATCTCATGACTTACTTCATTTCATCGTGCATTTTATCAAATTCTATCTTATTTACATCCTCCATCTTAAAATTAATGATAAGAAAAGATAATTAACTGAATAAATTTGTTTTTAAAAGAAACTAAATTAAAATTGAACTAGATCTTAATACAGATTATCTAATCGTGAGTTGATAATTAGTACATATCGACCCTACTCTCACTTTCGCTATATCAAACTTATTAATCCTTTACAAAATTAACGTCTTTACTGCACGAATTACAAACTTAAAATCTACGGGTCTAATCCTGTTTTTTCGCTTATATATTAAAACAAATGCCTACCAACTATTTTAGCGCCTCTCTTCTTCAATTAAGTTTTAGGTTGGCATATTACTTTCTTATACGTAGTATAAGGAAGTATTGTGATGATGAAAATTTTCGACCTTGAGATTTTTGTAGATGTCCACGTTTTGAAGTCCCCTGATACCGAAAAAGTGGTTTTTAAAAAATGTCTGTGTGTCTGTGTGTGTGTGTGTGTGTCTGTGTGTGTGTGTGTGACCACGATAGCGTTCAAACCGCTGTAGATATCAATTCCAAATTTTGTATTTACGTGTATAACATCCCTCTTGAGAACTGATTAGATTTTGAGCAAAATCGGCAGACCGGAAGTAGTAGTTTACTTCAGTGAAAAAATCGAATTTTGCAAATATTTTGTCAATTACTAAGTTTAAACAAATTTATAAAGAATTCAAATGTACTCAAAATTATATTTGAGAAAAATTGTTTTGATAAAGTTTTTCGAAATTCCTACCGGAAGTAGGTCTTTTACTCTTATCGAAAATCAGTTGTTTGCGAATATCTCGCAAGTCACGCTTTCTAGGCAGGTACATTACGAGTATAAAAGTATTTAGAACATACTTTTAAATATCTTTTGTATAAAAAAAATTTCAAAATTCAGACCGGAAGTACCACTTTTACTCTTATCGAATAGCGATTTTTTGCAAATATGGCGTAAATTATGCATTCTATATATATTTATGAAGAGTACAAAAGTATTTAGAGTTGGATTTGGAATATTTTTTGTATAAATGAAATTTCAAAATTAGGACCGGAAGTAACACTTTCATACGTATAAGAAAGTCGTGTGGTGGCCACACCTCATTTTTTTTCAAAAACGTTCGTGGTAAAATTTTCTTGTTCGTTTTTTTAGGTTGTCATATTCGAATCAATACACGTAGATCATCTTGACAGTTACACACTAGTGGCGATACTTCAAACTGTTTGTTATTAAAGTCTATCACAAATTTGTTGCATCCCATCTGTGGTAAGTATATCTTTCTTTTTTTCTTTTTCAGTATAACCCTTCATTGTATTCGCATATAAATGCATTGCCTTTTTCATTATTTGTTATATATTTCTTCTTGCTAATTACTAATTTTATTCTAGTTCTTCTTTTAGAATCTTTTCGGTCGGGTAATACAGGAAAAACGTTGTATACGACGGGAATTTTTCTTACCGGGCTCGCACTGCGAAGAACGGTCGCCTTCGTCACATTCTCACCGATTTTTAACCATGCTTTTTCCTCAGGTAACACGTCAATTTGTAGAATGCTATAAACAACATTAACATTGTATTTTTCTTTTGCAGATTTTTAAACCACACATAACCATTTCCATTGTGTTTGAAGCCTTTGAGCTACTCATACAAGAACTAACAAGTGTATTTTGAATTCATATTGTTATTAGAGATATTCTTATTTACGATCTAACACTTTCCACTGGAAATGTTATAATATCCTTTTTTTTATTATCATAAAGAGTACGTATCTAATATATTTAGTTTTATCATTACTATCTTTCTTATGAATTGGTACCATTATTCATGTTTAAATTTATATTTATTTAACTATTACATACCAACAACTTATACATTTTGACAATAGAATTGTCCTTAATTGTTGGCAACCTATTGTACTTGCAAGTATCTGTTTTTAACTAATACCTTAATTTTTAAATAAACGATTTCAAAAATAAAATTAGTATTCTTTTTTCTTAATAACTAACGAATTCTCATGATTATTATTTTCGATAATATCAAGGTCACAGCAATATGTATTATCGTTACTATTTGTTTATATTATCAGTATTGGGGTCTGAAACAAAATGCAAAAGGAAAAGTCCCTACCACAAAAATTAAAAAGATATAAAATATATATATATATATACGTATTTCGGCAACTAAGTTGCCATCTTCAGTAGAACCCTGTAGAAAAACAGAAAAGAGTATTAGACATTACGTTTGTTGTCAAAATACGAATATAGATTTTACATCTCAACCCAGTATTGGGGTGATCCGTTGGGAAATTTAATAAATATTATTATTATTGTTATTATTCTGATCTGCATAACAACCTACTGTTAACCAACTAGTCTGATTTAGAACATTGTTGATGTTTGTGATAGGTACTTTTTATAATAAATTTTAAGTATTTTTGATCAATATGTTCCCTTACATCCTGTAATGCGTAAGAAATCCTTCCGATCATGGTTACGAAAAATGTTATAGATAGGCTTGGGATAAACATGCATTTACATATTTGCATGTGGAAATGCATATTTAGAACACATGTTTATCAATAAATGCATATTCTAAATCCTTAGAGCATTAGTGCATGTTTTCTGTTTTAATTGCATATTTATTATTATTTGTTGTTACCAAACGGAAACTGTTTATAGCAGACAATTAAATAATCTTACTTAACAATTCATATTATTAAAAAAATGAGGTGTGGCCACCACACGACTTTCTTATACGTATGAAAGTGTTACTTCCGGTCCGAATTTTGAAATTTCATTTATACAAAAAATATTCCATATCTAACTCTAAATACTTTTGTACTCTTGATAAATATATATAGAATGCATAACTTACGACATATTTGCAAAAAATCGCTATTCGATAGGAGTAAAAGTGGTACTTCCGGTCTGAATTTTGAAATTTTTTTTATATAAAAGATATTGAAAATTATGTTTTAAATACTTTTATACTCGTAACGTACTTGTCTTAAAGGCATGACTTGCGAGATATTCGCAAAAAACTGATTTTCGATAAGAGTAAAAGACCTACTTCCGGTAGGAATTTCGAAAAACTTTTTTAAGACAATTTGTTTAAAACTTAATTCTAAGTACATATGAATTCTTTATAAATTTGTTTAAACTTAGTAATTGACGAAATATTTGCAAATTTCAATTTTTTCACTGAAGTAAACTACTACTTCCGGTCTGCCGATTTTGCTCAAAATCTAAACAGTTCTCAAGAAGCAGATTACAAACGTAAATACAAAATTTGGAATTGATATCTACAGCGGTTTGACCGCTATCGTGGTCACACACACAGACGCACAGACATTTTTTAAAAACCACTTTTTTGGTATCAGGGGACCTCAAAACGTGGACATCTGCAAAAATCTCGAGGTCGAAAATTTTCATCATCACAATACTTCCTTATACTACGTATAAGAAAGTAAAAACATCAGAAAATTCTATTTTAATAAAGAAATTGCACATAATGGAACGTTATTAGCACAGGAACAGTGGGCCCATTCTTTGTATTGCTCTTGCTTACTGTCTTTGTAAGAATTACAGCATACCAGACAGATAGTATTGTCTTCCGAAGACTCTTTCGAAGACGAAGTTTCATTAACGATTTTGGGTTTCATTGTTGACTTTTTATTTTTCTTAATTTCTTTATCTTCTCTAATTCTTCTCTTGACATCAGCCACCTTTCTTTTGTTGTGTCGCACTTCCAAAAAAATTTTCTCAGGCGTGTCTGTAAGCACTGTTGTTTTCCCTTTTTGTCGTCTTGTGGATATTGGTTTATTAAAATCAGCCTTAGGTAAAGGACGAAATAGCCGCCGCGCGCCGGCGGGGATGTTACATTATTACTGTCGATTCTCCTGCGTTACTTCAGGAAATAAGATTCGCTGTACCTTGTCCTGCATCTCGTCATGCCCTTGCTTTCAATTTACCTTTTCCGAAAAATAATGTCGCGGTTAGATCACCTATTTATTCAATGTGCTCCAATTTTAACAAAATCAGCTTAAATTGTAAAAATTGTTTCAAATAATTTTTATTGTTCAATACAATATTGTTTCGCCAAACTTTGGCTTCATCAGGTCATGACAGAGTAATGCTTACAAAATGATTACAGCATTATATATATTACATAATAATAATACTCTCCCTGACTTGTTGTGGAAGACCATTGTAGACCGACAGGCAGCAATACATGGGGGATCTCTGAAAAGCCGCCGATTTATGTACCGGGACACTAAACTTATCTTTTGATCTTGTTGGATAATCATGGAAGTCACTGTTTCTTTTGAATTTGTCTTTATGTGTGAAAGCAAAAATAGAGCACTTATACACAAACACCGATGGAAATGTCAAAATTCTGTTCAAGGTAAATAGCGGACGGCACGAATCCATGGGTCTCAAACCAAAAATCAGCCGCACAAGTCTCTTCTGAGCAACAAAAATGTGACTAACATTAGCCCACGACGAACTGCGTCACAATATGACATTATAACTTAGATGCGAATACGCGATGGCATAATATATCTCCAATAATTGCTGTGAATCCATAGAAGTTTTAAGTTTCAAAATGGCGTAATACGCGCTATTGAGTTTACCGACCACGTGCTCCACATGTCTTTCCCACGTCAGATCAGGCTGCAGAAATACTCCAAGAAACCTAGTAGCAACCCCGTCATCCTCTATTTTTTTCCGGGTATGGAAATGTATAACTGTCGTCTTATTCATATTTAGCATCAGGTTGTTGAGATCATACCATTTCCCCATTTCGTTTATGGCTTCACCTATCTTCAACTGCATGCCATCCTCCGGCACAGAAGACACCAAGATCGAAGTGTCGTCAGCAAAACTAGCTGTATAACCAGTCGTTATGAAGTTATGCAGATCGTTTATATATGATAGAAATATTAGAGGACCTAACGATGACCCCTGTGGCACTCCAAAGCTCAGACCCTTTCTCACAGAGATCCCACCGTTTATATCTACGTACATGCACCCGCCCTCCATAAATGAGGTAATCAATCCATTTATATTCCGACGAATACCCAATGCACTAATCGTGTCACTCACAAAACCCGCACTAACGGTGTCAAAGGCCCTTGAAAGATCGAAGAACAACCCAGTAACATATTTTCCCTGGTCAAGTTCCTCGTTGACATGCTGTATAAATTTAAAGGTAGCCGTTTCTATAGAATGGTTTTCTCTAAGTCTATGCTGGTTTGGGTGAAGTATTTTAAATTTATTTATATATTTCCATAATTCATTGACAATAATTTTCTCTATTATTGGAGAAAAAGTGCTCAAAATTGAGATCGGTCTGTAATTTTCCACATTTTCTTCACATCCACTTTTTAGCACAGGCACAACACGAGCTAATTTCAAGATGTTCGGAAATTCTCCTTTTTCTACCATCAAATTAACTAAGTATGTTAGTGGCCTTACAATTTCTGGACAAACTTTTTTTATAATCTTTCTGTTAACATAATCAAATCCATATGTATATACCACATGTGTCAAATATCATTAGCTATAGGGATTCAATGTTTACGTGCGATTTATACGTATACAAGTAACACGTGGCAACGTGGAACCCCTACTGTCCGTCACCAATCCCGGCAACAATCGACATCACAACGATTTTCTCCGATCTTCCCACTTCTCCCCACCAGATTTTACATTCAATGTTTAGCTGCGAACACGTTGCGATCTAGTCTGCAATAAAAGCCGTCTTATTACTGGAACGGGAAACATCAAATCGCCGTGTCGATCTCCTGATCAAGTAGTTTATTATTATTTTCAGAATCCTTTTTTATTTACCTTATTAGGGTTATTTTTTAATTTTATTAGAATTACGCTTTTGTTTAGCTTAATAATTCTCTGCATTTACTGACAGGAAAAAGAAAAACAAATCCTTGCAACTCGTAAATATTATTTCTGAACGCATTACAAACACCCAAGACAGTGGTCCAATAGTTACTGCTAACTTGTATTTTCGAGCATGTATCGGTCGCGCTGGCATTGGAGAGGAAAGTAGGGGTGCCACGTTGTCACGTATTGCATGAATTGATCGCCTATGGCTAATGAAAATTGACACATGCTATATATAACGCTGTAATCATTTTGTAGGTATTACTCGTCATCATCTGATGAAACCAAAGTTTGGCGAAACAATAATGTAATGAACGATAAAAATTATTTAAAACTATTTTTACGATCATTACTTATTCTAATATGGAGTTTCAACAAGTAACATCCCGTTCAATTAGTTATTTAAATTGTGATATCAACTACTCCAGCATCGAGTTCGTGAGGACAGTAATCGCTGAACACTTCAAGAGATATTACTGATGTTCGTTGTCATTGCATGCTGTGTTTTTTACTTTCTTATACGTAGTATAAGGAAGTATTGTGATGATGAAAATTTTCGATCTCGAGATTTTTGCAGATGTCCACGTTTTGAAGTCCCCTGATACGGAAAAAGTGGTTTTTAAAAAATGTCTGTGTGTCTGTCTGTCTGTCTGTCTGTCTGTCTGTGTGTGTGTGACCACGATAGCGGTCAAACCGCTGTAGATATCAATTCAAAATTTTGTGTTTACGTGTACAATCTTCCTCTTGAGATCTGATTAGTTTTTCAGTAAAATCGGTAGACCGGAAGTAGCAGTTTACTTCAGTGAAAAAATCGAATTTTGGCAATATTTCGTCAATTACTAAGTTTAAACAAATTTATAAAGAATTGAAATGTACTCAAAATTAAATTTGAGACAAATTATCTTAAAAAAGTTTTTCGAAATTCCAACCAGAAGTAGGTCTTTTACTCTTATCGAAAATCAGTTTTTTGCGAATATCTCGCAAGTCATGCTTTCTAGGCAGGTACATTACGAGTATAAAGGTATTTAAATTATAATTTTAAATATCTTTTGTATAAAAAAAATTTCAAAATTCGGACCGGAAGTACTACTTTTACTCTTACCGAATATCGATTTTTTGCTGATATGTCGTAAATTATGCATTCTATATATATTTATTAAGAGTACAAAAGTATTTAGAGTTGAATTTGCAATATTTTTTGTGTACATGAAATTTCAAAATTCGGACCGGAAGTGGCACTTTTACTCTTAGCGAGTAGCACTTTTATTCGAATATCTTGCAAAGTATGCATTCTATAGCGATTTATCAAGAGAATGAAAGTACTTAGAATAGGCTTTTGAATAAGTTTTGTATAAAAAAATTCTTAAAATTGTATAGTTTGAAACGCTCATACGTATAAGAAAGTCGTGTGGTGGCCACACCTCATTTTTTTACTTTCTTATACGTAGTATAAGGAAGTATTGTGATGATGAAAATTTTCGACCTCGAGATTTTTGCAGATGTCCACGTTTTGAAGTGGGGACTTCAAAACGTGGACATCATCGTGGTATCAGGGGTGATACCGAAAAAGTGGTTTTTAAGAAATGTCTCTCTCTCTCTCTCTCTCTCTCTCTCTCTCTCTCTCTCTCTCTCTCTCTCTCTCTCTCTCTCTCTCTCTCTGTGTGTCTCTCTCTGTGTGTGTGACCACGATAGCGGTCAAACCGCTGTAGGTATCAATTCCAAATTTTGTATTTACGTGTATAATCTCCCTCTTGAGATCGGATTAGTTTTTCAGTAAAATCGGTAGACCGGAAGTAGCAGTTTACTTCAGCGAAAAAATCGAATTTTGCCAATATTTCGTCAACTACTAAATTTAAACAAATTTATAAAGAATTCATATATACTTAAAATTAAAATTGATAATAATTTTTTTTAAAAAGTTTTTCGAAATTCCAACCAGTAGGTCTTTTACTCTTATCGAAAATCAGTTTTTTGCGAATATTTCGCAAATCATGCTTTTTAGACAAGTACGTTACGGGTATAAAAGTATTTAAAACATAATTTTCAATATCTTCTGTATAAAAAAAATTTCAAAATTCAGACCGGAAGTGCCACTTTTACTCTTATCGAATAGCGATTTTTTGCAAATATGTTGTAAGTTATGCATTCTATATATATTTATCAAGAGTATAAAAGTATTTAAAACTGGATTTGCAATTTTTTTTGTATATATGAAATTTTAAAATTCGGACCGGAAGTAGCACTTTTACTCTTAGCGTGAAGCACTTTTTTGATAATATCTTGCAAAGTATGCATTCTATAGAGATTTATTAAGAGAATAGAAGTACTTAGAAGAGGATTTTGAATAATTTTTGTAAAAAAAAATTCTTAAAATTCTATAATTTGAAACGCTTATACGTATAAGAAAGTCGTGTGGTGGCCACACCTCATTTTTTCTTCTCTATTGTATAACTCTTACTTAACTTATAATATTGACTTTTCTATATCCTACGTTGTAAGATATACTATGTCTATTTCATATATTGGTTGATTGCATACTCGATTATTCTAATATTGTAATAAATTGTCCTGTAACTGGTTGTTAACTGTTGGTCAATAAAGCTTACTGTTATTATAATTAATAATAACTGTTGCTTTTTCTAAATTTAGTTGATACAGGAGTATTAATTAAAATATTATTCAAGAAACACAAGAACGCTTCACGTTTATTAGGCCTGAGATATTCAAAATACATTTTACTGGTTAGGTATATTAACAGAAATATGATTGCCTACATATTTCATTGATTACTATGCACCGATTTAAAGTTTAATTATTAAAAGATATCGTGGAGTATAGTAAAAAAAAAAGTGTTTATGTTTCCATTGGAATATGCCGACCAGTCCCCGGGGCCCATCATTAGAAAATGAAAAGTCGTCATCCTTGAAGATGGGCAATGCGAACAGTAAAAGAGTAAGTAAATGGCAGCGTCTGGTAGATCGATGTGTACAGATATCTACGTATAGATGGATAAGAAACACGTTGCACTACTGCTGAGGAAGAAATATGCATTACCTATTCGTATAAAACTGGTTTACGAGATCAATACATCGTACGACCTTAATTTGTTCCACGAAATTCATGATTCGATTTTTACTTTCTACGGAAAATGTCATGCTAGACATATACAGAGTGTGCAATAATAATGATTGGTGATTGTTCAGGCCCAGACTGCTAAATTTATTAAACGTTCTAGTTTAAATCTTTCAATATATTTTTGAATGCTGAATGTACTAATTGGTGTTGATACTTTCAACTGAAGCATCTGATGTGCGAAATCCGAAATTTTAAGTACTTATTCACAAAGAAACGTATTACCAAAACATTTCAAAATGTTTGAGTGCAATAATAATATTGTGGATGACAAATAAACACTAATTACAAACATTCGTGTAAAATTTTGGTCATAGTAAAACTATTATACAGGTTTATTCCACAGCGGAAGTGTGTTTCTGGAAGGTCTACGAAATACCCCTTACGGCTGCTATAGCTTCTTCAGTCGACAAAAAATGTTGTCCACGGAGGAATTGCTTCAGGTTTTGGAACAGATAAAAGTCGTTTGGAGCCAAATCTGGTGAATACGGTGGCTGATCAAGCAATTTGTACAGCAATTCATTGAATTTAGACATTGACAAAACACTTTTATAAGCAGGTGCGTTGTCTTGGTGAAAAGTGATTTTTTTGTGCTGCAAACCAAGTTTTTTCTCACGAAGTTTTGCATCCAATTGATCTAAAAGGTTACAATAATATTCTGAGTTAATTGTCCTATTTTTTCCCAGATAGTCAATGAACAAAATCTCTTTAGCTTCCCAAAAATCTGATGCCATAAACTTCTTTGCTAATCTTTCAAGCTTCCTTTGCTTTGGAGCAAGATTTGTCGGTCGAGCTATAACTTTATATGAATGAAATAGTCAATCTTTCCAAGGACAGAGTTTCCGACGTAAAATATACGGGTGAATAGGTATACCGCATGTGTCAAATATCATTAGGTATAGGGATTTAATGTTTACGTGCGATCTATACGTATGCATCTAATACGTGGCAACGTGGTACCCCTACTGTCCGTCACCAATGCCGGCAACAACCGACATCACAACGATTTTCTCCGATCTTCCCACTAATCCCAAACCAGATTTTACATTCAATGTTTTGCTGCGAACACGCTGCGGTCTGCAACAAAAGCCGTCTAATTACTGGAACGAGAAACATCAAATGGCCTCGGCGATCTCCTGATCTCTCTCCAAATGTTTTTTTTTTGTGGGGATATGTAAAAAATATTGTTTATACCCATGAAGCTGGTAGAGCAGAAAACATAGTTGCCTTGAGAGAAAAAATAATTGATGTATAAAAAAAATTTCAAAATTCGGACCGGAAGTAACAGTTTTACTCTTACCGAATAGCGATTTTTTTCAAATATGTCGTAAATTATGCATTCTATATATATTTATTAAGAGTACAACAGTATTTAGAGTTAGATATGCAATATTTTTTGTATACATGAAGTTTCAAAATTCGGACTGGAAGTAGCACTTTTACTCTTAGCGAGTAGCATTTTTTTTCGAATATCTTGCAAAGTATGCATTCTGTAGAGATTTATTAAGAGAATGAAAGTACTTAGAATAGGATTTTGAATAAGTTTTGTATAAACAAATTCTTAAAATTGTATAGTTTGAAACGCTCATACGTATAAGAAAGTCGTGTGGTGGCCACACCTCATTTTTTTTTTAGTTGTGATAGCTGCTTATTAGGAGTATATTTTAAAAACATTTTGTATTATATAGAGTGGTCCATAACTTGTGGCTGATTATAGTTATAGTTTTCTAAATGGATCATCCTATATATTATTACAATATTGTATTCCCCGTATAATTCTTAGGTATAAAGTTGTAAGATAGCATAGGCCTTAAATTTAAAGTTAAGATAAAAATAGATATATCTTATTTACAATATGGTAACATGATTCAAGATATATGTAGAATATAGAACAATAAACAAATTCTAAAACTAAATAAAAAAAATTAATAACTTGAATTTTTAGGTGTAGAAACAGGAACTGATACGTGAATGGATGAGTAATTAGTGGAACAGAAATTATAAAATAACAATAAATATAAACATTAAAATAGGCAGAAATTAAATGTTAAAATTCATTTTTAAAAGATTTTGAACATGCTTCCGAAATGATAAATCGATATTAATAAAGCATGGAGCACTTATATTTCTAAATATTTGTCGAATGTGTTCCCTCAGAACTTCTTTTGTGATTACAGGTGGTATACTGTATATTTGCTATTTTACGGATTCTCATAAAAAGAAATTAATTTTGTGATGTCCGAAGACCCAGCAAGCTAGTGAATCGCCGTCTTGTTGCATGGATTTTGGGACGCTCCTCTGGACTATAGCACAAGCAAAAAGTTGATGCAAACTTCAATACACTCGTTTTACATTCAAATGAAGAGGTTAAAACTATTTTTTGGCATATTGCTGTGACCTTCACATTATTGAAAATAATAATCTTAAGAATTAATTTAGTTATTAAAAAGAGTACTAATTTTATTTTAAAAAAGAGTTTATTTAAAGTGAGGGTATAAGTTTAAACAGATACATATAAGTAGAATAGGTTGCCAAAATTTATGGATAAACTCCTTTATCAAAATAAACATAAATTGTTGGTAAGGTAAATGTAAATATTAGGTACCACAGAAATACTAAATAAATCAATAGGCTTTACTTTGTCTAAAAGTCACATAAATGCCATAACATGAATGTAAATAAAACAAGATGTGCTCGAGAAAATGATACAGTCTTGAACGAATAAATATAAATTTGAACATGAATAATGGTACTAATTCATAAGAAATATTCTAATAATAAAACTTAAAATGTTGCAAATACCTGTATTTTATAAAAAAAAGGATATAATTCAATACATTTCTAGTAAGAAGTGTTAGATCGTAAATAAAAACATCTTGTGTAAATAATAATATAAGTTTAAAAGACATTTGTTAGTTCTTGAATGTATAGCTCAAGGGTTTCAAAGGCAGTGGAAATGGTCATGTGTGGTTTAGATACCTGCGAGAAAAAAATACAATGTTAATGTTTGTTTATAGCGTTCTACAGATAGACGTTTTACCTGGGGAAAGAACGTGGTTGGAAATCAGGGAGGATGTGACGGCGACGACAATTCTTCACAGTACGGACTCAGCAAGGAAAATCCCCGTTATATGTAACGTTTTTCCTTTGCTACCAAATCTACGGGTTACTAAAAGAAGAATAAGAATAAAATTAATACATGGCAAGAGGAAGTATGTAACAAACAGTGAAAAAGGCAATGTAATTATATGCAAATACAATGAAGGTTTATACTGAAGAGGAAGAGAAGAAAAGATACACTTACCTAAGATGAGAAGTAGCAGATTTGTGAAACTTTCACAACAAACAATTTGAAGCGTCGCGCTGTGGTCTGAAACGCCCGAAAAGCTGGTCAAAACTCGAAAAAGGTTCGGATTTGGCTGAAAATTAGTATGCTTTAGTTTTTTTACTTTCTGATTGTAGATTTGAGGTAAAAATGGTAAATTGCAAAATGGGGAGTTTTAAATTGCCAGTTTTATGTTCAAAAATACCATAAAATAATATAAAGTTCGGCTTAATAAATTTTGTGTTGTTTCTCATTATACTTTTTATAATTATACTTACGATAAAGCAATAACAATTATAATAACAATAGTAATAATGATAATAATAATAATAATAATGATAATAATGATAATAATTATGATTTTTTCTTGGTAATTGCACTTTAAATAATTCAAAGTGACTTCTTCTAAGTTACTATTTGGTTCGGATCGTGCGCATATTAAATCTCTTCAAGATTAATTAAAAATATGTAATTATGATGTGACATATACATGTGACGCGTCACATGTATAGGGCCGCGCAACCAAATACAAATAAATCAATTGCAAGGAGAATCGCAGAAAGTCGCACCTGAATTTTCGATTTTCTAATTAGTTAGACATTCATCTGGGAAATGAATCAGCGAACAGCGCGGAGTCTCGCGGAAACATAACTTTTTTGACAATTTCTGAAAATTTTTAATAACAAATTATAAAAAAATTGTTTAAAAAAAGTAAAGTGTCAAAACATTATACCAATCTTCAGGCGCATCCTCCATCTTCTTGTTGAAGATATTTGCACGTTCACGAATTTTTGTGTGCACTTCAAATGTTGTTTTTCTCGTTTATTGTTGAACGTTGCACGTAGCAAGTTTTAACAACCGCAACTTTCACACACAACTACACGTCCCGTAGGCGCGCCATCTATCTGCTATTCGAGAAATAGACGCGCAGGCACCTCGTTTACCGACTACCACACAAGAAACTATTTGAAAAAAAAATGTTTTTTTAGGTTTTGACCAACTTTTTGGACGTTTCAGACCACTGTGCGTCGCTATTAATATGCAACTGTCAAGATGATCTATGTGTCTCGGTGTGAATGTGACAACTTAAAGGATCGAACAAAAATTGTACTACGAAAATTTTTGAAAAAGATGCCAACTTAAAATTTAATGAAATAAGAGAGGCGCTAAAGCGGCGATCGTCATTTGTTTAAGTATATAAGGGCAAAAACGTGATAGGACTTGTAAATTTTAAGTTTGGAATTTGAATTGTTAAGACGTAAATTTTGATAGCGAAAGTCCGTTACAATATAATAAACTGAGAGTAGGGCTTATTAACTCACAATTTCATAGCTTATACAGGGCAATCCAAATTAAGTGTTCACCATTGGTAACTTTGTTATTATTAAAGACACAAGATTGTTTAAATTAGCAAACTTGTAGTACTTTTAACGCTCTTTAAGATGGAAGAATAAAAAAAACAAATGAGCAACGCGTTTTCGAGTTTTGCCGAAAAATATTTTTTTTTCAAATGGAAACCCCTGTATATTATATCATTTTCTGCTAAAACTTTAATTTTTAAACAAAAAATCTTATAAGAAATTTTTTACTGGGATTAAAAATACTTGAGTTATAATGAATACACAAAAACAGCTAAGTCAAGTGCATTTCTTTGTATCTATGAAAACGACGATAAGTCTTTCTACCAAACGTCAAATATTAATACAGTTTTATTAGTTTTTCACTCATAAGTTTCATTGTGCTAGTTATTAATATGACAAAAAAATGATTTTTACCCATTCAGAAAAGTGTGATATGTTAGAATCTTATTTAGTGTGCAGAAAATCCTCTAGGAGGGCAAAAGAACACTACGCTGAATTATATCCACTCCGAACACAACCACATGAGCAATATTTTCTGAGACTTTACCGAAAATTTAGAGGCAATGAGAGTGTTTTTGCCAAAACAAGGACAAAAAGGACTTTTATAAAAAGCGAGGCCACGGAAATTGCAGTTATCGCATATTTTGAGGCCAACCGTAAGAATTCCATACTAGATATTGTCAATGAATCTGATTTGAGTCACGGTACTGTGCATAGGATTCTGAAGAAACACAAATTCATTCCTTATAAGTACAAACCAGTTCAGGTTTTTTTGCCAGGGGATCCAGAGAGAAGAATGTTTTTTTGCCACTAGTATCTTAACTTTTGTCGCCAAAATGTAAACAACTTTCGTTATATTTTATGGACTGATGAATCGAATTTCTCAAATTCTGGAATGTACAATAAAAAAAAATCATCATTACTGGTCAAAGGAAAATCTTCTTTTAGTAAATCCAAGACGTCCACAAGTCCGTTTCAGTTTTAATGTTGGTGCGGTTTAATCGGTTCATGGTTTGTTGGTCCTTTCTTTTATGAGGGCACTCTAACTGGTGAAAGGTACATAGAATTTTTGACTGAAATTTTGAATAATTTCTTAGACGATCTGTATCTCATAAGTAGACAGAATCTGCATTTTCAGCAGGATGGCGCACCTGCGCACAACTACAGAGGTACTCATCAACTTCTAAATACTATTTTTAACACTTCATGGATAGGAACAAATGGTCCTATTCAGTGGCCTCCCCGATCGCCAGATTTAACGCCGCTTGATTCTTTTTTATGGGGTTATTTAAAGAACCAGATTTATAAGCAAAGGTACGAAAACGTAAACGCCCTAAAGATTGCAGTTAGTGAAAAGATAAACGTAATAGATGGCAGGACCATACTGAAGGCATTTCGAGAAGTTCGGAAGCGTGTACAAAAATGTATTGAACTACAAGGTGGTATTTTTGAACATCTTCTATGAAAAAATCAGTGATTTTTATTTTCTTTTAATGATAAGTTTATGTATAAAATAAAGTTTATAAAACTAATTTAGCTGTTTTCGTTTATTCATTATAACTCAAGTATTTTTAATCCCAGTAAAAAATTTCTTATAAGATTTTTTGTTTAAAAATTAAAGTTCTAGCAGAAAATGATATAATATACAGGGGTTTCCGTTTGAAAAAAAAAAATTTTCGGCAAAACTCGAAAACGCGTTGCTCATTTGTTTTTTTTATTCTTCCATCTTAAAGAGCGTTAAAAGTACTACAAGTTTGCTAATTTAAACAATCTTGTATCTTTAATAATAACAAAGTTACCAATGGTGAACACTTAATTTGGATTGCCCTGTATATTAAAGATTTAGAATTTAAGTTTTCAGTTTAGTTTTCCTTTTCAAACGAATTTTTTCAATTAATTTTGTTTTCTCGTTATTAATTTTAAGATGGAGGATATCAATAAAATAGAATTCGATCGACTGTATGATCGAGTGAAGTAAGTCATGATCATGATATAAAAATATTTAAGTTTATTGGATATCAAATGAATATTCTCTTGATTATTAATTGTGTTTTAGTCATTCCGAATAATAAATAAATTTAATAGTGTTGAACATGCTAAAAGTACTATGTGAGAATATTTGCCTTTAGTGGATTGTTGGGCATTATTAAATATGTATTGAATAATCACTTAATTAAAGATTCTAATAAATTAATACGAATGTGCGGGGATGTTTTTGTAATGAGCAAATGGTAAATGGCTAAAGGTACAAAGTAAGAATGTTTGCAGCTAGCAGTTAGTATGAACCAATTTCAAAGCATTTACGTAGCAGATTCTAGGTTACTAAAGCACTATGTGAGATTACATGTTTTAGTAAAATAGTGACGGCATCATATTAATAAAAATTATCAAGAATCAAAAATATTTTTAAAATTAAAAGAACGGGGTGAATATTTATTCAATTATTATTATATATAAGTATTTCACACATATTATGACTCTAAAGAAAGTATAAATGTTTTTTTTTTATTCTAAAACAAAAGTTTATGAAATAATGATATCAAATAGTTAATTGATGAGGCTGATACATGTTGAAACTCTATATTTAACTGAATAAATAAAATACGTAAACTTGGTTTCAAAAATTATTTAATAATATCACTACAATATCGTTTCGCCAAACTTTGGCTTCATCAGATGATGAGTAACTGAATGTTTGTAGTTACTCATCACCTGATGAAGCCAAAGTTTGGCGAAACGATATTGTAGTGATATTATTAAATAATTTTTGAAACCAAGTTTACGTATTTTATTTATTCAGTTAAATAATGATAATATTAACGACCATTATTTTAAAATATAAATATTTTTTTAATATGAAATTTAGACATCTTGTTTAATTTCCTCACCTTGCCCCAAACAAAAACTAAATAAGAGGAAAACCAGAGTTAAGAAGTAAATCACTGCGTGAACTCATGAGAAAAATTTAAATTTTATGCTGATACGAATAAATTAATAAAGAATGTGTTACAATATTTTTATCATTTAGACAAATAGGTATCACATTTTATGGCTGTACCCAACGTGTGGTAATGTTATATTCACATTTCAAATATATTTACTATTTATTAGCAATGTTGCATCCACAGCAATATGTTGCTTGGGCTATTATTTAAATCATAAAATTATTAGTGATCTAGGTCCTGGTGCATTGTTTGGTGATTTACTACTATTACTCATCTTTCTGTAAGAGGAGTTAGAGTAAAACAAATGCGTAATATTAAAATGACCTGTTCGCATAATATGAATGTATAAAAATTTTATTTATATTAAGGCCGTTGATTATTACCATCCATAAAATATAATACCGTAATATATATGACATGAAGACAATTGGAATAAAATTATTGCTTTAGACGCTATCCTTGAATGGATATTATTCATGTTGAAAGAATACGGAACCTTTTTATGATTGTATTCCTTCAATGCAAATTTCAATTTTCATCTTAGATTCACCAAAAAGATCCTGTTTCATTTAACCACGTTACCCTAGTACAAAAAAAAATTGCATTTTTTACCTTCTCTTATTTTAAATGACCTTATATTAAACACTATTAAAAGAACATTAATAAATATCTAAGCGATGGTAATTATAAACGAGATCTTGAAGAATTTCGATGACGTAGCTGTGGAACGTGTTCTCTTGTATGTAGGTATTTGTTCTTGTTATTATGACTTTGATATATAGAAGATAAAAAAAAACTGTTCAAGAATGAATTGTTGAGTCATTCCATCTATACAAACGCCTATATATTGGTTACTGAGAACTTAAAATTGTTACTTCATGTCTTTTCCTTTGTGTTTATATAATGCACGTGGTTTTGCAATGAAAATTAGTCATAGTATTTTTGTAAATTTGCCACATTTAGCAATGAATAATAACGCCTTGTTTATTAGACAATAAGTGGGTTTTACATAAACTTCCGATTTTGTCAACTTCTAATACAATAAACGTAAATAAGCAATGCATGGCGGTGACAAAACGTAATTATAAAATTGAAACAGGAATTCTTGTAAATAAACAAGCATTTCTTTTTAAAAAGTAGATATTGATTTAAAATTTAAATAACAGATTTAGTTAAACGATGTGACTGAATGTTCACCGTCGGTCTTGGCCGTATAAACTGAGAGTTTTGCCTGCCGACTTTAACCCCCTGTCTACCAAAATAATGAGGTGTGGCCACCACATGACTTTCTTATACGTATGAGGCGTTTAAAATTATACACAAGTAGTTCTAAATGGTTTTAAATAATTTTATCTCCTTAGAAAAATAAAGCTGCAAGTGTGTTACTTCAAGTCCAAATTTTAAGCTTTTTTTTTATACACAAAATATTCAAAATCCTATTCTAAATACTCCTATTCTCTTAATAAATCTCTGTAGAATGCATACTTTGCAAGATATTTGAAAAGAAGTACTACTCGCTAAGAGTAAAAGTGTTCCTTCCGCTCCGAATTTTAAAATTTCATTTATACGAAAGATATTCCAAATCCAGCTCTAAATATGTTTGTACTCTTGATTAATATATACAGAATGCATAATTTACGTCATATTTGCAAAAAATCGCTATTCGATAAAAGTAAAAGTGTTATTTCCGATCCGAATTTTGAAAATTTTTTTATACAAAAGGTATTCAAAAATTAATTCTAAATATTTTTATATAAAAAAGCATGACTTGTCAGATATTCGCAAAAAACTGATTTTCGATAAGGGTAAAAGACGTATTTCCGGTAGGAATTTCGAGAAACTGTTTTAATAAAAATCTTCTTAAATTTAATTTTGAGTACATATGAATTCTGTATAAATTTGTTTAAACTTAGTAGCTGACGAAATATTGGCGAAATTCGTTTTTTTCACTGAAGTAAACTACTACTTCTGGCTTGCCGATTTTATTGAAAATCTAATCAGATCTCAAGAGGGTGGTCACACACACACACACACACACACACACAAATACACACACACACACACACATACACACACTAAGAGAGAGAGAGAGAGAGAGAGAGAGAGAGGAGAGAGAGGAGAGAGAGGAGAGAGAGAGAGAGAGAGAGAGAGAGAGAAAGAGAGAGAGAGAGAGAGAGAGAGAAAGAGAGAGAGTGAGAGAGATTTTTAAAAATCACTTTTTCGGATTCAGGAGATTTCAAAACGCGGACATTTGCAAAAATCTCGAGGTCGAAAATTTTCATCATCACAATACTACCATATACTACGTATAAGAGAGTAAAAGAAACTAGCTATAATTACCGTCAGGCTACATTGGAATCATATATGAATTACGATGGTATTCTTTAAGTTCTAACTTATTTTTGCTATTCTTTGGTTATTTATAAATAAACACTTACATCAGTATTTGGCATAATGATTACAAAGCAATTTTATTCAACGCAATTAGTACATAATGTTAGGGAATGTACCTCCGCATATATGCTTTTTACACTTATTACAAGTAGTTCTAGTTTTTCTGTGTCGTTTAGATGTGGACAGCATCTCCACATCTGAAAGAGACAGAAAAACTAAAACGATCCTTGTTCATGGTACTGAGCCAGTTGTTTACCCAACTCTATAATAATATTTCTTCTCTTGCGTAGCTTTTTGCTACAGTTTCTGTTGAGAGACAGCCACACTATGAATGCATTCATAACGCTAATGTCTATCATATTATAAAAAATAGCTAACTGCCATAAGCTTGTCATTTGTTTCACACTGCAACTTCTAGACATTTTATCCATAGTGTCTACAACGCTTTTAGTTTTGTTATATTCTAGGATTACTTCTGGCTTTCTTTCTGTACCACTAACTTTGGTGTCATTGTGTACTGTACTAAATAATATTTGACTACTTTTCCCTTCTTTGGACAGTATGAAAGTATCATTTTATTATTTTGAAAGCCAAATAATGTCGACAGGATTTCTCGATTTTTGGGATTTGTGAAGCATGTGGGGAAATCTGGCTTAGTTTTACGAATGGTTCCAATAATGGTCACTGTTTTGACAGTAGATAGTTAGAAAGTGAATAAGGCGTAACAAAATTGTCTCATGTTATATTTTTTCCAGATTCTTCTATATCTTTTACTAATATTTTCACTACATTCTCACATTGATTTTACTTCCTTGTTTCGCCCAATTGCTCATATATACGAGTCATGCACTAACTTGGAATCGAGTTCGAAACACTCACGAATTGGTTGAAATTTGTCAGAACACCGTTTTTTCTTATTTCAACTTATCTTATCTTATTGCTCGAAGTATATTTTGAAACCTAGTGCGGCTCATAATATTGTTGAAAACGTGACGTCCATTCTTCTTACTCCATAACTGATACATTTCTTCGTTTTTTGATTTTTTACTTCTATAAGATTTGGACGCCCATAATTTTCTTTTAGTTCGTTTTCATCTAGTTGTTTCCACCTATTTCCAAACACAGTATTTCCTTCTACTTTTGTCCATTTCACAATAACTGTCATGAGTGCTTTTCTGAGGTACCTAAATCAAAAACGCAGACGACATACTATCAACTTCTCGAGAGAAAATTATCCCTTAATGTAAAATTTCACAAAAAATTCCATCATTAATACAAAACCACTCTATAATTTTCAGGAAAATTGTTGCAATTCCACATCCAAATTTTTGCCCAATATTTTTCAGTGTGGGGATGTTAAGGTGAAATATCCTATATCAATCCAAGACGGTAAACTTATCCTAGTAGCAAAATCACTATATGCACACTTCTTCCACATTAGCAAATATATATTTTCATCCTTCTCTAAAATTGTGATTTTGCTGCTTGGGTAGTTGCAAAAAAAAAGTTTCTACTAACCACTTTGGAGCGGCGATATTAAAAATTTTAGTGGATTTTTTTTTGTAACTTAGTGTACATATATACGTTTTGTAAGTATACACCTAGTTGCAAAAAAAATTCTACTAAAATTTCGAATATCACCGCAATTTTTCCATTAGAATTTAAAAAATGTTCTCATTACACATCTACAAATATTTTAACCACAAAGTGCAAAAAAATATGACTCTTTACCAAGAATTTTTCTTATTCTACATTTCGGATAATCAATTCTCATTTTCCGAAGTATTACCTTGAGAATTACTATACTTGTCTTTTCGCAGAAACTATTTTGGTAAGTACTAAATGACCACAACAAAGAAGGGAAACGTGCAGTGAAGTGTTCAAGAAATATAAGCTACTCACTATGCCTGGAATATACATCTACGAATGTGTGTGTTTCGCTAAAAAGCACTATAAAGACCTTTTGTCCCAACACGAGACGAATCATAATTATGATACACGTGAAAATACAAAACAAAGCTTGCGAATACCGCAGACAACATCAGCCAAAATACACAAAGGGCAGTTACACAAATTTTAAAAACTTACAATTACATTCGGACGGAATACAAAAATATGTCAATAAAAGCATTTAAAACAAAAATTAAAAAGATCTTAGTAGAAAACTGTTTATATAACATTAATGATTTTTTTGATATAGATTTTAAGCAGGATATGATTATAAGGTAAAATTTATGTATCATATTAGATGTATTTCTGACGTATTTCATGCCTATTGGGCAGTATGAAATAAAGGCACTATTAAAATTATTATTATTATTACTAAAATTTTACAAACCCTTATTTAGGTCAATTGCAATATTAAGTAGGTAGTACAAAAGTAATTTATTAGAATCCTTGAGTCTTCACGATTATTAATTACATATTATATTAAAAAGAAACGTTTAACTAATTACATAAAATCATGTACAGGAATTGATATTTAATTTCGTGGCAGATGATAAAGTACTTCACTTCGAATGGCGAAGGCTGGTTCAATTACAGTTACTCGAATACTTTTTAACCGGGTATTTAATAATGATTACATCGTCAAACGGTACATTATCATTTCGTGACTTACGTAACGTTATTGATAATTTTTGCTTAATTTTAAATAAGGACATACAGTTTAAACGATTCATTTATCCATAAATACAGTGCTATTATGTGCGTGCCATTTGATATAGGAGTATCGAACGATCTCAGGTGTATGTGAATTTTTGAAAGTAACAGTAAATTTTTAACATTTAAGGTGGAAACCTTGCCGTCTCGTCTTCGTTTTCGGCAGGCACGTTTATGCAAATATTAGGCCAGATGTGCGTGTGTTCTGTGTGATCTGAATGTTATTAATAAAATGTTAAACATATCAGCAATACAAAACATAATTTTAAATTTGATGAAACCAAAATGTTATGTGAAAACAGAACAGCAAAATAGAAATATTTAATACAAATAAAGAAATATAATAATGAAATTCACAGAACGAAACTGTTCTTAAAATGCTTTTGGAAATTAATAATAATAGTAATATATATTTACTGTCATTACAATTCCAAAGAATATCGAGATTGTCATAATTACAATGCATAGTAAGTATAAAATACAAAAAACAAACCTACAATTAAGGTAACAAATTAAAAATTATTAAGTTGAAGAAACATCTAAATTTATTCGAATTATTGAAAGAAACAGAAAGGGGTAAATGTATACTGTACGCATCTCAAAAAAAGAAAACATTTGATTATAAGACTGGATTTGCATTAGTGGATATTATACTAACAAAAGTATTTACAGAATTGAACAAGTAAGTCCAGTTAGAATTTATTTGCTTTCAATTGCTAAAAATTAATTTTTAGTGGACTTACAAAAGCGAATTTTGAATATATATCAGAGAAAAATATTGAAGTATTTCCTAATAAACCCAAGGAATTATATTATATTCCACCGGTTTCAAAAGCCAGATCATCAAACAGTAAATCAAATATTTCTAAAGGAAAATTAGCCACAACAGAATAAGAGAATTAAGATTAGCGGGGATAAATATTGACAATACTGAAGAACGAGAAGAAAAACATTGTCACCCAGGTAATTTTGTCAATGAATAATTAGCTACCACTACATATAATTATCTATATATTTGGATTTGGTTTATATAATTAATCTTATTAATTCACTTGCAGGTAGTTATAATAGCATGTTATGGTTAAAAAGTAGAAATAACCCTTGGGACGATGTAATTCACCATTGGAAAATAACATACCCCATCCGTCAATCTAACAAGCAAAAAGCAGTTCAAGAGTTTTTAACAGAGTGACAATCTTTAACCTTAGCACAAGACAATACTTTAGTAGTAAATCCATTATACACATACTTACAATGAATATTAAATTTACTCTTTCAGATTGACATAGATTTTGAATTTATGTTTGAAAATGCCTCAATGAAACTTTTGGAAGCATGGAACAAAGTTTCTGAAACCATTCTAGATTTACGAAAAGACTTTGTAAAGGATGGTACAGCTCTTGAGTTACTGTCTTACCTAGATGATGATTTAAGTGAAAGTAAGAGATAATAAAACTATTATTAATTATTTACATAAATGTGTAAGTGTATTGCGACTGGTCTTTATGGTGCAGGAACCGTAAGAAAGATTCCAGTTGTCTACAATGTGTTCTCAGTATTTCTAAAAGAAAAATAAGGATAACTTTAGTAAATGGAAAAAGAAAATATATAACAAATGACGAAAAAGGAAATACGTTCATATACAAGTACAATGAGGGTCTATATTAAGAAGAAAAGAAAAATATACCTACCGTAGACGAAACATAGCAAGTTTGTGAAAAACTTTTAATAACAAATAATTCAAGGTGCCATAGCAATTGTTTCTTTTATATATAAACGAAAAACAAGAATCGACTTGTTAGAGAGATCTAATCTGTATTTCGAGTTCGAAAGACGTTAATTTTCCAAAAGGAATAAAATTTCTTGAGATAACAAAAGTGAGAGTAGGGTTATAATACACTACTTCTAACTCACAATTAGATGAAACGTATTAAGTTTTTGATTTCAATTTTAATTTAGTTTTCTTTTATTTAAATAATTTACATTCAATGATTTTTTTATTACTAAGTTTAAAATGGAGGATGTTAATAAAGCTATATTTGATAAAATATATGACGAATTAAAGTAAGTTTTGAAATAAATTATTCAATTTAGGATTAATTAATGGTGCAAGACGTACTGAAAGTACTATGTGAAAATATTTGCTTTTAGTAAAACGTTAAGCATCATTAATTGTATGAATATTATCTTGTTCAGTAATAATGATTCATTTTTTTTAGGTAATAAAAGGATAGTTAATGGTGTTGGCTGTGCTGAGAGTACTATGTGCGAATATTTGCTTTCAGTAGATCATTAGGCATCATTAATGATTATATAGTTATTTTAATTTAATAATTCAAACAAAATAAGTACGAATAAACGGGGATGTTCTTGATGGGCAGGTGCTTAGCCGCTAGATGTACTACGTGAGAATGTTTACTGCTAGTGATTAGTAGAGGCCAGTTTTAGGGCATTCGCGTTGCCAAGTTTTAGATCACCAAGGCACTATGTGAAAATGTATGTTTTTGGTGAAATAGAATTAGCTTCGTATTAATAAATTTATTATCAAGAATCAACAATTGTTTTTTATCTAAAAGAAGAAGCTTTACACAAACATTATAACTCAAGAATGAGTATAAATGTTTTCTTTCCTCATTATTTGTAATACAAAAATGGAAATAGATACAATATAATGATGTTATTTATGATTGACTTTCTCATAAAATATGAATATAATTTCTACATGAGATTTACACCTTTGGTTTAGTTTTTTTTAACTTTATCCCAAACAAAAAACTAAATAAGAAGTATACCAGAAAAGAAGAAGCAAAAATCACTGCAAGGACTCATAAGAACTTTCAAAATACTATGCTGTTAAGGAATAAGCTTATAGGTAAAATATAATGATTTTGTCATTTACTAGTATTTATTCAAATTATTGAGTCTACAGCATAATTTATATGGCTGTACCCAACGTGTGACAATGTTACATTTTCATTTCAAATAAGAAATTTACTATTTTTAACAGTGTAGCAGCCACCACAGCAATATGTGTTGACGTACTTTTTGTATATACCGTTTTCCGGACGTTTCCCATGCTCCTCCGTACCAGAAATTTGGAAGGGTCATGTGATTAATCTGAAATTTTATTGTCCTATCTGTCGATATTTCTACCAAACTCTTTTTTTCTAATAAAATTAGTCATTCAACTTCGTAAATATTTATTGTAAAACGATCTCTTATCCAATTTTTGTGTGCATCTGGTACAGGAACATAATCACGAAAGCTATGTCGAAGATCTTCCATATGTTGTGTGAAAGTTTGTAAATTTTCATTAGACAGGTTTTTTTCAGTAGTTGCAAGAAAACATATGAGATTTAGAAATGCATCGTAATCTTGATTTGATAAACGGTGGCTCTTTTTTTAAAATAGTTTTAACTTTATCCACGATTTCAAAATTTTTTATATTTACTCCTTGAAGCCTTTTTTTATTATAGGTATTCAATTTTACTAATTATTTTGTTAGTTAGTTATATAAGAATATAAAAAATTGTGTTAGCACATTATTTCTATAAAAAAGTAAAGAAAACTAAATTTACTAAAACTAAACTATTAATTATACTACGAAACTAAATTAATCCTATAATAATAGTTATTTATGTACCAAGTCAGTAAAGTGATACTTTATCGAACGAGTCTGAATTACGAGCCAAGCGAGTGAAGCGAGCGCGGCGAGTAACAGACGAGTTCGGTAAAGGTACTTTACTGACGTGGTGCACACAAAATTTTATCGCCAACCGTGAAAATTGTTAATTTAAGAAATAAAGATATAATAACTTTTGACAGTTTATGACAGTGACAAACGATTTATGTTTAAAGTCATGAGTCATGGCTACACTGACAGATATTAGCGGCAGGTAAAGTACTTTTTGGCCTCCTGAATTGCTTTGACATCATGTATACGTCAAGCGAAACTAGATTTTTACCCACAATGTTGCAAAGTACGGCTACTATGCGGTAAAGTGACCACTAAATTTGAACCTTTCAGGGATGCTTAAAAAATAAATTAAGTATAAGACGATAAAGTCTAATTTAGAAAACGCTACTTTACACCATATTTGACACGATAATGTAGAAAATAAAAGCGTGAATGTTTATTATAAATTATAGCGCCAACAGGGAATTCAAGCAAATCAACCTTAGGTTGGTATCACTACAGAATTATGACACTAGCAATGTCATCTGAAATTGACAGAAGATCGTTATGGTTAATCAATTTTGCAAATTGCAGCGTATTTTAGATAAACATTCGCAAGGGGCGCAAGATATATAGCGAAAAAGTACTTCAAAGTGGGTATGTATTGTTATTACTTAACCTCGACCTGTCTGCATGCTTCTCTAGTAGGCCTTCGGTGTCTTCGTGTTATTAACGATTTCAAGCTTCAAACTCCTGCAAGCCCTTCTTGTTCCCGAAACTCCAGCATGAATTGGTTGAAAAGAAACTCTCCCCATATTTGGAATAAATTATTTTAATGACATGTAACTTTTAACTTAATAAACACAAAAACTAATACGTACTAAACCCTATTCACTTAGGTATCTCTTTTAAAAACGCAACTGTTATAAATATTAATGTTGATTGTACTATTTTCAACATGTGAAAATAAACCGGGAATTAATTGGTTGGCCTGAACATTTGAGGTTGAGGGTAAATTAGGATTTTCTACCCCAACTTCCACATGATGTGACGTTAAATGTGTATTTTTGTTCGCAGCTTCTACATCTGAAGGAAATTCATTATTTGGAACTGATAGTCTCTTCAAAGAGGGCGCCATTTCCTCTGTCATCATATTTGCAACGTCGATTTTTCTTTTGAGAGACTCGCTGATGTAACCTTCGGCGACAGTGGATGACTTCCATGCTCCGTGTCTTTTTAATTACAGAAGGTCACCACCTCTGTTGACCAACAAAGTAGTAGAAGAACGACGAAAACAATGACCCGTAAATTCTTTTGGTTTATCTAAATTCAAAAATGTCGCTATTCTTGAAGGTATTGAGCCAATTGTGTTGATACCAAGTGGTAAATTAAGACATTTTCCCCTCTCGTATTTCAAAAATAGTCGATCTTTAATTTTGGTTATCTTGCCTCTAATTTGTATGTATTTAGTTACTATTTCCACCCATGCCTTTTTTGCAATAACAAAGGAACGACTGACATTAGTCTTGGAAGTAGGAATTGCAATTAAAATTATGTCGTCTCTACACTCGATGTCTTGAAGTACCATGTTATACATCTCTTCTCTTCGACAAGCTCCAGACACACCAATAATTAAAATAACCTAAAAAATGAAATTTTTGTATTTCTGTTTTGTAAATAATGTAAATATTGTGTAAAATTGATAAAAATAATTTTTTGTAACGTGTAGTTAACAAGAAAATTTAATATAACTATATACTCACTTTCATGAGCAAAAATTCCTCATCTGGAGCTTGTTCGATAAATGTATTAATGTGTACTTCTTCCAGTATTTTACTTTTCTTTGGCACATGATTAGCTGTTTTTCTTTTTAAATACGAAATTAATTTAGCGTACTTCGATATATCTATGTTTTCATGTAAAATTATACATGATTTTAACATAGAGTAAATACTCCATAGAGATTTTACCTCTCTCGCTACTAATTCATTGAAGTATGCCAAAATTACATTTTCACTGGATATTTTTGCATTTTTTTGGGAACACCATTCTTTGTATTTGGAATATTGCCCTTCATATCGGACCTTTGATTTTTGGGGTAATAGTTCTGAAGCAGCATTTTGGGCAACTTGTTTTAATTCTGGCGGTGTTGCTTCAAAAACTTCACTGTGTGCGTCTGACATGTTGCAAAATGACATATGTAATAAATTTTAATTAGAAATGTCAAAGTTTGTGAGTAGTACCAACATTAAAAAATAAATAATTTCCATTATTCTAAATGTATTTGTTTCTTTAATAATAATTGTCGGCCAAAAAATTGTATACTAATTTCGTGCGTAATAGTTATTTTACAACGCTCCAGCTAATGGGGAACTCGCCCTTCGGGCTCGTTTCCCAAACGAGCTGTCGCGTTGTAAAATCAACTTTTCCGCACTCTAATGTAAATAACTATTATTGTACAGTACGATAAAGTATTTGTTTACCTCCGTAAAACGCTATGGTAACGCATCACTTTACTGACGGTTGGCGATAAATAATATATTTTATCGCCAACCGTCAGTAAAGTGATGCCTTACCATAGCGTTTTACGGAGGTAAACAAACACTTTATCGTACTGTACAATAAAGTACTTTACCTGCCGCTAATATCTGTCAACGTAGCCATGACTGATGACTTTAAACATAAATCGTTTGTCACTGTCATAAACTGTCATAAGTTATTATATCTTTCTTTTTAAAATTAACAATTTTCACGGTTGGCGATAAAATTTTGTATGCACCACGTCAGTAAAGTACCTTTATCGAACTCGTCTTTTACTCGCCGCGCTCGCTTCACTCGCTTGGCTCGTAAATCAGACTCGTTCGATAAAGTATCACTTTACTGACTTGGTACGTAAATAACTATTATCGCCAACCAGGACAGATATTAGCGGCAGGTAAAGTACTTTATTGTACAGTACGATAAAGTGTTTCTTTACCTCCGTAAAACGCTATGGTAACGCATCACTTTACTGACGGTTGGCGCTAAATAATATATTTTATCGCCAACCAGGACAGATATTAGCGGCAGGTAAAGTACTTTATTGTACAGTACGATAAAGTGTTTGTTTACCTCCGTAAAACGCTATGGTAACGCATCACTTTACTGACGGTTGGTGATAAATAATATATTTTATCGCCAACCGTCAGTAAAGTGATGCGTTACCATAGCGTTTTGCGGAGGTAAAGAAACACTTTATCGTACTGTACAATAAAGTACTTTACCTGCCGCTAATATCTGTCAGCGTAGCATGACTGATGACTTTTAAAAATAAATCGTTTGTCACTGTCATAAACTGTCAAAAGTTATTATATCTTTATTTCTTAAATTAACAATTTTAACGGTTGGCGATAAAATTTTGTATGCACCACGTCAGTAAAGTACCTTTACCGAACTCGTCTGTTACTCGCCGCGCTCGCTTCACTCGCTTGGCTCGTAAACCAGACTCGTTCGGTAAAGTATCACTTTACTGACTTGTTACATAAATAACTATTATCGCCAACCGTCAGTAAAGTGATGCGTTACCATAGCGTTTTACGGAGGTAAAGAAACACTTTATCGTACTGTACAATAAATTACTTTACCTGCCGCTAATATCTGTCAGCGTAGCCATGACTGATGACTTTAAAAATAAATCGTTTGTCACTGTCATAAACTGTCATAAGTTATTATATCTTTATTTCTTAAATTAACAATTTTCACGGTTGGCGATAAAATTTTGTATGCACCACGTCAGTAAAGTACCTTTACCGAACTCGTCTGTTACTCGCCGCGCTCGCTTCACTCGCTTGGCTCGTAAATCAGACTCGTTCGATAAAGTATCACTTTACTGACTTGTTACATAAATAACTATTCATAATAGTTGTCAGTTATATTAGTTAACACATTACATTTACATTTTGCAAACCATTATAATACATATATAGCTTAGCATATTTTTAAAATAAATATTTCTTGTTTACGCGGTGGACCCCCTGAAAGATCTTTGTGGACCCCACGGGGTCGGCAGACAACTGGTTAGGAACCGCTGATCTAGAAGGAATATAACGCGACTGCATATAATGTAGACCTTAAGAATAATTCATTTCTTATTTAAATTATCTACATATGAATTACAAGTACAAAATATATACTAAAAGACTTGTTATATTTAAAAATGTACGACCAATAGCAATATTACGGTGAATCTCCCTAGAATATAGATTTGGAACCGTCGTACATCGAAAACCGTGACTTCCTCTGTGTAAAACGTGAGGAATGATAAATACATGATGATGAATCTTCAATACGATACGGGTATGTGTCTATGGACAAGTTTGGTTTAAAGTAACGGATGTCTGCGTATGTTGTAGACTTGAGCCCATGTTTTGTGGTACGATGACACTTTATTGGTCATTCGTCTTATACACTGCTTGCAATTGAAAATGTGGCACTTTGTAAACACTTGCTATATAAAATTTAAGAATATATTTAACAGTTTCTTATTACTAATTAAATTAAAACAATATGCTATCGCGACAATTTTCTTACATGACGTTTCTTTCACATTTTATAGTGTGATCTCGAAGTGTGGTTCGAATCGCTTAACATTGTTACTTTTACATTCGTTTAAACAAGAGAAAATGAGTAAATTGAAACCAGTGGCGGCTGCTGCAGGGAGGGCAACGGGGCATCTCACGCGAGTGCACCGTTTGTATTAGAAATCGAGTGGATAAAAAGTGGCGCGGGGCGAGAGCGGTATACATATACCGCTCTCGCCCCGAGCGGGCACTACACTGTGATGCCGGATGACATCCAGTATGTAATACCACAGAATGACAGAAGTGGCAAAAGTCTCACTTGCATAATTCCGATATTTGTGCGCAAAATCAAACAAAATGGCGTGTTTTGTTTTTGTTGTGTACTTATATAAATATAACCTGTCTTAATTTTATAACTTACAATTTACGAAAAAATAATAAGTAAAGGTGCCAGTTAAATTGTTGTTGATATAAATAATGGAAACTGTACGAAAGAAGAAATCCGGCGTACATAGATGTTGTATTTTTACTTGTAAAAATGTTCAACAATAAAGTATATTCTACAATTTTTTTTCGTTTCCTAAAGAAAATCGGTAAGTTTTAGCTATTGAGTATCAGATAATTTGTAATAATTCATCTTTATAGTACACACTTTGAATGAAACTTTTTATATAGTGAAGGAACCTCCTTCAAAAATAAGAATTTTAAAGAACATCGTTATCTCCCACAGCCATGACCATAATGAAAAGAAACCAATTCAAACCTCACTGGTTAAGAAACTATCTAAAGGTAAATGTTTATTATAAAATATTATTTTATAAGAATTAAGTATTATTTGAAATTTTAAAAGCATAGTAATTTCAAAATGCTAAAATACATTTTGAAAATAGTATGCTTTTAAAATTTCAATTTCAGTGATATTAGATCCCAAAATTTAGCAGAAAGTGAACCACGTATAGGTATGACAATTAATATTTACAATACAAAATTATTTTATGAGCACAACATAAAATACGTTTAGTTGTTAACTGAAGAATTAGAAGTCATTTTTGAACAAAAATTCAACACATATGTATTTAATCTAGTATAAAGTAGAATAATTTAGAACTTTTCAGTTACACACATACAATTAATTTGTTTTAACGAAACGTATAATTTTTTAATTGTATTTTAGCGTTTATGGAAATTCCTACCCTATATTGGGGTTCAAACAGAAAAAAATCTCTCTGCCCATACACCCAGAAAGGAAAGACTGAGAAAATCTCTAAAACAGCATAGCTACTAATTCTAAAATGAAATCCTATCCTAAACAGGAGAATTTACAATATTTTCTAGGCCTTTGTGACAGATATTTCTCAAATGAACTGGCAACTGATGTTAAATTTAATGCAGTTAATAAAAATAAGAATATTGCAAGATACAGCATACAGTACAAACAATTTGGTTTAAATATCTATTTTTTGGATCAAGAGTTTATAAATACTTAAGTAAAATACTTCAATTGGCAAGCGTAAGAACATTACAAAGATTAACACAGAATTGGAATATAACTCCACGAGTGTTGATTTTGTGTATTCTGCAATTGAAATGAAAACTGCTTATTTTACACCAGAAGCACGTGAATGCATTCTACGCATTGATGAAATGTGACTAAAAGCTAATTTATTTTATAATATAACTAAAGACGAAATTGTAGGATTTCATAAAATAAATGGTCAAACAACATATAAACCAGCAAAATTTGCTATGGTTCTCTTTGCTAAGGGCATTCATATGAATTGGAAACAGCCAGTTGGTTATGTATTAGTCAGCAGCACATGAAGTAGTAAAGCTTTAGAGGACACTGTAGATAATACAATACTAAAGTTATTTGCAGTTGGGCTTTCTGTCCGAGCACTAGTATCTGATGTCGGATCAAATTTTTGTAAATATTCAGAAGAAAAAGGAGTTATTCCAGAATCACCATACTTTTACTTAGAACATAAAATATTTTATTTTTTTGATGTAGCACATCTTGTTAAAGCAACTAGGAACACATTTTTTAAATATACATACAATTTGACAATTTTACAGTAAACAAAACATTTCTAAATGAATTTTATAATAAAGATAAACTCATGATCACCAAACTTCAATGAATTAGTTATTAATCATTTTGCTAATCGTAAGGAACGGCGAATGGATTTTATTTTCAAACAAATTAATTAAATAACATATTGAGTTTATTTTTTGTCTGTACTTAATTTTTGATATTAAACACTCAGCCCCCCCTCCCCCGCGGTGCCCTCCCGTCCAAAAAAATCACGGGCCGCCACTGATTGAAACTTGAACACAGAAGTTTCATGAAATTTTTATCAAAAGAAGGTCCGAAGAATATCTATGAGAGAATGATGAGAGTGTATAAAGAAAACAGCTCGTCAAATTTTGGTGTAAGCAGTTCAAATGGGGCAGAAAATCCATTAATGATGACCCAATGTATATGAAAGACCTCTACATGCACGAACTGAAGACATCATCAACAAAGTTGAAGATTTGGTGTTGACTAACCGCCGAATAAACGTTTCAGTTTTTGCTAGAGAAATAGAAATATCAAAAAGGAGTTAGGTATGAGCAACGTATCGGCAGGATGGATTCCCAAGCTGGTCAGTCCCGAATAAAAATTGTGTAGATGATAAATTTGTGAAGAGAATGTGACTCTTTCATCTCAAGATGAAACTTCTTAAATTGAGTTGTAACTTGATATGAAACTCGGGTACACCACTGGGACCCACGAAACAAGAGTTCATACAATGGGTTCATAAGGGATCAACAAGGCAGAAACGCAATTTTCTGTGGGAAAAGTGATGACTACAGTTTTCTGGGACACGGAGGGGATTTATTCTCTTAATTGGGTATATGCCAAAAGGGACAACAATAACTAAGACACAATTGAGAAATTGAACACGGCTATAGGCGCAAAAGACTCCACAGTTTTGCTCAGAAGACTCTGCTTCTGCACGACAACTACAGGGTGCATAAGGTACGAATTGTTCAAGCAGTAATCAATTAATGCGGCTTTAAGGTTGTTCAGTACATTAAAACCATTAAATTCAAAATAAGCAAGCCTGATGACAAATTATGGCATTTAATCTAGTAAATATTGTTAAAAAAACCTAACTCTGTAAATAAATATAATATTAAATAAAATAACACCAAAAAAACCACTAAATTTTACTCAATCAGAACAAGAATTTATATATTTTTTCAATATAATCTATTTAATTCATATTGAGAAGTGCCTGTAAAAGTTCCTGGCAGAGCTATTTTGATAAATAAAAAATTATCGATTTGGAAATAAGGACTTATAATAATCGATAATTTATTCAAACCGTAACTCCTACTCTATTATTATTTTTTCATATTTTGCTCTTACAGGAACTTTAATATATTGCAAGCAAAAGAATATCACAAATAGTTGATTAAAATATATTACTGTGACTTACATATATACATTTATACGTAAAACGTATATGCATATATGCATGTGTTTGAGATACACACATACATTAAGTGCCATTGCCGACAATCGAACGCACAGATACCGGTGTTTCGACCTTTGAGGTCTCGTCAGTGTACGTGGAGACTGTCTACAATGGCTTACATATATACATACATAAAATGTATTGTTGTTGTTGATTATTGTAAACGGATATCGCCCCTTGCTGGTACATTCCATATAAAAGAAAAATATAACCCAGGAAAATGTATAACTTGCATCAAAAGTTTCTGTAGATTTATATTTTATTTAAATAGAATAATTTTAAATTATTTTTTCTTGCAAAGAATCCAAAAGGAACGAGAAAAAATCAAATTTGATATTTCAATGTGCTATTCCTGAACAGGAGTTTGGAGTGAAGGCTCAAAATGATAATTCAGATATCCAGTATGTGGATATGCTTCTTTGCCAGATAGGTAGTGAAGATGAAATGGTAGAAAAAACGAGAGAATTTCGACAGAAACTTAAAGCAAGAGTATCTTCACCAGCAAAAGTAAAGGAAATACGAGAGGGCAGCATGATCATAACTTGTGTTACTCAAAAGACTGTTATATACAAGTAAGGATTTACGGACAAGTGCAATAATCAGTAATAGTATCACAAGAGCATAGAAAATAATCGATTATATTTTCGAGTCACGAGACGTATTCTGCGAGAGCGTAGCTCGAGTGGTGTTTTAAGGATATACGTCGAGTGAAGAGGTTATATAATGGATTATTTTCGTTTGCTCGAGTGGTATTCGTTACGATTATATAAAGAATTAACTAACGAATTTTTTTTATTGGTTGAAATTAAAAGTACAATTATTATAATAAATATTTGTTGTATTATCTTTAGAAGTTGAATTTGAGGTGCTGGTGCTGGTGATGGTAGAGTTGGCATCAGAATCTTGTTTATTTCTAATTTTTTCAAGTATCTTGCTATGGTGTTCATTAGTAAGCTTTAGATACGGCTTCAGAGATTCAGATGTTATCTTAATAATTTCTTGTAAGTTTGCTCCAGACTGTATCAAGATGCTAATAGCGGAAGAGCGATTGGAATGATTAGATATTTTTGGCTTCTTTGTATCAAGTCCTATACTTTCTGCCGCTGAACGTGTCCATTTACTTAATTGATTAAGGCCTACAGGGCAGTTTTTATACCATATTTTAGTTTTATGCCAATCGGGATTAGGTGTTAACGATAGACGATTGGTTTTAATGTTTGGTGTTCTTTTGCTTAACATTTTCTGTAACAGAAGTACTGGACACTGATCTTCACAATTTTTATTCGGTGTCAACCATTTAGATTCAGCTGTATGTTTTTCGCCACCTTGTGCTGTTTTTGAAAATATGGTATTGAACTCAATACGTCCTGTGGGTTGATCATGTCGCATTCTGCTTTGAAATAGTCAATTAAGCAAAAGACTGCTTCATTTCCACGCCACGCCAGTTCCACACAACAAATTTGATAGAATTCTTTTTGTAAACCGTCTGGCATATTTTCGTCAAAAAATGACATAGTTTTGCTAATTTTTCCGGTTTAAGGGCGACAGAACTTGTTTTTCTTTTTTCAAGAATAGCTTGTAACTTCTTCCTTTTAGCTGCCCGCGCCTTTCTTGCATCTTCAAAAATCACGCCTCTGAATGAATTTGTTTCTCGATTAAACTCTTCATAAAACTTTTTCTGGACAAGTTTAGCGGAAATATTCCGAATTGTTTTCACGGTACCTTCTTTGTATTCGGTGCCGTCTGCACGTTTCATGTTGAATGCCCAATCTTTCAAAATACTTGCTAATTGTTCGTCAGAAGTTTGAGCACAAAGTTTATAATTTTGCTGTTCACAAAATTCGGTGAACTGTTTCCAAACATATTTATGTGTTTTAACGGTATTTTGCGGTGTCAAATTTTCAATTTCTTTATCTATTTCGGTCCCCGAGCTTATACCAAAGCGTTCCATGTCGAAAAAATTAAAAAAACATTATGAAAATTGCTGAATATATTTTTGACGTTTATCAACAAACTTCAAAACACTTGTTAACATGACAAAATTCATATTGTTGGAGGCAGCGAAACACCAAAACGGTTATATCACGTCGTCAAGAGTATATTCACTTATCAGTACATGGTAACTATGTAAAATTTGTAATTGCTATTGGCTAAATTTCAAATGAGTTATATAATCTATGGAAGAGTAAATTAATCTGTTGCTATTGCAAAGTATGAAGGTGTTGAGGTTAATAGATGTGGATTTTATATAGATGCTGCATATTCATTCCTCGGAGCGTCTCCATATGGACTAATCGCAGATAATGGAATTGTAGAAGTGTTTGCCGGAAAAGTTACGGGATTCGAGTAAAACTAATTGTTTTACCTATATCGATTACAAAATCACATTAAAAATAAACCACAATTACTATTTTCAGGTACAAGGGCAACTCAACACTTTGAAAAGAAATTTCTGTGTTGTAATCTTTAGTTGTACCTATGTATTTAATTCGATGTTTTTAACTCTATACGTTATAAATTTTGATGTTGACTTTTCTTTCTAATCAATAATAATAATCTGCCCGTTTCCAACACTATGAAAAAAATCATATCTTTCATATAATTTAATAGTAGGCTTTTCTTATTACAACTACAATGTGCAATGTATTATGTAACTTTTCAATTCTCTTTTATAACCATACTTATTCTTTTATCGAATGAAGATGTGGAAAACGCTCTAGGATCCATAGCGGAATTACCAAAAGAATTATTTTTTGAAGGTATAACGTTATTAAAGAAACGTTGAAATAAGTGTGTTAGTGTTAATGGATCTTACGTTGAAACATAAATTTTGTTCGTTTTCTAATTCGTTTCATTCACATTCAGGTAGATAACAAAAAAAAACTCAAAGAATGTTATAATTTAGTGACTGTATATTACATTTAGAATACCTATACAATAATATAGTAAGGTTGATTTTTGTGATTCATTATTACAACTCATAATTCTTACATTATTCTTAGAAAAAAGGTATTAATAAAAACTTCACACGTGACCATACTATATATAGAAACATTAACCGTAAATATGTAAAACATCACGAATAGTCACCCACTCTTGCTTTTAATATCTTTCTTTTACCTGCAAAGGTATAAAAACCGTCGAAATTAAGACAACAATGTAATAATTCGTCTGACGTTTATTTTTGGAACTGTATAAGTATATTGCATGAAAGGCAGATAAAAAATAAACAGTTAATTTATAAAAACCTGATTCGATATTGAAATGGAGATAAATTGTACAAGTTGTTTGACCATATGCATACCATAAATATCGTGGAAATGATGCATTCTCTAGTTGTATTAATTTGCATTTTACAAAAATTTCGCATATTAATGACCTTTACTTTAGAGTTTAGGTTAGATGTTCCATATATCAATATTTTTTGTGTGTGTAAAAAAATACCTAATTTAAATAATGGTTCTCAAGAATGTTGAAAAAGGTATTGAATTTTTTTTTTACATTTGATATATCTAGTAATATACACCAATGATATTTTCTAAGTATAGAATCAATTTATATTTGCCATACATATGTAATATTGATAATACGAGGATTGTTTGACTGAAGGTGAGATTTGTCAGTGTTTGTGAAAAAAATTCATAGCATGTCGAGTAGGAGGCCATGCTTTGACAAAAGGTTATTAAAATTTTCATCATAGTTTGACGTATAGTTTGACAGACAGCAATAACTGTAAATGAACTTACATATTACTTGTTTTTGTTTCAATTATGAGAGTACATAGTATGTGAATCCGTAAGCATAAGGCCTATATGATATTTTGAAATTCTTTCTTAAAATATAGAAATATATTGTTTTTATTTTAGTAATAATAATTAGTAGTTAGTTAGTTCAGTGCTACTGAAGATGACAACATAATTGTCGAAATACGTATTTAGTTTTTTGTGCTTTAGTGTGGTAAAGGCGTTTTAGTGTTTTTGAATAATAGGTTATATAAGTAATTGTCAGGAGTGTTGATAAATGAAATACCTATTCATAGTGGTATTATCTTTAGCATATATTACACTTCTAGGCTGGATGAGTGGTGACAGGGGGCTAAATTTGAACTAGTTCAGGTAGACCGGGAGTCATGCTTTTAGATGGTACCATCAATCGTGTTGCGCATCTTAGAGCAGCACGCATGAAGGGTTGGGGCGTCATTCATTAGCGTTTGTAATTAATATTTGGCGATAATTAGGTTTTATAAATAACTATATATTTACACTTTCTCCATGTTTGAAGTCTGAAATTGATTATATCTCCTTTTACTATGAGTTGACTTGATGCAGCTACTCAAACAATTACCTGGGATACTGTTTTAATGTCGGTGAATATTTCTTCTGTTAATATTAAAACATTTCCGATTATTTAAAAATTTTTTGCTGTTTATCCTATAGAAACGAAAAATAAGAACATAAACCTTAAAAAATGCCCAGTGGTAAAAATATATGGATTAAAAATGTTGCTGACAGTAATTATAAAGTATATGAATTGATGCTAACTGACGCTAAATTATATTCTATAAACTTGAATATAACTACAGATAATAATTATTATTACTTACCTTATGACATGTTAAAAATATGTTTATTTCTATATTCCTATGTTGTGAACATGAAAGTGTATTTTATTTAGAAATATAAACATTTAACCTATACACAAATGGCAACATTGCAGCGAAGAGTCTGCATCAATAGAAATACTCAGTTTATTTAATTTTTTCATCTCAAACATGTTTATAATAGCCGAAATTTTGCAATTTATCAATCAGTTACGTCTAAAATTAACTACCTGCGAGGTGCGTAGCCAGCAATAGAAATTTATTACCTAGTCAATATACGGTGATAGCTCAAATAGTTGTTGAATAATGTTGTACAGGGTGTTTCATCGGTTGGGGTATCGCGAATTAAAGTGCCTAAATATAAAAATATCGACTTCAAATTTTAACCACTTATAGAGCTTTTAAACCGCTACCAGCAGGTTAGGTTGTTTTTGATAATATTATTTTAATTAATGCGTAAATTTAAAAATAACGTATTATCAAAAATTAAAAGTGCTCAAAAAATGTTCAAATTTGAATGGTGATACGTGGAAATATCACCCATATTAACTTCACAATCAGAATTCTTATAAACGAAACCGTTTGTCAAATAAAGTCAATATTAAATAATGTCGTTTTTCTTACGACAGATTTATGGTACTTAACTTTCTAATTGTGCTGTCCGCAAACAGGTAGTCCTTTTAAATTTATGACGGATAATAAATAAAAATTTATTATAAACTCAACACACAACACTGTAATAAAAAACCCATAAATTCTTCAACGTCCGCAAACAGGTAGTCCTTTTAAATTTATGACGGATAATAAATAAAAATTTATTATAAACTCAACACACAACACTGTAATAAAAAACCCATAAATTCTTCAACGTCTTGCCTTTAATTTTGAAATTATTGTAAAATATTCAATAATTGATTAAGTTTTAATTTTTTTTTCAATTGCATAGTTGATTTTATAGACATATCTTTTTAACACCTGAATTTCAATAAAATCTGAGTACTTTTGATTTTTTGAACGAAGGTTTTTTTTTATTTACGCATTAAATAAAATAATATTATCAAAAACAACCTAACCTACTGGTAGCGGTTTAAAAGTTCTATAAGTGGTTAAAATTTGAAGTCGACATTTTTATATTTAGGCACTTTAATTCGCGATACCCCAACCGATGAAACACCCTGTATATCTAGCACATTAATTTCTGATTTTATACTTGAATATGCAATAACATTTACGTTGTGTTAATAATAACTTAATAGAAAAGCGTATAATTTCTTACCTTTACATATTTTATTATACGTGCATAAGACACGAATGTATAAGAATTTAATGAACTATAAGAGAGTCTAAAGTAATTATTTTATTAATTTTATAATAAATGAATTTATCTAGATTACATAAAATAATTATTTACGATAGAATATTTAGCACGAAAATTTTGAAATTTAAAAATTATTTTAAATCAATTTTTATCTGTATATATATTGTACCAGTAAATATCTACTAACACATGATTTGTGCAATATACGTGACATATGTCATTAACGATAGCCCTGATTGTCCGTGAGAATGCGCTGTTTATCAATATCAGGACACATCAATAGCTACGTGTAGATGCAAGTATTGGCAAGGATTGTATAAATTAAGCATGTACTTCCTGAATTCAAATCAGAATTGATGAGGTAGGCGCCTAATTGGTCCGTGGACTTGAAGCGCGAATGAAAATGTTATTCACGACGTGAGAATGACGTGGAGAACATTGATACAAACCCAGGCCAATATTTTTATTTCTTCTGTGTAATTAAGTGAATAAGTATGCCAGAAGTCATATTTAAATTATAATGCCTAAAGATTATCTTTCGAATAAGTAAATTTCATGTCAATTTAAAAAATTCATCTTTGTTTTATTCCATTTCAAAGTTCTATACCTCTATTAAAAAAACAGCCTTTACATATGCAGTATACTCTCTTTCTCTTTATCTCTTCTGATTCTGAATCAGTTCGCCGTTACTAGTTTTTTGTTTATAAATAGAAGTTTTCCCAAATTATCACCAGACTGAATAGAATTAGCATGAAGTCCTTTCTTGACCTCTTCGTTCAAAAAGCACTCTCTGTAAAGTAAATATGTAAATAATACTGAATGATTTCATTAAAATACTTAAAACCTCATTTTCTTCTTGAACAATCTTACCCTCGTTAAACTTATATCACCACGTAAATTAATATGACACGTTACCTGTTAAACTTTAACTTTTAGCATAATGAAACACTTTTCAACATAGCTAGTCGTAATCAGTTACGTAAGGCAAACATATAATAACAAATTATTACGGGTGCTGTTTTTTTTTATTTATATAAACTTGCTGCCGGCTCGGTAAAAAAATACCAAAATTTACATTTAGAAATGTCAGGATAGTTACAATGACGGTTATTATGTACTTGAATATTATGCACATACTATATGTATATGTTAAACATGTTCATATAACAAACATATTTTTCTTTTATATACGTAAATATATAGAAATTTGTGGCACACATATTACATAGCCTATCTGTAACAGATGTATACAGCTGCGAACGGTTCTTCGGCTTCTGTATATTCATTAATGGTGATGTTGATCTTTATTGCTGGTATCACTTTCACTTGGATGCTAGAGAGGTCGTCAACGCATCATCTTCGCTATACAACGAAGTGCAGAATTGTTATGCTGTTATGTAACATTGCGGCAGAGTTAATGAATGTTGAGGTTGATTCTAAACGAATAAATATACCATACATACCTAAATGATATCTACGTTATTCGATTGCTGAAAGGATTTAAAATGGTAATCAAAGGCCAAACAGGCTCTTGCTAATGCAAAAGTCAAATTCCATCGTAGGAGAAGTATGGCACTGCCTTGTCATAAATACTTGCGTTATTTTCTTCTTCGAATTGATTTTTTTTCAGGTATCTATTTCCGATACATTTCTGATGGTATAAATCTCTGTCTATACATCCAGGTGCCAGTTTTTTATCTCCCTATATGCGTAATTCTCTTAATATTGTGGATACAGAATCGGTTAAACTAACAAAGTTGCTCAGAAATTTGAGGAGTATGTGATAGTATTTTTTTCTTTACTTTTGAAAATATTAAAAAAAAATTAAAATTCCCAAAATTTTTAATTATACATATATTCGTAACAATTGAAGACAGAACTAATCTATAAATGGTGTCTGGTTGTAATTTTTACGAAGAATTTAATAATCTCCGTTAAAAATCATGTCACACTTAAGTATCAAGATATAACATAACCTTTTTTTTAACGACAGTCATAGTTGGCCATGACTTCATTAAAATGCTAATTTTTGTCTGATTTTATAGGTATAAGGTCTTTTTAATTTTTTTACTAGAGCAAGAGGAATTCAATGACTGAAAAACTATTTTAATGCGAAAAAAATAATAAAGAAAAACATCTATTGAAGACAACTGACAATTAAACTATAAGCCATATTTATTAAAAAAATATTACAAATAGTGATGAAATTAAAGTTTAATTAAATTTTTTTTAAATAAAATAAACAATGTCAGGTAATCCATGCCTGCTTTGTTAGGTTAGAACGGTGACAAGGGGCTGAATTTGTAATAGTCGAGGTAGACAGCGAGTGATGCTTTTAGATGGTACCATCATTCGTGTTACGCATCTTACAGCAGCACGCATTAGAGCTTGGGGCATCATTCGATCCACTGCCAGGGATAGGACACGAGGATTAAGAACTCTAATACTCATTTGTGATTAAACTTGATGATAATTAAGTATAATAAATAAATATATGTTTACACTTTCTCCATGTTTGAAATCTGGAATTGATTGTATCTCCTTTCATTATGAGTTGGCTTCATGCAGCTACTCAAACAATTACCTGGAATACTGTTTTAGTGCCGGTGGACATTTCCGTTTATTTGTAATTTTTTTCTGTTTTTCCTATGGAAACGAGAAATAAAAAATTAAAACTTAAAATGCCCAGTGGTAGAAAAATATCCAATATTAAATTAGCAAATTGCTCAGAAATTTGAGAAGTATTTGATAGCACTTTTCGATTTTAATTTATTGTCAACTTGTGAAGATAGTTAAAAATAAGTGGTGCACTTAATTATCAAGATATAACACAAACTTATGTGTTTTAAAATGACAATCACACTTCGACATGACTTCACTAAAACGCTTATTTTTTCTGATTTAATAGATATGGGGTTTACCTTTTTAAAATTTTATAATAAAGCTGAAGTCGTTCAATTCAATGTATTACTTTTTGAAGAAGTAATGGGCGAGTAGGTTTAAAAAACTATTTAATAAGAAAAAAATATGATTAGTTCTGCCTTCAATTGTTACGAAAATATGTATAATTGAAAATTTCGGCAATTTTGATTTTTTTAGAATATCTTCAAAACCAATAAAAATACTACGAAATACTCCTCAAATTTTTTAACAACGTTGTTAATTTAACCGATCCTGTATCTTCAACATTAAGAAACTTACCCATATAAGGAGATAGAAAATGGGCAGCCTGTATATTCTAATGATATTAACGGTCATGACATTTTAATTAACCATCGAAAGTAAACAACAAGAATAACTTGTGTATTAAAGATAACAACAATATATTATCCTTGAACATCAATGAAACTTGCTATCGGAAATAGATAGCAACTCTATAATATTCTGATATATTTGATAACTAAATAATTAATTTAGCAATGTTTAGTAACCTAACGTAAAAGAAGGAAAGACAATTAAAAACGCGCCGATTTAAGATTAGGAGCATTTAGAATAAAATTCCGAATAATTAGAAGAAAGTAGGATGAACGGTACAGCTATTGGCCTATGAAGACTACGAAGCCACTTACCAATTTTACGACTAGTATTGGTAATGACCAGCATGAATAATGATCATTTTGTACAATGACCAGTATAAATAATGACCAGTACAGATAAATACCAGTGTGCATAATGACTAGTATAAGTAACGACCAGTATAAATTAATGACAGTAAAATATGAAGCCCTTTGCTTGGCGGAGCTATGAAATAAAGGAGCAAATTAAAGAGAAGAAGTACAGAGAGAAAGAAGGAAAAAATGTACATCATGAAGAATATAAAGAACAAAACAACATAGTAAAGCTATGAAGGAAGCAACGCAAAAATCCTGAGAAACCTTTGGAGGAAAAATAGAAGAAGACTTCCATGCAAATTAAAAACTACTTTATTGGGTACTGAAATGCCCGCACGCCAGTGAATAATAATACAAATCAGAAACTTACAGATTGCAAATGCTTCATGAAAAAAAAAACAAATTAGGAGGAGATGGATGGAGTATTTCGAAAATCTGCTGAACCAGAATGAGAATATGGATTGCAATATCTGGCATGACGGCAGAAGCGAAATACCCGAAACAGACGAGGATAATAAAGACAAGCAATTAAAACGAAGAAAAGGAGAATTGCCGGCTATAGTCAGATCGTTGATGAGATGCTAAGGCATTTAGGAGGAATTCGTATAATGTTTCTAACCCAGATTTGTAATAGATGCTGGAACGATGGTAAGATGGAAAATTTTGCCTCATGTCTACAAAAATGCCTCGAGAGAAATGGACGCCCCCTAACTGATGTCGTTTTTCGCGTCTGATCATTTCGTTCTGCATTCTGTTTATTTCAAATTATAAAAATATATCTTTGAACGGCTCTAATGCTTTTATTGCACCACCTTCTGTGAGGATAATTATTTTTGTGTTTTTCAGTTTGTTTGCGTAAAAGATAATCGTATTGAGCGGCCAGGTAGTTATTGCCGCTAGTGGTGCGATAAAAGCATTAGAGCCGTTCAAAGTTATATTCTTATAATGAAATAAACTACACCTATGATATGATCGAGTGGATGCCTTTTAGTATCGACGTTTACGCAAATAACACAATCGCACCATTTTTACTAGGTATTTCGCATTAATTCGTGTTATTACATATCACAAAACACAAACAGTTTTAAAACAAATGCGTGTAGAATTTAACGAAATCACACGAACCAAGTACGCGCACGATATTACGACCAATGACAGCACCAAGTCGGACTATCTTAAGGACTACAATCGCTTGGCAGTGTATCAATTCCCCTTACCCCACCTGCAGTTGTTGCGGCCAAACATTACAGCTTGATATAGTATATTCCAATCTCTCTGTGATGCGGCAATGGTCGCATTCAACAGACGCAACTGTTGTAGAACCGTTGAGGAAATGTCTGCTGGATGCTTATGCTACATCGAATTACGTCACGGTTACATCGACTATTTTACGGAGAGGAGATTCATCTTTTGCAGCTCATTCTAGTATTGCTTCGTATCGGTAACACGTTGAGTGAAATTGTGGCTAAGATAAACAAACTATATGAATTCAAAAAATCACTAGTATTAAATTAGAGATGTGTTTAATTAGTGTGATAGTTGTTTTATCTAAGGTAATTCAAGGTAAAACTTAAATATATATTTTTGCAGATGAAGAGTATTTTGCGGATTACATAAAACGCAAATGTCCTATTGAATGTAATGTATGACCAATGGTGACCACCCAAGGTAATTTTGCATGTTTATAAGTATATGGGTTTTTCCAATTTATTAATTTTGTAAGAGGATAAATCTGAAATATATTTAATTTTATTTAGAAGGTAATATTCATTTCACAGCCTTCGGATAGATAAGGATTATGTTATATATACATGAAAGAAGTAAGTATATTGCCATCTTAGACACCAATAATGACAACTGTTAACAACCAAGATTATTCAAAACAAATAAACATGAAGTAATCATCTATGAGGCTTTTATAGTTTTCATATTTCCTGTTGCCCAGAAATCCTCTCACTACACTTACAAAAACTTCCAAGCTGCCAATTCCTTTTCATTTAATTTTTCTTGTAAATGCAAATCATCTAGAAGCTTCCTTATTTGGGGTCCAATAAATATGCCTTTTTTAGTTTTGCATCACTTAATTGTGGAAATATTAGTTGTAGGTACTTGAAACCATCACCTTCTTTGTCCATGGCTTTACATAGTTTTTCATTAATCCAAGCTTAATATGTAGAGGCGGAAGGAGCACCTTTTGTGGATTAACAAGGGGGGCATACTTTATGTTTGAAGTACCAGGTTCAAAAGAAGTTCTATGAGGCCAATCTTTCTTACTGTAATGTTCTTACATCCCTACTATCCCATAGACACAAAAAACAGCAATACTTTGTACAACCACCTTGCAATCCTAGCAATATACCTTTCACTTTTAAATCTGCACAAATATCCCACTGATACTGTTCATATTTAATGCGATTTAGTATAGTTCTTAAGTTGTCATAGGTTTCTTTTATTCTAACTGAATGGGCTAACGGCATAGTTGGGTTTTTGTTTCCATTATAAAGCAAGACTGCTTTTAGGCTGTATTTTGGTGAATCTATAAAAATACGCCACTCGGAAGGTACATGTTTCATATTAAGCTCATTCATTAAATCGTCAATATCTGAAGAAGTTCTGATTTCTGTTTTGACAATTCCAGGTCACGTACCAAATCATTTAATTTAATCTGAGTTATTATGTGAGGTTCACTACTGGTACTTGGTAAAAATGTTGGGTCATCATTGGTATGCTTTGGAAGTAGTAGATCACATTCTGAAGAAGAAATAGAATCGCCAGGAACAATGTTGTCTAGGTTTAAGGGGGCACTCGATGCCGGTAGTTCCTCGCTATGAGGAACTGGCCTAATTGCAGAAGGCAAATTTGGATACTGAATTTTATCCCTTTGCTTTTTTGAAAACCCTTCTGTTTTAATTATACAAAAGTAGCAATCCCTTACGTGATCAATAGGTCCTCTCCACACCATAGGAACAGCAAACGGCATAGACTTTTTCTTGCGATGCATCCACTGAACTAAGTTTATATGACAACTCACACAGCAAACATGAGGAGCCCAAGTCTTATCTTGATATCCAATTTGACATTTATAACAAAACTTATCCGCTGGATTTTTGCAACATCGGCGACTAGAACTTGCCATTTTATATAAATCGAGTTACACACTTAACTGTACCGTAAGCGATACATAAACTAACTAAACTCTAGACAACAATAAAACTGCTATTAACAGTTCATAGAACCCGTTTAAAGTCCCGTTGCAAGTCAGGTACAAATAATAATTACAATTATAATAGGAAGAGAAGCAGGCACTTGAAAATGGGACGTGCTAGGTCATTTCTGTGATTTAATAATTACCTAAATGAAATGCAAGAAGAGCATTATCATCAATATTACCAAATTCATGTTGACCTGTGTAGTTCTCAGAATTTGCAGTTCCAGAACTGAATAGCTTTTTTTCAAATGACATGCGCACTGGGGGTCTGAACAAGCCTTCTGTTGGACCCTGTATTGTAATTAATTGAACTATACACATCCTAAATTTTAAACGAGTTCATTTCCAGTTTAAGATAACAATCGGTATCACATGTAGATATAATCCGAATGGAAATTAATTTTGTAGTTTGAAGGTCGCCAGTCTAATATTTTGTGAAAAAACGTGTGCGTTACAACTACGTGACAAGCATATTTGAAATAACCGCTCCCCCCGTTCCGAGCCACGGTAAAAATGCTAGCCTCTCCTTTACTTTCACAATTTCTAAATTAGTCAGTCAATTAATTCAGAGACGATGATATAACCATAGCTTGTGTATGGTATTAGTATATGCTTGCATATTTGTAGCGATGGCAATGAAATTATTATTATTTTTAAATGAACGTGTTTACTTTAGACTAATTGCAAATGCCTCCTAATTTGAAAGTCCTCTGAGCGAAACACATCACACGTAGGAATGCAGTTTTTTAAAATCAGATCAGATAGTGTTTTTATTTAGAATTATCATTAGGAAAATTTAAAGTGTTTATTTTGTGTATGTCGTTTTCTTTGCTTTGGAAAGTCCATGTTATTACATGGGTAAAATATTTTATAATAATAATACTTTCTTATTATTGATAAAAATTTGTTTATTTTTTATCCCCTATTTACATACAGTCTGTCCTAATATCAGATATTAAGTTTTTTTTCTTATTTCAAAGGTCACGGAGAGAAGCAGTTCCAATGAATTTCTCACTATTTATCAACGAGACAAATATTCTATATGACTATGATCAAAAATAATAAAAATAAAAATGTTGATATAACAACTAAGCTATTTTAACTAATAACATCTAGACAGCAAGTGAGTGGGTTTGAAGCGTTTTAACCGCCTTGGTTCAGTGATTTCTTCCATAATTGATTTGATAAAGACGTTGGGGTGCATTTTTACCCTCTGTATTTCTGACTATACTTTGAAATTTTATTCTTCACTGGTGGTACTTGTAGACTTTGTTTTGAAAGCGTTTTTTTGCACCTAATTTTCCACTTAACAACAAGTAATACTACTGCGTTGTATTCCAAGATGTTTCTTTTTCTAAATATATGTTTCCTCTAGTTTAACTTCCTGTCCAAGTGCATGCCAAGGTATAGATAGATAGATGGATAGATAGATAGATAGATAGATAGATAGATAGATAGATAGATAGATAGATATTTTATTTGTGCTAGACAGAATACATCAATGTATGCACACGTCAAGAAAGCAATATATGACAGAGTCAGCATATTTCAATTGTTGCCCATTTGACCATTTAGTGTTATTGCAGGGCAATCTTTATTTTTTGTTGTGAATATTACGTGGATTGATTTATTTTCATTAGCTTTTATTATCCAATGTTTCAACCGTGTCGCTGTAAAAGGCCTGAGACCGTATCGGTTTTTATGAGGTGTATTATAAGCAAAAGTATAGCTAAAATTGTTATTTTGGTCTTAGGCATGACAGCTGTATATATTAAATATAAATTGGGACCGAGGACACTACCTTGGGGTACCCCAGAGAATATTGGATGTAACTCCGAAATTTCGTTGCGATATTCGACAAAGTAGTATCTACTGGCTAAGTATGACTTTAAAACATCCCATATTTGGTGCGGAAATACTTTTTTAAGTTTGTAACACAGACCCTCATGCCAGACTTTATCAAATGCCTGTGTAAAGTCTAAAAACTCAACTGAGCAATATCTATTGATTTCGAACACAAACTACTAAATTTCTGTCTATTCAGTTGGCCAGCATGTCCATTGAGCATGAATCGAGCAGAATTCTACATGCACTAAAGGGTCCTCGAATCGGTATCCGTGGCTTCGATTCTTCAAAACACAACAGAACACAATACTCTCAATATCCCTCTGCTTATGTAGTTTATCACGTTGTTCAAGTGTTTATCTTGTTAGTGGTAATAATACCGTGTATATAATAACATCAAAGAACTAAAATTTTACCAACTAACGAAACGAAAACCATTCACATTTGCCCTTCTAGGTTATATCAATGGTGGTCAATCAATTGACTATTGATGATTGTTCTTGATAACGAATGTTCCCCATAAACTCGTTATTGCAACTTTTTGAAGGTTAAATTTTCAAAATTTGAAGGCGTAACGTTGCTCTAAATTTAATTGCAGCGAAATCGCTTTCAGTGCCGCTAATCTCATTACATTACTTTTCTACCGCACCTTGTATGATATTGTTTATATAAGTTATGATTAATTATGAGTTAAGGCTGACTAGACTTTTATATTCACAATATATCGTATCACGAAATATCAGGTTTGTAGCTATTTTTCCAGTTAATTCTGACCATAAAATATAACTTAAGATAATTTAATTTTTGGAATCACATCTAAAAATAAAAACATTTCCAGAAACGCTTTTTTCGTAGGTTTTATATTGGCATAAATATATTAATGGGCATTCTTTTTTGTTGATGAAAATTACAGGATACGATTATTTTAACAAGGAGATTGTTAATCACTCGCCCAAAAAAGAAAGAGCGATCCAATTAGGTTTTTTCCTTGCTTTTTGCCATTGCAAAATCAATTTGGTTTTTAACATATTAAATCATCAATTACATGATTCATCGGCTAAGAGAATTTTAATTGGGAAACTCGTATAGGGATATGGTTTATATGTGATTTTATTTTTATTAATTGCCTTTTAGTTTATTTCATATCCGGTAATCAATGTAACATAATATAAATACAGGTGATGATGATGATGGACATCGTTGTTATATACAAATATATTTGAGATTTTTGGCATATTTGTGGCCTCTTATTCGCTCTTCCAAAAGTTGTTTGGTTTGGCCAATATATTTTTTTATTATATTCGTTACAAGGAATACTATATATCACATGGGACTGTTGTGATATTGGAATGGGATCTTTTAATCGTGTATATAATCTTGGCCACTTACATCATATCGATGTATCATCACAATGTAACTGTAAAAAAAAACATCTAAAAAGAATACGAAGAAATTTAGTAAAACACTCCTGAAAACCTAACCTAAAAACATTACTATGACTTTGACACTGTCAATATATGGCAAACGTCAGTTTCATGTTATTATTTTTGTTTTTTTGTTATTATGAGATGTACTCTGGCACAAATATGATTGTGAGAGTATGTCACTGCGGATTATTCAAAACTGGAAAGTAGATTTTTTTTTTAGGTTAGCTATTTCGTTTCTGTCGTTTACAGCATTGTTAAATTTTGCAGTTTGAATCATTTACAAAATCTCTCTGGCTTTAGTGTTATGCTGTTTCACTAAAATGCTAGTGTTTTGAAAATTGAACTTGTGATTGGTGACTGTTTGGTGTGTTTTTCAATGCAGTTGAGTTCTTGGAGTATTTGTTACCTTTCAGTCTAACTCTTAGAAGTTGTTTAGTTTGTCCTATACAAATTTTGTCACAATTATTGCACGGAATACTATATGCTTTTCGGATGACAGCTTGTTGTCAAATTGTCATTTGGTAGTTAATTGTCATTACATTACCACTACGCCAAGATAACTAATTACTTTTAATACATTTCTTGTATTTTTTGGCAAATAACTTTAATATATATATATATTGTAATGTCATTATATTCAGTAATTGAAACAGAAGAAAAATTCATTAAAACGATTAAATTAAATAAATTATAGCGACAATCACTAACATTAAAAAATTACCATTTTGCCTTTGATTAATTCATATTTTATTATTTCATTAAACCTTGTGCATGACCTATATTAACATTATGTAAGTACTAATAGAGAGAATATTTACTAAATTTAAATAAGAAATACTATTATAGAATTTATTATAGAATTATGTGTTTTTAAGGAGTGTCTGAAATATTTCATGTATCATAATCTGTAAACAATTAGACCTTGATCATATACATATAAATGTATGTGATTGTAATTGTTAAAAATAAAATCAATATGTAATGAGTTATGAAGAGAGGTTTCTAAAATCAAATGATGCATATATTTACCTGATAATAAACGAAAACAATTTAAATCTGATCTCCTTTCTTTGTTCTATCAGTGAAGTTAAATAGAAGAAGATAAAATACATAACTGGTACAAAAATATGTCCGTCAAAGATTGTTCGTAATACATTTAATCAAGGTGTTCATGTCATTAATAATTGATTAAGTCGATCACATCATGAAATTTTACCATGACACTATTTATGGTAAATACACTCCTCTTATGCCTATATGTGTGTTGTATATACAATTTCGTACAGTTTTTGCTCCCTTCATATTTGGTACAAATAAAGTGATCTTAGGTAAAACTTTACTTTAAGAATCTGAATGTGACTTTTTCGTAGATAATGATAAAGTAATATTTGTTTTGGGTTCTTATTTATTTGAGATTTATATTAATGATTTACCTGTCAAAACGTTAAATGTATAATCAGCCATAGTTGGTAGTTATCAAAGTGAAAGATTTACATTTACAAAAACCTGGGATGTTATAATTTGGAAGAACGTGAAATTAGTTGTGAAAGTGCATTACAAATTTGTGAAAATATTACAGTACAGTAATAATTCTTGAGTTACTATTAATTTGGAATACATAATCGTCCAGCGTAGGCTGAACATTTACTTGGCAAAAGATATACACTGTGTCCAAAAAGTCTAGAAATACATAGATATAAACGTAACGTATGATGTTCAAAGAAAAATTAAAACATCTCAATTAGTATGTTTAAAAAGCTTCCTGTTGATAGTATCTATTTGATTTTGTGATGACGTTGCAAAGCTTATGGTGTCATTAAAAAAAAATTAAACGGCAAACTTGCATTTTTACTAGTATTTTTCATAGATCTTGTAATGTTCTAAATGATTGTAAAAGAATGCTAATTTACATAAGAAATTGTTTGAAATAAACATATGTAATTTATTATTAGAAAACAAATTTTAAAAGACAACTGAAACTCTTATAATAAACGTTGAAGATGTTGTTCTTGAACATATTGGCAATAACTAAATTTGAAATTACTTTATAATTAGCTTTTTTCAACCTATACACAAATCAAGTCTTTAATCAAATTTACCTAGTCAATGCCCCAATTTTCCAAGTTAATCAGACAAACATAGAAAATTTTGTTTGACCCATTTGGTCCAGGCGTTAATATTGGTATTTAACTAAATTTTAAATTACTTTATAGTTAGCTTTTTCAGTGTTAAAAATTCTAATATAATTTTCTGCTTTTAGCACTGATAATTAATTAGTTAATTAGGGCATTGGTTCGGACCTAACACCCATAAATTATTTCGTGTGAGGATACCTAAAAAATAAAGTATAATCAAGCAAACCTAAAAATTTAGAAGGCCCGTGACAATGAATTGTGACATTGTCACAGGCCTTCTAAATTTTTAGGTTTGCCTGAGTATACTTTATTTTTTAGGTATCCCCACAGGAAATAATTTATGGGTGTTAGGTCCGTCGACCTAATTGGTCACTCGATGGTCTCCCTTCTTCTAATCTATCATTTTCCATATAGTGAGGAGTAGCCCTAACTTTGCTGAAACCAAATCCTTTAGCTGAGCAAGTCAGGCTCTTTATAGCTCGAGAAGACTTCTGCTAATGGTGGAAATAAATAAGTTTTTAAGTCGTAGGATACAACGATTGCCGTGGATACCTTCTTGGTTTCTGAATTGAAACCACGTCGTCGTCTCTGCTTCTACTGCCAACGTTTCGTCCACTATCTTAAGGGACATCGTCAGGGCTTCTAGTGCTGCGATTACCTAAAACAGACTGGCATGTGTTGGCAGGGGGGGGGGGTTATATAATCTTTAGCGTTGCGGTTCGTTGGATGTTATGATTGAGTTTGTAGGATGGATTTCCAAGTGTGATGGAGATAGTAACCTTCATCTCAGTTCAAGTTGTTACGATATTTCTATTTCAATCTATGCTCAGCCAGGGGAGACACGTGTGCTGACCGATTATTTGATTAGCCGCACGAACGTGGAACTTGGTACACACCGGAGAAATCAAGAGGTTTCTTGTCTTTAACAGACGAAAGGAAATCAGGGTTGGGTTTGAAGAAAATGTTGCTGTTGTGCTTGTTGAGGATTTTGCTGATGTGATTGGGTTCACCATGTATGTAAGGTAGGTAAGCGTGTGTAGGGCGGTGAGGTTCTGTCTATGTCTTTTTTGGAGTAGTTGTTTTCGAGTAAGGTTTTTGTTATGAAAGTTCCTGGGGTAGTGCGTCAGGGTCAGGCAGAGCAAAAACTCTGTTTACCAAAGAGTTGATGACGGATTGTTTTTGAGAAGGAAGGTAGACAAAACCTTTCACCGACACTTAAGTCCCACCACCAAAAAGCATGCAACTGGATGATGATTGGAGAGCTGAATTAATAATGGCACTGATGAGTCTTATCACTTACTAGAGCAAATTTTCTATTTTAATGCCATACCTTAACGTAACCCAGCTGTAATTATTGTTACCATCGAAAATAATTTTTCTTTTTGCTATTATTTTAATTGTTATTAATTCTCACGTTTTCATATAACATTTATCATGTATTGTGGGGGCATGGCGGGTTGTGTGCGCAAGACTTTTGTCTTGCTTGAACATACGGCTTCTAATGTTTATGGAGTGAAAGCTAGATAATCTGATGCGGAATAAATTTTGCGTTGTATTGCTGGACCAGATAGTTGCGGGATGAGATAGTATAGTATAATACAAAATATTGTTATTATTATTATTTCAAGATATTTCTCAGTAATATTCTTCACACTGTCTAGCTACATCTCATTAACGTTTTAATTTTGTATTATGTACTTTTTTTTACAGCGACAAAAAGTTCGTGGCACCGTCATTTGTCGTAACGATTTCCTACTGGCCGCAAAGGATAACACGACATTGGCTATCGCACCACACCCAATTCCACCAAGAGCACCTTGATCCAATTCCTTCACAGCATCTGCATTCTTCGATCGCCGTTCGACCTAGCAATTTTCATAGTTACGCATGCAATATACATAGTAAATACACATGTTTATCTGCATTACGCGGATAAAAATGTGTTAATTTTTATGTTATAATAATAATTATAACGATTGTCCACTTATAGATTGAAAATAATACATTGCGCAGTCTTTCATAAATACTAATACCTCACATAAATACGCAATAATGATTGATTGAATAATAAAACTTATTATGAATGAATTATAAAATGAATGAATAACTATAGACAGGACGTACTGGTCCGAAATTACGACGGACAAAAGAAATAATGTATAACATCACGCAGTTACTGAATAGCACTAATCATATGGTGAAATGCAACATCTGTTGTTGTCTCGAAAATGGCTAACAAAAAAGACGATTTTACTGTTAAATTCCTTTCTTCATGGGCGTACGTAGAATGGGTGAGGACTTTTTAAAATTAATTCTATTTACCTTATATTTCGTAAGATAAATAGGTACGGGGAGTTAGTTTCGTTTTTTCATTGTTCTGACAGTTAATTACATACTTCGTAATTTTTGTAATAGTTCCTGTTAATACCGTTTCATTGAATCTACTTCTTCCAATTAGCTTGACGTAAGTATGCACTGGATTTCATTAAGTTTCAATAACATACGCATTCATTTTTAGTTATCATTTATTTAGATCTAGAACATTGTTTATGTTACTTTTTCAGATATGATATGGAAGAATGTCGAGAATGGCATCGTGAAACAATGGCGAATTGGATTAAGAATCATACTGATTGTATGTCCGACATTGTCAGTGATTCGGAAATTTGTTGCAAAGTCTGTAAAATACTACGAGTAAAGAATAGAACAGGAGAGAGTCTCCTTAAAAATAATATTTGTCCAAAGTGGTAACTCAATATGGCCGCCCTAATGCATAGGCGTGCATAAATATTTTGTATAGGGTATATGTACACTTCCTGTGTTCTCGATAATCATTTAAAATAGGTTGTTAGTCCAAAAATAATCAAAGAAATATCATGAGTGCATTATTTTTTCAATTCTTTTCTTCTTTTTAATACATTATAAACGGGTTTAAAAGAAATCTGGGTCAGAAATATAACAAATATTAAATTACTTGGATATGTATGTTACGCCACTGAACACATAATCAGACATGTCAGATATATGACAAGTTATTTAAAATAACTTTTTTTAAATTATTATTGCCTATGTTGAATGCCAATGAAATAACTTACCGATGAAGAGAAAAAGTGATATTCTATGTTCTTGCCATTTTAAAACGACCACAATCCACACAATTCACCATTATATAACACTAAAACGTCATTTTTAACATAACAGGATATAACTGACCTTCCTTAAAGTGGTAACTTCCGTCTAAAAAATACCTATTCCCCCACCACGTTATTATCTCTCCTGTTCTATTCTTTACTCGTAGATAAAATATCGTTACAGAATGCCAAAAAATCGTACATACAACGTCACTTAGTATCGCTAAAACATACACAGGAATTGGATCCGTTGGAAGCTGACATTTTTACGAAGAACTCTGTGAAACCTTAATGTTCCTGATGAATCCACTAGCAAATATAATGTTTCTAAGTGCTTCAAGAATGCATTAGAAGATATCTTTCAAATCAGTACCTATAGATAGGTGTCGACGAAACTGTCGATATATTAGGACGCTATGTGGTAAATGTTGTAGCTGGTGTACTACATCCAACTATTCCATATAACGCATATGTATATTAATATATCATCTAAAGTTATAAATACAGTTGATGTGGAAACAGTTGCTAAAACCGTTGACGAGATTTTGCACAAAATGCTTCATTCGGACGACAGGTACAAGGAAAAAATACTTTTATTTGTTAGTGACAGTGCCGCATATATGTTAAAAACAGGCAGTCTTATTAAAGGAAACATATCCTTATATGCTGCATATTATTTGTGTAGCACATATTCTCCACAGAAACTGTGAATATATCAGAGACACCTATCTGGAAGTTGACAGACTTGTAACCGCTTTTAAAAAGATTTTCAGTCAGAAAAGCAGAGAGTAGTTCTTTAGAGTGAAAACCTTTCATCTTTGTCATTGCCTCCCTCGCCAGTAATAACTAGATGGGGAACATGGTTGGAAGCTACTGGTTTTTATGCAGAGAATTTCGATAGTTTACAAAATTTCGTTACATGTTTAAATGACGATGCTCGAAGTATTTCTAAGTGCAAGGAACTAACACAAATCCCAAATTTAAAAAATCAGTTGTTATTCCTTCAGGAACACTCGAAATTTTCCTAAACTAATCACATATTTTGAAAATCGAAATTTCAAATTAAAAGATGGATTAAGCACATTAGATGTGGCTATTAATAATTTCAAAAGTATTCCAAGTGAATTCGGATGTTGCTTTCGGCAAAAGTTAGACGCAGTTTTTAATAGAAATCCAGATTTAATAACATTGCGGCAATTGTGTATGGGGACAATGACACAAAATCTAACTGCTAAATGCGCTGAAATAAAAGAATATTTCCAGTATGCACCTATAACCAGTTGCGATATAGTAAGGACGTTTTCTGCATGGATGTACTTCATTCAAAGAGAACAAATCTTACAGAAGAGAACCTTGAGAAAGTATTGCTAGTATATATTAACACTCCTTTACTCGACTTGAACTACAAAATGAACAAATAATGTAACGTATTTTGTATTTTATAGATCACCACCCGCTTGTTATGCAATTATATAAATAAAATTAAAAACTCTTTAAAATACAACATTTCGATAGCGCGCCCATGGGCGATGAGTCATCGGCCGTTCGTGTCCAGTCTATATAAATAACAAAGGCCTCCAGTTAAAAAATTGATTCTGATAGAATTTTTTATGCTGATTTCAGGAAAAATTGTCGAAAAATTCCAACAATTATCATTTTTTGACAAATTGAAAATCTATATTTTCGTAGCTACCACCAATCCATTGTGTTATGAAATCTACTAAGGAAGGGGATCAGCATTTATTGTCATAAGTCATAAGTCATAAGTCATCATTACTGACGAAAGGTGGAGATTTTTATGGCAGTGGTGGTGCTTTTAAAAAAACACTTTAAAATTTTTGGCACATGATAATATGTGCCAAAAATAATGATTAAATAAGTACATAACATTCGTTTAATATCTTGGAACTTGACTTTTTGTACATAGATTAGTTCGAAAATATGAATTTTTGTAAATCATGATTTAAAAAAACAATACGTAATAAATTTGGCACATGCACCTATATATAGTAAGTTGTTATTCCTCTATTAATGATTTAATTGGTCAAATGCAAGTCCTTATTGTAAACAAACATTTATTAGCCGTTGAAGGTCGACAAGACTCTTTGATATCGGGTTTTTTACTAAGAAATTATTGTCTTTTTCATTCTTCGTATCGGAAGAGCACTTATTGACCAGAAATAAAAAGAAGAAATAATATAAATTCTTCGTAAAGTGCATAACCATACGATCACAACCTCTTTATACTTCAGAAATTCGAGATATTGTTTCACCTAAAATATTATACATATAAAAAAAAATAAAATACAAATTTTACTGCGTGCATTGTGTTGGTTTGTTGTTTATTGGTCGCGAAATCATTTGTATAATAACAGAAAAACATTTTATTTAGAGGTTGATTTTTATCTTTTGCTTCGTAAATCATGTATGACCTCTTAATATAGTAAGTTGGGTACTTAAATATTAAGTAAAAACTATTAGTGCGACGTACCGTGCCAACAAAATCTTACCTCATTAAAGTAGGCTGATTTTTAAGTAATTAAGACAAGTAATCCATGTTGGTTGGTGTACATGCTAAGCTTTTGAAAACATCAAAACAGTTATCATACTTAAATTCAAATTATAGACGCTTATATTTTTTAAATAATTTCTTATAATGTTAAAATTACAACATAAAATATTTATTATTGAAAGTTACTACAGAACTGGCCAAAAATTATAAAATGGACATTCAACGTCGAATGGACAACTCACCCAAAAAATCAATAGCAAAGCTCTCTGAAGAAGTTCAGTAGTCAGTGGGGACATGTCATACTAATTTATAAAAAAAGACTTAAAGTCGTTGGCATATAAAATTCAAGCAGTTTCTGAATTCAAACAGGTAGATTTTGGTATGAGAACACAATACTGTCATGGGTTTTTGAATAACATAATTAATAATGACGTTCTCGACAAATGCTTCTTTTCGGATGAGGCTTTGTTCCATCTCTCAGGATATTGAAACAAGCAAAATATGAGAATTTGGTCTGCAGAAAATCCTCATGAATTTGTGGAAACTACGCTACATCCATGAAAAATAGGCGTCTGGCTAGCAGTTTCAAGAAGACGAATTATTAGGTCTATATTTTTTTAATGAAACCATACCAGCTGAAAGATATCAAAATCAGTGGCGGCCTGTGATTTTTTTGGATGGGAGGGCACCGGAGGGGGGCGGGGTCTGAGTGATTAATATCAAAAATTAAGTACAGACAAAAAAAATAAACTCAATATGTTATTTAATTAACTTGTTTGAAAATAAAATCCATTCGCCGTTCCTTACGATCAGCAAAATGATTAATAACTAATTCATTGAAGTTTGGTGTTGATGTCAGTAATTGATTTTCAATGGAACACATTGATAAGGCACATAGTCTGCTTTCCTGTATGGCAGCGGTTCTTAACCTTTTTAAGTCGCGACCCAAATTTGAGAAATATGTTCATGTCGCGACCCAAAAAAAAGTCAAAATTTTTTCATTGCTTTATTTTAGATCGTATTTTTAAAAAATCTTCAATCCTACGATGATGATTTTTTTTAACTTACAAATTTTTTATTTATTTTTTTAATAATAAAGATAAACAAAAGTACTTTTCGATCCAACGAAAATTTAGTTAATAATCAAGTGTTTTTAATAATTTTTATTGATCAAATTAAAATATATTTATAACTTTTTGAAAATAATTAACATTTTAACTTATTCCTAAAAAAAAGAAATATCAATACATGGGTGGCTGACAAAAAACGCCCCAAGCCGTAGCTCCGTTATTTACTATCCGATTTTAAAAAACGAAATATAAAATAAAATGGTTAAGTAAATACTATCAATTGGGGTAATCAAAATATTATTAGGAAGAAAAAGTTTGAACATGCGATAGTCAATTTTTTTTTGAAATGGCAACGTATATTTTTAATTAATGTTTCGGATAAAGAATGTTTTTCTGATTTTGATGATGTATAAACACGTCAATTTTTCAACATAAGTTTCAAGTGTGCCGTGAATAGCAATCAAATGCATCAAGTAATAAATACTGTCAATTAGAATGTAAATGTTAATAAATACTGTCATTGTGACATTTGTGTATCGGTGTGACATTAGTTCAACGTTCTGATTCTTTCTGTGAGTTTAATTCATCATTAACATGGATAGCAATCAACTGACCGACATGTTGCAAGTATACTTTGAATGTAATCGAAATAGTGCTGAAGCTGTGAGACTCTACAGTTATCGTTATCCGACAAGAGAGGTTCCAGACCGTCGTAAATTCGGAAAAATCGAACAGAATTTAAGAAAATATAGAGCCTTCAAAATGCCAAAAAGTAAGAGTCGACAGTTTAAGGAAAATACAGAATTGGATGTTCTTTTATGCGTGGAAGAAAGTCCATGGACTTCTACTCGGAGAATTGCAAATGCGATCGGCGTATCGCACCAAACAACACAAGCGATACTCAAAAAGCACAAGTTCATACCATACATCTCTCAAAAAGTACAAGCATTGTTGGAAAATGATCATGGTCGAAGAATGCAATTTTGCAACTTTTTCTTAAATGTTACACAACGAGATCGTAATTTATATCGAAAAATTATTTGGTCGGACGAATGCAGTTTCAGTAATAATGGCATTTTTATCAGAAAGAACAATCGATGTTGGATCCAAGAAAACCCAAGAATTATAATTGAGAATAATTTTCAGCAAAGATTCAGTTTAAATGTATGGTGCGGTCTTTGGGGTGATCGATTAATTGGCCCATTTTTCATAGATGGCATCTTAAATCAAGCAAAATACCATCAACTATTGCGTGAAAACATTACAAACTTTTTAGATGATTTGCCAATTGCCGAGCTAAACAGAATGCACTTTCAGCAAGATGGCGCCCCTCCTCATAATGCCTTAATAAATGTTGAATGGTTAAATGCGACATTTGCTGAGAGGTGGATAGGGACCAATGGACCAATTCAATGGCCCGACCTTACGCCGCTGGATTTTTGGTTATGGGGCTATCTTCAAGATCAGGTTTATTTTACTAGTCCGGAAAATATAGACATTTTACGGCAAAGAATTCTGAATTCTTGCCGCGAAATACCTCCTAATTTTATACTCAACGCCACTAATGGAGTAATTAGAATGTGTCAACTATGTCTTCAACAAGGCGGCAGGCAATTTGAACAATATTTGTAGATAAGTTTCGTATTTATTTGTATTTTTTTAAAATTTCCATTCCAATAAAATGATATTAACCACGGAAAGCTTGAAACTTATGTTGAAAATTGACGTGTTATACATCATCAAAATCAGGAAAACATTATTTATCCGAAACATTAATTAAAAATATACGTTGCCATTTAAAAAAAAAAATTGACTATCGCATGTTCAAACTTTTTGTTCCTAATAATATTTCGATTACGCCAATTGATAGTATTTACTTAACCATTTTATTTGATATTTTGTTTTTTAAAATCGGATAGTAAATAACGGAGCTACGGCTTGGGGCGTTTTTTGTCAGCCACCCTGTATGTTAAGTCTTTTAAATTTTAAATGCAAGTCATACAATTTTAATGAGAACCTTGTGCTTGAATACATTTTGAAAGATCTTCAAACCTCGGTTGAATGCTTGTCAAGCAGCACCTTATATCTATTTCAGGATTTAACTTGTTCCGGTAATTGTTTTTGATTACAGCCGAAAAACCAGCCTCACACATATATGTTGTTGAAAAGGGCAATAATACTTTTAGGGCTTCTTTAACAATTATTGGCTTTTCGGTTTTTAATTTTAACCAGAAAGCACATAAAGATTCAGTGTTTTTGTAGAAATTGTATCGAAGTGCTTGGTCACTTTGTATTTCTATTAATTGTTCTTGAAATTGATTAATATTAACAAATTCCTCATGCAAATCACTTACATCAAAATTAAATGGCATTCGAACCCAATTATATTTGAAAACATCGTCTGCAGGGAAATATCGATCAAAGTCTGCTATTAGTTTTTCTAAATGATTAATAATAATTTTCTGTATTTCAAAATCTGTGATATCAATATTATTGTCTTCAACAAATAAATTAAGAGTCGGGAATGAAGCAAGTTTCTTTACTTCAACCTTATTTCTCCATAATTTGAGTTTATTTTTAAAACATGTAATTTTTTCAGTTAATTCAGTAATAGTATGATTACGTCCTTGCATAGACGTATTTAGATTATTTATTTCAAATAAAATATCTGACAAATAAGCAACTTGAGTAATTCACTTCAACTCGGAGAATTTAGATGCTAATGGGTGTTTCCTTTCTCTCAAAAATAATTCGACTTCTGTCCGTAATGATAATACTCTTTGAACAACTTTGCCCCGGGACAGCCATCTAACTTCAGAATAATATAATAAATGTTCGTATTCTGCACCAAATTCGAAACACAGTTCGCGGAAAATTCTACAGTTAAGAGCTCTTGATTTGATAAAATTGACTACCGCAACAATTTCATCCAAAACGATACATAATTCGGGTGATAATTTTTTTGAAGCAAGATTTTGTCTACGTAACAAACAATGAATCGATATAATTTGTGGATTCATTTGTTTTGCTCTTGTCGAAAATCCCTTTTGAGATGCTGTCATGGCAGCTGCACCGTCGGTGCAAATACATACTGGACTTGCGTCACCGGCACCGCAGAGAAGTGCCCTCTCGCTGACATATACCCGCTCTCTACCCCCGCCACTTTCATCGCTCGATTCCTAATACAGGCGGTGTACTTGAGCTGAGCCTACGAAACAAATCTGAAAAATATTGCATACAAATTAGGTATTTATAATTAATTTATCTGTTAAAAGCAATTTGTCACGGGGGGGGGGGCAGTACCCAGTCGCCCTCCCTGCAGCAGCCGCCACTGATCGAAATGAATTATTGCAGCCTTTTATTAATGAACTCCTGGACCAGACAACATTCGAAACGAACTGCTCAAATACGGTGGACAAGAGCTCATCCAACAACTAACCAAACTGATTAAAAATATCTTCGCTTACCACAGGATACCCGACGAATGGAGAACAAGCACCACTATCCTTATGTTTAAAAAGGGGTATAAAAAAGTGCCAGATAACTACAGAGGCATAAACCTACTCTAATAACAAACAAAATAAACGATATTATATCCCTGTCAGACGAACTACAAGGATTGAGAACGGGACGATCATGTACTGATGCAGTCTTTGTCATAAGACAGATCGTAGAGAAGTCGATCGAATACAACAAACCAGCCTGCATGTGCTTCATAGATCTGCAGAAAGCATTTGATCGGGTTGACTGTCGTACACTTACTATATGACAGACAAGTACCCCATAACCTAATCAAAGTCATAGAGAACTTATATAGCGCCAACAAAATCCAGGCCCAGATCGACGATGAACTCACTGAACCATTCCCTGTAGAAAAGAGAATACGACAGGGCGACTCACTAAGCCCACTTCTTTTTAACATAATTATGGATGAAATAATAAAACAAATACGGAGTTTGAGTGGATACAAAATGGGTGACCGCAACATTACAATTCTGTGCTACGCCGATGATGCTGTGCTTGTGGCAGAAAACGAAGACGACCTCCAAAGACTACTATATCGCTTCAACTGTACAGCAAAGTCCCTTAATATGATAATTTCTGCCTCTAAAACAAAAAGCCTGACAACATCAAGGATTCCTATAAGATGCAAACTTGTCGTTGACGACAAAATAATACAGCAGGAAATGAAATTCAAATACCTTGGTATAGAACTATCCGGATACGGTGACATTGACACAGAGGTCAGACAGCAGACAACAAAAGCACTAAAAGTAGCGGGATGTCTCAACGACACTATATGGAAAAACAAATATATAGATGTCGAGGTCAAATCAAGAATATATAAAACTGTCATCAGACCCATAATGACCTATATAGCAGAGACCCGACCGAACACAACAAAAACAAAAAGGCTCCTAGAAACAAGCGAGATGAGGATTCTAAGGAAAATTACTAGGAAAACGCTACTAGACAGAGAGCGTAGCGAAGACATAAGGCGAACATGCGGGGTGGAGAGTGTAAATGAGTGGGTTCTGGGCAGGAAACACGAGTGGGACGAACACATAGGTCGAATGGACGAAGGACGAATAGTAAGGATAGCACGAGATAAATCACTAATGGGGTGAAGAAGTATGGGGAGGCCGCGAAAGAGATGGAGTGACAATCTTGCAATTGATTGAACTGAAGGCACGCTGCGAAGTTTGAACAGGCAATTTGCCTAGAATAGAGAGAGAAGAAGAAGAAGAAGAACTCCATGATGTTGAACTTACAGAAGGATATTTCCAGCAAGATAATGCAGCAGCTCACAAATTTCGAGCAAAAATAGCTTTTTTGCAAAAATTTTTCGATACAAGGATTATTAATTTTCCTCCAAGATCTCCGGATCTGACAATTTTAGACTATTTCATATTTCCATATTTAAAGAATACCATTTTCAAGGCTAGATATTACACAATCGAAGAGCTTTATAATGCTATTGTGACTTATTGTGCTGACATAACCCAAGAAATCCTAATAAATGGATTTGTAATCATGAAGCGTTCAACTTTGTCTTCAAAATAATGGTAAACATTTCCAACATCGCTTTAGTATTATTTTCTTTTAATTTGTACTATTGTAATAAAAATTTTTGCAAAAATTACTATTTATTACACACATTTACACGACATAACCAAACTATCAACATTATGAGTTTGTGTTTGATTATGTGCACTGTCACCAACCATTAAAAAAAAGCTGGGCCGTCTCTAACGGGGAAAGTATTTGAAGGCACGGTATATAGTTGCCTGATTAGTTAATTTCCCCCAAAAAGGGTAAAAATTTTGCATTGTAAAATTTTAATCAATCATTATTCAAAACTCAATTAACATGTGTACAAAATTTTATTAAAAGAATATATGCATACACGGGGTGATTCGTATGCATAATTGAACTAATCAAAAGATTTCCAGTCGCGCTCCAGTAAAATCACGATTAACTCACTACATTCTCGTTGCACACAGCTACTTTTAAAAATGCACGCTGTCAATCAATTCACGTTTAATTTTTTTATTGCATGTGTGTTTAGGAAAAAAAAATTACTACCTTGACATTCTGTGCTAAATCTCCCGAAGCGAATAATTTCTAGATCTCCTTCGAAATCCATTGAAAAAACTATCTATATAGGTCATTGCACTTGGAGAAACCGAAAGTATCTCTATTTTGATGGTCGATATTCAGTACTGCATGACCTATTGTATGTGTTCTTTTAAGAATTGTCACATTCAAAAGGACAATGAAACCATCCAACGCTTGATATTTGGAAATATTATTCATTATTTCTCAAACATCTTGAAAATATTTATTAGTGTATGATGTGCAATTATGAATTACATTAGTTTAATAAATAGGAAAATGATTAATAGAGATGTCTACAGGTATTGTATATAGGTAGATGAAAGTGGGTTAATGGAACATTTGTTCACGTTATTAAAACTGATAATAATAATATTTATTTGTCATAAAATTTCATATTGGAAACATTGACAGTGTCAGTTCATTCATGCATATAATATAACAAATATAAAAAGAACACACCCACACACACATAAAAAGAAATTTTAAATGGTGAAGAACAACAACAACAATTACAAAGCACAAGAATACTAAGTCAGGGGTGAGCAATTTGAAAGTGAAGTGGGCCGTATTTTTAAAGCTAATCTGTGTGCGGGCAGTTGATTATAAATTAAAACTTAATTAATTATTAAACATTTATGTTCAGATACAGTTGAGTAAGGTAACAATAAAACATATGAACATATTAGACATATTTCACATATTTATTATCTGTAAATATTCAATCTCAAATAAAAAATGAGGTGTGGCCACCACACGACTTTCTTATACGTATGAGCGTTTCAAACTATACAATTTTAAGAATTTTTTTATACAAAACTTATCCAAACTCCTATTCTAAGTTATTTCATTCTCTTAATAAATCGCTATAGAATGCATACTTTGCAAGATATTCGAAGAAAAGTGCTACTCGCTAAGAATAAAAGTGCTACTTCCGGTCCGAATTTTGAAATTTCATGTATACAAAAAATATTGCAAATCCAATTCTAAATACTTTTGTACTCTTAATAAATATATATAGAATGCATAATTTACGACATATTTGCAAAAAATCGTTATTCGGTAAGAGTAAAAGTGATACTTCCGGTCCAAATTTTGAAATTTTTTTTATACAAAAGATATTGGAAATTAAGTTCTAAATACTTTTATATTCGTAGCGTACCTGTCTAAAAAGCATGACTTGCAAAATATTGGCAAAAAACTGATTTTCGATAAGAGTAAAAGACCTACTTCCGGTAGGAATTTCCAAAAACTTTATTAATACAATTTTTCTAAAATTTAATTTTGAGTACATTTGAATTCTTTATAAATTTGTTTAAACTTAGTAATTGACGAAATATTTGCAAAATTTGATTTTTTCACTGAAGTAAACTACTACTTCCGGTCTGCCGATTTTGCTCAAAATCTAATTAGTTCTCAAGAGGGAGATTATATTCGTAAATACAAAATTTGGAATTGATATCTACAGCGGTTTGACCGCTATCGTGGTCACACACACAGACACACACACACACACAGAGAGAGAGAGAGAGAGAGAGAGAGAGAGAGAGAGAGAGAGAGAGAGAGAAATTGTTTAAAAACCATTTTTTTTGGTATCAGGGGACCTCAAAACGTGGACATCTGCAAAAATCTCGAGGTCGAAAATTTTCATCATCACAATACTTCCTTATACTACGTATAAGAAAGTAAAAATGAAAACTAAAACAATAAATAGTTGAGTTTTAATGCGCCTTCTGTATATTCTTCTTGTTAAGTAGTTCTTCAATGTTTGGTGTAACTGCAGAAGTGGATAATATTAATAAACCTGAGAGATGACCTCGCGTCAGTGTTGTTCGATACTTATCTTTTATGAAATTTAATGACGAAAAGAATTTTTCGCACACGTATGTTGAGCCAAATCGACACACACAATGCATAGCTTGAAGTCTGATATTTGGATAATCCTGATAAGGAACAAATTTCCAAAATTTCACATTCTCTTCTGTCGTTTGTGATCTGATCAGCTGCGCAGATTTGTTTTTGAGTAGCAAATGATGTTGTAGATCCGTTCATTCAACTTGTATATTTGGCGAATATTGCACCAACTGTTCAGAATTAATTGCGACACCACCTTCTGTGACGATAATTATTATATCTGGTCTCCTTATTGAACGGGAACGGTTTATCTATTTGCAACGTATGAATCTAGGGGCCGTATTGACTATAAATTAGGGCCCTATAAGATAATAATAAAACACTGTTAATTTCAAATATATAATAAAAATATCTATACATTGGGTTTATATACAAAGAAAAAATTACAAATCGTTTGGCAACATGTGTAGTGGATACATATAGATATATAAACGTAATTAGTTTGTAATACACAATAAAATTTTTATGTGTCACCGCATTTCGTAAATCATCTTCTGTGATTGAGTCGTCTTGCAAATCGGTGTCTGTGTCTGAATCGTATTGCAAATTTATAATCAAAGGTGCTGCTATTTATTATTATTTCTCGGTGCTCCTTTGTCACTTCTTTGCTTTCGAGGCCCTGCGTTATTCTTAATTATGTTATATATTGTTCCAAAAGGCACCTTAGTTAATTGCGACGTTCGTTGAATGTTCTGGGTTTGTAGTTCGTTATTTTCTTCGATCAGGGTATGATAGACATTGAGAATTATCTGTTTTGCATCTTCTGATATATGCTTTCGCTGTCGTGCTCCAACAGTATTATTATTATCCACATCATCATCACTAACACTTTCAGCAAAAGGTCGCCACATGTTCGTGAAGTAATGAGAGAAAAATCAAATATGTATACAGCAGTAAAGATTAACAATAAATGATAAATAGACTCAATATTAGATGTAATATATACCAACTCTCCTAACTATATTTACTTAAATTTTATTTAATAAATACAAGCACTTATTTCATCTAAATTGTAACTTAATGACTATTTAACTATATATAATAAGTATATATTCAAATTAACAACTGTTGGTACTTATATTATTATTAAATTTTATTTCATCTAAATTACAGTAATTATAATTTACTTAAATTTTGTCATTACGGACCTCAGCAGTTTGTTTGCGTAAAAGCCAATCGTATTGAGTGACCAGGTAGTTATTGTCTCGCAGGTGGTGCAATAAAACCATTAGAGCCGTTCAAAGTTATAGTCTTATAATTTGAAATAAACTATACGTACAAAATTTATAGAACGACTCTTAGTGTAATTACATGTTGGGAGTGCTTATTTTCCATTCGTGGTCTCCCGTAGCTGACTGATAAACAACTAAAGCATGGCTAAAGTAAATTCAGCTTTAACATTTTTTCCTTAACTTGTTCGGCTGCGGAAAATACATTGTATGGTGAAAATATTTTTTTCACGTTATGGACTATAGCACAATTCAGCAGTTAAATCCTCTTCTTATTGTGCTGATGAAAATAACACTTGTACATACCTTTTCGTGCTTGTATATTTCTTTTTCACATTCGGGGCCTTTTGGTTAGATATATTCATCTCTTTTCGGCCCCCATTATACCTTATTAGCGTTCTATAATTTTTGTTGCATTTCCTGCGAGTGATGCTGTACATTTATCTTGAATTCTTTCGAGTGAAGTCAGGTAACGCCTAGAATTAATCTTTTGTTTACTGTTGGAATTACGTATAATTATTTTCTGCGGGATGTGGAATTTTCATCTAATTTATTTCTAATTAATTACCTCGTGTAATTAAGTGCTTTCCTTCATTTTTAATTAACTTGGGTTATTTTTCCTTCAATTTGCAGCGGTAGTGCCATCTCGTGTGTGTACCATTGGTTATGCTATTAGGAAGCATTAAGATTGTCCTTCCGCTTAATGTTGTTATATTCCTTACGTCGATGCATAATTATCTGCGATTATTTCTATTTAATTATTTCATTGTTTGGTTCTTATTAATCTGTCCCTTATCTTTTAAATATTTTATGTAACAATTCACCTTCAAGTTGCTAGATGTTGCCTTGACACCTTGTAACCGATGCCTCGTGTGGATCAAATGCACTGTCAAGATATGTATATATAATTATTCTTATTTGGAAACCTATTTATCTGTTTTACTTTAATTAATTTCATTAGAATACGTTGCGATTTTACCTGTAAATTCATTTTCATTAACGTTTTGAGTAGATCTTTAAGATTCAATAAGTTTTGTATCCGATGCCAAGCGGATCGGCTTGATTGAAGCTATCCAATTTCATTGCTAGTTAATTTCCGTCAGGTCAGTAGCCTATTTTGCACTTTGTAATTAATTTTTGTTCTCATAAGTGTTATAGCTAGTTAATTATTTGTTTTTTTAAATACACATCTACAGCATGTAACGACTGTAGAGGCTTAAATGTAAAGCGAGATCTCGTTCCCCGCCTTTAATTTATTTTGTAACACAAATAATTAATCAGGTTTTGAATGCATACATGTTTCTTTTTTTTGAAAAAAAAATCATCTTTAAGTGCACTCTTGCGGTTGCCAGACCTGAATTTAATTTAAATTTTTAAGCGTATTTGTGCTCTTTTGGCTTTTATAGATTATTTAAATAAATTTAGATAGTTGATTATTTCACAACTTGTTTTGTATTATATACATAGGGTGAACCACCCAATTGTGGGTTTATTATAATTTAACTGTGCATCTTATTGAGCCATATATAATTCCAATCTTATTTAATAAAATTGTTATTGTTGTTTATATCGTGTATGAATGTCTTACTATACCTAGTGTACTTAAGTTATTTTCGCTGTCGGAATAAGTAACTTATTGGAGTGGGCCTGAAATAGAATGACAGCTGGCGCCTAAGAGTCATCCCCCTTCAGTATTCTGAGTGACCCATTCCCTAAAACCGAGAGTTAGAGGCACAGGCTCCACCCCATCTTTTCCAACGCACACTAGGGAAGTAAGGTAAGGCAGGTTGAAGGTGACACACAATATATTTCCGAAACTTTCATAAATTTAATTGGGCGAAGCTACAGGTGTGAAACTCCGGCAAACGGGCACATCTCTAATTGTTGACCGGATGACATTATTCTAGTTACCGTTAGCGCCATATGTGCCTCCCTTTCTGTCAGAACAATCCTAAGGAGAAGCGAGTGTAACAATAAATTATAGTTTTAAATTTCCCTACATCACTATAAATATAAAACATTAATTATTATTCCGGATTTATTACATTAGAATCACTATATTGTTTTTCCGTTTACTTCCAACAAAACAGCGACAACACAAATCGATGTAAATTAGAAAATTCCCAAACCCTGGAAAAAAAATAAAAAACGAAATGTCACCCATAAAAATTCATGTTGTGTTCGCTGTATATGCCAGAGTTAGGTGTCTGGCGATGCATTTTATGTGAATAATTCACGTGAAATTATTTTCATACAGTATGCCAATCGCGTATACCAATAAAGCCGACGCAATAATCCCACAATGAGAGCTTTCGTTTCAAGCTGTCCGTGCTATGTTTAAAAGCAAAGATGAAGATATATACATAGGTGTACATACGTAAAATCTCACCGTCAAAAGAATACGTATTTACCACCGTGCGTGCTGTATCCGTAGTAGTAACACCACGAAGAAAGAGTCCAGCAGGAAAAAGAACACTGGGAGGGGGACCACCAGATACCGCAGGTATAAATCAAAGAGACGGTCCCCAAAGCGCCCAGTGACACGTATTCTATAGTGAACGACAAGAATGGAGAGCGTATTGTGTGTTGTTTTGCTGAGTGCACTTTGCTTATCTGGTACGTACAAAAAAAAATCATCTCAAAAACAAGCAAAAAAGTAATAATTCATATAGTTCACAACATTCATTCTCCGACAAAAAAGATGTGTTAAGGAAGAATATAACCCACAGGATTTTTTTAAATTATTTGTTTGAGTGTAATAACAAAAATTACAGTGCCCCCCCCTGTGCCCCCTGAAAATTTCTGGATTAAAAAGTGTTTTCAATTATGTTTCTTATAACAGTAATTTTGTAAACTTGAAAAATTATTTTCTAAATTTAAATATGCCCCTTAAAAAATAATATTTTTTAAATTACTTTTTATATCAGTAACTTTGTAAACTAGAAAAACAAAAAAAAATGGCCCCCCTGAGAAATTCTGGTTTAATAAATTTTTATAATTAACAGTAATTTTGTAAATTAAAAAAATTAGGTAAATTTATAGCAATTCATAATACAAAAACTAAATCTGTTTCCTGTATTTTGTTTTTATGGGGAATATTCCGATGAAATGTTTACTATTTTTTTAACTTTCTGCAACCATATGTAGTATATAAAAGTCAGTTATACGTGCGACAGATTGTAGATATGTGCGCTGTTTTTCTATAAAAATTTGATCTCCCAAAGAAAGTGGTTTTATTAGATCCTTTAACTTAGTGCTATAGACAATTTAATTGGCACGTATTTGGTGGTTTAAATATTAATAAATATTAATTTCACTTTTGCAAAATTCCTTAAGTCATTTATTTATTTATGTATATAATTATTATTATTTTTAAAATATTTTTGTTAGTGCTATCCCATTTATAGAAATTTTAAGAATTTTGTTAAATATTTACGGTCCCTTAATTTTATTATTTTTTGAGTTCTTGAAATTAAGAATTAATAAAGTTACTATTTTCAAGAATTGTTTATATCTATTATTATTCTTTTTTATCTAAATTTAATTTGAAAAACAATCATGAAACTTTTATAATTTTTGTATTTTTTTAAACATCATATACGTCATGTTTTATTCGTTTTACAAAACGGGGACGGGATTAAGTAATATAGCTTTTAAAGACAATTTAAAATTACATAAAATATTCGGGCCTTGTTTATTTATATCAATTACTGATAACTTTCTATTAATTATTAAATATTAATTGACCATTTTGTTCTAAATATTTTTTACTATAATATTATTCTTGTATCAAAAAAATAAAATAAAATAATAACAGAAAATAACTTACATATATTCATATTTTGTTTATTTATATAATTTAGAGGTTAAACATAATACGACTACTTTTATCACCTTTTTTGTTATGATTATTATTTCACTTAATAAAAAGACGTGTAAAATGTTTTTTAAATTTTTTAAAAATGTATTTGTGAAGGGGAGGGGGTACCTGTCGGCGTTTATTATGTAATATAGCTTTTAAAAATATTTTAAAATTACATAAATTATTTATGTCTTGTTTAATGACAATAATTGCCGATATAACATATTATCGACATATTTTTTAAATTATAATTCGCATAGGCTTTCACGGTTCGACTTCAGTATTTCTTCTTTTTTTCTGGGTTGAAACTATGTCGTTGTTTCTTCTTGTGCCGTCGACGTTTTATTCACTGCCCTCCGTTATCCTAAAGGATACTTTAAGGATGTTACTGCTTGGGCGATTACTTTAAACAATCGGCTTCAACCCACACAGCAGAAGTAGTAAATTAAATTTTGAAAATTATATTTACTAAAATATTTGTCGATATTTTTGAGAATTTAGTTTATTTTTTAATGCCTAAATTTTATTTAGTATATCGAGTATTTTTGGTAGAAATTTAGAACTGGATTGGGGGCAACATGGCATGGTGGGAATATGTGCTTATTTTAAAATGATATCGCTTTCCTATTCAAGCAACACTATTCAATGTAAAATATTTCTCAAGGTCCGAAATTATAGCAATTTTTTTATTTTTTTCCAATTTTTTTTTTGTTTTGTCGAAATTTTGAAAATAAGAAAATTTGTATTTTTCAAATTAGATTGTTCGATGTAAATTTATAAACCAACCTACTCATTCTTAAGGTGAGAAATTACCGGAAGTCGTATCTGTTACTATTGCAGACGTTATAACATGCAAAATTGTTTAATTAGATTTAAATAAATAAGAATTTAACAAAAAGGAGATTGATGAAACTAGACTTTTATGCATATTTTTTTTAAATATACATAATATTTTTTTATTATGCCATAATAGTGTAATCGCAAATATTCCTTTTATCTACAACACTGTATATCGCTTTAATATTTTTCACATATTGAATACGAGTGGGGGCGGTAGCGGAAGGTGGCGCAAGTAATTTTTATTTAATTTTATTACGAAAAATATATGTATAGATTAATGTAATATAAATAAATAAAAATTAGAAATAAACCATAAAATTCTCCATGCTCAAACATGACGCGGTCATATTGCAAATTTTAAATTGCACAAATTAAAATTATTTTCGTAGAATTATTCTTTTTTCTGCTTCCACGATTATATTGCAAGTTACTTTAGGAATTAAAATAATACACCGCTCCCCCCCCCCTCTCCCCCCATCCAGTCTTCTCAATATTTCGACCAAACCACTGACAAATCACCTTTCTATAAACAGCTTTCAATGGAACGAATTTTTGCCTAAAATGTCTTATTTAAAATTTGGTGTATTGAACGAGTATTTTCCAGTCAATTTACATACTAATATAGACAGTTTTGCCCGTACCCGGCTTACAAGTGCAGAATTAACCGCGACTGTATGGTATTTCATTGGAAATTGCGTAACGAGCTAGGCGTTTCGGCGTTACACTTTGACATTTACGCCAAAAAAAAAATCGTAATTCTGCTGTATGTTGTGTATGTAATGATACCTGAAACGCATGTATGTATGTAGGTACAACCGTACAACCCAATATTGTATCTGGTATTATATATACATAGATTTCTATGTAATATCTAGTAAGTCCAGCAGGTTATTTAAAGATATTTCTATTTGTATATTACACATAATTAACGGCCACTTACATTCTTATGAATAAATGTTTAAGAATCAAGGTTAACGGTTGATTTATATTTCACCGTTACCCTACCTTAAAAATCCCAGTCTTGTAATTATATTGGAAACGGACAACATTTATTGACTTTCGTTTGGCATTTCAATGCGTTAACTTTATAAGTGAATTCCTTATTGAAGGCAAAATATTATCCATACAAGGTACGGTTGAAAAAGTTATTTGTTCCTCAACTATAATTGATTTAGCTTTTGCGATCGCACACATAACAATTGGTGGTATTTTAATGATAAAGTAATCTATAACATACGAGGGGAATTCATCAATTAATGTCCCTAACATGGAAGCAAACAACTGAGGAGAGGACGAAAGGATTTTATTTTTCAACATAATCCTCAGAATGCTTAATACATTTTGTGTATAGATTAGAAAAAAATCTCTCTCTTGTTCCATTATGCACTTATTATTTACCGCTGTCACCACTTCTCCATCGTCTGAAAAATGGTTTCACCGAAGATGTTGTTTAATTTTGGGAATAGATGCTAGTCACTAGAAAGCAGATCGGGAGAAGGGGGGGGGGAGTTGTTCATAAATTTTAAACCCAGCATTGTGAATGGCAGCCATTGAAACACAGCTTTTATGGGCCGGAATGTTGTCATGGTGAAACAGCATTCCTCGTTTCATTGTTCCTCGTCGTTTCTCTTTGATGAACTCCCAAACTTCTAGAATTAAGTTTGCATAATATTCACCTGTTACAGTACGCCTAAGTGGTGGTAGAAAATTGACAAAAACAATCCTGCAAAATCTCAAAAAACTATGGCCATGATATTTCCAGCAGTTGAACTAAACTTACACGAAATTTTCGGGGGAAACCATTATGTCACCATTTTATACTTTGCCTTTTATGACTCTGGGTCAAAGTGATGAACCCAAGTTTCATCTATTGTTACGAATTTTTGCAGAAAATCACTTGAATATCTGTTAACTATCGCCAAATTTGTCACAGCGGTAATTTTTGGCGCCCACCGTGCGGAGACTTTTTTGAAACCCGATTCATAAATTTCTTCTGGTAACAGCCCTTTTTTAAAAAGATATTTTAATATTCTTTTGCTTCAGTTTTATCCATTTTCGTTAAATTATGAACACGTCAACAGAAATAAACTAATATTTCATATATGCAAAGATACAGAGAAACAATATTTGACATTCACTAACGTCAATAAGTAATAACACATCAAATGACAACAGTTTTATTAATATATAGATATTGTTATATCTAATCGCCTAAAAACATATACAGAAACAGTGATAGAAGACTACCAACAGGCATCTATCATCGACGCAGTCTATTTCTTAAACCGGATACTGCGAAAAAATGCTACATTTGCTATTTATAGACTTCCGGTTAAACAAAGAAATCATACTGATGGAAGCAGAAGACATAAAAAAAATAATCATTCACAAGCAGCAATCATAGCACAAGAAGGAACATCGGACTGCTTTAAGGTTGACAAAGGTGTTAGACGGGGGTGGGGGGCACTTTCATGCTTTCAACAACTTTATTTAACATAGATTTAGAAGAAATAATTAAATGAGCGGAAATAATAGGAAATATTAGAAATAAATTCGTGCAGATTACAGCACATGTGAACGATTTGGTTCTAATAGTCAGGAGCGCAAGAAGCTTGAAAGTCACATTCAGAAAAATCTTAAAAGCGTCGACAGATAGAGGTTTAATCAAAAGAAGACAAAGTACATGATGACCAATGGAACAAGGTACATCAGAAAGAAGAGCAAATAAATAGGAAGCTGTAATTAGATTATACATCTTCAAATTTTATCTCAAACAATAATGATGACACACCGATTACCAGCAAGGAACCAAACATATTACAGGTACAGGAAGCTACTGAAGACCAATTTTTTTTTCACACAAAAATGAAAATCTACAAGGCAACTATAAGACCAATAGCAACGTAAGCGACAGAAACAATAGTATTCACGAAAAGATATGAAGAAAACCTAAGAAAATTTGAAGAAAAAGCAAGAAGAATTAGAGATGAACTGCGAAGAGTAATGGAGTAAGAAATCGATTAACTACTGAAAACGAAAAATATGGTAAGACATATAAATGCCCAAAGAATAAGTTTGGTATGGTCAGTCACACGAACAGAACAACAGCCGAAGAACAACAATCCACAACATTTCCCAATTAATACTAACAAGTAAGGAAACATGAGAACATGATAATTGGATGGGAGCAACGAGTGACAAAGTATGTAAACCAAATATCAACACCAAACTGGAGAATGGAAACAAATAATAGAATAGGGAACATCAAACCGAAACTTATAGAAAATACGGATTGAAATGTGAAGTGATCTCTCACAAGATGAAGGTAAGAGATTTCAGAAGATATTTGCTGTACTGTTGGTTTCAAAAAATAACAATTAAATGAGATATTACAGTAATCCCATATATATATATAAATAAAAGCAATTTTAACTCTTTAATACTTTGTATTAATATTTATTTCTTATATATGTTGTTATAATAATAATAATCATAACATAATATTTACCAAGCCGCAATCCAAGGAAAATGACAAAAAATGCCATCTTGACTTAGTGGTTTAATTGCAATCATAGCAAAGTAATAACAAAAATAGGAAGACATGCTACTATTTGCATATTCTATCAGAAGTTCGGCAATTTATTGAGGAAAACAATGAACTTGACCACATGACAGATCTGTTAAGGAAACTTCCTATTTTGAAAGTACCGTAAAATAAAACTCAAATTTCAGTTCAAATACACATTTATTTAATTTCGGTGTGCGCCGATATGTCGGGGTCGCTCGGCATCGAACATACGATAACATATAGCATATACATGTGAACCGCTCGAGGATATATGGACCCTTATGTATGTGCAGATGCCAGACATTGCATACGGTACGCATACATAGGAGGTCTTGCATCGCCTGCGGTGCATAGTCGTGTAGTCGGGCCGACAGACAATAAACTCGGCCGCTGAGACTGTATACGCCCGAAGCCAGCTCCGCATCAGTATGCTCACAATATTTGTACGTAAGAAATACATTAAATATGACAATATAATTAATTAAAATATAATAACACATAAAAATAAAGAAAAACATTCATATATAAAGCAAGAAACGATAATATAAAATAAAATAAAAGATGATGTTAAGTTCTTAACAAGACCTATGCGTTAAATGACCAAAAAGTGAAAAAAAAATAATAGAAAGATGATAATAAACGGGAATATGTGCACTTTAAAAATGAAGCTCCTAGTCTAGAGCAGGAGACATTCTTATCAAGAAAAAAGAAGAAGATATACTTTCTAGAAGTTGTAACTAGTACATAACGTTTTGGACTTATTAATTACTTTTTCCACAGATGAAAACTCTAAATCCACGATTTGAAACCATATTTTCCATGTTTAATTAATTTTATTTTAGGCAAATCTTTAAGACAAAGTACCTATTCAAACCGAATCCTAAGCAATTGCTAAATCAATAAAACTAAACTAAAGACGGGTATGAATTTCTTCTGAAAATCTTTGTCAATGTAAGTTGTTATATATTCTTATAGGAAGAAAATCTATAACTCGAGAAATTCTACGATAGATTAAGTGTTAAATTTCTTTTAGGTATTTTAATTTACGTGTTAAGCGTGAGAAATAAACCTAAATGCATCATTTTGGTATAAATTAAACTAGCACACAGATATTTTCCTATTTATTTTGAATTAAAATAACACACATAAGTTCTGAGGTATAGGCAATGAAAAATTAAAATTTGTAATTCTCCTCTTTTGTAAAGCAAATATATTTCACACAAATATTTTTTTTTATTTTGGTGAACAATTGATCTGTCTAATTTGCAATGCATTTTTCCAAAGTAATTTATTTTACTTGAAAATGCTACAAAAAACAGCAAGAAATTCGTTCCGCAAATTTTTGCAACAAAATATGTAGAGTAACTATTATCAATGGAGGATAATTGTAGTGAATATTCAATAATGTATGCCAATAACGTTAATTTATCATTAATTAACCATCGCAGTTCTCGCAGGGAAACAAGTTTTTATTCCAAATAGATTCTTAGAATCCTTATCCAGATAGCAATGTAATTTTATGTGACTGTTAAAATCAGAACCGATTTGCGAATTATTAATATCATTATCGTAAAAGAACTGTGATGAATCAATTAAAAACTTCCCATTTAGTTTCACGAATAAATATCAAAGTAAAAGTCATATTTCTTATTATATTATTATGCATTATTTATTGTGTTTATTTCGGATCACTTCTCGATATTATCCATTCATCCATTAATATTAATAATTGTATTACTAGTTTGAACTTCTTTATAAGTAATTTATCGAAAATTTTTTTTTTTAATGAGAAAAATATAAAATAATATCCTTATCATATATAGAATTTTTTGGCTGTTCGGTCTGTTTTTTAATAAAACATTAATTTGTTTAAAGACTCACTATTGGTTATTTATTTATAACTTCATCAGGAGCTATTACTAAAAAATCACATAAATGAAGAAATAATTACAGAAAATTGGGTCAAACTTACAACTGTAAGTTATTTGACAACGTAAGTCAAAAACATAATACAATTTTCTGGCAACCACATTTGAAAACATCATATAGGTATAAATCAAGTCATCGTGACTGTGTAAAAAAACAATTTGTAACAGGGATACAAAAAATTTCTTATTAAAATACCAAACAACATTAAAAATATAAAGTAAATAAAAGGTGCATTAAAAATTAAAGCACTCAAAACAAATACTAATTTTAAATATGTAAGATATTACAATAAATATTATTCAATTGGTTAATATCAGATTTAAAATTAATGGCAATTGATGCTATTAATTTTAAATCTGATATTAATCAAAATTTTCTAGTTCTCTTTTTGAATCGTGGAAATCCACTTTCTTAACATTATATACCGTAGTCGTCAAATTTTAATTTCGGTTTACACTTCTATCCCATGCAGAAGATGACATAATATGCAGCGATGCCTGCTTGCTAACAGTGGTGGGAGAGCAACGCAGTGTCGGGGGACCCTCACACCTTACATTTCATAGGAAACGTTTGTCAAGTGTACTGTCTTGGTGTTTTATATCATTATTTGAGTTTTTATTTAGACATTTTACGTGGCATTGAAAAGTTGACTTCAGAATGTTGTGGCGTTTGCTCATTAAAGCCATGCTTCTTCTTCTTCTTGGTATGCATATTAATTAGCGACGGATTTCTTCCTCCGACCACTGCTTAACTTTCGGTTTGTTGACGATACTTTTTCTTCAGTTTAATAGATATTTATATAACAATACACCTTTTTCAGAAATATTATTCTAATTTACAGCCTTACAGTGATTGGTTTGACAAATCATACCTGGTACGATATAACAAATAGATTTGGGCAAGATTTGAAAAACTGTAACTTTTTGAAGTGAAAACTACTATTTGAAGTGAAAACTTCTATGGGCGCGTTGATGCATTGATTGTTGGGCACTGAACGAGAACGAGCCGTCACGCTCGGAATGAAACGCTAGTTCGGGTAAAGTCGGCTCGACGCTCGGCTTTGTATTATACGCGAAATTTTGTATATTTATTTTCTGAAAAATTCTTGTCCGCGTGCAGATTCGATCCCGAGCCGCCCGGGTATAAGGCCGGCACGTTATCATTAGACCAGCGCGGATACTCGTTTGAGAATTATATTATTTGTATATATACATGCGTACGTATGAATTTTTGAAGTGAAAACTTGATCAGACCGAGCGAAATGTACTAGAATAATGTATACACAATAATAATAAATATATATTTTTTAAATGTTATATAGAACGAAAAAAAAAGTTGTATTTCGTATTATTAACCTCGCCTTGATGAAGTTTTCACTTCTGCCGTGTGGTCTAAAGCACACCCAACATTTTTTTTCTATATTATGATATTTTAGATTAACTCCAAGTTTAAAACCTCTAGCAATTAGTTCTCAATTTATACACATCTAGCTAACAGATACTTGTATTAACATTTTTACGAGATGTAACTCACCGAAACACTAAAGTTTCATTCACAATGAAATAATTAGTACTTTCAATTAGTCGTGTGACTTAGAATTAGTCGTAGTCTATTTTTATCATTCACAAAGTCTAAAATTTGGCAACAAATTTACTGGTTATCTGATGCGCCATCTCTAGAAATTAACGTAAAATGTAATATATTGAAAACTGTAATACCGATCTGGATAGAGCAAAATGACCCAGAAATTTGACAGTTTATGTTCAAGTGTTGTCAAAAAGTGGATGAGAAATTTATAAACACTGTAACTCAATTTTCGTTTTTATACGATAAGTCGAATAAATTGTTTAAGGATACAGAAAAAAAAGTTAGGACTTGGGAAGAAATCGGGACGCAATTTAATAATTCAGGTACCTATATTCTATCAATTTATCGTAGGTAATGATTAAAAACTACTGTATTTTTATCTCTGGGTAAAGCTGCTCAAAAATATTTCAAATCTATGCGTGAAAAGTACATACGCCTCAAAAGAGTACAAGAAAAATTTGAAAGGAGTGGACAGCTGGGGCTAACTTCAAAAGCAAGTGGCATTTGTTCGAGCTGCTGAAATTATTAAATGAAGCGTGTCGACCAAGAAAGTAATTTTATATAAATATATACTTCATTATTTACATGAGTGTTATGATAAAAGAAAAATCATATTGCGCATGCGCGCGTCGAAATTACCCGGCTAATTTCACGACAAAATTTGAAGTTTGCAAACTTTTTTGTAACGTGTAAAGTAAACGCACTAATTATGTACATTATGAATGCGTACCTTCAAACGCACATGTTATACTTCTCGTATTAATTGAAAATACTAATTTGGCGTACTAATTATTCCATTGTGAATAAAACATTAGACCTGAAAGGACAAAAACTGCAATAGGCGGCTATGTTTTTTTGACTAGTGAATCACTATAGAATGAACTTGTTGGTCGATAAAAATGGAAACTGCCCTGAGTTATGCATTACAAAAGCTTCCAAATGAATATTAAAGATGGCACAGTGTGATGCATCCAATATGAAAAATACTAGTGATAAGATTTATCAAGTGGTACGACTTTGTCGACTCTACCAAAAGCTTTTTAAACCTTTAATGACCTTACAACAGCTTGTTATGATGCCTTACAAGTCGGCTGATATGAGCTTCCACAGGAGTTGTACAATCTTTGTGAATTGAAACTATCCAATAAAGTGGGGATAGATAGCTTCAAAAACACTGGTCAAATGTACGTGTAAATGTTTTTTTATTTTAAATATTGTATCTTCATATATAATTACATAAAGTTAATTTTTTTTCTATATCGTTCATCAAGTGCATAGCTAGCGCGTGGAGTTCGTTTTTTCTTTATGTACCAGCCTTAGTTAGTTGATTTTAATCCAATTCATGCATTTTTATGGTTATTTCAATTACACTTAACTTTAAAAAAAAAATAATGCAAAAAACAGAACTTGACATTATAAATGTATGCTTTGTCCATCTTTAAATCAAGTTTGAGATTCTTAAATTATAAAATAGCTTTATAAAACGCAAAACGGTGGGGCCATATCGGACCATTGTTTTCGATGGGTAAATGATGCTCTTAAGAAACAAACATTTTTTTGAGATAGAAATATTTGTGAAACACAGAAGCATACTTTAATATGGAACTAAAGGCTGTATAAACATAAAGAAACTGTTGTAGAATTGAGCAAAAAAAAGACAAACAATATATTTTGCAATCATAAAGTACAATTTCGCACTAGATATTCTACAACGCTTATAAATAAATGCTAAATATTATTAACATACGACAAGAAAGTTGGTCACCCAATGAATGATATAATCAGATTCTGTATACTTTAACGCGATTAAAGAGCATAATATACTAAAAAGACCGCAACGAATAGCTCTATCTCTCTCTACTGCTCTGTTTTTTTCTTGGGATCAGTTAAGTATGTAATTGCAATTTTTGGAGAAGCTATTTTAAAGCGTTAATATTATAAATGTATATATATATACCTTATACCTATACAAAGAGTGATAATGGATCTTTTTTCACTCTCTATTTACCTCTTGGTCTCTGACGAAATTCCGTTCACTATGCGATGTGACGGCTATGGCTTGATTGTTTTCGTACCGTGTAGGATTCGATACCGGTTTGTATCAAGCTCGTTGGGAAAGTAACAAAGTAGGTAGTACTTACTCAAGGATACTGTACACTTATTAATTAACTCAAGTATTTGTTGTATGTCATGTTATATACAGGCCATGTCATTAAAGAAATCCAAGAAGAATTTAGAAGCTTTTGCATAAAGACGAGTAAATGCACCTTTAGTAATTTTGAAGAAATGAACAACTTGTTGCAGAGGAATGACGAATAAGAAAAATTTTGATCAAAGTTGTTCGCTTTTTGGCGACAATAATAGTTATTTATGTAACAAGTCAGTAAAGTGATACTTTATCGAACGAGTCTGATTTACGAGCCAAGCGAGTGAAGCGAGCGCGGCGAGTAACAGACGAGTTCGGTAAAGGTACTTTACTGACGTGGTGCATACAAAATTTTATCGCCAACCGTGAAAATTGTTAATTTAAGAAATGAAGATATAATAACTTTTGACAGTTTATGACAGTGACAAACGATTTATGTTTAAAGTCATCTGTCATGGCTACACTGACAGATATTAGCGGCAGGTAAAGTACTTTATTTCCTCTTGTCTTGTTAGATACCAATTACAGTCGTCTAGACTACCTAAGTAGACGACTCTTTACAGGAACGGTTCCTGTAAAGGGTTGCCATGGCGTCTTTACAGGCCCTTTCTGTCTGTCAAGACCTCTCAAAAAAAAAAAAAACATTTATAATAAATACTTCCTTTAATATTGTACAATTTTTAACGTTCACAATTCTTATCTATTTATAATAATTTATAATTTAATTAATAAAATATGTTATTAATGTTTACAAGAATAAAAGTTAACAGTACACTTCGATTCGGGATGGAAATTTAATGTTGCGCCAGGAACAGTCAAGTGGCTAGTACTTTGCAGCTGATCGTTATAATTATTCGAATTATGTATATCTAAAGTTTCAGATGCAGATGCAATCTTAACTGTTCTGTCTCCTTGTATCATTTTAGTAATTTTAATTTTGTTTGTAACAGACTCTGCCATGTAACTTTCAGCGACAGACGATGACTTCCAAGAGCCATGGCGTTTTAAGGTTAACACATCAGCACCTGCATCTGCTAAAATGGTCGCTGAAGACCGGCGAAAACAATGGCCAGTGTAGCTTTCAGGATTTTCCAATCCCAAGAACGATGCTATGACACTCGGGAACTTGCCAAAACTTTTAATTCCTACCGGTTGTACGGTGCATTTTCCATGACGGTAGGAGATAAAAAAGCGATTGTGATCAACATGGCACGGTCTTAATGATGCATATTGACGGTAGAGTTCCAAACAATTCAAACCTTCTCCATCGGCAACAATAGTGAACTTTCTGGGCACATGGGTTTTCGAATCAGGAATTTCAATAACAATATACTCTCCTTTGTCCTTAATATCGTTAACTCGCATCTTATACAATTCCTCACGACGGCACCCTCCATTTACACCAAATACTGTTGCCACCTGTGTGTAGAGTAAGATATTTTTAGATAACTACGCCGATAAGTTATCGAAACATACCTTTATCATTAAATATCTGTCATTTGGTGCTTCTGTCAAAAACCTATCAATATCTTGTCTGCTCAAATTTCTAGACTTTTTCGGTTGATAACCCAATGACTTCTTTTTTAAAAAGCTGGTTACTTTAGTAAATTTTCCAATATCAACGTTCTCGTACACTAACAACGTGGTCTTCAGCATAGACATAAAAGCCCACAGTGACGATGGTTTGTACTTAAGTGACTAATAAAAGGAATATAATCAGATGTGTTGGCATACAAACGTAATTTTTATTTACCTTTTCATAAATAAAGCTCATAATTAAATTTTCATTAACACCTTTGATTCCTTTCTCTTTTCGCCATTCACTGAAAACCCTAAATTGCTTCTCATACCGTTCTTTGGATTTTTTAGGTATTAGGCAGGCATTGGCTGCGTTTACCGTATCTTCAATTTCTTTGCAAACAGCAGTAAAATCTCCCCGAAAGTCTTCATCCGCGATTAAGTCCATTACAATAACACTTTTTTTACAAAGAGCGACAAAGGGTTTTATTTTTGTAATTTTAATTACAAAACATACGAATCTCCTTGGTTACCATCACAGCAAACTAATTTTTCTACAATGCAGAGACTGGCTTCGTATTACTGTATCATTTATTTATATTTATCTATTTCTACAAGAGGAAATAAAACGTTGTACGCAGCTCGCTTGCAATTAGTCTTTACTGGGCTCACCGAGTTATGGGACTCGCTCCTTCGTCGCTCGCCCCACAATCTTCCCGGCTCACCCGTAAAGACTAATTTACTAAGCTTGCCACGTAAATAACTATTATTTACAACCATACGCGTAATGTTGGCATTTCTGACTTTTTAAAAGTTGGGAAGTGTGACTTTGTTCACGTTTACTTCCCGCCCTCTTATTACTGCCCACATTTACATCCCGCCCTCTATTACTGCCCTCGTTTCTTAACCTCAATGTCAATCACAATTTAAAACTGTCAACTCGATATGTCAAAACCTTATCGGAATTTTTATCACAAATAATTATTAACTGTATGGTTGTAAATAAAATTAATTGTTACATTAGAATTATTGGAAGGTTGAATACATGTAGATAGGCAGCCCTGCTATTGCTGATATGATGAAATAGTGATTTCTTGTCCTTCTCCATTCGAGCCAAGATATCTGGATTGCTACGGGAGGACAGTTTCCCTCAGTTCAAGTGGAGTGCAGACCTTGAAGGCTTTACTACTCAACATTTCTTTTATAAATTCACCGAAAAAAAGTGGTGTATATTTATTTGACGTTTACGCTAGATCATCACAAATCTCACAACTCAATATGTCAAAACTTTTACCGGAATTTTTATCACAAATAAATATAATTATGGTTGTAAATAAAATAGTATACAAACCTCGGTGAAAAGTTTCATTCCTGTCTCGAGATAAAGTTAACCTCGACGCTTCGCGTCTCGGTTAACTACCTAATCTCTCGACAGTAATGAAACACTTTCCACCTCGGTATGTAATATACTATTATTGTACAGTACGATAAAGTGTTTGTTTACCTCCGTAAAACGCTATGGTAACGATTCACTTTACTGACGGTTGGCGATAAAATATATAGTATTATTAATAATAATACCACGCGATCATTTAAATTCTAAATTATAGCAGGCGAATTCGAGCCATACTTTCCCATGTTTTGTGAGCTGTTGCATTGTCCTGTTGGAAATACCCATGTAAAAGTTCGTCGTCATGAAGATTTTGTAAAAACGCTTCAAGTAAATTATTTCGATATCTCTCAGCATTTATCGTTCCTTCAAAAAACACAGGTCCAAATATACGCCTTATAGAAACCGCTAGCCAAACACCAATTGTCTGCGGATGGAGAGGCGATTGAATAAACTCATGAGGATTCTCCGAAGACCAAATACGCATATTTTGTTTGTTTATATAGCCGGATAGGTGAAACTATGCTTCGTCAGAAAAAAATGTTAAATCCAAAGTGTTGTTGTTATTTAAATTATTCAAAAACCACTGACAGTATTCTATTCGTACAGGAAAATCTCGAGGGAATAGCTCTTGAACGACGTTAATCTTATAGGGATAAAGATTTAAATTTTCTTTTAAAATTTTTTGACAAGTTCCATATGAAAGGTTTATTTCTTGGGCTAATCTGCGAAGAGATTTTTTGGGAGACTGTCCCATTCTTTCTGCAACATCTGCCACAATCTCAGGAGTCCTTTTTTTGGGCGCGCCACTACCAGCTTTCCTACCTACAGTTCCAACATTACGAAATTTCGCCACACATGTGTAAATTTCTTGGACTAATTTTTGATAATCCGCAGGAAAATTAGGGAAGGCATTTTGAAAATCATTGATGCAGTGCGGTACTGAATATGTCCATTCACCATTCTCTTGTCGTTCGGCGATTTTAAAATAACTTTCAGTAAAAAAAATCTTATGTTATAATTCAAACATTTTGAAACGTCACTTTGACAATTCAAATTGTAAATTAGTACTTATATACCAACTTAATTTAAATTTCACAAACTGTTCTAATTTAGAATTTAAATGATCGCGCGGTAGTTTATCATTCCAATAAACCAAGTTGCAATAGGATACGTCTAAAGAGAGAATGTAATGTAGACATGAGGAGACAGATTAACTACAAAGTGGTGTACAGCATAATGAACTTAAAAGAGTGGTACTGATTACACGTATAAATTAAAAGAAAAAGTTTGAACACTTTTTTCCCATTGATAAGAATGATTTTTCAAAAGTGTTTAGAGAGCGTGCTGAAATTTTTGTTCCTTGTGTTGTAACTATGATAGATAGTAACAGGTGGCGTAAAATGCATAAAAAGCAGTTTTGCATATATTTATATATAATTTATGATGCTAGCATATGCTGTGCTTCCAGCAATAAACTCTCTTTCAAAAAGTCAGGCATCAAACAGCTGGTATCGTTAGCATATAATATTATGTTACTCTCAAAAGAAATTTGCAAGAGATCATTCATAAAAATGGCAAAGAATAATGGACCTAATACGCGGCCTTGAGGAACTCCTCTCGTAACTACAATTGTTGTAGGTAGCCGACCTTCTCCACCATCTATTTAGATGTGAGACGTTGGTTTTTACAGAAGGCAAAAAGCGTGATACAAACAATCGAGATGAAATATCAAAGACGAGTTAGAGAAAAGATAAGAAGAGATTAATTCAGCGACAATTAAGTAGCTGGGGACATCTACAAAGGATGAATAGTAAAAGAAACGGTTAAGATAGTATGGGAAGAAAAAATATCCCGATGACACTTCACATTCGAATCGACCATAAATTCGCCCGTTTTTCAATTATTCGCTTTCCATAACTCATTTTTTTGCTCTACCTTTCCCGTGCTAAAAGTCGAGTGCATAAAGGTACGCCGTGTGCTTTTATTATCTTTTAACGCTAGAAAGAAATTATGTTAAGGCTGGCGTTTAGTTTTCAGTTTGGTGGTGGTGGTTTGGTGGTCCACGAAAACTCGAAGATAAATAGATTTAAAACACGCACAAAAAATTATGAAAGAAACATCTTGAACACGTTTTTGTTTACATGGCATTTTAAATTTATGTTAGTATTTATTACGAACTTGACTAACTAAAACATAGGAGTAATATACAGGGTTAGCGCTAAATAGGTACCAGGCTATGCGAATTTGAAGAATACGTATAAATATCTGGAAATCAAAAAAGAAATTTATTTGTAACTCATCGCAAATGTCTACATTTTTAGGGCCAAAATGTAGTTAAAGTCAATACATAACTTTGTTTATTCTGTACGCATTTACGTAAATACCACTTGTAATTCCAATTTAAGGTTCTTCCAAAAAAACGATAAAATGTAAATAGTTACAACCTTTGTTAGAGAATGAATGGCAATTGAAAAGATTTTCTATGGCGATGTTTTTTTTTTGTGAATAGCACGCCTTTACGTGGAAACGAAAAACATGTTTATTTTTTGTTAAATAGAAGCATATTATTTTGAAATTTAAATTCCTCTACATGAAAATTATTATGTTTCTATATTAACTGCGACAGGTTCGGACTCGAGAAAAGAAAAATCAATTGCTCGTCACTGCGTGCACATTGCACCGCGATTTTTTTTGTACGGGCATTACTTATATTTTTCTTTCACCCCCCTTTTTTAATGACGCTATTTAAGACTAACCCTGTATATAGTATAATGTCAACAGTAAGCAGCAATAACTACAAGGATTTATTAAGAGCAATTTCAAGTAGGTTCGTCTTAAAAATAAATGGCAATAAAACGAATCATGTTTGGAAAAACACATTTTTTTAAGTAATTCACCCGGAGCAATAAGATCCTTTTGCAATATAATCGGTTGGTGAAAATCCGTTTGGTTACAATTCACCTATTACCCAGCTTATTTATAAATATCTTTTAATAATTTTTATGGCAATCGAAAGCATCTTCCTGACTTCGAGAGGGGAATGTAAACAGCGCGAGGGAAGGAGACTGTCTGACCATAAGAAGTAAAAAAATTAAACTAACAATTATTCTCATGACGTTTCTAATCCATGCGTCATCATTAGGGCGCGGACATGACCGGTTTAAACTACGACGAAGTTACAACGGAGCAATGAAATAATGTGAACAAGACACGCTTACTGAATAGCACTAATTCATATGGTGAACTGCAACATCTGTTTACGCCCGAGAAGTGCCCGATAATGAGAGCAAAAAATGCCCATAAAATAAGGAATTTATGAGTAAAATCCTTTTTTCATCGGCGTAGATAGGAGCGTGAGGGGTTTTTAAAATTTATTATACTTACCTTATATTTCGCAAGAGAAATAAAATTTTCATTCATGCTTACGTTAGTTTTGTTTTTTCATTGTTTTGACTGTTAATTACGCACTTCTTAATTTTTGTAATTGTCTGCTTAATACCGGTTTATTGAATCGACTTCTCCCAATTATCTAGAGGTAAGTGTGCACTGGATTTCGTTTAGTTTCAATAACATACGAGTACATTTTTAGTTATCATTTATTTAGATCTAGAACGTTGTTTATGTTACTTTTTCTGATATGAAAATGAATTGTCAGTGATTCCGAAATTTATTACGAAGTCTGTAAAATATCGTTACAGAATACCAAAATATCGCACGTTCTTCACTTAGCTTTGCTAAAACATACACCGAAATAGTTTTTATGCAGAGAATTTCGATAGTTTACAAAATTTCGTTACATGTTTAAATGACGATGCTCGAAGTATTTCTGAGTGCAAGGAACTAACACAAATCTCAAATTTAAAAAATCAGTTGTAATTCCTTGAGGAACACTTTGGAAATTTGCCTAAACTAATCACACATTTTGAAAATCGAAATCTCAAATAAAAAGATGGATTAACCACATTAGACGTGGGCTATTAATAATTTCAAAAGTATTGCAAGTGACTTCGGATGTGACCTTCGGCAAAAGTTAGACGCAGTTTTTAATAGAAATCCAGATTTAATAACATTGCGGCAATTGTGTATGGGGACAATGACACAAAATCTAAGTGCTAAATACGCTGAAATAAAAGAATATTTTCAGTACGCACCTATAACCAGTTGCGATGTAGGAAAGACGTTTTCTATCTACAAGGATGTACTTAATTCAAAGAGAACAAGTCTTACAGAAGAGAAAATAAACAAATAATAAAGTATCTTGTATTTTATAGATCACCAGCCATTTGCTATCCAATTATATAAATAAAATTAAAACCTCTTTAATAATACAACATTTCAATAGTGCGCCCATGGGCGATGAGTCATCAACCATTCATTCGAGTCCGCGCCCTAGTCATCATTCTCACTAGGTGTTTGAAATTTTCTTTCTCGCTTAATTTGTAGTCTGTTTAATGATTTTTGGATTTTAATAATGGGCCATTGTAAGAAGAATTTTTGACAATGCCATAAACGTAATAAACGTTCTATTGACGCACAAAAACGGGTGAAAACCAATGAAAATAAAACATTTATCAGTGACATTTTGTGTGATGTGTTACAAAAGGTGAAAAAGTAGAACAGTCGACCACAGACTGCAGTTTTATTCTAAATATTGTGTAATGAACTAAAACAAACAGCAAATATTGTGATTTTCATAACTCCAATGGTGTATATAGGAGATATGATTCAGAAGGTAACGAGAATAGATCAATTGGTATTAATTATTTACGTTTGTATTTTAGTCCACAATTAATTTTCATAGCAAATCTGTTCTATTATAAGTTGGAACACTGTTGAAAAATTTTCAAATCTCCCTCACCATCGTGTACGTTGCCATCTTCAGAAAACCGCTAAATTTTTTGACTTGTCCCTGTTTTACAAAAAATCTCCTAAAGTATTAGTTTGAGCAAAAAAACCGTTTGCGTTTTTATTATACTAGAGAATTTTCTACAGTTTGATACAAAACCGGAATAATTAGCTCCAATACTTCCGGAGATAGACCTCTTTGACATTTGAGAATTTTTCTTAAAAATGTAAAAATACATGTTTTTAGTCAGTGTTTGCTTGATAATAAATAAGTAAATTGTGTATTCTACGCTTAAGTCTAACATAGCATTTATAATAAAGGTAAATAGCTAAAGTTTAAGACCAAACTCATTCTTCTAGCTCGTTTAGACTATGAGATACAATCTTTTGAATATTTTTCTAGTTTTTTAGGAAAACACGCAATAACTTAATACTGAAAAAATCAATGTATCTATGTATTTATTGAAAACAAAATATTTTCATATATTGCTAAGTTTGTACCGCGCGATCATTTAAATTCTAAATTAGAGCAGGCTGTGAAATTTAAATTAAGTTGGTATATAAGTACTAATTTACAATTTGAATTGTCAAAGTGACGTTTCAAAATGTTAATTAATCAATAATTGACATTCTGGACAACCTAATAAAGAAAATCCCGCCTGCTATAATTTAGAATTTAAATGATCGCGTGGTACTATATCAAAAATTAAATTGGTCAATGTTGGTCATGGAATGTAAAACGCTTGTCTTAGTTTAAATCATCCTTTTGAAATAATTCAATCATTGTCAAGCTACACTGACATTATCAATAACCTATAACCTACAAATGTGTTACCTACTTAGTTCAGCTGTTAAGTAATAATGAAGTACAAGTTATGAAATAAATAACGTTTTTATTAACCAGAAAAACGAAATTACAAGAATTGTTGGAAATGTCCCCCGTTTTGTTCAATGTACAAGTTTCCGCGCCTCCTCATGCTGTGAAAAGCGTTTTGCAGCATTTCTGGCGTTATGGTTGCACATTGCTGAACAATTCTTTGTTACAGTTCTTGTAAATTATGTATCGGATTTGCGAAAATCTTATTTTTTAAATAAGGAAAGATAAAATAGTCCATAATTGTCAAACAAGGTGATCTCGGAGGAAACTCAACTTCCGTATGCAAACTTATCAGCCCGTCATCAAAAAACTCGAGGAGAAAAGCAAGATTTTCTCGTGTAGTATGTGCTGTTGTACTGTCTTGCTGGAAATAACCGTATTGAAGTTCATCATCGTCTAACTGTTGCACATATTCAGTCAAAAAGATATTTCTGTACCTTTCTGCGTTGACGGTGAAATTGAAAAAGATTGGCCCAATTATTCTTCTGCGAGAAACTGCCATCCAAACACCAATTTTCTGGGCATGTAGTGGCGTTTCAATAAAAATATGCGGGTTATCAGTGCTCCACATCCGCATATTCTGAGAATTGATGTATCCCGAAAGGTGGAACCAAGCTTCGTCAGAAAAAAAGTTAAGTTCAGCAGATCGTCATTCATTAAATTATTAACAAACCAATGGCAGTACGCAAGGCGTCTGGGGTGGTCTGCAGGCAGAAGAGCTTGATATGATTGCATCTTATATGGATGCATGTTCAGGTCCTTCTTTACAATCGTTTGGCATGTTCCATAAGAAAGCCGAATTTCTTGAGAGAGACGTTTTAAAGGTTTTGAAGGCTCTTCTTCCATACGTTGACGAACGTCATTAATAACTTCTTCTGTACGAACTCTTGGTCTACCAGCACCTTTTTTATGCGTCACAGAACCAGTTTCGCGAAACACTTCAACACAATTTGTAAGGCATGCATAAAAATTGTCCGGTAATACTGCTACGGCTGGGAAGTGCTCTCGGAAATTGTCCAAACACAAACGTTGACTGTATTCCCATTAACTAGCACACCCGTTCGAAAATAGGCTTCAATCATGTAAATTTTGTGCTCTGTGATGAGAACCATGATTCAAAAACCGTGCAGGATTAGAAAACTTCAACACAATAACTTGACAGATTTTGACATTCAAAAAATTATGACAGACCTAAATGTACGATGCACGCTACGACAATAATTTTAAAATCCATGACCACATTGACCAATTTAATTGTTGATATCCCGGTATATCGCAAATATTCAGTAGGTCTGTGAATTATATATCAATAAATTTGTAGTAAAATCTTAAGATTATTGTCCATCGTGTCACAGAAACATCTTTACTACCAATAATTCTTTGGCATCGTGGGTTAATAAAGGATAGGTATATTTGAAAAAGGATAATCCTTGGACTTACTGACTGTCTTTCTAATAACAACGGCACAAAAAATGTCTTCTTCAAATATTATTAAAAGTGCCATTACACGATGGGAATTATTATTACTACCCAAATATTTATGAGGTCTTCAGCGTATGTACTACATATATAGATGCATGTATTACCACATACCTAGGTAATGTCAGAAACCTCATAATCACGTGCTATTGTCGTTGCAAATTGAGTGAGAGACATTGCGAAACAGCGCCTATGTACGCTTATGCATTACTTCCGGATTCCATACACGGCATACCAACGTAATTTTTTTCTCCATTTTGAAATAAGTAATGCTATTAAACCGACACCCAGATTGGAATTATATATTTATTATTCATACCCAATGTATATACATACATATATATGCGTTTATAAATATAGACAAATTTAACCTTCAGTACTAAAAAGAAATGACTGCAAGTACAGTTATTGCCGTTACAAAAATTTGTACTTACCTTGAAAAAGATATTTTAAAATGTTACCTCATTACTTTTGACCTTTAATTTAATTTTTAATGTGAATTTTAATAATAAAAAGAATCTTTACGCAACAGATAATTAATGTAAGTAAGAAATATTTTGAAAAACACAGTATATTGGCGGAGATAGAACAGTTGAGTGTCGCAAAAATGTTTCATATTTAAGCTTTTATACAAAAAATGTGGTTTCGTCAGTCACGAATTGTTCATGTCTTCTTCTGTATAATGACACCAAATTATTGGTGCGACAATATTGTTAGATATTATTTGTTAATTTATATGAAACATATATGTATTGGTTTTAGTTTATTTTACTATACTACTACTATTTTTTGCATTTCTTTGTATTAACAATAAAAATAATTTTTAGTTTTTGTAATTCGTTTCGTTTTTCACGAATTGTTTATATATGAGTATTCGTTTAGTTTTTGTTACTGTTGTTCTTACTGTGAAATAATCAAATATCTTTGTTAGTATGTATTATTTTTATTTTGACAGTGTCCTTAATATTTGTTATAACATGTTCTAGAATATTATGGATCTTTGTTGTATTTCTTCGAGTGTAACATTTTTGTACACTTTTTTTCAATAATTTATAATGGTATTGTTTGAGGTTTTATAGTTATTTGATATACTGTTACATTATTTGCAATATTGACATTGAAACCACCCACTATGACATGTTTTTTATACGTTTGTACAATATATTATTTTTTGGGGCTAGCTCAAGTGTGTTGCATGAAATTTATGAAAAATCAAAATATGCTAATGAAAATGAAAAGTGTTAAATACAAAGATGCTTCAACTAACATCAACACATATAATACTTTTTACATATATACATTTATACACAAAGCATATATTGCATGTGTTAAGATACACACATACATCTAGTGTCAGTACCGACAATCAACGCACATACACCGTGTTTCGTTACCGGCAGTCGCACGTACACTGACGAGGCCTTAAAAGCCGAAACACGGTGTCTTTGCGTTGATTGTCGGTAATGACACTAGATGTATGTGTGTATCCTAACACATGCATGTACGCTTTGCGTATAAATGTATATATGTAAATAGCAAAAATATGCATGTAAAAAAAAATAAACTATGTCGCAAATACACATAGGGTAGTGCGAATAAAATGAAGTGGGCGTGATCAAATGCAAATCACAAGTTTTAGATTTGCGTTGCCCTGGCAGTATACCCAACAACCTTGAAAGGGTTGGCTTAGTATATATCTGTTACTCTTAGAATATCTCTATAATATTTAAACTTTCCTTATAATTTTGAATTTTGAAAGTAGAGCTTCTATTTCTTTAGTATGAAATGTCCAATTCGTGACCTTGAAATTCTGCAGTTACCAAGTGCTTGTGGTGATATTTTAAGGCCATGTCTCAAATTTGTCACCACAAGCTGGCGCTGATGTTCTTCCAACTACATAATTAATTAAAAGTAGTGATGGACATTATAACAACAATTGCAAATAACATGAATAAAAAACTAATTGAAATAATGAGTTAAAATCCCATATTTGAGCAGAATTAGTCAAAAAATTAACAGTATTTTTAAAGAAATGTGATTTTAAAGTAATCTTCTAAGTCACTGAATTAAAAATTAAACATCGCGCTCTAAGTTTAGTAAATCGGAAATTTATAAAATTAATTGTAGTGGATGTAGCAAATCTTTGTACCTACATATAATCGTGGTTGCGTCTGTAATTTATTCAATATCTTTTTAATGGCTAAATAAATCTTTTTGATATTCACAGACCATATTTATATCGTCAATGCGCGTAAAATAGGCTATCAAAACATTCGATAGATGACGCTGAAGTCGAGTTATTATCAAATTCTATATTTATGAACCAACATGACTCGTATTCACAATATATGTTGGTTTAGTGATAAAAAAGAAAATCACAAAATCTGGACACGATAGGTGGCGCAATTTTTGGTAAATTTGAATTTTGACATATAACTATTATTTCTCTTTGAATTTCGACATAGGACATTTTTCTGTCCCGGTTCCTATCCTGCAATCGCACTAGTGACCTTTTCTGTCCAGACTTTCTTATACAGGGACTTTAACCAAATCGGAATCATCACGCCACCTACCGGCAAGGACAGAACAACGTCTTCCGGGACAGCTAGTTATACATAGATCATACGGGACGTAACTATAAATTGAGGTTCTCGGAACATATGCTGTTAGGTTAAATTATGAAAATTCGAGGGTAGCCAATCATATTTTAGAAACTGGTCATTAATATTCATTAGAGTGTTTGGAGATGCTATTTAATTTAAATAAAAGTGGAAAAATTAATGTTTTTGAACTTTAGTTTTAGTTGAATTCCTGATGATGCCGCAATGCAAAAGTGCATGGAGTATTTATAAAGAATTTGTGATATAATATTATTAAGTGTAATTTAACTGTTTTCGTGGCATACTAATCCTTCAGTTTTTTGTACCCAAATCTATACACTTTGTTCTAATTTTTTTTCATATTGATGCCAATAATATAAGTAACTTATCTTATAAATAATCTGTTCATTTTCGCAAACTTTAATTTTTTCATAATAATAGTGACTCGATTCTATTTAGTTTGTTTACAGATTTATTCCATAAATCAAATATTATACATAGATTACTATATGCAAGCTCTTTTGAGCAATAAAGAATGATTTTTTACGCTTAATCTTAAATTGCGTATTAAATAATATGTTTTTAAGAAACGCGAGTTAACACATTATGTGAAAATACAGAAAAATTCTCCACGTTTATCGAAAACTGTTATGTTTTCTTATTTTATTGGTCTCAGTAGGTGAAAGTGAACACACACATTTCACTAAACTGGTTCATTTTCGTCTCGCGTCGCGCGTTTGTGCAGAACTATCTCACTTTTTAATTATAAACAGTAGCTCTTACACTCTTACAACCGATAACTTTATGACTACAACAGTAAAAGTCGGCTCGTTCTTTTTTTTTTTTTAATATCTGTCAGATCGACAAGTATCTTTACTTGCATCAGTTCTTGTGTAATGACCACTAAAAGTGTTATAAAATGGCCGGAGCGTTATGAAAGCACTTGCTTTTTTTTCCTTCTAAATTATTATTTAATTTGTTCGTTTAATGCCGGGTGACGTGATGGTCTTTTTTTTCACTTGTTCTCTTTTTAGCGAGAATTTCTAATTAATTGAGATGTTATGTAATAAAGAACAAGCGGAATGTCACCTTATTTATGTGTACACTCAATAGTAATGGTATTTTAAATACGTAAATACCTACATTTGAAATGATCATGTTTAAAGTTATTTTTATACAAAAAATGGCCCCACGCTTTGGGCGCCAAATTTTATTTGAAATTTCCAGCACCATCTTACACGATTAAATATCGACTACTAAACTACTAAAATATGTATAATCATACGAGATTTGCAAATAAATAAAAACAAGTTTGTCTAAGGAAATTTCTTCTAGTATTTCATCCTCCTTTTAAATTAATTCCATCAATCAATGTGTTGGTTTTATTGCTGTTATCTTAATCTCTGTAATCTTGCTTTCACTGTAATTGATAATACCTATTCGTTTCTCTTCATTAATATATCATCAATTAGATTGAATTTGGTTAAATTTTGCGATAACGTAAAATTATTTGCCAATTTTTAATTACGTGATGATCATTTGTCGTGCTCCAATTCAATGAGTGATTATGTAATAAGAACAAATAGAATGTCATTTTATTTTTAACGTAAAATCAACAGCAAAATATTTAAAAAAAACTAAATACTTTATTTCGAATGATCACCTTTAAATTTATGAAATATTAATAGTATATTTTGTTAAAAAGCGACATTAACATTGTAGTTAGTGTATTACATATATGAATAACTTATATAATATATAGGTTATTAGTAAAATAGGAAGAAGTCTTTTATACTAGATGCATATATATTTTTACAACATCGTTAGCGTTTTTTAATGATTCTAAAAAAAAGTTGTTTTATTTTGTGTATCAAGAGATACAACTCCTTATAAAACGAGGGAATAAAAAAAGCAGAAATTATTGTATTTTTTGCTGAATATAACACATAAATTCAGACTTTTTAGCATTGAAACCTTTAGAAGCAATCATTATTATTATCATATTATTATTGACCTTAATGCAGGAGTATTTAATTAAGTTTTTATAAAATCTGTTTGTTAGTTTGATATGATATGATCTTCTTTCTTTATCTCCTTACTTTCTGCCTTTTCAAACGTCGGATTTAAATTACTAGTTAAGCATCTCTGTCATCCATGTCTATTTCTTGCCAACACATTCATGTGTGTCATTTTCTCTTTCTCTCTCATTTCCTACTATAGTTACTTGTTGAATCCATTATTTCGTAGGTTAGTTTCTCCTTCTCTTCTTTTTTCTTCCTGTCTTAATTATTCCCTTTAGTAACTTGATTCTATCCAAACTATGTATATGGCCAAGCTAAATTAATGTGTAATAATTTCGTTTTTGGTTCTTGTTTGGTCATTACCCTAAAACTATCTTTACTTACTTACCTTATTACATTTTGTTTTGCTTACAATTTTCTTAAGACTGTAGGTACTATTTCCTGGCATTAATTTTGCTGATGTGTTTTGTTTGAACTACCCATTTCTTGCTGCTTTGTAAGACTGTTGGACGAAATTTTCGTAGAAAAACCTCGAAAATTTGTTGCCAAAATTTAAGCTTTTCTGTCGTCAATTCTGACATTTTTGTTATTGTCTGTTATTTTAGTTTTCTAATTTTGTTACACATCCATACGCTTATGGTACAATTTAGGTTACGTAATCAACACACACGCTTTACTAAAATCATATATGGAGAACCTCTGCAATTCGATAAACATAACATCACCCAATAGCTAAAACAAAGTTAGTTGAACTCATACGACCTTTTGTGGATGTAGTGTCATTGTGTCTTCCGAGAAGAAATTTCCTCGATTTGGTGTCTCTACAATGTTTCAGTAAATTATTTGACACTTACTGTGTATAACAGGATATACCTTATAATTAATGTTTGTCGTAAAACATTAAGGTGTGCAAGAAAGTGTGAAACTCAAACACATACAGAATCAATTTTCATGAAGCAAAAAAACAAAAGGCACAAAAAAAAGAAATTTAATGTGAAGTATATTTTCACGTGCTGCTGGATATTTTATTCATTTTATCATATATCATCGATACATTCCGCATAATGTTTATCCTTTACATATTCTTAGAGTAGGTAACCGTTTTTCTGTTACGGATATGATTATGTGCATTCACATTTATAATATGAAACTCATATTTAGGTCGAGAAATTACGTTTCTGTTCCAGTTAACCGACAGAATGCAACGAAATGATAGTCGTAAATAGATGGATATTGAATATATTATGACACGCTATATTATCTGTGATATTTCTGATACTAACACGCGTATGTGAAATATCATAATTTACTTTATTTGATTTCTATATTAATGCAAAGTGAAAGAAGTAGTTTTTTCGTATTGGTAATTACTTATCACTTACTGTCATAGAGTAAAGTTGCATGTTAGTTTTAAGACTAGAAACGCACAACATCATATATTGTGCCTAGTTGGGCGCCATTAATATATTAGCCCTACGTTTTGGGTGTCAAATTTTATTATATGTACCGAAATCAGTCGTTATATGTCTTCATATTATAATTTATTGTTTTATCCATATTTTAAATGATGTATTCATTGAATTTAAACTTAAATAAACTTTATATTGTGTATTCATGGAATATGTACATATTCCTGTAAATGTAGCCTGATATAATTCAAGAAGCATAATGTACTGCAAAAATGTGGGTTGTGAAAAACTCGACACTCTTTAATTTTTGTTACATGTCAAATTTAAACTCTCTTTTTTGTCGGGCACAGAAATTCTCTTGCTATAAATTCTTTTGGCATTTCCGATTTGTAAGATAGGTAAATTAAACAAATGCCCTTTTAATGAAACTAAAATATTCACAGAAATACATTTGAATGGTCTTCTTGGCCACCTCTACGAAAGATTATCAAGTAACAGCAATTGATCGGGTATTCACACGTATTAAAGTCTAATTTTTCGTCATGAATCGCTGTCTTTTATATCTACCCGGCTAAATGAGAAACGTCCATACCATACCAAAACAAACCAGCAAACGCGCGACAAGGAATTGAAAAAAGTGTCGCAACATGTGCTCATCACGTCTAGTCCACTTCTTTTTTCCGTATTTTCAGTTTTAGATCAATGTTTATGTAAATATGCAGAAACTAACATTTTAAAATGAATAATAATAAGAAGAAGAAGAAGAAGAAATTAACAAATTCAAGAAGGAAAATAGTAAAGAACATCTACATAATGTTAAATATCATTCGCAAAGCGAGGTTCAGCAGTAATTGTTTTGCAATCTATTAAGGTATATAGGTAAACACAATTCACTAAATATTTCCAGTTTTTATTTTACTTAAAAATATACGACATGTTTCGCTAACACTCTAGCTTCTTTTGATGTTAAACTACTATTAAGAACAATATTCTTATTAAATATACATATTTCTTACAATAAAATATTAATTATTATTCTAGAAATATGTTTTTCTAATAATAGATTAGTTATAGAAACCAATTCAATAAAGGGGAATAATTAAAATCTAACTGGTCGTTAAGCAAATTCTCTGAATGAACAAGTTTATTTATTTCACAAGACTCCAGTAAATTTTATGCCTTTTTTCCATGTAAAATATCGAAATTTTTATTAAATTAAATATCATATAAGGTGAATTGCGTAATATGAATCCATTTTATTATTGGTGTAACTAAGTAAATGTTTATTCATTCTTTTATTAAAATTCCTCCCCCATTATGCCAATATATATTTTAGGACATTTTCGGCATTTTTATCTCGAGTAGCTTTTGATTTGTTGTTTTTTATAAATTTCTTTAGAGATATATCTGTTTATAAGCTACGTATATTAATATTAATAGAATGTTAGTACTCTGTAATTATTTGCTGTTTCTTTCAGTTTTGGTTATACCATTTCTATTGCTTTTCTATACTTCTTTCTTCCTAACATTTGTTCTATTATCTGCAGGTTGTATCCGTTATTTTTCGATATTTGTTTTATAATATTTATTTCCTTAAGATTTCTTGATTTAGTGGTAATGTTATTCATGTGTCTCTTGCTATGAAAAGTTGTTTTGCAACTTAGCCTTGATCTAAACTGAACAATACTGATTATAAAAGAGGTGCTTAAAATAAATAAAAGAAACATATTATTAGTCACAGCACTGACATTGACAGTATGCCTAACAAATATATATTCGGTGATGCGGCAAATTCATTTATAATACATTACAATAGTTTCACTTTAGTTACTACATCAATAATTAGCAATACTTAAACCTCAAGCAAGAGCACCATTGGATAACACTAAACCACTCTCCACGAAAACAATACCAACACAATATATATTATTTATAATTTCTTTGCTATTGGTTAACACCAATGTCCTCGCCCCTTGTAAATAATCTCTTCACTCTTCCACGAAAATACATTGTACTGAAATGAAAGTAAATTCACAAGAAAGACAATTATATTTGATGTAGATATGAAATAATAAAAAAAAATTGTTAGAGAGCAGATTTTTTTTTGCTGTGGCGGAATTATTTTACCTCGAAATCTTGTGGTGAGATTGTGTATATCGGTCATAAACCCTATCTTATTATATAAATATGTCGGAGTCCTCAGAGAAAGTATTTTATGAAACACAACTAAATATTTCAGCTCCCAACTGTCCTCTATATTCAACCAACTTGAACTGGTTAGCTATTGTGAGATGTGATCAAATTTTCGTATACAATATATATATCGCAAGCAGGAGGTTTATGCTTTCTCTACACAGCTCCTCGTTACACTATTATATCCAGTGCAGGATGATATACAAGAGCACAAGGTGGCGCGATGAGTTTGATTTAGCTAAAGTCCTTGTATAAGAAAGTCTGGATAGAAGAGCTCCTAGGATAGGCATCATTTCTGTTTATAAATATAAAATTTATTAATATGTCGACCACAGCGCCATCTATAGTGTTCAGATTTTGTGATATTCATTTTTGTCATTAAACCACTATATATTGTGAATATGAGTCACGTTGGTCCATAAATATAGAATTTGTTAATAACTTGACTTCAGCGCCACTGCCGAATGTCTCGATAGCCAATTGTCGAAGAAGATATGGAACTTTTCGATTATATAAGAGTTCGTCCATTTGAAACTGCAAGAAATGCTGTAAGAAACACAAATTTTCTCACCTCCAGAGTTACCTCACTTAGAAGAATATTAAAATCGGGTTTAAAGTGTGAGCAGAAAGAATAACGACTGTTATTGGCTTTAAATCATATTAATAATGATTTGAATTATTGGAAGCGAGCTATTTTTAGTGATGAGACGACTTTTCAGTCGACTTACAACGGTAAAATCAGAGTCTATAAGCAACTTGTTTGTATTAATTCCTCATTGAAACAAGTTTCCCGTGGCTTATAGATCTTCTAGAAAATTCGGAGTTAATGTTTGGGCTTGGATCACTTCTCAAGGTTTAGGAATATGTTGGCATATTGAAAACAAGTTTAACTGTCCATCATATAATCGCCAATCCCGACTTCATATTTCAGCAAGATACTTGTCCTGTTCTGCTTGAATTATAAGTACCTGGAACTAATAACATCGAGGTTTTGCAGTGGCCTTATAACAGTCCGGACTTAATCCGATCGAGAATGTTTGGGAGCGCCGAAGTATTGTGGCAATGGATCGAAGAAGCATTGGAGGAACTGACAAATAACTAAGATTTAGGGCGTTCATTAATTCACTCCATGCCACAAAGACTGGAAAAAGTTATTGAAAAAAATGATGGCCAAACAAAATATGAAATTCCTTTTCTCTTAAGTTACTTCTTTATTTTTAATTATTCTTAAATCAGGTCTATTGTATACGTTCTTTCATTACTTCTTACTTCTATTAAATAAAAATAACTGTTTCCTTTTGCTAACTATCACCAACACTTAAAATTAAATTTAGTTACAACTAACATGCTGAAAGCCACAAATACGTTGTCCCAGATTATATATGAACAAGTGGAATAAAGCCACAAATACAACAACAAAAACGTTGCCCCAGATTTATTTGAACGGAACTGTATATACTTGAACTTAAACAATATAAACATTAAAACGTTTAGATAATATAGATATTATCTTAACAGTTAATTAAAAACGTAAAACCAATTAAAAGATTAAAATATTTAGTAACCGTTACTTGACAAATATCTTGGCGGCAAATATCGCAGACTGCCTAAAAAAAAAAAGATTTGTGCATATTGCTGTGAATTTAAACTTAATTAATTTTTTATAAAATTATTGGAAAAAAAAATTGGCCAAACAAAATATGAAATTCCTTTTTTCTTAAGTTACTTCTTTATTTTTAATTATTTCTTGTTAAATCAGGTCTATTGTTTGCTTTCTTTCATTACTTCTTACTTCCATTAAATAAAAATAACTGTTTCCTTTTGCTAACTATCACCAACACTTAAAATGAAATTTAGCTACAACTAACATGCTGAAAGCCACAAATACAACAACAAAAACGTTGTCCCAGATTTATATGAATAGTGAAATTGACAATTACTTTGCAAGAGTTGTCCCAGATTTATTTGAAGGGAACTGTACTTGAACTTAAACAATATAAACATTAAAACGTTTAGATAATATAGATATTATCTTTATCGGTTTATTAAAAACACAAAACCAATTAAAAGATTAAAATATTAATAAACCGTTACTTGACAAATATCTTGGCGGCAAATACTGCAGAATGCCTAACAAAATTAAAATTCCTTTTTTCTTAAGTTACTTCTTTATTTTTAATTATTTCTTGTTAAATCAGGTCTATTGTATGCTTTCTTTCATTACTTCTTACTTCTATTAAATGAAAATAACTTTCCTTTTGCTAACTATCACCAACACTTAAAATGAAATTTAGTTACAACTAACACGCTGAAAGCCACAAATACAACAACAAAAACGTTGTCCCTGATTTATATGAACAAGTGGAATTGACAATTACGTTGCAAGAGTTGTCCCAGATTTATTTGAACAGAACTGTACTTGAACTTAAACAATATAAACTTTAACACGTTTAGATAATATATATATTATCTTCATCAGTTAATTAAAAACATAAAACCAATTAAAAGATTAAAATATTAACAAACCGTTACTTGACAAATATCTTGGCGGCAAATATTGCAGAGTGCCTAAAAGAAATTAAGATTAGTGCATATTGCTGTGAATTTAAACTTAATTAATTTTTATATATCAAGAAGATCAAGGAAAGGGAAATTCCAAACTGCTATATAGAACATTGAAAACCTTGCGTAAGTCAGCTGGAACACACCTCCAATATATAAGAAGTAAAGAAGGACGAATTCTAACCGCAGAACAGGATATAAGGGATAGATGGTATGAATATTTTTGCGATTTGTTTGAAGCCGAAACAGGGGGAGAGGTCGACGCAGAGGATTTCTCGCCTGAAGAAGCTGAAGAGACAACATCAAACATACAACTGAGTGAGATAACAGAAGCAGTGGAAAAGCTAAAACCAGGTAAAGCAGCCGGAATTGACAATTTAAAGCCAGAAATGCTGAAATACATGGGAGTTAACGCTACACGGTTACTACTTAGAATAATAAACTTGGCATGGGAAAGGAAAACAACCCCCGAGGACTGGAAAATAGCAATTATAATCCCCTTACACAAAAAAGGTGACAATACGACATGTTCCAATTACAGAGCTATCTCATTGTTATCAGTAGCTGGAAAGATATACGAAAGAATAATAGAGAAACGATTAAGAGCAAACTTAGAATCGACCCTCCAAGAAAATCAGGCAGGTTTCAGGCCGGGCAGGAGCACGCAGGACTGGATATTCTGTTTAAGGCAAATTTCGGACAGAATTCTGGGCAGTAACGGTAAAATGTACCTATGTGCAATTGATCTAGAAAAAGCATTCGATACACTACCGAGGCATAGGATATGGTCATCGCTGGAGAAGAGAGGGATTAAAAAAGAGCTACTAAAGGCAGTCAAAAGTATATACACCAACACGAGCAACATAATAAGAACTGAAAGCGGATATTCAAGAAGCTTTATCACACTTAAAGGAGTGAGACAGATTCTGAGTCCCCTTCTCTTTATAACTGTTATGGACGATATTGCAAGAAGTGCCAATAGTCTAACAAAGGGTATTTACGTAGGGTCCAGAAACCTTCAACCTGTAATAGCCAAGGAATTCTTGTATGCCGACGACTTGATAATTGCAGCTCCAAATAAAAATGTCCTGCAAAGAAATATAGATATATGGCACGAAACTTTAAAGAACTTTGGAATGAATATCAATAAAAGAAAAACGGAAGTATTGGCAGTCTCCAAAGATGAAGAAGAAACAAATATAACAATAGATGGTTATCCAATAAAGGTGACAGAAAACTTAAAATATCTTGGAACCATAATCAACCACAAAGGAGATGTAGAGGCAGATGTGAATAATAGAATCAAAATTGTAAACTGTTTATATCATGCACTGAAGTACATATTTTTAAGTAAGAGAGAGGTCAGCAGGGAAACCAAGACAAAGATTTACAAAACAATATTTCTTCCGACACTATGCTACGGCAGCGAGTCATGGGTATTGACTAAGAGGCTGAAATCAAGAATAACAGCGACCGAAATGAGGATTTTAAGGAGAATAGTTGGTGTTACCAGATTGGATAGAATCAGAAATGAGAAGATACGAGAAAAACTAGGTGTAACATCAGCAATAGAAAAAATCCAGGAAAAACAACTTAGTTGGTTTGGGCACCTTACACGAATGAGTAACACGAACCCTGTAAAAGAAATATGGGAGGCCGGCTGGAACAAGAGGAGAAACAGAGGTAGACCAAGAAGAATATGGAATCAGGGGATAGCGCAGCTGCTGACGGACCGGGGAAGTACCTGGAGGGAAGCTCAAGAAATGACTAGGGATAGGATAGGATGGAAAGAATTCTGCAAAGCAGATCGCCTTGACGCCTAACGGCAAAAGAGGATACAGATAAATAATAATAATAATAATTTTTATATAATTATATAATCGTCAACCAAACTTCTTGATATTCTCAGACCATATTTATATCGTCAATGCGCGTAAAATTGCCCTTCTATTGAACAGCCCTGTACCAATCTTCCTTTTTAAGATCATTTCGTTTTCCCACCGTTTCTTAATCGCAAACACTGTATTTTTATTCACGTTAAAATGCCGTGAAGTTATTCTTACCAACCGTCTTCTATTTTTGAAATAATCCGCGCTTTTTCAATATCTGTCAGTGTTCTTGGCATTTTACTATAAAAACGTCTTTGAAAAACGTTATACTTAAACAGACATTTGCGCTTTAACAAGCTAATACTCACTGTCATTTTTGATGATAGCATGAAAACAGTGTAATACTGTTCCATATATAATCCACATTTACAATCGAAAATTAAAATTGTCCCAGATTTATTTCAACACAACTATATTTGGTTATTTATTGTTATTAAATTCCTATAGAAAACATAATTCATTCAATACAGGACATACCTGTAATGTAACTAAACGTGATGTTAAGGCATCTTCTCTCTACGATTACGTAATTATAATCGATACAAATTCCTATTAAATAATAATAGCAATATTCAAGTGAATTTAATGACCCGCATGATCTTTTAAATTCTAACCCAATGACATTTCGCTTCGGGAATTCTCCAATCTATCGGTGAGATTCAAGTCTGTATACGTGAAGCGTCACGCGTTCTGAATGAAGAACGATCTGAGAAAAAAATGGAAAGTGGATTTTGGTCGTCGACAACAAACGCGTAAAAGTGAACTTCATGAACAACAGTGGGTCAGTTGGGATTTCTTTCGTTCTTCGTCTGACTGGCCTGCTGACGACTCGCGACGTTGTCTTTTTAGTTACATGACCGCAACAGTTTCGAATAAAAGCGAATTCGAAAAGTGTCTTGCCCCAATTCGAGGTCTTTCAACCTATAAGAAAACAACCGCACCCAAATAACGTTTCTACACGGCATTCATATTATTGGAATGAAGTCTGCGATATCGTATTGAAACGATTAAAACTATGGAATGTATATGCTCTTTATTACTGAACAAATTCAGAAATGGAATTTTACACTGTTCGCTAATAAAATTTGAATGTTTTTGATTTTTGATGACATCAAAACCAAAGAGGTACGCGTGCCGTCAGTTTAATTTTTATTTAGATTTAAATATAAAATTGGCGGCATTGAAAAATATTAATGATAATTTCCAAGTTAAATTTTGATAATAATGTTCTTCATCTTATCGCAAAACCTTTTCTGTCATAGCACATATGGAAACAAGCCAGACAACTTCTCGCAGAAATGCGTTTATTTTTTAATGGCCTAGGTGACAGTATGTCTAATGGCACCTGGTTGCCAAATTAAAAATTATATTCTCAACAAAGCCAAAAACTGTGAGTAAAGTTTTCTCATTCCGGCTGCCGCCGGCTCAGACAAGGATGGTCGGGATAGAAACAGATGTTAAATAAAATAGGACGCCATCACAGGTTTAAAGCCCATCAAAGAATAACGGTTATGAAGTTGTAGGTGTAATGCTAGCAGTTAACTCGGATATAGAGAATTGAAGCACATAAAACACCAAAATAAAACACAAAATCTTTCAATCACACATAGCGGTTAACGTGGCTAATATGTAATAGAAATTAAAAATTTGTAAAATAATAAAGGTTAAAATTTAAAACAGGTTTTGCAGCTTTGGTTCAAAAATTATTTAATAATTATTAATATAAAAAAAAAGATAGCAAAACTGAAAGCTAAATCAGCCTGTATAGTAATATCTCAATTATTGAATAATAATAAAAACAAACAACAAAGATGATAAAATGTGTATAGCCCTGTATATTAAATATATCAATTATTCAATAATAACAAAAAAAAGTAACAAAGGTGATGAAAGCTGACTACTAGATATACATAATTATAAAAAAAAGCAAGACATACATGAACATCTACGCTGATTATGGGCTCTAAGGTGCAATGGCTACGCCGCACTCGTTAATTAAGATGCAATTGCATCAAAAGTAATTAAGATTCATTAAGATCAAAGACACACTCCTGGTATTGCCATTTGGTAATGTATTCATTATTATTTTAAAAAAGAGTACCTGTGTTTCCAGGGATAACTTCAGAAATAAACCCAAATATAGATATAGTAAAATTGCTTCACAGTGCTCAATAAATTAGACGTGATTTTATTGACTCAATATTGGGAATCATTCAGTGACAAAAGGGTTCGACAATCCCGTGCCCCCGAACACAACAGAAATGAAAACTATTAAAAAATGTTTATCCCAAAAATGTCCGATATTTTACCGTTATTAACAAAAATTAATTAGGTGAGATAGGTTTTTAAAAAACACTAGTTCGAAGACACTTAAGCACCTAACTCATAATCAGAATGGACAGTGAAAATTATTTGCCGGTAAACAGTCTGACGATGAAAATTACCATTAAAATTTAGAACAAATGGTGAAAAACAATACAACAGAAAAAACCAGGTTTATACAATATACAATGAATAGAAATTTGCAAATTACATCTGGCTCAAAGCAAGGTGAGTTGGTTACGATGTTAGTCTATAGATATCGACAGCGGGATAATTTAACGTAAATTATTATTATTTATTATTATACAATCTTAAATCAAAAAGTCAAAATAACTAAAATTACTTAATATTGTGCTAAATATAAGACACAACAATGAATAACTAATACAGAGGAAACTCATAATGGCTATAGGAACAACAACAACTAAACTTGTCATTATCATGCCATATACAGTGCAACTAATACTAAAAATTAAGGAATAAATTAATTATATACGGAGTGGTATTAAATTCAACTGAAATATAGAAACTAATCAAAGTTACTTGCCAATACGTTACATGCAATGTCCTGATAAATACAGAAAATTTTGCGTAAATTGATAAATCTCCAGATCAAACATGGCACGTTGAACATCTTCCCAAGGTTATAAATCTAGAGATTTACATGTAAATTCGAAGAAATAATTTTCACTTATAATTACACGAGAGCTGTCTTTTTGCCGAATAAATTTTCAGCTTTTAACGAAAATTTTTGTTGCTAGGTAACTGTACGAAACAAATTGCCTGATAAATAAGATTTATCGAAGAGGCAATTTGTTGAGTTCAGTTACCATTTAGCAACTAAATTTGAGTTTAAAAATGGAGACTTTATTCGGAAATAAAAAGGAAACTCGAATGTAATTCGGTAAGATAATTTACTAAATGTGTAAACAATTACTGAAAAATTTATTACATAGTAATCATACTACCGCGCGATCATTTAAATTCTAAATTAGAGCAGGCTGTGAAATTTAAATTAAGTTGGTATATAAGTACTAATTTACAATTTGAATTGTCAAAGTGACGTTTCAAAATGTTAATTAATCAATAATTGACATTCTGGACAACCTAATAAAAAAAATCCCGCCTGCTATAATTTAAAATTTAAATGATCGCGTGGTATTTAAAAATACAGTTATTAAAAACACAGTTCTTATACATTTTGTGAAGATTACTTACAATGAGTTTGCAAATTTTGTCATAATAACACTTCACAACGAATACTATGATGATAAAGTAAGCAAATTGAAGTCGGGTCAACCAAAGATAGTACGCAAAGGCTTAGGGTTGCGTCGACATTGACATTTCATTTTGACAGCGAGTTCGTTGATTGTATGACATAATCAGAAAACACAAGTTGTTGTCAGGCCAACCAAAGGTAAACAACTTTTTTGCCGATATAAAAGTTAAAGTAAACTTTTATCGCTGTCAAAGTGACAAAACAATTCTGACTTATGGGTTTTTTACACATGCATTAAATTATCAAAATTAATTGAGTTATCTATTTTATAAAATGGGTGGTATATAATCCTATCAAAAATACTTATATATATATAGGGAAGATATATATAATTGAGAAAGATTTGCTGGAAGCAAAAATTATAAAATTTGATTTTTACTTACTGCACTGCGAGGCTGTTGTTGGTAGCAGCATTCAATGTCGATAATTTTGGTGGACAAGTACTATGAATACAGGCTGTTAGGAAGGAAATTGTTAGAAGATTTGAAATTGTTGCTTACTCATACTATTTTAATTTTTTTTTGTATATATGTTCTTACGACACTTTATTATAGAGAAATAAAATTGTTATATTATTTTAACATTCAAAAAGATATAAAACAGATTGTTGTTAATTTCAACAAATTATAACTTAAATGTTATTTAAAGATTAATAAATTATGATAGTTTAGCACGAACCCAACCCAATGAGATAATAATAAAATTTCATCATAGAATAATACACTGTCTTATCTAACAGAATTGAACAGTATAGTAATTATAACAACGATAAGAGTATATGTGATATGATATTTTATATTCAAAGTTAAAATACTGGTTTGAAATATTAGATTTGAAAAATTCTAAAAGTCATTAATTTAATTAAATGTCAAAAATGACATTTCACAATTTTCTTAATAGATTCCAATTTACAATTATAAATACATCCCTTAAGTATTTATAATTGTAAATTTTAATTTAACATAATATAATTTTATATTATAATATTTTTACCGGCCCACGTGGGCTCTACAACAATATATATATATAATCAATAGTATGTTGTATATATATATCCAACAGCATAACAATATTATGCGTATACACTAACACAAATCGATATCTTATATAATGTATTTAGATATACATATGTAATATGTAAAAAGGTGTAGGAAACGGAGCAAGACGTTTAATATCTAGTATCATATAACAACTTGGAGGAAAGTATGAATTTCTGTTAGCCGTAATTCTATTAAGTAAATATCACACAATCGCTGACCTTTTCTAAACGATAAACACATTAAGAATTACAATAATTATTATACAACATAATTTCTATACAAACAGTATGAATCCTTCCTGTTAGCGAGTGTTGTAAATAAATTGACATTCTTATTTTATTTACGTTAGGTTGATTAAGTCATCACTAGCTAAAATATTTGTCTAGTGAAAACCTTGTCTGTTATATAACATGCCGTTCATGTAATTGATACATTTTAGATTCTAGAAAGCTATGAAATTACTGCATAAAAAAAGTAATACAGAAAAGTTTTTGCTTAAAGAAAAATCCTATAAACATTTTTTATATTTCTAAACGTGCGTGTCAAAATCTATATATTAATACGAAAAGAAAAAACTTTGTGTGTTGCAAATTAAATAAAATAAAACATCCATATATTAATACGTGAAGGAAAAGAAAACTCCGGCGTGAAATACAGGGTGTCCCAGAAATAAAAAGACGGAGTAGCAGAAATCGGAAGCTAGATTGTGTAAAAACGTACTCTCAAAATATCAAGTCTTTATTCGTGCGCAGACGGCAGAAAAAAAATAATAAAGAATTCAATTGGCCTTACGCCGACCCTGCACTAAATATCCACCTGCTTCACTTTCACAATCGGTGCTTTTCAGAACCACCATATTACTTGTTTAAAAAAAAAGGAGGAGGAATAGATACTTCATAATAAATATCAAACCTTTAATTTTAAACCTGCTAGAAAAATACGATTTATTGAATATTCTAATAATCACCTGTTTCCAACTACGAACACATTAAAGAGCAACAACCTTCCTATTTTAAAAATAAAAACAACCTTTTATTGCCTGCAAGAAAGTAGGTCACCCATCTGGGTCAATAACCGACTACATAGCTGCGTTATTTAGACACATCCCGCAAAAAAATGTTTTTACGATTTAACGTTTTTCCCCGTTTCATACATATAAAAGCGTATTTTTCTCTATGAATGCGTCTTCGTTTCTATTTACAAATGAACATTCTTACGTGAATTATAAACATACATTCTGTGCCAGGTCCGTAATGTAATTTTTTTTATCTAAAACCCAACATTGAAAATTAACATTTTAATTTCTTCGTTATTGCGGTATATTTGGGCCTGTTTCTGTTCGGACTTTACATATCTGCTACTCCGTCTCTTTATTTCTGGGACAGCCTGTATAATATGCGTCAATATGAAAAACATACCTATTAATCTGTGGTTTAACAGTCGCACAGAGTAAAGGGATTGTCTCTAAGGAATTTATACGAGTATATAGTACCTATGTATTACTAATACATTAAATAAAACAAAATAAAACATTCATTGTTAACGTTCATACTGAATTTCAAACACATGAAAGTCGCTAAAGAATTTATATTGTAACGAAACCAGTAGACATCCGGGCGGCTTCCGAGCGACAATAAAAAAAAAGGTTGTAAATCATCTGAACGCGACTGATAAACATCGTAAAGCAATAAACCATCCATTTGCGTTGTACTGCATCGAGACAGAATGTCTGTGGAATGTTCTACAAACATCGAGAGGAAGATGGAGTTCACGCGAATGCTCCAGATGTTTCGTATGTGTATATAAGGTGGTTGGGTCACCGATGGATGAATAATTCGGGATTAAGAAGTTCCTTAAGTAGTCTCGTGCGGAACAGTAAAATAAATATAAGAAATAAATAAATAGTTCTTTAAGTGGTAGCCGAAGAATAAACATAAATATAGTGGAATAAAGAATAAATATAGTAGTGTTATATAAATAGAAGTGATATAAATACGGTAGTGTGATATAAATATACGAACATATTAGTAATAGAAATAAATACATGTGTTAATTCAATTATAGTAGTTTTAAGTGTGATACATTAGTTTTATATTTTTATATTGTAATTAATTTTAAGTGTATGAATATACAGACTGTTTTAAATAAATAAATTGCACGAGTTGTTTATTGCGAACCCGAAAACGTTACAATATATAACTGAATGAAATTTATATATTAATACGTGAAGAAAAAATTTAGTACCCCTTTTAAGAATATTGCGCTCACGGAAGAGAGTGACATTTGGCATAGTTAAAGTTCATATGGAGAAGGAGTGTAGAAATATAAAATTTATTTATATTATCTGTTACAATTACATCTTTAAGGTCCAATTTCGACCACTGGGCGACCACTAGTAACTATTATTACACTGACAGCCCATGGATGTTATCGCTGTTATTATGATGTTAGATAACTCAAATTATTTTTGATAGTTAATTTTTTTTTTAAATATTACTTCCTCACTTTACTATCTAAAAAGAAATGAGTCAATTGGCAAAATTATTGAATAAAATACACCAAAATATACAGGAGAAACTTTTTTGGGCATATTTGCGACACCGGGAAATATCAGTTGGATCGAAGTCGCACTATAGAAGAATTGATGAGAAGAAATACAGCAACCATTCTGGGCGTTAGTCAGACCTTTGACAGAGTCTGGTATGAAGGTCTTATACATAAAGTCAAACATTGCCACATCTTTTCTACTACCTACTCAAATCATACCTAGCTGATAAAAAATTAATGCTGAAACCTCTCATTTCCAATCCATTAAGTCTGCAGTACCGCAGGGCAGCGTGTTAGGACCAATATTGTATTTTTTATATACATCAGGCCCTCTTACATCAGGCGTTCGACGATTACAGTTACACGACGATGAATCGATACTGGTGGAAAATAATGTACCATCATCGTTAATCAGTGTAATACGTAACCTTAATACAAACACCAAAGAAGAGATACCATGCTAATCAGGTATCAGACAAGGAGACTCCTTAAGTCCTGCTTTATTCAACACAATCATGCAAAAAATAATACAAAGTCTAAACGATCTGGATGGATATCAAATGACCAACGAACAAATAAGAGCAGTATGCTACGCGGACGATGCCGTATTGGTCGCAAACTCGGAAAGCTACTTACAGACTTAAAGACTTTTATATAGATTCCATATGACTTCAAGGAAATGCAATATGTCTATATTTAAAGACAAAACAAAATCAATGGTCCTTGCCCAAGAGCCCAGAAGATGTAAATTAGAAATTGACAACGTCATTATCGAACAGGTCATGGAATTTAATTACCTAGGGCCAAAAATATCAAGTGACCGTAACCTACACAGTCAGTTACGAGAACGAGTGTCAAAAGATATGCGGATATCTTATCGGCATACCTTAGAGATGCAGTGTGGAAGAAATATGTGATAAAATTATTTAGTAGTTAGCTATCAATGCCCCTGGGATATTGTAGCTGAAAACAAATCGTATTATAGTTAAAGATTAAAGAAATTGTCACTAATATAAAAAAAATCTATCATTATTAAGCAATTTATTTCAAACTTGACAAATATACAAATCAAACACGAATCATTGCTGTAGATTGTAGGTCGCAAAATTTCCTAATATGTAATTTTTACTATATAGAAGCTATTTTTAGAAGCCTCAATTATGTTTCTCTTTGTCTTTCGCAGCTTTTGCCCAAGATAACTTCAAATGTCCAGATGATTTCGGCTTCTATCCACATCCCGTGTCTTGTGATAAATACTGGAAATGCGACAACAACATTGCGGAGCTGAAAACGTGCGGTAACGGTTTAGCTTTTGATGCCAGCGATCCAAAATACCTGACGGAGAATTGTGATTACATCCACAACGTCGACTGTGGGGAAAGGACGCAGCTCGGTAAGTTAAAGAAGAAAATTACGTTTAAGCAATCTTCTGAGGCATTTTCAACAATTAATTCCATTACAATTGAATAAAAAGAGTGGTGTGTGAGATATAGTGGAAAAGAACATTCAATACCAGTATGTTTTAAAAATGATATCATTCAAATGATCTTCGTTTACAGGACTTGATCAGAGAGGTCCAATTTTCTCACCAATGGTATCCTTTATGATATACTAGCAAACATGTTTAAATACAAGAAAAATTAAATTTAATTCAAAAAAAACTTCGATACTTTTATTGAAGGTATGCAAAACTTCCGTTTCTTCGTAAATTACGTTCAATTCTTGCAAACATGCGAGGATATGGCTCTACCCTTTCTGAATACAAGGTTTGATATAATATTTCCATAGATTTCCTTGGATGTCTATGAATTTTATTTCACAAAAATGGATTTCTGCTGTGCACATTTTGGTCAGCTCTTACCTCTCGATTAATGATATGATTCAGTTTCGATGCTTGCCATCGAGATTTCGCTTATCATTGAGAATTAGTGTTGGGCGAGTTAGGGGAATACATGACTTTTTCAATGCGAGTATACAGGCTCGTGTTTTGTCGGCTCTCGGGGCCTACTGGTTTCCCCGAGAGTCGACAAAACACAAGCCTGTCTAGTCGCATTGAAAAAGTAACGTATTCACCTAACTCGCCCAACACTATTGAGAATAGAGGTTATGCGTAAAGTGAATAAATTTTATGACTCTTATGTAGGAAATAAGGAATCACCAATGCAATGCAATGAAATCTTCTCTGCGATTGTCGTTGCATTGTTATTTATTCTATTACGAGGTAAATTAATGAAATAAGTATAACATGTGATATACCGCTGTAAAAATAATTTCATTTAGTTTCAGAAAATGCAATAATACTGGGTACCTTCCGTTTAAAATATGAAATTTATTTGCTTTACCTGAATTATTTGATATTCAATTGTTTTTCCGATTTTGACATATTATTAAAAGGAAATAATCTAATAAATTTCCTACACGTCATTTTTTAATCATTCATACAATAGCCGAGGAATTTGCTGTGACACATAAAATCTAACACACTGTATATCTAAATGTCAAATTTTGACATTCACAAGAAAGTATAATCCATTATATTAGGAATATCGGTTTGGTAATCTGCCAGTAGATGCGATTCAGTAAAGAATCTTTAACTTTTGATTTGAAGACTTACCTTTTGGAACTAAATTTCCGAGATTGCTTCCTCTGCATTGAAAATGCTACGATTTGTGGTAAGAACTACATGAAATGTTACATGCACAGATGCTATTTCACGAATAAATTGTATACTTCTCTTGTTTGATCCACTATTTATATTAATCAGGCTCGATTAGTTGAAATGGTGCAGAGACGATTCCTCAAATATGTGTATTTTGAAGTGAATCCTTCCTATCCTGTCCGAGGTTTTTCTCACGAACTTTTATTAGAACTTTTGGGCAAGGCATCTGTTGATATATATCGTGAACAGTCCAGCATTCTTTCTCGTTTAACTCAGTTCAAAATGGTGTTGATGCTCCTGAGTTATTGAGTAAATTAACCTATTATTTCCCGAGATTTTCATCTATACCCTGTCTCAGAATAAGAAGGGGTGATTCAAATATCCCGCCAAAACATGGAACACATAGCTTAAAATTTAGTAGACAATTTGATATGACATCATGACAATTGAGGTTAGAAGAACTGTATTAATTATAACTAAGGATTTAGCTGTTTTGTGTTTCATTTACTACTTTCGTTAAAATAGATGGATGTGCCGCTTTTCATTCTACCAATCGAAGCAGTAATACGAGTGCACGGCAATTGGAAACAGGAGAGTAAAGTTATAAACACAAATAGGTGCCATGCATCTATAATTTGATGAATACAAATCTCTTAACATTCAAATCTGTTCATCATAGTTTTGCAAAAAAAAATTAGAAGAATCTATAGATAAAGATATAGGCCCAATTTACAAATGAAAAGCATAGACTTTGTTCTGACCGTTTTGAGAAGTATTGCCGTTATAAATATATATATTAATGCACATTTTAGTGAATGTGCTATATCAACATGAAAATTGTGAATTAAGTCTATTTATTATTAAATATTTGTATCACACAGCAAGAATGAATCAAACCTTTTATCTTTTATGAAAATGTCCTTAAGAACTTGCAGAAAAGGTTTTGTTTATTAGTTTCTATTTTAAATATCAATAAAGAACTTACAGATAAATCATTCGTATTACTGCTACAAACCTTGAGGAGGTAAATTTAAGCAACTAGTCTTGGAAATTTGAATCTTACATACAACAGTAATAAATAGAAAAATGTACATCGGCTGAAGTTGTTTACACGAACTGCAAAGATAATTACATATACCTACACATTACTAATTATTATTCCCTATTAAAATTTATTTATTATGAAAATATATAAAGTATAACAAATATTTATTTCTACTATATATTGGACATTAACAGTAATTTAGTGTCACATCATGTTAAAAAGATTAAAAATTTACATGGTCGGCACACTTTTTCCAAATACTTATTGTAACATTTGTAATTGCTTCTGTCAAACGTTCTCATATAAGTGATATTCTGAAAGGGGATTTTTTGAAGCAACTTCATCTTATGTATCAATTCAGATCCTCTATGAAGTATTCTTAATCGCCTATCTTTATCGGCATGGCTATTTAATCCTACAGGTTTTCAACAAAGCTTGTCGTGCACCCATTATACTTGTGGCAATCCAAACTTTTTCCCATATTCTCCACCAGATATTTTCACCTTTTTCTATTAGTACAGGATTCTTTACGTTTGATATATCTGAAATATAACATGTAGGTTTATGAACATGTGGTAATATAATTAGTATTTAATTAACGCTTACTTGAAATTAATGAGTCAATTCTAGAATATGTGTGAGTTGTCCAGTTCATTTATGGTATGAAGTCATCTATAGTTATTTTTGCAATGATATTAATTGTTGAATGTTTGATTTTTGCACGGACGTACAGTATTTTTGTCATATTCATCAAATTCAAAGTTTCAAATGCATGATCACTTGTTTCTTAGATCTTAAGCAGTCTGATCAACGCATGCTCATGTAATGGATTTTATTTAATAGCACAATAAAGTATAATAAACCAAAGTAAAAATGTAAGATTCTAGGTTATGGCTTGGCTATAAACAAAAAATGACGTTTTGTCAAACTTATTTTCCCATGTTAAACTTGCCTACGCAAGAACCAATGAAATACTTTAAAGACATACGCCATTTTGGCGCGATATTTGAATCACTCCTTCTTATTCTGAGACAAGGTATAGATCAAGTGCAACCTTTTTATGTTCTCTGTACACCGCATGTGTAAAATCATATTGGGGATAGGATATATGTATACTAGGCGCACCGGCAACAACGCCCAATCGTGGCCGTAGTCATAGTACAAGGAAACAAGGTATGCTTTTGCGCATCTCTGGATGACGCGCATTCGACCTCTAGTACTACCAGTTCAATAAAGTTGTGAATTCACAGGACAATTTCAATAAAGTCCTTTTTAACAGAAATACAATACAACACAGTAAGAAAATAAAAGCACAATTCTAATTAAACATTAATTCTTAGTAAATTATGATATAAATTTATTAAGAACGGAATTCTAATGAAAATAAAAAATATACTCTAAACAATACTAAAAAATAAAATGTTATTGCATAGGTTCAAAAATGCCTCCTACAGCAGCAAGGCATTGTCCGAGCCTATCATAAAAATTTTCTCGCACATTACGAATCACATCGACTGTAACGGATTCAAAAGCCTCTATGATTAGCCTTCTCAAAATATCTAAGGGACAACCGTCCTGTTGGAACCAAATAATATCCTGATCTATTCCGGTATTATCAATAGCGGGAAGTATCTGATTCTGTAGCATATCGAGGTATTTGTCCGCATTTAACGTACCATCAATAAAAAAAATGAGGTGTGGCCACCACACGACTTTCTTATACGTATGAGCGTTTCAAACTATACAATTTTAAGAATTTTTTTATACAAAACTTATTCAAAATCCTATTCTAGGTACTTTCATTCGCTTAATAAATCGCTATAGAATGCATACTTTGCAAGATATTATCAAAAAAGTGCTCCTCGCTAAGAGTAAAAGTGATACTTCCGGTCCGAATTTTGAAATTTCATATATACAAAAAATATTGCAAATCCAGTTCTAAATACTTTTGTACTCTTGATAAATATATATAGAATGCATAACTTACGACATATTTGCAAAAAATCGCTATTCGATAGAGTAAAAGTGGTACTTCCGGTCTGAATTTTGAAATTTTTTTTATACAAAAGATATTGAAAATTATGTTTTAAATACTTTTATACCCGTAACGTACTTGTCTAAAAAGCATGACTTGCGAAATATTCGCAAAAAACTGATTTTCGATAAGAGTAAAAGACCTACTTGCGGTAGAAATTTCGAAAAACTTTTTAAATAAAATTATTCTCAATTTTAATTTTAAGTATATATGAATTCTTTATAAATTTGTTTAAACTTAGTAGTTGACGAAATATTCGCAAAATTCGATTTTTGCGCTGAAGTAAACTGCTACTTCCGGTCTACCGATTTTACTGAAAAACTAATCAGATCTCAAGAGGGAGATTATACACGTAAATACAAAATTTTGAATTGATATCTACAACGATTTGGCCGCTATCGTGGTCACACACACACACAGAGAGAGAGAGACACACAGACACACAGACATTTTTTAAAAACCACTTTTTCGGTATCAGGGGACTTCAAAACGTGGACATCTGCAAAAATCTCGAGGTCGAAAATTTTCATCATCACAATACTTCCTTATACTACGTATAAGAAAGTAAAATGGACCAAGCAAATGGTCACTCAAAATACCTGCCCAGACATTCACTTTCTGGTGATATTGGGTGTGTTTAACAAAATATCTGTGCTGATTTTTCCGATCCCAGTATCGAACAACAGAAGGATTGTGATTTCCATTTAATGGAAATGACGATTCATCTGTGAATACAATATTTGCGATGAAATTGTCATTCTCATTTGTCTTTTTCATTACGGTTTTACAACACTCCATTCTTCTAAAATTGTCGTGGAGAAATATTTCTTGCGTTTTCGAGTATTTGAAACATTTTAATTTATTTCGCTTCTATATGTTCGCGACGGTTTTATTACTCACACCCAATTCCTCAGCAACCCATTTGGTAGATAGCGTATTCTCTACTTCGAGAGTGCTACAAATCATTCTCTTCTCGTTCCTCAGCTTTTAGTGGATTTACCTCTCTAGGATTACACTTTGTGCAATTATTTAAACAAAGACATTTTTCAAAGCTATTCAAAATATGTAATATGCTTTGCTCACATGGTACGGGTCTATCTGCAAATATTTGCGGAAATAAATTTATGCAATCCTTTGCAGAATGACCACTATAGTACCATTTAATAATTTGCAGTTTTTCTTTTGGTGTGTAGCTAGGCATTGTTACCATTGACCCCTCCTCTCACAAACACAGAACGACGCTGTTGGACACGATCTCCAGATACAATTTTAGTTGTTAAAGGGAGTCTCGGAAAATGTTTTCTGTCAGTTACTTCTGTCAGAATTGTCAAGTGACTTTTTTTTCGATAAATGCGCGTCATCCAGAGATGCGCAAAAGCATACCTTGTTTCCTTGTACCATGATTGCGGTCACGATTGGGCGTTGTTGCCGGCGTGCCTAGTATACATATATCCTATCCCCAATATCATTTTACACATGCGGTATATAATATAATGCACTGATCACCTACATACAAAATGTGTTGTGCATTCAATGTCACACGGATAAATGTTAATATACACCACAAAACGCTACCGGAATTCTTAAATTGATCTGCTTTTAGTTAAGTTTACATTACTTTACTTTTTTTTAATTTTATTTTCAAACCGTGTCCATCATTGTTTTTAATTATGTAATTATGTTTTATATTCGTTCTTCAATCACTTCATACAATTTAAACTGTCTGCTTACATCATAGTATAACGGAAGAAATAACGAGCTTTATTACATGTAAATGCAAGCACTGACATCTGTTTCTGACTTATTGGTTATCGTCAGTATGGTGTAGCCAAGTGTGATAAAGTTACTTTTGGACTTTTCCATATTGGTAGTAGTGTTTTGATTTTTTTTTGCTTTGTTCTTCCGCCACGTTTTTCCCTATTTGTGCAAAGTATTTGATCATTTCATTCGCTATCTCTTTCTTACCGGATGATTTTTTATCTTTTTCAGTTATCTATATTCGTTATTTTTTCGCTTGTTGTTTTCGGTTCTTTTATGATTAAGTTTCATATTATCGATGGGTCTTATTTAAAAATTTATATATTTATCATATATATCTGTTTTAAGAAAAAAAGAGAATTAAACGGATGCATCATTGTATAACGGAAGAAATAACGGGATTTATCACATGTAATTGCAACCATAGACACGTGTTTCTAACTCATTAGTTATAGTCAGTACGGTGCAGCCAAGTGCGATAACTTAAAAAAGTAAAAATGTTAATTGATGTCCCAGCAAGTAGATCGTCCTTTCGTAAATAATAACTGAGCTTTGAGGCATTCATTGTCAATTATTAGGTATTCATGAAAAAAGGATCTTTTGGCTAAAGGCTTCTATTTATGATCTGCCTTTCTGATGCTCTTTTATGTTTGTATTTCTAATTTAATCCACGACTTACTGACGATGACACACCAGTCAAAAACACATGTCTGCCGTTGCAACTACGTCTTCCTTTATACATCTATTTTAATGTATGGTATACCTAACTTATTTGAACACTATTTACATGATAACTGAACAATATTTGTGTATGTATTGCTTTTGGTATTTGTGGATGTAATAGACAAAGCCGTTTTTTGATGTAAATACTTGGATGAGGAGGCAATGCTTGGCGAGCTAAATTAATTTTAAGATCATGAAGAACATGCCACTGAAAATCGAAATACATCAGAAATAATAATTAAATTTTACAGAACCACCAATAGCAACTCCTCACTGTGAACGTCTGTACGGTATCTTCCCTGACGACACTAAATGCGACGTCTTCTGGAACTGTTGGAACGGTGAGGCCTCCAGGTATCAATGTTCACCTGGACTAGCGTACGACCGTGAGGCCAGAGTTTGTATGTGGGCAGATCAAGTGCCGGAATGTAAAAACGAAGGTGAGTAATTTCAGTGTGTGATTATGTAATGTTTCATCAGCGTAACGTAATTGCCATTCAAGTGGGTACATTTCTTCTATCGCTTGTAATCGTTTTAGAACAATGAGAGGTGAAAGAAAAAAACGTGCAATACTGATTTTGCTTTCGTCCGAATGATTGATGCAACGCATTGTTTGTGTAAAATTAATACGTGAAAGTCATTTAGTTGTTTGGGAGTTTTTGCGAAAGAATTTGTAATTATTTTTTCTTCACTTTCAATTTGCCGGTGCTAAATTAGAATGCAACTCTGGTGATTTTGCGTGTTTGCCTGTCCTATATGTTTGGAAATAATGTGTAATAAAATTATGTGAAGTGGTTTTCTTAACAATTGACATACGTGGTCCTCATTTTTCAGAGTCACTATACTTTGTTATTGTTATTACTTAACATATTTAACCTATATGGGAGCTACCTTTTATAAGTGTTTATAAAAACGGGGAAAAATTTTAAAAAATTGCTTTAATTCCCTTCAAAATAATTTTCTTTAAGATTTATACACTTTCAAATTATTTCTCGATAGATTTTTTCCACTCTAAAATTGGTATCTCTATTTTGGAAGGCTCCAACAACTTCTGAAGATGATAAAAAAAACCCGCCTACGACATTTGTCTTATTGGGAATCTTTTTGCCTAAAAACCCAGCTGGCAGATACTATTTGCCTAGGAAAATAGCTTTTGAGCAGAAATAAATGATATGGAGCTATTTGCTCTTACATTTTAAGTTGATCATGAATCTAATACAACTATCTGGTGTTGGTGAAAATCGTACTGTTAGATTAATCCTTAGATATAGGACATTTTATTGAAAAGCATGCTTCAATTTCCGATGAAACAAGATATGCGTTATCGACATTTCGTTTCCGATTCATGTTACAATTTTAAAAGGGAGTCAGATGGAAAAAGAGTTTTTCGTTACGAATGGTTACAAAATTACGATTGGTTAGCTTATTCCGGCAAAAACTTAAGGGTGGACTTTGTAAAACTTGTGTTACATTTCGGCCGAATTTAAGAAGCGGATTTTTTGGATCTTTCATTGTAAAACCTTTGAAGAATTACAAAGACTTCCATGAAAATGCAAAAAAAGAAAACATATGTGTTCGGAGTGACATCGTACATAGACAATAAAAGTTGTAATTTTCGACATGTTATTGAAGGTAAAAGTACTTGTGTCATAATTTCCACTATAATTTTTTGTGGTAACCACGATTTACCTCTTCGTGGTAAAACCAGTGGAAATTTTGATCTCCTTAAGTTTAGAGTCGAGAGATAAGAGATCATTTGGAAAGTTGTGCAAAAAATATACTTCTCACCAGACTCAGAATGATTTAATTAAGATTTGTGGTGATATTATTTGAGAAGAAATTATTGCGGATATTTCTGGTGTTGAGCATCTCTCGATAGGAGTAAAATTTGTGGATAAAAATAATTCAGTACGTGAGGAATTCTTGGGATTTTCTGAACTTACTTCCATGAATATAGAAGATATATCATCAGCAATATTACAAACTTGCGAATATTATGGATTAAATATGTAGAAGCTAGTAGCAGAGATGTAAAATTACCGCAATTTATGATTTTGGTAAATTACTGCACTTTTTTTACCACGATTTATTCTCGCGTAATTTACCATTTTTTGAGTAAATTACCGTGGTAATTTACCACCCTTTTTTTGTTTAAATAAAACCCCTACAGCAAAAAAATACATTTATTAAAGGAAAAAAAATAAAGAGTACAATATTAACATATTTTAAAATTAAACAATATTCTGAAAATAGAAAAAAACAATGATTTATCATTATTACCATTATTAATTACATAACTATTCCAGATCACTGTCAGACTGAGTATTGCAATTCGAATCAGAACATTCCAACTCTTCTGTTGGGAGATCTTTCAGTGCCGGGTTTTCTTTCAGTTTTAAATTTAAATTCACATATACCAACTTAGCAGCTCTTTCATTAGTTAATCTGTTTCGTTTTTTATTGTGTATAATTCTAAACATGTTGTTGGTGGACTGTTCAAAATTTCTATTGCGACTTTACTTAAAGCTGTAGTACAACAAAGTGATTTCCACCATAATACAGAATTCAATTTGCCTGTCTCCAATGCTTGCCATATAAAATCTTTTGAAAACAATTCTTCTTTCGATTTGTAATAAGCAACCTCAGTCATAATTTATGCTATATCAGATCCACTAACTAGATGCGTTGATAGTTTGTTAATATATGTCAGTGCTGTGATATATTCCTCGTTATTGAGATTTTTGCCTATAAATTTTGGATCTAGTAAATTGGCAGCCAAATGCATAGGTGTTATCGCCATTTCTCTTCGTGATTTTAAATGTGATAAGACAGCATTTAGTTCTGAAACTGATCATGCAGCAATCAGTTGATCATTCAGGTCTTGAAAATATTCAATAACATGAGATATGCAAGGTTGAGAGGTTTGTATGTACTTTAAAATTACGGAGACAGGGTGTAAAATTCTATGTAATGTATCATCAACTCTTTCCCAAAACAGATCATCTAAAATATTATTTTTAATACTTTTGTTTAAAGTATTAGCTATAGTTTCTGTTATAGCCAATTCTTTTAATTTTTTTTTAAGCTTTCTAAACAGAAAATATTAGAGCTCCATCTAGTTTGGCCAGGTAGTTTAAGAAATGTTAGTGTGTTTGATTTTTATAATGCTTGCTGTTCATCTTGTATATTTTTAAACGTAGCATTCAAAATATGCGATTTTTTAATAGTTTTTAGTATGACTTTACAATCAGTAATTAAACATACAAATACGTCTAATTTTAAAATATCCTGTGCGAATAAATTCAAAATATAAGCACAACATCCATAACAAGTAAAATGATTGGACGGGTACATATCACTAATTAATTTCAAAGTTGATTTCATATTGCTAGCGTTATCAGTCACTATGCTTATAACTTCATTAATACCTAAGTCGTCAATAACAGAATTAAGCAAGGAACAAAGATATGCAGCATCGTGGCGATTTTTCTTGCAGTCAATTACTTTAAATAAAACTGGTTCTGGACATGTAATTATTATATTTATAATGGATTCGTGTCTAATATTACTCCACCCATCAACTTGAATTCCAATTGTTTTAGACTTTGCTACTTTTTCATTAACTAACTGATTTATTTGAGAGTGTTTTTTTTATCTAAAAGCGCATTGGATAACTGATATCTAGTGGGCAATCGCAAAGAAGGTTTAATTTTTTTAAACAATTTTTGCCAATGAACATTTTCCGTAAAATTTAAAGGAGTATTACTAGCAAAGCATGCTGTTGCTAAGAGATCCCAAATTTCCTCTTCTTCTGATTTATTCATTACATCCACAAAAAAATCCAAATTTTCACTGTAAGCGAATTTTGTGGTGCTTGCAGCAGATTGTGGCGAGAATCGCTTGAAATCGTCTCTCCATCGTCGTCTTCTAAATCTGTTTGCGGAGAACTTTCTCTTTCCGGAATCTCTAAAATGTTAAATATTTTTCCATAAAACCCAATAGAAATCAATCAAAATTACTCACCTTTATTTATTGCTTTAATTTTCTTAACACTTAATGCTCTTGATTTTGATTGTATTTCTTTCTTTATTTTACGAGGACAACGAATGCACTTATTCTGTAAGTGACTGGACATTCTGGTTACATTTAAAACGTAACTTTGCGAACAGAAGTTACACGAATATAATTTCGAATGCTCTGTGGATTTTGAAAAAGCTGTTAAAATAACTTTTTTTTATTTTATCTTTACACCCCATCCCAGCGCACAGTACTACGAGTAGTATATTCACTAACTTTATATAGTTTAACTTATACACCGAAATCTTTTGAAAGACTACTTCACTTGTTATATAAACGGCTGATTCACGGGCTTTTACATCTGCTAGAGAGGGACTTCCCAAATCACCGAGTGTGCAATGTCATACGTGTATATAGATGATGTTTTACTTTGTTGGTAATTTACGAAAATTTTATGTGATAATTTACCGTAAATGGCGGTAATTAATTCGGTAATATACGGGGTAATTTACCGGCTTACATCACTGGTTAGTAGGATTAGGATTTGATGGTTGTGCGACAATGGCAGGCCGCGAAAACGGAGTGCAGAAAATAATTCGTGAGAAATATAGCAAAGCTCTCTTTTTTCATTGTGCTTCACATAGACTTAACTTGGTGATCAACGACTTAAATAAAATCCAGGGTGTCCAAAATTCAGTAGCTACTATAGCAAAAAGTAATTAACATTTTTCGCGGAAGTCCATATCGGAGAAAATATGTACCCAAAGATGGTCTGCCAAGCATAAGTCTATTAGAATATTTTCGGAACATTTTGAGGAAATAAGGAACGCCCAAGACCATTAATCGTATACTATGGAAATAAATGAAGATACATGATCGAAATCCAACCAGTTGTTATGCGCAATCTCCACTCCTAAATTTATTGTGTGTTTGCATATTATTTCACTCTATAGTGCTAAAATGGAGCCTATTTGTAATACTTTACAAGCAAAATCAATAAACCTTTTATTGACGAAGAAACATATTCAAATACTTTTATCTATTCTGAAAGATCACAGGGCTGATGCAGAGTATTACCTTAAAGATATATTTCAAAAATGTGTATTGGACAGAAGAAAATTCGACATTGATACCAAAATACCTAGATTAGCTGCAACGCAAAAACGCAAAGGGCTAACTTCTCTACTGATAGTGCTGAAAATTATTTTCGAATTTCTTTATTTACTCCATATCTGGATCCGATTATACAGATCATTGAAGTCCGATTTTCCCAATCATTGAAGTCCGATTTTCCCAAGAGACGGATAGTGCATTTGTCTGTCCATTTTTCACCCGCAATTAATTCAAAATTCAAAAATAATTTCGACAGCTATGTTGTCGTCTTTAGTAGCACTGATTAAAAAACGCGGTTTTTAATCAGTGATACTGAAGATGACAGCAAAGTTGTCGAAATACGTATTTAGCTTTTTTATGCTTTATTGCATGTGATAAAGGTGTTCTAGTGTTTTTGTTAAAGCTAGCATGATTATTTAAGAAAGTCTAAGGAGTTGTTCTAAACATTATGGTGTTTTCAGAAGTAGCAGGAGGTTTCTCTTGTCCGGCTGCCGGTGAAGTCAGTAATTCAGGTTCATTCTCACGTCATGCACATCCAGACGATTGCCGCAAATACTACATTTGCTTAGAGGGCGTCGCCAGAGAATACGGTTGCCCAATCGGCACGGTATTCAAAATCGGCGACGCTGAGGGCACGGGTAACTGTGAAGATCCAGAAGATGTACCTGGATGGTAAGTTAACTATTTTTTACCTATTTTATATGCAAACTTTAAGATAAGTATTACATATGGACAATGCTATATTTTTAAATGAAAGAGTACACAAAATAATTTTGTTTGAATTGTAGTATATAATCATAATATTATACATCACTCTTCAAAAGTAAGTGAATGAAAATTATTAGTAGTAATTTACTTTTATAAAGCTGGTAATACTGTGCGAAAGATATATATACCAGTTGTAAGTATTGTAGTAGCTCGTTGAATGAAATGGTAACTTGGAATTTGTTTCGTTTGAATTATAGTCTATTTTTTAATTCGGAGGAGTAAAATAAAAAAGCGCGTTTACACAGTGGAATTTTGGAAAATTACTTTTTGGCGGCGGTTTAAAAACTAGGGACGACTTTTTATAAATTGTAATCAAGTAATTAATTAAAAATTCATTAAAAAATTAGATAATTTTAATTTGAAATAAAAAGGAATCATCATCGTAATGCTTAAATCAAAAGTTTTAAAGATGATTTGTATATTTTTAAATTTAAAAAGAAAACAGATGGTTCTTATTCTTATATGATTATTTACAAGCAAACAAAAATTTAGATAAATATTAATTATAGCATATACATATAAAACAACTATATAATTATTTACTATTTTTTATTATTATACAGGGTGTAACAGTGGGAACGCCGTGGTCTCTGGTAGTCAAATGGTAACAATTTTGAAAAAGTTACATACTGGAATATATATAGGTGGATTAGATCTACAATTTAAAAATAATAGGCAATATACAGGGTGTTTCAAAACTTAGCAATGTACCAAAGTTATGTTTTTCTTAATGGAACACCCTGTATTTTATGTCATTTTTGAGTTGCACACTGAAATCTAGATCAACTTTATTTCAGGTTTTCTATGTCTAATTTTTGTAGTTTAGGAGATATTTCAAGTTTTTTGAAAATGCAATGTTGCACGAAAATTTTAGTATCTCGAAAATGACTTAATTCAGAGAAGTGGAACAAATAGCGTAAATGGCAGATCCTATGGCTGATTGAATGCCATATTCAAAGTTGCCGAGTATTCTACAGGTCGTTTATGTACCGAGAGCAAACTTTGTGAACTTCTTTCGTGCATAACTTTATTATTTTAAATGGAACACCCTGTATGTATTTATGTTATCAGATAGATCATTTTATTGTCTAAAAACCAGTATCAGGAATCCCTATGACTATCTTTACTAGTTTTTAAGTTATTTGCGTTTTTTAGATAACTTACGGAAATTGTTATTATTTAATCTAGGAGGTTGGATCCTCATAGAGAAACTGTCAATTTGACGTGTACTCTGTTAACATCATGAAGGCATACTCGTTGCAAGAAAGAACTGATATGATTTTAGTTATTGGTGAGTGTCAGGAAAATTGCTTCCTTGCGTCTCTGGTGTATTCGCAGAAGTACCCAAATCGAAAACATCCAGATAAAAGGGTATTTGAAAATTTGTTGGGTAGATTCCGTGCCACAGGGAGTGTTGCATACAAAAGGCGAACAACAACTGTAGACGTAGAAAATGAATTCGTGGTATTGGCAACAGTCACTGAAGAACCGCATAAAAGCACACGACAGATTGCCAAGGAATTAGATATAACTCATATGAGCGTATCTAGGATACTAAGAAAACACAAATACCATCCCTATCACTTACAATACCATCAAAATTTATACGCAATGGATTATGAATGGCGAATTGATTTTTGCTTGTGGGCTCTTGATAGAAACGCAGAACATAATGATTTTTTTAATTACGGTTTATTTACCGATGAATCCACTTTTCATAATAATGGATTAGTAAACCGTCACAATTTTCATTATTATGATACCGAAAATCGCCATCTTTTTCGTACCTTGGATCGGCAGCATCGCTGGAGTTTGAACGTGTTTGGAGGCATTATAGGCGATTATGTAATTGGACCATACTTCCTCAATGGGCACCTAAACGGAGACGAATTTCTAAGGTTCTTAAAAAGGGACTTTTGGACCCTCTTGGAAAATATTCCCTTGAATATTAGAAACCGGATGTGGCTTCAATTAGACGGCGCTCCTGCCCATTTTAAACGGTCCGTTAAAAACTACCTTCACAGGAAATTTCCTAATAGGTGGATCGGAAGAGATGGTCCGTGAAATTGGCCACCAAGGTCTCCGGACTTAACATGTATGGACTTTTGCCTATGGGGGTATGTAAAAGGGATCGTTTACAATATCTTGCCCACTACAGCAGAGGATATGAAAACGAGAATCAGAGACGCCTTCAGTTCAGTAACACCGGATATGCTGAGGAACGTTAGAACAGCATTTGAACAGAGGGTTATTTTCTGTATTGAAGAAAATGGCAATTATGTTGAACGCTAGCACTTTTTCGTTTATTTTGTTGTTATGTTTTTTCGTTTATTTTATACGAAATCCTTTTTTCTTAATCCAAAAAGAAAAATATTTACTGCTGTTTCGTTTAGTTTATTTTTATTACTTGGAATTTATGTTTTCATGTAAATTGTGACAATATAAAATCAACTTCTTCGAATAATAATATTTATACCCATCGATGTAAAGATATACTGGGTGTTCACTTACAAAAAACAAATTTAGTTCACTTAAATTAATTAAAAAACACAAATAACTTAAAAACTAGTAAAGATAGTCATAGGGATTCCTGATACTGGTTTTTAGACAATAAAATGTTCTATCTGATAACATAAATACATACAGGGTGTTCCATTTAAAATAATAAAGTTATGCACGAAAGAAGTTCATAAAGTTTGCTCTCGGTACATGAACTACCTGTAGAATACTCGACAACTTTGAATATGGCATTCAATCAGCCAAAGGATCTGCCATTTACGCTATTCGTTACACTTCTCGGAATTAAGTCATTTTCGAGATACTAAACTTTTCGTGCAACATTGCATTTTCAAAAAACTTGAAATATCTCATAAACTACAAAAATTAGACATAGGAAATAAAGTTGACCTAGATTTCAGTGTACAACTCAAAAATGACATAAAATACAGGGTGTTCCATTAAGAAAAACATAACTTTGGTACATTGCTAAGTTTTGAAACACCCTGTATATTGCCTATTATTTTTAAATTGTAGATCTAATCCACCTACATATATTCCAGTATGTAACTTTTTCAAAATTGTTACCATTTGACTACCAGAGACCACGGCGTTCCCACTGTTACACCCTGTATACAAGTGAACAACAATTTAGACAAATGTTAATTATAGCATATACATATGAAACAGTAACAATTTATAATTATTCACTATCACTTTCCATTTCACTTGAACTATCTTCACCCACTGATATAATAAATGGCTCGATTATATCATCGACCAACCCATCTAACTCACACATTTTTCTTTCTTCATTAATCACATGGCCTACACATTTCTTCCAATTGTCCGTAGTGATATTCTGGATTGCTTTTAGTAAAAGTATCTTCGACTTCTTATATTGCCATCTACCCAAACTCATTGTTTGGTATGACCTTCGTTTAGCCATGTTTCATCTAAATAATAAATTGGCCGATTTTGACGATGATAATCTTTAATTGTCATCAAATATCTTCTTCTTCACCTAATTATATCATCAAGTTCTATCAAAACACTCTTTCGATTTCTTTTCATATACCTACAATAATATATCATATTTATTCTAACATATCAAGGTATGTAAAATATAAATTTGAGTACTTATATACTCAATTTTTTTTGCATATTAATTAGAACATTGGCACTGACCTAAAGTTTATCATTTTCATCAATTTGTATAATGTTGAACAGCTCATCTGTGGCAAATCATCATGCTGTTTGATTTCATTCAGCACTTTATCAAGTGTAGGAAGCTCATTTTTATAAAAAAAAATTGTGAATTATTTGCCTTATAGAATTCTTGACGGTTTCACCATAATCAGCAATTAAAGAGTGTCTTCCAGAACTTTGCTTGGGTGGGATAACTTGTCCTTTCTGCTTATATTCTTTTCTGGTACGATAGACAGTAGACCGTGCCATTCCTAAAAACAAGATAACAATAATATATACCTAATGATGGTAATGTATTATAATACTAACCTTTCATACTCGATATTCTTGCGACAATAGCAGTAATCCTCATTCTGGGGTTATCAGCACATAATTTTTTGAATATATTTACTATATTCAGCTTCTCAACAACAGATAGATGTCCTAAGATCACAAATTATCGCCTTCTCAACGGGGATATTTGCGATCAAGAAGTGCTTGCTACTTCCTCCATATCCAAGAAAAACGCTATGAAAATGTTTTACACGGAGAATATATCAGTCGATTCAGTTCTTAAAAGAACTATTTTACTATTATAACGCAAATTGAACAGAAACCCACAAAAATTAACGATGTATACAACAGCTGTTGTAACAGTATGGCGGCCGTAAACATGTAAAATTTGCATACTGTAATTTTTCCCGAAAACTGACAAATAGCAAGCCTCCTTTTTGGCGCTTCAATTTAAAAACACTCCTCCTAATTAAAAAATAGACTTACATTAGTAAAATAAGTGGGGTTTAAATGTTATTATAATTATTGAACAAAAGATACTCTTCCATATGTTATACATATCTTAAATTACTATTTATACAGTAGATAGCTATTTGTTGCTTATACTGCTATGTAGTATTTGATTTTTAAAATTGTAATTATGTAATTTTTTGCAAGCTTTATTTTTTAAATTGAATAAGAAGTAAGAATGAAAATATGTTAGGTATGCATTTCAACATGTGTGATTTTTTAATTACATCTCAATTTTATTAAATTTTACGTTATGACTTTCAATATCTGCTTTATCTATATTTTTTTCATTTGAATTTGATCTGTTTTCTTATTTAAACGCTACAACTTTCAATTATTTCAAATTATTTATCTTTGAATTCATTTAACATATTAAATTGTAATATAGTAAATATGTTAGGTTATGTTAATTATACAATTTTACGTGATTACTGCGTTTTAAATCAAAACTTTAAAAATTAAAATTTGGTCCTTCGAGCCCCAAACATGAAGCAGTTATAGTGTTTATTCAAGTTCCATGAATACAATTAATAGGAAATTGCTATTTTTTTTAAGTTAAACATACTATAGAAATTTCTATAAAGATCTATTGGTACGGTATAATTAGCTTGAGTTAAATATATTATTTGCATTATTTTACATATGTATATCATGCTTATCTAAATAGAAACACTGTTATATAATAAGATGTATTACGGCATTTGTAACATTCTGAAAATATTTCAGAAAAAAGAAACTGTAAATGAAACACATGTAAATTGTTTATAAATGCTGACGCAATTAACACCCTAACTTACTGTAGTCTGCTTTGTAAAACTTTTGATCGCATTTATGCATCGCTTATTAATTTATGCATTTAGACTAACACTCCATGTCCTAAGGATAACTTTCTCTTTGGAGCTTTTCTTTTTGAATAACTAATCGGTGCATGTTTTGTAAATATACTTTATTTTAACATCGTTTATACCTATGTACTATTTACTTACTATGTCAACATACAATTCGAATAGATTAACATTGGACAATACTGGAATTATGCTAGAAACAAAGAATTAGCCGTGGATATAATATTCAATTATTGAGAGGGGTATGCCGTTGATGTAGCCCCATGCATATAGAGGAGACTTGGGAGATTTGATAAAATTTTCAGAAAAACAATATTTAAAGCGTTTTGGTGGCTCTCAGCAAATCTACTCATACGTCCAGATAAATTTTGAATTTTGTTTTAACTAAAGTAGGTATTATATATGAATTGGAAATATTAATTTTTGACTTTTGTTTTACCCTTGCAAAGTGCCTCAAACCTCCATACTATAGGAAGCTTGATACTGGGAGGTTTATAAAAGGAAAGCAAATCTTTTGATGGCCCTACTGAATCTATACAGATAGATAATTTTGGCAAGGATTCCAATTTTCTCATGCTCGTGATATCTTCAAGATCAGAATCGTGACATATACTTTATGTCCTCTGCTTCGAATCTGTAATAGGTCTTTAGATTTTATTACCCATTGAAATGATCCCGTACACCTGCTTAGTTTAGGCAATCTAAGTTCTTCTTCTGCTACTTCGTTTTGTTCATTTTATCCTTCCTCTCTACTTCTTATTCTTTTTCCTTTACTTCTTTTTCTTCTTCGCACCTGTTGTTTATAATATTATTATTGTATATTTTATTCATGTCCTTTAGGCCTACAGTGTTGGTATCGATTTCCATTTTTGTCTGTAATTTGCTATTTTCCTCAGCTTTGTTATTTCCTTTTCTCTCGTATCCGCATTATTTTCGCCTTCCATTTTCCTCGAAATTTCCTCGTCTTCTTTTTCCTTCATAGGTATTACTGCCTCTGTCCTCATTGTCTTCATGTAATAGAAATTCTTTAGCGACAGAAGACGTACACTATTATCTCAAAAACTTTGTGATTCGTTCTATTACCTTCTCCATAAATTCTCCTTAATATTTTTCCTATTCTATATTAGTTTTTGAAGGCATGTCTCACAACAGCCTAGCTGTTTTAATTACCTACAACTACTGCTTCGAATCTGTGATAAGTCCTTAGACTTTAATAAAAAGTTCTTCTTCTTCTTCTTTTTGTTCATTTTCTTCTTGTTGTTCTTCGCCTTCTTTTTTTTTCTTTATCGCATCTGTTTTTTTATTAATCTTCTTCTTTTCCTCGCCTTCGTCCTCGTCTTCTTCTTTTTCTTCTTCTTCTACTTCTTCTTCTTCTTCTTCTTCTTCTTCATCATCTTCTTCGTCTTCTTCTTCTTCTTCTTCTTCTTCTATTTCTTCTTCTTCTTCTTCTTCTGCTCCATCTTTTTCTTCTTCTTCTTCTTTTTCTTCTTCTTCTTCTTCTTCTTCTGCTTCTTATTTTCCTTCTTCTTCTTCTTCTCCTTCCTTTTCTTCTTCTTCTTTGCATCTGTTACTTATACGGGTACCCACAAAAAGCTTCTGACTCATCTACTGATTTTTTGGGAATCCACTTTTAAGTCCTTGTCTTCTACATCATGAAGAGTGCAGATATTCTTTATCGCCTGTGCATAATTATACTATTAGCTAATGTTAATAAAATCGAATTGTATAATCATCTCTACAATACTTTATACACTTAATAATTCTGTACATGCATCTATTCATGTGATCTATAAATAATATTTTCCTTCAAACAAGAAAAAACAAAAAATATTTTCATTAGAAAAATTAAATAGAATTTGTACCGCTGAAGTAAGCAATTTCAAATTTTATTTTGCAACTTCTTGATGATGAGCAAAACGTAAAAACATACCTAGAGCAGCAATTCGAAGAAAACAAAGCACAATTTTGAGGGTAATAATTGTTTTTTTTATCAGATACTGCATTTACTAAATTTTTGCCCTCTCTATTTTTTTCAAAAACATTATTGCTGTGCTCTTCTGATTTTTTAACTCTGCCCCTAAAATTGATAAAGCAAACGTTATTTTGATGATTTCTAATTTGTCCTTCTTGCAAAAGGATGAAAAACATTTAAAGGCGTAATCATTCTTAATAATACAGATGAAACACATTGATATCAGATAACTTTAGTTGCTTTGTGCTTTTTGGAGTAATTGCTTGATATACCAACCAAAAAAAAATTAGCACAAAATTATTATGGGAAATATGGAATTTATCTTTGTGAATATTTAAACAAATTAATAACATCCACCAGGAAATCACATATTGAAAGATATAAGTCGTAACCTGCCAGCTTCTTCTTGTTCTTTGTATCTAAGATGACACCAAGAGATGTTGGAGAAAAAATAGTATTAACTAAACATTTTACTTTGTTCAAAACTATTATGTCATATAAGGTTGGTACACGCAAATTAAACCGTAATATAGCGTTTACAATTTAATACGTGTTTCACTAAGAAAACCCTTGAAACACATTTATAATTTTCAAAAACAAACGCTTCGTTCAAACAATATTCTAAGCTGCTGTTAAATAAACAAGACCAACCCCTATTTTCAACTTCTTCTGAAGATCATTCTCAACCCAAAACCTGTCTGTTCTTTGGGAAGAAGATCCGCAAAAAAATTGACATCTTGTAACATACTGATAGCAGACAATTTGGTCTATAAGAAGAATCTGCACCCAAATTACTGAAACTGTAAAAGAAATTATAAATCTCATGCCTAATATAGATAAGAAAAGTTTATCTTCAAACAAGTGAAAAGAATATCTTTTAACTTTTAAAGATGCATTTTAAAATGTCAACAATTAAAACAGAAACGGACCAATGATAGGTAATTAAACTTTTCCGCTTCAACAAGCAAATATGCTTATGTGCAACACACTTTATCAATTAAATAAAGACCAATCACCATAAACTCCTCAATACAACTTCTATCAACATCCTCATATCTTCATTTACGTACACTAGCTGGATGGATTTATATTAAAGTATGACAGTATGACAGTATGACAAAGTTCATCTTCTTTATAACTAAATTTTTGACAATTTCATCCACATGCTTCCATAAAACACTGTGGTCTATATAGTATTTGCAGCATCTATCTTACATTATATAAGCCAGTCAATTTAAGGTTTACAGGTATTTTAAATTTACATTTAAATTTTATTCCAGATTTCTTTTTCACTTTCCATTACTTACATTTTAACCTTTCAATTAATTTTTTCTTATGTATGCCTTGGAATGGTTGTTATGAAATTGAAGCAGCGCCATCTGTGACACTTAAATATGTCGAATATGTCATTTCACTTGGACAGCTTCTGCCAAAAACAACCGAAGTCCGTGTTTTCCATTTTGAGATAAATGAAAAAAAAAACTGTACATCTTTGAATTGTTAATTTGTATTGATTTTTTTGATTGAAGAAAAGCTTTTTATTTAAAAACAATAGCATCAAGGATAATTCTAAAAGGAAAATAAGAACACTTATTTTGTTTTTTTCAAAAATCGCTAATTAACAAAAAATATTTGCGTACGTTAATTTCTAAGTTTTTCAATAGATGACGATATACTCTTGACAGCAAATTTTGAAAGAATTGGGTTAGGTTTATATAATTGAAGCATATTCATGATGTTGACGTTGCTTTGTGCCACATATTTACCTTGATTAGAATTAATATTGATCATATTTTTTTTAAAATTCGAGCAATTATTTTAATACAGACTGTATAAAAATCTCACATAATTATTTAAAAAAAGAAATTAGAAATCATCAAAATTTCGTCCGCCATTTTCTAAATAAATCAGACACTGTAAATACCTGCAAAATAAATATCCCATTTTGAGAGACACACTCAAAAACTAAAATCCTTGATCACCCATTCACAGTGAAGATTACTATGGCGACTTGGACTTGAAGAGCATCAGGAAGAGTGAGTTATTGGCCGGTCTGCAAAGCAGTTCTTCAAGGGCATCCAACCCGAGCAGTCCAAAATCCAAGCCGAGGCCGACACTGTCATCGCGCAACGAACCCTCAGATAATTAGTCACACCACAAATAAAACATTACCAAATGAATAAATTAAAAAAGAAATTTTTTTGTTTTGATCAAAAAAAATCGAAAAATCAACAAAATGTATAAAGAAAGACCGAACGAAAAAGAGACATATTTTAAACAATATATATTCAAGCGGGTGATCAGGTCTTTCGATAATTTGAAGATACTAAATGTTTCCCTTTTCCCATCCTGTTCCTTCAACCCTTCCACACCCTATTTTCATTAGTTAGCAATGTAGTAATATTTAATATTAATTATATCATTAGAGATAATTTAATCGGACGTGATGTATCTTATATTCGATTGGTTGATCACCCGGCGTGTCTCTGTTCATTCCCTCCCCACCCCCGCCACTCAGACCCCCCTGTATAGCGATATGTATTTTTCTTTAAAAATTTAAAATTACCGTCCAATATTTTATTACAGTAAAATTTACTATGCGGTACAAAAATACTATTACTATTACTATATTTTTTTATAAATAAAATTTCTTTAAAAAAAATATAATTTGGTTTTTTTCTCATCCTGTATATTTCTCATATACAGAGTTATGATAAAGTAACGCACGAAATTTAAACACGTTTCTTTTGCTATAGTAGCCGTGACGATTCAAGCGTTCTTTGCGAAGTTTTTCTTATTCAATGTAAAAAAAGTAAACAGTGGTAGTTCACAATTTAAAAATATACATGTCTAAAATTAAGTGTTCACCATTGCTAACTTTGTTATTATTGAAGCTACGAAGTCGATTAAATTACCAAACTAGTAGCACTTTTTTTGCTGATTAAGTTAGTCAAAACAGAGAAAAAATTGAAGAGCTAGCTTCTGAGATTCTCACAAAAGCAACAAATTGAGAGAGTTGAATTCTAAACAAAAAGTATGGTACTAAATTTAAAAATAAGCGAATAAAAAGCACTTAAACTATTTGATTATTATTGCTGTAATATGTACGTAGGCGATGGAAACTAATTAACTAGTTATAAATTTTAGTATATTAAATCATATGAAACATTGAATAACAAAACGGTAAGCAACAAAAAGTGACAAATTTATATTTTTTTTTATCTTAGTAAATGTTGGAAGGTATGGCCTTGTTGATCAATACACTTCTGAGCTCTTCTGAAAATACTTCTTGTCACTTTTAGGATAGTTCTACCGGAAATATTATTTATTATGTCTCTAATTTTGTTTTCCAATTCCACCACATTGCTGTATTGTTGTTTATAAACTTCGTCTTTGATATAACGCCACAGATAAAAATTTAAAGGTGTAAATCAGGGGATCGTGGAGGCCAAGGAATTTGTGCGTTTATTCTTATCCACCTATTACCAAAGAGTCTACCTAGCATAGTGGCAGAATCATGATAATTATGAGCAGACGCCCCATCCTTTTGAAATTCTATAAGTACTCTGGTAATCAATTAATGGTAGGTTTTCTAGAAGATTCTCGAGAACTGGCGCTTATAGTTGAACATAACGTACCCCTGTTAGGGTGACGTAATAGAAAATTGGCCCAAAAACTCGAGAACCTAGTATGCCACACCAAATATTTAAGCTAAGCCGATGCTACGGGTGTCGTGAATCCTCCATCATGGGATTCTGTCAAGACCAATAATGTTGGTTTCTTTTATTACACATACCTTTAGTTGAAAAGTTATATTCGTCTGACCACAAAATAAGTTTAAAATTATCTGGATGTTCATTGATGAAATTAATTAGCCAGTTGTTATGTTGGGTAATTCATAATGCCATATGTGTTTTATTATACTTTAATGTTGATGCACAATGTTATAGAGCTGGTGTCTTAACTACTACTGATTTGTGTAATGCTATAAGAGGGAATGGTAGATGTCGCGCATACGCAATACAACAAAAAATGAGGTGTGGCCACCACACGACTTTCTTATACGTATGAAAGTGTTACTTCCGGTCCGAATTTTGAAATTTCATTTATACAAAAAATATTCCAAATCCAACTCTAAATACTTTTGTACTCTTCATAAATATATATAGAATGCATAATTTACGACATATTTGCAAAAAATCGTTATTCGGTAAGAGTAAAAGTGATACTTCCGGTCTGAATTTTGAAATTTTTTTTATACAAAAGATATTTAGAAGTATATTCTAAATACTTTTATACTCGTAATGTACCTGCCTAGAAAGCATAACTTACGAGATATTCGCAAAAAACTGATCTTCGATAAGAGTAAAAGACCTACTTCCGGTAGGAATTTCGAAAAACTTTATTAAAACAATTTTTCTCAAATTTAATTTTGAGTACATTTGAATTCTTTATAAATTTGTTTAAACTTAGTAATTGACGAAATATTTGCAAAAGTCGATTTTTTCACTGAAGTAAACTACTACTTCCGGTCTGCCGATTTTGCTCAAAATCTAATCAGTTCTCAAGAGGGAGATTATATTCGTAAATACAACATTTGGAATTGATATCTACAGCGGTTTGACCGGTATCGTGGTCACACACAGACACACACACACACACACACACAGAGACACACAGACATTTTTTAAAAACCACTTTTTTGGTATCAGGGGACCTCAAAACGTGGACATCTGCAAAAATCTCGAGGTCGAAAATTTTCATCATCACAATACTTCCTTATACTACGTATAAGAAAGTAATACATTATGTTTCTCTAAACGCATATACAACACCTCCCTTCCTTACCAGTTTTAATTTTACTTACAATTAACACACATAATATTTCAAATAGGTTGGTGGTTTACGATTAAGCCTATAATTCTGTAATTCGTTTTGATTTGATTCTGGTTGAATGACATTTTCACTGTTTTTAGTCAAATCGTGGGTTACCATATTCGTTTCTTTGTTGGTCGATTGGTTCTGATTTCTGTCTATGTATTCTTCTAACACTTTCTTCTCAATTCTTTAGTATTATCATCATAACGTATTCTGTAAGATCTCGGCTTGTCTTTTTCTTCAGTTATTACTCTTCCTGGTTTCCATGTCTTTTCATCTGTTCTTATTATAATTCTTTCTCCTTTCTTCAGTTTCTTTAAATCCTTGGTATGTCGGTTGTAGTTCTTCTTTTGTGTCTCTTGGTTGTTTACTAAAACATTTCTATACTGTTGCGTATCCTTTGGTTCTAATAGCTCGTTTATAATTGACACCTGGGTCTTTATTTTTCTATTGAATAGGATTTCCGCTGGTGATGGTAATTTTGAACTGATCGGTGTAGCTCTATATTCCATCAGAACTAAGTACATGTCCTTTTCTTCTTCTAAGGCCTTCTTTAAGAGTTTTTTTAATAATCTATACGTGTCTTTCAATGAAACCATTGGACTGTGGATAGTGTGGTAAACTAGTTTTGTGCAGGATTTCCCAATCCTTAAGAAAGCTTACAACCTTCGCACTAACAAATTGTGGACCATTGTCAGTGTATAATCTGTCTGGTTTACTATGTCTTGCGAAAACAGCTTTGAAGTTTTGTATTATATTATTGCTAGTCGTATCACTCTTTAAACAGATTACTTCAGGGTATTTCGAATACATATCTACTATCAATAAATACTTAAGGTCTATATGGTAATTCTCTATCTATTATTGTTTCCTTCTGATTTGAGTTTTGAAATTTCGCACATGTGAAACACTTCTGTACAGCATCTGTTATTTGTTGTGTCATGTATGGCCAACATACTACTTCTTTCGCTTTTAGAATAGTCTTGTTAATTCCCATGTGACCATAATGCAATTTATCAATTATTGATTTTCTTAAATTTTTTGGAATGACGATCTGGTTACCTTTGATTAGTAGACCGTTGGATTCATAGATCTCTGCTCTTGAGCTGCTATGGTTTAACTGTATTTGCTAAGTTTGTCTTCGAAACAGGCCATCCTTCCTTAATGACTGTTAAGAGTTCGCTCAATTCTGGGTCTTTCGCAGTTTCTTCTTTAATTTCTATAGATCTCTGTGGACTAGTACTAACATAATTTATTAGGCTAACCTGAAAGTCAATATCATTTTCAAGATATTCAAATTCTTTATTATCATTTTTACTCCTGGATAATGCGTCCGCAAAATAAAGTAATTTACCATGCTTATACTTTATTTCAAAATCATATTGTTGTACATAAATCCTTATTCTTTGAATTCTTAACGCACATTTTTCTAGATTTTTCTTAAATATGGCTTCAAGTGATTTGTGATCCGTCTCTAGTATGAATAGCTTCCCATATAAATATTGGTGAAATCTCTGACAACCAAATAACATTGCAAGAGCTTCTTTTTCTATTTGAGCATAATTAACTTGAGTGTTATTCAAAGATTTGGAAACATATGACAATGGCTTATCTTTTTGGAGTATCACTGCCCCTAGTGAGTTCTGTGAACTATCTACTGAAAGTGTTACACGCTCATTTTCATCAAAATATGCTAACAGTGCAGGTTCTTTCGTTATATGTTCTTAAGTTTATCGAAGTCTCTTTGGTGAAGATTTGACCAATTCCACATTATCTCTTTTTTCATTAATTGTCTTAATTCAAATGTTAATTTTGAAACATTAGGAATAAATTTCGCCACATAGGTTACCATACCCAAAAATCTGCTCAGTTCTTTTTTATCTGGAGGGGGTTGCATATCCCTCAAGGTTTTTATTTTAGTCTCATCGGGTTTAATTCCATCTGAGGTAAGTTTATGTCCTATACTGACTCTCTCTGCTTCTCCTGGTAATATTGTGTGTGCCCTTCTCTTTTTATAGGGATGCAGTTTATGTTTCCTTAAAATAAGTTGAACAGTGCATCTATTGACATCCAATTCTCGCGTAATGTCTCTAACTGAATTTTGAGGAAATGCTTCAAAATATGCTAACACTCGTAATTCCGTTTCTTCGTTGATTATAAATCCTTTCCAGGGTGTTTTTTCTACAAAACAGATAAGCTTCAAGCATATCGCATTTTTCTAGATGTGCGAAAGGCATTTTAGTGGAACTAGCAACCAGTAATAAACTGTTAACAATAAATAACCGTACACAACCAATTAATTACAAAACAGATTAAGTTTACAAACTCGTTGACGTTTCAAGTAATCTTTTATTTCATTTTATTTTCATCGCCTACTTACATATTAGGGCAATAATAATCAAAGAGCTTAAGTGTTTTTTATTCGCTTATTTTTAAATTTAGGACGATAGGTAGTGTATTACTTACTTTTTGTTTAGAATTTAACTCTCTTTCAAAAAATGTTAAAATATACAAGTGTTCCATTTAAAAATTTGTTGCTTTTGTGAATATATCAGAAACCGGCTCTTCAATTGTTTCTCTGTTTTGACTAACTTAATCAGCAAAAAAAAAAAATCCTACTAGTTTGCTAGTTTAACCAACTTCGTGGCTTCAATAATAACAAAGTTAACAATGTTGAACACTTAACTTTAGACAAGCTGTATACATACTTTGTCAACAAGATATTCATCAACTATAACCGCTATTAATCAATTTTAGTAATAAAAATCTAATAATTTATTTCCAAAAATATATATTTTTTGTGACCATCTTGAATTAAATCAAATAAATTAATATTCCTATTTAAAAAATCCAAAACAGTAAGTTAATACAAACACTAAAGATTGTAGAAATATATTTATTTTGAATATTGTGCATTACCTTATGATAACCCAGTACTCTGTCAGCCATGACATTTCTGACAGTTCAAGAATTGCAAGCAAAAGTTGTGGACACATCGTACGCCTGCTATCTTGTTCTTACCGCTTTCTCTTTTAGTGTCAAATGATGTCTGAACTTGTATAACTGACAGTCTATATAATACATTTTTATTACTCCAGATCTTTATAAACTCTTCTTCAGTACCTAACTATTACTTTACTCCATTTTACAAAAGCTTTTTTCTGACAAGAAACTGTATTCTAATTATTATTAGGGATAATAGAATTAATAATTAAATTCATAATTAATCTTGTAATAAGTAATTTATTAATTTTCAACATTAATTTCATATGTAATTATTTATTTATTATTTGTATAATTAATAATTTCTTATTATTTTATTTTTAAGGAAGGGGTACTTATGTAATATTGTGTTTATTCATGTCAGTATGACAGATTAATAATTATGCTATGATTTTGCTCAAAATAAAAAATAAACTATGCCTAGCAATTGTCAAAATTAGCGCAGCACACTTTTCTAATTTTTGAATATTTACAATCAATTTTTAAAATGTAGTTTTTTCCGATTTATTTTGATATTGCAGATGGATTTCTATATGAAAGTCTTTGTAACATAAGAAAACCATAAAGTGTTCTCTATTTTTCATGGAGTTTTTAAGAACGATGCATTTATACCCACTTTAACCTACACATAATTGTTATTGTATCGTTTACATGAAATGCTATATTAAAACGCACGAAACAATCCACATTTTTCATCAAAATCAGTGGCGTAACCGGGGGGGGGGGGGGGAGAAAAGAAAAATTGGGTCATTAAGTACTTGTTAATTTTAAAAGTCTTGACAAATGTATTATTATTATTTTAACACACTCTGATGGAAAGAAATACAACCACTATCAGTACTGACAAATGCGAAAGAAAAACGGGTTCGAAAAATAGACGATCATGGCATATGGTTAAGGTCTAGTTACGCCTATGATCAAAATCTATGACGCAATAGTTTTAGTTATAGCTACTATATTTAGGACAGCTGACTCGTCGGCCATTTTGGAGATAAATGTCAGTCATATTACGTACTTATTTTTAGTTATTATTATATATTCTGGGTATTTCTTAAATATACGGCTATTGTAAAAAAATTATACCTACATTATTTCACGTCCTAAACCGGCTTAATAAAGTCAATTATTCGAAGTTCTATTCAACATTTGCTATTAGCATACATATTTACCGCCTTAAAATTATCTCCAAAATGGCGGACGAGTCAGCTATGCTTTATATAGTAGTTGTAGTTTTAGTACGTCTATCGAACAAAATTTACGATTTTTGAAGTTTACTACATCATTAGCACGTTGTAAACCTACTGTCAAATGATTCACTTGCGAAGTGTAAACGAAGTTTTATCTACTCCAACATCCGATATTAATATTTCTAGTAAAACTGGTAGAAATAACGCCAACATTATTATTTTCAATGAATATTAATCATTAAAATAATCCTATATGTATATATATTATATGCTATATTAATGACATTATAAATTATATTATATATTTATATAATAATTGTGACGAGATTGGTAATACAGGTGTCATTATTTTTCGTTTATGACGAAAGTGGATTGTTTCGTGCGTTCTATGAGTATTGTTTTGACGTCAGATTGGAGATTGTCTAGTTTCTAAATCAAATAAAGGGCCATTTTGAATTCATTACATGCTAACATTGAATTTATAAAATATATTCTATTCTTATAAAAGGTGCGGTCTGGAAATATTGTCGCATTTTCCTAACCTAAACAATTATTTTACAGATACAATATGGCTATTTGTTTGTTTGTATAAGAAACCATGACGACCAGCTATCTACACTAAAAACATAAATCTATGAGTTATACATGATGGTTTACTTTCAGTGCTCAACCGTGGTCATATCTCATTCATCATTGGGAATAGAGGTTAAGTTCAAATTTGGCAAAATTGATAATTTTTTTCATGTTATACACTGATAGAGAAAATAAATCTAAAAAACAGCTTCTGGTATAGACACGAGTAGAGAACGTCGCCAGAAAGGCATAAAAGATTCAAGTTAATCACAGTTTTCATCCTCGCAATAACTTAAGATGTCTGGTTTGCGGGAAAGTTACGAGACGAAAAAAATATTACCACATCATTTAATATATACCATTTCCGGAATGTTTAACAGCGGAGTAATTTTGGTCAAAGAAATTAGAAGAACATCGTTTTAAATTAAACGTTTGGGACTTCTGGGAAATCATGTGATTAAATGAGACAAGATGCATCAATATTCATCAATATCAGAAAAAAATACATCCCTATCTAACGGTCTTAAAATCCAATATAGCATCCATAAGAAATAAGCAAGCTGATTATGTGAAGACAGTACGGGAACGTCTAAAAGACATTTCGAGTCGACCATTCATGGAAAAGCAAAATTAGCTCTAATAATGTGTTTTTAGTTTTTCTCTGCGCTAATTGAGATGCTAGAGTGAAAAGTAGAAAATGAGGATTTTCTACGTTTTAGGAAAATCTCAAACGTCGTTTGTCACATATTCATTTTTTCCGCGAGCCCAAAAGAAACACAAAATTTATCAACTTTGCCAAATCTATGCCTACCATCTATTCCCTATAATGAAATCATGAAGTCCCCATTGTGAGCGTCGAAAATGAATCAGCCTGTATATAAATAAAATAATATGCGTGTGGGATGTATAAATTCCAGTTGCAATTGAAAGTTTCTACCCCTAAAGAACGGAATTTATAATGTAAACATGTGTAATCTCGCATTCACAAGCAAATAATTTTCAATTTCAAGCCTAAGTGGTTATAAGTGCTTCACCATTTAAACCTGATATTATTGTATAACTCTTTACCTAATATGTTTATTAATTGCAGCGAGGATTATTATAAAGATGTAGATCTGAAGGCGCTGAAGAAGCTAGGTTATTAAGCACACGCAAGCTTACTATTTAACTCGCCTAGATACCTGTAAGAACCATTGCTCATTGTTGTTCATAAGTTTCATCCCAAAGTCATCGTAGGAAGGAAGAAGTGTTAGTTCGCATACCTGCCAATAGTTGTTTATCCACGACGAACTTATCATTTGATGTTTTTTTTTTGCGGCTTTCGTGACAAGAACGGAACGAGTTTGTTCCTTTTTTTAATTATTTATAATACGTAAAACTACAATTCTTTAAGTGGATAAGTGCAATCAATGTACTGTGTAAATCTAGTTGTATTTTTTTTAACAAAGTATTACTATTATTATTGTTATGTAAAAATTAATAAAAGTCGACATAAAAAATTGAGCTTTTTTACTGTTCCTATCTCCCCAACATATTTTCTATATTTATATATTAACAAGAGATTCAAAAAAAATTATCTATCACACCTAAAATTACGGGTACCAAACCCGCGGCACGGAGGATATTTTTACAACAGAAACAAGCAATCAGAGGAATAGTGGGAGTAAATTCAACAACTAGCTGTAGAAGTTTATTTAAAACTTTAAATATACTTACCTTGCCGTCCTGCTACATCCTTTCTAGTTTACTCCACATTCATCTTACACAAAAATATCCGACCCATAGTGAGAATCACAATTATGACACCCGTAACAAAAATAACTACGTGATCCCTTGCCACCGAGTGAGCTGTGCACAGACGGGGTCCAATTTCGTGGCTGTAAAACTGTACAACCACTTGCCATCTCGTTTGAAGGCGATGCCGGCAAAGCCATTCAAAAAACATGCGACTCAGATGCTTCTGTCTAGCAGTGTCTACTCCATGGAGGAATACTTCGGACGGGACTACTCTGGTAGCTGCTCGTATTCGGTTTTATATTGACATATAAAGGGTGTCTCAACGGGAGGTTTGTTTTTGAAGTTGCAATTAAACACATTAGATTGTTGAAAATTGTCAATGTTTTTAATTCATGATAAAGTACAGACATGGACATTACACGTGGAACACAATATCTGATAAGTGGCCGCCGCTACTACGTTGACAGATGTCCATTCTGTTGACGAAATTTTGTATGACTCGTGCACACAATTGCGGCACCATCTCAGCAAACGCGTTTCGAATCGCGTATTTCAGCTCTTGAAGTGTTTGAGGATTGTTAGCACAAACCTTTCCTTTCAAAAATCCCCAAACAAAAAAGTCCATCGGCGTGATATCGCACGATCTTGGTGGCCAATTTTGATCGCCATGACGAGAAATTACACGGCCTGCAAACCTTGTGCGCAATAACTCAATTGTTTGGTTCGCTGTGTGGCTGGTGGCACCATCTTGCTGAAACCAGAAGTTATCCACATCCATACCATCCAACTCAGCCCACAAAAAATTGGCTATCATGTCACGATAACGATCACCAGTGACGGTTACCGCGGCACCAGCAGCGTTTTCAAAAGAGATGGTCCAATTACACCGCCGGCCCAAAATCCGCACCAAACAGTGACTCTTTGTGGGTGCATAGGTTGTTCTTCAATCACACGAGGATTCTCAGCGCCCCAAATTCTGCAATATTGTTTGTTAACGTAACCATTAAGTTGAAAATGCGCTTCATCACTGAATATGATTTGTGCTGCAAAATCGGGATTATCCTGTTGCATCGATAACACCCAATTGCAGAACTCACGGCGCTGTCCATGGTCGGCTGGTTTCAATGTCTGCGTCAATTGGATCTTGTATGCGTGTAAGTGCAAATCCTTGGTCAAAATACGCTGCACAGTACTTCTGGAAAGGTCTAATTGCTGTGCACGACGACAAATCGAGGTGCGCGCATCATCGGCCACATTTTCTACCACTGCGGCTATGTTTTCAGCCGAACGACCGCTACGAGGACGCATGGCTGTTTTTACGTCTGCCACAGAACCAGTGCGTTCAAACTTTTCAATTAATTTCGTAATCGCGGTCTTACTTGGGCGATTATGAATACCAAAATGATCACGTAAATTGCGAAATGTACCCACGATAGATTCTCCATTTTGGTAATAGGTTTTCACAATAAGTACACGTTTCTCGTTTGTATAGCGCTGCATTCTTGAAATGTCAAGACTTCACAATGCTAAGTGTCAAATCTAAGCGCGGTAGTACCAACTTAACCATATTTCGCGCGAATTTCAAAAACAAACCTCCCGTTGAGACACCCGTTATATATTTAATTAAATATATATTCATATTTTAAATACACATACAATTTTAATCTGTGCTGTTTTGTAATGTAATTTTCATATACTTGTTAGTCGATTTTATTTTTATATAATGTTATATTAGTTATTTATTTATCTACCCATTGACAATTTCTGATACTGTAGCTACCGATCTGTGTATGTTCACTATCCAGAAATAAATGATTGATTGATTGATTGATTAAAAGTGTCAAGCAAATCAACATACTTATTCAACATTCCCCAAAAAGTTATTATAGAAGAATGTGACAGATGCCCAAGGTATGACATGTCGATTGTAGGTGTTGCTAAATCATTTTACATCTTCTGAAAGATAAAAATGCAAGATCATTTTCTATAAATAAGCAAAACTCATATTTGGAAATTCTACTTTATTTAATACTTGTAATGTTATGGGCCAAAAAAAGTGACAAAATAAAAGGCAATAATGCCATTTTTCAAACGATATGAAAGTACTTTTCTGTGAATTCGTGTTTAAATAGACATTTTATATTTTCGAATAATCTCAATTTTTTGATATTTCAATATTTATTATGATTATTATAAATAGGTACTGCTGACGGTTGAGTTGAACAGCTTTACGGTTGAGTTGAACAGCTTTAGCTGGACTCCGCCGAATAAAGACGATTTTATTATTATTATTATTATTATTAAATTTTGGGCCTTTCTAAAATAAAGCCGACACTGCCCATTATAAAGGCACACACTCTATGCTGGATGTTTAAGAGCGCCATCTATATCAGAATTGATACAAATTATAGTCATCTATTATGGTTTATCTATGGGATTATAGTATCCAAAGATACCTAACCTGCAAAGGTTCCAGTTCCTTCAGTACAAAGCACTATACATGGTACAAAGTCTGTGAATAAATTATAAACACATTTTCGAAAGTTTGTAATCCGATTTATATTTTATGAAGTAACAAGAATTTTCATTAAAGTAATTACCTATATTTTTTAAAAGTAAGTACGTAACGGATATTATCTATACAATAACAGATAAAACTGGCGTAATTATATAAAATGATAAATTCCTTTTGATAATAATAATTATAACATCAATGGAAGATCAGGAGAATAACAACTCAATCCACAATAGAAGCAATACAGATGACAGGAAACAGCGTTACAGAGATCTTTTAAATGAAGTAGAAGAAATACGTGAGTAATAAGAAGTTTTCAGATATATTGAATAGGTGATGATCTCTTAATTTCCAGATGAGAGTAATGACATCGGAATACAAACTGTCAGAAAAATTCATGAAGTCCTAACTGAGATTAATTTTTTAAATGACCAGTGCGACTTACGAGAACGTGTAACATATCCAGAGGAAATACTATTAGATTCCTTAGTGTTGTCTTCAGTTAGTAATGCTCTTGTTAAATGTACAAAAGCAGTTGATGTATTTGCTTCAACTTATGAACCTATAGAGTTTGCTACGAAAGTTGTATGTAATTAACATTCTTTTTGATTTTTATCTCTATACATATTAACTTTAAGGCTGAGACAATTAAAAGTACTGAACGGGTGGAACAATTAGATTTTATAAATTTATTAGAAGATGCCAGGGATATCGTTCCAAATACTATAGAGTTTTCCTTTCTCTATGGAACATATGACATTTCACAATTACCAGTACCAAAAGAGAAGAAAATACGTGTAAAGGAAACACAAGAACGTGTCCAGAAAAAGGAACTAATTCAAGTACATAATACACAAACAGATGAAGAGGTCGATGAGGATAGTGTAATTTTTTTGCTTAAAGTACTGCAGAAGGAATATAAAGCAAACAATGATAGACCACTAAAGTATTATGATTTTGTGATAGAATCTAACAATTACGGTATAACTGTTGAAAATATGTTTTATTTCTCATTTTTATTGCGGGATGGCAAAGCTAGCCTAAGTGTTGGTGAGTATTTTTTTTAAACATGATAAAATATATTATTTGATTTCAAATCAAATAATATACTTTATTCTGTAATCTTCTTAGATGATGATGGAATACCTATTATAAAACCAACATCAAGGAAAGAATTGAAATCCTTCAGGCACGGTGAAGGCATTAACACTCAGATGATTACATCCATAGACATGGAAAGATGGGAAGTATGTTTTTATGATTAGATAGTGATATATTTAATATGAAATATCTTTGTTTTAGAGATTAAAATCTAATAGGGAAGGTTATATTCAGAGGAACAGAAAAAGTCTGCATGGTTGACCTTTCATATTGTTAAAATTATAACATATTTGCCAGGACTCTTCTACTCTATTTTTTATATATACTGGTTTTAAACAAATATATTTTAAATTTTTTAATTGGCTTCTTTATAAAATTCCACATCCTTAAAATCAGTTTTACTACTGCAAAAATAAAAAAGCATGTTGCTAGAATTATCATTTGGTAAATTGGTAGTAGAAGAAGACTATTTGTACACTCAAAATTTAAGAAGAAATACTACTTATAAACAATTCAGTTTTGCTTTATTAAAGGAAAAAACAAAATAATTACGATACTTTATTTATATATGTAAATATAATTTAAAAAAAATACTAATATGAACAATATGCTCAATAATAAAAAATAAATAATTGATTTATTAAGAATCATCAAACGTCATCCTTCCAACTCCATGATTCTTCATATATCTGCGGTATTGTTTATATTTAGTATTCTCAGCAAGCTGTTTCTTCATTCTTTCTTCCTCCTCTTCTTTCCAAGCCTCAAACTTCTCCCATATCCATAATTCACTATTTAAGTATTCTTGTTTCTTATCATCTTCTAATGATTCAAACTGATGATGCCCTAACTTCATATACTTACGTATAACATACAATTTCTCTTCTTCACTCAAGGGCTTCTTTAATATATTGTGCTGCCATATCCACGAAACATACCAATATAAGTATTTAGCAATTGTGTACGGTGCTAATATAATTTGTACCCACAGTATGTCATAGAGTGTCGGTTTTGCATAAGCACCTTTTATGTCCATTTTGTCTTCGATAACCTTCTGTATTACCTTATCCATTTCATCTTTCTGTTCTGCTTTGCTTTTTTTATTCTTCTTATCGATCTGTAACAGACGTTCCTGTTTGGCAATGTCCATGGCTCGATTGCGATACTTGGGAACAGTCATGAAGTACTTTATAGCTGTGTCATACCTCTGCCAAGAACTGTAATATTGTATTCCTGAAATTATTGATATTGTCACAAATAAGACTATTCGAACGTCTATTTTCGGAGCTACACGTCTCCTATAATATCTATAGTAATGAGCATAATAGGCATCAGGATTGTCAAGCATGTAATCATAATCCGTTCTGGATTCATCATCTTTAAGTATCTCGTAAGCTGTGGCAATTATTTTGAAATTTTCAGCAGCTTCTAATTTCGCTTCTTTAGTTCTATGTAAGTCTGGATGGTGTATTTTGGCTAACCGCCGATAATTTTTGGCTATCTCACTTTTGCTTGCATCTCTTTGAACCTCCAGCACATCATAACAATTATTTTTGCCACAGTATAATCCTTCCAAAAGTTGTGCTTGTAAAGAACAAATAACTGATAGGAAATAAACTATTCCTAATGAATTTTTATAAAACATTTTGGCACTAAATCAGTTAAGACTTACTTAAAATATGTATTATCTATAGCCGTCTATAGCCACGTTTTAAACATATTTGAAACATAATTTTAGTGTAATGTGAAACGTCATTTTATGTCATATGTCGGGTAACTATCAGAAGTTACAGATAACAGGTGACAAAGTTTAAGAACATTAATGAAACTGCACCACTCTAGGAGATAATGCATTCATTTTATGTTAATTATTAGCCAAAGTACACTACAAGCTTGTTTATTCTATAATAGATTTGAAGAAACTAGTGGGACTATAAATTAGATGCAAAATCACTAATCTTAATCATGGAAAATCTAGGGAAATTCACTTTTAATAAGTTATTTAAAATAACATAACCTTATTAATAAATAAGGTTAACAGCAGAAAAATGGTTTATTTGGAAACTTTTATAAACAGTATTTACGTTTATTTAACCGGAGTAGAAAATAAGAAAACTAATATTATAAGGACTCATAATAGAAAATTACAAGTATGTGGAGATTTGAGTTTTCCACTTAATATAAATAATTGGTCTTCACTAATTGGCAAGGAAATTGATTCAAACATCAAAACTGTATTCGAGTTGCTAAATGATGGAAGCACTCAAGAGAATATAGGCAGAATGATTTTAGAGAGTAAAAATTGGATTCTGCCTATTGAAAAATGTCTAATAAACAAAGATAATGTACACATATATTTAGATCGAACGAAAGTATTTAGGATTGTTTTAAATGATGTATGTTCCAGTAAAGAAAAATATGGGGCCACACTATTATGCAAGGATTTAAATGTTTATGTTAGCTGTGATATTGCTTATGATAAAGAAACTATAAATTTAACCGAATTACGATTAAAATTATTAGAACAAGCTACAAAGAGTTTAATTGAGTTTTGTGAAGGAACAGTTTTAGAAAATGAAGATAATTCTAATTTCAAGATTAATTTTACATTGAAAAGTAATAACCCTGGCAATTTCACCTGTGGACCTGTTTTGAACAATAACGGAATTAAAGATGTGACAACTACCGCGAATGACTTTTACAAGTAATGTAATGTAAAATTTTTAAAGAAAAATACACATTTCAAATTATTTGTAGGCAACGCACAATGGATATGAGATTAATGGCAGAACACAAATATGGAATACGTATAACTTCACAACCAGGATGGTCAGATTTCTTCAAAAAATTAGGTGATGCAGCAGTAATTATTGAATTACTTAGAAATAAGCCTAGCTGTACATTAACAACTGATATTAATAATCAGTTATTATCAAGCAAGAGAGGTTAATATAGAAACATGCAATTTACTGTAATATTAGAATAATATCTATTTTATAGGTGCCGCATTCATTTTATATAATTGTGCAAGATTAGCAACATTATTTAAAGAATTCGGTCGAAAAGTAACTTCAAATGTATATCCAGAATTACCTGACTTTGAAGAAATTGATTTTAATTTGCTAGTTGAACAAGTAACTTCTATTTTTTTTTAATGTTCTAAATTCATTAAGTAATAATAATTGTAGGAAGAATGGGATCTTTTATATAATCACATTTTACAATTTCCTTGTATGATACACAATTGCATGCGAGATATATCAGAGAAAATGACATATCCTAACTGCTTAGTAGCCGCATTGTCCGCGATGTGTCTATGTTTTAGTGTGTATTACAGAAGAGTTAAAATTTTGATTGTATGTATTAAAATGTTGGTGTTTTTCTTATTTTTAATATTGAATGTTATTTTCAGGAACCCAGGAAGCATTTATTCGCTTCTATGCATGCTAGGATTTATCTGTTAAAAGCATTAGAACAGGTTTTACACAATGGTTTAAAAATACTAGGAATTCAGCCTGTCAAACAAATGTAGTGTTTCATGAAATATATTATTAATAAAAATATTTATTTTATTTCTATGGTGTTTATTAATCATTTGTTATTAGCGGTAACATTAATTTTTTCCAACATGCCTATTATTAAAATTGCGTGTTTAATTGAAGTTATTAGCCAACAAAACTATGAATCAGTATTGTAGTTCGTAGCGTGGTGGGAAGATAATGGTGTGACGGTCCCGGTATACATGGGCGAGATAGGGGAAGTGGATCGGATTTCATTCAGACTAGACCGACTCGTGTTTTGTCGGCTCTCGGGTACCGTATTACCTACCGGTTTCCCCGAGAGCCGACAAAACACGAGTCGGTCTAGTCTGAGTTAAATCGGATCCATTTCCCCTATCTCGCCCAGGTATAGTCCAGAGATTCAAATTCTATCGGTTTGCACAGCTATGTCATGCTAAACAAATGCGGTCGAGCGCGTATAGTTGATTTGTATTTTAAATGGTGCATTTAATTTCAAAAAACGCATAAACAAGCATTAAATAAATCCTCTAATTAACACTCCACAATCACAATGCCAGCGTACTATCGCTAACACAAAAAACTAGGACAGCCTTGTTTTAGCTGTGTAAAACCGACGGAAATAAACAGCTAACAAAAACACTGTTACATTCAAACGACGATGGGAAGAACAAGGCGATTTCACCAGGAAAGCTGGTTCTGGAAGGCGAAGGGTAACAACTGGAACCCATGATAATGCCTTAGCTGATTATTTGCGCCAAAATCCTTTTGCTACGGCCCGTAAGGCTGCAAATGAAACACATTTTCGTGCATGCATGATGACGATTAGTCGCAGAATTCGCGAAACGAATTTACGGAGCAGAGTAGCTGCTGTGCTGCTAAGTAAATTCATTTGATGAATCTTGGGAAACAAATCCGTTTATTATTTGCTCTTGATAACATTTATCGTGAACCACAGTTTTGGGAAAACGTCGTATTCACCGATGAAAAAGTATTCCAGTCTACTCACAACGGATCTGTTAGGGTTTATCGTCCTACAAATTCGAAATTCGATGAAGCATATTCGCAAAAGTGCAATAGATCTGGACGGTTCTCTGTCAATGTGTGGGGATGGATCAGTTTTCGGGGTATGGGTGTCTGCTGCAGAATTGTTGGGAGGTTCAATACTCAATACTGAGAACTACTTACATATTTTAGAGAACACCATGCTACCTACTGTACGAGAATTATACCCCGACAACAATTTTGTGTTCCAGCAAGACAACTGTCCTGTACACACTGCACAGAATGTAACCGCGTGGTTCCGAAATCAGAATATTGAACTAATGCCATGGTCTGCACATAGTCCAAACAGTGTTGCCAGAGCTAGGGAAATTTCCCTAGACCTAGGGAATTTAGGTGGGTGCTAGGGAAAAAGGGAATTTTTACGAAATAAGGCTAAATCTAGGGAATTATGCTATGTCACAATATTTCCAGTATATATGTTGGGGATTCCCTTAACGTAGAAACTTTAAACATTGTGAATCATGTAAGGAAACCTCGATATACAAAGATCCCAAAAATTTCGCATAGTAGTTGTTAATTGCAACTTAATAGAGAGCGGTTTTTATTTTGAAAAGCACCATTCCAAATTTATACGTTCATCTTATACCTACAAACCCATCTAATTAATACCGAATTATGATGTGGTTACTTTTATTAACTAATTAATAGATTTTTATGACCCGTAATAATGATACACATAGGTACTCATATTTTATGTGTTAAAACTTGAACAAGAAGTAACTTAAATTAGGAAAATTAAATAATTAAGATTGGAATTCCTATTTCTAGAAGTGTATGTATATTATTGTTTATGAAGCACGACTATTCTACAAATTTAGTATGCCAATTTTCAAGAAATAAATAAACGTATTGTTATATTAAATATATAAAGCAAAAGAAAATACCCTTTGTGAACTACATTTTTAAAGTAACACGTGGGAATTACAATATATACAAAAGAGGATTTTATAGTATGTAATAAAAACTATAAATTATGGGTAATATAGGAATCACTTCAGAGTAATAAATTCCTATATGTAACATATTTACATATATTTGTAAATATTATTTTATGGTACGGGGCGAGGCTATTTATGAATTTATAGATAATGTATATTGTTCTAATAAAAATACAATAGACAAAATAATATATCTTTATTACGTTGTAGAAGTATATGTTAGCACTTTAAAGTAACACGTGCGAATTCTATATACAAAAGAGGATTATTGATAGTAATAATATAAAACCCCGAATTATTGAATATTTTTTATTTATGAGTATGACATAAAAGATAACCAGCTGATGGCAATAAAACTAAAATAGGTATATTATGTACTTACCCCCAAATTTTACCCAATATTTTTATATATTCAATCCAAGAATTTTATTTGAATTTTTAATTAGCGGCTAGTATCAAAAATACATTGACTAGTTTCAGTTCAGCCTCAAAGAACAGTTTTAGTATTTTAAAGAATACACTTATTACTATCTCTTAAATAAAGTTTTTTTCTAAAGCAGTGAATCAAAAGTGCTTTTCCATTCAAAAAGGTGAATATTTCAGATTTTGCTTTTATTTTAACAATTAATTAAAATATATTTGTAATTATTTTTATGCAGTAAGTAAAGGATCAAAATGTCATCAGAGGCCGGGCCATCTTCTGTGAAGGATATATCTGAATTTTCATCAGCCTCTTCGTCCGAGGAGGCACAGAATATATCGAAGAAAAGAAAAAGAAAATCCTATGCACAGAAATACAATATTCGGTGGGAGCAGAACCCGCAGTTTAAAAACTGGTTGCGAAGCAGCGAAAAAGGACAAAATTATGCATACTGTAAGGCATGTAAAAAGCATTTTATATGTGGCAAATCAGAAATATTGAAACACGCGCACGGAAAAGCACATACAAAATTAGTAACTTCTGTAACTAAACAACAGTCTTTGACTGTTATATTATATCTTATTTTTTACAAACAGTCGATCTTCAAAAGAAAATTAAAACCGCTGAAGTAAGATTCGCCGCTTTTGCAGCCGAGCATAATATTGCGTTCAATGCATTAGATCATTTATCGGAAATTATAAGAACCACATTTACCGACTCTGAGATCGCAAAAAATTACAGTAATAATCGCACAAAAGCAACTGCAATTGTTAATAATGTTATCGGTTCTTATAGTTTTGATAAAACTATAAATTTATTAATTTGTAATAAATTTTCACTGATTGTCGATGAATCTACCGATAAAGGATCCATTAAACATTTAGCGCTAGTAGCGCGAGTGTTTGATGGCACTAGCATCAAAGACTTATTTTTCGGTTTGTTGAAAGTGCCTATAGTGGTACAGCAGAATCTTTATATAATAGCATTACGGAATATTTTGTTAAAAATAATATTAACTATAAAGAGAATTTGATAGGCTTTGCTGCCGATAACGCAAGTGCAATGATGGGCAAACACAATTCACTATCTACTAAGTTAAAAGCAGATATCCTAGATTTATTTATATTTAATTGTGTTTGCCACTCTTTTAATCTTTGCGCTAATTATGCTTGTGAAAAGCTACCTTCTTCTCTTGAGGAACTAGTCAGAGATATATACAGCTATTTGCAATACAGTTACAAAAGACAGAGTGAATTCAAAGAATTTCAAGAGTTTTTAGCTTTAAAACCCCATAAAATACTACAACTCTCTCAGACTAGGTGGTTATCTTTATTATCAGTTGTTAGACGATTTTTAGAGCAATACGATGCTTTAAAATTGTATTTCACAAATGCACAATTAAGTGATAAAGATATAACAGCGAAAAATATTTTCAATGGTCTCAACAATCCCACTATAAAATTATATTTTCATTTTCTAGAATATATTTTACCTATTTTCACAAATTTAAACACAGAGATGCAGTCTGAGGGCGTTAAAATTCACATATTATATAGAAATGTAGAAACTGCATTAAAATCTTTACTAGATTGTTACTTAAAAAGGACTTATCTCGATAGAACGCCAACTGAAAATGTAGAATATAAAAATCCAGACAATTTTGTTAACCTGGAGAAAATTTATTTAGGTGCCTTTGTTATGGGGTAAAATAGCTAATAATACCCATGGGCTAAATATAAATGAACTAGCGAACTTTAGACGGCGATGTTTAGATTTTTTAATAGAAGGGTGCCATCAAATATATCAGAGGTTCGACCAAAAGAATAGATCAATTATTATTTTAAAGCAAATCGAAATGATTTCACCCATCGATGTAATATCAAAAAAATATGAATCAATAGCACCTATGGCCATTAATTTCCCGAATTTAGTTGACAATGATTTAAATGAGATAGACAGGGAATGGCGAATGTTACGAAATACAGATTTGTCTCAATTTGGAGACTGGAATGTTGAACAATTCTGGAAAAAAATTGCCAGTCTTAAATCCGGCGACGACATGCTTATGTATCCAAAGCTGTGCACATTTATATTTAATATATTTAGTTTGCCACACTCTAGTGGGACTGCAGAGCGTGTATTTTCGCAAATTAACTTAAATAAAACCAAAACCCGTAACCGGTTATCCACCGAAACGTTGTGTGGCATTTTACATTGCAAAACATTAATGAAGGGCAACAGTTGTTTTAATTTCAAACTCAACAATGATTTATTTAAAAAAATTGATATATTGTATGATAGTATTTAGTATGATAGAATTTATTTTAAAAAATTGTTTGTCTTTGTTATATGTATATTTAATATTATGTTACCTAGATTAGTTATTGTTATATTAAAATATATAAATATATATTTTGTTTTTATGATTTGTGTAATCGTTTTTTTTTTAATTTTTTTGTATTATATAACCTGCAATCTCCAATCCGCTTTTAAGTACGTCTTGAAAATTGTTTAAAAATTCTAGGGAAATCTAGGGAAATTTTCTGCAAATGTCTAGGGAATTAAAAAAATTTCCCCTGGCAACACTGCTCAGCAGTCGCGTTCAGGACACCGCTTGACCTAGCACAGATCGAAAATATTTGGGGTTGTATGATAAAAAAACTCCAGGAACGAAATCGTCAGTCGGAAACCGCAGAAGCACTTTGGCAGCAAATTGAGCAGTGGCGGCCCGTAATTTTTTGGGACGGGAGGGCACCGGGGGCCTGAGTGTTTAATATCAAAAATTAAGTACAGACAAAAAACAAACTCAATATGCTATTTAATTAACTTGTTTGAAAATAAAATCCAGCCGCCGTTCCTTACGATCAGCAAAATGATTAATAACTCATTCATTGAAGTTTGGTGTTGATGTCAGTAATTGTTTTTCAATGGAACACATTGCTAAGGCACATAGTCTGCTTTCCCGCATGGTATTTCTAGAAAATGTTTTTATTCTCTTCAAAGTAGAAAAACACCGTTCACTTGATTTTTTCTATTTTGCGCGCCCCCAGAAATTCGCAAAATAGCAGAAGACAATTTACAAAATCTTTCGGCAACATAGTCTCGCCATATTATCAAAAACAAACTTTTATAACAGTTGTACTATTCAGCCTTGGAAGTAAATTACAATAGTAGCATCAGAAAACTTATCATCCAACTCTGCTTAATAATTTATATTGTTAATTAGTAAATAAAATTTTAGCAAGTGTACTTTTTATTCATTGTACAACTTCTATTGCACATGTTTATTACATTAAAGGCTTACATTTTGACATTTAAATATAATTTGGTTCCATTTTTTTTTTGTTACCAACGTCAAAACAACAAAATTAGCGTGCGATAAAGAAATACTTTTGAAACCAAAACGGATGTCGTAAAGTGAACTTTATAGCACCGAAATAGAAAATAGTATATCAAAATACAAGTTTCATAAGACACGATTTTTGCGCACGCGTTCAAGTTTAGAAAACGAGCCGCTAGGCGAGTTTTCTAAAGAACAAGTGTGCAAAATGTCTTATGAAACGTGTATTTTATACTATTTTTTCTATTTCGGTTATTAAAAGTTCAAAAAAGTTTAAACTAAGAGACATATTTTGATCGAATATATTAGAAGTGTTTTTTTGGAGTTGGTTACTCTGATTTTTAAGTAGAACATTTTAAAAAGTTTGAATATCGACGGTGTTACATGTAATTATGTTTAAAATTCAGACTGATTTTATGCAATAAATTATTACAAATTATCAACAAAAAGGACGAAATAAATATTTATCAAAAGAAACTTTTATAACAGTTGTACTATTCAACATGGTAAGTAAATGTCAATAGTAGCATCAGAAATATAGCAAGCGGGATTTTTTTTATTAGGTTGTCCAGAATGTCAATTATTGATTAATTAACATTATGAAACGTCACTTTGACAATTCAAATTGTAAATTAGTACTTATATACCAACTTATGGTGGAATTCTGTAACTTTCTCGGAAGCTCCGATTATCGTAGGCCCTGGCAACGAAGTGACGTTGCGATGACGATTTCAGAATTTTTACAGTTAGTGACGTAGAAATGTCAAAACGTTCGTGAGTAAAGATTTTGTTGGTTATATTGTGGTTAGATTATTATTATATAATTATTGTTAATATACTATTCCTGTTGTTATATTTATAGTTTCTGTTACTTTATTTGTTATAATTATTATTGTTCCTGTTTGTTTATTTGTTATATCTATTATTGTTCCTGTTTGTTTATTCGTTATATTTATTATTGTTTTATATTTGCAAATATGAATGGCTTTATAGCATTATTATTAGATGAAGATCATAACAGGTAGGTAATCGATAATATAAAATATATAGAGTATACATAATATTCTCTATTTTCTTTATTTTAGAAATTATATGCGTATATTCCGAAAACGTTTAAGAAATCACGGATATCCTTTTGAAATACCAAACAGGCATTTTAAACAAATGTTTAGACTGAATAAGGGCACTGTTCAAAACCTGATCCAGTTATTGGATGGACATATAACAAACAAATATACCATTACATTTGAAGGTTATTATCATAAACATCACTTGAAATGCATATTAACTTTATAGTGCACATTATATATTTGTTACAGGTCTTAACAACATTAAATTTCATAGCATCAGGCAGCTATCAGAATAGTGTTGGTATTAATAGCCTTGTTTCTCTCAGTCAGAATTCAGTAAGTCGAATAGTTCATCAGGCCTGTCTTGTAATATCAAACAATTTATTCCCTGAATGGATAAAATTTCCCAGTGATTGTGAATCGAAGAATCGTGTTAAGTAAGGGTAATTATGTTGTATCAAAATATTCTAAAAATAATTCCTTATTTTGTTTTTATGATAAAAAATGGGAGACCGGAGATGTATTTTGTTTAATTGATAGCACCCAGTTCATATATTTACCAAGGGCAATCATATCTTTTCTAAACGTTCTAAAAATTATTGTTCTGTTTAGTTTTTATGAAAAATGGGGTGCACGAGATGTAGGTGTAATTGATGGCACACATGTTGATATACTTGCTCCACCTTTAGCCCATGAAGAACACCCTCCTTTTGTATATATATTTTTTATATTCACATACTGTAATTTTTTTAAATTTCAGCACTACTTTTATGGTAAGGTTAATAAAAAAATATATATTTGACAATAAAATGTGTTTTATTTTTCAATATTTATACAAACAGTTTCTATTTGAGTACCTATTATTCAAAGTTCACATTTCTAGTTCAGTATTATTATTTTTCTTTTTGATCTTTATTGTTAAGATTTTATAGTAAACATATAATTCATATCCAATATTAGTATAATTATACGAGTCAAATGTCTTCTATTGTTTTATAATACTTGCTGGTAAATTTATTAAACAATAATTTTTTACATTCTTTTGAGTTGACAAAGTGCAAATTTCAGCCTAATGAATATTCCTCTTCTGTAAAAACTGCAAATAAAGAGAACTTTCAATTACTATAATTTCAGAGGCTCGACAACAAAATCCTGCAATAATATCGAATGATTTGGTGTACCAAGTACAACAATACAGCACAGGATTGGTCGATTTTCTAAATACAAAATCATCTATATCCTTCAACTATTTATGTACTTTGGCCTATGCTATTAAAACTTAATGTTACCTTTTTGGAGCCTAAAACATTAATCGTTCAATATAGTTACATATTGATAAAATCTTTGCGGTTTGACTTACAAATAAAGAAATTCATTGACTAAACAGGTAAATTTCCTCTTATCTTCTTCAACATAATATAAAGTTAAACATCCTCTCAATTTGATGTAGTTTTATTATTAGAAAATCTTATGAAAAAGTCAACTTTAAATTGTGAAGTTATTGTGAACACGATACCATAATAGACTTTTTCAAACAATTAGTTTGTGCACATTTCACATGCTTTATGTTCTGTGGATATTGTCTGCTAGGTTTATGTATTTTTTTGTGTTTAGGTACTCTTGTAAGAAAAACAATGTCCACTTGATAGGGATATCTGTTCTTGTTGGCTTTATAAAAAAATCACATTTCATCATCCATAAATGTGCCTGAAAAGACATTTATCTGCAAATTCACTATACACTAGTGCGATACTACGTCCTTTGAAACTCTCCTAATGATAGCAGTTCTTGTTGAAATTTTCCAAAGTGTTTCGTGCTATCTTGCTAGCAGTATAAACATATGGTTATACTATGTCTTGGCATTACAAAATGTTCCGTGCATTTTCTTTAAAAAAAAAATGCAATGCAAAAAAGCAATCGCTAATTATATTTCAAACAATTTTCTTATTAGTTAAAATTTTAAATTGAAAGATTTTGGTATATGTTTACGAGATGATGTTTGTTTACATGTTAAACATAAAGGTTATGTGCAAAAAATCGTAAATTGACACTTCTACGTCACTAACTCTAAAAATTCTGAAATCGTCATCGCAACGTCACTTCGTTGCCAGGGCCTACGATAGCCGCAGCTTCCGAGAAGTTACAGAATTCCACCATTAATTTAAATTTCACAGCCTGCTCTAATTTAGAATTTAAATGATCGCGCGGTATTTTTAATTAGTAAATAAAATACATATTAGCATGTGTGTATTTTATTCTTTCTACAATTCTGTTGCACATGTTTGTTACTTTAAAGGCTTATATTTTGACATTTAAATACGATTTGGTTTCTTTTTTTTTTTGTTACCAACTTCAAAAAAATAAAATTAGCGTGCGATAAAGTAATACTTTATGCAACCAAAACGGGTGTCGTAAAGTGAACTTTATAGCACCGGAATAGAAAATAGTATATTAAAATACAAGTTTCATAAGACACGATTTTTGCGCACGCGTTCAAGTTTAGAAAACGAGCCGCTAGGCGAGTTTTCTAAAGAACAAGTGCGCAAAATGTCTTATGAAACGTGTATTTTATACTTTTTTTTCTATTTCGGTTATTAAAAGTTCAAAAAAGCTTAAAATAAGAGACATGTTTTGTTCGAATATTTTAGAAATTTTGCTTTTTTGAAGTTGGTAACTCTGATTTTTAAGTAGAACGTTTTAAATATTTGAATATCGGTGGTGCTGTATGTAATTGTGTTTAAAATTCAGACTGATTTATACAATAAATTATTTCAAATTATCAACAAAAAGGACGAAATAAATAACTGTACGCCCCCAGAGATTCGCAAAATAACAGAAGACAATTTACAAAATCTTTCGTCCACAAACTCTCTACATATATATCAAAACAAACTTTTATAACAGTTGTACTATTCAACATGGTAAGTAAATGTCAATAGTAGCATCCGAAAACTTATCATCCAACTCTGCTTAACAATTTATATTGCTAATTAGTAAGTGAAATGTTAGCATGTGTGCTTTTTATTCTTTGTACAATTTTATTGCACATTTTTGTTACTTTAAAGGGTTATATTTTGACATTTAAATACGATTTGGTTCCATTTGTTTTGTTACCAACTTCAAAAAAATAAAATTAGCGTGCGATAAAGTAATACTTTATGCAACCAAAACGGGTGTCGTAAAGTGAACTTTATAGCACCGGAATAGAAAAAAGCATTTTGCACATTACACCCACACAACCAGTCCGATAAACTGTAAGAGCTTCTGTTGAATTTTCTCGTAACGGTTTTATTAGTTTTCTAATTGTGATCTTCTAGTTTAATCAATAAAACTGGTCTAGGGAGACCTAGATTTTTTAATTCTGTCTTAATGTTACTAACGCAATTCATAGTTGCATTTGCACCGATAGAAATTACAACATACACTCACCGCTGTATATTACATACTGGACCGCCGCTCGGACCAGGCACCATAGAGTAGTGCCCCGCCGCCTACATATATACGCGCGCTACCCGCGCCAGTTTCATCGCTCGATTTCTAATGCAGACGGGGCAGTCGCGCGAGATGCCCCGGAGCTTACGTCAGACTGCGATATTTATACGGGCTGAAAAGACGGACTGTTACTTCCGAAAACATATTATTTGTTATCAAACAAATCAGAAAAATTACATACAAATTAGGTATTTGTAATTAATTTATCTTTTAAAAGAAATTTGTTACGGGGCAATTTGTCACGGGGGGGGGGGCAGTGCCCCGTTGCCCTCCCTGCAGCAGCCGCCACTGAAATTGAGGGCACATGGAATTCACTAAAACAAGTCCAAAATTTAATACGGCCTTTTATATCTTCCATGCCTCGTCGTTTACAGTCTGTTATCGACAAAAACGGTGGAATGACTAAATATTGATTTTATTATTCTTTGCTTTTGTTAAGTGTATTTTCTGATATTAAAAATTAAATTACATAACCTCATATTATTTTGTCTGACAGAAGTGCCAAAAGCCTCAATGACATTAGCACAATTAGCAAAATTCATGGCTATTTGAAATAATGTTTGTCCTAGTTTTTTATGTTATCGATAGTACTTAATAATGTTTCGTTAGTCAGTTTGTACAAATACTTAGACGAAATGTACCAAATCGAATACATACTTACAGGTTTGAAATATATTGCTGGATACGTGGCATTTCGTTTTTGAAATAAATGTTGTTTAGGAACTCCTTGTGATTGTGTGATATGGTCAGGAAAGATAACATGCCTGATTGGATTCAACATGTCACAAGGGGTTCCCTTTTGCACCCGAACAGTTCATTAATGAACGCGGCAACAATTTTAGAGGAAGAATTTAATACAATGCATGGCGCTTTATTATCAAAAAAAAATTCATTTTTAATATTTTAGCCGACAGGACATGCGAAAAGTTGAAAGACAAAATCGAACGTGCTTGGCTAAAACGCGTACATATATCAGGTTATGCGAAATTAACAGGAAAATTAGTTTTCAAAATTGCCAGAAGAGATTAAATCAGAAGATGAGAAAGTTTACCAATAATAAAAAATAAAACCGAAAGGGAGTGACGTACTGTTGTATATCTATCTACCAAATGAATTGCAACGGTAGTTTAGCATATATTTTCCAATAATTAATAATGCATTTAGGACAAAAAAGTAATAGTTATTCCCAAAGTAATTTGATCTAATATACATGGGCGAGATAGGGGAAGTGAATTCGATTTCAATAAGACTAGACCGACTCGTGTTTTGTCGGCTCTCGGGTACCGTATTACCTACACTGATCTATAGGTATAATATAAATGGATAAGCAATAGCATGTTAGAAATTGTGATCAAATACGAACTGCGCACGGGGCTGACGCACATGCCCAATAACATAAAATAAAGGCGCTAATTTGAAATCCCTAAAATCTTTGAAAAGTATGTAACAGAACATGATCTTTCAAATTATATGAGGATATTGAAATGTTTATTAAGGGAAATTTTAATGAAATACTAAAAAAAACAATACATTCCTTTTGAAATATTTATTGGTTATAAAAAGTATTAATTTGGAGAGCTTTTTTCTTACAAGTTCCCCACGTTCTACTTCGGTTTGTTTCTCTGCAATGCTATAGCAACGGATTTTCGTATAACATCGCACAACATGCTTAATTAAAAGAGAACGTGACTTTTATGTAAAGAGATGAATCAAGCATATGTGTATCTAAGGATACAAAGTACTTATTTTCGACTAACAGATCGAGCGTGAACAAAATTCAAATGAAATGCGCAAGTACAGCTGCTATACTTGTTGCGTTGATTAAACGATAGTCAGTCTAGCATCAGCGTAAATATTACATGGGCGGAATAGGGAAAGTGGATCTGATTTCACTCAGACTAGACCGACTCGTGTTTTGTCGGCTCTGGGGTACCGTATTACCTACCGGTTTCACCGAGAGCCGACAAAACACGAGTCAGTCTAGTGTGAGTGAAATCGGATCCACTTCCCCTATCTCACCCATGTATAGCGTAAATGTACTCGAATCCCTTCTTTTCCAACACTACACGCGACCAAAAAGCAGTTTGTATATTGCTTTCTCGTACTAACTCATACAAACTCTCGGTGTCGTCGTTTTATCACACAGTAAATGCATCCGCAACTTGCAGGCAAGCAATTGGTATGGATATGAACACATATTACTGACAAACAGCAGCAAAGATTATAAAAAATTATAATATTATACAACAGATCCTCATAATCTTCTGGATACTCGCTCGGTAACCGTTTCACGCTCGGCTTTGTATTATAACGCTCGTTCGGGTAAAGTCGGCTCGTATTATTAACATCTCCTTGATGAAATTTTCACTTCTGCCGTGTGGTCTTAAGCACACCCATTTTTTTTTAAAACCCTTTATTTTTTAGAAGTAATTAATAATAATTTTTTTCCTCTCAATACCGATTGATATGGTCGAATCTCTTGGGCAACCGACATGCGCCAATAAATTAAAATGGCGTCAAACTTTAGATGTAGCATAATGTTAGCTGTCAAGTAAAATAACCTACAAAAGCCATTTCAGGACTGTCATAAATAGAAATATTCTTACACCTCTTGACATTTGCCATAATTACTTACTTTTTAACGTTTGTTATAAATTGTCATTCACATAGGTAATACAAATTTAATATTCAATAACTTTATTTGTAATATTTAAGGTATAACTGGCTGTTATGAAATAGTATTTTACTATATAGTGGAGTGGAAGCTATATACCCTTGGATATTAATTAATTAGTTTAATTTTAATGTTCTAAAATTGTACCGGTCGATAGAAATTTGTAGTGGCATTTAATCGTTATCGTTTTTTCGTATTTTGGCCGTATCGCTTGCCAAAACTATTCAACTATATCTCTGAATTTATTGTTTTCAGATGATTTTATTTTGAGCATATGTAAACTGACCTTAAGTAAGAAACAACGTTATTAATTTTAATATCTTTTATTTGCTTTATTAAATTTTTAATATTTTAGCTTGAGAATCTTCAATATGTACCTATGTAAAGATATACCTTTCATTAAATATTACGTCATTTATTTTTTTATACTGTTCATTTTATTTATAGACATTCTATTCAATGTTGATGAATATAATTATCATAAGAAAAATAAATTCAGTAGTAGAATGGCGTCAAATTCGAGATGTTGCATAATTTTACCTGTCATGTAATACATATAACTTACGTATGTACAAAAGCCATTTCAGGACTATCATAATGATAATAACTCACCTTTTCTCGTTTGTTATACCTACTTTTCATCCAAACAATACAATTTTTTCGTCAATTCTTACCTACGAAACAGAATAGCCAAGTACATATTAAAACAATATACAGGGTGGGGCACCTCATTCCCGTCGGCTTATATACGAAAAGCGGTAATATGTTTTATTTTTATTTTTATTGAAGGTTGTGTAGGTTCTTTAGGGGCACGTTTTAAAATTATTTTGAAATATACAGAGTGATCCAAAAAAAATTGGCACACCAAAGTTATGAAAATTTAAATCGAACACCCTGTATATTATGGAATATTTTGATGTTATAGGCTAAATTAAGGCCATTTACTGTTATATTCCCTATACCTAACTCAACCTCTTTTCGAGATATTTCACTATTTTTGAAAATGTAGATCAAAATTTCAGAGACATTGCTGTCTTCCATATTTGAGCGAATTATTTTAAATTGTATTTAATGTATACTCAAAGCTTTAGACTCTAAGATAAGCTCAAGTTGATATCTAAAAATTATACAGGGTGTTTAAAAACTACATTTGTGTTTTGACTAACATTAAATGCAAATAACTTTAATTTATTGCCATATTTAGATTCCAATTTCAATTGTTTTTAAAACTGTATTAGGGTTTCCTATACCTATCTCTTATAGTTTTTTGGTAATTTAGGATTTTCAGTTTCAAACACTAATTTATTGCAAGTTTTCCGAATAACAGGAAGTGTGCGTTATCAGAAACCAGAACGGCAAAGACCAATTACGGGAAATGAAGAAAATGATTTTGTTGTTATCGGATCTCTGCCAGAAAACCCGCATACAAGTCAGCGAAAAATATGTGAAGCCAGTGGAATAAGCAGACGGAGCGTCAGAAGAATTATAAAAAGGCACAACTTCTTCCCGTATCGTATTCAATTACACCAAGAACTTTTGGAAGTAGATTACGATAGACGACTCCTATTTTGTTTATGGGTTTTAGAAATGTTTAGTGAAGATGAAAATTTCTTCGATTTTGTACTTTTTTCGGATGAGTCATCATTCCACAATAACGGATTAGTTAATAAACATAATTTTCATTACTACAGTGACGAAAATCACAATTTTTTAGAACTATTGATAGGCAACACAGATGGTGTGTCAATGTATGGGGTAGAATAATTGGAACGCAAGTCTGTTCTTTTTTGATGGTCACTTATACGGCGCCATGTTTCTTCGATTTTTAAGAGACAATTTGCCTGTACTTTTGGAAAATATACCACTTAAAATTCGTCAAAGGATGTGGTTATAACTAGACGGTGCGCCAGCGCATTTTCAAGTATATGTAAGAAATGAATTGGATAGGCAATATCCCAACAGGTGGATAGGAAGCGGCGGTCCACAGAATTGGCCAGCAAGATCCCCAGACTTAACGAGTCCCGATTTTTTCTTATGGGGATATGTCCAAAATATCATTTATGATACGTCACCAACCACACCCGACGATATGAGAGAACGAATAAGAATAGCGTTTCGTTCTAGAACACCAAATATTTTAACAAGAGTTAAACATAAACAGTCCTTTCAAGAGAGAATTCGATTATGCATTGAAACAGATGGATATCATTTCGAGCATTTGTTAAAACATTAGTTTTCTTTTAAAATTTAAGTTTGTTGTTTGTTTAATAAAGTATGTATTTCTTATTTACCTAGTTATGACGCCTTTAAATTAATGTGAAACAAAACCAATCAACCCGATAGGTTAATAAATATTAGCATTTTGAAAAATATTTTGCAAGATATTAGTGTTTGAAACTGAAAATCCTAAATTACCAAAAAACTATAAGAGATAGGTATAGGAAACCCTAATACAGTTTTAAAAACAATTAAAATTAGAATCTAAATATGGCAATAAATACAGGGTGTTCCATTTAAAATATGAAAGTTATTTGCATTTAATGTTAGTCAAAACACAAATGTAGTTTTTAAACACCCTGTATAATTTTTAGATATCAACGTTAGCTTATCTTATAGTCTAATGCTTTGAGTAAACTATAAATACAATTTAAAATAATTCGCTCAAATATGGAAGACAGCAAGTTCTCTGAAATTTTGATGTACATTTTCAAAAATAGTGAAATATCTCGAAAAGAGGTTGAGTTAGGAATAGGGAATATAACTGTAAGTGGCCTTAATTTAGCCTATAGCATCAAAATATCCCATAATATACAGGGTGTTCCATTTGAATTTTCATAACTTTGGTGTGGCAATTTTTTTTGGATCACTCTGTATATTTCAAAATAATTTTAAAACGTGGCCCTAATGAACCTACACAACCTTTAATAAACATAAAAATAAAAAATATTACCGCTTTTCGTATATAAACCGACGGAAATGAGGTGCTCCACCCTGTATATAGCTAGTTTTTTAGCCATTCCGCTAATTTATGTAACTATAATATACAAACGTCGTTCAACTCACCCGGTATAACATAAATGCAAGAGAGAAGGATAAAAACATACCTATACAAATTAAAAGAAAAAAACTTTTCTATATAGCGTATAAAATAAGTTTCGAAATGCCATCTACATAGTATGGTATGTATAGTAGTTAAAAAGATATAGAAGATATTTACACAATTGAATCTTGTTTTATTTGAGTAGGATCCGTCATACCTTGGAAATAATACGATAATAAACCAACGTTTGAGATTTTTCGCGAAATGTCAAGATTGACAGATGCGATTTTAAATACTTTATCCGTATTTTTAGCGGGTAAAACATGTTTAATAGAATTATTAGAATATATTTACAATAGGTAGGTACTATAAGAAGACCTGGAGACATATATGTAACACATATTTATAAAACTGGTCTGTAGTGTAATGTTATAAAATACAAAGAATTTTTTTCTGATTGTTTATTTCAAAAATAATAAAGTTTAAACAGTTCTATTTATAACAAAATCACGACTTAATTTCCTAGGTACGTGCCAAAATGACTGATCCCTTCCAAAATCGTAAGCTTCAGCTAAGGTTTCAGGTAATTTTTCATGTAAAGTTTCCGGCAAAAAGAGTCCTAGAAACACACCACAGGCGCAAAGTACAGCACAAATTAGGTACGGGTACGTGGCATTTTGAGAAGTCCCCTGAAAAAAGAAAAAAATTGAAATTAAATCTGTATGATTAGGACATCGCCTTATATTTGTGTGAACATTACCAGATACACAATATACGGACTTAACACACTGAACGTGTTCGCTGTGATGCCTCCTAAGGCACAACCTGATTGTCTGACGGGTGTTGGAAAAATTTCCAAGGCCATCAAGTTGACAGAATAGAAGCAAAGCGAGAGGCAAAGTTTTATGGAAACGACGCAAATTTGGAAATAGGTTTCATATACAGTATCTGAAAAATATTAAAAATATAATTATGCCGTTGTCACAAGCTTTTTTTTGCTTAAGTTACATTTTTTCAATAAAAAGCCTTAAAATATTTAAGAAAAATTTTATTTCTAAATACGAGGGCCACCTTTTTAGTTTTCACAAACGACCACTTGGTGAGGTTACTGAGGTGTGTCATTTAGAGTGCCTTTATAATGAGAGTGGTGACAAGAGCGAGGACATCAATAAAAAACAAACCGGCCATTGTGTGGGTATTTGTCAAATGGTATAATAACCTATAATTCAGTATTAGTAAATATGGATTGATATAATAATTTGATATTTGGTTTGTTAAACGTATACAGGGTGAGTCATTAGTAGCCGAATCTTCAATTGCTCTTTTGTGTTTTAAATAAAAGAAAAAACAATTAGTTGAGGATTCATGGTTGCTTGTAGCGCATATTCTAAAAATACTGTAAGCTCTTCCGGTTTCACCGAAAATTCACGGAACCTAATTTTTTAAAGTGACTCATCCTATATATTTTTGGATTTTCTAGTACTGCTTTAAATTGCCTATGCAACTCGTTTTTCTTTTTCAACATTGAGCCAATAGTTTTTGAGTTATTAATTTTTTTGAAAATATTTGACCAAAACACGTGTTCAGAAAAAAATCATTTTCACATTGTTTTTGAAGGAAAAAACATTAACTTTGCTGGTGCCTGTAGCCAAGAAAACTCTGCATCATTTGGTATAAGTTGCACTCGACAATACCTCAAAAAACCTTCTTTTTTCAAAGCCTACTTCTCGAAATTTTCACATACCAAAAACTTATTTTTTTAAATGGAACACCCGGTAGAGAATCTGATATAACACTATACCGTTTGACTGAAATAAAAGTAGATATAGGGAAATACAGACACGCACACATGTGCATGCAAACATGAAATAGAGGGGTACGATAGTAGGGGAGTACAGATGAGTTCATATCGGGACACCGGGGTACCCAGGCTTTAGTGCAAAACGTTGAAAGCTAGTATGTAGACGTTTGCTTTAAGGAATTGCTACGCTCTTTACGGCTTTTGTATAATATTTTGGTAACTGATGTATAATGTATTAACATTGAACTGAAACAAAACTCTATAAAATTTGTAACTAAAATAAAATTCTTATAAAAAATTAAATAAAATTCTCACATTTAAAACGAAACAAAATATACTTAATGAACTATACAAAATTTAATGTTGAAGATGTTCAAATGTCTGTCCCTCTTGCATCAAGCAGTACCCTAAACGATTATAAAACCCATTTCGTACATTCGATAGCATTTCAGGAGTAATCATTTGTATGGCGTTAAGAATTTGTTCTCTTAAGCCATCCAAATCAATCGCTCTATTTCCTTCAGCGGTATTAATATTTGCGAGTTTGCTCAGATACAATGTATGTACGTTCACGCTCTAAAGTTACGGAACGAATGTGTTGTCCCCGCTCTCGATTTCCCCACTATCTCCCCACACCACCGGTCTTATACATAGGTACATGTTTATGTGTGTGTATTTGAAGATGCATATTAACTTTTAACTACGACAATCTGTATATACTAACCGTTAATAATAAATATCAACAAGAAGCTTCCCAATGTCATACCAGTAGCACCAAGAACATTAGTTAATCTGCGACCAATTCTATTACACAAAACTTGACCGATAACGTAGCCCGGGAGCTCGGCGAAACCTTGGTAAAAAAAATTTAATAAGGGGTTGCCGTTCATGTTGGATATGTTTAATGTTAGCACGAAGTAAACTATATTGACGATGATTCTAAAAAATTAAAATATTATAATTGTAACATGCTTTCTATTAGTGCTACGCTACAAACGTCATTATATGTACTTAATTTATAAAAATGATGAAAAGACTACATGATTCGTTTTTTTGTCACAGTAAGTATATAAATATAATAAAATATGCACAGGCCAAATTCGAAAAATGTTACAAGCCTGGATGTGAACATTTTTTTTTACTTATAGATATTCTCCGATTAAACTCCGTCCTTTTTTATCGTAATATTAAACTTTATAATGCAAACCTCTTTTTACAACCAACTCGTTGACTATACCATTCTATATTGCAACATTAGCTTTTTTTCATTTAGAATTACCTACACGAGAGCTTTTTTTTCCGGATAAACTTTCAGTTTTTAACGAAAATGTTTGTTGCCAGGTAACTAACTATACGAAACAAATTGCCTTCGTTCTTTGGACTCGTCGTTTTATCGAAGAGGAAATTTGTATAGTCCAGTTACCATTTAGCACCTAAATTTGAGTTTGAGAATGGAAAATTTATCCGGAAATAAAAAGAAAGCTCGAATGTAATTCAGTAGGATAATTTACTAATTAACAATTACTGAAACATTTATTACGTAGTAATTATGTTATTGAAAAATGAAGTTTTTTAAAAACACAGTTCATGTACACTTTGTGAAGATTAGATACTTACAATGAGTTTGCAGATTTTATGTCATAACAACACTTTACAACAAACACTATGATGATTAAGTAAACAAATTGATGTCGGGTCAATCAAAGACAATACGCAAAGCTTACTGTTGCGTCGACTTTGACATTTTATTTTTTTTGACACTTTGACAATGAGTTCGTTGATTTTATGACATAACAAGAAAATACAGTTTGTTGTCGGGTCAACCAAAGGTAAACAACTTTTTTGCCGATTTAAAAGTTAAAGTACAGATTAAACAAACCAGACTGGTAACTGAATCCCAAATTTTATCCAGATTACGCCTCCTTGTTTAGCAAATGAAAATATCAATCCTCTATCATCTTTGTCATATTAACTGAACGGGAGATGAGATGGCGCTAGCGTCATTTGAAATTTTTTGTTATGTTGTGGTTATATCGTTGATTGAAGGAATACATATTATTCGTTCAATCAACGACATCAACGGTTATATGTCATTCCAAACAATATTTTAAATTTGACGTATTAATGCAATCTTTTCTTGTTGTACATCATATTAAGTATATGTTGATATTAATCGCCAGTTTATAATTAAATAAGTACAGAGTAAAGTAGTTCCTGTCTGGTTTGTTTAGTCTGTGAATTAAAGCAAACTTTTTTCGCTGTCAAAGTGGCAAAACAATTCCGACTTATGAGTTTTATACACATACATTATACCGCGCGATCATTTAAATTCTAAATTAGAGCAGGCTGTGAAATTTAAAATAAGTTGGTATATAAGTACTAATTTACAATTTGAATTGTCAAAGTGACGTTTCAAAATGTTAATTAATCAATAATTGACATTCTGGACAACCTAATAAAAAAAATCCCGCCTGCTATAATTTAGAATTTAAATGATCGCGTGGTATTATCAAAACAAAACCACAAACAAGTATCTTACGTTCCATAAACAAGAAGAAACGTATTCTTGATGAGCCTCCAATGACGAAAAATGCTTATTACACCGTAACTAACTTCTTTTTTGGAGCATGCATCTTCTATTAGTAACGCTATGTCGCTGCTGATCTCAGTTCCGTTGGTATTCGCAATTCTTTCCAATACCTTGAAGCAACGCTTCTTTTTACCCTTGCTGGCCAGCCACCTGGGTGATTCCACAATACACCTGTGGATAAATTTTAGATATACTTACACGCTATTTTCTAAATACGCGGCAAAAATTTTAGAAGATCGTTTGAGGGTTGTTTCTTGGCCAATTTAATTTTTTTTTCCATTTCACCTAGATGAAAATGACTACCGATAGGTAGTTATCATCAACTCTGTCAGAGAACTTTTGTCGAAAGTATTTAAAATCGTCACCTTCTTGATAGCTATCTTAACAAAGCTTTTCATAAGCCCCTAGTTTTACGTGCAGTTTGTATTATAATCTTTTCTTTTTCCACTAAAGACTCATGTTTTATATTATCTCTTCCTGGTATAAAGTTCTATACTAGAGACCATTTCTGTTTAATGTACTCCTTCTTTCATAACACCACGGTTCCAAAGATTGTATTTGATGTAATGTAATTATATAACCTAAATAATTGCAATAACTTCGTACTTTATGTTATGCAAATCTCTATTCAATCCAAGAACAGAAAAATCTTAACATAGTCCAAGGAATACCCTTTTAATTTTCGCCGCATGATTAGTAAACAAATTGTAGAAATTATTAGAGTTACCGTGAATAAATAAATATCGATTAAATTTACCTCTGTGCAAATAGAAATAAGCCGCATGGCAACGTCGTCACTAACAGAAACGGTATCCAATCCTCCAACAACCACATTATCATGGGCAATATGCAAAAGCCCACGGTCCACGCAACACACTGCAACATAGCAATGGCCGCGTGTTTCATCTCTGTGGTGATTTCAATCGCCATGACCATGGGCACTTGAAATGCGGCGGTTGCCGCGAAAGCACTCAAGAATATGGAAAATAGAAAGAAACCTATATAAGGCGATACAAAAATCGATAACACCCTTCCAAATAGCAACACAGAAATTGATAGATAATATGTGAATATTCTACCGAATCTGTGCAATGAAAAGTTAATTGAGAGGTACACTGTCGAAAGTATGGAAAATATTTACTTACGTATCTCCAAGTTGACTGAACATGAAACTACCGACTATATCTCCTACTTTATTGGCTACAAATGTATTCGTCACAATTAAGTCCTTATCACACACCCAATTTTCATCTGAGACTATTGTAGATCTATAATAGGTCTTGTCATATTCCCACCCATATTTGCAATCTATAAAGACCAAATGACAAATAAATTAGTGGTGGAATGAAGGACAAATATAGACACGTAAAAAGTTTTCTGAAGAAAGCTTTAGTATTTTCTGATAACCCTTTAATTTGGCACTCAACGTGTGGGCTAATTTTAGAAAAAAAAAAATGTCTGCACATCTAGGTTCCACTTGGAATTCTGATGACAAATTTCTTGAAACAGCATGTTTGGATAAAATATATTGATTGTTCTTAAAGAAGAACGAGCAAATATAAAAAATTAGAAATCTTATCAAGTTGTTAAGTTAAAGACTTATTTAGAAAGCATTCTCTCTTAATACTATAATTTGGCGCTCGATGTGTGGGACTAATTTCAGAAAAATGATGATGTAAACATATCTATATTGCACATGCAATACTCATGACGAGTTTCTTCAAACAAAAAGTTTAACTTAAAGTTGTTTATTATTATTGAAAAATGCCAAGCAGATATATACAGTGTTACAAACTTAAAGAAGAAGTATTTAAAATGCTCACTATAATTTGGCGCCCAGTGCGTGGGACCAATTTTTAAAAAAATATATGCCTGCTGCATATCTAGGTTGCTCTTGCAATTCTTATGACAAGTTTCCAGAAACAATAAGTTTAATCTAAATTTGTCGATTATCCTTAAAGAAAGACAAATACTATAGTCGTATATTATTTTATTAAGATTTTCGATGGTACTGAGAAAAGCGTGTGGTTGTATGTTAAAATTTTTATGAATAAAATTAGGAATGTGTATTTTCTATCATTAGACTTGGCAGATTACACAAAATTAGCATCATCTGTACCTATAACAAATTCAGACTTATTTTTTCATAAGTCTTTAATTTGGCGCCCAATGTGTAGGGCTAATTTTAGAAAAAAATATGTCTATACATCTATGCCCCACTTGGAATTCTGATAACAAATTTATTGTAACAGCAGGTTTAAACCAAATTTATCGGCTATACTTTGAGAATACGAGCAAAAATAAGTACCTACATTAAAAGTTTTATAAAGCCGTTTAAAGAAGCATTTAATAAGCAGGAATATTATCAGAATTATGATATTTTATGATTTTATTAATTTTCTCTTAATACTATAATTTGGAGCCCGATGTGTGGGACCAATTTAAAAAAAAAGTATATGCCTGCATATCTAAGTTGTTTATTTTAAATAAAATTGGAAAAGCGTATTTTCTATCATTGGACTTGATAGATGACACAAAATTAGCAACATGTGTACCTATAACAAATTCTAACTTACCCATAACTTCTTCCTGCACATATGGCTCACTTAGATTACTAAACGTTCTACTGAACATTTTACAAGAACTCAGTGAAGTATCTTCAATCCCATTCCTTCTTAAAATCACGATCGTGTAAGCTTTTACATCACATACTTTCTATAATAATAATTAACAAGAAGTCGTACCTAGGAATAGTAAGTTTCTTCCACTCTTCTAAGCTGAAATTTGCACGTTCCCTGCCCGGTACGTGACACCAGTGCTGGGGCACGAACATTATAATGTACAAGTTCAGATTCGGAAGACATATCAGCACTATAAACACGAAATTGAACAAGACGTTAAATCTTCTTTGGAAGCGTCCATCGTCGCCCACTTTCTTCAGTATTTCCTGAAAGATTGAATTAAATTCTGATTTCGACATGTTGATGGTATCGTCGCTGCGGCTTATTTAAAAACCCCTTTTCAATTATTACAACTGCATAATGAGCATTTAATGTTTAAATAGCAAAGTAAACAGTGTTAAATGTATTTAGGACGAGAACGAGTGTATCTCGAGGTGATAATACGCCACGAAAATAATTGTTTTTTTATCGTGAAAAAACAAAGAGTTTAAAAAATAATGTACTGAACAACCACATACATGCATGCAATTAATATTGTTTGAGGCAAATAACATCTTGTCAGATTATTTAAAAATAATAAGCCGTTTATCTCAATGGCAAACTGCTTGCTTTCGTTTAACATAAAGATTTATGTATTTGCATCAGTGGCGGCTCGTCAAGTGAACCCAGTAATTCATCATTCCATGTATTCATTTAAATTATCCCTAATTTAATTTTTAAATGTAAAATCTATACTTATAATAGAAAAGTTGCGTGCGTATCCAGATGAATCTATCGGGAAATTTGACACATAAGTAATCGTAATGGTGACTCAATTCACCACGAAGCCCGAATTGCAAAATTTAATCCAGATTTTTTTTATTCAATATTTATTTTGGGTAGTCAATGACACTTGCCGGAAAACGTCACAATTGACGGATAGAATAGCGTTTAAAGTCTACGCAAATTGCCGGCATTCAATACCAGTGCCGGATCTAGGGAATTTCTTAGGAGGAAGGGGGCAAGTCAGCCCCATGCTGCCCCTGTAGCTGTTTTTCACTATTTACTGCTGTAATAAATAATAATATATATATTATACTTTTACTATTATTATATACAGGGTGAGTCATTAGTATCCGCTTCTTCGATTGCTCCTTTGTGTTTTAAATAAAAGAAAAAACAATTAGGTTTTGAGTTATTAATCTTTTTTGGAAATATTTGACCTGAACACGTGTTCAGAAAAAAATCATTTTCACATTGTTTTTAAAAGTAAAAACAATAACTTTGGTGGTGCTTGTAGCCAAGAAAATTCTGCATCATTTGGTAAAGTTGCACTCGACAATACCTCAAAAAACATTGTTTGTTCAAAGCCTACTTCCTGAAATTTTTACATACCAAGAACTTTTTTTTTTAAATGAACACCCAGTATTTTATTGAGGCATTTTGTTCCTTTTTTTATTCAATTAGCGGTCAATTAAAGAACTACGGGCGCTGTTCTATGCACCCAAATATTCGTCCAATAAACGCTGGAATGCGGCTGACTGCCTGAGTCAACTGTTAAAGAAAGTCGGTATACATTTATGTCAAAGTTATAAAAGCATCGCTATTAGTTATCATCCAAATGAATTATTCTTATGAAGAGTTAATAGATATGATGAAAGAAACTCTTTGCTAGCATCCAGACTTTATGCACAGCGATCCCTGGTAGAAGTCAACCGAAACCAGAAACCTTCGAAGGTATAAAGGTACGGTGAACAGAAAGTATTGAATATGAAAGAAAGAGCGGAAAAAGCAATAACTGGTGAGGATAAGACGTTTATGGTACTTGCGAGTGTAGTCGAACACCCCCATATACTACGAAAATTAGTCGTCGGTTAGATGTAGGTCAAATTTGAGAATCCAGAATAATTAGGACATATGAAATTCACCCGTAGCATATTCATACACAGGGTTAGATGAAAGAAATTTTCAGAATCGCTTACATTTTTGTCAATTGGCAGCATATAAATTATCCTAGCTTTCTCAATTTTTTGTTGTTTACCAACGAAGCCACTTTCTATTAAAGTGAATACGTTCATCATCACAATTTCCGTGATTATAACACATAAAACCTCCAATTTATCACACCTGTAAACTTTCAAAATCGTTGGTCATTAAAACTGTGGGGAGGAATAGTGGGTAGTTACATAATTAGACCTTATTTCTTTGATGAAAATGTTAATGGAGGAGAGTATCTTCGCTATCTACGGACGGATTTTCAAAATTTTTTGAAGACATCTTCAAGTATGTCAGTAAACATAACCTTCATTTTATTTCGATGTTAACCAACAGTGTCAAAAATGAAATACTGCAACTGGACATTGCCGGAATTAAAAAATTGAAATGGGATGCTCTTCATTCTGTAAAATTATTACTTTTGGGATACTTGGACTTAATATTTACTTTGTTTGACAGTTGACTAAGGAAGTCGGGCGCCATTCCTGCCTTCCATTGGTTGAACGAATATTTTAATGTATAGAACAACAGCGCTCGTAGTTTTTTCATTGGCCGCTAATTGCTAAAGATAGGTATAGGACATTGTTAACAAAAATGAAAGAGAATAAAAAAAGAAAGAAAATGCCTCAATAAAATACTGGGTGTTTTTGGTATGTGAAAAATGTTTTGGTATGTGAAAAGTTTTTTGAAGTATTTTCGAGTGCAACTTTACAAAATGATGCAGAAATTTGTTGGCTACAAGCATCACCAAAGTTAATGTTTTTAGTTTTAAAATCAATGTGAAAATGATTTTTTTCTGGACACGTGTTTTGGTCAAATATTTTAAAAAAAAATTAATAACTCAAAAACTATTAGCCCAATTTTGAAAAAGAAAAAGCAGTTGAACAGACAATTTAAAGCAGTACAAGAAAATCCAATAATATATAGGGCAAGTCATTTAAAAAAAATTAGTTCCGTGCATTTCCGGTGAAACCGAAAGTGCGTCAGATCTTAAAGTATTTTTACAATATGCACCACAAGCAACCATGGATCTTCCATTAATTGTTTTTTCTTTTATTTAAACCACAAAAGAGCGACCGAAGAAGCGGCTACTAATGACTCACCTCCTCTTCTAGTTGCAATTTGTTCCGATAACCTTCCATCCACTGAAATTTTACTACTCGCGTCCGAGAGTGTCATTCTTATTAACTGAATTAGTTTATCCGGTATTTGTAAATTTGTTTAAATTCCATACATTTTTTTTCTAAAGATTGAGTCGCACGCCTGTTTAAAGTCAATGAAAAGCATGTGCAATCCTAGATTTTGCTCATAACTGTTATTTTGCAACATCTTTAATATGAATATTTGGCCTGTTGTTGATCTACCAGACCTAAAACCCCCTTGATATTCCCCTGTCGTCTCATTAGTATAATTCTTTAGTCTGTTTAACCTTTAAAATACAGGGAAAAATAAGCCATTTTCACACTGATGTAATAATGTCAAAATTAGCAATAGACTTTTACGCCACCATATTGCACAGAACTGTACATATATCTTCAATACCGTCGGCACATGATTAAATACTTTCTTTGTATATTATTAATAATAAATTGTCAGTAAAATTGAAATGTATAATCATATACATATATGTTTTATAAGGGCGAGTTTTCTACATTCGTTAGATGGGTTCGAAACAATCCAATATGGAAAAATAATATTAAATAGAATTGCCATAAATATTTATGCCATTTTATTTAATAATTCTGCTATGAAAGCAAACATTCAAATGGTGCGACTGCTGGTTACCACCAACCAGTCAGAATCACATCTTCGATTAAATGGTACGACATAGTGTTTAGCATCAACCACTTAGAAGCAGCAGGATTTTCGATTACGTTCGAAAAATATACTACTAAAAGGTAAGTTCGAGAACAGACATAATGATAAACATGTTACGGGCTACGTCGTGAGGGGACTGCTAGATAATTATAAAAAGAGAAAAATTTATGTAACTATTTGTGCAATAAATGAAGAATATAAATTAATTAATTATATAAAAAATAACATATATATTCGATAATACTATTTTAAATATTTAATTGTTTATTTTTTAAACAACTTTGTACAATGTCTACAAAAAGAAAGAATTAGTATCCAAAGCGAATATTATGCTTAATAATAATCTCTTTCTAGTATATACCTATACAGGGTGTCTCAGAAATAAAAAGACGGAGTAGCAGAAATCGGAAGCTAGATTGTGTAAAAACGTACCCTCAAAATATCAAGTCTTTATTTGTGCGCAGACGGCAGAAAAAAAATAATAAAGAATTCAATTGGCCTTACGCCGACTCTGGTCGACTTGCGGTATAAAATTGCACACATGCATGCATTGGCGGCTGGTCGGTAATAAAATCGCGCGGCACACGACAAAAACGTATGTATTTTTGTAAATAACATCCATTGTCAAACAGCACAATGGACGTTATTTAAAAAAATACATAAGTTTTTGTTGTGTGATCAGCGATTTTATTACCGACCAGCCGCCAATTCATGCATGTGCAAGGGCGATAGATACACAGATGTTCAGTTTGTTATTAGCCGCCGATGTGAGTTGACACATAGTTATCGACATGGCTTTTACGACGCAAGAATTATGGGATATGGTGTATCTGTACGGTGAAGTAGGTGGAAATGGAAGAGCTGTTGAACGTTTATACGCCGAACGTTTTCCTAATCGCAGGCGTCCGTCGTATCAATCGTCGTATGGACACGGTGTTTAGGTTACGCGAACAAGGCACACTACGCCCACGCTACGAAGGCAGGGGTCATGAAAGAACACGGAGAGTTTTACATGCGGAAGATCATCTCCTGGATGTGGTAGATAGGGATCCAGGTATAAGCACGCGATCTGCAGCAAGACAAGTCGGAGTGTCCCGATCGACAATTCATCGACTCCTCCGCGAGAACTTGCTGTACCCAAACCACCTGCAACGGGTGCAAGCTCTAGCACAACAGGACCGTCCCGCACGTGTTAGATTCTGTACCTGGTTTCGACGAAAACAAGCTAGAGATGTGGACTTTTGTGCCAGCATACTATTCACGGATGAATGTTGTTTCACCCGAAATGGTCTGCTTGGACCGCACATACTACCTGCACGACTGACCGGAGGGAGTTATTTAGAGTTTTTGCAGAATACGTTGCCGGAATATCTCGACGATGTGTCGATGTGCCTCTGCAACTTAGAAGACAACTCCGGTTCATGCACGATGGCGCGCCTCCACACATTTCATTGGCAGTGCGCAATTACCTCAATGCTTCATATCCTCGATGGATTGGATGTGGAGGACATACACCATGGCCGGCGCGCAGTCCAGATTTAAATCTATTAGATTTTTTTTTATGGGGGTATATGAAAAAATTGGGGTATGATGGGGATGAGATTGCCACAGAAGAAGATCTTCGGCAACGTATTTTTACAGCTGCGAAACGTATACGTGGGGAACCAGGTACCTTCCAACGAGTGCGTGGTAATCTTCTCCGACGGACTGACGCCTGTCTTCGTGCGCACGGCGGACACATAGAGCACCTTCTATAAATATCCACCTGCTTCACTTACACAATCGGTTCTTTTCAGGACCACCATATTACTTGTGTTAAAAAAAAGGAGGAGGAATAGATACTTCATAACAAATATCACACCATTAATTACTTTTTAGACCTGCTAGAAAAAAATAATTACATTTTGATATTTACTACGATTTATTGAATATTCTAAAATAATAATAATCAGCTGTTTCCGACTACAAACACATTAAAGGGCAACAACCTTCCTATTTTAAAAATAAAAATAATCTTTTATTATCTGCAATAAAGTGAGTCAGTCGCCCATCTGCGTCAACAATCGAATACATAGTTGCGTTATTTAGACGCTTCCGGCAAAAAATACGTTTTATTACCAATAACTATGATTTAATATTTTTTTCCCGTATTATACAAATAAAAGCGAATTTTTCTTTGAATGCGTGTTCGTTTCTATTTACAAATGAGCATTCTTACGTGTGCCAGGTCCGTAATGCAATTTTTTATTTAAAAAAATAACATAGAAAATTAAATTATTAATTTCTTCGTTATTGCGGCATATTTGGGCCTGTTTCTGTTCGGACTTTACATACCTGCTACTCCGTCTTTTTATTTCTGGGACACCCTGTATACTATTACTTTCTTATACGTAGTATAAGGAAGTATTGTGATGATGAACATTTTCGACCTCGAGATTTTTGCAGATGTCCACGTTTTGAAGTCTCCTGATACCGAAAAAGTGGTTTTTAAAAAATTTCTGTGTGTCTCTCTCTCTCTCTCTGTGTGTGTGTCTCTGTGTGTGAGTGTCTCTCTCTGTGTGTGTGACCACGATAGCGGTCAAAGCGCTGTAGATATCAATTTCAAATTTTGTATTTACGTGTATAATCTCCCTCTTGAGATCTGATTAGTTTTTCAGTAAAATCGGTAGACCGGAAGTAGCAGTTTACTTCAGCGAAAAAATCGAATTTTGCCAATATTTCGTCAACTACTAAGTTTAAACAAATTTATAAAGAATTCATATATACTTAAAATTAAAATTGAGAATAATTTTATTTAAAAAGTTTTTCGAAATTACTACCGGAAGTAGGTCTTTTACTCTCAAAAATCAGTTTTTTTCGAATATTTCGCAAGTCATGCTTTTTAGACAAGTACGTTACGGGTATAAAAGTATTTAGAACCTAATTTTCAATATCTTTTGTATAAAAAAAAATTCAAAATTCGGACCGGAAGTATCACTTTTACTCTTACCGAATAACGATTTTTTGCAAATATGTCGTAAATTATGCATTCTATATATATTTATGAAGAGTACAAAAATATTTAGAGTTAGGTTTGGAATATTTTTTGTATAAATGAAATTTCAAAATTCGGACCGGAAGTACCACTTTCATACGTATAAGAAAGTCGTGTGGTGGCCACACCTCATTTTTTTTTAAATTTAAATAAATTATAAAAATTTCAGCAATAAATTTAGTGTATGATTTAAATTTAAACTCCTATTTTAAAAACAAAAATAAAAACATATTTTTTGCCCCACGAGCGGCCGCTGATTTATATTATATTTACAATTATGCAAACCTTACAATACATGGAGACGAGGTGGAATTAAAATATCGTTAAAAGCTTACTTAATATGTATCCACATCAATTATTTACAAGGATGTTCTTGTTTCTAAAGGTACCAAAATCATAAAATATCTGGAAATTAAAAGAAACTATATACTACGTATTTATATGTTTCTAAGAAAATTTCAATAAGTTTTCTATATCTACAGGTGTTGTGTTAAAAAGTTATATATGTGCATCTGCAAATTCAAAATATGCGTCGAAAATTGTAGAAGTGTTGAGTCTGAATTCTGTTTCAATAGTTAAGAACTCCCCGAAAAATATTTTTTCTGGGATGCGCAGAATTATTTGTACTCTTTTCTATGCACATTTTTCCTTTGCCATTCTCAGTTTTACTTTTATGCGCACAAATCAAATCAATAACTTTCTAATCATCTTACATAGAATGAATTAATGAGAAAGATGTTCGAACTTTTAGCATTCATAAGAATTTATTCGTATATTGTCAAAATTAATAGTTTGACATAACCTCAATAAAACGTTGCTAATATAATGTGATGAATTTCAGATGAAGGTTGCGTGGCCTAAATTTTTATGTTGGTGACAATGACCAGTTGGAAATATTGAGAAACACTTATGTGTAGGTACTGCCAGTACTGCGTATAGCCGTAACAATGTGCACATTTGGTTTTGACAGATTTGTTATGGTTTATTTACATCAGTAAAGAGAAATAAAGGAAATAAAAAGAAAGTAAAATGTGATACTAAAACGAGAATAAACACAATGACTGCAATTGTACATATTCAGAAGTACCTTTTTTTTAACAAGAAAATACCCTGATCTAGGGATTTTTAAGATACCACCACACTTCACTTGAGATTGATCTCATTGGACTAAATACATAATTAAAAGTAAATTACTTTTAAAATATATACAACAAGTTACAATTATTTATAAATTTAGATATCATATACTAGCATCTGTGCGATATCGTTTTGCTTCTATACTCAATTCGATGAACAGATTACTGATCACGTGATCATACGAAAGTCGTATGCACACAGGCACATAAAACCATTCAAGTATCTGACATGAAATTGTGCATATTCAAATGAAAACAGAATAAATGCAATCAAAATAGATTTAACAGAAACAGAAACGTAAAAGTAAATAAATATATGCGATCAGTGATACTATTACAGTTTATCTAATCGCCTAATGTAAACGATCTTTGCCGCAGACCGTTTTTATGCATAGGATGCCTTGATTACCTTGTATCACCTTGTATTCACGTTCTGAACACGCACTTTTATTATTGAATCTCTAGTATATACGTAGTATAAGGAAGTACATATTGTGATGACGAAAATATTCGACCTCGAGATTTTTGCAAATGTCCACGCTTTGAAGTCCTCTGATATCGGAATAGTGGATTATGAAAAATCTCTCCACCCGTCCCAGACTCTCCCTCAATCGCGCTGCATGTTAAAGTTGATTATTTTATGCCGATAGTGTTCAAAGTAAATGCTAAAAAGCCTTTAAACTGCACGTATAGGATTGTAATGTCAAATTTGACATTAATTTCAGGGATGCAAATTGTAAAACATAAAAATCGCTAAAATGCAAATGGCGGCGGACTAAATCAATTACAGACATATTTTATGAAAATAGAATTATAAAAGAATTATACCTATTGTTATAGGTATCTGTCTAACAAGAAAATACCCTAATGGATTTTTAAGATACCACTACACTTCACTTGAAATTGATCTCATTAGGCGTTTTCGGAAATTAAACCCGGGCATTGGAGTTACAACAGGGTTAGCACAAATGCGTTCGTTAATTCAGTTAGGTAAAAACAATTTTGTTCGTAAAATCGAAAAAGTAACCGCGTTCAACAACACGGTTCGGCTTTCATAACCCTGGTACCACGCGATCATTTAAATTCTAAATTATAGCAGGCGGGATTTTTTTTATTAGGTTGTGCAGAATGTCAATTATTGATTAATTAACATTTTGAAACGTCACTTTGACAATTCAAATTGTAAATTAGTACTTATATACCAACTTAATTTAAATTTCACAGCCTGCTCTAATTTAGAATTTAAATGATCGCGCGGTATGTCAGTAAGTAGGGTAGTGTAGGTTGTTTTATTCCCTCTCCGGATATAACCTTACAAAGCGTTAGCGTCAATACACAAAACTGTTTTATTTTCTTTTATAGGGAACAAATTTTTAAAAAATGCCATAATAAATTGTATTTTGCGTCAACTACTTTATAGTTTTTAATGTGAACACCCTTCTTATTCCTCTTTGCGTTGAGTTTTATACAGATTATAGTATCATTGTCAGATGCAAATACAAACAAACTTTGTAAGAAAACTAATTTACGAGTATGTTTATGTTACGCTATGCTAATTGTGTTCGGAAATGTTATTATTAAATTATTATTAAATAACCCGGTAAAATTTGTGAACCTGTCAGGTACTGACAAAGAAACATTTGTTTTCACTTAAATCTTAAAATTTGTATTAAAATTTAAATTTGAAATGCGGCTTTGTCTTTAAAAGTTAGGTTCAGAAATATTGTAGAACTTAGAAATTCTATTTTGCTAGAAATGTCAAAAATTATGATTTTTGTGGGATAGATTTTAGAAGGAAGATGTTTAACTTTATGGATAATTTTGTAGAAGTAAGTGGTCTTACAGATAGTAAAGGACGTTTTGCTTAAGTAGAAAAAGCGAAATCTGCAACTAAAGCATAAATTTTAAGGAGTTATTATTTTTGCCTTTAAACTTGAGAAACAAGGACAATAATAATAGATGAAATACCGCGCGATCATTTAAATTCTAAATTAGAGCATGCTATGAAATTTAAATTAAGTTGGTATATAAGTAAGTACTAATTTACAATTTGAATTGTCAAAGTGACGTTTCAAAATGTTAATTAATCAATAATTGACATTCTGGACAACCTAATAAAAAAACTCCCGCCTGCTATAATTTAGAATTTAAATGATCGCGTGGTACATAACCATTAATCAATACTAGTGCAATGATCTAATACTACCACGCGATCATTTAAATTCTAAATTATAGCAGGCGGGATTTTTTTTATTAGGTTGTCCAGATTGTCAATTATTGATTAATTAACATTTTGAAACGTCACTTTGACAATTCAAATTGTAAATTAGTACTTATATACCAACTTAATTTAAATTTCACAGCCTGCTCTAATTTAGAATTTCAATGATCGCGCGGTATTATACTACTAGATGCACTGTACGCTATGTCTTGCTGATTAGGAAGTGACCCACACCATAGGAGAAAGAAGGAAAATATATGAGCGTCGAAAGTTTGACAAGGATGAACAAAATTGACCGTTTTATGTGGGCAAAATTCAAATATGTTGCTATAGCTTGTAATGGCTTATAATGTTTAAAAGTATTATTTTGTTAAAAATATGCTATATTAAGAGTAAAGTAAAGGTATTGCAACTTTAATAATCAAAAAGCTAAATAATTAAATATATATTATTAATATGGTATTAAATATATTCTGTTTAATAACATTTTAAAGGTATCTATGCTAGTTGCCATTCTTCATTAAGGAAAGAAAATTAAATAAATATGACTTTTAATGACTACGAGGTAACTATATGATTTTGTTCTTCTAATAATACCTATTTTAGCATGTTTGATGATCATTCAGGTTTTATTTAAAACAGTAGTATTAGAAAAATATTTTAAAAATCACTACACATATTAGTTGGAAATTTTGAATTGACCACTACAATTTTTCAAAATATTATGTTCTGAAAAAGTAAATGGTAAATATGTGATCGAAGAAAAATGGAGAAAGAAATATTAAAAATACATAAAGCTAGAATAACAACTTGTATTATTTCGTGAGGTGTTTTTTCTGTGACTAATTCAAATACTTCAACATTAGTTACATTTGGGGATTCTGAGCTATAAGGGAAATAGAACATTAAAAATATCTAGGTAGAATAATAACTACAAATAGAAATCTTACTTTAACAGTTCTTTGCTTGGTGCATCAGTAATTTTTAATCGTTGAGATCTGCTATTACAGGGAATTTTTCTCAAGTGAGCAGGAAAATTGAAAATACTTTGAATTGCATTTTGGGGCAAATATTTTCTTCCATAACTTATAACAAAATCTTCAGGAGCAAAATGCTCTGAACACAATCTTGATATTTGATGGCTTAAAATCCATTCGTTTAGTACAAATTATCCACTGCTTGCATAGTACTTGATTAGATTGAAAACTATAATTTTTTATATCAAATCTACAAATCATGTATTTTATTAAGAATAGTTAACCTGTGAAATGATACGTTCATTCCCTTTTCTGCCCTATTAGTACAACCATACGTTGCACATGACATTACCATTATCTATGACGGTTTTGTATATCTGTCTCCTTTGTATGGCGAGGTCAATTCCTCTCTCTCTACAGTCCATCTAGTAGTTCTATATTATTAGATCATTGTACTAGTGGTCGCCCAGTGGTCGAAACCTTAATTTATTAAATTTCTAAGTTTGAACGTTACGTAAACAATAAATATTTTATTTTATTTAATTTAATGTATTTCTAACACATATTATAGGTACATAAATTTTATCTCTCTGCAGTCCTTCTCCACCCTTATAAATTAATATTCTTCAAATATTTAATCTATTTAAAACGTATACTCAGTGCCTGAAGAACACTGTTACATGTTACAATAAAAAAACAGTTTTTTGTGACCTCACTGTATACGAAAATACCAGAAACTAACTGCTTTTCATTCTAGGATATGTTAGTAGCAAACGAATTTATTTCAATTTGCTCTCTCAAAAACTTGTATCCTAATCTTGTTGTATTTTACTTAAATTAAGAGAGATGGATTTTTCTTTAAACTAATAAGTTTGAACATTAATTCACCAATTTTTCGATTTTAAGTAAGATAACTTCCGGATAAAAGCTGTACAGAAAATAGTAATAAAGGAAAGTATATGGACCCCTCTATATAATAAATAGATGGACCCCTCTATATAATAAAAAGATGCACACCTCAATTATAGATTTCTGTAATCTAAACATAGTTTGACACCCGCCGACTAGATGGCGCACTCAACAGAGCCCTCTTAAAATTTAACGGAAAAATAACGACTTATTAAATTTAATATTATAATTGACTATTATGAAATGGGGTGACTCAAAGGGAATATTTCAGAATAAAGACGCATGCACATGATCACCTAACTAGGATTTTTAAAACTTGTTTTAGGAAATTTGAAGTAATTAAGGATAGATAATTTTTTATTTGCTTACTTAATTTAGTTTAATAAAATTATATAACAAATAAGATTTTTACAATATTATTACATTGAAGTGTTTTTTATTTGTTAATACTGATATAAATGAGCAACCCTGTACAAATTTATTCATATTATCTGTACATACAAATAATTAGCATATATCAAAGTTTGATTAATTGTTAGTTAAGTACAATTACTAAAGAAATGCAAAATATTATAAAGAATTTATTAGATAAACTAATTAATTATGAAATTATAGATTTATTTTCTACATTATTGTAAACAAGACCAATTAATTGTAAAAGTGTTGTATCCAATACATCAGAGGGCAGGTAAGAGCAAGCATCTGATTGGTCGCTCGCTATCGAATTTCAGTCAACGTGATTTTAAATGTTTCCCATACAACTTGCCCATAATTTCATCGATATTCCCGCTTGAAAATAGCCCTTTACCGAGTCGAAAATTGCGCATTAAAAATACATGCATTCCTCTACGTCACACGGTAAGTATACGCTAGCTCTAATTAATGAAATTCCACCTGCAAATTATCTATAGATGTAAGTACAAACACGGCATTTTTATTAGTACATTATGGAAAATTAAACATCGGCTTGAACTCGTGCGTTTCCGATCGAGTAGCACGCGACGAAACGAACATGCATTCACACACACACGAACGCAGCACTCGTCATTTCAGATCTCAGACAGGTGGCTGCACTGGCATGCTATGGAAAATGGCCGCAAGTAGTGTTTCGTTTGAACGAAAGTTTTGTGTTGGTGGTCTTTTCGCTTCTCACAGACATTGATTGTGAAATAACGCACGGCAGGAACTGTTTTGCAATCCAGTTATTGTGTCGGTCTGTGTGAATCGAGTCGGTGATTACGAAAGATTGGTTCGTTCGCACGCAAACTAAAAAAATATTCACCGAGAAGGAATAACATCGCAATCCAGATTATCGTTACACAAATTCAAGCGAAGACAATTTCGCATTCGTCAACAGATTCCGTACTGTTTCCGAATTTATGTGGTTTACATGCGAGATGAATGCGGTTCGGTTTTCATTCATGAAAAACTCGTAATTTTATGTGTTTTTAGTGTGCGAAATTTAAAGGTTAGGTTTTATATATAGAAATACACAAGATAGTATAGAGTAGGAAACAACCTGTTAATGAGAGTCCAGTGAACTGATCTAAGTGATGACTGATCTTGTAATGTTTACAACTCGGAAAAAACCACCGTCTTGAGTAAGGAGTATAGTTTTTTTTTAAATACTTTCTTGAGCGGCGGCCACAAACTTTATCTATATCGCGTTGTTATCGTGTTTAAACAAATGGAAAACACACACAAATCATTGCAGCGAAGATGCACATGGACATAACGGCCGGGCAGCGAGAATAGAAGTGTACTTTTCGAAACTGTATCATTCCGAAGTGTTTGTTTATATATTGTTCGTCATCGATAATTTGTAAATAAAAATGCATGAGACACTCTGACAATTTATTTATTTAACGCACAAGTATAAATATTTTGCTCGTGCAGAAGAAAACTTAATACACATAATATAAATAAATGCATTTTAATTTCGAAATGTTCGTGTACACAGTGATGCAATAAGACAGTTAAAATTCTCGTGCGGGATGTAATGAGTAGAGGGTAGAATTTTGACACACTGGAGCGATCTAGCTCTGGTCCGGGGGGTTGTCTTGAGGGTGGAGGGTCTGTGCCCCCCCAACCCCCGGGACTTTCGCCCCTACATCCAGAAGTGATCACACCAAAACGTCAGGCTGTTGTAGACAGGTGCGTTGTCTTTCTACAGATTTATTTACCTTTAAGAATTATGTGTACACGTTATATTTAATGCTGGCCGATTGTCTAATTTTTAAATAAATGGGAAGTACAAAATTTTACCAAGGTTATATAGGCTAACTACTTTTTTTAGGAAAATATAAATGTGTTTTTTCGTCTTGATGCTTTTACGCAGAAAAAGCAATAGTTTAAATGGCAGTTTCTTATAGTTTAGCTATTTAAGTCACGATGATTTATTGTTAAATAAAGTTAAAAAAATAGATTTAGGTAGGTACGTTGTCAGTTGAATATTTTTATATATTACTTGAGAATTCCTTTAAACCCTCTGTATTTTTAACACAAAAATGTCCTTTATAAATGAGCTATAATTGAACTAATTTTATCTCGGAAACTATTCTCAGGAAGGTACAGAAAAGGAAATAATTAATATAAAATATACCTACTTACGGAGCCGATTTTGTAGGTTACATTGTTTATAAACCAGTGTTGGAAAATTTCGGTCAAAGATTGGTTTGTTGTAAATTTCACTGAAATGCTTGAAATATATTCTTTATTATACCTGATTACCTGAATCATAATCCTGGTATCTCAAACGCATTTGGATGCGAAATTAAGCCTGTAAAGCTCGGCGTGTTTTAAAGTCGCTCCATTTAAGAGCACTCCGCTAAAGCGTCGTGCTCTTAAACGTGTCGCGCGTGTTTTAAAGGCTTCCTTATACACATTGTAATATACTGATTTTGTTAAAATATAGTGTTTTCGGGGGTAATACCATAAGAGTTTGTGTTTATCCGGACAAACTTTCATTTTGAACGAAAGCTTTGTTGCTTGGTAACTGACGAGAACAAATAACATGGTAAAACCACCTTCAGTGTCGCGGTTTTACCTTTTTTATTTCAAAAATGAAAGTTTGTTCTGGTAATAAACACAAGCTCGAATGGTATTTGGTAAGACAATTTAATGAATCATTTAATTAACATTAATAAACAAAAGTATTTTTATTTAAACAACCCAAAAAACACATTTCATTCAATACATTGATAAGTAGTAGCTTAATCGTTACTAAATGTAGAGTTAGAAAACGTAGAGTTATTAGAAGTTATTTCATTCGTGGCCGACTGAACACTATTTAGGTTATTTTTGTTTCTTAGATTTGTTACAATTTCTGAGTGACGATTTGAATCAATCTGGAGGTAAGATTTTAAGGATTTTGTGTTTGAATGGCCTGTTATTTTAGTGATTTGCAGATCACTTACTACCGCTTTGGCTAATAATGAAACAGCACTTGCTCGATTTGAATGATTGATATATTTATTGTCGGCATTAAGGGGATATTAAAGTCGATTTGTATTTGGAAATTGACTATAATTGCTTTTGGAGGTGTTGGCCCGTAGGAGGAGCCAAATGCAAGCCATCTCATTCTCATATATTTGAAATGAATGTGTTGTTTTCCGTCACCCGAATACAGAGAAAAAATACAGCTGGAGGCGCTGCTAAAATACAAATAATTCAATACCGCGCCATTCCGGAATTTCTTAATTTAATTACTCAAATTAAACTTTTTTCCGCAATTCAAAAAGCTATATCTCACAAGAAAACATTGGTCTACACGGGAATTAAATCCGTTTTGATCAATTTTATTTAATTATTTCAGATTTTGACCGAGAAACACACGTACATTTTACTCTAATTTGGAATAAAAAAAATAGATGGTTGTGACAAGAAATTACATAATCTGACAACCCTTCCGTGTACTCATATCTATATTGGAGTTGTACAGAAAATTTCTCATCTCTATCTTGAACAATAGTAAAAAAAATTGATAAAGTAAATTTAATATCCCCTTAAGATGAATGTTGATAGCTGAATCTCTGGTCCATTTAGAGAGTTCATTTGGACCAATAGACATATTTTTGTACCATCCCTTGCTGCCTTCTGTTTCATAATACTGATTCGCTCTCAAAAACAATCGATCAGTAAGAATGTTTGGTCCTCTTTTGCTTAGAATTTTATAAAACAATCAAACAGCATATAAATCAGGATATTTTTTATTTTCCGTAAGCCACTTACTATCGTTAAGTTTCTTATCTCCACACTGGGCTGTTTTCGAAAATATCGGATTGTATTTGAGCCTACCTGTAGGTGTTCCGTCATTATTTTTTTCTGTTCTAAAATAATGAATTTTACGCTATACAGTTTCTCCCCCTCCCCAAGCCAATTCAAATGCAGCAATATGGAAAAATGTCTTTTGCAATCCATTTGGTGTGTTCTCGTCGTCCCATAAGTTAATCATTTTTATAATTTCTTCCTCAGTTATGGCAGTAGCACTCTTTTTTCTTTTATTGGGATTGCTTTGCAGTTCATTTCTTTTTGCGTTTTTAGCATTGCGAGCTGACTGAAGAATAATATCCTTAAGCGGGTCAAAAATTATGCCAAATTCATTGAAATATTGTTCTTGAATAAATTCGGCTGGTGTTTCCAGATAGTTTTGATATCGTATTCTTTGTAATCTCTACCCATCTTTTTTCTTCATATTATAGGCCCAGTCTTCTAGTATACTAGCAATTACATTAACTGGTGTATTGCCGTCCAATTTATACCTATATTCTCTCGGAGCAAAATTGCATCAATTGCTTCCATATTGAGGCTTTCGTTTTTTTTTTGTATTGTTAGGCATGGTATTCGATACGGCATCTTTTATTTTTTCTATAGTAGCACTGCCGAAACGATTCATTTTGGAAGTGAAAAATACAAATGTTTATGTATGACGTTTATTTGAACGATACTGTCAGAATTGAATTCTGGTTGCCATTGAAAATCAACATGCAGTTTATCCGCTAGCAAACATACCTGCTAGCAGTTTATCCGATTTCAAACAAACATACCGTGTATTAAAATGTCATGTTTTTGACAGATGAAATAAATTGTCACTTATAATTACATGAGAGCTTTCTTTTTTCCGGAAAAATTTTCGGTTATTAACGAACATTTTTTGTTGTTGGGTAACTGTACGAGGGGAACTATTTATATTTCGGGAATTGGCAACACTAATGTCAATAGCTAAAATCTGAGAACAGCATAATAAAGTTTGACATGTTTTAGCATAAAAGTACTCACAACGTTTTGATGTACAAGTGCTATTTGTTTTGTTTAAAGTGAGTTCAGAAAATCAATTTGACAAATAATGGAAATTTCAAGAGAAGGTTTTCGTTGGATTATTTTTCACAACTTTCGACGTGGATTATCTCAACAAGAATGTGTTGATGAACTCAGTTCTTTGTATGGCGAGAAAGCACCATCAAAAACCACAGTATATCGCTGGTATAGTGAATTCAATCGTGGTCGTAGTTCCGTCGCCGACGAATTCCGTGAAGGTCGTCCAAAATCGGTTGTTGTGCCACAAAACATCGATGCAGTGCGTGAACTGATAATGCAAGATCGTCATGTGACATATTGTGAGATAGAGGCATCCTTGGACATTAGTTCCACTTCAATACATTCGATTTTGCATGAACACTTAGTTGTAAAAAATTTTTTTCTCTTTGGATACCCCATAATTTATCAATCGCTCAAAAAAAGGCACGCGTCAAGTGGTGTAAGGAAATGATGAAAAAGTGCAACCGTGGTGCTTCAAAAGACGTATATAAAATCGTGACAGGTGACGAATCATCGATATATGCTTATGAGCCGGAAACAAAACAGCAATCGACAGTGTGGGTATTCCAAGACGAGCTAAGTCCAACAAAAGTTGTTCGTGCAAGAAGCACAGCGAAGCAAATGGTGGCCTGTTTCTTCGGCCGAATGGGTCATGTGGCCACTGTTCCGCTTGAGCAACGTAGATCTGTCAATTCCGAGTGGTACACGACCATTTGTTTGCCGGAAGTCTTCGGAGAAATTCGTAAAACTAACCCCCGAAGACGAATCATTCTACATCATGACAATGCGAGCTCTCACACATCTCGTCCAACAAGTGAATTTTTGAGCAGTCAAAACATCGAATTGATGACTCATCCTCCGTACAGTCCTGTGGCACCCAATGACTTCTTCTTGTTCCCGAATATCAAATGTAAACTGCGTGGTCAACGATTTACGAGCGCCGGAGAAGCAGTTGAAGCGTTCAAAAACCATGTTTTAAAGGTGTCTCAAGAGGAATGGAAAAACTGCTATGACAAATGGTTTCAACGAATGAAAAACTGTATTGATCATCAAGGGGAATATTTCGAAAAACAATGAAGCCATTTTCATTTAAAAAATGTTTGTTATTATTTGCTATTCCCGAAATATAAATAGTAGCCCTCGTATGGAACAAATTGCCTGATAAAACGACGAGGACGGGTCGTTTTATGGTGGAGGCAATTTGTTGAGTTCAGTTATCATTTAGCAACTAAATTTGAGTTTGAAAATGAAAAATTTATTCGGAAATAAAAATTAAACCTCGAATATAATTCGGTAAGATAATTTACTAAATGTGTAAACAATTACCGAAACATTTATTTCATAGTAATTATATTATTTAAAAATACAGTTATTAAAAACACATCTTATACACTTTGTGAAGATTAAATACTTACAATAAGTTTGCAGATTTTATGTCATAACAACACTTCACAACGATCACTATGAGGATAAAGTAAACAAATTGTTGTTGGATCAACCACAGACAGTGCGCAAAGCGTACGGTTGCGTCGACTTTGACATTTCATTTTGACAATGAGTTCGTTGATTTTATGACATAACAAGAAAAATTGTTGTCGGGGCAACCAAATGTAAACAACTTTTTTGCGGATTTAAAAGTTAAAGTCTTAGAGTAAGTAGAATATATAGAGAGAGCATAATATCAGTTTATAGACAAATAAAGTGATGCTAGGTGGGGTACGGACAGGGTAGAAATGGTTCAACCTTGGCGGGTTGCATACCGTTAGGCGGATGTAAACATACCCCTCTCGGCATGACTTTTTGTCGACAATGCTCTCTGCTTCTTTTCTATCCTCCTTGGTTAAAGCGTTGATTGAAGGAAAAAGCAGAAAATTCCTTCAGCTTTGAGAGGCACGCTACATAAAATACTTTTACTGCAATAACCTTTCCACCAAAGGCATCCTGTCATTTTTTTAGCATTTAAAACATTCCATAGATAATCGCTTTTGAACTTCTATGCAAAGCATGGCGGAAGTAAACTGGTCCTCATTCGGATTACAGCCTTGTGTTTTTGGATGTAACAAACTAATTGTATACATCATGGATTTCTTTTTGTTTTCGGTTTTGTAACTTTCTTTTTAGATCACTTTCTTCATTTTTTCTAATAACATGGGTGAGCATTTAGGAGATTGCTCTGTAAAATATTTATACCTTCAATACAAAAAATCCTTTTAATCTCGGCAATAGATTCCCAAAAGCTGTGGCCTAATACATGGTTATTAATTTTTAAGAAGTTATTTTTTTTTATGAATCAGTTATAACAACATGCCGTAAAACAGATCGATCAGAAATTAAACTCCTTATGCAGTTAAAAGTTGATCCACATCCGGTTACAACTGGCATCATTAATGCACAACCAGTTTTTTATCCTTATTGTGGTGAAGAATTTTATTATGAAAGTTTCGAAATTGATACCGAAAGTAACACTTTTACTCTTATCGAATAGCGATTTTTGCAAATATTTTGCAAATTATGCATTCTATATATATTTGTCAAGAGTACAAAAGCATTTAGAGCTGAATTTGAAATATTTTTTGTATAAAAAAAATTTCAAAATTCGGACCGGAAGTATCACTTTTACTCTTATCGAATAACGATTTTTGCCAATATGTCGTAAATTGTGCTTTCTATAAATATTTGTCAACAATACAAATGTATTTAGAGTTGGTTTTGAAATATTTTTTGTATAAATGAATTTCAAAATTCGGACCGGAAGTAATAGTTTTACTCTTAGTAGCACTTTCTTTCGAATATCTCGGAAAGTATGCATTCTATAGAGATTTATTAAGAGAATAGAAGTTCTTATAATAGGATTTTGAATAATTTTTATATAAAAAATTTTTAAAACTCTAGTTTGAAACGCTCATACGTATAAGAAAGTCGTGTGGTGGTCACACACACCTCATTTTTTATTTTGTCAAACAAAGCCTTCAAAACATGAGTATTACTTATGAATGTACTTAATCATTTTTTTGCTCTCGATACATTTTTTTATTCGAGGAAGTTCTAGTATATCCTATAAAAAGATGAATTAAGTGCGCCAAACATCCAAAAGTAATCAAATGATCCTATTTGTTTACTAAGATTTTATATCTTTACGCATATTCCTTGCAATATCTGTAATAATTGTAAAAAATGGTGAGATATCATACTTCAGTAAAATATTCACTATTATTTCAGAAGTATACTCGGGCGTGTGTTGATTGGTCGTAGTGTTAAGTGACCTCACCAGATAATGCTTGGGACTATTTAATACAAAATTCATGATCGACTCATGATTTACATTGGTCCATCCATCACACTGTATAGGTGAATTTTGAAATATCTCCCGCAACAACGGCTTTAACTCGGTCAAATTCTTCATCCAGTAACTTACTAGAGATTTTTTTTTTCTATGTGGAACTTTGAATGATGGCCTGCATTGTGAAAAAATCTTTTTCCATAATGGATGTTCCAACGTATGATGAGCAATTCATGCGTACAGTAGATAGCCCTTGCAAACATTTTTTGTAAATTTTTCTGAACATAGAACATTTTTCTAAATAAAACATCTAAGACTATGAAGAGCGTAACTCACCCCACCCCTTTGGTAACTCCTAATGTATCAATAAATCTATCCATCTTTACGGAGACATTACTGGAGATAATGATGTTTTTCGGTTTTCTCAGTTTGTTTTTATTAGAGGATAAAGAAAAATTTTGTCTGATGGTTACAGGACAGTTACTGCACTTGGTTATGTGAACTTCAAGGCGTGTTGTATTACTTAAACAACAGTTTAACTTTAAAATGATTCCATATTACCGACTTTGGTTTTCCCATTTTCAAATTTTTGCAAATCTAAAACAGGCACTTTCTTCTTTAAATAGAATAGTTTTAAAATAAACTTACACTTACTGTGATTACAGCTCTTCATAGTGGTGAAATCTGACAAACTTTTTGTCAGATTGGAAGATACAAATTGAGGTTATGTTATTATTTTGTGACAAACAGAATAGTTTTAAAATAAACTTGAAACTTACTGTGATTACGGCTCCTCAAGGTGGCGAAATCTGACAAACTTTTTGTCAGATTGGAAGATACAAATTGAGGTTATGTTATTATTTTGTGTTTGTCACCAACACAAAATAATAACATAACCTCAATTTGTATCCTTCACTTCAAAACCGAGTGATATTTCGTTGGCAAACTTTTCAGTGAAAATTTGAGTTCCAGAGAAACTTTCTGCGTCCCAAGACTGTTATAGATCGTTGAAATTTTGAAAATCAAAATATGTAATTGATATTTATTTTAGATCATGATACAATATTTAACTTGAATGTTTTTTTGATTGAATTTTAGCGCAGTTGCACGTAAGAAATTAATATAAAGAAAATAGACAATAATGACTGGTTCGATAAATATGTAATGCAACATTACCGACTTTTCGTTGTCCATTCTAAGATTCCGCATTGCATCGGTTAAGCTTGGGATGCATTAAATAGAATTATTACAAAGTAGAGTCATAAAATAGCAGCGGGGGAGGAAGGTAGTAAAAAAAAACAAAAAAACAGCTTTTAATGAATGAAAATACAACGAGATAATTTTGAACTGTTCTGGGTTGGTAACAAAAAAGTCCCAGTATTATCAAAAACTAGTAAATATTTACTTTCGTGTATTGTCCATACTAAATTTACTTGTCAAATGTCAAAACCATAATGTATTGAAGTGTCATGTACTTTCGTATTTTCATTGTTTTATTGTCGTTTTTCTTTCTACTTCAAAACAATATACCTCGTATACCATGCCTTTTACAATACAACAGGATACGTTTATCGTTATGTCGCACTTTCGCAGTGGAACATTGTATGATGGATCATGGAAATAGTTATTGGGATCGTGTTTTCAGCAGTTTGTAATGGAACATGGAAATCTGGATATAAACTTAGACACATTTACTCGTCATCGCAGGTGATTGAAAGATTTAAGGAAATGGGGAGCATTTGTAAACATAAACCTGAAAAAGCACCAACAGTTTTAACTGAAGATGTTGCAGACATTAGGCAGCGAATAGAAGTTAGTCCCACAAAATTTGTACGAACGCTGTCTACTCAAACTGGTAAAAAGATCTAATTAACTTAAACGTAATTTGTTATGCAGCATTATGTATTTAAATTGTAGGTATTTCCTACGGAAATGCTCATAAGGCACTGAAAACAAACTTACATATGCACCCATATAATGTTTCTGTACTACAACATTTATGGGGCAATCACTTTGAGCAGAGATTGAATTATTGCAACTGGTTTAATGAAATATTACATGAGAAAGACTTGAATCGCACTTTCTTGTCAGATGAAGCTTGGATCCATTTGTCGGGATATATCAATTTTCAAAATTACCGTACCTGGTCAACAGAGAATCCACTTTTGTTGAAAATATTCTCCATCCTATCAAAGTTGATGTTTGGGTTGCAATGTCGAAAAGAATGATTATTGCACCAATTTCTTTCTATGATACAATTAACGCAATACGATATCGAGAACAAATATTGGAACTCCTCATAACAGCCTTCAGGAAGATGAATTAAACCTGGGGTACTTCCAACAAGATGGGGCAACTGCACATACTGCGCAACAAACTATTAATTATTTGCAAGGATATTGTGGTGACCGATTGATTAGTCGAAATCGAGCCAACTATCCTGGTTGGACTTTTTTCTCTTTGGCCTTCTAAAAGAGTGTTTCAGAACAGACTGCGTAGTCTCGATGAACTTGAAGAGGCAATTACAATAGAAATACAAAATATCTCACCGGAAACATTCCACAATGCGTTCAATAATATGAGAAGACGTGTCAATCTATGCATTGAGAATAATTGTGGACATTTCGAACAATTTTTATAAAACATATTTATTTTGTGACATAATTATGTTTTACAATAATAAAATTGTAACGTATTTATTATTGTTTATGATAAAAAAATAAAGTGCAATTACTAAATTTCTAAAAAATTCTTTCATTTAATTCTAATAACTAAAAACTAACCCTATTTTATTGACATTTATCGCAAGAAAAATGTAAATAGTAAACCTAACCATCAAAATAAATAAATATGTTCGCCAATTACACTGTGTTCCCATATTAAAATCAGTGTTGCCAACTCAGGACAGTTCAAAATGATCATCTTGTACAAACACTGAACAATAAATAAATTAATTGTCATAACGTACTTGTTTACTTCTATAATTTATTGCAAATTTTTTACCCCCCCCCCCCTGTGATATTTCTATTAATTTATGGTATTTTTGTTTTTGCCGCTATTTTTCCACACACACCCTGTCGCGAGTGGGCGGGGGAAAAGGGGCACATATATTGAATATATTACCTTGGTATGTATTCCCTGCTTATTGTACTTCTTAAGCACTATTTACTGTATTTGGTTGCGTATCCTATTGGAAATAAATAAATAAACAATTATTTAGTAGTTTTTTTTCTTATAGACATCAATTTCGATTTTGTTTTTATTTTTGATAACACAACTCTCTAAGAAAGAGGTGTAGTTGATTTTTTACTTCCTTTTCTACCGGAAATGTTACACTTACCATTTTACAATTTAACATTTTCCGAAAATCTTCGCGAAAATTTCATTTTCATACCTAATCCATTTTCGTGGTTTCAGTTACTACTGAGCTCGTTGGATTGCCGTGATCTACATATATATCATATTTAAATTTGCGAAACATATGTATCACATTTTAGTAATAAACAAAGACTTTATCGACGAGCTATATATGTGTACGATAATGGAATAAATATGAAATTATTATTAGAATATCTACATTCATTAAAGTCATTAATACAGAACGTTTATCTGTTGTTTTATAGTATGTATAATGGTTCAAAGCTCACAATTTCGTACACTTTTGAGCACTCAAGGCCTGTCTCATAATGACTCAGAATAATTATTAATTCTTGTGCATGCAAGGCGTAATTTTATACAGTTTCTCATAGAGATCTCGCTTACTTAGCTTATGTTTTTACTGCATGACATGCCATACAATTTGAATTGAAAATTTCATTTCTAGGATTAATAAAGTAACTGGCACAGACGATTTCTTCACGTGTATTATTAAATAGACCAAGGATAGCTACCTATAAAAATCTCCTATTGTTTTTATTATTTTGTTAATTATTTTTTAAAATGTTCCTTGAGTAGTTCATTTTATAAGATGAAAAAATCGACCGGTCCATACGTATGATGTAATTGTTTATATTTTATGAAGTGTTGTTATATATTATTTCTTATAAATCGATGATAACAAATCTGATCCAGTAGAAAGTAAATAGTAAAAGTAATTGCGAATCGTAGAAACACGACCTGTTTCTAGGTGAAATAGAAAAACAATCTTATATGTAAAGTTAGCAACGAATGTCGAATTTTACTATGATTTTCTACATCGTATATGCAGCAAATTGTACCAGGTGATCCAAGTTAATGTCCACCGTTATTCTCATTGCATAGATTGATACATCTTCTCATATTATTGAACACAATGTGGAGGGTTTCCGGTGTGATATTTTGCATTCAATACTAATCAGTCGGTTACCATAGTATCCTTGCAAATAAATAATAGTTTGTTGCGATGTATGTGCAGTTACCCCATCTTGTTGGAAGTACCGCAGGGTTAATTCATCTTCGTGAAGGCTGTTAATGAAGGGTTCCAATATTTGTTCTCGGTGTCGTATTGCGTTAATTGTAGCATAGAAAAGAAATGGTCCAATAATCCGTTTTTTCGACATTGCAGCCCAAACACCGACTTTGATAGGATGGAGAGTATTTTCAACAAAAACATCTGAATTCTCTGTTGACCAGGTACGGTAATTTTGAGAGTTGATATACCCCGACAAATGGATGCAAGCTTCGTCCGAAAAGAAAGTGCGTTTCAAGTCTTCTTCATGTAATATATCATTAAACCAGTTGCAATAATTCAATCTTTGTTCAAAGTGATTGGGCCGTAAATGTTGTAGTACAGAAACTTTATATGGGTGCATATAGAAATACATACAATTTAAATACATAATGCTGCATAACAAATTATGTTTAAGTTAATTAGATCTTTTTACCAGTTTGAGCAGACAGCTTTCGTACAGATTTTGTGGGATTAACTTCCATTCGTTGCCTAATGTCTGTGACAACATCTTCATTTAATACTGTTGGTGTTTTTTCAGCTTTACTTTAACAAACACTCCCCGTTTACTTACTCCACTCTATTGCGATGATGAGTGAACGTGTCCAAATTTATTTCCAGATTTGCATATTCCAATACAAATTGCTGAAAACACGATCCCAATGAATATTTCTATGATTCATCCTTCCACTGCGAAAGTGCGACATTACGATAAACGTTACCTGTTTATCGTCAAAGGCATGGGTATACCAGGTATATTGTCTCGAAATAGAAAAGCGACAATAAAACAATGAAAATACGAAAGTACAAGACACTCAGTACATTATACTTATGACATTTGACATGTAAATTTAGTATGGACAATTCACGGAAGTAAATATTTCCTAGTTTTACTGGGACTTTTTGGTTGCCAACCCAGAACAGTTCAAAATGATCTCGTTGTACAAACATCTTTAGATTAGACATTAAAAATAATCATTCTGATCGACACATTGCCCGTACACATTTCACATTACTTATTTTGAACTGCTATTATTGTCTGACTGCTCGGCGTTGGTGTGACGGCATTACTGTTTGTAACCAGTATCTTATTTGCATATTAAATCGTACTGGGAATTTTGCATCAATTCTTGCTTCGTTTTCCAATTTATCGGCCAATGTTCGATTCTGTATGTTCCGATGTATAATTACGCACACTAACTGCGTCTATTTTCCACGTAATTCTGTCATCGCTTTTCATTTGTTTTCGTTTACGCAGATTATAAAAAGTTTGTCATTGTTGCCAATCTCGAAACACACAGTTAGTTCGTGGCAAAACTAAAAGCTGCTTACGCGTTTAGGATAATTTAAATGACTTAACTCCATTGGGAGAAAAACAATAATACGGAATGTGAAACTTACAAAGTGATTCATTTCAAATAGGGCTCTTACTTTTGCTCGGATATCCGGATATTCGACTCGTCAATATCCGGGTACTCGAATCTTCGATTCAAGTATCCGGATATCCGATACCTGTTTTTAAATTACGATTACTGTAATCGTAATCTAAGTTTGTTCGATTAACGATTACATTAATTGTAATTCCGTTTTTTATATATAAGGATTACTGTAATAGTTTTCAAGGATTACTGTTATTAAATATTAGAAAAATCACTATTATTTACTTTAGAAAGTGTATTTTATTGTGGTCTATTACATAAGTACCTATATTTATAGCATACATTATTCACAATATTCAATATTAGCTTTTAATAATACTAATTTCTCGAAGGAAAAATCGGAAAGAGCATGACCACGTGGAGTATTTATAATACCAGCAAAAGAAAATAATCTTTCTACCGGTGCCGACGAAGATAGTGGTGTGTTGAACTTCAAGGAAGCTTTTCAGCAACGGATATTTTGTAAAAATTTCTAAACTAGTATCAGCATCGTTCAAATATTTAAAATTCGATTCCTGGCCCTGGTTGGAATGTTTTACTTTCTTATACCTAGTATAAGGAAGTATTGTAATGACAAAAATTTTCGACCTCGATATTTTTGCAGATGTCCTCGTTTTGAAATCCACTGATACCGGAAAAGTAGTGTAACGAAACAAGCCCACAAAGAAGCAGACATCCGGGCGACGACAAAAGGATAGTAAACATTGGCGCGACGCATCATAAATCATCCACATGTGTATAATGTGTGGGCGACGGAGGTTCTGTCGTATGTTCTACAAACATCGAGAGAAATAAAGAATTTTCGCGAGTCTTGTGTGCCGATATAAAAAGCGGCCGATTCCGGAATAAGGAATTCATTCAATAGTCTCGTGCGGAACAGTGCAGATAAATAAACATAAATAAATAATTCCTTCAATGGTAGTCGCGCAGTAAACATAAATATAAGGAATGCATTCATTCATTTCGTAGTTTTCGTACGGTTAAATAAATATAGTGGTGCAGTGTTATATAAATAGAAGTGATAGAAATAAATACGAGTGTTTATTTGTAGTAGTTTTAAGTGTGTTGCATTTATTTTATATTTTTATATCGTGATTAATTTTAATTGTGTAAATATACAGACAGTTTTAAAACATTTGCACGAGTTGTTTATTTCGAACCCGAAAACGCAACAGTAGTTTTTAAAAATGACTATCCCCCCTCTCTCTCTCTTGGGTTTTGTTTAGGTCGAGCTGGATTGGCTTTTATTTAAGTTAGGTTGGGTTTTGTTCAGGTTGGGTTGGGTTGAGTTTAGTTTGTACTGTTTCACACAATGAATAACATTGAAGGAATACTGATGCGGAGCTTCATTAACGGGCACTAATAATTTCGACCGCGAGATATCTTCGTCATGAAGGTCCAGTACGTGCAAAAGCCGGTCTGTTTCACGCATTGAATAATACGATGATGGAATACTGATGCGGAGCTTCATTGAACGGGTACTAATAATTTTGACCGCGAGATATCTTCGTCATGAGGGTCCAGTACGTGCAAAATCCGGTCTACGAGTAGCACTTTTTTCGAATATCTTGCAAAGTATATATTCTATAAAGATTTATTATGAGAATAGAAGTACTCAAAATAGGATTTTGAGTAATTTTTCTATACGCTCATACGTATAAAAGAGTCGTGTGGTAGCCACACCTCATTATTTTTTTAAATTTCTGGTGTATTTTAAAAACTTTTTTGTTTTTATTTTTTCTTATTCTTATTCTGATAATTATTGCCTCCATATATAACGCGCATCAGTTTCATTGAGCCGCGTTTAGCTCTCCGACATTTTTTGAACAACTTCGATTACGATTACTTAGAAAATCGTAATTCAAAAATTCTGAAATTAGGATTACTGTAATCGTTAATCGAACGAACTTAGATTATAATTACTGCAATCGTAATCTAAGTTCCATCGATTAACGATTACAGTAATCCTAACTTCAAAATTTTTTGAATTACGATATCTGATCGGCGTTATATTTTTCGATTACATTTCTTCTTATACAGCCACCAAAAGAAAGTGAAAACTACTTATTGTATACATTACGCATTCCTGAACATTATAAAATGATACATACATCATATGTGTATTGTTTACTTGCCCAACAGCATCATGATTTGAATTATGTACATAAAAACAAACGGAGCTAACTTACGAAATAACTCACTGTGTGTTGGGCCCCACTGCAGTCTGCAAACTTAACCTCCTGTCAGATGCTAACAATGAACCGCAATGATTAACTTACCTTATAATAACTTATAAATTACAACTATTAATTGTATAACCAAAACACAAACAACAGCTTGTATTTGTCATGAAAACCACTAGTAAACTGAAATTACTGCGCATGCTTTCACGGATTGTAGAAACAAAACATCAGCGGCTCGCAAATATATGAAAACTACACTGGATTTTAATTTTGAATTTGAAATCACAGAAACTAATAGAGAATTTACATTACAAGTGATGAAAACACACTAAATGTAAAAGTTCTATGAGATAAAGCAATATTACATTACTTTTAAAACTAAAATTACATGCTTACTGTGATTTTACAGATAAATTGCAATTTCACATTAAACTTCAGGGGATCTTACAGTACATGGATTATTACATTTTAATTATTGGAAGAATGACAGTTATAATAAATGCATTTTTCAGTCAATTGTTTACAGTGTATGTCTATTTAAAATTTCAGGATTCTAGCTCACACCGTCTTAGCATAATGAAGCCGGTTCCATACATAATCGCAACCCTGTATATTCGATACGTTCTCTCATGCGAAATCCAATGGAATGTCCGCAAGATATAACGCCGTATATAGACTGTAATCAGGAACCGTCTACCTAAAGATGAGGCCGAAACGTAACACTTAACGAGCACGACTCCTAATAGAAAATCTTTTATACGATAGAATCACGAAGCCTATACATATTGATTTAAGTTTTAATGCTGGGATGGAGTAGGAAAAAAAGGGAAAAGGAAATAGTCCCTTTCTGTTGTATGTTACATGAAAGGGATGATAATGGATCAATAGCTCGCTGGCAAGTCAACTTGTGGGGTGCAGTGAAGCAGCCTGTTGGATGGGCATAGAGACGCACTCGATTTGGGATGTGTACGTTTTGGTCACGTGAGGCTTCCATCACGTGATTAGAACACCTGAACACATAAACAATTGCTATATATTGACTCCGTACAGTTTCCTCTAGGTTACCTCGAACTGTCTTTTAGTCTGATTAAAGTCCGCGCCGGCATAATGAAATTAGTCGTAATTAGGTTGTTCGTGTTGGCTTTGCGAAAGTGATGCCCCTGCCGTCCCCACTTTACCCCCTCCCTTCCCGCCGATCTCTTGTATGTCTACATAAGATACAATTAACCGTGTTCTTCGTGTACGGTTAATTTTTTTAATGTAATATAAACTAACCGGCAAAAAAACCGCCCACCCATCTGATATACGTTTTCTGTTTGCACATGTAATTTATCCGATTGTCTTTCATTGATAAATGCTTTATATTGTTTAATTCGTTATAAAATGTTACGGATTTGATTTTTTTGGTGGTGAAATTCCTAACTAGACATTAAGTAATTTCAATATACTGTACAGCATTTTAATGATATATCTTTATAATTAATTTTTGCAATAAACTGCAAGTATAGGCTTATTTCATTGATATCTGATATAATTTATAAATAAATTTGACAGTTAATACACAAGTTTTGTTCCAATAACAATGCAGTTAACTGTTGTAGACGTTTCTTAAATTGTTGCGTTAATCCAAGATGGACGTAGTCAACACTAAGTATCCAAAAGATTGGGAATACCACGCACAATCGTTTGGGATGCGCGGTATAGGTTTTTAGAGACTGGTAGATTTGATAGACGAGTAGGTTCCGGAAGAAGAAGAGCAACAACTAGAGTTGATGCTCGCTTTATTGTGCTCAACACGCTGAGGGACTTCATTTTGCGCATTTGCATGCAAATTGGAATGTTCAACAGTGGAGTGAAGTTCTGTTTACAGATGAGTCGCTCTTCTATTTATGATCTCCAGATTGAAGAGAATTTGCACCAGTATTTATGAATCTGCGCAAACGTTCAGGACTGACCCTTTCTTGAGATTTCTCCAGTAACCAACAAAGCGCTGACTTTTTATTAATTGCGAGTTTCCGCCTCTTGTTACTTTCACGACCCGTCTGATTGGAAAAATCTTTAAGAGCTAAGTCATCACCAACTCCTAAGAGTGAAATATTGGATAAATCTGAAGGAAGAATTGAATTCAATTTTTGAAAATCCTTTGTGCTAAAGCATTCTTGAAGCACTGGCATACAATTTAACATTTTATTTGTATTGTTTTCTGTATTCTCATTTTCACCAACTTCTGTATTGGACATAATATCTTGATCATCACAATTTATTTCTGTTTCACCTTCAACTTGGACGGCAGTGGCTGTGTTTGATTTGCACAGAGCGAGGGAAAATAGTTTCAGCAATTCAGTTCAACTTGTATTACCAAATTTTTTGTATCTTCAATTGATTTAACCAAAGCTAGTGACTATGATTCTTTTGGAGCCAAGTGGAAAATGCCAAGTAAATCTTTATATTGATTTTTGGGAATCACAGAAGGCATAATTTCCCTTGTAAAGTGTAGGCAAGTTACCAAACCGTTACCAAACCCATTGTATTTTTAGAATGTGTGTAGAATTTTTGTATTAATTATATTTGCTGCTGTACTGCACTCTTATAAATATTTTTGTCCTGTAAATGTTTGTTGGGCAATAAATATTATTATTATTAGAATGTTTTTTTTGAAGAAAAAGTCCGGAATCGTGATATTTAACTGAATTTGAACTTTTTCAAAATACTCCATATCAGCCGGGCTATAATAATACCAACTAAAAACAACGTTAAGAATGTAAACGATCCGGGAGTGTTCACCTTACGTCGCATAAGAATAGCGTTAAAGGCTCTGCCATAGTTGGATACATTTCAAAAAATAGTGACAGATATAAATTAGGGTACCGATAAAGTTCTAATATTTAATAATATGTATTTAATTTCGTTATTAGATGACAGTAGTAGTCATTTGAAGCGATTTGAAGTACACTTGAATTCAGCAAGGATAATCCCTACGTCATTTTTTAATATTGTATGATTCAAATCAGTACTTCGTCATCATGATAAATACTGTAAACTATAAAGTGAACATGGATATTATAATGATGACAATCTACGTTTTCGGGTTAGATTGATCGATTTATTTTAGGTTATGTATAATTAGATAATCAACTTTACCATTCATTAAAAATATGTAATATAAACTCAATAGTCACCCTATATATTTTTGGATTTTCTTGTACTGCTTTAAAGTGTGTGTTCAATAGTTTTTGAGTTATTAATTTTTTTTGAAAATATTAGACCAAAACACTTGTTCAGAAAAAAAAATCATTTTCACATTCTTTTTAAAAGAAAAAACATTAACTTTGGTGGTGCTTGTAGCCAAGAAAATTCTGCATCATTTGGTAAAGTTGCACTCAACAATACCTCAAAAAAACTTTTTTTCAAAGCCTAGGTCCTGAAATTTTCACATACCAAAAACTTATTTTTTTTTAAATGGAACACCCAGTATTTTATTGAGGCGTTTTGTTCCTTTTTTTTATTCTCTTTCATTTTTGTTAACAATGTCCTATCTTTTGTAATTTCTGAGATAATCACTATAGGAGCAATTAGCGGTCAATTAAAGAACTACGAGCGCTGTTGTTCTATGCACCAAAATATTCGTTCGACCAATGGAAGGCAGGAATGGCGCCCGACTTCCTTAGTCAACTGTCAAACAAAGTATGTAAATATTAAATCCAACTATCCCAAAAGTAATAATTTTACAGAATGAAGAGCATCGCATTTCAATTTTTTAATTCCAGTTGCAGTATTTCATTTTTGACACTGTTGGTTAATATCAAAATAAAATAAAGGTTATGTTTACTGACATATTTGAAGATGTCTTCAAAAAGTTTGGAAAATCCGTCCGTAGATAGCGTCCTCTCCTTCATTAACATTTTCATTAAACAAGTAAGGTCCAATTATGTAACTAGCCACTATTCCTCCCCACAGTTTTAATGACCAACGATTTTGAAAGTTTACAGTTGTGATAAAGTGAGGGAATTTATGTGTTATAATAACGGAAATTGTGACGATGAACGTATTCACTTCGTGGCTTTGTTGGTAAACAACAAAAAATTGAGAAGGCCAGGACAATTTATCTGCTGCCAATTGTCAAAAATGTAAGCGATTCTGAAAATTTCTTTCATCTAACCCTGTGCATGAATATGCTACGGGTGAATTTCATATTTCCTAATTATTCTGGATTCTCAAATTTGACTTACATCTTACTGATAACTAGTGATAACTAATTTTCGTAGTACTAGTATGGGGGGTGTTTGACAATACTCAAACCGTTCTTTTATACTTTTGAAGGTTTCTGGCTTCGGTTGACTTCTACCAGGGATCCCTGTGCATAAAGTGTAAATGCTAGCAAGAGTTTCTTTCAGATTCACCCAAAACGTTAATCATATCTATTAATTCTTCATAAGAATAATTCATTTGGATGATAACTAATAGCGATGCTTTTATAAGTTTGACATAAATGTATACCGACTTTCTTTAGTAGTTGACTCAGGCAGTCATCCGCATTCCAGCCTTTATTGGACGAATATTTGGGTGCATAAAACAGCGCTCGTAGTTCTTTAATTGACCGCTAATTGCTCCTATAGTGATTATCTCAAAAATTACAACAGATTGGTATAGGACATTGTTAACAAAAATGAAAGAGAATAAAAAAGAGAACAAAATGCCTCAATAAAATACTGGGTGTTTCATTTAAAAAAAAAGTTCTTGGTATGTAAAAATTTCAGGACGTAAGCTTTGAAAAAATAAAGTTTTTTGAGGTATTGTCGAGTGCAACTTTACTAAATGATGCAGAATTTTCTTGGCTGCAAGCACCACCAAAGTTATTGTTTTTACTTTTAAAAACAATGTGAAAATGATTTTTTTCTGAACACGTGTTTTGGTCAAATATTTTCAAAAAAGATTAATAACTCATAAACTATTGGCTCAATTTTGAAAAAGAAAAACAGTTGAACAGACAATTTAAAGCAGTACAAGAAAATCCAAAAATATAGTCATTTAAAAAAATAAGTTCCGTGTATTTCCGGTGAAATCGGAAGTGTGTGAGAGCTTAAAATATTTTTACAATATGCGCCACAAGCAACCATGGATCTTCCACTAATTATTTTTTCTTTTATTTAAAACAAAAGAGCTATCGAAGAAGGGGCTACTAATGACTCACCCCTTTATACATGCTTTACATGAAATTAAATTACATTGTGATTACATCCCATAAATATAAGTGATGAATTTTACTGTTTAGGTGTAAAATATTTGGTCCAGCTCATTTGACTCATTTTAGAGTATTCTGCCAAATTGTCCACCATTAACCTTCTCTTGCTCGAAATGTTGTAATAAATTTAAACCAAGTTCTTGAGCTTATGACCGTAATGTTCTACCACTTCGTGACATTCTGGTTTAATAAAGAGTATATAACAAATTGTGAAACGAAATCAAACTACTAGAAATGTCAAAGCCAAGCTGTGTCAAAAGGCTAAACGGAAATGTATGAAATCATACAGCGCGTGTAATCACGCCGTCTTTGTCTTGCTCAAATAAATTATTTGAATCGTATGTCGTGCTTGCATCGCACTGGAAACACATGCATTCACTTATGCTATCCTTGTTATACAATTAGATACTATTTCTTATTTGGATGTAGACATAATTCTTTGATAGAATTATATATTAGTGACGCAGGGATCATCTTTCTTGAATTCGAGTTATATAGATAACTACGTAAACCACTGCACTGAGTAGTCTAACTTAACCTTAAAATATAAACCGCGGGAAATTCTAGGCCCATATCTGAAACCGCAATTTTTATAAATACCACTGTGAAATTCTTGAACATTCCTAAGACATCCCAAGACTTCTTCGGACATCCTCGGACATCCCCTAACCTGTACACCAGAAATCCCCAGCGATTTACTCTCGATGTAACAGTAAACTAAAGTAATTTTCGACTGAGAAAGTAACTCTCCCAGCACTTCAAACAAACCAGACAATTTTAACCATACTAATACTGTAGAAATATAGCACATATGCCGTCAGCTAAATATATTGCACTTTAATTATAAATTACAAACAAAATTAAACTCATTCTGTATTAAAAATATGATTTTAGCGACTTTTTATTTATAAGAGGTTGTGGAGGATGTAACCGGATATCTAATTTGATGAAAATACATATTTTTAAAGTCGAGATAATTTAATCTTCTAACATTCTTCACATAATGTTGCAAAAACTAAAATAGACATAACGCTACGTAACCTTCAAGGCAGTTATATTTTTATTTATGGAAAATTATTTTTTAAAAGGAAAAAAATATAACACCTTGAACTTCTTGAAATAAGGTGAAAGTTAAAAATAGGATTTCTTTTCCAAGCTTAAACCAAAAAAAAAAAATTGCTAATTCTTCTGTGATAGATTTATAATTTCCATCACACAGATTAATAAAAATTTGATGAACGAATACTCTTGTTTTTTGTTCATTGTCCAAGTACTTATAAGCGTCACTGTATATTGTGAATGTTTATTATTATAATTTTTAGCTTTCTAATTACTATTTTAAAAGAAATATGAAGTGAAAAGGAGAAGCAGTGTCTTTAATTAATAATGCACATTTACATTTTTACCTTATATACCATTCAAAAAAAACTCATTAATATTCCAGTCCATTCTATTCGATTATCGATACATAGATGATACTACTTTTACTGTTATGTACGGCATTAAAAACTGAAAAAATCACAAACGTAAATTGACCGTACAAAACCTATATATATTACGAATTTATAGTGTAGATTTTAAACGGTTTCCGACAAATACAGCTAAACGTTTTGTGTCCTGTTGTAATTGGCTGCTTGTTTGTAGTGAGTAGTATTGTATGTACAGTGACTGGTATCATAATGCGAATGCATTGATCTCATTTCGTCTCTAATAACTAATGCTTGTAACGCTTAGGTTGAATCAATATCAGTAACAAACAAAACGACTAAATATACATATTTGGAACGACCTGAGACAAAAAAAAACAAAAAAAAATTGACAACAATATTTTTATTTTTCTATTTCGGTGCTATAAAGTGAATGTTCGAGCACTTTACGACACTCATTTTAGTTGCATAAAGTACAACTTTTGTCGCAAGCTAATTTTATTTATTTGAGGTTGGTGACAAAAAGAAATTGAACCAGATCTCATCTTTACAAATAATACAAAACACACAAGTGCAAACGTTTTATTTACGCTAATTAACAATATAAATTGTTAAGTAGAGTTGGATGATAAGTTTTCCGATGCTACTATTGAAATTTACTTCCCAATGTTGATTAGAATAGAATGGAATAGAATATATTATACTCTGTTCACTGAACGAATAGAGTAGCAAAAAACGCGTGATCAACGCATGATTTTTTAATACTGTCTTTCTATTGGTTCTTATAGCTACATACAAATCCTACAACACACGATATAAATCATCTGTTTTCTTTGATTTTGTCACATGATTGTGACTAACATTGTCTGTTATTATGAAATATATGTATACTTTTTGCTTTAGTATTTTGTATTGTTCTTTGTGTTGACGCTGCTTGTATTTGTTATTATTCTCAGTCTTTTAAAGACTCTATTAGTTATTAAAAGATTTATTGAAGGTAAGATCTATATATAGTAAACAAAGTAAATGGTTTATATGTTAATTATGCTTCAGATTCCAGAAGTGTTGAATTTAAGATACTGTTTTTACCTGTTTATACAGTATTGTGCAAAAAGCAGCCAGAACTGACGAAGAAACGAGTAAAGACACATTTTACAGAGCTAGAAAAAGAGACTGTACTGAATATATTGAGCAAACGTCAACAAAAATGCCCAGCTGATTCTAAGACACGAATTGTTGACTTTACAGCCGAAGCTGCAGGTATCTGCTCTACAAGTATTTTTAATATTTTGCGATAACACAATGCACAAGATGTAAAACCACCAAAGATGTATACAAGAGCGCGATCTGTCCTGGATAATATTGATGATGATATGCGCAATATTAGTAGACGTATAGTACACTCATTTCTCTATAAAAATGCGGTGCCAACAGTGGATAAAATTTTATTCAAAGTAAATGAAGATGAGAATTTGTCAAACCTCAAACGTAAAACATTCTGGAAGTTGTTGAAAGAAATGAGCTTCTCTTTCAAGAGCTCGTAATAGTTTATGGTTTTTTAAAGGAAAACTGTGAAATTGTTACATCATGGAGACGGCGCTACCTTCGTCAAATAAAAGAATTTAGGGAACAAAATAGAAAAATTTATTACCTAGATGAGACATGGGTCAATGAAAGTCATACTCTGCAAAAAATATGGGTAGATAAAACGGTAACAAGTCCAAGGCAAACATTATTACAAGGGCTCTCAACGGGTCTTAAAAATCCAACTGGAAAGGGAAGACGATTGATTGTTCTTCATATTGGCTCGGAAAATGGATTTGTTGAAAACGGCTTAATGTTGTTTGAGTCAAAAAGGACCAATGATTACCACGAAGTAATGAATGCAAATATCTTTGAGGAGTGGTTTGAAAAGGTATTGCCAACTTTGGAAGAAAAATGTGTTGTAGTGTTGGATAATGCTTCTTATCACAGTAGAAAAAATTGAAAAAGTGCCAACTACAGCCATACGGAAAGGTGATATTCAGTCTTGGTGGCAAAAGAAAAATATATCTTTTCAAAAAGATATGGTTTAACTGACATTTAGTTAAGGTGCACAAAGAAAATTTCAATAAATATGTGATTGATGAACATGCAAAAACTTACAATAGAATAGTACTAAGACTACCACCATATCATTGCGAATTGAACTCATTTGAATTAATATGTGCCCAAGTTAAAGGAGAAATTGCAAGGAAAGCACTACATTTAAATTAAAGGAAGTCAAAGAGCTGTTAGGCACATCGTTGAACAATGTTACAAAAGAGAGTTGGTTGAATGCCATCGAACATGTTAAAGAAATAGAGACGAATATGTAAGAGTTAAACGTGATTGTTGAAAATCTACAAGATAGTTTCATAATTCATTTGGATAGTTCTAAAAGTAGTGACAGTGACATTCAGGAATTTAAAATATTTGTGTACCTTCATAGTTTCTTTTCCTCTTTCTTTTGTATAATTTTTAATAATAAAGTATATTGTGTATGCATTTTATTTATATATATTTACTATCTATGTACTATATTTATACATGTATTCAATTTCTTACAAATTCACAATAAATTAACTACCTATGCCCTATTTGAACTTGTAATTTATATTATATACACATGTTAATAAAGTCTTTAATAATATATTTGCTTCATTTTTAATTTATCTTAAATTGTTTACAAAATGCGCATTTGTGTATTTTTTGTTAAGCCAATTAATATTTATCCTCTTATTAAGTGATGGATTTCAAGCAATTTACTAATGTTTTGTTGATAGAGGTTATGTTTGAGATTTACGTATTCCAGTTATCTAAAAAGACAAAACATGCATTTTCTGTAAATTTAAATCGGTTCAGTATTTTATATAAACTAATAAATTGTTTTCGAAAATTTAAACATGTAATCAAAAGATTTTATAAATTTTATTGTTAATGTAAGTTTTCTATTGTAAATTGAGCTGTGCACGTGTTACAGTCGTGGACAGCTCGTGATTACTCTATATGTTCAGTGAATGAAGTACAACTGTTATAAACGTTTACTGTAACACGAGAAAATTCATGTGCATTAATTTCCGTACAGATTTTGGGAACACATTATAACAGCAGTGATAACAGCACTGTCAGATCACTTGGGGTAACAGCTTACATTTAGCTCGAGTTTCAGAAGTGCTACGGCACAGAAACCAATTAAAAAAATGAGGTGTGGCCACCACACAACTTTCTTATACGTATGAGCGTTTCAAACTATACAATTTTAAGAATTTTTTTATACAAAACTTATTCAAAATCCTATTCTAAGTACTTTCATTCTCTTAATAAATCGCTATAGAATGCATACTTTGCAAGATATTCGAAAAAAAGTGCTACTTGCTAAGAGTAAAAGTGCCACTTCCGGTCCGAATTTTGAAATTTCATGTACACAAAAAATATTGCAAACTCAACTATAAATACTTTTGTACTCTTAATAAATATATATAGAATGCATAATTTACGGCATATCTGCAAAAAATCGATATTCGGTAAGAGTAAAAGTGGTACTTCCGGTCCGAATTTTGAAATTTTTTTTATACAAAAGATATTTAAAATTATAATTTAAATACTTTTATACTCGTAATGTACCTGCCTAGAAAGCATGATTTGCGAAATATTCGCAAAAAACTGATTTTCGATAAGAGTAAAAGACCTACTTCCGGTTGGAATTTCGAAAAACTTTTTTAAGATAATTTGTCCCAAATTTAATTTTGAATATATTTCAATTCTTTATAAATTTGTTTAAACTTAGTAATTGACGAAATATTGGCAAAATTCAATTTTTTCACTGAAGTAAACTGCTACTTCCGGTCTACCGATTTTACTGAAAAACTAATCAGATCTCAAGAGGGAGATTGTACACGTAAATACAAAATTTGGAATTGATATCTACAGCGGTTTGACCGCTATCGTGGTCACACACAGACACACAGACAGACAGACAGACACACAGACATTTTTTAAAAACCACTTTTTCGGTATCAGGGGACTTCAAAACGTGGACATCTGCAAAAATCTCGAGGTCGAAAATTTTCATCATCACAATACTTCCTTATACTACGTATAAGAAAGTAAAAATATATATGTGAAGAAAATATTGCTCTTTTTAAGCAGTGGCTCATGCGGAACATAAATCTGTTGAGTGATGCTTTAGGTGTTAATGTCTGGTATGAAACTTTTATTAATGAAATTAAAACGAAATATAATGACTTATGTAAACATAAAACAATAAAACGAAAACCAATTAAAGAAAGGTGGATCACTGATGAAGTTAAGGTGAAAACAATTATTAAAGGGCGAATGTACCAGGACATGCTAAGCAAAAGAATAAATATAGAAGATTATGATAACTATCGCAATAATTTAAACAGAGAAATTGCGAAAGCCAAAACTAACAGTGATTTCATCAATGAATCACACAATAAGACTAAGGCTACTTGGCAGCTGGTAAGAAAAATCACGGGTTCTGTTAAAGCTGAGGAAATTTCTATTGATGGCATTGAAGTAACAGGAACAACAATTGAAGAAAGGTTGTCTACAATCAACAGAACACTGATAGAAATGTGTAATATAAACCAAGATAAAAGATATAGATCTGGATAATATTCCTTATAATAACCACTAATTGATGTTGCATCCTACTGATATGGGAGAAATATGAAGCATTATTGCACAGTTAAGGGATAGCTTTTGCGTGGGTTGTGATGAAATACCTGTAAAAATAATAAGCCTGAACGGCTATACTAGAATCAATAGTCAATAAATGTATAGAATCAGGAATGTTCCCGAATCAATTGAAGAAATCTATTATTAGATTAATATACAAGAAAGGTGAAATTACAAAACCAGAAAACTACAGATCGATATCTATATTGACACATTTCTCAAAAATATTGAACAAAATATTTTTAAACGTGTAATGGATTTCCTTTTGGAACATGATAAATTCAGTGAATACCAGAATGGCTACATCACAGGCAGATTTACGATCAGAGCTGCTTATTAAGCCAGCCATAACATGAGATAATTGACAGTCTGAATCAGTATGGGTGTACACTTGGTATTTTCATGGACCTTAGTAAGGCTTTTGGCTGTGTTGAGTATTGTGTCTTGTTTGAAAAATTCGAAAGAGTTGGAATAAGGGGACATTGTTTGCAATTGATACAGTCCTATCTAGATAATAGAAAGCAGTGCGTAGTCGATAGTGGTGCGGGTGCTGCTTCTGATTGGGGGACGCTGGAAAGGGGAGTGACCCAGGGCTCTGTCCTGGGTCCTTTATTGTTTTTAATATATGTAAATGATCTCCCTCGCAGGACTAACCACAAAACGATACTGTACGCTGATAATACTTCGGTAATTGTAACAACTAAAAAAGATGCAGCATAAAATGAAATACTGACTACTGTTGAGTACTATAGTTCATGGTTTGACAGAAGCAAGTTGTAGCTGAATATTGAAAAAAACAATGTGTTGAACTTTGGTTATTTGAACAAGGACCCAATAACAATTATTTATGGAGATCAACAACTAAATATGGACCATATGGCAGATAAGTTCTTGGGATTGTGGATCGATTCTCAATTGAATTGGAAGAAGCATATTGACCACTTGGCGGTAAAGATATCATCATTTAGTTATGCATTACGTATCTGTGGATCAGTCGGCAAGTCTATCTGCATATTATGCTTATGTGCATCATGCTATGGGGAACATCGGTTCATGCATCTAGGGTATTCATGCTCCGGAAGTCGTGCCTGCGCAGTGTCTTTGGTGTGCTGCAAAGAAATTTTTAAGGGACAAAAATACTTACGTTGACGGGTTTATATATTCTTGAATGTGTGAAGTTTGTGAAGAAGAACTATGAGTTTTTCAAAGAGCAAGAAGTACGTCATCATTACGAGACCTATGTTCACATTTGGTGCCTCTACAAACAACAAAAAGTATCATCCAAATAATAAGAGCGTATAATCTTTTACCTTCACACATAAAATATTTACCTCAAAAAAGGCAAAGAACTGTATTGTTTGAGATACTCATCAGTGAAGACGCGTATTTTAATTATAGATTTTGACGCATATGAATATGAATCTGTTTTATAGCCTTATTTGCATTTATGTACTTTTTCACAAATTGTGTATGTATTAGGTGCACTAGACACTAATGGAGCAACCTCAACTTTGTTCTTGGTGAAATTATCAAAGTAACTTCCGGCCACTGCTGAGGATTTCCATCCTGCATGGCGCTTAATTGTTATTAAGTCACCTCCACTATTAGCCAAGTATGTCACACTGTAATGTCTAAAGCAATGTCCAGTAAAAAAGCTTAGGATTGGGCAAATTTAAGTAAGTAACGATATTTTTTGGTATCTACTTCTGCTATGGTATTAATACCATTGGACTATTCATGCAAGAACCAATTCTATATTGCAGGAAGAAGCGTTTGTGTGCAACATGACTGGCACAGAGCAAAAAGAATCAGATGATTTATAAATGAATACGTTAACTCTAATAGAGACATCTGAACTTATATATTCAAACTTGTATTACACTCTGTTAGATGTCGCTACCAAGTTGAAATATGAATTTGGTCTATTCTGATAAAAAAAAAGAATTGCTGCTCTAAGGACCAAGATCACTCGTTATTGAAAATTGAATAACCATGATTCGATCCACCCAGATTAGCCCCAAGAGCAGTTTTTCAAAAATGTCTTTCTCTGTATGTGTGACGACGTTAGCGACCAAGCGGCTAAAGATATCAATACCATTCTTTATATTTACGAGTATAATCTTCCTCTCGAGAACTTATTAGAGTTTCGGTGAAATCGGTAGACCGGAAACAGTAGTTTACTTCAGCGAAAAAATAAAATTTTACTATAAAGTTTAAACAAACTCCTAAAGAATGCAAATGTACTCAGAAGTGACTTTGGAAAAAATGTAATAAAAAAAGTTTTTTGAAATTTCTGCCAATAAAGTAGTCAGTAGTTAAGTCATGATGTATGCTTCAAAATAAAAATAGAAGTGATCCCACAACTTGATATATTTAATTTCATGAATCGAGGGCTTAAAATGAGAATCCTGTTATATTACCTAGACGGTACACTGTACAAATACGGGGTACTTCTTGTCTAGTTTACTTGTTGTCAGATCTTATGACTTCGTTAATATTACCGTAAAGATACGAAAGTTTACCGTTAGATTTCATCATAATCATCATCATCATTATTGTTGTTGTCTTGCTGCTAGTTCATGTTATATAAATTATATTATTGCTAGTCCACTTGTTCTTCGTGTATCTAAGGTATCACTTCGGGGTCTTCTAATAAGGTGGAAAACCGATTGGCGTTTGCTTCCCGCGTCCCACTAAAGAAGCAAACGCCCGCTCTACTTCTGGTCGAAACCGTTTAAACTTCTTTCTTTCCGAAATTGCAGACACAGCGGGGCGGGGCGATGGCGGTGTACATTAACGGATGTTACAGTACACAGTGTAGAAAAGACATCCTCTTTGCCGTTTTCTAAAGTTCATCGGCTAGATTTCTACTTTTGCCCCGATAATCACATGCGAATCACTGTGAAAATTATGCAGAAGCTAAAGTTGGACGTGTTTTCCTTTAAAATTATTATTTAACGTGAAACATATATTGTTAAACATTTAACTTTTGTTTATTTATTTAAGTATAACGCTTGAACTCTTCAGAGAGAGTGTCGAGATCTGGATTGCTATTATTATTGTAAAGAATTGTAATAATATACGTATAAAATAAAATATATTATATAGAGTAAGGTGAAACGAAAATGGCTTTTTAATTTTTTTTAGATTTTAGTTTGGTAACAGTGGGGAAAAGATGCCTTTTAGGTTCAAAAAGAATTAAAAAACTGGTTGCAATACTACAATATCTTGCGCAAAGAGTTTAAAGTTTGTAAAAGAATTGAAAAATTATAAACTATTTTCGTACATGTAATGTTACCAAACATGGTTTTAAATACATATACAGTGTGTCCAGATTTCGATGCTCGCCATTGGTATATCGGTTATTAGGAGACATAGACGAACGATTAAAAAGGGGAATGTTTTGCAGAATTCAATGCTCGTAACAAATCTCATTTCAAATTCATTCGGACTTTATACAATTTTGAGATATTTTGAAAAAAACCAATATTTGCCGATTTGAATCTTCCTCAATAAGTCGATAACGCCTAATGCGATCGCTTTTAAACTCTAACATTGTTGAGACACTTTTTTTTAAGACAAATTTTTTGGTGTTAACAGTAACCCCCGATTTTCATTTCTTTCCAAGTTCGTAGCGCTATCTTTTGTTTTTCTTATGGCGGTCATCTTGGATTTTTAATTAGTTAGATAGTCCTTAAAAATAGCTTTTTAATAATGCACAACATGGCTAATAAATCTTTATTTATACGAGAGATATGAAGATTTGAATAAAATTTCACTCTAATACGAAATTAGTTGGCTATGAAGTTCAATGGTAGTGTAAAACAGACGATAAATAAGCTCTGCCATTATTGACATGTAGAAGTGCAGTGAAATTGGTGGTAGATTTAGAACTTTGTGTAAGTAATACCGCTAAGCATGGAGATTAATAAGAATTGATATTGGCACACACATTTTCAAGTGAAGTAAAGGTTGATATGTTCGAAGTTTATTTCAAAGTAAATAGAATCTCTGAAATGCTTGCACAACAAGTTACGCTAAGCGTTTTCCGGAAAGACCACAATCACACCGGACAATTTTAGCAGAATAATCAGTAATTTAGTTAACTATGGAAGCTTCGAACAATCCAAGTACACCAGTACGTCGAGTGGCTCGAGAAACTGGAATTCCGAAATCTAGTGTTTACAGAACGTTGAGAAAAAACAAGTACCACCCATACAATTCCAATTTAGCAGGTGGTATCTACAAAAATGTGAAGATGATTCTGATTTTCCTAGGAAAATACTTTGAACAGATGAAAAACGGTTTACCAACTGCGGAGTGTTCAATAGGCATAACTATCATCACTGGTCTACTGAAAATCCACATTTGGTAAATCAAAGAAGATTTCAAGTTCTATTTGGTTTTAATCTCTGGTGTGGTTTGATTGGTACGAACTTTTATTGACTTCTTTTTTGTTTTTTATTATATTATCAGTATCATCTTCACATTTTTGTAAATACCACCTGCTAAATTGTAATCTTCGCTGATAGTCATTATCGCTTAAATTCTGCACTATTGTTGGTTTGTATGGGTGGTATTCGTTTTTTCTCAACGTACTGATGTAATTGGATTGTTCATAACATATTGTAAAATATTATTTTGAAGTATATCAGCATTGTTAACTTGAAAGATCTTTTTTGTTCGGAGGTTCCATAGTTAACTAAATTTCTGATAATTTTGCTAAAAATTGTCCGGTGTGATTATGGTCTTTCCGGAAATCGTTGAGCGTAACTTGTGCAAGCATTGTCAGAGATTCGATATTTACTTTGAAATAAACTTCCAACATATCAACCTTAACTTCATTGGAAAATGTGTGTGCCAATATCAATTCTTATTAATCTCCATGCTTAGCGGTAATTACTTACACAAAGTTCTAAATCTTCCGCCAATTTCACTGCACTTCTACATGTCAATAATGACAGAGCTTATTTATCGTCTGTTTTACACTACCTAGCCGAATGCCTTAGGGTGTCTGTTTTACACTACTACCATTTAATTTCATAGCCAACTAATTTCGTATTAGAGTGAAATTTTATTCAAATGTTCATATATCTCGTATAAATAAAGATTTATTAGGCATGTTGTACATTATTGAAAAGATATTTTAAGGACTATCTAACTAATTAAAAATTCAATATGGCCGCCATAAGAAAAACAAAAGATAGCGCTAAGAACTTGGAAACAAACGAAAATCGGGGGTTACTGTTAACCAAAAAATTTGTCTTAAAAAAGTGTGTCAACAATGTTACAGCATTAAGCGTTATCGAGTTATTGAAGAGAATTCAAGTCGGCAAATATTGTTTTTTTCAAAATATCTCAAAATTGTAAAAAGTCCGAATGAAGAAATTTTTGCGAGCATTGAATTTTGCAAAACATTCCCCATTTAACTGTTCCTCTACGTCTTCTAATAACGGATATACCAATGGTGGTGAGCATCAAAATCTGGACACACTGTATAAGCATGAGAATTGGAAAAAAATATACTACAAAATACAATAATAAAAAAATAGTTTGTAATGTCAAATTTTGTATTTCTTACTTCTGCATCCTTAATGATTACAAATGTTATAGCTGCAAAATGTTTGTTTCTACTTCTTTGTCACATTAAACTTTTTTTGTATTATGTTTTGGCAAGTAAGTCAATTTTTGCTATTATTATTTTTGCTCTTGCAATTGAACAACAGACATTTTGAGCCGATTTGGTCACCAGTTTAACAGCTCTGCATGCGTGTGACAAGGAAGTCGGGGAAAGTCGATAACCGGATCCACTTTACTATTTAGTTCAGCTTCAGATGCCTTCCCTATAAGGGCTTTGAGAGAGTCACTGGAAACTTGTTTTAACAAGGAGGTTTCACTTACATCATTTTCAGGCCATGAGATCATATCCATGTAATCCTTTGCATTGAACTTTATCTTTGAGACTTTAAATTTCCTAACACGTCGTAAACCAAGTTCTCTTTGAATTTTGCGTTCTTTGAATAACTGGGTCTATAACGTTCTTGAGATCCTCAGAGAGATAGGGTGAATATGAGATAAGGTTAAACAGATGTTTGGAACCATAAGTACGTGAAGATTTTAACTTTATATTAAACCACAGAGGAGTCTATACTTTCAGAATGTACTCAGCCAGAGTCTAAAGATTTTCAGTTGCCACATACAATCGAAGCACGCGGTTGGCTCATGTCAACTACCTGAAGTGAGCAACTTTTCAAAAAATATGTCTCAGTGGTAGCTCATTACCATGGAACAAACAAATTAACCTTTGTAAAGGTCTTCCTATTTCTTTTTCAGTCAAAGAAATCTCACCATTATTATGTCCAGTGTTTACAACAGTTCAATCACACCCAATAGCAGTAAAGCTCAAAAGTTATTTGTTCTGTTCTCTATCTTTAAGAAATTCCAGTATGCTGTCTGCTATATCTTTTCCGGTGCCAGATTTAGGTGCTACGTGGTCTAAAATATAAAATTTGAGTTTGATTCTTCTATTAGTGAAACGTGGTCTTCTGAAATAACTTTTTTGTACAACTTACTTTCTTTCGTTTCTTGAACAATTGTTTTGTCTTTTCCTCCATCAAAAATGAGACCTGCAAAAATCTTTGAAAAAGTTCCAAAATATGTGTTTTTTATGAAATTATAACGTTCTTGCGCCACCTCAAGAGGCACTCCAATATTTTTCATATTTGTATCTTATTTACACCAAAAGGCAAATTTTCCGCGCCATTACGAATTAAAAATGAAAAGTTGATGTTTTTATTTCACTCTATTTATTACTCAATGTATTTATTGGCACGACGCGTAGTGGTTCAGGACAAAAAAATGAGGTGTGGCCACCACACGACTTTCTTATACGTATGAGCGTTTCAAATTATAGAATTTTAAGAATTTTTTTTATAAAAATTCTTCAAAATCCTATTCTAAGTACTTCTATTCTCTTAATAAATCTCTATAGAATACATACTTTGCAAGATATTATCAAAAAAGTGCTCCTCGCTAGGAGTAAAAGTGCTACTTCCGGTCCGAATTTTGAAATGTTATATATACAAAAAATATTGCAAATCCAGTTTTAATTACTTTTGTATTCTTGATAAATTTATTAGAATGCATAACTTACGACATATTTGCAAAAAATCTCTATTCGATAAGAGTAAAAGTGGTACTTCCGGTCTGAATCTTGAAATTTTTTTTATACAAAAGATATTGAAAATTATGTTATAAATACTTTTATACCCGTAACGTACTTGTCTAAAAAGCATGACTTGCGAAATATTCGCAAAAAACTGATTTTCGATAAGAGTAAAAGACCTACTTCCGGTAGGAATTTCGGAAAACCTTTTAGATAAAATTATTCTCAATTTGAATTTTAAGTATGTATGAATTCTTTATAAATTTGTTTAAACTTAGTAGTTGACGAAATATTGGCAAAATTTGATTTTTTCGCTGAAGTAAACTGCTACTTCCGGTCTACCGATTTTACTGAAAAACTAATCAGATCTCAAGAGGGAGATTATACACGTAAATACAAAATTTGGATTTGATATGTACAGCGGTTTGACCGCTATCGTGATCACACACAGACACACACACACACAGAGAGAGAGAGAGAGACGCAGACATTTTTTAAAAACCACTTTTTCGGTATCAGGGGACTTCAAAACGTGGACATCTGCAAAAATCTCGAGGTCGAAAATTTTCATCATCACAATACTTCCTTATACTACGTATAAGAAAGTAAAAAGTTGATTTAAAAAAAGTGAATTATAACACGGTTTGGAAAATGTTGCATTACACTACTACTTAGTGATTACTGCAATAAAACGAATATAAAATTTGCATAGACTGTTATTATCGACCAGCAAAGAGGTATAAATTCATATTTTGTATAATGATCGCTATAATGTTCATTATTAACCGTACAAATTTCAGCTGCTCCTTTCTGACGAAATCTGCGAAAAATATTGTTGTATACGTTGTTACCAAAAGCAAACCATTCACATAAATTAAAAAATGAGGTGTGGCCACCACACGACTTTCTTATACGTATGAAAGTGTTACTTCCGGTCCGAATTTTGATATTTCATTTATACAAAAAATATTCCAAATCTAACTCTAAATACTTTTGTACTCTTCATAAATATATATAGAATGCATAATTTACGACATATTTGCAAAAAATCGCTATTCGATAAGAGTAAAAGTGGTACTTCCGGTCTGAATTTTGAAATTTTTCTTATACAAAAGATATTTAGAAGTACATTCTAAATACTTTTATACTCGTAATGTACCTGCCTAGAAAGCATGACTTGCGAGATATTCGCAAAAAACTGATTTTCGATAAGAGTAAAAGACCTACTTCCGGTAGGAATTTCGAAAAACTTTATTAATATAATTTTTCTCAAATTTAATTTTGAGTACATTTGAATCCTTTATATATTTGTTTAAACTTAGTAATTGACGAAATATTGGCAAAATTCGATTTTTTCACTGAAGTAAACTACTACTTCCGGTCTGGCGATTTTGCTCAAAATCTAATCAGTTCTCAAGAGGGAGATTATATTCGTAAATACAAAAGTTGGAATTGATATCTACAGCGGTTTGGCCGCTATCGTGGTCACACACACACACACACACACACACACACAGACACACAGACATTTTTTAAAAACCACTTTTTTGGTATCAGGGGACCTCAAAACGTGGACATCTGCAAAAATCTCGAGGTCGAAAATTTTCATCATCACAATACTTCCTTATACTACGTATAAGAAAGTAAAATGGGAGAGGACCCAACACCGATCCTTGTGGGACTCCCTTCTCGAATAATAACCAATTAGACTTTAAGCCACTGCCACGATCAATCGTACACTGCTGTTTGCTGCACAAGTAAGATCGAATTAATTCCATAGTTGTTTCTCTAATATCTATTACCTAATTATAATTTTTGGTACATATCATCGAAATTCACAGAATCAAAGGTTTTTTGTAAGTCTAAAAAGATTGCAACTGTGCATATTGCTGTGGCAACATAATTATTTGGTATAAAAATAAATGTAGTATTGCCATACGTTAGGCATTGCCAAATAGATTATGCTGTGTGCTGTTCCAGCAACATAATTTATAAAAATAATGATAATTTTTATTATCTTTAATATATTCATTTATTCTTTTAACAGCACATACTTTATAAGTATACGTGAGTTCTATCAGTGTATTCAACCTTCTTTTCTCCTGGTAAATCTCTTGTTTTTCTTTTATAGGGATAAGGTTATAGCTTATATTAAAGAAAAATCAGAATCTATATAAAACATAATTGTATATTTAATTCAACATTTTTAAAAATAGATAGAATCGCTATACTATATTCACCCAAGAATTATAAAAGAAAATATAATTGAAAGAAAGCATTTATACCGTGTTCTCGGTTGTAATGTTTTGTAGAACAAATATATCGATAATGCTTAATCAAAAATAAAATATTATCCTGTTTTAAAACAAAGAAATATTCAATTGAATATCAGTATTCTATTAATATTTTATGCTAATTCTATTCTATCAGAAACATTATATTCGCACGTAATGCTCTGATAATCTTAGAACTTCGCAATGGTCAATGTTCGGAGAAAAAGCTTGAATTTGACCACTGGCAACAATAATTCGCACGCATTGCGACCAGTGTCTCAAAATCCGCCACCCAGAAACATTTCCCTTTTCTAAATATCTATTTTAATTTTTAAATTTGAAATCAAAAAAAATGAATTGTGAGAATTAATGATGCTAATAAAGTGTCAGAAAATATACATTCGCACCCAACACCCTTAATAATCCTATTTGTGTTGTATAAAAAAAAACTAATGAATTCATATTACTACAGGACAATATCTATTATCCCTGCTGCCCAACGTTATATTGAATAAACATTTGCACATTGTATTCCATACACGCATAGCAGCATTGATAAATCCTTGTATTTAAAACTTACTTTGTATCGTTAAACATCTCTTCAAATTGTGCCATAGGCATCTCCATTTTTTAAACACAAAAGAAATATTAACAAAAAAAACTTATTCTAATGAATGAAAATTAGATAAGGTAAAATTAGTATGCTAATACCACGCGATCATTTAAATTCTAAATTATAGCAGGCGGGATTTTTTTTATTAGGTTGTCCAGAATGTCAATTATTGATTACTTAACATTTTGAAACGTCACTTTGACAATTCAAATTGTAAATTAGTACTTATATACCAACTTAATTTAAATTTCACAGCCTGCTCTAATTTAGAATTTAAATGATCGCGCGGTACAAAATGAATGAGTTTACATTTAATCGTGGTGTATCTGAAACTACGATTTTCTATTTTAAAGTCTTTATCTTTCTAAGTCGCAGTCAGTATTCGTCTAATCTTGTTCATTCCTGTCTTTGAATTTATATACCCGGGAAAAAAACATATAACGCCTGCTACGCCACACCGAACTAAAATTTAGGTTGTCACCCTGCGTCATTCGTAAAATCTCTGCTCCCAAGTTGCCATCGTGACAGCAACACACACGCACTTATTGTCTTTGACAGTTCATTTACGTAAAATGTCAACACACTGCAAATTGTTTTCTTATTTAAAAATCTTATTCCCCTAACTATTAAGTATATTCAAAGGTAGGTATATTTTTTTTATTAATACAATTCTCCTTGTATTTGTTTATGAACTTGTTGCCTTTTTCATCATTTGTCACATATTTTCTTTTTCCATTAATTAACACTATCCTTACTTTTGTTTTATTTATTACAGTATTCGGTAAAATTGGAAATATATTATAAATAACAGGTATTCTTTTTCCAACACCACTCGCACTATCACGATCCGCCCGGCCTGCCATTTCGTCGCTGCTTTCCATCCAGGTCTTTTCCAATGGTGATATATTTATTTGTAAAAAACTACACACAAAGTTTATACCATATTTTCTTTTTGTAGGTCATCAAACCATACGAGTCTTTCTACAGTTTATGAAACAGTGCTACACGCACAAATTCATGGATGTTTTATTTTGTTTGTTCAGCTGTCTTTATATAAAAACATTATTGCTGATCGTTCCGTGTCAAGATATATTTATATCCTTTTTTTGTCTATAATTATAAGTGAAGGTAAATTTTATTCTTTTAGTATGATTTATATAAATCCCTTTTATAAAGTTTTATTACATTGTGCATGTTTTCAAATTCATATAATTTATTTAACTATATTTTCTTCTCTTGAATAACGTATTTGATCTTGTTCGTATAGTTTTACTGCGTTTAAATGACTAATTCTTTTCACTGTTCCGTCCTTAAGCATAGCCCTTTCTCGGTTGTTTGCTTTCTTTAGTCTTTTATTTTTAAACAACGGTATATTATTCAAAATTTTTACTGTAATTTTCACGCTTTTTGAAAAGTTAGGTTGTTTCTCATTATACGCAAACCATACATCCTGCTTATCTTTTCTATAAAAGAAATATATATATATATAGCTTAGATTTATCTCGTCTTTTATTTTGTATCTATCTAATATTTAAATTGTAAATACTTATCTAACCTTTTAATTTATTATAACAATAAATTTATTTTTATGTCTGTGTTTTCTATACCTAAATGTATGCAACTTATTATACCCTTATGTTGAAATCTTTAAATACAATAAAATCTGATTCTTTACTGTTTCTTTTATTTTTTTATACTTAAATTAATTCATAATGCTATTATTATTATTTTTAATATGCAAGAGATCACGGTAATATGTAATCGTATACTCACAGAATACTAATTTTCATTAAAAAAAAAGTGTAAACTGTAGGTACGTCTATGTAAAAATATGATGAACTCACAAGGAATGCAACAGAATTCACAATGTTAATCTGACTCGCGAAAAAATATCAGTAGCAGTTTGATGACTTGATTATTATTTCCGCAATATGTGGGATCCTACTTAAGTCAAACAATCAAACAAGTAAGGACTCCTTAAATATCTGCCACGTGCGACGATTGCATTAACATACTTAATTCATACGGTTGAAGATTTCTGGACAATAAAAGTACTCCTTCAAAGTAGTGCTATTTTTACTTTCTTATACGCAGTAATCAAACCGCTATAGCTATAAATTCTAAATTTTGTATTTACGAGTATAATCTCCCTTTTGCGATCTGATTAGATTTTCAATAAAATCGGCACACCAGAAATAGTTGTTTACTTCGGTAAAAAGTTCGAATTTTGCCATTATTTCGTCAACTACTAAGTTGAAACAAATTTATATAGAATTCATATGTACTCAAAATTAAATTTGAGAAGAATTTTATTATGAAAGTTTTTCGAAATTTCTACCGGAAGTAGGTCTTTTACTCTTATCGAAAATTGTTGTTTTGCCAATATTTTGCAAGTCATGCTTTTAGAGGGGTACTTTACGAGTATAAAGGTATTTTGAACTTAATGTTCAATACCATTTGTATAGAAAAACTTCAAAATTCAGACCGGAAGTAACACATTTACTCTTAGCGAGTAGCACTTTCCTTCGAATATCTCGCAAGGTATGCAGTCTATAGAGATTTATTAAGAGAATTACTTGTAATATCATTTTGAATAATTTTTATATAAAATATTCTTAAAATTTGGCTATTTTTCTAAGAAGATAAAACTATTTAAAAAAATTTAGGACAATGTTCTATAATTTGAAACACTCATACGTATAAGAAAGTTGTGTGGTGGCCACACCTCATTATTTTATAACGTCATAATTAAAGCCAGTAGTAACAAACGATGAAAACTGAAATATGTAATGGTAAAATTAGTTTGATGATAGTTCTTTCTTTTAATTTTGAATTGTCATCATTGCTAAATATTTTGTTTCTCTCTTTTCCAGACTTCGTCGCCGAATAGAGTCTTATAGGAGAAGACAGAGTGATTGTATGCCTCGCTTCGATCAGTCCTTCAACGGGCTTTGTGAGCAGAACTTACAGGAGACCCAGCAGCTCAAGCAGCGCTACTTAGACGGGAAGAACAAGCGCGTTCCCAAAACGAAGGACAAAAAGCAACAGGACTCCATACAAAGTAGTGTACATGTTGTAAGTTTATCTTTTACTATTATTTTTCTTAAATAACCTTAGAGTAGGATATATACATTTTTTGGTGATTTCTAAGAAACAAATATGATTCTTCTATGCGAAAAACTCTCGGAATAATATATTTTATAATATTCAAGACGGTCCAATCGCAGTTTTGAATAATTTTGAGCATTTAATGGAGGTTTCTTTAGTGCCGATAATCTCTAGAATGAAATGTAGGTACAGTAGACTCTCGATTATCCGAAATCGGATTATCTGAAACTCCGCAATATCCGAAAATCAAATATAGAATTTTAACTCCGCTTTATCCGAAACACCGGTCAAAGATGTTCCCGATTATCCGAAATGATTTGAACTTATGAAAATGGCGCGCTTTTATACTTCCAAATAGGTACATAATACACTTGGCGGCGTTTGTGTCGCTCAGTTCAGTGTGGTTCAGTGCTTTAGGTTATGTTGTATTGCATTTCGTGCGGTTTAGTTTTGTACATTACGAGCGGTACGCGCAGTATATAAGTTAGCGAAAATATGGATACAAAACGAAAGCGAAAAGTGGTTACTATAGGCGAAAAACTAAATGCTATAAAACGTCTCGACTCTGGTGCACAATTAAAAACCATCGCAAAAGAGTACGGTGTAGGTGTAAGTACAGTTTCGGAGTGGCGAAAAAACAGGAAAGATATCGAGAAATGGAACAGTGTGTTAACTTCTCCTGCACCAAATCGGAAAGTTATGAAAACCAGTCAGTATGATAAAGTGGATAAGGCATTATATTTATGGTTTACCCAAAAACGTGCTAGTGGTATTCCAATGTCTGGTCCAATTCTTCAGCAAAAAGCAATAGAAATTAGTGAAGAGCTTCCTGTAATTGAGGCTCCTGATACATTTACAGCAAGTGAAGGATGGTTATCCAGGTGGAAAGATCGGCACGGAATTAGGCAGCTTCGAATATGTGGTGAAAAATTATCTGCAAACGCAATGGTTGTCGAGAACTTTAAAACAAGGTTTAAAGCAATTATCGACGAAAATTCTTATACTCCCGATCAGTTATATAACTGTGACGAAACTGGCCTGTATTACAAAGCAGTGCCATGCAAAACTTTAGCAAGTAAAGATGAAGTTTCTGCTTCTGGTTATAAAAAAAATAAAGATCGGGTGACTATTCTCGCTTGCAGAAATTATTCTGGACGTCATAAAATGCGCCTAATGTGTATAGGAAAATCAGAAAAACCAAGAGCATTTAAAAATCTGAGCCCTAACTTGATGCCATTGTACTATAAACATCAAAAAAGCTCTTGGATGGATTCGAAATTGTTTAAGAATTGGTTTTTTGAAGAATTCGTCCCATCGGTTACAAAATTCCTTAAAGTAAATGGGCTACCTGTTAAAGCTTTGTTGCTGGTGGATAATGCACCTTCTCATTTGTCTGTAGAAGAACTTACATTTGGGGAAATTAAAGTTCTATTCTTACCACCAAATGTTACTGCTTTAATTCAACCGATGGACTAGGGTGTTTCGGAAAAAATTATTGCAATTTATATTAGAGGCAGAGAATGAAGGGGACGATCTACGCGTTTGTTTGAAGAACATTAACCTAAAAGATGTAATATATTGGATAGCCGATGCCTGGAACAATGTAAAACAGTCGACTATACAAAAGCCGTGGAACAAAATTATTGATGAACAGAATGAATTAGCAGAATTGAAGCAAGACGAATGCGGAGAAGATGAAGGTACAAATATACTATATGATCTTGCAATAAAGATAAGTGGTTTTAATAATATTCCTCGAGAAGATTTTGATGCATGGATTCAGTTAGAAAAGAACGATGGAGAGGAATTGTCAAACTTAGAACTAATTAGCCTAACAAATGAAAATGAACATCCCAATGAGGAAGAGGAAGATGCAGGGACAGTAGGAAATTCAACGAAAGTAATTTCACATCGGGAAGCAGTAGAGTGTTTAGACAAGGCACTAGTTTATATCGAACAACAACCGGAGGCAACCACGACTGATGTTTTTTTAATTAGAAGATGGAGAGACATTGCGGCAAAAAATCAATACTTATGCAAGTCCAAGCAATAAACAATGGATTTATTTGTAAATCGTTAGGTATTATTAAACTTTCAATAAAAAAAAATGTTTTCACCAGATAGGTATGTATAAATGCAAATTGTAAAGGAAACTGCAATAAAAAAATATGTATCCAAATATACACACGTAAATTATTTCCACCTCCGTATTATCCGAAATAGGTTCGGTCCCAATCATTTCGTATAATTGAGAGTCTACTGTACAATAAATATATCAATTTAAATGAGAAATACAGACTTTACCACAATTGGTGAGTTGACTAAAATTGTCATTTTCGTTAAGCTGGAAAAATTCAAAATTTGATAAAAAAATTTGAAGTCCTGCAAAATGTGTTTCATAAAAGATAGAAGAGAGGCTGTTAACCAATAGAATATAAATATGTAGGTTTCAAAAACATCGTAATTGTCTACATCGATTGAGTTTTGAGTACTTTTGAGCATTTGGTGATGTTTCCTCAAAGCTATTAGATGCAATTATCAAGTAGATATAACAATTTGAATGTCAGATTCACTTTCAGTATCATTTAGAACAACCCCATATATTTTCTGACGACAATGGGTGACTTGTTTAAAATTGCCATTTGGAAAAATTCAAAATCTGACGAAAATTCAATCAAAAATAAAATAAAATGGGGTTTGTAGTAGACTAAAGAGAAGTTCTCAGCGAGTAGATTACGAATATGTGCGATCCCTTATAGAATCACATCTATTTAGTGGCAGATCATCACCAAACCGGTATTCGTAATGTAGTGGATAATGGTTTCTTGTGGACGTCAAGATCTGGCATCTGGATATATCCATTTGCAGTCTATTAATATCACACCAATGTTCTATAATATTAATCTGTAACTGAAGAAATCGGCAGTCTTCCACGGAGTCTATTCTTAAGAACTCTTTAAATCGTCTGCAAAGAGCAACTTTTCGCACTGCAATTGATCACATAAATCATTAACAAAAATTAAGAAAAGTAAGGGCCCCAGGTTACTTCCTTGAGGAACACCCGATGACGGCACAAATATGTCCGAGACATAGTCCAAACAAGAAACAAGGTTAATAAAACACATTTTGTTTCTATATATTTAATAGTAATATTATTAAGGAAATAAGGAAAAGTTTTGAAAAAGTATGCGGTACCCTTTGAAATTATTCTTTTTGTATATTTTTTTTGTATTCTGAAAATAAAAAAATGTATTTTTTAAATCAATCAATATTGTAATTTATCAGGCTTATATTTTGTATGCAATTGCAATAAAAGTGTGCTAGGTATGTTGGAATGTTTTTATTAAAATGGAATTTTTACAAATACGTAAAATGCAGATATACATTAATACATATAAAATTAATGTGTTGTCTTGTACAGAAATGCTTCAATAATCACCCAGTGATTTTTTTTTGGTAAGAGTATTTCGTTAATGTATTTTGTAAATAATCTCTAATAACAAGCTTCAAGGTTAAATATTGTATATGTCACACATACATGTTATTATGTATGTGTATGGTATATATATAATGCAATATCTGATTGTGTATGCCATATATTCATTGTATATTTTTTAATGTATACATACATATATTTTGGCTCCACTTATTTTTTTTTTTTAAAGAAAACGTCAAAATTTCGGGAGGGATCCAGAAATATCCGGAACTGTGCAGAAATTATAGTTTCGTTGTATTGTGGATTATTTAAACTAAATCACAAATATTTATTGGTATAGAAATCTTCAACCGCGTTCGGTGTGTCGTTTGTTTTTCTTTTTCGTAAACATTTATTACGTCCTTTTTTGCTCTTAACGTTAAAACGGTTTTTTTAAAGGCTCATCTTGAAATATGTACCGGCCTAAAAACATCTACACAATTGAAATGAAAACAACATGAAAGTGACTAATTTTGCCCTACTCGAATGTGTAAGAAAAACTGCGATGACAGAACACTTACTAGAGAAAGGCAACTTAATAAACAGAAATCGTGTCCAAAAATTAGAGTCTATATTTTGACTGTGCGTAAATGGTGCGTAACTTTGCTATATTCGGCAATTCTCTACACGTGGGTTTTACTTTCTTATAGGTACGTAGTATAAGCAAGTATTGTGATGATGAAAATTTTCGACCTCGAAATTTTTGCAGATGTCCACGTTTTGAAGTCCCCTGATACCGAAAAACTGGTTTTTAAAAAAATGCCTCTCTCTCAGGTGCGTGAAGTTGGCACCACAACTTGCGGCGCAAATGTTCTTTTTAGTGCCAAAAGTTTGCGCCTAATATGCGCCGTCGATATCTGAAGAAAAAACACCGGCGCATTAATTTCTTACAAAGTTATAAACAAAAACATTTTTTGGTGCCAACTTCACGCGTGAAGTTAGCACCACAACTTGCGGCGCAAATGTTCTTTTATAAGGTTAATACTCCAATTAAACAAGTACTTTTTTTTTATTATTTTATTTTATTCAAGAATAAATTTGAAATTTTTATTAAAAGACTTGGTGATTTTAACGGCTTTCAACTTTTAGAGTAATATTGACTAAAAATTGAGTCAATACTTTTAGAAAACGTAATAACTAACCGAACATATCGAATGCCAAGCGATAGTCAAGCAAGAGACACACATGGTACCAATTTTTAAAACTCTCGCCTGAAAGTGTAGCTATCTAAAATAGACAACGATCGCTTTATGTCTGGTAAGAAGTTGATACCAAATAAATATTTTTGTTTATAACCTTGTAACAAATTAATGCGCCGGTGTTTTTTCTTCAGATATCGACGGCGCATATTAGGCGCAACATTTTGGCACTAAAAAGAACATTTGCGCCGCAAGTTGTGGTGCCAACTTCACGCACTTACATAATTGTATTTGTTTATAACTTTATAACAATTAAGTGTTTCGGTGTTTTTCTTCAGATATCGACGGCGCATGTTGTGCGGCAACGGTTTGCACTAAACTGAAAGTTTGCGCCGGAAATTTTAGTCTGGTAAGAAATTGATACTAAATAACTATTTTTGTTTATAACTTAATAACAAATTAATGCGCTGGTGTTTTTTCTTCAGATATCGACGGCGCATGTTGTGCACCAACAATTTGCACTAAATTGAAAGTTTGCGCCGGAAATTTTGGTCTGGTAAGAAGTTGATACCAAATAACTATTTTTGTTTATAACTTTGTAACAAATTAATGCGCCGGTGTTCTTTCTTCAGATATCGACGGCGCATATTAAGCGGAACTTTTGGCACTAAAAAGAACATTTGCGCCGCAAGTTGTGGTGCTAACTTCACGCGTGAAGTTGGCACCAAAAAATGTTTTTGTTTATAACTTTGTAACAAATTAATGCGCCGGTGTTTTTTCTTCAGATATCGACGGCGCATATTGGGCGCAACATTTTGGCACTAAAAAGAACATTTGCGCCGCAAGTTGTGGTGCTGGCGTGAAGTTGGCACCAAAAAACTATTTTTGTTTATAACTTTGTAACAAATTAATGCGCCGGTGTTTTTTCTTCAGATATCGACGGCGCATATTAGGCGCAAACTTTTGGCACTAAAAAGAACATTTGCGCCGCAAGTTGTGGTGCCATCTTCACGCAGCTCTCTCTGTGAGTGTCTGGTCTCTGTGTGTGTGACCACGATAGCGGCCGAACCGCTATAGGTATCAATTCCAAATTTTGTATTTACGTGTATAATCTCCCTCTTGAGATTTGATTAGATTTTCAGTAAAATCGTCAGGCCGGATGTAGTAGTTTCCTTCAGTGAAAAAATCGAATTTTGCCAATTATTCGTCAACTACTAAGTTTAAACAAATTTGTAAAGAATTCATATATACTCAAAATTAAATTTGAGATGGATTTTATTAAAAAAGTTTTTCGAAATTCCTACCGCAAGTAGGTCTTTTACTCTTATCGAAAATCAGTTTATTGCAAATATTTCGCAAGTCATGCTTTTTAGACAGGTACGTTACGAGTATAAAAATATTTAGAACTTAATTTTCAATACCTTTTGTATAAAAAAAATTTCAAAATTCGTAACGGAAGTAACAGTTTTACTCTTATCGAATAGCGATTTTTGCAAATTATGCATTCTATATATATTTGTCAAGAGTACAAAAGCATTTAGAGTTGAATTTGAAATATTTTTTATATAAATGAAATTTCAAAATTAGCACCGGAAGTATCACTTTTACTCTTATCGGTTAGCGATTTTTGCAGGTATTTCGTAAATTATGCATTCTATATATATTTAATAATCGACGAAGGAGATACATGTTGAAACTCCATTATATACAGCAGTGGCCAGATGTATTCGCCACCCCTGCAAAAATACATACATTATTATAAGTTATAACTATTATTGAATTTCTAATGAAATAGATTGTAAAGAAGGGTCATAAAGTGGTAAATAAATACTTTCAACGTATTATTGTTAAGGGATTAGAAAGCAGGTACCCGGAAGACGGATCGTAAATATACCTCGTTACGTTAGTACATTCTAAATAGTCGGATAGTGAACGCCGTAGTGTAGAAATTGTGTGTGCAATTTTTATTAAGCTGTGTTTGTGGTTCTTTAATGTTAAAATGCCGAAAACGCATGAACTAACAGAGGTAGAACGTGGGCAAGAGATGAGCGTATTTTGGAACATTTCCCTGCGAGATCGCAGAAAAGGCTCGAAAGAACTTGCTAGTGAACTATTCAGGTCACACAAAGTCAGTATTTCGGCTCGGACAGTAAGGAGACGTCTTGTAGAACGCGGCTTGGAGGGATACAGAGCCCGACGTAAACCGCGCTTGTCTGCAGCACACACGAAAGCGAGACTACAATGGGCTCAAAATCACAGAGATTGGACCGCTGATGATTGGACGCAAGTACTCTGGACTGACGAATGCAATATTGAGGTAATTATGAGATAATATTTGTATTTATTGCCCATGACCTTCAATTTCATTTGTCCCTTGTAGTTCCTTAAGTAATAAATAAAGTAACATATCGTAAAAATCGTCTCTCCCTTTGTAGCTTTTCGGGAAACCTGGAACGCAGTATGTGCGACGTAGACGTGGGGAGGCATATCATCCCGCATGTATAGTGCCTACAGTGAAATTTGGTGGGGGCAGCATAATGGTTTGGGGGTGTATGTCTGCTGCGGGGGTCGGAGAGCTTTTTATATGCGAAGGTCGCATGAATGGACGACGATACATGGATATGTTGGAAGAAGTATTAGAACCTTCGGTTGTGAAACTTTTTGACAGTGATGAACCTGAATTCCTCTTCCAACAAGACCACGCTCCATGTCACAAGAAGTATTACGTTGGTTCCACGAAAACAACGTGCGTCTACTCGAATGGCCCGCCCAATCACCAGACATGTCGCCAATTGAACATTTGTGGCACGTTTTGAAGCAGCGGATAGGAAAACATACCTGTGCAACAAAGGCGAAGTTAAAAAAAATTATAATTACGCCTGAAGAATGCCGCAGGTTAGTGGGGAGTATGGGACGAAGAGTGCGTGCTTTACTTAAAGCTCATGGTGGATCAACCAAGTATTGATAATTTATTATTAAAATAAAACTACTACTATTTCCTAATGTGCATTTTCATTTATTTCTAACATATTTTTAAAACCTAGTAAAAATCATGGGTGGCGAAATACATCTGGCCACTGCTGTATATATATAATAAAACACAAGTGTATAGTTTCAAAATTATTATAATGTTTAACACACTACATATGTTTCGCCACACTGTGGCTTCATCAGATGGATGAACATACGATTTCATCCACCTGATGAAGCCACAGTGTGGCGAAACATATGTAGTGTGTTAAACATTATAATAATTTTGAAACTATACACTTGTGTTTTATTATATCTATATATATTTGTCAAGAGTATAAAAGTATATATTTAGAGTTTGATTTGGAATATTTTTTGTATAAATGAATATTCAAAATTCGCACGGGAAGTAATACTTTTACTCTTAGCGAGTAGCATTTTTTTTGCAAATATCTCATAAAGTATATGTCCTGTAGAGATTTATTAAGAGACTGGAAGTACTTAGAATAGAATTTTGAATAATTTTTCTATAAAATAATTTTTATAATTGTATGATTTGAAACGCTCATACGTATAAGAAAGTCGTGTGGTAGCCACACCTCATTTTTTTAAAATTCATATATTTGAAATATTAAAGAGGTGGTAGTACCCATGTAAAATTTTTCGAATTTCGCGGGTGTTTTAAGATTGCAATGCACACCTGCGAAATTCGAAAAATGTTACATGGGTAGTAGATCTCTAGTTATTAACTTTAGTCCTATATTGCACGACAGAAAATACAATTATAATTCTTAGGAGTAAAATTAATAGTAAAGTAAAATTCAAGAATATTCATCAAGGAAATAATGGTAAACCTATATATTATTTATAAGACATTTTTAATAAAATAAATTTATTCAATATACAAGTGTACAAAATAAATAATACAATATAAAAAATGAGGTGTGGCCACCACACGACTTTCTTATACGTATGAAAGTGTTACTTCCGGTCCGAATTTTGAAATTTCATTTATACAAAAAATATTCCATATCCAACTCTAAATACGTTTGTACTCTTGATAAATATATATAGAATGCATAATTTATGACATATTTGCAAAAAATCGCTATTCGATAGGAGTAAAAGTGGTACTTCCGGTCTGAATTTTGAAATTTTTTTTATATAAAAGATATTGAAAATTATGTTTTAAATACTTTTATACTCGTAACGTACTTGTCTTAAAAGCATGACTTGCGAGATATTCGCAAAAAACTGATTTTCGATAAGAGTAAAAGACCTACTTCCGGTAGGAATTTCGAAAAACTTCTTTAAGACAATTTGTTTCAAACTAAATTCTAAGTACATATGAATTCTTTATAAATTTGTTTAAACTTAGTAATTGACGAAATATTTGCAAATTTCGATTTCTTCACTGAAGTAAACTACTACTTCCGGTCTGCCGATTTTGCTCAAAATCTAATCAGTTCTCAAGAGGCAGATTACACACGTAAATACAAAATTTGGAATTGATATCTACAGCGGTTTGACCGCTATCGTGGTCACACACACACACACACACAGACACACACACACACACACACACACAGACACACACACACACACACACACAGAGAGAGAGAGAGAGAGACATTTTTTAAAAACCACTTTTTTGGTATCAGGGGACCTCAAAACGTGGACATCTGCAAAAATCTCGAGGTCGAAAATTTTCATCATCACAATACTTCCTTATACTACGTATAATGCCGGCTGTACACTCTCGCCCGAGTGCTCTCGCGATGTCTCGTCGAGAGCTCTCGCGCGAGAAGTCCAGGGATGAGCGCGACCCTGTACACTCTCGTTTATTCGGAACGGTTAGCGAACGTCGAGAGGTCCAGGGATGAGCGCGACCCAGTACACTCTCGTTTATTCTTACCACACGACTTTCTTATACGTATGAAAGTGTTACTTCCGCTCCGAATTTTGAAATTTCATTTATACAAAAAATATTCCAAATCCAACTCTAATTACTTTTGTACTCTTCATAAATATACATAGAATGCATAATTTACGACATTGTGATGATGAAAATTTTCGACCTCGAGATTTTTGCAAATGTCCACGTTTTGAAGTCCCCTGATACCAAAAAAGTGGTTTTTAAAAAATGTCTGTGTGTCTGTCTGTGTGACCACGATAGCGGTCAAACCGCTACAGATATCAATTCCAAATTTTGTATTTACGAATATAATCTCCCTCTTGAGAACTGATTAGATTTTGAGCAAAATCAGCAGACCGGAAGTAGTAGTTTACTTCAGTGAAAAAATCGAATTTTGCAAATATTTCGTGAATTACTAAGTTTAAACAAATTTATAAAGAATTCATATGTACTTAAAATTGAAATTGTGAACAATTTTATTAAAAAGGTTTTTCGAAATTCCTACCGGAAGTAGGTCTTTTACTGTTATCGAAAATCAGTTTCTTGCAAATATTTTGCAAGTCATGCTTTTTAGACAGGTACGCTACGAATTACGAATATAAAAGTATTTAGAACTTAATTTCCAATATCTTTTGTATAAAAAAAATTTCAAAATTCGGACCGGAATTATCACTTTTACTCTTACCGAATAACGATTTTTTGCAAATATGTCGTAAATTATGCATTCTATGTATATTTATGAAGAATACAAAAGTATTTAGAGTTGGATTTGGAATATTTGTTGTATAAATGAAATTTCAAAATTCGGATCGGAAGTAACACTTTCATACGTATAAGAAAACTGAATGTCGCGAGAGTGTACAGTGATGCACTCGCGCCGCCTCGCGAGGGTAAGCGAGGCTCTTTGACTCGCGCTCAAAAAACCGACTCGGAATGGAGAGCCCACGAGTGACTGCGAGGCTTTGCGAGACAGGGCGAGTGTACCCTGTACACTGTCGCACTCGCCCAGCCTCGCCGTCCCTCGACGAGAGTGTACAGCCGGCATAAGAAAGTAAAATGTATGGTAACAGAGACATATTATATTCTTATTTTATCCTTTATTTTGAATGTTTAGTCAAGACATATGGAAACCTCTTATAAATGTGTGTATCACATGTTCTTTTTGAGAAATGTACATATTTTTATTAAATAAAATACACAACCAAAATTTCAATTTTAGCAAAAATGGCCCACTACAAAAATATTACATTTTCCATGTGTCTTCAGAAAGTATAGTTGACATATCTTTAAAATATAATTATTTTTTGTTCAAAAGACGATATATCGGGAGCATTAATTGTATTACAAAGAATCAGGTACAGGAATTTTAAATCAATATATCCCCTATGTAGCTCTACAGAACAAGGGTAATAATCTACTTTACGTTTCATATTGCAACAATAAACTAAAACGAGTCACTTTCAGCAAATTGAAAAATAATTATTATGTATATGTGTACCATCGGCTGCATGGAAAACTGTTACAGTTGGTTTTAAGTTGAGTGTTGCATCTCGAAATTGTATTTAATGTCATTTATATCTGTCATATATTGTCAGGATAATATGCCATAAATGAACAAGATTCAAAAGGCTATAAATACGAACTAGTTTGCATGATAATTTATTTACATTTCATTTGAATTCCCTTTTGTTCCGTCTATTAATAAATGTAGTTTGCTTTAAAATTTTATTTAGAACCCAGGACTCCAAAGCTGCCCAGTTTCCATGTTACTTGACAGACTTCTTACACAACTAAAAATTTCAAATATTCGGGTAGATTTTTTTTGCTGTATCACTTTTCTATGCAGCCGATGGTACTTACTTATAAAAGTGATGTGTATTAGAAGTGTTTATCCTTACTTCCAATAAAAAACCACAAATAAAATGAACGTAGATCAAAAGGCCAGCAACTAAAACAGATTTCAACATCAGCATTACAATAAATATCTTACACAGTGATTTTTACTTTCTATGTCCTTATAACAAATAGAGATGGTAAAAACTAAATTAAAGTGAAAACTAACAAAATACACAACCACATTCGAACAAAAATAAATGTTAACCAATAGGTGACGCAGTTGATGCAGTTGATACCGACATAAACAACTTTTCTGGTAAACAGCTAACAAAGAAGCCATCTGTTGGTACATTTGGGTAAATGTTACGCACAGCCACAATCACTAAGTTTAAATGCCCAACCGACTTACCCACGCCTGACTGCGATTTATAACTAATGCGTGAATGCTATCGAGTTGTCAGGGAATTCCCCGAACTAAATGCGTGTTGATAAGCAATCGAGTTGTCAAGGAATTCCCAAACTAAATGGGTGTTGATAAGTAAAATAAACTCAGTATGTATGGGAGAATAAGAGGGTAGCCTCTGTTACTAACATTAGAGCTACTTTAAAGTCGACACCGCAGAAAGCGTTACTGCGTTTGTCCGTGCAAATTGCTCGTCAATTCTAAAAACTTAAAAATAATAATTGTTTTCTTAAAATATCAAAGACAAAAATATAGCTGATTATTAAAGAAAAATGAATTTCTACAAGTAGATAATTATTTATTAAATGTTCAAATAAGCCCCCTCTTGAGCTGAGCAGTAACCCAGCTGATTATAAAAATTTCAAAGGACTTTTGTTAACATTTCCGGGGTAACATGATTCGAAAATACAATAATTTTGGCGCCTAATTGTTCTAAATTAGATGGATGAAACGCGATTTAAAAATGTGTGAGTCGACTAGAGATCGAGCATGAACAAAATTCAAATGAAATGCGCAAGTACAGCTGCTATCCTTGTTGCACTGATTAAACGAGAGTCAGTTTAGCCTCAGCGTAAATGTACTCGAATCCCCTCTTTTCCAACGCTACACTGGACAAAAAGCAGTTTGTATATTGCTTTCTCGTACTAACTCATACAATCTCTAGGTGTCGTCGTTTTATCACACAGTAAATGCATCCGCAACTTGCAGGCAAACAAATGGGAGATAGGAAACTTCTTAATAATCAAATGGAGGCATTTATCAAGCACCACCTAGGGAGTTTTTCCTCAACTATACGTAATTTGAAAAGCTTAAGCTTTATGTTTCACATTAAACTATTTATAATAAAAAATACAATCTCTTTTATTATGTAATTTACGATATTCAGCACTATTCCTAGATAAACTAAAAATTATTTATAAAATATCGATTTGCATTTTATTTTGAAAAAATGATTCCAAGTAAGCCTTTTCATATAAACAATGTATAGTTAAGGTAATAAAATATTTTAGCAGTCAGAAGTATTGTAGATAACTAAGCATCAGTAGGATTTATAAACAAGAAATTATTTTAAAACATAAAATAGGTTTACTGAGAATATTACAATAAAAGAGTATAATTCCATAAAAAACAAATATTGCCTTACAAATATGCATGTGAATTTTACACATTATTGGGACGTCTATACAAGTGTCCCCCTTGTTTTTCTAAATGTTAACAGAAAAGCACTAAATGTTGTATATGAATGAACCTTTACACTGAAAACCTAGAGATACACTCAAACAATGTCTATTATTTAACAATAACGTTTAGTATAAGGCGCTTGTGAACACTAGACATACTATCTCATTTCGTGAAGCACTCATTCAAAAACCATAATTCCGCAAACAAAATAAAACAACAACAAAACAACAAAAACAAGCTCACAAAATTGAGGTTAACGCTTCTAAACTAAAATAGCAAGTTTCTCCCGAGTCCCGGCACATGACATAGGCGCTCTTTTTTAGCTATGGTTTGCCATCTATAGAATTTTTCCCCAACTGAAGCATAAAATTGTGTTTATGGACTTTCATTAAGGCTGGCGTATCGTACGATACACCGGACAATATTCACGTTGAAAACACGCTCACATTTTTTTGATAAGAAATGGAAACTATTAATTTAATTGTTATAAAAAGTACACAGTTATGTTAAGGAAACTTGATTCGAGGTCGTAGGGGGGTTTTAAATGTCTAATTGGGCTGTTTTGAACCTGTGTACTGTGAATAAAATACCCCTTTTAGAGGTAAAAATAAATATTTTTTATCTGCAATTTTCAAATAAAGTATAGCATTCTTGTACCCCCCAGGACCTCAAAAAATTAGTTTGCATTGTTACAAAAAATAGTGCAACGAAAATAATATCTTCGTTTGTAAATGGTATCAAAAATAAAAATGCGTGGATATTATGTGAAAATGGGGTTACAATTCAACTATAGTGTGGAGAAAAACCGTCAAGATGTAGAATTATCACGTCAGGAACTTAAATATTAGTGTAGCTTCTGGACATTAGGTGGCACTGCAAATTAGGGCGTATATGTATTATTAATTAAAAATTTCTAAAGGATAGCTACTTTTATTTATGCAAAAGTACAATTGCTCATTTGCTATTTGTCAAATAATAATAACAGTTATATATTATTATTATTTATTCAACCGTTTAACACTTTGCGGAATGTAATATAAATTATATATCTACCTATAAAAAACAAAAACGATGATAAATTTGCAATATAATAATCTTACACATTGTTTACTTTCGAGTGATGTATATTTATAGTAATTTTTGAATTTTTGACATTATTTGAAATATGTATGTTGTGATAACTGGTGAAAAAGTGAAAACCTTTCTTGATTTAATATATGATATAATTAACTTCTTATAATGTTATCTAATTATGAATACATGTGTATTTATAATTGTACTGAAATAAGTAAAATCTGCAGAGGTACCTAGCTTATATCTTGATAATCTCGAAGACTTAAACAATACTTCTGCTCATACTATTATCAGAAATTATGTTAAATTTTTAGAATATAATATCCAAATAAACTTTACTTAAACACATAAACATGGATAAACTAGAAGATGGTATACCAACTATAGGTATATTTAATTTAGTCTACTTCAGAAAATTAAATAATTCTTGATGCACATATTTATTGAAGTCTGCGACGAGACTGAGATAGATATCTTAAAATTTAGAGATTTTTTCTTAAAAATGTAAAAATCACAGATTTTTAGTTGGTTTTTGCTCGATCGTAAGTATATAGTGAATCCAAAGCTCCAAATGTGGCTTGTCGTCCAGGCACATATTGTCTGTATATAACAAAATATCACCATTTGCTTCTTATTTATCAGTTTGGTTGATGAAACTTATGTAGTATATAATTTATTTATAATTATTTATCAATTATTTATTTACTTACAAATTTATGATATATTATTCACAGACCTAGTGAATATATGTGATGTACAAACTTAGCAATAAATGAACCTTTTTGTTTTTAATAAATAATTTCATTAATTTTCTAAGTATTAAGTTATTTCGTGTTTTCCTAAAAATCTACAAAAATATTCAAAAGATTGTATCATAGTCGAAACGAGCTAGAAGAATCAGTTTGGTCTTAAACTTTACCTACTTACCTCTACTATAAATGCGATGTCAGATTTTGGCGTAGAAAACACCATTTACTTACTATCGAGCAAAAACCGATTTAAAAAAAAAATTCAAATTTCGAAGAGGTCTATCTCCGGAAGTATTGGAGCTAAATATCCCGTTTTTGTATTAAATTGTTGAAAATTTTCTCTAGTTTAATAAAAGCTTAAACGGTTTTTTTGCTCAAACTAATACTTTAGGAGATATTTTGTAAAAACAGGCCAAAACATTTAGCCGTTTTTTCAAGATGGCGGCGTTCGCGGTGGTGGCGGAAATAAGAAAACTTGGGACTTTGTAACAATCTGCCAATCCATACACCATATCAACAAATCAAAACTACCCTAATTAGTGTAACCATGCGAGACTTTTTGGTATAGTTTGACTGGACTATATGTATATTTAGGCTTTCCAGATTTCTGAAATGTTCAACCGGGACACCGGAATGCCCCCCATCGTCGTGGGTATTCAATGGTACACACCCTTGGCGGTTTTTTGGGGTGTTTTAGAGGGTAGTTTATTCTTAATGCTATGAGGCAAACAATAAATGACAAGCATATACATTTAAATATTTTATTTCTTACATGTTAATATTTATTTACTTATTTACTTAATGTTTTGGTTCTAATCTTGTAAAAATATTCACAAGCTAATCCGATATTAATTTTACATGTCATCAAGCCTTTAACCGTAGATTCCTTCATCAAACCCCTATCATCAGTCTATGCGTTGTTCATCAAGACTATTGTCTTTAATGAACAACTGCATGGTGCCGATGTCCCGGGACGTGAAGTAAACCGGCCGGGACACCGGGATTTTGCCTGAAAACCGGGACTGTCCCGGTTAAACCGGGACGTCTGGCAAGCCTATGTATATTCTATGTATATGTACATCGGTGATGTTTCTATCACAGAAAGTTAATATTCTACGTTTTAGATATTTCTTGAATTTACTAGATTTGGTAGACCATATAAATATATGGCACAATAGGCTTAAATTATGTGTTCTGCATGTTCAACCATTTCGTCAGGTAGATAGGTTCTTTTTCGGTGGTTTATACCGAAAATTCTTTATGTTGTTATTAATAGTGCAATATTAGGTAAGTCTATTAAACGAATATAAGAGTATATACAGAGTGGGCCACCGAAAACGAAACAGATTGAATATCTCGAAGGAGAAAACTTTTTTGAAGAAACGCAAAAACAGGTCGATTTTTGATCCAAGGGGGACACCCTTCCATCATATCTTCAACTGTGATACGTCATTCCCCTCCCCTCCATCACTCTAACCATTACAATTTAAATAGGGAAAGTACTAAATACGATACATCATTGAAAAGGTAATTGTACGGAGAATTCAGCAATGTGATTGTTGGTTGCGCTATTTTTGATTTTAGCGCCCTCTAGCGGGTAAAAAAACGGTTACGTATTTCACAATGTGACACATCATTTCAAAGCTAATTTTATTAGCAATTTAATGCACAATTGAAAAAAAATTAAATAATCGAAACACCTTGCAGAGCTCTAATATTAGAAACTACGAACTTATTAGTTTACAAAAGACACTGACAGTCTGTACTTGAGAATGATGACAAATAAATGTCAAAGATATTACGTATTTAGTTGCTAATAAAATTAGCTTTGAAATGATGTGTCACATTGTGGAATACGTAACCGTTTTTTTTCCGCTAGAGGGCGCTAAAATCAAAAATAGCGCAACCAACAATCACTTTGCTGAATTCTCCGTACAATTACCTTTTCAATGATGTATCGTATATACTACTTTCCCTATTTAAATTGTAATGGTTAGAGTGATGGAGGGGAGGGGAATGACGTATCACAGTTCAAGATATGATGGAAGGGTGTCCCCCTTGGATCAAAAATCGACCTGTTTTCCCGTTTTTTCAAGAAAGTTTTCTCCTTCGAGATATTCAATCTGTTTCGTTTTCGGTGGCCCACTCAGTATGTCATCTTTGGATAATATGAAAAATCTAAACCTTATTTTTACAAACTTACTTCAATTTGGTAAAATATATTCAGGTACGTTTAACAACTAAAATAATTACTTTCTCTTCTGAATGTTGCCCATCTCCAATATTATTTAAGAAGATAATAAAATATGACTAATGTTAAGTAAAGGAGTGCAGCTGATTTTTGCCAAAAACACTAGTGTCACCTATAGACAACCTATAATTGAAAATATTTACTATAAAAATTAATTGTGGACTAAAATACAACCGTAAGTAATTAATACCTATTGATTTTTTCTGGTTACATTCTGAATCATATCCCCTACACACACACAGTTAGAGTTTTGAAAATCACAATATATGCTGTCAGTTTTAGTTCATATGTTCAGAGACCGGACATGAGCGGCCGATGGCTCGTCACCCACGCGCGCACTATTGAAATTTTATATTTTTAAAAAGTTTTCAGTTTTATTTATATAATTGGATAACAAGTGGGTGGTGATCTATAAAATACAAAATACGTTATTATTTGTTTATATTGTAGTTAAAATCGCGTAAATTCCCCGTATTTTATTAATCTTACGAAATATAAGGTAAATAGAATAAATTTTAAAAACACCTCACGCTTCTACCTACGTCCATGAAGAAAGGAATTTAACATTAAAATCGACTTTTTTGCTGCCCGTTTTCTCGAGGAAAACAGATGTTGTAGTTCACCATATGAATAGTGCTATTCAGTAACTGTGTGATGTTATACTTTATTTCTTTTGTTCGTCATAATTTCGGCCTCATATGTCAGAATTATTACACATTGTTTAGAATAAAACTGCAGTCTATGGTCAACTGTTCTCCTCTTTCTACTCTTTGTAACACATCACACAAAATGTCACTTATAAATATTTTATTTTCATTGGTTTTTACCAGTTTTTGTGCGGCAATAGAAGGTTGATGGCATTGTCCAACATTCTTGTTACAATGACCCATCCAAAATTCATTCAAATTAAGCGAGAAAGAAAACTTCAAACAGCTAGTGAAAATGATGACACATGGATTAGAAACGTCATGAGAATAGTTTTTTAATAATGAGTGGTGTCAGTCGACGAACAAGCTGTAGAGATGCATTCATACGGATGCACGTAATGATTGCCCTGCAATTACTTATTTCAATTATTATTATATGCAAAGAAAAATGCAAACAAGTATACTAAATTGACCAGCTTTCATACATACAGTACACGGAATAATTTATTATTAGAAATACCACGGCCAAATGCTCTTTCAGTGACAAAAGTCCAATGTACGTGTCTATAAGAGTCTACAATAAATTACCAAACAAATTTAAAGTGTAGCCATACAGAAAATTTAGAAATGATATTAAAAAACTTCTGCCTTTAAAAGATTACTACTCTTAGGATGAGTACCTCAATGACTCCTCCATGTAATCAAACTGTAGTTCTAGTTTTTTTATATGTATCTACAACTCTTATGCTGTCTTTTAATGTTTAAATGATATAAGGACGTATCCCATTCCGAAAGGTGACCGGCATGAAATGTTTCTATTACTTAATTTTTATACTTATTCACTTGTTCTATACCATGTTTATGGTCACATGAACTAATAAATATTATTATTATTATTATTAATATTACTTCAGAAAATGTGTTTTTCCAAACTTGAATCGTTTTATTCCTATTTATTTTATAAGGCGTTATTTGAAATTTTATTGAAATTTTATAAAATGCTATAAATGAATGCTTGTATTTATTGATGCTTAACTGTTGACATTATTTCTATATATATATTACTCCTATGCTTTAGTTGGTCAGGTTCCTAATAAATACTCGCATAAATTTAAAATACTATGTAAACAAAAACGTGTTCATGGTGTTTCTTTAATAATTTTTTGTGCGTGTTTGTTTTTTTGTTTCTGTCTATGTTCGAGTTCATTTAAAAGCCCAAGATATAAATTTGTTGCTGTAAAAGGAATCTACATTTCTGTAGCTGTCTACAATAAGTTCGACTATTTGCCAACATGAACCCGCCACATTACGGCACCTCATCTTACCCCCCACATTTATTTTCCTCAGGACCACCAAACTGAAAACTAAACGCCAGCCTTAAAGAGAATACTCCCTGGTAGGTGTCCACTTAAGGCTGTTCATACGGTCGGATTTGTGAAGACGCGCAAGGGTTGTGCTGCCAATTGATTGTGCCCTTACTGCAGGATATTTCTTGACGAAAATTTGTCTGTAATAAAAGGAAAGTTGGTTCTATGCTTCTATAAAATTAGATTTTCAATAACTTTCCCCACTTAAGAGAAATTCTAATGTAAAAATGTGCTAAAATGACTGAATTCCAACGTAAAACAAACAACAAAGTATGAACTTTATCGAGAAAGTATTTTTATAGAAGAGATTGCAGAAATGAAGAAACGATATCAAGGAAGGTGGGATCCCATTATGATCGGAGATTTTTGCTGGTTTGTCATTAGACAATGCAACAGGTAACATAAAAGGCAGAAAGAACTCTATTTATACAATAGTTTGATATATGAGCAATTTTTCTTTGTGTGTAGTTAAGTGTTTTTGTATTCTTGATACTAATTAAACATCCAAGTATTTTTTATGTCAAGATTTCTGTACTTATCTATTTCTTTTTATAACGTCTGTATAACAAATTTTCTAAATATAATATTATTGTTTATCTACTAGCGGAGTATGATTATAATTCTAAAACTAGATGTGGTGAAAAGATTTGGTTTTTTGTTATGGCTTCAGTTAAAGACTGTAAGAACTGTACACCCATTTCTAAAACAGTTATAAAAAAAAAATTAAAACTGTGGGCTAGTGTTATTGCATTAAATAAAGAACTTAACTGTCTTTTTCAAAGAAAAAATCATTTTCAACACTCGGCTCACTGTTTTCTTTATCCATTCTTTATTGGATAATTTACTTTAATCTTTACAACTTTTTTCGCTTAGCGTAACACTTAATCTGACCTCGAGATTACATTACACGCGATAACGCGGACTTTTTCAATTCTTTTTACTTTTTTATACGTAGTACAAGGAAGTATTGTGATGATGAAAATTTTCGACCTCGACATTTTTGCAGATGTCTAGGTTTTGAACTCCCCTGATACCGAAAAAGTGGTTTTTAAAAAATGTCTGTGTCTGTCTGTCTGTCTGTGTGTATGTCGTGTGTGTGTGACCACGATAGCAGTTAAACCGCTATAGCTTGCAATTCCAAATTTTGAATTGACGTGTATAGTCTACCTGTTGAGAACTGATTAAATTTTCAGTAAAATCGGCAGACCGGAAGTAGTAGTGTACTTCAGTAAAAAAATCAAATTTTTCCAATATTCCGTCAACTACTAATTTTAAACAATTTTATAAATAATTCATATATACTCAAAATTAAGTTTAAGAAGAATTTTATTATGAAAGTTTTTCAAAATTCCTACCGGAAGTAGGTCTTTTACTCTTACTGAAAATCAGTTTTTTACCAATATTTTGCAAGTTATGCTTTGTAGACGGGTACGTTACGAGTATAAAAGTATTTAGAAAAATTTCAAAATTCGGACCGGAAGTACTACTTTTGCTCTTACCGAATAGCGATTTTTTGCAAATATGTATATAGTAAATTATGCATTCTATATATATCTACCAAGAGTACAAAAGTATTTAGAACTGGATTTGCAATATTCTTTGTATACATGAACTTTCAAAATTCGTATTATTAAGACAATGCAAGTACTTAGAATAGGATTTTGAATAACTTTTGTATAATTTTTTTTAAAAAGTGTATAGTTTGAAACGTTCATACGTATAAGAAAGTCGTGTGGTGGCCACACATCATTTTTACTTTCTTATACGTAGTATAAGGAAGTATTGTGATGATGAAAATTTTCGACCTCGAGATTTTTGCAGATGTCCACGTTTTGAAGTCCCCTGATACCAAAAAAGTGGTTTTTAAAAAATGTCTGTGTCTGTGTCTGTGTGTCTGTGTATCTGTGTGGCTGTGTGTCTGTCTGTCTGTCTGTCTGTCTGTCTGTCTGTCTGTGTGTGACCACGATAGCGGTCAAACCGCTGTATATATCTATTCCAAATTTTGTATTTACGTATATAATCTCCCTCTTGAGATCTGATTAGTTTTTCAGTAAAATCGGTAGACCGGAAGTAGTAGTTTACTTCAGTGAAAAAATTGAATTTTGCAAATATTTCGTCAATTACTAAGTTTAAACAAATTTATAAAGAATTCAAATGTACTCAAAATTAAATTTGAGACAAATTGTCTTAGAAAAGTTTTTTGAAATTCCTACCGGAAGTAGGTCTTTTACTCTTATCGAAAATCAGTTTTTTGCGAATATCTCGCAAGTCATGCTTTCTAGGCAGGTACATTACAAGTATAAAAGTATTTATATGAAAATTTTAAATATCTTTTGTATAAAAAAAATTTCAAAATTCGGACCGGAAGTACCACTTTTAGTCTTACCGAATATCGATTTCTTGCAGATATGTCGTAAATTATGCATTCTATATATATTTATTAAGAGTACAAAAGTATTTAGAGTTGAATTTGCAATATTTTTTGTGTACTTGAAATTTCAAAATTCGGACCGGAAGTGGCACTTTTACTCTTAGCGAGTAGCACTTTTTTTCGAATATCTTGCAAAGTATGCATTCTATAGCGATTTATTAAGAGAATGAAAGTACTTAGAATAGGATTTTGAATAAGTTTTGTATAAAAAAATTCTTAAAATTGTATAGTTTGAAATGCTCATACGTATAAGAAAGTCGTGTGGTGGCCACACCTCATTTTTTTATTCAAAATAGGTAGAGATAATGTCCGTCGGGATGTATCTCGTAGATAATAAACAATACCGTGGTACAAAACTAGCCTGAATTTTGTTTTTTTGTGGGACTTGTGTCGTGAGGAATTATGTATTGTAGTTTCCTAATTAAACATGTTTGTATGGAATATCAATAAAATCAACAGTTTATACATTTTTAGACAAAGTTGTTAAATATTTATGTGTACATTCATTATATAGTATATCACATCAATTTAAATTCCATCTTTTTATTTTGATTCGGAATCTGTTAGACCTTTCCCTCTCTTGGTTTGACAGAATAATTTTTTAAAAATATATTATTATACCTATAACTCACATTATACTTATATATTATACACATTATACCTTATGTAGTTGATATAACGTAATCTACTTTAATAAAAGGAAAAAGGAATTGCTATAAAAAAAAATGAGGTGTGGCCACCACACGACTTTCTTATACGTATGAAAGTGTTACTTCCGGTCCGAATTTTGAAATTTCATTTATACGAAAAATATTCCATATCCAACTCTAAATACTTTTGTACTCTTGATAAATATATATAGAATGCATAACTTACGACATATTTGCAAAAAATCGCTATTCGATAGGAGTAAAAGTGGTACTTCCGGTCTGAATTTTGAAATTTTTTTTATATAAAAGATATTGAAAATTATGTTTTAAATACTTTTATACTCGTAACGTACGTGTCTTAAAAGCATGACTTGCGAGATATTCGCAAAGAACTGATTTTCGATAAGAGTAAAAGACCTACTTCCGGTAGGAATTTCGAAAAACTTCTTTAAGACAATTTGTTTCAAACTTAATTCTAAGTACATATGAATTCTTTATAAATTTGTTTAAACTTAGTAATTGAGGAAATATTTGCAAATTTCGATTTCTTCACTGAAGTAAACTACTACTTCCGGTCTGCCGATTTTGCTCAAAATCTAATCAGTTCTCAAGAGGCAGATTACACACGTAAATACAAAATTTGGAATTGATATCTACAGCGGTTTGACCGCTATCGTGGTCACACACAGAGAGACACACACACAGAGAGAGAGAGAGAGAGAGACAGACACACAGACATTTTTTAAAAACCACTTTTTTGGTATCAGGGGACCTCAAAACGTGGACATCTGCAAAAATCTCGAGGTCGAAAATTTTCATCATCACAATACTTCCTTATAGTACGTATAAGAAAGTAAAATTAGTCTTCCTGACTTTTATTATATTCACATTAGCAAATACATATTTTCATCCTTCTCTAAAATTGTGATTTTGCTGCTTGAGATAAATATATGTACCAAATAAATGACAGTCAATGACCGTGCTCACGATAAGAATTTGCAAAATCACAATTTTAGAGAAGAATGAAAATATATATTTGCTAATGCAGAACAAGTGTGGCATATAGCGATTCTGCTACTGGGAAATGACCAAAAGGTACCAGATGACACAATTTTAGAGGAGGATGAAAATATATATTTGCTAATGTAGAACAAGTGTGTATATAGTGATGTCCCTACTAGGGTATAATTGTATTCGACCGGTCACTGCTCTAAAAATGACTGCTCCACACCGCTACAAAACGAATTCCCTTATATTTCGTTATTTTTACCTCCCACGTCTAAACTATCAACTTCACTATAGGGTCGTCGCGAACTTTTTTGTAGAGAATTTCATGTTTTACAAAAAAGGTCCTATACAATTTTGCTCTATCTAGCTTCGTTTTCAAGGCGGAAGAGATATAACGTCTAAAAATGAGTAACTTTCACAAGTTTAGCAGTTTTTAGAAATTATTTAAACAATTACTTTATAGCAAAATTAATTACATGCCCTATTCAGTCGATTTTCCTATATGTATATTTCCTACTTTTTGATTGTTCGTGAAGTGAGAAAAATTTTAGTTTGATGATTCGTGTTTGAATCGTTGCACCCTCGCTTACATGATTTTAACTTTCGGCCGAACCTGGATTGTGTCTAGACAAAAATCTAGCTCCGTCTTCTCTTAAGAAGAGACAGGTACAATATCGTGGTCCTCCTACAGCCTACCTCCCGCTTCCACCCTCAAGATTTTGCGGGTTGCCCATCGACTGGGTGAACCGCCTTAAACCAGATGAATCACACTAAAATGGTCCTAATGACGTGTCCGGCCAAGGAAGTGTCCGCTTAACAGAGGATATTTTACATGTATGAATGAGCAATTGATTAGAATTGGTGCCCAAAAATACGTCCGCTTATAAGAAGTTTCTATCAGCAGAGAGTTTACTGGATAGTGATATATCAATGTGTAGTCTGTCCATAGATAAAACGATTTCACTTCTTAAATAGCACTCGATCTTCACAAAAGAAATAAACCCAACCCTACTAATCCCTTTCGAGCACGGGTGGTTCACAAGGACGTATTCATAAAGATTATTATACTAAAAGTCTATTATAAGAACATTGATATTCATATTATTTCATTTTTAGGGTAAATATTTGTTTAACACAAAAATCAAATAAAATACTATAATTACTAAATTCCTGCAAGGAACTGTACCTTATGGGCTCTAAGTACTCATATACATTATCGTTAATTTATAACTTAAATACTGTTCAGTCATCAGAATCACTAATTTCATCATCATCTACATGTATTATGAATTTCGGTATGGAGCTTGAAGTATCTGGTGTAATTAATAATATAGCTTCTGGGATCGTATTTAGTGTTGTTTTGCGAAGAATTTGTTGCTTTAGGGGACTCCAAATCAACTTTATCGGATTGAAGATACAGTAATATGGAGGTAGACGTAGTACTGTGTGACCTGCGGCAGCTGCAGCATTATAAATAAAGTATTGTTTTGAAATATTTTCGTATTCAAAACTTCCAGGAGTTGTTTCTTTAAATAATCTGCTTCAAAAAAAAATGTTGTACTTAACTCATTAGGTATTATAATAACTTGTCGTGCGTGCTAACTGGCATTATCCATAACAGTGATACTTTCTGGTAAAGACTTAATCACGAACCACTCTTCAAACAAGGAACATGTCATATCTTCATGATAATCCAAGGACGACGACATTATGTTCTTTGCAGACAGTAATACATGAACTACCCAGCCATTCACAGACCCTGCATGTGCAATAATCATTCTTTTCCTCCTTGAAACAGGAATACATTCCCGAACCATCACCCCAACCTTTCTTTATAGTATCATGGCTGTCATACCACGTTTCGTCCAAGTAGCAAATAAAACATTTCTCTTCGCTTCTAAATACCTCCACTTTCGTCAGGTATGCATCCCGCAGTAGCTGTAATCTTTGCGATTCCATAATTGTTCGTCGCTTATTAATAAGGGGCATGACCGGTTTAAACTACGATGAAGTTACAATGGAGCAAAGATATAATGTAAACAATACCCACTTACTGAATAGCACTAATTCTTATGGTGAACTGCCAACATCTGTTTACGCTCGAGAAGTGTCCGAGAATGAGAGCAAAAAATGCCCATAAAATAAGGAATTTATGAGTAAAATCCTTTCTACATCGGCGTAGATATATTATATTTACCTTATATTTTGCAAGAGAAATAATGTAAATATGTATATACTTACTGTTATTTAGTTTCAATAACATACACGAACATTTTTAGTTATCATTTATTTAGAACTAGAACGTTGTTTATGTTACTTTTTCTGATATGAAAATGAATTGTCAGTGATTCCGAAATTTATTACAAAGTCTGTAAAATATCGTTCCAGAATGCCAAAATGTCGCACGTTCGTCACTTAGCTTTGCTAAAACATACACAGAAATAGTTTTTATGCAGAGAATTTCGATAGTTTACAAAATTTCGTTACACGTTTAAATGACGATGCTCGAAGTATTTCTGAGTGCAAGGAAGTAACACAAATCCCAAATTTAAAAAATCAGTTGTTATTCCTTCAGGAACACTTTGGAAATCTGCCTAAACTAATCACATATTTTGAAAATCGATATCTCAAATTAAAAGATGGATTAACCACATTAGATGTGGCTATTAATAATTTCAAAAGTATTCCAAGTGACTTCGGATGTGGCCTTCGGCAAAAATTAGACGCAGTTTTTAATAGAAATCCAGATTTAATAACATTGCGGCAATTGTGTATGCTAAATACGCTGAAATAAAAGAATATTTCCAGTACGCACCTATAACCAGTTGTGATGTAGAAAGGACGTTTTCCATCTACAGGGATGTACTTAATTCAAAGAGAACAAGTCTTACAGAAGAGAAAATGAACAAATAATAAGGTAGTTTGTATTTTATATATCACCTGCCACTTGTTATCCAATTATATAAATAAAATTAAAACCTTTTTAAAAATACAACATTTCAATAGTGCGCCCATGGGCGATGAGTCATCAACCGCTCGTGTCCGCCCCCTACTTATTAACTATTTTAAAGCTGTTTTCCTTTATAACGCGCGACAAGTAGTGATACAATACTGCAATCTATTGTTTTCTTTCAAGGAATTACATAAACTTCACAATGTAGGAACTTCATTTCTTTTATAGAACCGGTATATTTGTCTTCTCACAATATCAAAATCGCACATACTAATTGTTCGATTTGTGTGAAGCCAATATATTTTGGTGATGGACTGTAGGGGGCGACTCCACGCTAGTTAACTCAAATGCTGTTATATCGAAGCACCAAAGGCTATTTGTAGATTTAATAAAACTCCAGCACCGTAGCACTAATTATTTTATTTCACTACACCTTAATTGACACGTTTATTTCATTCTGATTCTGTTTGCAACTCATTGAAATATGTTGTAATGATTTTATTTTGTATATTGAAACGAACTCTTTGATGTTACATCTTGAATTGTAATTCTTTTCTATGAGTTACTCCCACCAAAAGAAATACTATTGGTAGATCATCCTATTTTCTGACGTCAACCTAACGTTTCGATGTTGCATTTTCGATTATGCAAATTTTTGATAATCTTCTGGTTTGTATTTTAGTTTAAATTATGCATAATAAAATGTGAAAAGATGCTGTGCCTTTGTGAAAGAAGGCAAATTGCAGACAATGTTTTACACTAAAGGCATTACAAACCAACGAAAAGGTTTCGGTACTAAAATAATATGCAAATATTTGCATCTTTTGACGAAGGATCATAAACTTAAAAGTAGTATTCTACCAAAATTCTAAGTTATAAGTATATGAACACGTGTGGTCATAAATAGCCGACAAGAAAATCATCGTAAATGTACCTTGCGGCGCAGGTATAGATATGGCCAATATACGGCTCTTAGCTACAAGCACAAATATACATGACATATAACAAAATAAAACTTTAATAATAATTAAAATCAATAATTTTAATTTGTTAAATTAGAATTGTTTCCTTTAAAACAATAAAGTTTAAATTGTAAACTCTGGATTATATTACACGAAACAAATTACTTCTCTACTTAAAAATATCCGATTTCTCCTAACACGGTCCATTACTTCAATTACAAGTTTTCTCGGTACCTGCGGCAAGAGGTAGATAGTCCCCGATAATCCTCTTAAATCCTAAAGGTCGAATCATATCGATGGACAATAGTTATTTACGAACCAAGTGCGGGAAGACTATTTTCCCGCATGAGCGCACATTGTAAGCACGAGCGACCGCAGGAAGCGAGTGCTTTTAATTGCGCGAATTCGTGGAAGATGTGTTCACGTAAGTGGTTTGTACAATGTTTTTTGTACGATCATTAAATTAAAAAAAATATTATTGATTAATGTCATTGGTATCATACCTAACCTAAGATAGATTACCTAATTAATTTAAGCATTTCATGTACGTAACTATTACTGACCTTTCCCTAAAATTAAGTTATTATATTCTTACACAATGCAAACATGAGGTATTTATTCTTATATTTATAAATTTATAGTACATTTATTGCGTTTTTTGGTTTAAATACAAACAATTCCGAACTGCCAATATGAATGTCAATGTGGTTCAAATAGATGGCGCTTGAATCTTGCTTAAGATGTCGCTTAAAATGTCGTCAAATAGATGGCGCCACAATTTTTTTGGAAGAATTTTTAATTATTACTCCTATTTCCCCAACTTTTAGTGAAGAATAGTGGAGGGAAGTAGTATTTTATAGACTAAATTTTATTACTACCAAGTTAGATTTTTTTTTAAATGTCCCAAAGTGCCAGTGTTGTTTTCAATTTTTACAGTCGCCTCAACCGGGAAAACGTATTTCCCAGTCGAGCTACACATACGCCAAATGTCACTTTACAGGCGGTGAGTACAAAAAATATAATACATGTTTTATTTAGTTCATAATGGAATATACAAAGTAACGGCTTACAGTATTAACCTTTTTAACATTAATAAGTTGATATCGTTTTCATGGTCTCGTCTCCTCACATAAAATTGATAAAAATTATATGTTTTTATCGGTTTAATAAAAAAATCGCCAACTAAAAGTAGAAAACAACAAGATTATTACTTCTTAACTAAATATGATATCAGAAGAACAATGAGCAAGTAAATTGAGCAAAATAAAGAAAGGAATTAAAAAAACAATGCCCTCCAGAATAACCGCCTGCCACTATCGTATCATATTTCAATCGGACAACATAATACTTGTGCGTTTGGATGAAACAACATTACACCTGCAGTGTAACCAGTGCTCGAGCTAATAGCTAGAATTCATAAGGCTCACGGTATTGTTGCCAACCGCTCTCTGCGCTAACCTCTTCTATGCGACGATGTTCTGATCATGTCCTCTCTCTGTCTGATCGATCCGACCATCTTTTTTCATCGTATCTACGTAGTCGCGCGAGCTTGAACGTCGGCTTCAACTCCGATACTCGATTACCTTCAGTGGCACACATTATACAGGAAATTTAAAATACTTCGAACTATTAATTTGTGTATTTGTTATGCATTAGAAATTACCGTTGTTGTTAGATTTCGTATGTAATATTATATGACGGGTTGACTTTAGTTTTATATAATTTGAAACAGTTCGCATTTACTCTCTGATGTTTTTGTGACGTCATAAGAGCCGGTAAAGGGAAAAAAACACAATTAGGAGGTCGTTTATATAGTTGGTAACAGAGGTATCACTTTCGATTTTAATGTTTACGATTCGTCAAGAATTTGTAATAGTAAACGTTGATTCAGAAACACGAAATATGTTACATGTTTTATTGGAGTGTGAAATAAAGCTTGGGAAGTATTTAAAAAAAATGATAATAACGAACGTAAAAATTTATGATTATAAATATATGTTCTGGCGCAAAATGAATTAATTTTTTTAGAAAATTTGAATATAGTTAGGGATGATAATTTTCTAAAAGAATATAAATGTTCAAATTTGTAAAAGAAACGATTAATGCAGACCACATTAAAGATCTATGTGAAAATTATACTGGGCTGAACATTCTCTTGAAGCCTTTGATATGTCCCAAATATACAGCATTATGTCATCAACAAGATCCACATGTATGGGGCTGATGGCATCAGTACAACAATGCTGAAAGTATGTTGTCCCTATATATTGCCTTTTATCACGCACATAATTAATGCATGCATACTTGACTCGGTGTTTCGGAATTGCTGGCGGCAGGCGGTGGTGTCTCCAGTACGTAAATCTACAGAACCAAAACAAATAAAAAACCTTCGACCGATTAGTCTGCTGCCTGTAATGTCCACGATCTTGCAGAAGGTTCTAGCCGCATAAATAGCTGTTATTGTTGGAAGAGAGAACATTTTGCCCACTGCTAGGATATAGCTGTTAACAGCTTTGCTACCGATAACTGATGATCTGATTACCGCTTCTGATCAAAACCTTGTATCCTGCCTGGTCTTACTTGATTATAGCAAGGCATTCGATACAGTTAATCATGCTGCTCTTCTTTGTATTTTGAAATCTTGCAGAAGGTTCTAGCGGCACAAATAGCTGTTATTGTTGGAAGAGAGAACATTTTGCCCACTGCTAGGATATAGCTGTTAACAGCTTTGCTACCGATAACTGATGATCTGATTACCGCTTCTGATCAAAACCTTGTATCCTGCCTGGTCTTACTTGATTATAGCAAGGCATTCGATACAGTTAATCATGGTGCTCTTCTTTGTATTTTGAAATCACTGGCTTTAATAGTAGTGCTCTTACTTTAATGGCAATTTATCTAAATGGTTGTATGCAAGTGGTAAGACTAAATGGCAGTTGCTCTGCGCCCCTTGCCTTAGTGTAAGGTGTACCTCAGGGTTGAGTTCTTGGGCCAATTCTATTCACTATATACACCTCAAAATTATTACTGTGTATAGAACACTGCAAATCACATACGTACGCTGATGATACTCAATTATGACAGCGTCTAAACGTCATCAGTGACGCACAATTGAATATAACGCGTCTTCTCTATACTTCTTTAAGTTTTTCTTTAGGTATGTTCAGCTTCAGTTGTATATGCTGTTTATTTTTTGTTGAAAACTGATACGTGCTTTTAACTTATGGCGAGTTAATGGAAATGGTGTGGCCGCAGTTCGAAAATTTCCCAACCGAAGAATAACAAATCGTAAAACGTTTGAAGCCATTGAAAGACGTCTTAGGGAAAGTGAAGCGCTGAAACCTGTACGAGTAAGTGCCAGCTGACAAAGATTCCGACTATCTGTAAACGTTGAAGAAGAAATACTCGTTGCTGTACAGTTATCTCCTAGTACTAGGACCAGAATATTCTTAGTGCGTTTTGATGTTTCCTCGACCAGTGTACGGCGAACATTGGGCGAACACAGTTGTATTCATTTCACGTTAGGCCTGTGCAAGATTTGTTAAATCAGAGTATAACAAACGCAGAAATGGTCTTCTTGACGAGAATCTCATTGGCCTCTTTGCCACCTAGGCTTTCAGGAATATCTTTGCATTTTTTGCAAAAGAATCTTCATGAGCTCATAGAAGATATTCCACTTGCCAATTTGCATGGGCTTTATTTTATGCATGACGGTGCTCCAGCTCACTATTCTCATATTGTCGTCGATTATTTAAACACGACGTATGGTAACTGATGGGTCGGTCGAAACGGATTTGTTCAATGGCCACCACGATCTCCCAATCTAACGTCGTTAGATATTTTTTTGTGGGGCTGAATGAAGTCTATGGTTTATTCTTCGTCTATCGGTAGGTACACAAGAAGAGCTTAGGAATCGGATCATTGAAGCCACAGCAACTATCAAGAATCGTTCTGATGCCAAACGAAGTGCTAAAGAAGAATGGATTCGTCCTGCTGAATGCTACATTCTACAAGACGGTGGCCACTTTGAAAAGTTCCGTTGAATAAATATCTTTATGCTCCAGTATCCTAGTAATAAATTAATTTGAGACATATATTTATATGGACTTTTTTGTTTATTTTATGCTAGAGAATACATCCCTACAATAGTGCAGTGCAATTCCGAAACACCTGGTATATATGCACTATTCTAGAAGTTCTCCTAGAAATATATCATTATTACATATAACTACATCAATATGCCTGTTTCCAAGGAATACTTCCTCTGTAACTCTTCCTTCATTCCATACCTGTAATAAAATTTTGCACAGAAAAGCATTTCGGCTGATTACTACTTCTTGTCAGGAATTTTCATGACGCTATCACACTCGAGTTTAATATTAATCACTTTTGGCACAAAAAACTTTATGTCTTTTGGTATAAAATATTGTAAATTCCAGTTATCATCATTTTATCCATGGCTAACTAGTTCGCGTAAAACCTATCCCCTAGACATGCAGGTAGCTACTCCGGAATGTCTCCCTCAATACCTCCACTTTTCTACATTTCCTGTAATGGCTTCGTGACCGTTTCGTATAATACGACCTGTTCTGTTGAAAAAGCCACCAGTCAAGTGTAAAGTGGCAGTCAAACCTTGCGCCATCGCCTGAGCATTACGTTGTTATTTTTATTCTGGAGTCGCGTGACCCTTCCAACCAGACGTATGTGTATATTACATACGTGCGCATTGTTTGTATGTGCAAAAGTTATATTCTTACTTTTCACGCAATGAGGAAGGAGATGACTCTTGGTATTTCGCTACAGTTTACTGAAATTTTCATTACAGTCTTTCAGTTACACAAATTTACGATAAAAAAAATGAGGTGTGGCCACCACACGACTTTCTTATACGTATGAGCGTTTCAAATTATAGAATTTTAAGAATTTTTTAAACAAAAATTATTCAAAATCATTTTTTAAAAACCACTTTTTTGGTATCACGGGACTTCAAAACGTGGACATCTGCAAGAATCTCGTGGTCGAAAATTTTCATCATCACAATACTTCCTTATACTACGTATAAGAAAGTAAATGTGCTACTTCCGGTCCAAATTTTGAAATTTCATACCTATATACAAAAAATATTGCACTCTTGATAAATACATATAGAATGCATAAATTACGCATATTTGCAAAAAATCGCTATTCGATAAGAGTAAAAGTGGTACTCCCGGTCTGAATTTCGAAATTTTTTTTATACAAAAGATATTGAAAATTATGTTTTAAATACTTTTATACTCGTCACGTACTTGTCTAAAAAGCATGACTTGCGAAATATTCGCAAAAATCTGATTTTTCTACCGATTTTACTGAAAAACTAATCAGATCTCAAGAGGGAGATTATACACGTAAATACAAAATTTGGCATTGATATCTACAGCGGTTTGACCGCTATCGTGGTCACACACACAGAGACACACAGACATTTTTTAAAAACCACTTTTTTGGTATCACGGGACTTCAAAACGTGGACATCTGCAAGAATCTCGTGGTCGAAAATTTTCATCATCACAATACTTCCTTATACTACGTATAAGAAAGTAAATGTGCTACTTCCGGTCCAAATTTTGAAATTTCATATATACAAAAAATATTGCAAATCCAATTCTAAATACTTTTGCACTCTTGATAAATACATATAGAATGCATAAATTACGCATATTTGCAAAAAATCGCTATTCGATAAGAGTAAAAGTGGTACTCCCGGTCTGAATTTCGAAATTTTTTTTATACAAAAGATATTGAAAATTATGTTTTAAATACTTTTATACTCGTCACGTACTTGTCTAAAAAGCATGACTTGCGAAATATTCGCAAAAAACTGATTTTTCTACCGATTTTACTGAAAAACTAATCAGATCTCAAGAGGGAGATTATACACGTAAATACAAAATTTGGCATTGATATGTACAGCGGTTTGACCGCTATCGTGGTCACACACAGACACGCATAGAGACATTTTTTAAAAACCACTTTTTCGGTATCAGGGGACTTCAAAACGTGGACATCTGCAAAAAACTCGAGTTCGAAAATGTTCATCATCACAATACTTCCTTATAATAATAATAATAATAATAATAATATTTTATTCATTTTAATTACCATTACAAGAAAGTCAGTGAATTACTTTAAAATGCACAGTTAGCTGTCAATAAAACAAACAATAACAACAAAACAATAATGAGTATATAATGCATTAATGTATTTAAAAATCATTAATGTTCTAAGTCACACTTTAAGAACTCTTCTATTGAATAAAAGCTGTGATAGCTTAAAATTTCCTCCACTTTTTTTATGTATAATTTGTCCCTCTCTTCAATATGGTTCTTGATTTTGTTATACAGTTTGGGCCCCCAATAGTCTACGTAGCGTTGTGTCGTTTGCAGGCGGTGATATGGGATTTGGAACTCTTTTCTGTGGCGGGTTTCGTAGTTATGATGCTCTCCATTCAATATATACTTTTCTTGTTTTTTTCTGACGTATTTTATACATGTAAGTATAAATAGGCGTTTTATACATGTAAGTATAAATAGACGTATAAGAAAGTAAAACTGTTCCATTAAATTATAGAAGTAGATATTATTATATATAATAATAAAATAAATGTTATTCTTTAAAATATGACTAGAGCGCTACAAGTGCATTTAAAGATGAATCTCCTAATTTTGACCGAAGTTTTGTTGCAAACGATCCAGCAACTGAAAATGCCCTTTCAGATTGAACGCTTGTAGGTGGTATGGTTAGCAAATATTTATAACATAATTGGAGATTCTGACCATGACAACCACCATTTTCAAAAAGTGCCATTTTGCCTTTGATTATTTCACCTAATTCATTGGGATTGGCTTTGGCTGACGATATTTGTACTGCTCCAGATATTGCATTTTCAATAACCATACTTAATTTTTCTGCCAATGTCTTAATGCCAGGATAGCCGAACGTCGTTTTGATCTGAGTTTTCGTCTTCCTCCTGCAATGTTGGTGTTGTTACCGCTGAGCAAAAGTTTTTCTCTCATTTATTCGGTGCTTTAAAAGCGGCTCAATAATTTAATAGTTCCACTGTTTTTTAGAACATAGTTTTAGTTCAGAGTATTTTTGAGTTTTTGGGGCATTAGTTTATAGTTTTAAATTGAAATTTGGACACCAACTAGACATAAGATTTAAGTTGCCCGGAAGATGCAGTACATCATTTCAAGTTGGAGTAATAAATCTTTAAATTATCCTCATTTGCGAATACATTATATGATAATGAATTCAGCAGAACAACGTTGATATAGAGAATAAATAATACAGGCTTTAAGTTAGAAACCTGCGGCACTCCATATGAAGGAGTAAACTCAAATGACTTGAATCCATTATAAAACGTATAGGAAGGCCTGTTTGTCAAATATAAATGTAATAGTTTGTGCAGTATGTGATATTAGTGCTTTATTTTCGTGATTTTTTATAACAAAAACAAACAATAGCAGATAATTAATAACAGTAATACATAGGCATAAAGTTTCATATTTATACAATATCTACGACTAGCATTTACGACCCATTATTTAATAACTCGTTAAAGTTTAAAAGTAAAAGCTATGCTTTTAAATTATATAAAAAGCGTTTCTGTTCACATCGGCAGCTATTTTCAAGTATTCGGGTAGTGCGGTAGCTGTATAATAAGCCTTTTTCTCATAGCAATTGGACCAATGCGATGGCACGGACAAATTGAACCCATTACGTGTGTTCCTAGATGTGCAAATTTAGTTATTCCTAACAAACTGACACGAACTTCTCTACAAGAGCATACCCACTTATATACAAAAAAGGAAGGAAGCCTGATCCTTTTTCCGATTAATAATTAATTAATTGAAATCATGCATCCCTTTAGTTATATAGGTCTCGATTGGGAGAGGTAATATTCGTAAGTTCGGAGATATTCGCCTATGACATACCATGGTTTAGAGTTTTTGGGGCGGCACGTGTATTTTAGCCCAGCAGCCCAGACATCCTCTCATCCGCCGCCATTGGTGGCTCTGTTTAGTGCAGTTATTCATAAAGACCACCAAATATGAGATGATAGAAAAATATGTTGAATATATATTAGGCAGCATTAATATTTAGAGAAATAGCGATAGGGAAATAAATGTTTGCACACATGATGGCAAAAATATGATTATTAGAGAAAACAAGTAACAATAACAATTTACAACGCGGAAAATTCAAAAAGTCACGGAATTAAAGACTTGTTTTTTTGTTGTTGTAAAAAACCTTATTTATTATTATATTATACAACTAAGGTAACCTGTCAATAAGGAAAATAATAGATATTGTTGTAAGTTGCTGATTTATTTTGTACAATACTGTATAACACATCCTTCCTGAGTTTCGGTATCCTTATTCTATTAGTTTTCGAGTAAAGCTCTCTTCCCGCAGTAAGTGACCCTTGACACATGGTTGTAACATAACATTCAAAACATTTTAGGTTATCTCTATTTTAACGAGTTAATCATATGTAAGGTATCTACTTTTATTTTAAAATTTAAATTTCTCGGGCCCCTTCTAATAAAACTACAATAATCATGTTATTCGAATGGTAAACAATAAGGAAACAATAAATCCTATCTTAAATAGCTATATAAAAAACAGTCACCTAAATTTAAAAGCAAATGTTATAGGGAGTCCGATTAGGGGGGGGGGACACGAAGGTTATATCACCTCCGTCCTCCTCAAAGTGATTTGAAATTACAATCGACTGCCACTAGATCCGATCGGTGTTTTTTTTCTGTGTTTGTTTCATGGATGTCGCGACCCGATCTAACCGTTTTGATCATTAGCATAAATTTATGTATGGTTTTTATATTGGTAGTATACACATATAATATGGATGTACATATATAAAAAAAGACTATGAAAAAAAAAACAAATGAAACACGCATCTTTGAGAAACGGTAAATTTACCTAATAGACGATTGTTTCTGGTGTATTATTTTAAAATTAATTGACGATTAATTAGAGATATATCTTGATTAGGCATGGTATCGGAAATAACAATGCTGAAGAGAGAATTCAATACAGTATCTTCCAAATCATTGTTAAATAAAAATTTAATTCTCACTAATTTGTTATATACAGTAAAACCTCTAAATGGCGGCCAATAACATTTATTGTAAACATGATCGTTACATGGAGTTGGTCGTTATTGAGAGAATCAATGGTAGTGGCCATTTTTAGTCGATTTACAATAAATTATATGTATTACATATAGCATCTTGTTTTATATGCTTTAAAAAAGTTTATTATATCTGCGTTTGTTTTTAATTAAGAGTTCAGCAGCATGTCGGTCACCATCTAAGGTTTTTGCGGTATAAAGGGGGAGGTAAAAAGTGTAAATGCTAGTTTCTGACAGGCACATCTCGAGAACGATTTGGTTTACACAAAAAACTAAGCAACCTTTTCTTTTATGAATTGAAATACTTAATTTTTTATTCGAAATAGTTTTTTCTAGCATCCATCAGGGTGTATACTTTCTGGAAAACAGGGAAAACCTGGAAAAGTCAGGGAATTACATTCTAATTCTGGAAACAGGGAAAAGTCAGGGAATTTGCTTGATTTATACAACAAGTCGGGGAAAATTATTAAATAATATCACTACAATATCGTTTCGCCAAACTTTGGCTTCATCAGGTGATGAGTTACTCATCACATATTGTAGTGATATTATTAAATAATTTTTGAAACTAAGTTTACGTATTTTATTTATTCAGTTAAATATGGAGTTTCAACATGTATCAGCCTCATCAATTAACTATAAAATTAATTAAAACAGACGACACTTGATCAAAACATCGACGAAATATTTAACATCATCCTTTCTGGGCCATACGACTGCTGCAGATCTTCTAGAAGCTTTGAAAAACGCCTTAAAAGACTTAAATATGCAAAATTTACTTCAACTCTATAGATGGCCCAAATGTGAACTTCAAACTTCTCAATGACCTTAAAATGGAGCTAGAAACGCCTGATGGTCCATCCATTCTAGAATTGGGAAGTTGTGGATTGTATACGGTCCACAATTCATTTAAATGTGCTATGAGAAGTAATCAGTCTCAAACTGTTGTAATAAAATTTCTGCGAGCTCTTTAAAACTTATTTAAAAATGTACCAGCCAGACGAGCTGATTTTATTCGCTATACTGGCTCATGTCTATTTCCCATTAAATTTTGAGCTGTGCGATGGCTGGAAAATGCTCAAGTTGCAGAGAGAGCTTTCGACGTTACCTCATTTAAAAAAATTCATAGAACACGCTAAACTCGAAAAGAAGGAACCGAGATGTGGAAGCTATGAAATTGTAAAACAATGTTTAGATGATAAAATGATAGCATATAAGTTGGCCTTTTTTAAAAGCAGATAAAAACCCTTGGCACCTTTATTGTACGAGCAATTGCATGACCTAATGATTACAATTTTAGGAAGATTTATTAAAACAGAAGTTATGGACAAAAATCATAGTGTGAACGATTTGTTGAAAATGAAAGTGGATGATCCATCAAATCATAAAGTTTTAAAAGGTGTCAATCTAGGATTTGCAACAAAATTGGAATTGAGAAAAATTGACAAGGATGCGTAAATTCCTTGGTACAATTTGCAAAAGAAATGTTGGGCAAGTCACCAGTACGTTATAAAATCGTAAGGGGAATATCTTGTTTAGATCCCGTGGTTATATTAGAAAAAAATGCGGCCATTAGAAGATTCGATCTGGTACTGGAAAGTTTAGTTTATTCTAAAAGACTGTCAACAGTGGCAGCTGATACAATATAAAAATATTTCGATAACAGACAGAAGCTAGTTAACGACGAGATTAAAGCGTTTAATAAAACTTACCGAAGTAATAATACTGTTGAAGAAAAATACTAGCAGACTGGCCAAATTATATTTTAGCTTATGCCAACAAGAAAGTGCCCCAGAGGAGTTCATTCAATTTGTCATTCTTGTTAACACATTGTCACACGGAAACGCTGCTGTTGAGAGGGAATTCTCTGTGAACAGACAGTGTTTAACTGAAAATTTATTTGAACAGTCTTTAATTGGTCAAAGGATTGTGTATGATGCAATGGTGGAGAAATGAGTAGAACGTGTAGACATTGATAAAAAAATGATTATGACATTATTATTATGTTTATACTTTGAAAAGCAACAGAAAATTCTTCTGGAATTTTGATTGAAAACCCCTGGAAAACCTGGAAAACTCAGGGAATTTCAAAATTGTGAGTTAGTATACACGCTGATCCATATTTTCCGAGATATTTCGTTAGAAATGCCTAAACTTCCCCACTTTCGTCATTTTTCCCCTCTATCACCCTAACCGTTCACTTTTTTTGGAATTTTACCTATATCAAACTTATAAATCATTTGATTATCTACGTCTTTTGTCTGAAACTTTTTTACCTACTGACGCTTAGAGGTGGGCAAAACGGTTCATTTCTTTGACTCGGCTCACTCGATTCAGCTCCTTATTGTGAGCCGGGTCCCGGAACCGGCTCATTTGAACCGTGTGGATCTGTAATAGCATACCGTTCCAGGAACGTGTAGGACATGTAATACTCGGCGCCGTCGTCGGCTTAAATTAAACGAATCGGAATGATAATTTTGGCTGCGCGCACACCAATTACGCAAAATGATTGACAAACAATTTATTTGAAGCTATAATGCACACAAATTTGACAAACTATCAAATTGTTATACACAAATTAAGCAAAATATATGTAAAACTAAATTATATATTCATTTGGTATTTATAATTATTGAAGAGTATGCCATTCGAACATAAAGTAATTAGAACTAGCGCATTTCATAATTTTCATAGCATTATTAAATGGCAATTATGATTATGATGCAGGTGTAATAAAAATATTTGTAAGAATTCAACTAATAAATTAAATATTTTATTTTATACTTACAATATGTTGTACAAAAATAAATATTTTAATGCGTAGTGCTCCCTGTTATATAATATTAATTTTTATTTTTCAATCCGTCCTGCGACCGTATTTCAACTATAATTACCAAATTATAAAGTCAATATTCGGCAGCCAGTCGTACAGTAGGTTCCGTAATGGTTTTGATACGTTCGCGACCGAACCGGATAAAGTTATTTCCCAAGCGTTCCCAAGTGAGCCGAGATTCGATTCATTATCAACCGGCTCTCTCGATTCGCGACCGAAGCGGATCCAGCGTATCGCATTACGTTAGAACTGTTCTATCAGGTCGGCTCAGTAGCACGCATAGTTACTTTCCAAGTGAGCAGGGCTGCCGCAAGCTCGTTCGAAAATGTACCGATATTTTAGTTGAAAATGTACTGAATTTGGTAAAAAAGGATATTTGTTTTAGAACGTAATTGTAAAAGAGGTAGCAGAAATACAGATTATTATAATATGAAACAGAAATTAATATCTTAATCATAGTGGGAATGTTTACAGAATGGAAATTAAAACGCATAGACGCCAAATGATTTATAGAGACATATTTATTTTGTCTTTAGTAATGATGAATTTGTTTATACGAATGCATATTATGTATATTTGTATCAATTTGTATGGGTATCTCGGTATGCATGTTCTATGAAAAGGACGTATAGGTACAGACCTACAGACGCAATAATAATATATAGAGTTGGAAAAACAAATACGTATTAATATTGAATTTCGATATTAGAATGATATGATTGAAAGCACAGTATAGAGCTGTAGAGATACAGTAGTTTCAATCGCTTTCGGCACCTTTGGATGTTTGTGTCCCAAAATGGCACTGCGCACCTCACGCCCGCGCAACCAATTCTTCTATTCAGGAATAAACCAGTGGCGTCAGAACCAAATCGTTTATGAGAAAATTATGTTAATCTATTTTTAAAATTATGAAAAAGCTATATCAATAATACAAAAAAAGAGGATAAAACTTGCTTTTTATTAAGTACATATTACACACGCATTTAAAATGTAATACATTATACGTACAACACAAAATAATCCCGCCACGACTCAACAGCTGATAGCTGACTACTGCGCACTCACGCACGCGTCGGTTTGACGGAGAACAATTATTTCCCTCTATTGAAACTACTGTTTCTATTACATAGCTATATATTGTGATTCAAAGCGCCTGTCATTGATAGGTTTTGTTTTCTTTTCTTCTCTTAATTACAACATACGACTTAATTCTGTTTGCTAAGGGTTTTATAAGTTCGCTGAATATTAAATGTTGGGGAGAAGTGACCCAAGTATTGTGTTTACTTGCAAAGCCGCCGAATGATTTAGGAACATATTTTGTTTGTTATGTCTACTAATAGTGATTTTGTTCATTGTATACGTAATTAACAAATTATGTAGTAACGAAAACAAATACGTATAGTATAGTAATATAAATAGAATTAATTTCAATATGAGTGTGTGATATAATCATAGATATACGTAAATAATTAGGTACATATCTATGGATATGATTCAAATATTATCTAACGTCATTAAAACGTTTTGTTAATTTCTTTAAAAAACAAGAAAATGGGTGTGCTTAAAACCACACGGCAGAAGTGAAAACTTCTTCAAGGCGAAGTTAATAATACGAAATCCAACTTTTTTTTCGTTCTATATTACATTAGGATCATCCTGCATCGACGAATTCAGTTGCTGAGATTTAGTGTGCTTTTTTTGACGATATTTCTTCACGCGCGCATTAGACAATTCCCTTTTTCGTTTTAATTTGTCATCGATTTGATTTTCTTCATCCATCCTGTGTAACAGAAAAGAATTAAATGCTTATAAATTCGTATATAATGAGCAATTAAAGCAATGCTCTATTCTCAACGTTTCTCTTTTGCATTGGTATACAAATTATAGTAAATGCGTGTGGACGTTATTTAACACCCGGAATATACTGATCAGTTTCCGAGTCATCCATATCATTTTAATAGACATGCTAAAACTTACCTGAGCGCGAAATATTATATTATATTATTATAGAGATAATGTCTCATACACACACAACAAATTTTTTGGTTAACCGTCCGCGAAGTTACCAATTAGCGAACGCAACACAGTTCGCGAAATACAATTTCGCGGCAGTTGCTATGGCAGCGGCCGCGATATATAATCGCGTATGTATCCCGCGCTGGTCTGATGCTAACGTGCCGGCTTCTCACCCGTGCGGCTCGGGATCGAATCTGCTCGGGGACATGAATTTATTTATTCATTTAAATTTCACTTTAATTGAAATTAAATACCTTTATATGATATATTTCTCCCGTTCCCTTAGTCGACTCGAGCCGACTGTACCCGAACGAGCGTTACATAGCCGAGCGTGACGGCTCAGTTTGTTCAGTGCCCACAATCAACGCAACGCGCCCAAAGAAGTTTACACTTCAAAAACTATTTCCTATTAATTTTTGTCTTCGTAATTTTGTACTGAAACTAACATTTTTGCAGAAAGTAGTACTGACGTACTGAATTTTAACGTTTTGTACTGAATTCAGTACAATTGTACCGAAACGGCAGCCCTGCAAGTGAGCCGAGATCCCGTTCATTGAATTGTTCATTTGTTTTTATATAATAAATTACGTTGTTTTTTCTACAGGTGGGTTGGAATATAGTTGATTTCTTTCCCATTTCCTTTTTTAATTTCCGATTTGTATATTATATACAACAAAAGAACAGAAAAAAACGTTTTTCTTCGGATTTTATAAACAAATGTAATTGTAATTGTAATTAGAAAAATAATTGTCAATTACATTTTATTTGTAATTGTAATTAGAAGAAAAATTTCTTTTTTAATCTCTTGTACTTTGTAATTGTAATTAATTACTATTTGAAAGTAATTGCCCAGCTCTGCTTGATAGTAACACCGCAAGGAATGAAAATACGCTGCATTAGAAGTTGTAATTACGGCCCCTTACGTCCGGTCTATACTAATCACAATAGCGCGCAGTTCGATCGATAAACTAAGCAATAACTACCAAAGTATTGTCAGTAGGTAAAAAAGATTTAGACAAAAGACGTAGATAATCAAATGATTTATAAGTTTGATAATAAGTAAATTTCCAAAAAAGTGAACGGTTAGGGAGATAGAGGCGAAAAAAAGACGAAAGTATGAAAGTCTGGTCATTTGTAACGAAATAACACGGAAAATATCGATGCAAGAAAAAAATATTTCGAATAAAAAAGTTAAGTAATTGAATTTATAAGAGAAAAGGTTTCTATAGTTTCTTGTGTAAACCGAACCGTTCTCGAGATATAGATTTAAACGCGTTACTCGCGATAGCGCCGCCACTGATACTCGGGGAACCCCTCAAATCTACAATTATGCTCAGAATACACTCGTTCAACAAATTATACTATAGAGAAAATTGCGCTATTTTATGTAGATTATATCACAGTTTGACTGGACTACTAAATGTTTGTGGGGGGTGGGGCGATCGTAACGTAAGAAAATTTTGTAGTGGAGTAAAATCGCTTCCCTATCTCCCTTGTTTCTGGTATTGTCAGTTTTGTAATGTCTAAGACCAGCGATATGGAAGGTATATCTGGCCAACTGTAATAATCTGAACACCAAATAAACAGAGATTGTATTCAACTTTGAAGAAATAATTAAAAATCTTCATAATTTACACCCTGTTTATTGTTCGTTTATGTAAAAATAGCATCCATACATTTTGGAACTGCTTAATTGTTTAATTGATCCCATCACCTGTGAGTTATCAACAGCGCACACACTTCTATACGCTACGTCAAAACAATATTCAAGGATTCTCATTGTCGAAATACAGGAAATCCTCTGATTTATGTTTCCTTCGATATGAACTGTCCAAAAATTGAATTAACCCAAGCAAACGTATGCACTACATAATATAATGTAGTTATGTACGTACTTATGTACCGAGAATATAAATAGTGGTTGTCACATATGTAGCATGAATACGTATACATAAATTGTAGGCTTATATTTTGTATGTAATGAATAATTGGGAGGGTCATTGTTCTGTTGAATAATTTGTCTGTGGAAGGCATGAAAAAGAAAAAGAACTGCCTTATGCAGCACTTAGAAGTCACGTATGTACGGGGACTGTTCTAATAATCTTTAGTTACAGTAAATCTTTCCTTGTTTTTTTTTAGTAATTAGTTTTATTTACATTTCTAAAACGTAATATTAAGATCCGACTTAAATTCGAGGTGAATATTTGAACATTTTATCAATTTGCCAACTTTAAAATCCAGGGTTGGCAGATATATATCAAGTGATATACAGGGTGTACCACTTAAGACTCCCAGGTCAAATATCTCGGAAACGGATAAAGATATTGGAATTTTGTAAATAGCAGTTACTAAAAATTTGATCGACTTTAGTTTGCTCTTACAATTGTGTTTCATTATGTGAATATACCGTGTGGCCGCCGTTCATAGCGCGATGCATGTATTAGTAACTACTGGTCGACTATAAATGGGCGTGCCAACTTGAATTGCCACACCGACAGCGGGCGTATAAGTTATACGTATAAATGTATTCGTAGGCAAATCAAGTGAAAAGCAGTGTAATAGGTATTGCGTTTCCGTTGTTAGTAATTATTTGTAGTTGTTTGAAGCATCAGATAATCACTGATAATATGTCAGTGAAGTAACTCATTACAGCTTCATAAACAACATAAAAGAGCAAAAATAAATAATAAATAACTCCTAGACTTTAAAATAAAAAAAACTTCTTAACTAAAATAATATTTTTCAACAAATATTATAATCTAAAAACTTAACTATAATAAAATACTGATACATAAAATATTTACTTCTTAAAACAGAATTGTAATTCAACATTGCAATTAACCTGTAATTAGCTAAAAAAATGTTATTCTTAAGCAATAATAAAACTCGAACTGACGCCCATATGTGGAAGCGACTGCCCGACTACACCCCATAAATGTTGATTTTTTGGACAAATACGAGTGCATCATAGGCATATGCGATATACTAGCTCTGTTGTAATCCAGTATAACACTGCGTCTATTTGTTTACCGTTCTAATACACAGACATCTCTATCTGTTTCGCTTACTCTACAGGTATCGCGATAATGCAGACGCACGCGGTCTTATGGTATAGATGGCTCTGCGGTGAAAAGAATTTTTTGGTTGCCATAATCTTCATTTGTTTTTTATTTGATAGAGTATTAAAATTAATGTGATGTTTTTTATTTATGTTAGTTTCCAAAATTAAACGATTTCATAGATATTCGTGTTTAAAGAAAGTAATAGTAATTTCAATTTGGTTTAAATATTTAAACGGATTGTAACGAACCGAGATTGGGCGACGACAAAAACAGAGACCATAAATCATCTCGACGCGACTGGTAGGCATCATAAAGCAGTGAATCACGTGTGCAGCTCTATTGGTACATCTTCCAAAAGTAGTGGTAACTCATTTTGGAGGAATTGTAAGTAGCGCACACCAGTTAATGTTTCATGATAAAAGTGGGGGCCTATCATATATAGGTTTAAAATTCCACACGTTAATGCCAAAAACTGTTTGATTTTTTGTTTGCCTTATCCACCACCGCTAATATTACAGAAAATTCTGTTAGAAAATCGACTCTGCGTTGATTATCTCCTATTCTTAAAAGGTGCACTAAATGCGCTTTATACGGAAAGTATTTATTTTCTTTTGAAATCCTACGGCAAGAGTTTAGAGATAGATCATGCTGTTCTTTTAATTGCCGTAATGATGTATGTAGATTATTATTAATTGTTTGTAGTATGTACCGCTGCCGTAATTTCATCACCTCCTACTCTTTTCTCCCTTAATTGCTTTTGTTTTTTGAAGCTACCGTAATTTTTGATATTTGCACACAGACTTATATATTTAATGATCTGGTAAAGGCCTGTTTGGAAACCGTCGAGTATATAATCGCATTGCTTCAGATGCATTTCAACGAGATTCTCCATAAATTAAAACCATATTCAGTTTGTCTTCATTTGTGTGTAAAACCATATTTTTAATGTAATCTCAACGCAAAGTGAGTAAATGTTTGAATGAACCTAATTATAAAGAGAATCAGTAATCAAGCAAATGTCTCTAATGTCAAAATATTTCCTAAATAATCAAAACAAGCATACATACATATAACACAGACATGAATGCTTTTCTGCCTACATACCTATGGGTGTCTATATGAAGTGCAATTTATAAAAAGGAACTAACTTTAAAATTTAAATTGTGAAGTAATTATAATAGCAAGAATTGTGAATATTTTTACTGCTATTGTTCCCTACAAATTAAATATTTAAACTAAATAAAGACACAAATTGAAATTACTCTTACTTTCTTTAAACACGAATGTCTATGAAACCCTTAAATGTTGGAAACTAACACTAATAATAAAATTTACATTAATTTTAACACTCTTTCAAATAAAAAAAAACAAATGAAGATTATGGCGATCAAAAAAAAATCTTTTCATAGCAGCGCCATCTATATATTCCCATAATGAAACAATTGTGAGAGCAAACTATACTCCATTCAGTCTAAGAATAAAGCATTGGGAAAGATAGGGCTTAAAATAAACGTTTGTGATTGGTTGAAATCAAGTGTGCATTTACACCGGCAAAATAATCGCATTTAGCTCGTTCTGTCAAAAATTTGTTTACTGACAGTTTTGTTCAAAGATTTTGTCGATTTCCGTATTTTACATAGTTATTTGTTGTTAATATTCTTAAAAAATAGTTCTTAGAACTCGCAAGTGAAATGTTCATTTGTTAAGGTATTTTATCAATTTCGTTAACTTTCTTTTCGTAATCGCTAATATTCTATAGTATGGCGGAAGCAGTTTTACCAGGTCCTTCAAAAAATCGTAAAGGGAAACATATAAGATCTGGACAAAGGCAAATGGCTTATAATGTGTAGGTACATTAAGCATAAAGACAATATGTCTAAAACAGCTGCAGTCAATCAAACAGCAAATGAAGTGGGTATTAATAGGAATACAATGTACTGCATTATTAAAGAAATGGAATTATATGGAGTTCCAATTTCTCCTCCAAGAAAAAGAAATTATCGTCATACTTACAATAAATTGGATGAAGCACAAAAAAGTACAATTAGACGACATGTGCATTCCTTTTTCTTGAGGAATGAGTTACCAACTTGTACAAAAATTTACGTAAATGTCAAAATATAATGATATCAGATATGTATATCCCTGCTATCCATCTGGCAGTAAACATATGTTTTACTTGTTTTCAAAATACAAAGTTCATCGTGTGTAAACTGTGCTCATATTGTAGCGCCATCTACTCCATTCTTAGACTGAATGGAGTATAGAGTCGATCACATTCTTTAGTAACTGCTATTTACCAAACGTTTATCTATCCGTTTCTGAAAAATTTGACCTGGGAGTTTAAGTGCTACATTATGTATATCAAAATATATATCATGATATATATTTTGATATTTATTGATTGATATACACCGTGTCCAGAAATTCTCGGATGAACTTCAGGTAGAACAATTCTAAGATTAATTCTGAGTAAATAATCCTAATACAAAAAAGTTATAGGGTCTGTCGTTAAGCCATACGGATTATTTTAAAAAAGTGTAAGTTTGGCAACACCGTATTATAGCAGTTATCATACAATAATACAAATAAGCACGAAGTAGGAGTTTTATTCGTATTTGAAAATCCAGTGCTTTTTATTAACTACTAAAGTTAAAGTTAAAGAATTCATAAAACATATTTAATAGTACAATAACACACACGAAATGATTAAAGTAAGTGTTCAAACTGGTAGCCATTAGTTTCCAGACAGAGCTGTAGTCTTCGAGGAATAGAATTTAATACACGTTGTAACATATCAGGAGTAATTAATTGAAGTGTGGCGGTAATTCTATTAATTACTTCTTGTTCATTGGCTGGAGGCGTCGCATATACTTTTTCTTTTAACAAGCCCCAAACAAAGAAGTCGAGACGATTAATATCTGGGGACTTTGCTGGCCACGATATTGGTCCATTACGTCCGATCCACCTGTTCGGAAAGTTTTCGTTTAACCATGCCCTTGAAAGTCGAGCATTGTGAGCTGGTGCACCGTCATGCCATGCATGTAAAGCATGTTGAGCCTGAGATTTAATAGAACATTATCTAGCACTTCCTCTAAAACATTCACGTATTCAATTGCATTTACACGATTGGGAAGAAATATTGGTCCAACAATGCGAAGGTTTAAGATGCCTAGCCATACATTTACAGAAAATCTTCTTTGATGTCCAAATTCTCTGAATGCTCTAGGATTCTCATCCGCCCAAAAATGGAAATTATGACTATTAAATACTCCGTCTCTTGTAAACAAGCATTCGTCGCTCCAAAGAATATGGCATAGAAGGTTCGGTTCTAGGTGAATTATGTTTAAAATTGTATTACAGAACATTATTCTATTCACATTGTCATTTCTATATTATGGTTGCACTTTTGTTACATGAAACGGCCGCAAAAGGTTTTGTACTGGCACTGAATGAACTGTTGACTTACTTGGGACATTCATTTCTCGAGCTATTTGATTAGTGCTACAAGTAGCATCTTCGTGAATAGATTCCAAAATTTGTTTTTCTAACTGAACCGTACGGCGCGGCGTTCCAAAGGTCTGCCTGCGTCATAATAAATAGATCTAAATGTACCATATTCACGAAGGCGCTGATCTAATCTTCGGAATGTGTTGGTAAATGGGTGCCGTCGATATGGATAACGTATTACATATTCCTGTTTTGCCATATTCGCATTGCCGTTACAAAATCCGAATACCATATACATACCAACAAATTTATTAAAAGTATATATACATCATAAAATCGCACAATAGTGATAACTAGGTACATAAAGCGAAAAAATTAAACTTCAATTTTACAAACGTCAAAATTTGACAACGAGCTTTATATTGCAACCGAATATTTTTCTTGTCCAATGTTGCCATATGTACTTTAAGGTAAAAAGTGCAATTGACGAAATGTTAAAAATGCGAAGTATTGGTATTACTCGATTAGTAACATCAACGTTGTGCTACATAAATCTATTTTACTGTAAACAGCAATGGTTATTCGTAAAAGATTTCAAAATGTTGAATTATTTCCAGCCGTATATTTTCAATTTTGATGGCCTCGTGTGGTTTATTGAAAGACCATACAAGTTTTTTGTATCAGGATTGTTGACCTAGAATTAATCGTAAAATCGTTCTACGCGAATTTCTGGACACGGTGTATATCATTTATTTATCTTTAACGAAATAAATAGTGGAGCCAAAGAGTCTTTGATATTTTGCCTACAATTGAAAACGTTACAACTATAATACCTGGATTAAGTTCAGGCACGTTTTATATTTCAATGCCATCTTCGTCCTAAAAACTATGATATGGCGGTAATTTCGCCTACTAAGAAATTAAATGTTTCTTTTTTTCATTTTGAATTAAGATTGAAATACAGAGTTTTATACTGATGGCTAAGTTGGCATGTTAATTTTCCTTTTCATAGCAGGCATATTAGCCAGTTTCTTTACTAATGAAAAATCCTTTGAATACAAATATAGTTTTTTTTTATTTTTAGGTATATTTTGTAGGTATCGTTAGAAAATTTCTTTTTTCTGTTCCTCAGTTCCATGGTGCTCGTTTCTAAAAAAAAATTTTTGCAGTACTAAGTTCTATTTTTTTTTACAACAATTACTATAATCTCTGGTAAATTTTTCTTCTTTTTTGGTGTGTTAACATTCTATTGACATTTAATAGAATCAAGAGGCCCAAGTAAATCAAAGAGAAAAGTGACATTTTCAAAATTTTGAGGTTAATGTTTTCAAACTCGTTTTCTCAATTTGACCATTATTATAGAATATCCTTGGTCTCACATCGTTCATTGTGGAATATCTGCAAAAACTTCTTCGGTTTGAAACAGTACCTGTTTTACGAATCCGCACCAAGAAATTGCTTCTCAAATTGCTGTTAGCCATTCTTCTAGGAATAATCCCTCATTCCTTGTCTGCGTTGGAATTTAAAAAGAAATTAAGTTTGTGTTTATATTAACGTTTTCCTCAAGTGATATTTTAAAATATCCACTGTAAATATTCCAACGGGCGATACATTTAAAAAAGGATATCTTATTGTAACACAAGCTCACAACCTACTGACTGCACCAGATATACTCAAACAGACTCTTAATAAGTATATATGCTTCAAGCTTCGCGTTAAAATTTTCTGCTTTACGGCTAGATGGCGCTCCAGGAAATAAGTCAGCGTATTTGCTTATACCATCCATTTTTTTTATAAATCTGGAATATTTACAATTTTAACGGCAATTAGTAATAACAGTTGTACACTAATTACTCACAACGTTCTTTTCGTCTGCAACGTATTAATAGAAGGATCTAAGTAAAACGCAGTTAATACTTGTTTAGATCGGAAAATAAAGCTAAGTTTCTAATATCAGAGTGAAAGAGATCGAAAGAAATGACAATGGCAAATGCAGCCGCGAATTTCACTGCTGGCCGACACTGCAAGTCGGAATGAAAGTGGCACATTTAGGAATTGGTGCAAACAATTTTGTCGTCTCTTAATTTCACTACATCAGACGTTGTTAGAGACAATCACCTTGTATGAATATATTGAATAAATATGGTATAATTGTTTAAGTAAATCTACATGCGCCGATATACAATCAAGATGTCAAATTAGATATGATATAAAATTCAAGAAACCAAATGTAATTGTAAACAACCCATGTTAGGACAGTTATTATTAGTGTGATTATAAATACATATTATTTGCCATTTCTAATGTATCATCAAGCTCTTTTATTCGATACTTTTAAGAAAGAAGAGCGTCTTTATTATATATTATTTTTGTATATATAATAAAACATCATAATTGAGGAAATGGGTGGAAGAAGGGCACTTCTACTAAAGTGTCCTTCTTCAGTAAATCACCTAATATAATAAAAGAAACGTGTGTTTGTCTGCAAACCATTCTGGCGTTTTCATATCTCACTTGCAGATGGCGTAGTAAAAATAAATGGAAGCCACTACATGTGCCCTTTTTTCATAGAACGTTAAATTTGACATGTCCTTCTTTATGACACGTTTTAAAATTATGTTTTAAACAAAAAAGTTAAAAAAATGAGTTCTGAAAACGACACTATTAGCGATGAAGGAAGTAGTTATGAACAAAATGAAGTTGACAGTGATTCGGAAGCTGATTATCGGCTTAGGTCGAAAGCGAAAAATAAACAGGGAGCAATGGAAGACAAACAAGAGAAAATAGCAAGGAATAGCGGAAAAAAGTTTACTAATAGTAATGGTAAGAATACCTAACTAGATTTAGAGCTAAATTTTTATATTTGAGATTTGGATTGATTAGGTGCCACAGTCTCTGCGAAAAGTTTCCTTGTGATTCGTAGGTGTTGTAGACGAAAGTGCTACGAAGCGGTACCAGGTAGACTTCAGCAAGAATTTTTTGAAAAATTTTGGACTTTGGCAGATAATAATAAACATGATAATTTGCTTCTTGGTTGCATCTGAACCAAAGAAAAGAGTTGCAGTTCCAAAGTGCAAGTTAAGAACGAACTGGACATATGCTCTTAAAATCGACAGTTGTAGGAAAGAGGTGTGCAAAACTTTTTTTTCGAATATTTTTCAAATTTCGTACAAACGCATACGGATTATACATCAAAAGACCTTACAAGAAGGAAATATTTCTATTAGCGACAGAAGAGGCAAACATGCGAACAGACCTCACAAAATAAATACAGAAATCTGCGATCTAGTAAATGATTTTTTGGCACAAATACCACTTAAGGAATCTCATTACAACCGGTCTAAATCCAAAAGGAAGTATTTTGAGAATCCTGCTTTAAATGTCAAAGATACTCTTTACCGGATTTCAGTAGTATTTTTTTGAAAAAACCAGACGTACGCTAAGCTTGAAATACTCTACCTTCCATCGATGGTTTCGAGAAAACTCCGAGTATTATTTCCGGAGCCCGCGATCAGACATTTGTGACTTTTATGAAGAAAACAAAATAAAGCTGAAACTAAACCCAAATGATCCATGCAAAATAAGCCAAGCGCTACATGAAAGAAAAGTGCAAACATACAAAGACATCAAAAAAAATATTATAGAAAATAGTTAAAATGATAAGTCAACTTTAGTTATCGAGTTAGATTACGCACAAAACTTGCCTTTGTCAAAACTTATTGTTTCGCAACAGTTTTACAAATGACTTCTGTGGCTGTACGTTTTTAATGTGCACTGTCATAATGATGATACAAGTTCGTTTTATTGCTTTATTGAACAAGAAGCAAAGAAGAACTCGAATTCGGTAATCTCATTTGTTAATCATTTCTTGAGAGATGTGATTTTTCGAAAACCGAACATAAAAAATATTGTACTTCTCTCAAATGCTGCCGAGGGACAAAATAAGAATATGAATATGATACATTACTGCTTGTGGTTTGCAAAATCACAAAGTATCGACACATTTTTCCTGTCCGTGACCACTCGTATTGCGTTTGCGACCAAAATTTTGGTCTTTATGGTAAGCTTTTGAAACGACTGGAAACGATAAAAACTCCGGACGTTTATTTTCAAATCATGCGACAGTGTAGGCAAAAACCAACGGCATTCAAGGTTATTGAAGGTGGTGCAACACTAATTAATGACTGGGACAACGATTTTGAGAGGGTTTTTCAAACAGTCCACAAAGTTTAAAACAACGGCTTTTACGTTAAGGAAGTATTGCCAGCTAAAATATACTTCTGATACTTTGTGTGCAGCAGAATCATATAGCGGTTTTTCTGCAACCTTTGATTTTTGGATTACAAAGAAAAAAAAAATTTGGAAGTACACTTAGAAGCGGCTTCTCCAAATTGTATTAATCCCGATAAAATGCAAAACATAAAAGATTTAATGAAATATTTGGAAAAAGATGAGTTAGAGTGGTATGAAAAAAAATTGTTTAAGGAGCCAGAAAGCTTACTGAAGAAAATAATGATGAAAATCGACAGTGATTTAGAATATTAACTTGATGTTTAGTACTTTTTTTCACTTTCATGTGAAATAAAATAATACAAAACAACCGAGTTTTACGTATTTTTACCAAGTCGCTGGAAAAAGGGCACTTTTTCGTTTTTTGTTTTTAAAGATTACAAATATTTTGAGCAAAAAGTCATTACTCTTTTAATATTCTTATTAATAAAAAATAATTAGTAATCACTCCTCAATTGTTTAGTTTCAAAAATTATAATGTTCACACGAGATTTGTTTCGCCACACTGTGTCTTCATCAGCTGGATGAAAATACAATTTCAAAATTCATATTAGCTCATTCTGAGAGGGGGCGACAGATTTGAATTTTAAATTGAGTAGGGGGGAGTTATCTATATCTAGTTGGTCATTTAAAATTATACCTGATTTATTAAATTTATTAATTTTTAAACTTTCTAGCATATTGCGTTTTCTACTGTCTTCTAAATAATGTAAAATTGATATTGAAATTATGCTTCTGTTCTAAGCAATGCTCCGCAAAAGTTGAGTCTGTCTTCTTATAGTTATAACATCTTTCGTGTTCTTTCATTCTACTATCGAAGGTCCTTCATACACTTTTTTACAGTCTTTGCATGTCAACTTGTTCACCTTTGAGTTTAATCTATTGTCCGTTTTATCTTTAATGTTTTTTATTGCTTTTCGTATAGAATTGTTTGTTTTGAATGAAATGGTCTCTTTCCTACTTGTTTTGATTAAGTCCCTACTGTTTTTGAAATTTTAGCAATGCATGTGATGGGATTATAACTGTGGGTTCTATTGTTTTTTTTTTTTGCTGTGGGGTAAATTACGGATAGTGGTTTAGATTTTTGTAGTGTTGCTAAAATATTATTAATTAAAACTATTGAAAAGCCGTTACTTAACGCTATAATGTATATTCTGTTTAATTCTAAATCAAAGTTTTCTTCATTCAAAGGAACTTCCTATATATATATATATGGGTAATTTTCTTAATATTAAAGATACAGGATCGGTTAAAAGATATTCAGAAATTTGAGGAGTATTTGATAGTATTTTCAGAATTGATATTTATTGTCAGCTTTTGACGGTATTTAAAATAAATTGAAAATAGCCGAAATTTTCAGTTATCCATATCTTCATAGCCATTAAAGATAGAACAAAACTAAAAACGGCACCTGGTAGTAATTTGTACCTAGAATTTAATAATCTTAATTAAAAATTCATGGCTAACTTAATTATCAAGATGTGATATAAAATTATGTTTTGTTAAATGGCAATCACAATTGGCCATGACTTCATAAAATTGCTTATTTTTTATATAGGGTTTTTGGTATGGTTATCTTTTTAAAATTTAAGTTTGTTATATCTTCAAAATTAAGTGTGCCATGAATTTTGAAAATTATAAAATTCTACGTAAAAATTACTATCAGGCGCCATTTATACTTTTGTTATATCTTTAGTGGTTACGAAGACATGGATAACTGAAAATTTCGACAATTTTAAATTTTTTTAAAATATCTTCAAAAGTTAAGAGTAAATGTCAAATCTAAAAGTACTATCAAATACTCCTTAAATTTCTTAACAATATTGCAAATTTAACCGATCCTTTATCTGCAACATTACGGAAGTTACTCATATGGCGAAGTTGTCCTGTAAATATATTTGATTTTTTTTTGGAATTGTTTATTACTAAGGCCGTAATGCAAGTTAACACCCTTCATATCGTAAAAAAAATCAATAAATAGATGTATCAACAATATCCTGGAGTATATTTTTTAGCAATTTAACATGGGTGCATGTTCTGGAAACAGCGATAACAAGAACAGAATGTTTAGTCATTACATGGTTAGTGGCTCAGAAAAAAAATGTAAATGAATCTGAAATTGTACATGTAACTATGTAGTGGACGTGTTAATTATGCATAATCTCGCATTCTTATTATTTTAATGCAGTTTGCTTATGACAAACAGTTTACCAACATTTTCAATCAAAACTACCCAAACCATTTTGGAAGTGATTCCTATTCCGAATTAAAATAAACGATTCCCGTATTTGGAAGAAGGTTTAGCGTATTTTATTGTTTAATGTGAACATTTCACAACATAATAGATATTTCTTGGTGACGCTTATTACATTATTAAAATGCTCTCCAGATTTTTGAGGTTTTAGAACTTTTGCCTGAAAATTATTTTATATACTTACCACACTCTAATGCCCACTGACATATAATATTTAGTATAGGTACCGTAAACGCCAAATAAGGTGACGCGTGGTGGGAATAAGTCCGCACAGCATTAGCAATAGTGGGAGACATTATTGGATATTCTTCAGTAAGTGGGCGTACGCGTTTTTAAAAACGACTACAGCGCATTTCCACCGCTCGCCATGTTATTTGGGGTTTAGTGTAATGAGATTACAATCGTTACGAGGAAAAAAATAATTTCAGAGACTGTTATTTGTAGTTTGCTTGCATCTGAGTTTGTGAAAGATATGAATTGTTATTGCATACTTTGCACACGTTAAGAAAAAGTAAGTTTAAAGATCCTGACGTGCTGACTCAGTTATTGACATGGAATTTAATTTCTTCTTTTACAGCTAACTTGAATTTATTTTTAAATTTATATTTATTTTCCACACAAAAAGTTTGAATTGTGTTTTATTTTCTGTTTTTCAGAGTTTTATGTTCGGTTATACAACGTGTTTCAAAAAGAACTACATCTTAGCATGTAATGAGTAACTAGTACTTGCAAATTATAATAAGCCATTCGTCAAATGGCTTATTATAATGTCAAAATGACAAATGTCATTTTGACATTTGTCATTTTGTGACTTGCAATATATTTTTTTCTTTACAAATAAGGTTTTTACTTAATAAATAATACTATCAAGAGGGGTGTTTACCAACACATAGAAGCGTATGCAACTTATATTACTAGCGGGACGGGTAGGCGCAAGGGGGTGTGAGTAGGTGGTGCTAAACCATATTCGGTTTCGATCACAGCGCTTCGGTTTTATTCACAGATTCTGTTGTGGGTTGAAAATGTTAATATATACATAAAATGAATCGTCAAATATTTAAATTCTGAAATCTACTCGCATATTGGTATTATGTACTTAGTTAAACTAAATGGAATTAACAAATATCAAAATAATGTAAATAAAATTGTAGACTAAAAATTACTTACCTCGTATTTTGATTTTTCATACGATTTGCATGGTTACTTCTTTGTTTTGTTGATGTTTTATAATAAGCCAATTTTCTCTTACCCATAACTGTTATATTATTATACACTCGAATATTATAGGTATATATGACATTTATTTTTAATTACAAACTGTCACTCGGATTTAAGTCTGCAATAGCCGACCGATTCCGATAGATTTGCGTCTTCGTTAGGACCGGTAGAAATACCGTAAAGGGGGGGGGTTAGATGACGCCATAGCTTCGAAAAACACTCGTGTGAAATGTGTGTGACAATGTTTACTATTTAATCTTTGTCATCTTAAAATAATTACATAAATTTGATTTTTTTTAAATCGTTCATCAAATGTGCAGCTGGCGCGTAGAGGTTGTTTTTTTCTATTGTGTGCCAGCCTTAGTAAATAGTTAGTCAAATGTATGCAATTTTGTGGTTATTTCTAAAACACATAACTTTTGTAAGAAAATAAATTAATACAAAAACTGGCCTTGACATTATAAATTTATGCCTTTTGCATCGCTAACCCAAATTTGAGATTCTAAAATTACAAAATAAATTTAAAAAACGCAAAACAGCGATGCCTTACGGGGCCATAGTTTTCGATAGGTAAACGCTCCTCTTTAGGATCGGTCTTTCCATCTGCCATTAAACCTCCTAATAACTTTATTTAGCAAATAAATTAACTTACCGTGTTTCCACTTTTTAATAAGTAGTATTTATTTAATAAGTAGGCTTATTTGGCAAATAACTTATTATAAACAGCAAACACTGACACTGAACTTCCAAAATAAAATAATCACGTTGTTATATCACTCATCACTCTCTTACTTATTGGAGGTATACAGCTATCAAAGTCCATTTGAAGTTGTTTCGGGCAACGTTACCAAGTTTCTGATACCAATATAAGAAATATTTTTGCATTTAACGTATTTCGCCTAATTAGTTATTAGCAGGTTCGGAAATATTGAAAAGACAAGACTCGGACAAACTGTATAATAAAAGTACCTTATAAAATTATTTATCAAATAGTTATCGGGCACTTTATTAGTAGGTGAAAAGACCGGCCCAAAGTAATGTACGCATTGCAAGAAATTATTTTTATTGTTGAAACATATTTCCGAAGTGCACAATTTCTTAATGGAGAATGGCAATATTCCTACACTGAATTTAAGCAACCAGTTTCACTTGGAGTTTCCCAATAGAGTTGTGGATAATAGCGCTTTACATCATCACTTTCGCCTAGTCGTGGAGAAGTTTCGGCCTACAGGATCTGTGTTGACAGGCAAAATTTCACATACATCAGTTCGTTTATCACTTCAAACGAATGTATCTTCTAGTACCGCTCATAGAATTTTGAGGTGTTGCATGCATGTGTGCATACAAAGTATCGGTCGTTCGTAAGATTTTACCTAGAGATCACGCTAGTTATAGGCTTAATTATTGGAATTTCTTTCAAGAAAATTTAAATAATGACGAAATTCTAGATCTCAGTTTTTTTTTTTACTTTTGAAGCATGGTTTCATTTAAGGGGGTTTATAAATAAAAAAAATTACGGAACATGGTCTATAAATAATCCAAACAATCGCATCGAAGTTTCCTTACATCCTGTTAAAGTCGAAATATGATTAGCTTTATCTTGTCGTAGAATAGTAGGACCAATATTTTTTCACAGTAACATTAATAGCGAACATTACCGAGAACAGTTTATTAACACCGTTTTTAACTCAAGTGCAACAGATGGGTTGTTACTGCACACACAACTCGTGAAAATTTAGCGCTTCTAGAACATGACTTTCCTCATCAAGTTATAAGCAGAAGTGTTTGGCCAGCAGGATCACCAGACCTTACTCCATTAGATTTTTCTATTTCCGGATTGCTAAGAAATGAAAGTATTCAAGACAAGAATTAATAACTTAAATGACCTGATGAATACATATACATTTAAATGTATTGAAATAATATCAAATGCATGCATTATTGTTTATTTTTAGATGTTTTGATATTTTTTTACCACTTTTTACTTTCTTATACGTAGTATAAGGAAGTATTGTGATGATGAAAATTTTCGACCTCGAGATTTTTGCAGATGTCCACGTTTTGAGGTCCCCTGACACCAAAAAAGTGGTTTTTAAAAAATGTCTGTGTGTCTGTGTGTGTGTGTGTCTGTGTGTGTGTGTGTCTGTGTGTGTGTGTGTGACCACGATAGCGGTCAAACCGCTGCAGATATCAATTCCAAATTTTGTATTTACCAATATAATCTCCCTCTTGAGAACTGATTAGATTTTGAGCAAAATCGGCAGACCGGAAGTAGTAGTTTACTTCAGTGAAAAAATCGAATTTTGCAAATATTTCGTCAATTACTAAGTTTAAACAAATTTGTAAAGAATTCAAATGTACTCAAAATTAAATTTGAGAAAAATTGTTTTAATAAAGTTTTTCGAAATTCCTACCGGAAGTAGGTCTTTTACTCTTATCGAAAATCAGTTTTTTGCGAATATCTCGCAAGTCATGCTTTCTAGGCAAGTACATTAAGAGTATAAAAGTATTTAGAACATACTTTTAAATATCTTTTGTATAAAAAAAATTTCAAAATTCAGACCGGAAGTACCACTTTTACTCTTATCGAATAGCGATTTTTTGCAAATATGTCGTAAATTATGCATTCTATATATATTTATGAAGAGTACAAAAGTATTTAGAGTTGGATTTGGAATATTTTTTGTATAAATGAAATTTCAAAATTCGGACCGGAAGTACCACTTTTACTCTTATCGAATAGCGATTTTTTGCAAATATGTCGTAAATTATGCATTCTATATATATTTATAAAGAGTACAAAAGTATTTAGAGTTGGATTTGGAATATTTTTTGTATAAATGAAATTTCAAAATTCGGACCGGAAGTAACACTTTCATACGTATAAGAAAGTCGTGTGGTGGCCACACCTCATTTTTGACTTTAGGAAGTCCTTTTTTTATGAGAAGTCCTTTTTTTAATGGTCCCTTTGCTGGCAGGCCTGCACATGTATTGCATTATGCATTCAACAGAATGGTGACCACTTTGGACACTTTTTGTAATTTATAATTAATTAAAATTTCTACAAATAACTTATTTAACTTAGTTGTTTGATTAATATCCCGTTTTTAAAGTGATTTTATAATAAATAATAATAAATTAATAATCCAATTGTATGTGTTATTAATTTCATCACCATATCGCTCGATAAGAAATTTTGACAGTGACAGGTGGTTTTAATTTAGTTCTTTACTATAACAGGTTCCAATACAGTTGGCAACACTGCTGTCAATCTAGCTATCTTTCTATAGAAAATAAAATGGGTCCCAAAACAGCTCCCTGACGGACAAGTTCTGCAGGCAAACGCTTTGTTCGAATCGCGTATTGATAAATAGCAGAACTTCTAAGAAATTAAAGTGAAACCGAGAAAATTACTCCTACATTTATTTAAATAAAGATATTATTCAGTCCAACCTATTTATATAAAACAATACAGCTTGAAGGCATGTAACGTCTCGTTATTATTGATAAGCGCTTCTATTTTAAAAATGGTTTCACGTCACGATAAGACGTACAATTAACACATATTTTGTATATATATAATAAGCAGATACATACAATCTGCGTACATGAATATAACGAAAACATAAGACTTTCTATCCAAAAAAGCACAAGCAACGGAAGTAGATTTAAAAACACGTGTTCGGAGATGTGACGTTGTTTGTTCTCTTTGGTAAAGCCAGTCCGTTCGTCGGATTTCGTACGAGCTCGTACTAGAATCAATGTTTGTGTCACAGCGCAATCAAGTGTACCAGTACAATGACGATATACTGATGCCCTCCCGGTGCGATACATATACTCCTGCTAAACCCGTATATGGCATGGATATATATACATGAGAGGTTGGATTGGATGTGGGAGTGAGACTGATATAGACGAAACTTCATTTATTTTGTAAAGTCGTTAGCGACTTGATTGCGTTACAGCGAATGAAGGAGACGATATGTGAGCAGAAAAAAAGGGAAAATACAGCAGATTGGTCAATTATTTTAGAAATATAAATACTAATCGTACGGTGGACGATTCCAAAAGTTGTTTTTAAATATGTTTATTCTCTCTGCATGATTGGCGAAAAAATACAGTAGGCACTCGATAGTATGAACCAAATAAAACAATTATCAATTTATTCACTTTAACGAAGGTTATATGTTGGGATTGCGTGAAGCCAATGTATTTTAGTGTTGGTTAGGGGCCACGCTAGTTTTCTCAGTTGCTGTTATATCGAAGGACCAAAGGCTTGTTTGTAGATTTACGAGGGTGGTTCCAGAAGTAGCCGACCCAACAAGGAAAGACAAAAATTTTGGAAAAAATATATTTATTTTTCAACATAATCTCCTTTCAGCTCTATACACTTTTTCTAGCGATGCTCAATAAGTTCGATGCCCTTTTTATAATAAGAACTGCCTTGCTCCTCAAAATAGCCATTAACTGCCGACATCACTTCTTCATCATTGGAAAATCTTTGACCACTGAGCCATTTTTTCAAGTTTGGGAACAGAAAATAAACCGAGGGGGCCAAATCTGACGAATAGGGTGCATGAGGTAGCAATTCAAACTTTAATTGATTAATTTTGGCCATTGCAATAACGGATTTGTGAACTGGTGCATTTTCTTGTAGAAACAACACTTTCTTCTTAGCCAAATGCAGCAGTTTTTGCAGATTTCTTCTCTCAAATGTTGCAATAAGTTCGCATAATACTGTTGATAGTTTTTCCTTTTTCGAAGTAGTCAATGAAAATTATCCCACGCGCATCCCAAAGAGCCGACCCCATGACCTTGCCTGCAGATGGAACGGTCTTCGCCTTCTTTGGAGCCGGTTCTCCCTTTTCGGTCCATTGTTTTGATTGTTCTTTTGTGTCGGGTGTCAAGTGATGGACCCATGTTTCATCCATGGTTATGAAACGGCGCAAAAATTGTGCTTTGTTACTGTGAAAATTCGCTAAACACTCAATTGAAACATCTTCACGACACTGTTTTTGCTCGAGTATGAGCAAACGCGGCACCCGTCTTGCACACAGCTTTTTCATGCCCAAATTTTCAGATAATATGCGATGTACCGCACTTTTTGAAATGCCTACTATGTGTGCTAGCTCGCGCACTTTCAGTCGACGATCATCCAGTACCGCTTTGTAGATTTTTTATTCTCTCTGCATGATTGGCGAAAAAATACAGTAGGCACTCGATAGTATGAACAGAATAAAATAATTATCAATTTATTCACTTTAACGAAGGTTATATGTTGGAATTGCATCCAGTACCGCTTTGTGGATTTTCTTCACCATTTCTCGAGTCGTCGCCTCATTTGGTCGACCACTGCGATGCTGGTCTTGGCAACTCGTACGGCTTCGTTTAAACTCTACTACCCAATATTTTACTGTTGGAAACGAAAGAGCAGACACACCCAGAGTAGAATCCAATTGCTTTTATATTGGTTGGGCCGAGGCCTTTCAAATAAAAGCATTGTATCACATAACGATAACCAATTTTCTCCATTTTCACAAATTCACTAAAAACGTTCACTATTGACAGCTGTTAAACAAATACTGAACAAGGTTGCGCCTTCAAACTTGAAGCATATGTTTTATGGATTGTGTACTTTCTAATACAGTGATATTTTTCAAACAACTACCGCCATCTCTACGTCAGGCCGGGTACTTCTAGGACCACTCTCGTAATGAAACTCCAGCACTCTAGCACTAGTTATTTTATTTAAATTACACATTAATTGACACGTTTATTTAATTCCGATTACTTGTTTGCAATTCATTGAGTTATGTTGTAATGATTTTTTGTATATTGAAACGAACTGTTTTGTTTTACATCAAGAATCAAACTACTTTATTTTAAGTCTTGGAACGGGCTGTTTTCACCCTATTTTCTGACGTCAACCTGACGTTTCATTTATTAACAATAATGCCCCGATTTACAAGGTTCTAACGGAAATACCTGATAACTTTCTGTTTTGTATTTTAGTTTAAAATTATGCACAATAAAATGTGAAAAGATGTCAAAGAAAGCAAATTGCTGGCCATGTTTATTATACAACAAGAATGAACGGGAATTACAAACCGACCAAAAAGGTTTCGGTACTAAAATAATATAGGAATATTTACGTCTTACGTAATCTTAAAAGTAGTATTCTACCAAAATTCTTTGTTACAAATATATGCACACGTGCGGTTATAAATAGCCGACAAGAAAATCATCGTAAATGTACCTTGCCGGGCAGGTATAGATATGGCCAATATACGGCTCTTAGCTACAAACACAAATATACATGACATACACTATAATAAAATAAAACTTTAATAATTATCAAAATCAATCATTTGACGACACCGGCATACGATGGAGCATTATATCTGAAACAAAATGCAAAAGGAAAAACCTCCTACCACAAAAATTAAAAAGCTATAAAAAAATCTATATACTTAACCGATTATTTTAACCGGGTTAATCATTTAATATCGGATAAACCATATGATCACTTAAATAAAAAAAAAAACGCCAGAAGATAATTAAACCAACTAAAGACGCCTTAAAAAATTGTCCACATTTTAATAACTTCTTCTCTTAAATTTCGTTTAAATGTAAGCAACCTATTTGTACCTAGACAGAACGCGTAAAAGTAGGTGAATTAATTTCACAATAGAAAAGGAAAACAATGAATAACTACCATTTTTTGATGTTTTGGTTATAAAGAATAATAATAACATAGAAATATGTAGATATCTTCCGAAAAGACACCAACGTCAACAAGTTTTTAACAGCGGATTAAAATTATAGTTTTCAGCAAAAGATCGCTCCTTTTAATTTTCTTATCCATCGGTTGTTAAGTTTTCCGCTTACAAAAAATAGATATGAAAAAGAACTTAGTTTAATTAAAAAGATCGCAAAGTACAATGGTTTCGATTCAAAAGTACACTGACAGAAAAATTTACCTTATGATCACTTAAATAAAAAAAAAAACGCCCGAAGATAATTAAACCAACTAAAGACGCCTTAAAAAATTGTCCACATTTTAATAACTTCTTCTCTTAAATTTCGTTTAAATGTAAGCAACCTATTTGTACCTAGACAGAACGCGTAAAAGTAGGTGAATTAATTTCACAATAGAAAAGGAAAACAATGAATAACTACCATTTTTTGATGTTTTGGTTATAAAGAATAATAATAACATAGAAATATGTAGATATCTTCCGAAAAGACACCAACGTCAACAAGTTTTTAACAGCGGATTAAAATTATAGTTTTCAGCAAAAGATCGCTCCTTTTAATTTTCTTATCCATCGGTTGTTAAGTTTTCCGCTTACAAAAAATAGATATGAAAAAGAACTTAGTTTAATTAAAAAGATCGCAAAGTACAATGGTTTCGATTCAAAAGTACACTGACAGAAAAATTTCTTACATCAAATAAAATTGCTTTAATCCAAGATAATCTAATGTTTGAAATAGCCACAATAGATTAAATGTTTTTCCATAAGAAAATTATTTTCTTGAGTGATTTTTTAGAAGTAAGTATGTATTTATATTGCAGGAAGAAAATGTGGCCTTACAATAAATAAATTAATGTCTTGCAATAAGTAAATAAATTTTTATGTCAAATATTTTTTTGTTTGTATCAAGTATGTATTATATTGCAGGAAGAAAATGTGTCCTTACAATAAATAAATTAATGTCTTGTAATAAGTAAATAAATTTTTATGTCAAATATTTTTTTGTTTGTATCAAGAACATGTCATTTTAATTTAAAAAAATATTTTCTTACATTAAACAAATCTATGTTGACTAATTATTTTGAAGTGAGTATGCATTATATTGCAGCAAGAAAATGTGTTTCCCAGTAAATAAATTAATATCTTCCAGGAAGTAAATAATGTGTTACATGAAATAATTTTTTGTATGTACCGAAAACATATAATTTTCATTTAATAAAATATTTTCTTGAATTAAACGAATATACAGATTGTCGTAGTTAAAAGTTAATATGCATCTTCAAATACACACACATAAACATGTACCTATGTATAAGACCGGTGGTGTGGGGAGATAGTGGGGAGATCGAGAGCGGGGACAACACATTCGTTCCGTAACTTTAGAGCGTTAACGTACATACATTGTATCTGAGCAAACTCGCAAATATTAATACCGTTGAAGGAAATAGAGCGATTGATTTGGATGGCTTAAGAGAACAAATTCTTAACGCCATACAAATGATTACTCCTGAAATGCTATCGAATGTACGAAATGGGTTTGATAATCGCTTAGGGTACTGCTTGATGCAAGAGGGACAGACATTTGAACATCTTCAACATTAAATTTTGTATAGTTCATTAAGTATAATATTTTGTTTCGTTTTAAATGTGAGAATTTTATTTAATTTTTTATAAGAATTTTATTTTAGTTACAAATTTTATAGAGTTTTGTTACAGTTCAATGTTAATACATTATACATCAGTTACCAAAATATTATACAAAAGCCGTAAAGAGCGTAGCAATTCCTTAAAGCAAACGTCTACATACTAGCTTTCAACGTTTTGCACTAAAGCCTGGGTTCCTGGGTACCCCGGTGTCCCGATATGAACTCATCTGTACTCCCCTACTATCGTACCCCTCCATTTCATGTTTGCATGCACATGTGTGCGTGTCTGTATCTCCCTATATCTACTTTTATTTCAGTCAAACGGTATATTTTGCGTTAAGTATATTTTTATTGCAATAAATAGATTTTATGTTCCCACCAAAAAAATCTTATTTTTATTTCAAGTAAAATTTAGTTTCTATGCAAAAATTCAATTTATTCACAACTCCTACCAAAGATAAAATATTTTTAGTTAAAATGTCTACTTCCTGTGATTAAACCTGGTTGCTGAAAAATGAAATCCTACATTTCAAATTTAAAACTCCTCACAGGAAATTTGGAAAACTTAATTTGACAATTTGGTGGTGTTTATTAGGAAAAATTATTGATAAGATTACTCAGGTTTATAGATATCAAATTAAGTTTTTCAAATTTCCAGTACGTAATTTGCAAAAAAAAGTAGGACTTCATTTATCAGCAACCAGGTTTAACTCCAGAAAGTAGACATTTTAAATGAAAATATTTTATCTTTGATAGCAGTTTAACAAATTTTGATTCAACAATTTCTTTAAATAAAAATATACTTATTCGAATAAGTATATTTTTATTTAAAGAAATTCTTCAATAACAATAAAAATTAAAATTTGTTTAAATGTTCCAATTTGGGGAGCAGTTTATTTCACAACTTTTTCTTAGTATTGACAAATTTATTCTAAAAAAAAATAAATAATTTATTCTCGTGATTATTAAGGGTCAGCGGAAAATAAATTTAATAAAAGACAAATTTAATATTTAAACACATATTTGTATATTTATCAAATATTAAATGCACAAAATTATATCTGTATACATGTTGTACTTAAAAACTAAGAACTGAAAAAATTATTCATCAAAGGCTACGAGCATTTCATTGTTGATTATGTGTATTATCACCGTTTTCATATCTAAAATATAATTTAGTGGTAGGTAGTGCCGTTTATTATTTGTTTGCTTTACTTTGTATGCCCTGTAATGTAAATTAAAATGTATAACATCTAATACGTCGTAAATTATCACCCACTTTGTGGTATCGTCTTTATTAACAAGTATGTGAGCTATTCTTCCAAATTCAGGTTTATCTTCATCATTATTAATAGTTACAATATCGCATATACGAAATTTCTGGTTATTAATATCGTAACTATTAGTTGACATAAAGTTATCAGAAGCATATCTAATGAATACTTCACCAGAAATTAAATTTTTTGAAATATTTTCCAATTTGCTGCATTTTATTTCATCTTCTAATCCTACTTTCAACATAAGTCGTAGAGCAGTTTTTCGTTGTACTCTGACGGCAAGAGAATAAGGCAAATTTATATGATTGCTAATACTTTTCGCAATATTTTTTAAATCTCGATGTTTTGCTTCATAGCGCATGGATGATAATAATGACAATGGACCAGCTCCAAGTATAATTCGTTTATAATGAATCATGAAGTGATGCTTAGGTTTTAAATTGACATTAAAATTTGAAATGTACATTTGATGATGTTCTGCTATTAAAACATCCAACATATCTATTATGGCAATGGTAATTGATTTCGCACACAGTATATTCGTTATTTCTAAAAGCTTTAAATAAAATAGCCATACGGAATTATTCTTTGGAAGTAAATCCCCGACAATAAATCTAAAATTTCTTACTAAACAAAGCATTTCAGCTGCTGACATAACAATACAGCCTTGTGTAATATGATCGGATTTTATGTTTGGAGGTTTATTTTCAGATTTGTGATATGTGAAATAGGTTATTCTAGAATTTAAGATGTCGAGCGAAAAATAATTGTTATCTATAAAATTTCCAATTATTAGAGCCATGTTATACCTGTACACACCCTCAAACATATCATGCATTATGTCGCAACAAATATTATCATATATATGAAAATTCTCCAGATCATTCCAAATACATTCAGTTTTAATACCAAAAATACAGTTCTGCAAATGTTCGTCGTAACTGTTGCGCAGTCGAATTGTGTCACAATTTTCGGAAACCTGTGTCTGTGTAATTAACTTTGTGCTTGTACAAAATCTACAAAGATAATTAGAACTAAAGCTTTCATTATAGCCTAACATGGCATGGACACCTAAATTATCGCCTATTATAAATACTAAGGCAAAATATACTTGTATAGATTTATTGCCGATAACAATTGAAATACCTTTTTCCTCTAAGAAGTGCTAAAGGATATAGAAGAGGAAGGAGTTGATGACTGGAGAAAAAGAGTGAGGGACCAGAAGTAGTAGAAAAGAACAGGGGAACAAATTTTTGGAGGAGTTAAGAAGGAAGATTAACAGGTGACGACGAAGAACAAAAATGGAGCTACAAGTAATGTTTAGAAAACCAAATATATAGCAGATAATTCGATCATGAAGAGCTAGTTGGTTGGAACACATCTCTCGGATGCCGAAATAGAGAATTGTGAGGAAAGCATCACACGGAGGTGAAGGTGGTAAACGAAGAAGAGGTCGTCCAAGGGAAAAGTGGCTACAGGAGGTGGTGAAGGATATAGAAGAAGACTGAGTTGAAGGACAGGAGAGAAAGAGTGAGGAGGGACTGGAAGAATTGAAAAAGAATAGTGGAAAAAATAAAAATGCCCGCAAAGACCTGTAGAGCTATATCTTTGGAACGGTTCAAGAAATGATGTTTTTTTTTATTTTAAAGTTAATATTTTTCTGATTTAAATTTTTTTGGAAATATGTGTCCAAGGTGTATTAGCTGTAGTCATCTGATTTTTTTTTGAAAAATTAAAAATATTTTTTTTCAAAATTGTCTGTTCCAAAAATGTTTGTTTGCGACATGTTTGCTTAGTCGAGTAAAGTTACTGCACGCTATTCTTGGACTCTTCGAATTCACCCGTCAGCATACTCCAGGGGAAACCCGACATTCCTAAATTTTTATAACATAGACTGTCCTCATAAAAGAGGTTTTCGAGACTCTGGACTGCAGAATTCAGTGTCTGTGTCCGATTAATAAGAAGCCACTTAAAGAGGAAAATTTGTATTAGCAAAGCCTTATATATTTTACCGGTCCCTGAAATAGTGTCTACTTATGAGATAGTTTGTATTACTTAAATATTTTTAATTTTGGGCATAATTTCTAATTTTTGTTATGTTGTTTCTCTGTATCTTTAGTGAGCCAAACTTTAATGACCAGCAGTGTAATACATATATTATAAACCTACATTAATTAAAAATGAAGATTCAAATTCCACATTTTAAAGGAAAAATGATTTTTATAAGCCAATATTTTAGTTTTTTTCCTGGAGTGTATATGAGTTTTAAATTTTAATAAACCCAATCGTACTCAATTGTATTCATACAATACAACACACCTACACAGCAAAATATAATAAATGCATATGAATGTTTTGATGATTTTATTTCCAGAACTCTCTCATATAAATAATATTATCTCTCTTCTGTCCTCATATTCTTCGTTATACATATGTATGTCCCTAGTGGTTAAAATGCAGGCACACAAATAAATGTCCGACAGTAATAAATTAGTTGTTGAAACAAGATGACAATCTTTTTCTTGGAAATGAAAAATTTAAAGTGATATATTTTTGAAAGAAGCTAGCAGACTTATCTGCGTACCTACCCTACCATGTACACATACATAATATGTTATGCTTATATATTAGTAAAGTATATACATATGTAATACATGCAGGAGTAAAATCAAGCAAGCACACGTTTAGGTATATATGGTATGTCTTTTGTTCGTGTAGACACCTTGAATGAAGAGATCGGACAGTTAGAAGAAGACGGGTATACAATGGAATATACCGGTTTTTCTTATGCGACAATGAGATGACAACAGATTTTGATTATAATATATACAGTGACGGTGAAAATAACAGTGAAATTTAAATGATACTTTCGTCATTTTTGACACTTTACCAAATAGGATCGAATATTTTGGAAAGTTTAAGTTTACCAATTGAAGTTGACGGTAGAAAAAGAAGTGAACAATGCACTACTTTTTTTAAGATAGTTGGATTATTAGAAATAAGAACAACAAATCGAAATCGACCTCTACAGAAATCAATTCTAATAGATTCATCACTAAAGGGCGGAATATATGCACGTCAATTCAGTTAAAATATGCGCATATATATGCATCGTTTTTCTCTGAAATATGCAACAATATGCATTTATTTGTCAAAATATGCAATTATATGCCTTGAATATAACATGGAAAAATGGAAATAAAGAAACGCCGACTCTTACAAAAATTATTTATTTTAAGTAAAATTAAAATAAAAACATAATAGGTACAATTTTCAACCTGAAATAGTATAAAATGCATTTATAACGATATATTTTTAAAAATTTTCCAATAAAAATGTTTGCCTTCTGTCTGTAAAAATATGTTTGTACAAAGAAAAAGTTCTTTCAACATCTACCGATGTGATCTGGCAATATTTTAATTTGGGTAGTAAGTTATAAGGCCAAGGTATTACTTCGTTGGATGGTTTACTATCAAAAATATTTTTGACTTCCATTAAATACTTAAAGCCTTCATTCTTTCCCACAATAACTTCGAGTTTCCTTCTTACTTGATTTCCTACATCACCGGGAACTTTTTTGCATTTGTCGGAAAAAGTTTCAACAATATTAATTGATTCTCTTAAACTTATATTCCTACTTTCTAACGAAGTTATTATATCTGGTACAAAACTAAAATTAACCTTAATAAAAACAAGTTCCTTAGCTAAATTTACATTTTTGAATAATGCTTGACTTTGCACTACACACTGCGAATTGTCTTCTAAATCTAAAACTATGTCTTTAATGGCTTCAAAATGGTCTGCGTAGAATATCGCGGCCTTAATCCATGTTCCCCATCGAGTAATTACGGGCTCTGGAGGTAAACAAACTCCTGGCAATTTCTCTCTATAGATCTGCACTCTTAGAGGTGCTTTCAAAAACACTTTCTTTACATTTGAAATTAATTTGTTCACCAAGGGATATGCTGTTCTAATAATTTCTGCAACTCTGTTTATCCCGTGTAAAAGACATGTACCATATTGGGATAAAATATTTTTAAGTTTTGGCCTACTTTAACCATATACGGCGCTGCGTCAGACAAAAACACTAAAAACTTCTCTACTGGAACTGGATTTGGTAAAAAAAAATTTGATAGAGACTGCTGAATAAATCGAGTTACGGTCTCATTATTTGTTTTGTCTAACTGTTTAGAAGATATTAAATATGGTTTCCCTGGCTCATTTTCTTGAAGCCCTCCAATCATAAGATGTGCGATATATCGACCACATGAGTCTGTGCTTTCATCAACAATAATATAAAAATGTTCATCGCCCAGTGTAACTTTAATTTCTCCCATTATGGTTTCGTATACTGTTTGCACATTCTTCTTTCTAAGTGTGGATTCGTCAGGGATGTTTTGATTACAATATTTTTGCAAAAAATCTCTGAATTGTGTATTTTGCAGTTTCTTCAAAGGTATATTTGCTGCGACTAAAGCTTTGCATAAGTCTTGATGAAACACCTCCTTTTCACTCTTAGCTTTATGCATAGCTGTTTTCAAGTGTTGATCAATTTGGAACTTCTTTTCACAAACAATGATTTTGGCACAAACTTTGCAAAACACTTTATCCCCACTAAACTCCAACTCAGGAAAATTTTTAATCCACGAAGCGGCTTTCGGCATTTTAGGCGTTTGAAATAAAATATTTTCGAAATCACTCTTTTCACACTGGAATCTATCGACAAACTAAACTATACAATATAAATATAAAAGAATAGACCACATCTGCTCTCCATTAGGCAAGCTGATTACTTGGAAATTCCTAAACACCCAATAAATGCCGGCAATAAACCATATAATAATAAAAACTATACAATATAAATATAAAAGAATAGACCACATCTGCTCTCCATTAGGCAAGCTGATTACTTGGAAATTCCTAAACAGGGTCGCACTTAATCTTTTCATAAAACGAAAAACATAAAAATATGCACACAAATTTTATTTTTGCCGAAATATGCAATTTTTTGTGAAATTTGTTAAAATATGCAAAATATGCAAATATATGCACTTTGCATATATTCCGCCCTTTCTTCATCACTAAAGAACTACGCACATTCTCACCAAATTAACATTAAAAGTACTACGTACACTTTTATAAATAATTTTGGAGACCGGACACGAGAGGCCCATGACTCATCGCCCACGGCCACATTATTGAAATTTAGTGTTTTTAAAGAGTTTTTTATTTTATTAACATAATTTGTTAACAAGTGGGTTGTGATCTATCAAATACAAAACACATTTTAGTTTGTTCATTTTATAGTTCAAATCAAGTAAATTCTCTGTACTTTATTTGTCTTATGAAATATAAGGTAAATGCTCAAATCGGAAAAAGTCTGTGCAAAATATTGGGCCAATATCATGCAGTGATATTTATCCAACGTTGTAAAATGTTAACACTTGTACATCGGATTGATATCAGACGCCGATATCAGGCCAATAAATAAACGACCGACAGCGAACGTTGGCCCGATATTGTGTGCTACATAGGGATAACAAAATTCACTTTAATTTGTATAACTAAATATTAAAAAAAAACAACAACGAATCTGTATCCCTATTTAAAGTTGTGATAAATTGTAAAAAAAAACTTCCTTATTCTAAGTTAAATACAAACTCCGGAATACTTTACCGTAACATATCGCATATAGCCATTATGTCTTAAAATAAAATCTTCCGGCCCTTAATTAAATCAAATGTACTTATTTGCATTTGAAAATATTCTAATTTCGGAAAAATTGTTTCTTAATATTTATTCAAAGTCCCACAAAATAATTTTTGTAATATTATTCTAAGTTCCGTAAATTATTAGTTCCTTTTTAATACAGACACCGTATGTTTATTTGTATTCTAATGCGATTTGCACCAGCTAAAGAATTACCTCAAAATTATCGTGCAATCCCTTTTATAAAGATTATTATTAATAAAAAATGTAAGCATGCCTGATTGGTATATGTATTATTCCCACTCTTAAATATATTTTACTAGCATCACAACAAGCAGCCTGTAAATACATTACTGCTTAAAAACGTAAACAAACAGATGCAACATTAAATCGATGTGATTCTATCAATTTAATATACAAAAATTAAAGAAAATTTCAGTGTAAAAGTGTGAGAATGTGTAAATTACTATTAGAACTTCATTTAACAAGGTAGGTACAGTAATATTATAGCACGTATAACATCATTTACATTATAAAGAGTAAATACGTTACAGCTATTCAAAAATAAGGTTATAAATCTCTTCATTGCTGTTACTATGATTTTTAAACCATTTCCGCATGTTATTTGGATACTTAATTCTAATTTTTCTTGTTTTCTTTCTCATAGGAAACAAAGGAAATATATTCGTAAATCGTCAGAATACGTTTACATAGGAAAAATGATTCATGCGTGGTTTGACAGCATCAGGTGAAGAAACATTATTTCTTCGGCGCCATCATGAGATTCCACTCATCGAATGGTCTCAGGCGTCACATCTTTTCACGCGAATGTTACAGATAAACAATTAGTACTTGCTATACAGGGATCGTTCAAATATTAATTTTAGAAATTAAATTATAATGAAATTGTACCATTGTTTTACTTAAACTAATATAAATTTACTGAAATCTTAACCTACTGTAATAGTATAATAAATATTTACATACAATGTGCATTCTTTAATCTTAATCTAAGACTATTCTAAAGTGAGTAAAATAAAATTAAATTAACTTAAATCAAGTTGTGGTCTTGATAATATTTATATACAGCTTAATTCTAATAATTGAGACCACAGCAATATGTACACTTAATTGAAAAACAAAAGTTTCACCAATATTTCGAATATCACCGCTACAATGGATACTTTTTTTTTGCAACTAAGTGTACATACGAGGTGCGATCAAATTGAAACGATAATTTTCAATTTTCTCGGAAAGTATTTATTTAACCTACAATGTTTATCCCGTCTCCTTCAAAGCAGTCTCCCTGTAATATTATACACGTTTGGCAGCGTAGTTTCCAGTTTGACAAACATTGGTGGAACGCCTCTATAGGTATCGCTTTGAGCTCGATTTGCGATATTGTCTTTGTCTCATCTATTGATTAAAAACGTTGTCCTTTAAGCGAGTGTCCTTTTTAATTTAGAAAATAGAGAAAAGCCACAGGGGGCCATGTCCAGAGAGGCGGATGGATTCGGCAACAGCGGATGGATCCAGCAACACCACAATGTTGTGTATCCAGAATGAGTATACATCGAATTTTGAAGAAGAACAAGTGGCATGCTTACAAATGTCATCCTGTTCAACATATTAAAGAAGCCGATTTTGTAACAAGAGCGCAGTATTGTGAGTGGTTTCTAATGAAATCATAAGAAGACGATGCAAAAAATATTATATGGATAGACAGTTTTGTAAAAATGGAATATTTATTCGACACAATAGCAATTTTTGGTCGAAAGATAACCATCGAGTTGTTAGGCAACGGCGTTTCCAAGAGTGTTAAAGAGTTTCAATGTATTTTGGCCTATTAAACTTGACAAAAAATTTGCTTTGTATTTTTATGAAGAAAATTTAAATAGGGAGCGATTTATTTAGATCTTAAGAAATAATGGGAATTTTTCAAATCGCAACATAACTCTGTCATAATACACGTGGCAATAACTTATATGCTGATAATTGAGCATTCAAGACAGATATTACATGTTACCAAATTCTGTTAGAAGTACGAGGTAGGCGCCATAAATTCTCGGCCTGATATACAAAAAAGAAACTTGCAACAATATAAGAATATTTATTTTTCAATGTAATCTCCCCTAACTTCTATACATTTATTACAATGATTAATTAATAATTCGATACCCTTGTAAAAATAATCTGAAGTTTTTCCGTCAAAATGTTCTATAACAGCTGCTTGCAAGTCACTATCGTCCTTAAAACTATGTCCCTTGAGGCCTTTTTTTAAATTAGAAAATCACAAGGAGCCATATCCGAATTATACGGTGAACGTTCTAATTCTTGAAAGCCGCATTCGCGGCTGGCAGCTTGTTAAATGATGGCAGTATGGATTGCATTGTCGTGGAGTAATCTCACACCTTTTGTCAATTTTCAACGACTTTTTGCACGAATACTGTCCTTTAATTTATGCAATAAAAACGCATAATATGTGCCGTTCACACTTGTATTGCGCTCTTTAAAGTCAATTAGCAAGATGCCCTCACAATCCCAGAATATTGTGGCCATCACCTTTTTCGTTGATTGGACGACTTTCGCCTTTCTGGAACGAGGTTACGAGGTTCATCAGGTCGCCGCCATTCCATGGACTCCCTTTTCGATAGAGGATCGTAAAACAGAACTATTGTTTCATCCCTGTGACAATGGACTTCAAAATCGGTTTTGGGTCGTCTCCACACATGTTTAAAAACGACTGCCCACATTCGACTCGACGTTCACATTGGAGAGCAGAAAGAAGTCGCGGTACCCATCCAGCACTAATTTTATTCATACTCAAATGATCATGGAGAATTCGGCGAACACTTGTTTCGGAAATGTTTGTTATCACTGCTAATTCCTTCACTTTCAAACGGCGATTTTCTAGCCTAAATGTTGAATAATTGAAATTTATTGAGGCGTTATCACTTCAATTGGTCAACCCGACCGATCAGCATCTTCAGGGATTCTTGTTCCAAACGGAAATATTTGGCCACTTTTTTACAGTTGAATACGAAGGAGATGAATCACCGTAAACGCCGTCTAAACGTTGTTTAATGTGATGTAATAAATCGGCTTACGCGATTTATTAGTTAAAATTTTATATTTTTGTTTCATGCATTTGTCTAATTATTTTCTATTTTTTTTATATTATTCCGGTCAATATTTCGTAAAACCCCTCTCCTTAAATTAAAAAGGGCGGCATAAGAAATCTTATAAACTAAAACCACATCTATCGTCTATATACATGGACCAATGAGTAATGTATACATATTGCTAAAAAGAAATATATTAGTTCTAAGACTGTCAAAGGAAATGAAATATACAAGTACTTTTAAAGGAATGCATAAATATTCGTTAAGGAAAGTAGTAGTGTGTGAAATAAAACCATTAGGTATGAGTGATATACGCAACTGTTGGCACCAGCCACTTTAAAGCAGACGGTCAGTAGATATCCTTTACATGAGTTTCAAGTAGTTTATTATGGGGTGGTTTGGAAACCCTATTGTTAAAGTTGCATAAATATGTCAATAGTAATTGGTAATGCGGAAAGTACGTAGAATTCTGAGTTCTAACAGGGCATAGACCACACGTATAAAACAACATGTGTTAGGAACAGACCTTTAGTCAAGTATGTTTTAGACATTCTTACGTCTACTGAAAAAATATTAGATCACACACAGTGGTGTCTAAATTATATTAATGACAAGACCAAGATAAGAAAGTACATGTAAAAGGCGTACTTTCAACTAACATATCCAAAATAAGTTCGACCAATAAGAACTAAAAATGGGCACGTTAACCGTATACAGGGCGTGAAAGAATTAGACCAAGAACTGATAAAACTAGGTGCAGAAGAAAAATAAGGAGAGTTTCGGCGGGGCTCCGACCGTTCCGAGAGTTCCGAAGTCCCAGAGTTCCGGCAGAAGTTCCAACAGTTCGACAGGATCTCAACCTCGACTTGAGTCATCCTATCAAACAATCGCAGTTTTAAGTTGTGTGTTAAGAAGTCGGTCTAATAGAGTATGAACTGTCTATAATTGTGTAACCAGTTTAATTCTTTTTTGTAAAATTGTGTTTTATATTTTTTTGTATGTGTTTCTCTTTTCTGCGTTATATAAATTACGTTCAAGCTATTGTAATAAATAATTAAATTCACCAGTGAGTGATATTTGATTTGTTAGTTTGGTTAATTTGTGGTGGTGTAGACGATAGGCTGGATGACAATAAGGTCGGTAAGTCGTTAGTATATTTTGTTTTGCTTTGTTGTGGTTAATGTTAAATTTGGGTTTAAATTTACGGAAAATCATCAGCAGGATGAATATAGCTTTGCGTAAATAAGATTTCAGAGGCCGAGATAGCGCCAAGCACATTCTTTTAGTTTTGTTTATTTGTTTTATGTTTTATCGCATTCTGTAATGTTATTGTATTATAAGACAAGTACCTTAGCACTATTAAATGTTTAGTTTTATTAAAAAAATACATGTTTTCTTTATCTCAATACCGTAACACCCCACGCTCGAAGAGATCATAGTTACTTGACCAGCTCGACGCGTTACTCAACAGCACGTGACACCTGAGTGGAAAAGATTAATATAATTATTATATCTAATTAATGTAACTATAGTTTACATTTGGTGGCAGCACAACAAGGCTGTTACAATTTGGTGGCAACGTGTTGTTACAGTGATAAGGTGTATGCCCTTCTTTTGTTAAAAATTTAATGACCGCCCGGTACTCAATTTTCCTTACTTCAGACATTTTCGCGCGCTACTCAGGTTGGTTGGCTGGTTACTAAAAACTACTAGGCTTCGAACCGTCATATTTATAGTGTACACCTCGCGTGTGTGCATGCAAGAAGTGACGGAGTTTGAACACGTTTGAGCCTGTATAAGCCTGTCAGGCCGAGAATTTATGGCGCCTACCTCGTATCTTCAATTTATTGTTTTCAAAAGTCATTGATTGCCTAACTTCTTCATATCTTCGGATATATTGTATAGATAATATTTAAAATTCTAGTATATTTTGACAGTACTGTATATAATTTTTGAAATAAAGGATATTATTATTATTATTATTACCAGCTAAAGAAAGAAAATATTTTCTGTTTTTTTATTTACAATTTTGACATCACGCTGTAACACCAAATATTTATACAATAGAAACTGTTGTTACTTCTTTTAATTTTTATTTTGGCGATCCCAGCGTAAGTCTTGGAACGCGCTCTGTAACGAAGTTCTTGTGTCAATTGTTCTCTTTCGTAAAGCACTTTCTCCTAAAACCGGACAGGTTTCTAATATTATGCAACGCCCGCTATTGCAGCAGGAAGCGTGGTGATTTAGGATATGCAGAGGGTGGTAAGTTAACATACTCAAGAGAGCTATAGGAGATGACGGTCCATTTACGAGAGGTACACGAAAGCTAAACGAACAAATTGCGTGTTTTATTAAGATATCTATTAATTAGTCTTTAATTCACGAATTTATACAAATGGTTAATAACGGCTTGATTTTGAAATATGGAATACACAAAAACACTAAAATATTGGATTGTTGCGTACGTTATGTAATTAATATACAGCCTGGCTCAATCGTCAGATTATATATTGAAAATGACAAACGAGAAATATATGAAAAATCTTGATTTCTCCATAAAAATATTAAAAGAATGAAAATTTAAATATAGAGTGTTACGTAAGTTGTTGGCTGATCATAAGTATAGTTTTTTGAATATAACTCCCTGTAATATTTTTGTAAATTTATATATTCTTGTACAATTCTTAGTCAAAAATTAATTTGTTTTTAAAAAACTATATTTCGCGGAAACCACATATTAGACGGCCACAAATTACTGGGATGTGCATAGAAAACTTCTAAAAATCGTTTCATTTTTGATTGCAAAATTGCTCGCCAAAAACATTACCATTTTGGTACTTATCACGTCATCTTCCGGTGATACCCTTTAACTGATCTTTTCTTCTTATTACGTATGTAGATTTCCGTGTTATATTTGTACTTCCTTCTCTCAGATTTATTTCTAAAATGTATTTAAGGAATTCTTAAATATCGTACGATCTTCAATTATCAATTCTTTTGTTTTCTCCTTAATTAATCATATAATTTCTACTTGGATTTGGTCTTAAGTCACTGTCGTACATATATGTCGATTCCTCGTGCCGTTAGTCCTTCGACTGCTCGCATATTTGCTTTTAGGCTGATGACAGTACCTTTAAATAGGATAAGTAGCTGGAAATATCATGTCTGTTTGGTGTTTGATTGATTTGTTGGAAGAAAACTGCTGGATTTGTATTCCGGATTAATAATTAGTGGCATTTGGTTGGCGTTGAATCAGTGTTTTGTTGGCGGATATCAGATGTTGTACTCAGATCTAAATATCTTCTGACTGGTATCTGCAAATGGTGGTCGGCGACGGTGTCCTGTTTATTACTTCTATTTTCAAAGATATCGCACCTTATTTCATGGCTACACCGTACTGACGATGGCTAACGAGTCTGAAACACGTGTCTACGGTTGTTCTACAGCGGAATTTGCCAATATCCTTTTTTTTTGTATATATTTTGCGATAGAATCTTGCACATTGGTGCTTAAATAATTTTATTTAGCACAAGAACAAATTGTCCGAGGTCCGTTCAACATTTCGGCCTATCGGCTTTTTGTTTTTTTTTTGTTTAATACCGGTTATATTTGTGTTTCTTCTATATTAATAAGTAAAACTTTTATTATTTTTCAATATCAAATTTGAATAAGTAATATACAGGGGCAAAATATGACAAACACCTGTTTCTTTTCCATGTTTATTTAGCTAATATACCGAGGGATCTTAAAACTTGCACATCTTTTATAATTAAAAATGGTTTCATTTAAATATTTACATATTCAGTCTGTCATTTCACTTATTCTAATGATGCTTGTATTTCTTTTGATTTCCTGTTTAAAATTTCTAACAAACTTTGTTACTGTTGTACTTTTGATTTGTGGTCGAATACTCTTGAAAGTTCCTTACATTCCTCTCAGGTGAGAATGCCATCAGAGAGCTCGTCATTTAACTGACTGAGAGGTGACGCCATTTTCGATGGTCGTTCTAGGGAATGGTCGTATTCAGCAGAACATTCTTCGCTCCATCGGTAGCGGACGCTACATCGACAACAGTTGAATGAAATTCAGAATTTAATGTTATGTTAATTAGAAAGAAAAACTCGTTTCACAAAAATATATATGATTTATTTCATAAACTAACTGGTATACTACCGATGATGTTTGCTTGGCAAACGAAATGTACATTTAGTTTATGAAATAAAGCATATATATTTTTGTGAAACGAGTTTTTCTTTCTAATTAATTGTTTAAAATTCACAAGTACTCAATTATCAAGATTAATGTTATGTTACTGGATGTGCTACTTGCTAACAAACTTGACAGAAGTCAGCTGATCAGTTCTTGTTCATTTGTTTGGAATAGTTTTGGCTATTTATAACATTTGTCGTATTGGTGTCTTAAATTGCTGAAGATCAGATTTATAATATTGCACGAAATTACCATTTAGAAAATGACATTATTATAACTATTTTGTGCAATATAGGCATTGAATTGGCCCAACTACTAGAGGTTATGGTGAATGAGAGGCAGAAAATTCACAGAAATAAGAATTCCATACATTCTGTTTTTAGTTTGTACCTCAGGTCTTTTTTACTTTCTTATACGTAGTATAAGAAAGTATTGTGATGATGAAAATTTTCGACCTCGAGATTTTTGCAGATGTCCACGTTTTGATGTCCCCTGATACCGAAAAAGTGGTTTTTAAAAAATGTCTGTGTGTCTGTCTGTGTGTGTGTCTCTCTGTGTGTATGTGTGACCACGATAGCGGTCAAACCGCTATAGGTATCAATTCCACATTTTATATTTACGAATATAATCTCCTTCTTGAGAACTGATTAGATTTTGAGCAAAATCGGCAGACCGGAAGTAGTAGTTTAATTCAGTGAAAAAATCGAAATTTGCAAATATTTCGTCAATTACTAAGTTTAAACAAATTTATAAAGAATTTAAATGTACTCAAAATTAAATTTGAGACAAATTATCTTAAAACAGTTTTTCGAAATTCCAACCGGAAGTTTTTTGAGAATATCTCGCAAGTCATGCTTTCTAGGCAGGTACATTTCGAGTATAAAAGTATTTAAATTATAATTTTAAATATCTTTTATATAAAAAAAATTTCAAAATTCGGACCGGAAGTGGCACTTTTACTCTTAGCGAGTAGCACTTTTTTTCGAATATCATGCAAAGTATGCATTCTATAGCGATTTATTAAGAGAATGAAAGTACTTAGAATAGGAATTTCAATAAGTTTTGTATAAAAAATTCCTAAAATTGTAGTTTGAAACGCTCATACGTCGTGTGGTGGCCACACCTCATTTTTTTACTTTCTTATACGTAGTATAAGGAAGTATTGTGATGATGAAAATTTTCGACCTCGAGATTTTTGCAGATGTCCACGTTTTCAAGTCCACTGATACCAAAAAAGTGGTTTTAAAAAAATGTCTGTGTGTCTCTGTGTGTGTGTGACCACGATAGCGGTAAAACCGCTGTAAATATCAATCCCAAATTTTGTATTTACGTGTATAATCTCCCTCTTGAGATCTGATTAGTTTTTCAGTAAAATCGGTAGACCGGAAGTAGCAGTTTACTTCAGCGAAAAAATCGAATTTTGCCAATATTTCGTCAACTACTAAGTTTAAACAAATTTATAAAGAATTCAAATGTATTTAGAATTAAAATTGAGAATAATTTTATTTAAAAAGTTTTTCGAAATTCCTACCGGAAGTAGGTCTTTTACTCTTATCGAAAATCAGTTTTTTGCGTATATTTCGCACGTCATGCTTTTTAGACAAGTACGTTACGGGTATAAAAGTATTTAGAACATAATTTTCAATATCTTTTGTATAAAAAAAATTTCAAAATTATGACCGGAAGTACCACTTTTACTCTTATCGAATAGCGACTTTTTGCAAATATGTCGTAAGTTAAGCATTCTATATATATTTATCAAGAGTACAAAAGTATTTAGAACTGCATTTGCAATATTTTTTGTATATATGAAATTTCAAAATTCGTACCGGAAGTAGCACTTTTACTCTTAGCGAGTAGCACTTTTTTGATATCTTGCAAAGTATGCATTCTATGGAGATTTATTAAGAGAATAGAAGTACTTAGAATATATATATAATGGTTAAGATGCCCCTATCGGAGCTACACCGCTTCTAGAAGCTTTCTAGATCCTTTGTCTCGGGGTGGATCGATAAAATCTTCTACCACTTCTTCCAGCCACTTTGACCTCGGTCTACCTCTTCTCCTCTTTCCCCTCGGTTTCCATTCTAATAATATTTTGGTTGTAGCTTCTTCCCCAAATCTCCATACATGTCCCAACCACTTTATTCTTTGTCGCTTTATTTTTCTTACTATATCCTCTCTCCCTATTTCGCTCTGCAGTTCGGTATTGGTTCTTATTTTGTATTCATTATCTGCTGTCTTAACTGGCCCCATTATTGTTCTCAGTATCTTCCTTTCAAATATTCTCCAATTCTCTTCATCTTTTTTGGTCATTGTCATTGTTTCTGCCAAATACATCAGCACTGGTTTTATCATGGTATTATATATTCTTATTTTGTTCTTTTTGGATAAATTCTGTCCTTCAACAATTTCTTGTTTGCATAGTAAGCTCTATTTGCCGACATCATTCTTTCTTTATTTTCGACATCCCTATTTCCGTCGTTTGCTATTACGATTCCCAAATATTTAAATTTATCCACCTCCTCAAATGTCAAGTTCTCTATTTTAATTCCTCTGCTCTCTTTCCCTTTCATTCCAGTTCTCATCAACTTCGGTTTTGTTTCATTGATCTTCAAGCCCAGTTTATCTCCTTGCCTTATTATTTCTAGCATTGTTTTGATCATTATCTCTCTTCTTTTTGTTATGACTACTACATCATCTGCATATGCTATTATCTGACTTCCACTTGATCTTAAAGTTCCTCTGTTTATTTTTCTTGTTACATACTCCAAGGCCAGATTGAACAAGGTTGCTGACAAAGCATCGCCTTACCGGACTCCTCTATTTATCTGGAACTCTTTCGTTTCTCCTTTGGATGTTTTCACACTAGCCCTTGTCGATTCCAGAGTCATTACTACAAGTCTTCTTAGCTTCGCTGGCACTTGTAGTTCCTTCATTGCGGTTATAAGTTTTGAATAATTTTTGTATAAAACAATTCTTAAAATTCTATAATTTGAAACGTTCATACGTATAAGAAAGTCGTGTGGTGGCCACACCTCATTTTTTAATTTTAGAATTTAGAAAATCTATTTTTAAGTTTTTAATAACTTTGTATTAATAAAAAAATATAATCTTACTAAACATGTTACCGATACGTAGCGATAATAAAATGAGCTACAAAAGATGGCCGCCCGCTTACGTAAAATAGTTGATATAATCGTGACGTAATTCGATGTAGTATATCGTCGGTGATACCTCGTAAGTCCGATTTTTGGTGAAACAGTATTATACCGGCCGACTTTACACGGCGCGTCTGTCTTTTGAAATATTGTAGGTCTAGTCTTACAATAGGAAGTATTATATTTGAATCTAGACTTACAAGATTTCAATAGACAGACGCGCCGTGTAAAGTTAACCGGTATAAACGTATAATACGCATTTGAGCAAATATCGGACTTACGAGGTTTTGTAAGATCACCAACGATATGCATCCAGCAGACGCAGCTGTTGTTGACCTTCCACAACAGTTGCGTCTGCTGCATGCGACCAACATCATAGAACCACCCCTTCTCCGCAACAGGCGTAGCGGCAGCGGGCTATCCTGTATTTTAGATCGAACAAAGTGTTTCGACCAGGGTAAGAATTAAGTAGGTTACACTAGTGAGATATATATATATATATATATATATATATATATATATATATATATATTTATTCAACCGACGTAACCAGGCCCGCTATATTCATGCTACCAAGTCAATCCCAGTGTATAACACACGAGTTGTCATTCAATCGACGCTTTTAAACCCAGCGATTCTACCGTCTTTCGAGTCCCAGTGTGTAAAAAAGCAACATTTATCAGACCTTGTCATTCCCGACAGCATTGCCAAGTATACTACATAAACAACGTAATTTGATAGTCCCGCTCGTGCTAGGAAATTCAGCTTAAATTTATTTAAGATGTTTTAAGAGTAAGGGAAAAGTAAGATTTTAAAATACAATATTTTAAAATAAATTGTGTTAAAGGTAATTTAGATATTTGCCGTTATTTTTGGTTGTTTCACTTTCTTTAGATATCTATATTCTTTTAAATATATCAAACAAAAGGTAAAGAAATGTGTATATCTTCCATTAGTGTTTTTTCGAGTATTCTAATACAGCGTTAGTAAAAAGTCCCGGAACGGTCGAATAACTTTGTTATTTGAAAATTATGATTTCTGAAATTTGGTATGGGGGTATAGTTAATATAAATGCATTTTATGCAATACAGTTAATATTTTTTTCACTTCCGGTTTAATCGGCAATACGTCCAACTTTTTTTTTTAAATGGAACGCCCAGATTTTTTTAACACTTTTGAATGCAAAATAAAAAACTACGTTCAGGAAATATTAAGATGTTTATTTTTATTCACAAGAAAACAGTTAAAAAATTAAAAAAGTGTCCTAATACAGAAAAATCAAGGTACCTTTGAAAAAAGTTGTTGTTTAGTGTTTGCATTCTTTTTGCCGTCACATTTGACAATTTTAAAAGTGTTTTAACTTTTGCATCGCTGTAAATTTAGTTATTTTTGACATTGACACATTTGAAAATGGCAGTAAAACTTACTGAATCAGAACGAATTGAGATATTAATGATGCGTGGGTACGGTGATCGTCAACGTTCTTTTGAAGAGGTTCGTATTTTGTTTAATACTGTTTATCCGGATCGTCACATTAGTAAAAGTACGGTATGCCGAACAATTCAAAAGTTTGAAGTCTTTCGTCAGGTGAAGGATTTACCTAGAAGGGGACGTCCATTAACAGCAACAGATGAAGAAACTAGTTTGAATGTGTTACTTACAGTGGAAGAAAATCATCACGTATCCACAACAGAATTAGGTCAAATTCATGAGATCTCTCAAAAATCTGCTCATAATATTCTTAAATCAGCAAGAATGAAAGCCTATAAAATGTATCCCGTCCATGAGTTAACTTAAGATGATCCAGATCGTAGACTACAATTTTGCGAAACAATGACGGAATTGATCGAGCAGCAGCCTAATGTTTTAGATCACATGATTTTTTCAGATGAGGCAACGTTTTGTCTCAACGGCACTGTGAACAGACATAATTGTCGCTACTGGTCAATTGAAAATCCGCATTGGATTGAAGAAGTCCATACACAGCGTCCTCAAAAGGTGAATGTCTGGGCTGGTCTTGTTGGAAACAACATCATAGGACCATTTTTTATAAGAGGAAATTTAACTGGCAACGTCTACTTAAATTTATTGCGAAATGAGGTTGTTCCAGCACTTGTGGCCCTCTTTCCAAATGCAAACATAGGTGATCACCCTAATGCACATTTTTGGTTTCAACTAGATGGAGCTCCTCCCCATTTTGCCCATAATGTCCGCGATTATTTGAATGAAATTTTTCCAGGACGTTGGATCGGACGTAGAGGAGCAATCGAATGGCCAGCACGTTCGCCAGATCTCTCGCCATTAGATTTTTTCTTTTGGGGTCACTTGAAATGTCAAGTGTACAAAAATCGTCCCCATAATCTTGAACAATTGGAAGAGAGAATAGTTCAAGAAGCCAATCGCATCACTCCAGAACAAATACAAAATTCAATAAGAAATTTTACTGACCGTTTACATTTTTGTCAAATTGTAAATGGAGAGCATTTTGAACAATTATTGTAATCGCAACCTGAATAGACAGGTATCTTGATTTTTCTGTATTAGGACACTTTTTTAATTTTTTAACTGTTTTCTTGTGAATAAAAATAAACATCTTAATACTTCCTGAACGTAGTTTTTTATTTTGCATTCAAAAGTGTTAAAAAAATCTGGGCGTTCCATTTAAAAAAAAAAAAAGTTGGACGTATTGCCGATTAAACCGGAAGTGAAAAAAATATTAACTGTATTGCATAAAATGCATTTATATTAACTATACCCCCATACCAAAAAATCATGTGATCTAAAACATTAGGCTGCTGCTCGATCAATTCCGTCATTGTTTCGCAAAATTATAGTCTACGATCTGGATCATCTTCAGTTAACTCATGGACGGGATACATTTTATAGGCTTTCATTCTTGCTGATTTAAGAATATTATGAGCAGATTTTTGAGAGATCTCATGAATTTGACCTAATTCTGTAGTGGACACGTGATGATTTTCTTCCACTGTAAGTAACACATTCAAACTAGTTTCTTCATCTGTTGCTGTTAATGGACGTCCCCTTCTAGGTAAATCCTTCACCTGACGAAAGACTTCAAACTTTTGAATTGTTCGGCATACCGTACTTTTACTAATGTAACGATCCGGATAAACAGTATTAAACAAAATACGAACCTCTTCAAAAGAACGTTGACGATCACCGTACCCACGCATCATTAATATCTCAATTCGTTCTGATTCAGTAAGTTTTACTGCCATTTTCAAATGTGTCAATGTCAAAAATAAGTAAATTTATAGCGATGCAAAAGTTAAAACGCTTTTAAAATTGTCAAATGTGACGGCAAAAAGAATGCAAACACTAAACAACAACTTTTTTCAAAGGTACCTTGATTTTCCTGTATTAGGACACTTTTTTAATTTTTTAACTGTTTTCTTGTGAATAAAAATAAACATCTTAATACTTCCTGAACGTAGTTTTTTATTTTGCATTCAAAAGTGTTAAAAAAATCTGGGCGTTCCATTTAAAAAAAAAAGTTGGACGTATTGCCAATTAAACCGGAAGTGAAAAAAATATTAACTGTATTGCATAAAATGCATTTATATTAACTACAGATAGTGTGCTCACCATTGGGATCTCGTAAACGGTAAGAGATAGAGAGTTGGTTAAATGAGACAAAATGTACGTGACACCTGGGTTTACTTTTTTAAATAAAAAAACTTTTAAAAAAATGAACGATTCGTGCGCTATAGGGGAAAAACTAAAAATCGGCAATTTTAATTTCGTCGTTTAACTTATTTCATGTAAAAGATACCGAAATACTATTTTGACATTATGAAGGTACTTTTTTACGCAGAATTCAAATTTGGTATTGCAACCTCTGAAGCTTTTATACGTTTCGAGATTTTTATACAAACTTTCTTATTTTAAATACAAATCGTAGGCGGCTTTGACTGTATCAAAAAGAGCATAATTTGCTGATTTCAATGATGTACAACACTTTGGGTTTATTTGTAGAAATAACAAAGTTACAAGAATAATTAGCATATTTTTTTGTTTTATACTTACCTATTCCTGGAAAGAAAATACAAAAATGACTGAAAAGTAAATAAAACACTAACTTCACATACCTAACTATTTATTTACTACTAGTAAATAGATAAATTACATTAAATGCTCAAAAAGTCCTCCATTGTTATTGATACATAACTGAGCTCTTCTTAGTGTGGAATTAATCACTTTTTCTAAAATACGTCCATTTATCCGATGAAACTCTCTTAAAACACAAGCTTGCAGTTCCTCCACATTATTAAATTGTGTTTTATACACCTTATTTTTTATGTAACCCCAAAGGAAAAAATCCATTGCGGTTAAGTCTGGGGAACGTGCAGGCCATGAAATGGGTCCTCGATTACCAATCCACCGATTACCAAATCTATTATTTAGGTAATTCGTAATAATGTGAGCATTATGTGCTGGTGCCCCATCCTGTTGGAAATACATATTCTTCTTTTCACCTTGAAGTAAGTTCAAATAGCGTTCACTCGTTAAATTGTTATTGAAGATAATAGGTCCAACTATTCTTCTGCCGATATTACCGCACCACACATTGAACCCAAAACGTTCTTGATGTCGAGCTTCATGTAGAGCATGGGGATTTTCTGTCCCCCAATAGTGAATATTATTTCAGTTAAATAACCCATTGTTCGTAAATCGAGATTCATCTGACCACAACACATTAAACAGAAATGTAACATTGTTGTTATTCTGATTAATGTACCAATGACAGAAACGAGTCCGCCTTTCTGCGTTTCCTGGTTAGAGTCCTTGGCTAATGTGGACTTTGTAAGGATGATATCGATGCTTTTTTAATATTCTATGGGCTGATGTTCTAGGGATTCCGGTGTTGTTTTCTATTTCTCTTGTGGAAACTTTTGGATTTTCACGCACCTGATTTAATACAATAACTTGGGTTTCCTCATCTAATCTTTTTCTATTTCTTTTCGGTTTACTAAAGGCACCGTATGTTTTTAGATTTACTTCTAATCTTCGAAATAAAGTTTCGTGTGGTTGCCGTCGATCTGGGTACAACTCCAAATAATGATTAGCTGCATTCCTTGAATTTTTGTGAGCCAATATGTAACTTTGAAGCATATCATATTTCTCTTCATTATTAAATTTCTCCATAACGTGAACAACAATAAACAAGTAATAAAACGAACCAAAACAACAAATGCGGTGATTTTTAAATAAACGAACAAAATAGCAGACTAAATAACACAAAAATAAACCGATACGTAACTTGCTTATAAATAAATTTGACAGATGCTACTTATTGTCTTAATAATTCAATGCTGCCTCTGATGTATAGCCTATGCATTCATAAGGATACCAAAAATTGCACAAATATCATTATAACTTTGTTATTTCTACAAATAAACCCAAAGTGTTATACATCATTGAAATCAGCAAATTATGCTCTTTTTGATACAGTCAAAGCCGCCTACGATTTGTATTTAAAATAAGAAAGTTTGTATAAAAATCTCGAAACGTATAAAAGCTTCAGAGGTTGCAATACCAAATTTGAATTCTGCATAAAAAGCATAAAAAACCTTCATAATGTCAAAATAGTATTTCGGTATCTTTTACATGAAATAAGTTAAACGACGAAATTAAAATTGCCGATTTTTAGTTTTTCCCCTATAGCGCACGTATCGTTCATTTTTTTAAAAGTTTTTTTGCTTAAAAAAATAAACCCAGGTGTCACGTACATTTTGTCTCATTTAACCAACTCTCTATCTCTTACCGTTCACGAGATCTCAATGGTGAGCACACTATCTGGGACAGCCTGTATACCCCCATACCAAATTTCAGAAATCATAATTTTCAAATAACAAAGTTATTCGACCGCTCCGGGACTTTTTACTAACCCTGTATATTCTTCAATTCTATTACTTTTATTATTTCAATATATTAGTTTATTTGGCTGAGATTAGAAGAGTCGCGATTCTAAATTAATATTCTTCAAATTATCTTGGAATTATTTACTGCAGACTACTTTAAGACCAACTATAGTAATTGTAAACACAGATATATTATTCGAAAAATATACCTGTAACTAATTATACTTAAATAATCCGTCAGAGATCAAATTAATTGTGCCATCTGAATGGGACACAATCTCTTCCACTTACACCATGTAACCGATACCCATGTAGTTATACGTAAATAAAGTATGTATTATATTAGTAGACGAAAATGATTTATTTGATAAAATAACAAGCAATACAAAACAACTTAGGTCAGCGATAGTTGTTACTTTGTATATATAATAAAATTCTTATTTATTAGTTGAGAAAGAAGAAACAAGTCCGGGTCTCTTTAATAACCTTGGTAGAACAGCTGATTTATCAAAACTAAGAGATTTGCTTGCTTTCTGTTTTCATTTTATATAATCAATTTTAGGGATTAGTAAAAGCATTTATTCAAATATTTAATTAATTAACTCCCATTACAACAATAGCTTGTATGCTAATGATTACGTATTTAAAAAATCATACTTTTGAAAAGAAGCAACTTTGAACAAATCTGAAATTACGTTATAATATTAAGTCGATGATTGAAATCCGTCAAATTCACTAGCTGAATAAAAAAAATGAGGTGTGGCCACCACACGACTTTCTTATACGTATGAGCGTTTCAAACTATACAATCTCAAGAATTTTTTTATACAAAACTTATTCAAAATCCTATTCTAAGTACTTTTATTCTCTTAATAAATCGCTATAGAATGCATACTTCGCAAGATATTCGAAAAAAAAGTGCTACTCCCTAAGAGTAAAAGTGCTACTTCCGGTCCGAATTTTAAAATTTCATGTATACAAAAAATATTGCAAATATAAGTCTAAATACTTTTGTACTCTTTAATAAATATATATAGAATGCATAATTTATGGCATATTTGCCAAAAATCGCTATTCGGTAAGAGTAAAAGTGTTACTTCCGGTCCGAATTTTGAAATCTTTTTTATACAAAAGATATTGAAAACTATGTTTTAAATACTTTTATACACGTAACGTACCTGTCTAAAAAGCTTGACTTGCGAAATATTCGCAAAAAACCGATTTTCGATAAGAGTAAAAGACCTACTTCCGGTAGGAATTTCGAAAAACTATTTAAATAAAATTGTTCTCAATTTTAATTTTAAGTACATATGAATTCTTTATATATTTGTATAAGCTTAGTATTTGACGAAATATTGGCAAAATTCGATTTTTTCACTGAAGTAAACTGCTACTTCCGGTCTACCGATTTTACTGAAAAATTAACCAGATCTCAAGAGGGAGATTATACACGCAAATACAAAATTTGGAATTGATATCTCCAGCGGTTTGACCGCTATCGTGGTCACACACAGACACACACACACACACACACACACACACACACACACACACACACACACATTTTTTAAAAACCACTTTTTTGGTATCAGGGGACCTCCACTAATGATTTTCTTGTATACCTACCATTTTCTAACCATTAATACAATAGTCAAGATATTTGCTGTGACATAAAATCTAACACTGTTTTATATAAAATATGATTTTAAGTGATAGGTAAACATAATATAATATAAATAAGTAGATTGCTCTACATCATTAATTCATTCGAAATATAGTTAAGGATAGTATTTCAAAGAATCTAGAAGCAAATGTCTCAAAATAATATTTTGCGTTACTCGACCAATTGAAGAGTATTAAAAGAAAGGCAATGTGTTAGTTCTACAAGTATTATTCCTAGAAGTGTTTCGCTTATCGTCATTTGCGTAGCTGCCAAGTTTAGGGCTTGGGAACGTCGGTATAATATGGTGGGCTTGACAACGTAAGAGTAAAAGTTTTTACACAAATACGCCTGGCCCTCTCCCAGAAAATCCCTGAACTAAACTTGTATATAAGTTGATATTATACCGCGTTAGCGGACCCAAAAAATTTTTTTTGAAATATCATTTTTTATCATAAGCATTGAATAATAGACCGAAATAACACAAGAAACGTTGTCAGTCCCGAAACCGGGACTGACAACGTCTTTGCGGGCCTGACAACGATTACTGTATGTAGCAGATCGGGTCTGTGTAGACGGTTAAATAAATATATATATATATATATAAGAGAAAGCAAGAAGTCTTTGCCGTTAGAACACAGGAATAATAGGTTCTTGGGGAATCTAGCAATCATAAACTGGTTGTGCTTTAGATCTTTATTTTTTCTGCCAATATTTCGTACATATGATCGTGTACTTCATCAGGGCATCAACTGTGGAAGCAGATCACAAGAATTGAGTGTGTTGATATATTAAAAGTTTACAAATGTACTTACAATGCGAACTGTTTATGTGGACAATATCACATGATACAGAAGTGCATGTTTCTTTAGGATTGATTTTCATTAATTAAACCGGTTACAATTTTAAAGTTATTTCAATTATGAAAAGTAATTATAAAATAAAATGTTTGGTTTCCACCACTAACTTAGGAAACTACACTAAAATGTAATGAAAACAAAAAAGAAATAGTAATAAAAACGAGAGGAAACATCAAATACCTCTCAAATGGATATTTATTTCGAAATGACTTTGGTAAGTCCACCGTTTTTTCTCATTATTATAATAATAAAAATATATTAATTAAATTAATGTTTTCTGTAGTTTCATTGTTTTGTCTCTGTTTTTTACAGTTGTGGTTTTGACATTATATGTATATCTATGTAAACTTTTTAATATTTTTGAAAAAGACTTAATAAAAGTCGAAACGTTAAAGAAATTTTGTTGTTTTAATCCAATTCGTAATTTTAATTGAGGCCGCTACACCAAGAAAAGTTGTTTAAAACAAAGAAATTCTCAATGGATTTCTTTTAAATAGTAAATACAATATACGGCCAAGAAACTAATATAAATAATATATATATATATATATAAAGTTCGTGGCATGATAGTTTTAGTAATATTAAGACTATCGATTTGCGAAGCGCCGTATTTGCCCTTGTTTACGATGAACTAATGAACAACAGCTCCATGATGCACTACAAGTTGCTTAGGAATGATATTTCACACGATTTCCTCGATTTCTTAACAAAACATATTAAATACAAAAATATTTGTCTGTCTTACAAAATAAATACTCCTACTTATTCAGAGAATTTAAAACATCACTAGGTACCTACTCGACTAGGTCAACCAATTGTCACGGAGTGCAGTGAATGTGTGTATAAAAGTATCATAAACAGAATTAAATACACGTATTAAGTGCATTCATATACGACATAGTCATCCGGAAGGCAGCCAGGCTAGCACGAGCGTGTTTCTCAAACACTACCACATACTTTGGACGTTACAACACGAGCTGGCCTGGAGAAGTTAAACGGTTTCAAAACTAAACAAACTGCGGACGACATAAGGCGTCACACAGTCGATACGAACGGACCTTCATACAACCGTAGATTGTATGTTGTGTGTGTATTTCACGTTGTTCGTCGCTGCACACAAGTTGTATCTCTGAAAAACTGAACGTCACATTAAAATGACTCCGACAAACATAACAGTTCCACATATTTCTACGCATTCAAAATAATATGTAATATATGCTCGTTACGAATGTATTCTCCTCAGTGCTTTTGCTGCTTTACCATGTCATGTCTCTCTATCGTCAGAAAAGTTGATGAATATCCGTAAAAACACGGCGTGTTGAACACTCGCAAGTGCTTTAAATTGTACCGAGAAAAAAGAAAGTTTTGGTTTTGACAATACATAATTCTAATTTTCTTACGCGTTTATAAACACTTTTAATATATACTGTGATGTTGTGACTTTTCTATTTGTTTGTATACCTATAAATCACCATATATATAGTGCACTAGTTTTTCTTTTACATTTAGTTCTTTTGGGATATAATGTTTCATGTCGGCAAAATAGAAACGAAATTTGACAGTTGTAATGCTGGGTATTCTCCAAAAAAATTCGTCGTCTGCCTATATAGATGAAAATACAGGTATGTTAGATTCTTGGGAATAGATTACTGATTATTATTAGGTATTTTTTACCATAAATAATATCATGGTGAAAAAACAGACAATATTATTTTATTGCTTATTGCTATAGAAAAATGAAATATATACATATAAGTGTGTGAAAAAATGGCATTGCATTTAAAAAAGTTAGAAAGTAAACCACAACAGATTATAAACTGTACTCTATGCATGTTGTTATACATAATTTATAAAGAAAAACATACCTAATCGATATGTACATTGGATAGAAAAATAATTACACATAATATACAGTGCGTGTCTGAAGTCCCCCCCCCCCCGGTTATCTTTTAAACGAAGTGGAATAAAACATTGGAGAGAAATTACAATTGGCGCTGTGTATTAGCTTAAAAAATTTTAATGGCAGAGCGGGTCGAATGACCCCTTTTTTGAAAGATATTTTGAAGATGTCTTTTTCCTTCCTTTTAGAAAAAGATATTTCGAAGCAGTTTTCTTCCAATGACAGCCACTTATTAGGAGCACCTTTTAAAATTATTTTGTATTATAGAGAGTGGACCATAACTTGGTGGCTAGGGTTTATACAAAACCGACTTTTTGAAAAACCGGTTTTAGCCGGTTTTCGATTTTTTCTCAAAAAAAAATAGAATAGGGAAACATATTTAATTTAATTTATATAAAATAAAAAAAAACGAAATCAATATCAGAGTCAAAATATAAAAAAAATATTAAGGATTGCACATTACTTACACAAAATAACGAAAACCCAAACAAAAATTTCAAATAATATTTATTTCACTAATAAATATTTTCAAATATCACTAATATAATAATTTCTCCTAAGAAAATAGGGTTTTAAAAAACATTAAATATCCACTGAACGGTGGCTAAGTTTTGTTCTTATTTTGGACACAATATTGCCTGAAATTGAAAATACTCGTTCACGCTTGGTTTTATAGTTTTCAGGGCATCAAATAACAAATCTAAGTTTTTGGTTCTTTTATTCGTTGCTTCAAATAATGAAAATTCAGCTTTCAGTGTCTTTGGATTTGTAAGTTTTTCTTCAGGGTCTTCAAGAAACCTATGAATTGATTTTTCCATGGCTTCCTTTAAAAAAACATTACTCTGAGGAGTAGTTTCTTCAATTTGCTCTTCGTCAGAATCGGTTTCAACATAATTTGGAAATATTCTAGACAATATCTTTCCAGATAACTTAATAATTTCGGTTTTTGAAGCTAAAGAAAGTACACTAGATTTCTTTGCTGAACTGGTAATGTTTTGTGGATTTTGCAAATACAGCAAAAGAGTTGCTAATTCTACTTGTCTTCTTTCTTGAATTCGTTCTTCTAAAGCATATAATAATTTAAAACTTATTTCAGTGTTTAAATTTTTTAGTTCATTAAACAGAAATTCAAATATACCTTCACTTGTTAATAAATTGGCATCTTGTCGCCCTAAGCCTTCAGTTGCTAGACGAATCGGTCCCAAGACTTTTTGAAGTTCCAAAAGTATAGGATATTGAGCTTCATTCCACATATAAGAAGAACCAATCTCATTCAATGCTAAAACAACACATTCTTTTACTGCCATGGATCTTCCAATCATGTCCTCTACACTATTCCACCTTGTTTTGCAGTCAAGAATTAAATTTAATTCCTTCCCTTTTTCTTGTTTGATATAATTTTGGAGAATGGTGTTTCTTACTGAAAATTTTCTAAAGAACTTACAAATTTTTCTTATTTGTGAAACTGATTGTTTGTAATTGTCAGACAAAATAGGAATAGGATGTTCTCGGTTACAAACATAATAAAGAGAATCTTGATAATCATTATATTCGTCTTCATCTTCATCTTTCGATTCCTCACTTGAAACATTTACTTCGGCTTGAGCTTCAGCCACTTCTCTATGTTTATATAACACATCAGTAACTGCTAAGTGGGTGGCGTGTGAATAGCATAGTTGATTAATTATAGATGATAATTTGTCAATTTTTTTCATAACAGCAGCACTATCATTTGTTGCTGCAACTATGTCAGTTTCTAGATTCAAGTTGAAATTTTGTAGCCTTTCAGATACCAATTCTAATGTTCTCTGAGCATCACAGGAACCAGTTATTGGCACTAATCCCAAATTGAAATCTTCTGCCAAGTGGTGTACATTACTGTTTAAATATCTATGATTTATTTTGCTAGTCCACTCGTCTAAAGTTATAGAGAATTTTTTCCTATTCTTTTTTTATTGAATCTAATTCAATAATAGTTTCACGTTTGGCATTATCATCATAAAACGCATGAATGAGATCCATTACTCTAGAGTTGTTTCTTGGTAATGAATATCCTTGTTGTTGAAGAGACTCGTATGAATGAGCTATTTGTAATGCTATTAATAGAAAATTCATCCATTCATTGCTGCAAGTTTTGATATGATTTCTTCTAAACTACTCCTTTTCACTTTCATAAAATTCAAAATATTCGTTTGTTTTTTTGAAGAAGAGGAAGATCCAGACGTTTCTTCTTCGCCGATCGTTTCTAATTTCTTTCCGATAATTATTTTATGAACTGCTTTCACATGATTATGTAGATTGCTCGTAGATGATCCTTTGCAGCTCAACATTTTATAACAATGATTGCAGATTGCCTTGTCTATCCCTAACTTTTTGAAACTATCCCAAACTTCCGACTTATTCATTGTTATCTAAAAATGAAATTAAGGTCATCATTATTTTATTTTTTAATATTTTTGAAGTTTATTTTACAGTTTTATTATTTTAACTATTAATATTAATGCAATTTAAAGAAATCTACACATTTTTTTAGGAATTTTGAAAAAACACGCATCTTCTTAATCTAATTCCAAAGCTTGATAAAGACATAATTGATGTGGAAACGTTGGGAAAGAAAATATGAATTTAACTTAACACCCTGTGTTTTATTTAAAATCCCAATAGACAGAAGCCAGAACTTTTTATTTTACATTAATTTTTGAGAGAAGAAATTTATATAATAAAATTAAAGTTATAAAGTGTATGTAAAATAGAAAATACAAACTTAGAAATTAGAAACGTACTTAATATTTACGTTATTTTTACCAACTATAACAACTTTATATTTTTGTTTCCAGTTTTCACTTTACAAGATTAAGCGAACCTGTTGTAACTCGTGACTGATTGCACATATGTACTAACATAAAATAAGTGCCCAGTGTTTGTGCACGTGCGCGGGACACAAGCACTGGTCAACGCAACTCCCAACATTGAAAAAATGTGTCTGCTGCCCTTTGCATAGAATGAATAGCAAATCAAATTAATAAGTAAAAAATTAATTTTTACATAATAATTTGAATTCTTTGAAATCGTTTTTTTTAAGTTTAAAAACCGGTTTTCAAATGTGACAAATTTATTTCAAAAACCGGCTTTGAAAAACCGTCAATCAGCCATTGGTGGCTGACCATAGTTGTAGTTTTTTAAATGGAATACTCTATATATTATTACATTGCTTAATACCATTTTTTGAAAAATTCAATGTTTTTATGAAATTATATTTCTCAAAAACGACGTATTAGATGGACACAATTTTTGGTAGCGTTGTTCATAATAAAAGCTTACAAACATGTTTTATTTTTTTGCAATTACTAATTGCACATTTGCGGAAAACTGAATCAAAGTTACATGACTGTTTTTTTCCAAATGGAACGGCCTGTATATTGGTTCATTTTGAATTGCTTACTAAATTTCGCACCAAAAGCGTGTTAGACGTTATTATTTTACAAGTGACCATTACTGAGTTATTGTCGTTTTCTAATATAATTTTGCCAAGTTTATGTTTTTTTATTTGAATACGGTATAGTGAGCCCTGATATTTGCCACGAAATTGACAATTGAATGGATGACATTTAATAAGTTGCTTTTCATTTGTCAAGCCTGATATTATAATGAATTTTTCTGAAAATTAGCTGAGAGATATGATTTTTGTATGTATTGGGGTAATAACAAAAAATGGATTAGTCTTATTTACAATACAGCAATATAATTCAAAGAATACGTAGAATATGGCACAATAAACAAATTTTAAAACCAAACAAGAAAAAAAAATAATAATTTGATTTTAGTAGGTGTAGAAACAGGAACTGTTTCGTGAAAGCGTTGAGAACTATTTTTAAATATTTGTCTGTATATTTGCTCTTTTAGGGATCCTTATAAAATGAAACTAATTTTGTGATGTCCGAAAATCCAGCAAGCTAGTCAATAAGGCCTCCACGGGCTAGCCACTTCGCTGGAAATATTTCTTATTTATAGCATCGAATGTGGCGATTCGCCGTCTTGTTGCATCTACATCTCCCAATAATTCATCTAAATGTTTGACAGAAATTACTCATAAGCTTCTCCGTTAATACAGCCTTCCCATACATGTATGGCTCCACCTTTGCTGATGATCTATTTATTAATGAAGTTAAAGGTTTTCATTTGAATAGTATGACTTTTTTTAACCGTTCCATTTCTATGGAAACCAGCTTCATCCGCAAATAACACTATCAAAAAGAATTGCCCGGGCATTCATTTTAATTACTGCCCGTTGGCAGAACATTTTTTCTAGCTTTAAAATAATGGGTGTGTAACTCAATATTTAAATGTATTCATTACGGATGATATTGATTTCATTTTAAAGTCATTGGAACGATGGTTTGGCTAATATCCACCAAACGACTTCTTTCATGGGTACTGATTATTATTGTGGAATATCTATTGTCGCCTTAAGAATTCTTAATTGATTTTCATCATTAATCACATATTTAGGTTTCCTTGGTTTTGAATTAGCAATACTACCAGTAGTAATGAAAGCACCCATTACTCTTCTAAAGGCATCTGTTTGGGGGCATCTTCTCTCAGGGTTATCAGCGTTACCCTGAGAGAAGCTCAACTCTTTGGGTTGATAAATAATTTCTTTGATATTCCTTCAGTACAAAAAGACCGTATTAAAATAAAATACATAAAGGCTGCAAATTTATATAAAAAATTAGGTATGGCCACCACACGACATTCTTATACGTATGAGCGTTTCAAATCATACAATTTTAAAAATTATTTTATACAAAAATTATTCAAAATCCTATTCTAAGTACTTCCAGTCTCTTAATAAATCTCTGCAGGATACATACTTTGTGAGTTATTTGCAAAAAAAATGCTACTCGCTAAGAGTAAAAGTATTACTTCCGGTCCGAATTTTGAATTTTCATTTATACAAAAAATATTCCTAATCCAACTCTAAATACTTTTATACTCTTGACAAATATATATAGAATGCATAATTTTTCGAAATATTTGCAAAAATCGCTATTCGATAAGAGTAAAAGTGTTACTTCCGGTCCGAATTTTGAACTTTCATTTACACAAAAAATATTTCAAATCCAATTCTAAAATCACAAAAATCGCTATTCCATAAGACTAAAAGTGTTACTTCCGGTCCGAATTTTGAAATTTTTTTTATACAAAAGGTATTGAAAATTAAGTTCTAAATTCTTTTATACTCGTAATGTACCTGTCTAAAACGCATGACTTGCGAATACTTGCGAAATATTCGCAAAAAATTTCGAACTTTTTTAATAAAATTCTTCTCGAATTTAATTTTGAGTATATATGAAGTGTGTACAAATTTGCTTAAACTTAATAGTTGAGTAATAATTGGCAAAATTCGATTTTTTCGCTTCCGGTTAGCCGATTTTACTGAAAATCTAATCAGATCTCAAAAGGAAGATTATATTCGTAAATATAGAATTTGGAATTGATACCTATAGCGGTTTGACCGCTATCGTGGTCACACACACACACACACACACAGAGAGAGAGAGAGAGAGAGAGATTTTTTAAAAACCACTTTTTCGGTATCAGGGGACTTCAAAACGTGGACATCCGCAAGAATCTCGAGGTCGAACATTCACAATACTTCCTTATACTACGTATAAGAAAGTAAAAACGACGATAGCACAGTAATGGTAACTTTTAAAAAAATAACGTCTTACATGTTTTTGGCGCGAAATTTAGCAAGCAATTCAAAAATGAACAGATATACAGGTGTTCTATTTGAAAAAAATCCTTTTTTAAACAAAAATATACCATATAACTTTAATCCAGTTTTTTGCAAATTCATTTAATAATTGCAAAAAAAAAATGTTTATATTAGGGCCTTTTGTTATGAACAACGCTAATTGTGTCCATATAATAGGTCGTTTTCGAGAAATGTAATTTTATAAAAACATTGAATTTTTCAGAAAAATGGTAATAAGTCGAAATCCTTAAATTTTTGGACTATACTTTCTTATAACTTTTTGATTAAGAATTATATGGGGAATACCAAACTGTAATAATATACATGGTGTTCTATTGAAGAAACTATAACCATGATCAGTCACCAAGTTATGGGACACTCTGTATAATACAAAATAATTTTAAAAGGTGCTCTTAATAAGTGGCTATCATAGGAAAAAACCGCTTCGAAATATCTTTTCTTATAAAGTTGCAATCTGCATTTCCCGCGTAGATGACTCACCCTGTATAGTTATATAGATTTTTAGGCATTATTGGATAACGTGTATATATGTATACATATACAAACATGCTACGCACGCAGATGAACCTCGAGTGAGTTATGAAATAAAAGTATATACAACTATGCTCATATCACGTATTTATACTTTTACAGGAATTGTCTTCAGTGCCAGAGTACACTCGGTATTTTTTAACAAAACTTTATCACTAATGCAATGCGTGGCATGTGTGTGCTTGTAAGTTGTTCATGTTTACGAACTAATGTATTATATACGTATATACATACAAGCATGCGCCGGTTTAAAAGAGAAAAATATTTGTGTTGCATGCATTCCACGTCCAGTTAAGAATTTAAAAGTTATTACTTATACCAAATATGAACGTACTGATAAAATAAATAAATGGTCGAAACGTAATGGAAGATTTATGCATATATTAGGAACAGATTTATTAATTGATCTTGAAGAGAAACATTTGTATATTTTAAACTTAAAAGGATTATACGTATATACAGGGTAAGTCAAAAGTATGGAATGGGCGGTTTATCCGTAAATATAATGTAGTGAATTAATAAACAGGTAATTCAAGTACATTTTTTGTTGTCTGAAACAAATAAAAGAGAGGGTTGTAAATTAAGATTGCACATTCAAAAGAGTACTTTCTTTAGTAAGCATGCAGGTTATGTTTGTATTTCATGTGAATGCATGGCTTGATTGGGTAATTCGGTTGTCTGACTTGGTGTATCGAGGTGGAATCTTGTTGCTAGTCTCTGTATGTTCTGGATTTCAGTGTTCATCTTTGTGTTAGGGTGCTGGAGTTTTAAAAAATAATAAGTGAAATAGTTTTATGTGTAACGTCAAAAATAAAGAAACTTATCTTTAGATATGTATGTGACTGCCATATTCTGTTGAATAGTTTATAACAGAATTCATGCCTAATTAAGGTAAATGTCGTGGAAAAATATCATAGTGTATATGGTTCCAATAAAAACTTAGTTTTCTTCAAGGAATAAGTTATTTTATCCGTAACACAAATAGGATCTTATTAAATATATTAAATTGCTTCTGACATAAATCCTTAACAATTATGTATTAATATCTAAAACGTAAAAGATTAATTAACACTGATAATTGTTATTATCGATAAATAAACACTCGCCTGTTAAAATGTAAACAACTGTTTTATCGGCAATGCTTGTAATCTCATGAGTGTGAAGGACATAGTGCACAGCATCTCTATGTATAGGGGGTTGAAGCTGGTAGGAGGTTCATCATCCATACGTATAGGTGTCATCTTGATAGAAATAGAACTATATTATCATACAACAATTAATATAAAAGAAATTAAGCGTGTCGGGAGGTTTATTTATAAAGAAATTAAAAAGTTCAGTCATAGGTAAAATAAATATCCCTATGTTGATTTGAACAGAATTTTATTGCAAGTACAATATATTTAGCTAAGATGTAAACCAGATATTCTAGAATATCACGAGTATATAAAGATAGATTTCTTCTATTCGTGTACAGAAGAAGATGAATTTTATTACCTGCGTACTTTGATAGATAATTTTGTTAAAATAAAAACATATTATTAGAATCCTTCAATTTATTAATAATACAGTAATTTAAACGCTGTTATTTGAATAAAAATAGAAACAAGGGGTTATTAATCATATGCTTAAAATGGTATAATAAACTTTATAACAAATTGTCTGTATCATAAGTTTTTTAACCAATTATTCTGCATTTCTAAGCCTATTCCTTGTTTTTGTAAATAAACGCTTTTCTATGGTAACGTATTTTTTTTTTAAATGGCAAGCGACCAGTTTTTTTGCTGATTTTTATTCCCCTTCTTTTTCTTGAAGTGACTTGATATTTCTTTCATACACTTGAATAAGAAAATTTCTGTGTAAAATCAGAATTTCCTAAAAACGGCAAAATGTGATATGAAAACAGAGTCTACAGTTTTTAATACTCCTTTTTATTCATTTGAGTGTTATTCTACCAAAAATGATAGTTGCCTTTGTTTCGCTAGTTATTAATCATGTCATTGTGAAGTACCTTTCAATAAGTGGACGAGCTAATTTAATAAGAATAGTTTAATTTTCATTTATAAACATGGTGAAAGTCAGTGAAACTGAAAGAATAGAAATACTAATGATGGTTGGTTATGGAGATCGGCAACGTTCACAAGATGTTTGTCATTTGTTCAATAACGTTCATCTGGAGAGAAATTCTATTGTACAATCCACAGTGTCTACATTGATTAGAAGATTTAGAGAAAATGGAAATGTAAGACATATCCCAAGGTCTGGACGTTCAAAATCAGCCACATATGGCGCCACCCCCTTACGTCCTACCTCACGGCAGTTAGTCGGCACCTCTGCATAAGCCCCCTTAAGAGAATGGAAGTACTTATAATAGGTTTTTAAACAATTTTTATATAAAAAAATTCTTAAAATTTGGACATAAAAGTATTTAAAACAATTTATAACAATTTTGTCTAATTCGAAACTGTCATACGTATAAGGAAGTCGTGTGGTGGCCACACCTCAATATTTTTAAATGAAATTTAAGTGCTAATACCTTTGTTATTCGAATATCGCCAGAAAATTCTCGTGTATTGTAATTAATACCGAAGATTATCTAACGTAATTCCATCCTGAAATATCACCCTGTATGTTTCGCAGTGTTTTTCCGTATTAATCCCGTGCTTTTCTTTGCAGCAACAGAAATTCCTGAAACGCTCTGTCGAGGAACATGACCCGGGGGGAGGCGGTACGGGCCCCGACGGCTACGAACCACCCGTCAAACTGCAGTGCACCACCCAGCACGGATCCCACCAGCCCGAGGGGCTCACCAAGTTCTCCGTGGAGATCGTCCAGCAACTGGAGTTCACCACATCGGCCGCGAACTCCCAGCCGCAACAGATCTCGACGAACGTCACGGTGAAGGCCCACACCAATGCATCCGTCAAGAGCGACGTCGCCTCGCCGAAATCGACGAACGCGTCGGCGCCCCCGAAGACCACCACGTCGAACATCGACGTGGTGGGCACGCTGGTCGAGTGCGTGAAACAGGAGCCGGACAATGACTTCGCGGACTTGGATCAGTGCGCGGCCGCTCTCGAGAAGGACGCGGTAGGCGGAGCGGGTTTCGGTGCGTTCACGGATCTCATGGGTGACGACACGAACGACGACACCCTGAAAGATCTCATTTCGGACATAACAAACTGTCCGGAGTTCATGAACGAGTTCGATTTCGAAGATAAAACGGACGTTGTGCACGCGTTGAAAGTGGAAGATCTCAAAGACATATCGTCGTCGTTGACGGACGCGACCAATAACATACACAGTCCCCTGATGCAAAATCAAAATTACTCTCCGCAACCGGTGTTCGAGAATAAGAATCGCATGCCGTATTCCAACATGGACTTCGGCAAGACGGAATTGAGTCCCGCCGCGCAGACTCTGAAGCAGATGGCCGAACAGCACCAGCATAAAAATCAGATGGGGCTGTCGTATAATCCGAACGGTCGAGTGCCGAATTCTAGATCTCCATATCCGGATTTTCAAATTCCCGACTATGGGAGTCCCAACTCCAACAGTCAATTCCACAAAGGTAACACTACATTCCCCCAGGCGGATATCATAAAGCAAGAGATGCTGTTCCAAGGTGCCGATTTCGATATGAAGAGAAAAGGAGGGCCCGGGATGTATAAACAGCAATATTCCCCGTATGGTAGTCCAAGTGCCAGTCACGGTAGTCCCGGGTACCTGCCCAGAGGTAATGCTGGCGGTAATCCTGGACCGAACGCGAATAATTTTGGTGCTGGGACACCGCCGAGGCCACCGTCGGGACCCGGTGGTAACAATTCCTCGGCGACTTTGCAGATCAACCAAGCACAACAGCTCCATATCAGTCAACAAGCACACGGGCACAACATTCAGGTAAGGATTTACTTTAATATTGCATTTTCACCTTACATTATTCCGGAAGGAAAAACGAATCACCCAGTAAAACTGTGCTAATGCGTAAATTGTCCTTTTATTTAAAAAAAACGAATATATTATACAGGCTTACCACTAAATAGGTACCAGGCTATGCGAATCTAAAGAATACGTATAAATGTCTAACTGAAAATCAAAAAAGAAATTTATTTGTAACTCATCAAAAATTTCTGAATTTTTAGGGCCAAAATCTAGTTAAAGTCGGTCCATAACTTTGTTTATCCTATACGCATTTAGGTAAATACCACTAGTAATTCCAGTTTAACGTTCTTCCAAAAATACGATAAAACGCAAATAGTTACAACCTTTGAGAATGAATGGCAATTGAAAAGATTTTATATGACGATGTTTTTTTTGTGTGAATAGCACGCCTTTATGTGTAAGAGGTCGACAACCTCGGTGCATTACCATGTTTTTTTCCCCGTTAAATAGAAGTACGTATATTATTTTGAAACTTAAATTCCTCTATATGTAAATTATTGTGTTTATATATTAATTGCGACAGGCTCAGACTCCAGGAAAGAAAATTCAATTTCTTGTCACTGCGTGCACAATGAACCGCGATTTTTTTTTGTACGGGCATTACTCATATTTTTCTTTCACCCCTTTTTTTAATGCCGCTATTTAAAACTAACCCTGTATACCCTTTGATAAAGATTTTATGATAGCCGTTCATTGGGAGCACGTTTTTAAATTATTTTATATTGTACAGAGTGTTATAGTTTTTTAAATGAAACACCTATATTATTACATTTTTATATTCTGTGTATAATTTTTAGTCAGAAACTAATCAGATAGTACAGAGAGATCATAAAAGGTTGACCGTGCCGCTTCAGTCATGTTGTAATTGTCGCATATATCATATTCTGAATTGTATTTCGTCCGTGCGACATCTATAATTTTAATTATGAACTACTTTCGAGAATGTTTGTTAAATTTACTTGTTTTAATAACTTAGGAAATACATTCAATAATTGAAAATACTAGAGAAACCCAAATATGCAAGTGGAAAACTCCAAAATATACAAATCATTTAGTCAAAATATGCACAAAAATGTTAAAGATATGCAAATAAAAAACGTTTATAATACGTAAATTTATTGACTCACTTAAAAATAAACAGACATTTTAATATTTCTACATACTGAACTGAAGCTAAATATGAATTTATTACACAAAGCAGGTTGTCGTAAAAAGTGTAAACCACTAAATGTTTTTCGAAGTTCTCATTTAAAACAACAGAATCAGAATATATAAACTTTAAAATGGAAAAACTACTTTCCGCATCAACTCATGTAATAGGGGTGTTTTTAAAATTGCTTAATATTACAAGAACCAAATCAATTGATTCAGAAGTTCTACCTCTAAAATATTAGCTATTTGGCTAAGAAACCGAAATCTACAATTTTTTTCCATCACAGTTTCGAATTTTTGTAAAATCTTGTCCCCCATCTTGCCTGCGACATTTTGAAAAGCTGTCTCAGATTGTTTGACTAGTTCTACACTTCGGGTTACTGGCAAATTAGATTCCTCCATTTGTGTTATTGTTTTAGAAACAAAGCAATTGGTTTTTATAAACAAAAGTTCTTGTATTATTTCGTTGTTTTCGAATAATTGCTTAACATCAGTTATTGAGAAGAATCCTCAGAAAGAAATTATCGCAATAAAAAAAAAAGCGGCTTCCAACCAAGTGCCCCATGTTGTACGTAATAACAGGTTAAGGTGGAAGAGGAATGTTTGGTAGTTTTTCTTTATAGACCTGCAACCTTATAGGCCCTTTAAGGCAGAGTTTTTTCATGTTGGAAATTAAACTATTACAAGAGGAAAATGTTTTATAATCTCTTCAGCAACCCTATTTAAAGCATGAACAAGACATGTTACATGTGTCAAATTCGGATAAAATATTTTTAATTTTACCCGGCCTTTATCATATACGGTACTGTATCTGACAAAATAAGCAAAAAATTATCTCCAGGAACAGGCATAAGAAAAAAGTTTATAGTTCCTTTTGAATAAATCTGCCCATTTTTTTTAACTCTTTAGTAGCAACGAGATAAGATTTTGGCAGAATCTTGTCGCTAAGAACAACAGCTAATAAATGAGCAACACAACGTCCTCTTGAATCGGTGGTTTCATCAATACATATGTAAAAATGTATGTTCCGAATTTTTGCTATAATTTCCTAAATTACCTCCAAATACAAGGAACTTACGTCGTTTCTTCGTAGTGTAGTTTCATCTGGGACATTGAATTTGCAATGCTTCTGAAAAAAAGAAGTGAAAGTTTTGATTACGTAGCTTTGACAAGGGAATATTTGACGTCATCATTGCATGACATAGCTCTCGGTTAAAGATGTCTTGTTCGTTTAGCTTTTTGGACATTGGTTGGAAACATTGCGATTTGTAACAAGTGAGACATGTGGATGCAACAAGACGGTTAACCGACACATTCTACGCTACAAGCACAAAATAGTTATTTACGAACCAAGTGCGTGAAATCATATAAAGGCGAGCGCTTTATGGACACGAATTCGCGAAATGTTTCACGCACGAAGTTTGTACAATATTTTTTGTACGAGAACTACATATAATAATAATACGTATTATTAAATACGTTATCGTTTATGACACACTACTAATCTCTTGATATTAATTAAAAAAATTTGAGTTGGCAGTATTGATTATTTGAAGTGACATTTAATTTAAAATTATCAAATTCAAAAAATTCCATACAAAATAAAAACCTCACCAACAACATGAATTCTGATAATGAAATGCAATGTACACCGCCTGAAATTCGCGAAGCTGCCAATATTGCAGTGGATAATTTATTACCCATAAAATCAAAAAACGTATGCAAAAACACTTATACTAAATTCGTAACTTGGGCTAGATCTAAAAATATACAAAAATACTCCGAAAATTGTTTATTAGTTTATTTTCAAAATTTACATTCAAATAAATCATTATGGTCCACTTATTCTATGCTAAAATCATGCTTAATAATATATGATAATACGGATATAAATATGCAAAACTCATAGCGTATTTAAAACAGATAACGAAGCAACATCAGCCTAAAAAATCAGCAGTATTAACCGAAGAACAAATTACTAAATTTATTGTTGAAGCACCAAATTCTTTGTTCCTACTAATGAAGGTAAAGTCATTTTCGTATATTTAAATTCCATACAACACTATATGTATTTATAGGCTGTAGTAATATTTGGTATTTCTGGAGCGTGTCGACGTGAAGAACTTTGCAAAATGTCATTGCGAGACATAGAATTTAAATCGAATTTAATTATCGTAACAATTCCAGAAACTAAAACAGGTAACAGCCGTACATTTGCAATCATTAAGCCCGAATGGATTGCATTAATTCGGCAATATGCAAATTTAAGACCGGACAGCCAGCAGTGATTCTTTTTAACATATCGCAATGGCAAGTGTGTTTGTTCACCTGTTGGTCTTAATACAATTGGCAAAATTCCAATGCGAACAGCTGAGTACCTTCAGCTTGATAGCGCAAGTAACTTCACAGGTCACTGTTTCCGAAAGAGTTCAGCGACATTGTTGGCAGACCAAGGAGGTGACTTGCTTTCAATTAAAAGGCATGGTGGATGGAAATCATCTACGGTTGCAGAAGGATATATCGAAAATTCTCTGCATAGTAGAATTCAATTGGCTAAAACAATGACCCCGTTAGAGATATCGACTCCGCCTGCAACTTGTTCGACATCTGAAATACAAGATATATGTAATAATACAATCAACGTTACTCTACCTTCGCAATCAAGATCAATTCAAACAAACCAGTTAATCCCTGGGGTATCAATCTCTGCTTGTCAAAATTGCCCAATCAAAATTTTTAATAATTGTTCCGTTTCAATTTCTGAAAAGAATAAATAATGGTAATTTATATAATATTTGTTGCTGTTCTGACATTGAATTACATACATACCTTCCAAATATAACAATTTCAATTTCATTTCCTTTTATTTTCATAGAAAAACAACGAACTGGGTAGCATATTATTAAGGTTAGGGATTTATGATTTTAAAATGTCACTAAATTAATCAAGTTCTAGGAAGTACCAACTTCACTTTTACGCACTCGTGTTTAAAGTGACTTTTTCGCACGCAAACTGAATCGTGAAATGACAGGTTTTGATAAGCGAGTACAAAATAGTTTAAATGAGATGTTTCCAGCGAAGTAGCTGTCTCACGGTAGGGCCTCCTTGAACTATCCTGCTAGGTTTCCAGACATCACAAAATTAGTTTGTTTGACAATCAAAAAGAACGGATCTACCATTAGCGTTCCAATTATTCCACCCCACATTGATTTTCGTCATTGTGGTAGTGAAAATTATGTCTATTAGAATGTAAATATGGTAATAAATACAGGTTGTTCCAGTTAAAATAAGAATGTTATTTATGTTTAATATTAGTCAAAACAAAAATTTTGTTTTTGAACATCCTGTATAATTTTTATATGTCGACTTTAACTTATCTTGAAGTCTAATGGTCTGAGTAAAAATGTCTTACATATTTGCATGTAAGACATTTCTCATGTAAATTTTGATATACATTTTCCAAAATAGTAAAATATCTCCAAAAGAGGCTGAGTTAGATATAGGGAATATAATAGTAAGTGGCCTATAGCATCAAAATATGCCATAATATACAAGGTGTTCCATTTAAATTTTTATAACTTTGGAACGCAACATTTTTTTTTGAATCACTGTATATTTCAAAATAATTTTAAAACTTGCTCCTAATGAACCTACACAACTCTTGATAAAAAGATTTTTAAAATATATTACCACTTTTTGTATATAAACTGACGGGAATGTGGTGCTCCACCTTGTATACAAACAATAAAATTTTATTATATAAATTACTGGTTGATTCGTTTTTTGGTCATATGGTATATAAAATTCATCCTGTTGATAATTTATTAGTAATTTTACCTAAGTAGCAGAAAATTTCCCCCCTCAAAAAAAGGAAAAACCTGTATTTTTTGACAGATTTGACAGATTTTACGTTGAAATGACACAACATTATTTCTAAAGATTTTCTTATGTATAATTGTTAATTAAATTGGTTATTTTGTTATTGCATGAATCCAATACTAACAATTGCGCTTAAATACCGAGTGATTCAACACGATTTGGTTTTGAAGAAAATTTTACATAAAAGAAAACGGAAAAACACGTGCTTTTTGACAGATTTGATCTTGAAATGACACTGCGCTATCTTTAAACACAATTATGTATTATAGTTCTTTAAATTGGTTATTCTTTTGTTTTGTGAATCAAACACTCAACTATTGCGCTCATATACCAAGTGATGCGACACGATTGGGTTTTGAAGAAAAAGAAGAGAGAGATTTTTTTGACAGATTTGAACTTCAAATGACAACTTTATTTCTATAGACTTAATTATGTATAATGGTTCTTTAAATCGGTTATTCTTTTGTTGTATGAATCAAATTCTAAACGGTTACGCTCAAATAGCAAGTGATTCATCACGGTTTTGTTTTAAAGAAAAGTTTACGAAAAAAAAAAACAGAATAAACCTATATTTTGTGACAGATTTGTCCTTGACACATCGACATGTTTTTTTTGCTTTTGACCTTGAAATGATAATTATTTTTAAGGCAATGTTTGCATAGCGGACTCTTGATATAATATATGAAATAATATAAATATAAAATCATTTCGCTGGAATATTGTAAAAACCTGTATTTAACGTAAGTTTACTCACTTAGTCGCTCGATACTTTTATCTTGTAAAATTATAAATTTCATCGGAAATTCTGCCGCAGATATTTATAATAATTTTTACATATCTAATAATAATGACGTCCGCTGTAGAAATTATGAAATACGCGATTTTAAATGTTATCTTATCGATTTGAAACACTACGTTGGACGTTGCTGAGAATTGTTACAAAATCAACCTGTATATAGGCCGATAAAAGTGTAACTAATAAGTGAAATAGAACAAAAACTTTTCTTCAATGCGAGTTACGTATATTTTTAAGTCTACAATTACTTTCTACTTCAACTTTCCTTATTTTAATACTGCTTTACCTTCTAAAATGTAAAAGGATGCGTTTCTATTTTGATATAATAATCTGCAATGTTAGAGAGGAAAAAGAAAAAATCGATAGAACAACGAAAAATGCAATTTCAAGTATATACGGTCACTTATATTCTAAGATATCGTTGTAATATCATTATCGTCATAACTAAAATTAATTTATAACGTTTAATTATTATTTTTGCGGCAAAAAAGGTTTTAAATAAATTTTGTATAGCCATCGTATGACATTAATAAATATAAAATGAAAACGAACAGTAAATATTCTGACAGTATGACTATTATTTTTGGAGTACCCCAGAGAAGTATTTTGGACCTTTTACTTTCTTCCAATTCTTCCCGTCCCTCACTTTCTCTACAGTCATCAATTCTTTTCTCCTCTATCTTTTAGCACTTCCTGTAACCACTTTTTTCTTGGACGACCTCTTCTTCGTTTACCACCCTCTCCTCCGAGTAACGCTTTCTTCACAATTCTCTCTTTCGACATCCGAGAGATATGTTCCAACCAACTAGCTCTTCGTGATCGAATTATTTGAGATATATTCGGGTTTCTATACATTGCTTCTAACTCTGTGTTTTTTCTTCGTCGCCACCTGTAATCCTCTTCCTTAACCCCTCCAAAAAGATTTCCCTTTCCCAGATTTTCAGTTTTTTTCTTCTTGTTTCGTTATTGTCTATGTTTCGCTTCAATATGGAACAGCTGACCGGATTATAGTCTCATATGTTCGTATCTTAGCTATTATGGATACGTTTTTCCTCTTAGTATTCGTGTAAAAGCCCCAACTGTTCTATTTTCTCTTACGATGCGTTTTTCAATTTCTTGCTCTTCTTGCCTTTTACTAGTTAGTGCAACACTCAAGTATTCTAGCTGTTTCGAATTTATATTCGTGTCGACTTGATTTGAATTTGGTATATCTATTTTCTTCTGTCACTTCCACTCTCATTTGCGTATACTTTGCCTTCTCCTCATTGACCTGTAATCCGTATTTTCTTGCTCCTTCCACAAATTGTCCAAATACTTTCTCTAATTCCCTCTTTGACCTCGATAATAACATCATCTGCATATGCAGTAACTTTTACTTTGTTGTGAAAAATTACGCCGTTTGTTTGGATGTTGCTTTCCCTCATAATTCAGACTGTAAAGCTATCTATATTGGACAAAGTGGCAGAAAGATCGAAACTAGATTAAAAGAACATAAAAGATCAATATTGCATAATATTAGAAATACAGGCCTTGCCGAACATTGTATAGATAATCTCCATTTTCCCGATATAGATAGTTGTAAACTTATACATAATGTAGACAAAGGACTGAAATTAAATCTATTAGAAATATTAGAAATTAAAAAATCAATTCAAAGAAAAGAAAAAGTAACGAACACACAGATATTTTACAAACACACACACACCCATAATAGACACTTATGTACAAAGAGGCAATAAATACAACGACATATATAACAACCCTACACACAAACTGACCTGTTAGTTTCGGCTCGATAATGGTATAAAAAATACCGAAACATATGTCGCAAAGACTAAATAAAAATTGTGGAAAGTTTTCAAGAGTTTTATTTTTATTTTTATTTAAAATAGTTATTTTGATTTATGTTATATGGATATATATTTTGCTTTAGTAAGCAAGTTTAATAAAACAAAAAAGCTTTTATTTTTTAGCATTACAAAAGCTTAACAAGATGTGAAAGTTATTAATTTTTGAATTGAAATTCACGTTTCATATTTTCTAATTGTATTTGTTTTATTTCATTATCTAGTTGTACGCATATCATTTGTTGCTGATGGAGTTCCTTTTGATATTTGATTTGTAAGTCTATTAATTCTATCTTTCTTTCATTGTATATATTTATTTTCATTTTCCAGTTTTCGTCGTTTTTCTTTTGTATACTCTTTCAACTGTTCTTTGAAATTATTTCTGCGAATTCGCGCCATCTCTGTGTCAGGCCCAGAGAAATAGAGTAGGGGAGAACGCGCTTAAAGATGCGCCAACTAAGTTAAATTGAATTCCGCCATTTTGAAGGTTATATTTATACCTAGCTCAACAATTCGCATGTAAAGTTCATTGACTTAGAAAAATGTAAACAAACTTACGTGTGAAAAGAAATGCCTTCCTGCAAAATGGCGACCACTATAGCGTTTGCTTAAAACTGGATGCGCACTCGTCGAAGCGCGTTCTCCCCTACTCTATTTCTCTGGTCAGGCCACATAGTTTCCGAACCATCCTTGTATTAAAGAAATATTGTATAAATTCTTCAATATGTGTCGTTTATCCTAGCTTTCCATTAAATATATTTTACGCGCTAAAAATACGGATAAAGTTTAAAATATTTGCAAATTTTCACGCGATAAGTTTGAAACTTTGGTTAATATTCGTATTAATTCCACCGTATGCCGGATCCTAGATAAATAAAGCAAGTTAAGATTGTTTAAATATCTTCCATCTCTTTTCAACTGCTATAGAGTATGTAAATGGCATTTCGATAATTATTTCAAATGCTAATAGACATTTTTTTTTAACTTATATATATTTTTATCTTTTTCTCTAGCTTTATATTATATGAGGTGGGTTAAGCGACTTTTGTGTATTATAAATACATAAACTAACGAGGAATAATTGGACAGGCAATGTGTATTTAAGTGTGGTACAATTATATAATCATTGCGATAAAATACGTCTACTTTCATTACAATTTTATTTAAGTACATAACATATGCAATTATGTATTAATTATAATTATACACAATCAATCTGGTAAGTACTCGCATTACTTGCCGAGCCATTCCTATGACTAATGTATTCGTTTGTTGCTTCTGTGGTTGTTTTTAATTTTCAATTTCCTGAGAGACAGAGTACTCATATCATTTTTTCTGTCTCCTAGTCGTGTTTATTCTGAATTTTCCCGTACAAAACAACATTAGTATCACGACAATATATACAAAAGGTCTTATCTTCACTGTTTATCTCGCTGTCACAACTACAAGCGATACTTATCTATGAATTTGTACCACCACGGTATGAACCGTGCCTTCTTCGACTACTGAATACATAAATATGCATATCAGAATGCATGCATGTTTATAAAATATCGTCGAGTGAGTGGAAAAGTCTAGGACGGTCTCGAGGAGCCTCAGGGTTAAGATAGCTATGCGCTCTGCTGGCTTTATAACAGTTAAGACCCTTTCGTCGAGATTTTGTGTGATCTACGTACAAGCTGAATAAGATGTATCTAAAACACGTACATATTGTATACAGGCTGGTTTACCATGGACTGTGTATAGAAAATGGTGAAAGTTTTGCAAGTGTTTTTGTTGTGGCAGATGCAGATCCATATCAAAATTATGTTTTTTTTTTTGTAATAGAGCATCCTATATTTAATGAGCAGGGGACAGTTTGAAATCCAAATGAGATACAAACAACTATTTAATTGTGGACACAAAAGAGAAAATATTGCTGATATATCAAAGTTTTGCATAGGTAGAGTTATTTCTTCCCTTTATGTAACTTGTTGCCTTCTCTAATGAGAAACATGTTTAAAAGAGGTCCATACTGTCAGCTCTAAATCATTCATGGTACGTTCAAAATTTTCATCTATGAACAGCTTCATAACTTGTGGACCACGAAATATCCCTTCGCGAACTTTTCCATCAAACAGTTTTGGAAACTTATCCCTTAAGTATTTAAAACAGTTGCCTTCTTTTTCTAGTGATTTGACAAACTGTTGTAACGATGTTGCATCGTTAGATTAATAAACAAGTCAATATTGTACATATTTTTCATGTTATAGGTATTCATTCACGATATGTGTAACTTCTTTATTAATTTTCTTTGATGTTTATATGCAATCAAATGTTTCTTATATATGTCTCATAACGATGTGTTAATTGACTTAAATTAATATTCAAATTATCTAAAACTCTCCGTGTGCAGAATGAAATGTTACATACTACGTCACTTCTGCATACGTCAGAGATGCTCGCGCTTACTAGTGTTCAAGTAGGAGGCCCCAGACTAGACCTCTATATAAACCGACGAATAAGGCTTTAAAATCACTTGTTTTCCTTCTAGCCACCCAGGTCAGCCCGCGGAGGCAGACTTGTTTTCCACGAGTCCTCTAGTCTTCTCTTGGTGGAAGATTGGCATCCTTCCTATCTTAAAAGAACCGTCCCCAGGTAGAAGGTTATTTCCCGCGCAACAGAGCACCGAGTTCAGACACTTTGGAGCTCTTATCCGTCCGAATCTCCGTCCGCTTGGCTTGGTACAAGTGGTGGATTTCCTTATATTTAACAAAACCACCAAGCTTGACTTTGGAGTATGTTAGATATTTTATCCGTATTTAAAATTTCAAGGCTACAGTTAAACCGTCATTAATAGAGTTTTTCCGAAACAGATCAATTGAGAAATCGAATAAAATCTGATATCCGTATACATGAATTGTTAAGTATTTCTAGAAATTATAATACTAAATTTCTGATTATTTAAAAGTGTTGTTTTCAAAGTAACGTTCATTCAATGTGCCGTAAAACTAAACTTTGTTAAAGTAAAATTTAGTTGTGATAAAAGTAAAGCCAAACTCTGTTACAATAAGATTAATTTTGATAAAATCAAGTCAGACCTTGTTAAAATAAAATTAATTTCTGATAAAGTAAAATCAGACTTGGTTAAATCTGTGGTCACAGGCAAAAAGTCGACTTATCTCCAAATTGTTTTTTTTTGGAATTCATATTCCTGAAGTGCAAATACATGATCTGACGCAAGGAAATAAGTCTGTGTGGATTAGAAGAAGGAAAAGCAGAGGCTCTTGATATGGAATATGTGCACTTATACCCGAAAAACTTCAAGAGTTTTGTGGATTTGCAAGATTTCAAGCAGCTGTAAAGGAATATGTAGACTTCTTCTTGAATTTCTGTCAAATAACTCCTGCAAAAAAAGATATATGTATACTTAGATCCTTTTAGCATTCACAAAATTTCTAAAATTGAAACCACTTGATGAGCTGAAAAAATGTAAGTGTACATATATCCTTTTTGGGCAAATGAAATGGAAGAATTAAGTATTCTTATATCCGTTTAGCAAAAAGCGTTGAATGGGAACTCAAGCTATTGCGGTACTGTTGACGTCGCAGTTGTATTATTCTTCTTGTGAAGAACGGAACAAAACCACATGAAAATAGATGTTGAAGTTTTAGTGGTTTTTATAGCGAACGGTCTAAATCTAGAAAACGCCTTTACTACAAACAAAGACATTACTGATATTGTAAATATAAATAAAGAGCTTCATGTTCTTAGTAATGTGATTATCGGAACTGAAAATATTGTATCTAATAATAATAATAATAACAGAAGTGCGAGTATATGTCGAAAATCAAGACCAAAAACAAAAACTCGACAAACATAATCATGATAAAAAACTGTTCTAACAGATTCAGATTTCCAAACTAAAGACAACGCATTGGCAAGAAATAGTTTCGAGAGTACTATTGATGTGCCTTGCATTTCTGATTCGGATCAGATGGATATTGAAGAAAATGAAGGAGGAAAACCAAATAGCGCTTGGTCACTTAAGAAAAGAACAGCCATGAAAAAAATAGAAATAATGCTATGCAATATACTACAGTAAAAGGGAGTATACGAAGAGAACGGAAACAGAGAGACTTGAAAATATGTAAAGTGAATTGTCGCGAACTCATTTCAGAAGAAGATGGAAAAAATGTGTTTTAGGTAAAAGTAATGGCGGAAGAACATTTTCTCGATTTTCCAGATTTATTCAAGAAATATTTACAAAAGAAAAAAGGCGAATAAAAAAGAAAAATTGATTTTGTTGCCAAAAAAATAAATTTAAATTGCTTAATAATTTTTTTGCAATTAGTACCGTAATCATACCATTTATTTCACTAGTGCTGTAATAGGGTCTATTACAGCACTAGTTGCGTAATAGAAATGGAACATTTAAACAGATTTATTTTAAGTTGGTCACATTGCAACAGAAATGGAGATGTCAATATGACATTTTGTAAGCAAGTTTGAGGTTTTTATATTGAAATTCATTGTAAGATTTGATATTTTTAATTAATCTTTGAAATAGTACAACTATTATAAACATTTATATTAACGTTTGAATTATCTTTCGAAGTGATAGTGATACCGTGTGCAGTAGAAACATTCTGTTGAAAATTATCAAAAATGTGTCGATTTTAAATTAACTTGTCAATTTAAATCTTGTGCCAAACCAAGGTGACAACCGCTACAAAATTTCCCTTGATTATCAAATTTTTCTCGTTTTGCTTTTACAAAAAGAGAAATTTTAAAACTAATTGCAAAAAATAGCATAAAAGACACGTTTCATTTGACATTAAAGCACTCATTCAGTTAAGAAACTCGTGGCTACGCCACTCGTTTCTTAAACTCTGAATTCGTACTTTGAAACGTCAAAATGAAACTTGTCCTTTAATATACTATTTTGTCACTTATGTTTTAATATTATTTTCAAACATTGTTCAATTTCAACATTTTATTTTCTGTTTAAAATAAATTAATGCTATTGATGCTTATTTTAAAATTATTATTGGCCACATTTTTTGAGGAAGAGTATTTAATAAAGTGTGCAGAAAGGGTATTAGTGTACTTGACTCCCTATTGCTGAAACATCTTGTCATTTTTTGTGCACTAAGGAGATAAGTGAAAATATAATCGATAATCTAAGAAGATTTACTTCATTTTCACGGTAATGGTGTTCTAATTTATTTTGGAAAACTATACTAGAATGTAATAGAGCCTTTAAAGGCGATAATATTCTCAAAATTATGATCACATATACAAAAACCTGTCTACTGAAAAATGACCCATTTTGACATATTCCCTTATTGCCTGTGATCACAGAAATTAATTTTGGAAAAAAAGGGAAGTCTACGTTTCGATAAAATAAAGCTAATTCTCGTTAAACTAAACTTGGTAGTATTAAAACTGAATTTTAATAAAATAAAATTTGGTATTCTTTGACCTGTCATATAAGGTTATGTTCTGATAATACATGTCACCTTCCGAATAGTATTTTCTTTTCATTGTAGGACAATTTTGTTTGTAAATATATTTCATTGGAAAATAAATGTATCTACATTACATGTAACTGTATAAACTGTGTGCGTACATTTTACCTTTCTTGAATCATTGTTAAATAAAACTAATTTAAAATACATGTGCGTTTCTATTTTCAAGATTGATAAGTAGGGCTAAGAAGCAGTGAATTGTAAAAATAAATATTTACCCAGTAAGCATGTTTGCCATTCTACCATTATAAAGCTACCCGTAGTAAGGGTTTTCTTTAGGCACAAGCATTAAACACATCACCTTCATCATTAATTAAAAGATCTCATTTTATTATCGGTAAAGAATAGAGGTTATATGTCAATACAATTCAAACATACCCCGTCTCGAACACGGCGGGAAAACGTCGAACCACACATTCTACAGAAGTGAACACCGAAGATATATTAGAGCGACGAGCCGCTTTGCGATATAGGCAACTGAAGGTACGCCCCGGTCGCGGTTGTCCTAAGGATTTAAATTCTAAACCCGCTTGCTATTCAAGTTAATTACTTAATTAGATAGTAGTTATTTCTGCGGATTAGCCCGCAGAAAAGAGCAAGGGAGGTTACACTGTTTAATCAATCCTAATTTAATGTGTAGAGTCCGTGGCTGCCATTCTTTTATTTGGTCATGACACTGAACTGCTCGGCTATCAGACGCAAGAAACAAATATATTTGGTAAACCCTCCTTGTTGCAGTCCAAGTAATAAAGAAATGACCTTAAGGTCAGCACAGATTTGCCAAAGATGATTTGACTGTAGAATGAGATTTCATATAGTTGACATACTGTCATACGTTTCTTTTGTGTTTGTAGAATGATCCATTGGAATTGATGGTTTCGAGTTACCATTGGCTTTGGGACTTGTTTTAGACGAGTCGTTAGAATATCACCCTTCTGCAGGGTTATATTCAATACTAATTTCATACAAAAGTGAATTCACATCAGTACAGTAACAGAAATTTCTTTCAATTTTGTAAAATGAGCTAAATTTTCCGTGACGATTCTTTAATATAGAGATTCTTGTAGTGGAATGTAGTTTCTTTTAATCGAGATCCCAAAATTTTTGATTTTTGTTTGGTGAAACTTAAATCCCGTATTATATCATTCAGATCTGATTGAGTAATGAGATGTAGTTCTTCAGAAGGAACATACTTCAGAACACTTGAAAATGAGACATTCAAAACATCGTTTATATCTTCCTCGTCCGTGAAATTTTGCAGAAGAATTTGAATGCATTGGATTTGAAAGCTCACAGTTCTTTTCAGCGGTTTGCTTACAGGTGAAATGTCTGGATACAATGCTTTGTGTTTATTTCTTTTTGAAAACCCTTTAGTTTTGACAAGACGGAAATAACCGCCCGTGATGTGATCTGCCAAATTCACGCCAAGTCATTGGCCTTTTTGACAGGATTTCAGAAGAATTTTTGTTTTTGTTTCACTGAGTTAATTTGACATAATACAACATATATGTGGTACCCATGTTTTGTCTTAATTTTTAATTTTGAAGCCAAGATATTGTTCATAACATCTTTGAATTACTTCACTTAAAGGCTTCTTTTGCGATTTTGTAACATATATTCCGCGATGAATATGTATTAGAATTGTCTACTTCCCTCTGGAATGCGTGACGTAGTATCCTTTGTATTTGCCGCTGCCCTTCACGGTATAGCCGCGAACATGCTCGAGCTTGTTACAATACTTTTTAAATTTAAATTTTACGTTAATCTTAGTAAAGACTATAAAAATTTTATTTTCAAAATGTGATGGATACCCTATGTTAGAATACATTTTTTATATTTAAAACAATGCAAAATACTAAAATTTTGATACAATGTAGCAGTAATTCTTGGAGAGTAAGTGTTCTCACACTATTAAATCACTCAAGTATACATATACGAAAAAAAATGTTTCGTATATGAATAATGTATGAATGCAGATCTACCCTAAGCCGGCATTGCGAACAAACAACGTGCAGACAGCTGTTTCGACCTTACATTGGTCTCATCAATGCACGAACGTGTTTGATCACAATCCCTCAAAAGCTTAGAAAACCTGATATTGTCAACTTACGTACCAAACGCCATGAGAGATTCTCAGCGGCATCTGTTACCCAAGTGCGACATCGCAAGGTAATGTTGCCCTCCGTAGTACAACTACTAATCAGGCAACTGTAGATATACGCCATAGGTGGCGTACCTATTACAATACAATGTAGCAGTAATTCTTGGAGAGTAAGCGCTCTCACACTATTAAATATCGCAAGTATACATATACGAAAAAAAAAAAATTTTCGTATATGAATAAATGTATGAATGCACATCTACCCTAAGCCGGCATTGCGAACAAACAACGTGCAGACAGCTGTTTCGATCTTACATTGGTCTCATCAGTGCACGAACGTGTTTGATCACAATCCCTCAAAAGCTTAGAAAACCTGATATTGTCAACTTACGTACCAAACGCCATGAGAGATTCTCAGCGGCATCTGTTACCCAAGTGCGACATCGCAAGGTAATGTTGCCCTCCGTAGTACAACTACTAATCAGGCAACTGTAGATATACGTGCATTCAATGAACACGCCATAGGTGGCGTACCTATTACAATACAATGTAGCAGTAATTCTTTGCAATTAGAGAATACAATCCCGGGATCTCGGGATCCCGGTCATTTTTTGATCCCCAGCCAGCACACATACCAGAGTTAACAAAAGATGAAAACATTAATGAGCTGATAAAGAAAATCCACAAAGTTGTAGTGTATTTCGAATGATCACCATTGAAAAATAAAACAGTACTTCAAAAATATATGAATATTGAACATGAAAAAGAGCTGTCACTTCTTTTGGATTGTAAAACCAGGTGGAATAGTCTTTTAACCATGCTGGAACGATTTTCTCTTTTAAAATCAAATACAGTGAAATCTCACTCACGGACACCTTAGGGACTAACAAATTGGTCCGTTCAAGGGAGTTGTCCGCTCAAGAGAAAACGAAGGCAACCAATTCAAGTTGTAGATATAATGATTAAAATAACGTTTGCTCATAGAAAATAACATTTACTTAACTTCAAATACAATAATTCATAAACTATAAGTAATAATACATGTATTATATCGCTGCTTACACATAAATGACATACATATATGAAATAAATAATAATGCTAATGTGTAATAACAAATAAAACTAAATATGTATGTAGATATGTAGGTACATATCTTATAGAGATTTGCAAATTTATAACCAAGAGATAATTATTTTAAGAAGTCTAATATACTGCTTTGTTTTACTTTTCTCTTTACTAATGCATTTTCTAAATAAATTTCCAAATTTGCTATGAGCTGTAATGCTCCGGCATCACCATTTCGTTTTGCAAATGTTTTTAAGGATTGTGTTTTCTTAAGCGCTTCTTGATATGATTTTATCGGTTCATCGTTAATTTCTGTTTCTGAATCTTCCTCAGATTGGTCTACTGTTTCGACATGTTCTGACATAGGCGTTGGTGCATTAATTAAAGTTTCCGTTGTATCATCCTCAACTGCTACATTGTCATCCATATTAATTAAATCGTTAGCATCAGTATGAAAACCACATTCCCTTATTGCTTTAAGCATTTCTGCTAGCATTGATAGCGGCAACTCATCTTCCACATTATAGCTTTCACCATCGTCGTAATTGCGTTCTAGTGAAATTCCGGACTTACGAAAACAATTCTGTATCGTAGATGAAGAAACTTTATTCCACGCTTCGTGAATAAAACAGATAGCATCTAAAATGTCTGTGGTTTTTGTTAATTGATAAGCGGAATCCACAGTATTAATTTTTGACAAAATGTGCTTTAAAATTGCTGTCCTGTAGTAACTTTTAAAACATTTTATTATTCCCTGGTCCAGGGGTTCAGAGACCGATGTCCTATTTGGCGGAAGAAATATAATTTCAATATTTTCAAACTTGACATCCCGTGGATGAGATGCCGCGTTATCCAGAAATAGTATAATTTTTCTTTTTTGTACACCCATTCTATGATCAAATTCCTGCAACCATTCCTTCATGATGTCACAGGTCATCGACGCTTTCCTATTTGCTTTATATGTGACAGGAAAAGATTTCACATTCCGGTTCTTGAACGCCCTTGACTTATTTATTTTCCCAATCACAAGCAATTTCTCTTTTTCGCCGAGCATGTTCGCACATTATAAGATGGTAATCCGCTCTTTTGCTAATTTCCCACCGATACACTTTTCGCCTTTTAAAGATAATGTTTTGTCTGGCAGCATTCGAAAAAAAGTTCGTCAGCGTTATAAATGTCTTTAGGTTGATAGTCTTTTATAAGAAGTGGGACTCTTCCAATAAAATTTTTAACATCACTTAAATTAACATTTGCAGTTTCACCTGAAATTGCCTTGAAACTAATATTGTGACGCAATCGATACTTTTGCAGCGAACCAATAGAAGCCTTGAAACTAATGTGGCCTAATTTTTCAGCAATTTCTTTCGCGTTTGATCTTACCAATGTACCCGATATAGGAATTCCTTTATTTCTGGCTTTCAAAAACCACTCATTATATAATTTATCTATATTGAAGCTTCCCGTTTTCAAAAATGTTCGTTTTTGGTTCACACTGGCTTTTGAACTCCACTGTAACATTAACTCGTTCTTTTTTTTTAATAATATCAGATGCTTGAGTTTTCCCTATATTAAATCGTTTTGCCAAATCACGTACACTAAGCTTTTCCGTACTAAAAACACTAATAACATTCACTTTTTGTTCGTCCAAAGGAAGCGTCCGTTCAGCGGAGGTGTCCGTTGACAGAGGTTTCACTGTACCTCATATAGATCTCAATCATCCAATCCGTTTGATTTTGACTTGGTAAATAAAATTGTTGATATGCTGACCCCAATTAAATTAACAGTAGAAGAAATCTGTCGGCGAGATGCTAATTTATGCACAGCTGATGCCGCTTTGAAATTTCTTATAAAACAATTATCTAGCAAAAACTCAGCACTCGCCAATAAAATGAAAACATCCTTAGTGGAACGTATAAAGCAACGACGAAGTGATGATTTAACTGGTGTGTTGAATTATTTACAAAATCCACGAAAAGATGATGAAAATCAGTTATTATCGGATTCGGAATGGCTTTACTTATTTCCAGTTCCTATACAGGCTTTAGTGAGGAAGCAAATAAAGGTATTGTTAAAAGACTTAATAGTCAAGATGACACGGAAGAGGAAGAAAAGTCAGGATCACAAACAACAATGATGAGCCAAGGGAAGAAACCTCCCAACCCCAAATGACACTAACGGAAAAGTTACAGCTGAAAATCAATAAGAGCATGGAATCCCCAGATCCTGAAGTACAAAATGAATCGGAGGTGATAAATAGTATTAGACAAGAAATGAGCCTGTTCGAAAATGGAGGAGTTCGTGGATATCACTTAGAATTAGCATATAAATATCTATTGTCTATTACTCCAACCAGTGTAGAACCTTAGCGGGCGTTTTCAGCAGCTGCTGCTTATGTTGGCAGTAAACTATGAAGCAGGCTTGGACGTCAGACATTGGATGCTTTGATATTTCTGCGATTATATTTTCGAAATTCTAAATAGTTTTTTGTATTGTCTTTTTTCTTCCTTATTTTAGCATATTGTGTATTATGTTGTGCAACAATATTAACAAATAATTTTTAAGAATTTATTTAAGTTTTTTTTTCATTTGATCTCAATTAGAAACCACCTAATCTCTGGATCCCGGGATTGTATTCTCTATTTGCATTATATTCAATTTTTCTTCACCATTCGAGTTCATTGCTCTCTGAGAAATTGTTTTACATATTTTTAAAATATAATCACGCAAGAGATTTCGTACCAGTTGTTAAGTAAACAAACATGCGGTGCGATGGTGTCAAATTACCTTCCATCAAGTGATATTTAAACTTTCATATTTGAAATGCAATGTAAAGTTACAGCGCATGTAACTAATTTTTAGTTATACCTATATTAACAGTAGAGTTTTCGTACATTTGATTCGCTTTAAATTCATCAAATTGGGAAACAGATATGCGTATTAAAAAAGAGAAAAAGAAAAATCTTCTCAAATCTGCCCGAACCATCACTGTGTGCAGATTCATTTGTCACGTTTACAAAGCGCTGTTCGGTTTGGTTTTAGGTTTTTAACGTTCTGTTGAAAATTTGCCCGAAGTTTGCGTTCATTTCTCGTTTCTGGCCCGGATATGTCTGGAGCACAGATTAGAACAGTGGCGCAGTCAAGCCAAAATTTTTATCCGCGGTTTGTATTGCGTGAAGGCCGATATAGAAGGCGCTGGCATGAAAAAATTACAGTTTTCAATAACACTAAGCAAATAGCGGGCGATTCAAAATGTATTTGGTAGCGGGAAATTCAAAATTAAGTTTATTAAAAATTAGGGTTTAATACCGCGAGATCAAAAATATATTGATAAAGGTTTGCCATGGAATGTAAAAATCTGTCTTAAGTTATATCATTAAGTGTCATACTGTCATTAATATTTGTCATTATAAGAGAAAATATAATGACAAATATGGACAATATGACAATGATATAACTTAAGACAGACGTTTTACATTACATGACAAACCTTCATCAATATAATTTTTGATCTCGCGATACATGATTATAACACTGTAATTAAATTGCATACTATTTACTAGTTCTCGTAGTAATGAGGAATCATTTCTAAGGAAAACAGTATACAGTACGATATTCAATGACAATGCTGTAACCACACAATAACGTTTTAAAGAAAAGAATTACTTAAATAATTACACTTTAATATTGCTACGTAGAAAAGGTACAAACTACATTTATGAATATTAATAACTAACATCTAACACGTATGTTTTAGTTAAATTACCAGTACAAAAATAAAGTAACGAAGAATAGGATAATCTACCAAAAGTAGAATATTCGACTAACAAAGATATTTTTAACATTAAGATAGAATTTCTGTTGAAAAAGCACAAGTACCTACTCAAAATACTACAAAGTAGAAAAGGTATACATTTATGATTACTATTGAAAAATTATAACTAACATCCAACATGTGTTTTAGTTAAATTACCAGTACAAAAATAAATTAACGAACAATAGCATAATCTACCAAAAGTAGAATATTTGACTAACAAATATATTTTTATTAATAGAATAAAACACCTTTTTCACAAAAAATAGTTTAATAACTAGATGTCACATTTTGTGTGCACTGCACACATCGTCAGTAATAACAGTTACTACTGACGATGTGTGCAGTGCACACGAAATGTGACATCTAGTTATTAAACTATATTTTGTGAAAAAGGTGTTTTATTGCATTACTATTTCTATATTTCACAAGTGTCCAATATATATTACTACAAAGATAGTTTTAACAATAAGATAGAATTGCTGTTGAAAAGTGCAAGTACCTACTCAAAATACTACAAAGTAGGTAATTAAACCCGATAGATACACAATGACTTAAGCCCATGTTTACTACCACCATTTACAAAATCTTGTATTACATAAATGATGAACATAAAATAAGGTGACATAAATAAAAATATGGATACATAAGATACCTAACAAATTTAGTAGACGTCTTTTCATCAATATATAATTAAAAGAGTGACAATTAGGGCTTAAAAACTAAATAATGTTAATTACATGGCTATAGAACAAAACAAAAAAATTAAACCTGCAATAACTAACACCAAATTGGTTAATTTATTGTTGTCGTAAAACAAATGAGACTTCCAATGATATGGCTGCCTTAAGCTCCATGGGTGGCCTCATGGGATGGAGTGTCGGCACTGCATTTCTGTTGAGGTGTACTGAATGAGGGTGTGCATAGTATGTTGTGTCAAAATGTAGGCTGCAAAGTTTCTTATTACATGTTGTACTGGCATCTAGCACAGGTGTCATGCCCATTTGCTGTTGCCAAGTTTCGCTCCTGAATAATAAAATATAATAATTACAACTGTATACTAACAAATATCAACGATAGTATAAAGGCACATTTTCATTATAGGAAACTGCACAGGAAAATCATTAAGAAAAACCATAAATGCTTCTGTACCAAGAAATCTGAAGTTTCTATTAACACTGCTAAACATGGATTGATTGCTTGTGAAAAAACATAATATAGAAACTTAAAAACAAGTAGTAAGTTTTTCGTGTAGTTTAAAGGCTTTCTTATACACCCATAGGGTTAAACTGCAGTTGAGGTGTCGGGCGACTAGTGTACCTTATAGAGAACCTCTAATTGAACACCTTTTTCTTATAAAATTATCAATGCAAACATAGAGAAATGGAGATAAAAAATAAATTAGGTACTGACCAAGTCAATTTTGCAGGTTACATCTCATGTAAGGTATCCCATATAGATCATTGAAATCATGAAAATCACTATAATTGATGTTTATTTCACATAATCACACACAATTTAGGTCAATTTGTATGTTTTCTTATGACTTCTGCGATTTTAAAAGCACCATCAAATGTCAACGAAAACAGCTGATATCATGTGATCTCGTATTTACAATTTTGCTAAAATTCAATCAAAGAACATGGAAATCAAAGGTAATTGTTATGTTGTGAGCTTAAATAAACATCATTTATTGCGATTTTCATTATATCAATGCTCTATATGGGATATCTCACATGGGCTGTAACCTGCAAGATTAACTCGGTGAGTACCTAATTTATTTTTTATCTCTATTTCCCTACATTTGCATTGATAATTTTGTAAGAAAAAGTTGTTCAATTAGAGGTCCTCTATAATGTATACTAATCATTTTGTCAAAAATCGCCTGACATCTCAACTACAATTATTCTCACTTATATTATACTCCTAATAATTGCAAACTTTAATTGGTGTAATCGGAAACCAACAAAATCCTTGCTACAACCAGGTGGTCCTTGTTGCACTTAGAATCAGAACTACAAACAAAAAATCTCCAGCTCACCTTCGGGTTATATGTCAACTATTAGTGCCATTAGTTACTTGTTCGCATTGTCGGAAAATATGCATCGCTCTTGCTTGTACGCAGCACATACAATTGATGCAATGCACCAGCTTCTATCCATATTTTAAGTCTAAAAATGCATTATGTCAACTTAATAAAATTATCATATTACTCTTTACAGAACTTACGGTACGATTATAACACCACTAAGTAGTAATAAGAAAAATAATGTTTAGCAACACACACAAAATTTGTTGGTTAACGGCCTGTACGCGCTTGCATAAAACAGCACAGTAGTAGCGACATCTCAATTATTCGGTTAAAGTCATGATTCAAATTTACTTCTAGGTCTCTTGTTTCTAATACCGTGGCGCCCTCTAGGTGCGCCTGCATTAGGTAGATTAAGCGGCAAAACCCCTCATTTAAGTGAACCATCCGATAATCCGTGGTCTGGAGTTTACTGGACTTGACTTCGTGTATTCGGCACAGTGTTGGCGTGCAATCAATACCAACCTTAGTCGCCGGAGGTCCCAAGGGAACTTTGCGTGTTGTACTTGTTGGAGTCAGAGTGTGCTGGAATGTTAATATCTTCTTTTTAATAAGTTGAATGTTATTTTGCATCGCAAACTCATGTGTTCTTTTACTTTGCAAGTAAAAATAATGAATGAAATACATAATTTTGCCACGTTTTGTTATGTGCAAATTATAAAAACTAGTTGAATGCATCAACACAAACATTTTTTGTTTAATAAACATATGTCCTCAAATGATCCGTTTGTGTTGTAGAGCATTAAAATGTTTTAAATCATATCTTTACAGCGGACGTGCCAGGTTTAAATTACGACGGAGTTACAACGGAGCAAAGAAATAATAACAACAACAAAAATCCAATCCTCCTAAATTTCTTTCCTCATCGGCGTAGGTAGAAGGGTGACGAGTTTCTAAAATTTATTATATAAGTTATATATGTATACAGGGTATTCCACGAGAGCCGTTCGTTAGAAGTGTTCGTGGTTAGAAAAAACTTAGAATTCTGAAATTTTGGGTTCCAGGGTTATTCAAGATTCTCTTTCATTTTAAAATATTTTCAAGATCATACTACTTCCGGTTATACCGGAAGTCGCCATTAACTTCCTTATTTTAAATGGAACACCCGGTATATTATTTCATTTTTGGATTCCTGAGAAAATTTCATAGTGGGTTTTCATCAGGTTTCCCTATACCTATTTTCAATGTTTTCTTAGATATCTTGATTTTTTTGAAAATTTTGACAGATGTAGCCCTGTTTTGAGCATTGCGCCCTTTAACCAATTTCGATTGGTGGAAAGCGCTTCTGGGGTAGACGGAAGCACAGGAATGATACTTTCGAATGCCATATTGACAACTGATTTATCGCATACAGGGTATCCAAAATTTAATGACCAATTACATCATTTTAAAAGTTGAAAAAGGTCGTTTTTTCAAATGGGACACCCTGTATTTTATTGGATGGTCGGATGGAGAATTTGATTCTGCATCGATTTGCTATAACATTCCCTATACCTATTTCCAGTGGTTTTCTTGTTAATCCATATTTTTATCAAAAGGTGATCAAACTCCAAAAGTTCTACCTAGTAAGCATTGATTTTGACAGGAATTGAAACAATGTTGATTTAATGTCAAAGCAGTATCATCGTACAGATTCGTGAGGTATCTACTTGCAGTTCTAGGGATTTTGTTAACTTGCTTAAGTACAGTTTATAATGGAGAATGTTGAAGAATATTCCAATAATGATTTATTAAATTTGTTTTACACGCACGGTGAATGTGGACGAATTGTTCGACGAACATGCAGACTATTTAATGAACGATATCCGGACCTACCAACAATGACTCCCGGAAAATTCGCAAGAATCGAAACTCGCTTTATAGCAACTGGAAACGTAAGGGCAACTCAAAATAACCTAAAGCCCGTAACTGATAATGAAGATAACGTGGTGAATGTGTTGGCGTTTTTTCAAGCTTATCCGCGGAGTTCAATTTCGACAGCAGCGCTGGATGTGGGTATTTCAAAAACATCAATCCACAGAATATTAAAAAAAACATGGAATGCATCCTTTTTGTGAGATAACTATTCACGGATTACGTCTTGGTGATGAGGCAAGACGTATCAACTTTTGCGAATTTATGATTTTGAAAATGACCGAAGATCCGAGATTTCTTCATCAGATTATGTGGACTGATGAATCGAAATTCAGCAGGCAAGGAATTACAAATCGCCGAAATACTCACTACTGGGCACAAGATAATCCACATGTTATTAGGGAACATAATCACCAAGACCGCTTTAGTTTCAATGTTTTTTGTTTAATTATGGACAATTGAGTGGCTTATCAAGTGTACGATGAAAATTTAAATGCGGCTAGATATCTGGAGATAGTGAGAGGGTTTGTTAGTGACTTTCTAAATGCCCTACCTCCACGTGATAGAGCAAACAGTTGGTTTCAGCTTGATGGTGCTCCAGCACATTCAACTATAGCTGTACACCGGCAATTGTCAATGATGTTCGAGGATCGGTGGATTGGCCCACGGGGACCTTGGACCTGGCCACCCAGATCACCCGACTTGACCCCCTTGGATTTTTACCTCTGGGGTCGTATAAAAGAACTAGTGTACTTTAGGCCGGTACAAACTAGAGAGGAATTATTGAACCGTGTTCACCAAGCGTTTACTAATATAAGTCCAGACGAACTTCGGAGATCTGTTTCGCGAGGAGTATATGACAGAGTTATTCAGTGTTTGAACCAAAATGGAGGTCATATAGAACAATTATTGTAATTTTTTTCTCTTATTATTTTTTGTCATTATGTTCCAATTTTTTGTTTTTATTTTATATTTCGTTCTAAATGTTATGTACTAATGTCATGTTCTAATTAAAGTAAATTTTTTACCGTTTCATTGAAGTTTATTTTGCTTCGAAAGGCAAGCGATGTTTCGGTTTCTGCCAAAAAACCACATTAAAATAAAAAATTTGGATTAACAAGAAAACCACTGGAAATAGGTATAGGGAATGTTATAGCAAATCGATGCAGAATCAAATTCTGCATCCGACCATCCAATAAAATACAGGGTGTCCCATTTGAAAAAACGAGCTTTTTCAACTTTTAAAATGATGTAATTGGTCATTAAATTTTGGATACCCTGTATGCGATAAATCAGTTGTCAATATGGCATTCGAAAGTATCATTCCTGTGCTTCCGTCTACCCCAGAAGCGCTTTCCACCAATAGAAATTGGTTAAAGGGCGCACTGCTCAAAACAGGACTACATCTGTCAAAATTTTCAAAAAAATCAAGATATCTAAGAAAAAATTGGAAATAGGTATAGGGAAACCGGATGAAAACCCACTATGAAATTTTCTCAGGAATCTAAAAATGAAATAATATACCGGGTGTTCCATTTAAAATAAGGAAGTTAATGGCGACTTCCGGTATAACCGGACGTAGTATGATCTTGAAAATATTTTAAAATGAAAGAGAATCTTGAATAACCCTGGAACCCAAAATGTCAGAATTCTAAGTTTTTTTCTAACCACGAAAACTTCTAACGAACGGCTCTCGTGGAATACCCTGTATACATTCATACTTACGTTAGTTTCGTTTTTTCATTGTTTTGACTGTTAATTACGTATGTGCATTGGATTTCGTTAATTTTCAATAACATACGCATACATTTTTAGTTGTCATTTATTTAGATCTAGAACACTGTTTATGTTACTTTTTCATATATGATATGGAAGAACGTCGAGAATGGCATCGTGAAACAATGGTGAGTTGGATTGAGGGTCATACTGATTGTATGTCTATTGTCAGTGATTCCGATATTTATTGCAGTCTGTAAAATATTCTGTAACGATATTTTACAGACTGCAATAAATATCGGAAACTGTCCATATATTAGGAAGCTGTGTGGTAAATGTTGTAGCTGGTGTACTACATTCAACTATTCCATATAATAGTTGATGCGGAAACAGTTGCTAAAACCATTGACGAGGATTTGCACAAAATGCTTCATTCAGACGACAGGTACAAGGAAAAAATACTTCTGTTTGTGACAGTCTCGCATATATGTTAAAAACAGGCAGACTTTTTAAGGTAATATATCCTTGTAGGCTGCATATTACTTGTGTAGCACATACTCTGCACAGACTCTGTGAATATATCAGAGACACCTATCCGGAAGTTGATAGACTTGTATCCGCTTTAAAAGAAGTTTTCAGAAAAGCACCACTGAGAGTAGCTCTTTACAAGGAAAAACGTCCATCTTTGGTGCTTTTCTGAACACTTTTTTAAAAGCGGATACTAGTCCGTCAACTTCCGGATGAATGTCTCTATTATATTCACAGATTCTGTTGAGAGCATGTGCTACACAAGTAATATGCAGCTTATGAGGATATGTTTCCTTTAATAGTCTGCCTGTTTTTAACATTTATGCGGCACTTATCCATAGGTACTGATTTGAAAGATGTCTTCTAAGCATTCCACTGTTTTCGTGAAGTACTTAGAAACATAATATTTCGACCAGTATATTTTTGAAGAAATATGTCGAAAGTGGAATTGTCAAGGTTATTTAATGGGATATTAGTCGCCATTAAAGCTTGACAGAGTTCTTCGTTAAAATTGTCAGCTTTCAACGGGTCCAGTTTCTGTATATGTTTTAGCGATGTTAAGTGATGTTGTACGTGCACTTTTTTGGCATTCTGTAACGATATTTTACAGACTTTGCAATAAATTTCGGAATCACTGACAATGGACGTACAATCAGTATGACCCTTAATCAGTGATGGTAACCCTGACGCTTACTAGATCGGTAGAAAGGTCGGCAATATTCGGTAGATTAGAAAATATCGGTAGATTAAAGAATTTACAGCTTTTTTAGGAATATCTTCTTTTATTTATTATTTATAAGTAACATATACACTAAATAAAATATAAAATTTGAAACATACAATCAGTATGACCCTTAACCCAACTCGCTATTGTTTCACGATGCCATTCTCGACGTTCTTCCATATCATAGTAACATAAACAATGTTCTTGATCTAAATAAATGATAACTAAAAATGTATGCGTGTGTTATTGAAACTCAACGAAATCCAATGCACACTTACGTCAAGATAATAGGGAGAAGTAGATTCAGTGAAACGGTATTAAAGAGGAACTATTACAAAAATTACGAAGTATCTAATTAACAGTCAAAAAAAAACGAAACTAACATAAGTATGAATAGGTATATACATACATATATAACTTTATTTATCTTACGAAATATAAGGTAAATATAATAAATCCTAAAAACCCCTTACGCTTCTACCTACGCCGATGAAGAAAATAATTTACCAATAAAGTGGACTTTTTTTCAGTCGTTTTCGCGACAACAGCAGATGTTGCAGTTCACCATATGAATAGTGCTATTCAATAACTGCGTGTTGTTAACATTATTTCTTTGCTCCGTCGTAATTTAAACCGGGTACGTCTGGTCTATAATTATATCTTCTGTCTACCATATACAGAGGACAGCCTAATAAGAAATGTACATATGAGGAGTTTGCGTGGAAAACTGGATAATAATTTTGACGAAACTGAATTACACATGTTAACCGTATAACTTGGATCTGCTCTATTCATTTTTTGTAGGTTTTTGTGTACAAAACTTAATAAAAACGTGTCTAAATTGCATTTAAAGTTGAGGTATGCGAGCAAAAGCGGACAAATTGGCGTTAGTTTAAAATGCTAGTTTTATGTTTTGCAGTATTCTGTTCGGTGACTACGGTAGTATAAAATGGTTGGCTTCTAAGATTATCAACTGCATCATAACCTCATTTTGTCATCAACAGAAGTAGGATCGGCATTATTGGACAAGTTAGATGATACAGACTTAGAATGGCTTCACAAACTTCGTCTGTTTTGTGATGGGTGCCCCGGTCAAAACAAAAACAGTAATATAGTGCACACATTGATGTACTGGTTAAAAAATAAAGCTCCACAACATCTACCTCAGATGGAGCTAATATTTCCAGTTCGGGGAACAGCATTATACCGGCTGACCATGTATTTGGTAGGGTAGAAAGTTGTTACGTAAAAATCCGGAAATTCTTTGCAGAAATGAATATGTTAGATTGTATGCCGAAGTACGTCTTTTACTCTTATCGAAAACTAGGTTTTTGCAAATATCTCGCAAGTCATGCTTTCTAGGCAGGTACGCTATGAGTATAAAATTATTTAAAACATAATTTTCAATACCTTTTGTATAAAAAAAAATTCAAAATTCGGACCGGAAGTAGCACTTTACTCTTAGCCAATAGCATTTTTTTCGCATATCTTGCAAAGTTTGCATTCTATAGAGATTTATTAAGAGAATAGAAGTACTTTGAATAATTTTTTTATAAAAAAAATCATAAAATTCTATAATTTATATACGTTCATACGTATAAAAAAAGTCGTGTGGTTATAGGCACACCTCATTATTTGATACGTTGAAGGGCCAATGTTTTATACGTTTTCTGTGTTTCCTGAAAAAATTTACAAAATGGATATATCCGCTTTTGCACGCAAACTCTTGATATAGTTACAGCATTTAAAATTTCTTTGGGAGTACCGCAAGTTGATAATTTAAAACCGATTCTTTTTCTAAAATCATCGTGTCGATAATAATAATAATAATAATAATATTTATTCATTCAATTGACCATAAAAATGGTATAGAACAAGTCAACACAAATGTAAATGTAAATATAACAAATTAAACAATACAAATATAACACAAGCATAAGCAACTAACTAATATACAATACAATAATATAAAAAAAAAATACAACAACAATCACAAATAAACAATTTAGATATGCAAATCTAAGATCTGCCTGTCATTTTCAAAATCACTAAAAGAGTAATAGCATCTGGCAAACAATAACTTTTTTAACTCTACTTTGAATTTTTCCAACGGTAGACATTTAAATTTTTAGCGATTCTGTTGTAGGCAGTTATCATTAAATACTTTGGGCTTTTTTTCATAAATGGATAATCTCTGTCTGGGCACCTCCAAAGCATCACCCCGCCTCGCAGCATATTCATGGTGATCACCAACTTTTATAAATTGGAACAGATTTTGCTTGGCGTAAGTAAATATTTGGTAAATAAAAATACAGGGAACCGTCATAATATTTAACCTAGTGAAGTAACCGCTACAAGACGTCCCCGCACTTACACCCACCATGTTCCGTATTGCTCTTTTTTGTAACCTGAAGACACTCTCACTTGAGAAACCCCATGCCAATGTACCGTACGATACTAAAGAATGAAAACTTGCGTAGTAGTACCTTTTTAAAACATCTATATTCACTGACTGCTTCAATTGTTTTAGTGCAACACTCACTGATCCCAGCCGCTTGCATAGGCCGTCAATATGGGTGTCCTAGACACATCCTGAATTAATTGTTACACCTAGAAATTTTGCTCTACCTTTTTGAGTAATACTAGCTTCACTAGTTTAAATTAGGTAACTATAATTCTTTTCTCTATTTGATACGTTAAAGTTGATAAATGTTGTTTTACATGAGTTTAGATGCAAATCATTTTTATTAAAATACAACTCGAGGTTCCGCAGTTTTTTGTTCGCTGGTGCGGCCATTATCCTTCCTATCGCAGGCTACAAATATCGTTGTGTCATCATTAGGGGGCGGACACGAGCGGTTGATGACTCATCGCCTATGGGCGCACTATTGAAATGTTGTATTTTTAAAGAGGTTTCTATAAAATACAAAATACTTTATTATTTGTTCATTTTCTCTTCTGTAAGACTTGTTCTCTTTGAATTAAGTATACATCCTTGTAGATAGAAAACGTCCTTTCTACATCGCAACTGGTTATAGGTGCGTACTGGAAATATTCTTTTATTTCAACGTATTTAACATACAGAATTGCCGCAATGTTATTAAATCTGGATTTCTATTAAAAACTACGTCTAACTTTTGCGGAAGGCCACATCCGAAGTCACTTGGAATACTTTTGAAATTATTAATGGCCCACAACTAATGTGGTTAATCAATTTTTTAATTTGAGATTCGATTTTCAAAATATGTGATTAGTTTAGGCAAATTTCCAAAGTCTTCCTGAAGGAATAACAACTGATTTTTTAAATTTGGGATTTGTGTTAGATCCTTGCACTCAGAAATACATCCAGCATCGTCATTTAAACATGTAACGAAATTTTGTAAACTATCGAAATTCTCTGCAAAAAAACCTTCTGTGTGTGTTTTACCAAAACTAAGTGACGAACGTGCGATATTTTGGCATTCTGTAAAGATATTTTACAGACTTTGTAATAAATTTCGGAATCACTGATAAATCATTTTCATATCAGAAAAAGTAACATAAACAACGTTCTAGATCTAAATAAATGATAACTAAAAATGTACGCGTATGTTATTGAAACCAAATAACAGTAAGTATATACATATTTACATTATTTCTCTTGCAAAATATAAGGTAAATATAATAAATTTTAAAAACCCCTCACGCTCCTATCTACGCCGATGAAAAAAGGGTTTTACTCATAAATTCCTTATTTTATGGGCATTTTTGCTCTCATTCTCGGACACTTCTCGGGCGTAAACAGATGTTCACCATATGAATTAGTGCTATTCAGTAACTGGGTGTTGTTTACATTATTTTTTTGCTCCGTTCTAACTTCGTCGTAGATTAAACCGGTCATGTCCGCCCCCTAGATATAGCCAACTGGTTCCTCAAATCAACTCTAGTTGAAGCGTTGAAGGTTGCTTCCCGTACCTACAAACAATGCTTGCACCATCTGGTGAGTTTTCCAGAGTATCAGCAAATAGAAAAGCATTTTTGGAGGGGACGTCATTCACATATACTATATACAATAGCCGAGCACGGGTCCCTGAGGAACCCCAGAAGTCATAGGCTGTTCTCGCGATCGATACCAACCGACCTGCACATAGTGCATTCGGTCCTCCAAATAACTCCTAAACCATTGTAACGGTGTTCCCCTTACACCATACCGGTATAACTTTTCCAGCAACCGTTTGTGATTAACACAATCAAAAGCCTTACTCAGATATGCCCACAGTAGTTACTATCACGTGCATTAAATGTGAATGCGTTTACAAACATTACAATTCATATTTCCTGCTCTTTTTAATCAAAAAAGAAATTCACGTGGCACTTCTATTAGACAAATGACCATCCTTCGAAATGAAAGCGGAAAAAAGGGCAGAATTAGGAGGGGGAAACGAGTAGTTTGCGCAATTTCGATATACGCCTACCCACCCAGGTCGTAAAAGTAATAAAGGCTGCAGTAGATACTTTTGGTGCATACTAAAAAGTCTCGTCCTTTGTCGCCCACCCCTTATGTCCCCCCTAACACTCGTGCAAGTTATTCCGTATCATTTTATTTTTAGAACTTCAGATGTAGTCATCTTGTCCGGTTCCAACATTCCATGCCCCCGTCACAGCTAACCCTTAATAGGCCCGATTACACCCCTCGGTGTGTGTACGCTATCGACCCGTTTTCAGGGATGATTCCAGAACCGGTATGGTGTAGTAAACTGTTCCTCGCCTGTATCCCTGCACCCTCTGACCTCGTATAAGACGCACCAGAATTCTACGCCTGACTGCGTAGCTTATATATGCGGTGGTTAATATTTGAAGAGTAGGCTTTCTCCCCCCCCCCTACCTTCCTTTACCTACTGTTCTGTTGCTCCCTCTTACAGAGAGATTCGCAGCTTCATTTCACTCATTGGTTTTCATTTCTGTAACTTGTTGATATGTTTCGTCGGCAAGTGTTATTCTTCTTATAAGTACTTAGGCTTTGTTTTTTAATTCCGCCGACCACCAAGTAGATGCATATTGCCGTGAAACCCTACATTTAAATATAAATAGATAAGCTATTCAAATGTAACAAAAGAATAAAAAAATAGACACACACATGTTTTATTAGGAAATAGCAGTAATTGTAATGTACACGTTCTAGTTTAATTAAATAATTATTTAAGTATAGTTAGTATAAGTTATAATGTATATAAAATGATTTAAAATAATTTATTAAAATAGTCCATAAGTAAGGACGTCAGAATGATTTAATATAAGTTAGTAATTAGATCGTAAGACAAGAAGGTTAGAATGAATTTAAGTAATGCAAGTTGCAGGCGTTACAAAATGATTCACAAAGCAAATTATCCTTAAACTAATAAAAGAAAAACAACAAATACATACTGTGGCGACCAAAAAGGATATAAATTTCATGATAATATATATTCACAACATGTTAAACTATATTTAATATTCCAACATATTCATAGTATTACATATTTGACACGTACAGTCCAATACCTACAAAATAAATAAACAAAAAGCATTAGAAAATAAAATATTGACAATTCAATGTAAGGGCATTAGCACTGATAACTCACCAAAAACAACATGTTAATTTGAAGAGAAGAAAAGGAAAATAAAATGGACCCTCATGGAGGAAACATCATGGAAGAAAATAACAAGTATCTGCAAGGCTTTCCCTCTATTTCCCATCAATAAAACTAGAAAAACAAAAATACTAATAAGCAGGGCGCGGACACAAGCGAGTCATGACTCATCGCCCATGGGCGCACTATTGAAATGTTGTATTTTTAAAGAGGTTTTAATTTTATTTATATAATTGGATAACAAGTGGCTGGTGATCAATAAAATACAAAATACCTTATTATGTGTTCATTTTCTCTTCTGCAAGACTTGTTCTCTTTGAATGAAGTACATCCTTGTAGATAGAAAACGTCCTTTCTACATCGCAACTGGTTATATTTGCGTAATGGAAGTATTCTTTTATTTCAGCGTATTTAGCATACACAATTGCCGCAATGTTAGTAAATCTGGATTTCTATTAAAAACTGCGTCTAACTTTTGCCGAAGGCCACATCGGAAGTCACTTGGAATTATTAATAGCCACATCTAATGTGGTTAATCCATTTCTTAATTTGAGATTCGACTTTCAAAATATGTGATTAGTTTAGGCAAATTTCCAAAGTCTTCCTGAAGGAATAACAACTGATTTTTTAAATTTGGGATTTATGTTAGTTCCTTGCACTCAGAACTACTTCGAGCGTCGTCATTTAAACATGTATCGAAATTATCTGCATAAAAACTAGTAGGTTCCAGCCATGTTCCCCATCTAGTTATTATTGGCGAGGGTGGCAGTGACAAAGATGGAAGTTATTCCCTGTAAAGGGCCACTCTCGTTGGTGCTTTTCGGAAAACTTTTTTAAAAGCGGATACAAGTCTATCAACTTCCGGATAGGAGACTCTGATATATGCACAGCATATAAGAAGGATATGCTTCTTTTAATAGTCTGCCTGTTTTTAACATATATGCGGCACTGTCACTAACAAATAAAAGTATTTTTCCCTGTACCTGTCGACCGAATGAAGCATGTTGTTTCTCGTCAATGGGTTTAGCAATTGTTTCCCCATCAATTGTTTTTATAACTATAAATGCTATTACATATGCGATTTTTGGGCATTCTGTAACGATATTTTACAGACTTTGCAATAAATATCGGAATCACTGACAATGGACATACAATCAGTATGACCCTCAATCCAACTCGCCATTGTTTCACAATGTATTTCTCGACGTTCTTCCATATCATAGTAACATAAACAATGTTCTAGATCTAAATAAATGATAACTAAAAATGTATGCGTATATTATTGAAACTGAACGAAATCCATTGCACACATACGTCTAGATAATTGGGAGAAGTCGATTCAATGAAACGGGATTAAACAGGAACTATTACATAAATTACGAAGTACGTAATTAACAGTCAAAACAATGAAAAAGCAAAACTAATGTAAGTATGAATAGGTATACATATATATAACTCTATTTATCATGCGAAATATAAGGTAAATACAATAAATTTTAAAAACCTCTGACGTTCCTATATCTCCGCCGATGAAAATAGGATATTTACGACTTAAGTGGACTTTTTTTGTGTTGTTTTTCCGTCAACATGTGAGTCAATAACAGATGTTGCAGTTCTCCATATGAATAATGCGTGAATAATGCTATTCAGTAAATGTGTGTTGTTTACATTATTTCTTTGCTCCGTTGTAACTTCGTCGTAGTTTAACTCGGCCATGTCCGCGGCCTACTAATAAGATTAACGAATGGAGAGAGAAATATTTACCAAACAACACTAACTGTAATAATTTCATATATAAATAAGTGCTTACGTTAACGTAAAGTAAATATTAAGATCAAGAAAATAACTTGAATAGGAGAAGAAACAAAAATGAAATATATACTTACCTAGGATAGACGAGGCACAACGTGTAGAAAGATGAATGAACGTTCATTTGTCTATACCTATAAAAGGTGGGACGCAAACGCAGAAGGGAGAGTTGAAGATAGACCCCGGTGCCTCCTAAACTTAAAATTCAAACCGAGAGAGCTCTAGAGCAGCGTTTCTCAACCTGTGGGGCGCGCCCCCCTGGGGGGGCGTGATAAAACTAAATAGGGGGCGCGAGTATATCGAGAAAAAATGAGAAAAAATATTATTAAAAAATATAATCAATTTACTGAAAAAAACAATAAAATACATTCTGACATAATAAAAAATAAAATACACGTTTACTCTGTTATAATACACTTATAAATAGGATTGCATCAGTACTGCACATTGTCTTATTAGTGACTCACTTGGGCCTGTCTTGCAGCGCAAAGTTTTTCGAAAGAAGGTTTAATATTAGAAATTGACACTCTAAGCTCTTTCTATATTTAGCTAAGATCTATATTTTGTCTTCAAAGCAGCCACCGCAGAAAATCCGGTTTCGCAAAGGTATGATGTTGAAAATGGTAATAGTATCGAAGTGCTCTTGTTTTCAGTGCAAAATATACCCAACACATGTGTGTTTCTTCCTTGGAGTTGAAGATTTAAGGTATTTAATTTCTCGAATATGTCGACCAAATAGCTCAATTTCATCACAAATAAATCATCTCGAAAATTTACGGCTTCCGGTGGTTTTCCGCTTCTAGTAAAATGGCGATTTCATCTCTTAATTCAAAAACACGTTGTAAAAATTTCCCACGTGATAACCATCTTGCTTCGCAATAAAATAGTAACGCTGCATGACCCATGTCTTTACAAAGTGCAGAAAAGATTATTGATTTTAGGGGTCTCATTTTTATATAATTTACTACGGTTATCACCGTCGTTAGCAAAATATTCAGACCAGGACTTATTTCTTTGGAAGCCAAAGCTTCTCTGTGGATCATGCAATGTGTCCACATACACTGTGGAGATTTTTGTTTCACAAGTGCTTGTACACTTTGGAATCTTCCCGACATTGTGCGAGCACCATCGGTGCATATTCCTACGTCCACTCTATATTTGCGTTGTTTCGAAAATCATTTAAGATAGCAAACAATGCAAGTGCTGTTGCTTTGAGTTCTATTGGTTTGCAGAATAGTAATTCTTCAACCGCTGACATACCATCACAAAATCGAACATAGGCTATTAAATGAGCATCTTTATTGCTATCTGTTGCCTCATCAAGCTGAATTGAAAAAAATTATCACCCAACTTCTCGAAAAGCTGATGCTGTACGTATCGAGCTATATCACCAATTCGGCGGGTAACAGTATCATTTGATAGAGGTATGGACTGCAATTTTTTGGCAAAATTATCTCCTACCATAGTTTCTACAATCTCAATTGCAGCTGGCAGAATCAGCTCTTCAGCAATGGTGTGAGGCTTTTTACATCTGGCTATTTGATAATCACTGTGTAATTCTGCTGCTAGTCCAATGTCGTGAATTGCAGATAACACGCAAATTACAACATACACATTCACTGTTAAGGTAGAGGTAGAAAGATCGACTCGAGGGAGAGTGGCGACTGGTGCGAACTGAACAAGATGCAGCATTTATACACGCCACGCAAACGTTCTAGAATGTTCGAAACAAGGCCGTTCTGCGCATGACGTCTCTCTCGCTGGTCTAACGCTTCTCGCCCCTTACTCTTTCACAGAATGTCACTCTTTGAGGCAATCTAAATATAGTTATTTGTTACTTGTTACTTTATCTATGCGTTTATTTATTTTGAATATTGATAAGTAGAATTGATATGATAATTGGCGAAAAAATGAGAACATTTTGAATGCTTACGCTTGCGTTTACTGCAATAGATTTCAGTACAAAACTAATTTTTAAGTTTGGTTATCAAGGCCGTAGTGTAGCTTTAGTGTCAAAGAGTAATTAAATAAATAAATAAAAATAAATTAAATAGAGACTAATATTACAATTACAGCACGATTTCAGTGAACATTATTGGAGGGGGGGGGGCGATGAGAATTGTGATTGAAAATTGGGTCGCAAATACGAAAAGGTTGAGAACCCCTGCTCTAGAGAGATCAGGATCGCGTCCAGATTTGAAATTCAAAAAGAAGCGGGGCAGAAACGCTACGCTATATTTTGTATATATACCCGGATATTAAAAACGAAATGTGGCCACCATACGACTTTCTTTTACGTGTGTGCGTTTCAAATTATACAAAAGTTGTTCTAAATTAAGATTTAAATACTTTTATCTTTTGAAAAAATAAACAAAATCCTACTGTACTACTTCTATTCTCTTAATAAATCTCTGTAGAATAGGAAGAAAGTGTTACTCGCTAAGAGTAAAAGTGTTACTTCCGGTTCGAATTTTGAAATTTCTTTTATACAAAAAATATTTCAAATATAGCTCTAAATATATTTGTGCTTTTGATAAATATATATAGAATGCATAATTTACGAGATATTTGCAAAAATCGCTATTCGATAAGAGTAAAAGTGTTACTTCCGGTCCGAATTTAAAAAAAAAATTATACAAAAGATATTGAAAATTAAGTTCTAAATACTTTTATACTCGTAATGTACCCGTCTCAAAAGCATGACTTGCAAAATAATTGCAAAAAAAATTTTCGATAAGAGTGAAAGACCTACTTCCGGTAGGGATTTCAAAAAACTTTCGTAATAAAATTTTTCTCAAATTTAATTGTGAGTACATATGAATTCTTTATACATTTTTTAAAACTTAGTAGTTGACGAAATATTGACGACATTCGATTTTTTCACTGAAGTAAACTTCTACTTCCGGTCTGCCGAATTTACTGAAAATCTAACCAGATCTCAAGAGGGAGATTACACACGTAAATACAAAATTTGGAATTGATGTCTGTAGCCGTTTGACCGCTATCGTGGTCAGACACACACACGGAGAGAGAGAGAGAGAGAGACATTTTTTAAAAACCACTTTTTTGGTATCAGGGGACTGCAAAACGTGGACATCTGCAAAAATCTCGAAGTCGAAATTTTTTGTCATCACAATACTTCCTTATACTACGTATAAGAAAGTAAAAAATGAGGTGGCCACCACACGACTTTCTTATACGTATGAGCGTTTCAAACTATACAATTTTAAGAATTTTTTTATACAAAACTTATTCAAAATTCTATTCTAAGTACTTTCATTCTCTTAATAAATCTCTATAGAATGCATACTTTGCAAGATATTCGAAAAAAAGTGCTACTCGCTAAGAGTAAAAGTGCTACTTCCAGTCCAAATTTTGAAATTTCATGTTTACAAAAAATATTGCAAATCTAACTCTAAATACTTTTCTACTCTTAATAAATATACATAGAATGCATAATTTACGACATATTTGGAAAAAATCGCTATTCGGTAAGAGTAAAACTGTTACTTCCGGTCCGAATTTTGAAATTTTTTTTATACAAAAGATATTGAAAAGTATGTTCTAAATACTTTTATACTCGTAATGTACCTGCCTAAAAAGCATGACTTGCGAGATATTCGCAAGAAACTGATTTTCGATAAGAGTAAAAGACCTACTTCCGGTAGGAATTTCGAAAAACTTTTTAAATAAAATTATTCTCAATTTTAATTTTAAGTATATATGAATTCTTTATAAATTTGTTTAAACTTAGTATTTGACGAAATATTGGCAAAATTCGATTTTTTTGCTGAAGTAAACTGCTACTTCCGGTCTACCGATTTTACTGAAAAACTAATCAGATCTCAAGAGGGTATTTATACAAGTAAATACAAAATTTGGAATTGATATCTACTGCGGTTTGACCACTATCGTGGTCACAGAGAGAGAGAGAGAGAGAGAGAGAGACACAGACATTTTTAAAAACCACTTTTTCGGTATCAGGAGACTTCAAAACGTGGACATCTGCAAAAATCTTGATGTCGAAAATTTTCATCATCACAATACTTCTACGTATAAGAAAGTAAAAGTATATAATTTACTTTAGGTTATCAATATTAGATTAATATCAGATGTAATATATAAGAATTGAGGAAAAATGGAAGCGATATACTATAAGGAATTTGAAGAACTATATGTCCAGGAAAAGTAAGTGAATACACAATACTGTTTGAATAATAACAATAGAATTTTTTTTGATTTTTCAATGATCGTTCACCTTTGGTTTATAATTTTGCTTTACTAATTTAAAATATCTTGATGCCAGAAAGCTAATCTATCTGGGTACAACGTGCGAATGTTTACCCTAAGTGGATTAGTTGACGCCATTAAAGATTTGTTTTTATAATATAATAATTTTACTAGATTGACGCTATTTTAGGAATATTCTTGACGAGTGAACACTAATCTGTCTGGGTACTACGTGCAAATGTTTGCCCTACACAATTAGTTGACGCCATTTTCGGAATATTCTTGACAGCAGAAGGCTAAACCATCTGAGTACTACGTGAGAATGTTTACTCTGATGGATTAGTGGATGCATAGTGATCAATAGTTTATTTCTCTTTCATATAATAATAGATAGAATCTGGTGGACGCACATAGAAAAATTGTTATAAGAAGGTCATAAGACAAGATAAACAATATTGTGTAGGAACTAATTTCACCAAGAATAATTTCATAACAATTGTTTGCTGTTGTTCAAAATAAATAAGAATAAAACATAAGTATTGTAAATAATATTAACATGAAAAATAAATAACGTTCGTTATTATTATTATTATTAATGTATATACTGGGTTTAATTTAAACCCTATCCCATAGTTGTATAGATAAGAGAAAGACAGGTGAGGAACGGAGTAAACCACTGCAGAATCCACAACTTATGAATAAGCTGTTATGCTAAAGTTCTAATATTACATCATTATTATTATTATTCAAATTTTAATATTAGAAGCTACAGCAATATGTGTGTCGTAGTATAATTAAAAATTCAGTCATTTTGTAAAACGCCTAGTCGTTTTCGAAATGACTAGGCACATTGTATAATAATGATAAAATATTAGATTTTTACAATTTGACTGAACATTTTAGGCGTCTTATTGTAATATGAACGTAATTGCGATTATTTTTACAATGCGCCTGGAATACAGTCGACATATTTAGACATATTATAATACGATTTCTTTCGGATCAGGCGAATTGTTCGTTAGACCACTTTATACTATGGTTAGGAAGTTCGTAAACAAGAGACAAGTAAACAGTATTTTTCAGTCGTTTATTGCCCAGTCGTATATTTCAAACAAATTCAAAATAAACGGATAACTCTTAATAATACAGTTTGCCATATATTATTTTATTTATTTTTGCAGGATCCGCTCGAATGACATATACTACTACATTACAACTGAGCCTTAAAACAAAAACATTTCTTTGTGTGGCACTGTGTTTTACTTGGTTTGCAGGAACATCTTTTAATTCCCCGCTCTCCAAATTTAGAAAATTTTGTTAAAACTTCCCTTAAGAAAATTATTGTTCCCTCCAAAACACAAATTGGTTCGGAATTTTTAATGCCAACGATCTCGTCTCTTGAAAACCATCGATTCAAAATTCCGTGTATAGTACCAATTTTGTATACTCTATTTTTTATTTCAATTATTGTTCCTACTATATTTTAAGGGTCTAGTAGGGGAATTTAGGAACTTCAACCGCAATATTTTGACCCAAAAAGGTTTTAACTTTTGTTTGGTATTTTCGAGCATTTTTTCTGCAGCACGTTTTTGCCCAACAACACATTGTATTCTTTGTTTCTGTATGATATCCTCTTTTTGGCATAAATCACATATCCATGCTGTTCCAGTCATCGTTGATTCTGAAGAACTTCTCTTTAAACATTTAACTCAGCAAGTCGTTGCATTACCATTATTTTATACAAACACTTCAACAATAGGAATATTCTTATTGTGAAATATTTCATTTTGTTCAGTTTCATATAAAACCTCCATTAAGTTATTGTGTTCTTCTTCGGTTATAATATTAGTCAATTTCAGGAATATCCGCATTGTTAAATATCTGATTCTCATCAGTATTAATTGATTTTTCTTAAGACAGATAGATTATTATTAGAATTAAGCATTTCATTTTGATTAGTTTTTTTGCCATTGGACAAAATAACATCCTAAGGAACAATTTGTTGAATTATTGCCTTTGAACCACGCTCTTAACATATTTTCTACGTTTTGACTGGCCCTTTCAACACTGCCCTGGCTCTTTGGGTGACGAGGAAGACCATTTGGAAACTAACTGATTGTTTATTACAATATTAACAAACTCACGTCCATTAACACTTTGTAAAATTTTGGGAGCCCCAAATTCCAAAAATATTTTTAAAAGTTCTGAGAGACTTCTTCTGCGCTCTTCGATTTTAATGAAGAAACTTGGTAAGGCGGTCCTCATAGTTCATCAGCCATTTATATTCGCCATCTGGAGTTGACTGTAGATCCATAAGGTCGACTTGCCTCCTATGATTCCATCCTTTAGACAGAATAGGTTTCACCACTATATCTCTTTTCGGTTTCTGTGTTTTTAGTGCACATGTTTTACAACATTTAACAAATATTTCCACTGCTGGTCGCAGTATTGAATATTTACGCTTGAGGGACATTAACATTTTATCTCACTACGCTCTATCAATAAACTCTTCGTGCTTCGCTTCATGTACCTACCTATAATAATAATATATTTTAGCATTATTTCAAGTTTACTAAACATCAAGCTATAACAAATATTTCTTATTAGACATGATGAATTCATTTAACGCTTTATTAACTGTATGACAAATGGTATGAAACATGCAGTTTTGCTAGATGAGAAGAAATTTATATTTCACGCCATAAACTTTCTCAGGATTTCATTTAAATTAACCGATCTGCTTCAGGTATTAATTCGCTTTGATTGAACAAAACATTTCTGGTATAATATTATGTATGGAATTAGTATGATAAATTAAACATTTATGACGCCGCATTTTTAACTGTGAAAAAACGCGTACATTAAAACCTAGAACTGATTAAGAAGAGAAACTGAACTTTACCGTATATATGTATCTACCAACTCTTAATTACGATTGGCAATGACATACACACACAGAGTGATTACGTACTTCCGCTGACGCAATCCGTCATGTATTTATTCTATTTCGTCAGTTTCCTTACTCGTTGCTTAGCGACGTTGCGTTCATTTGTTTTCCGCACCTATTTTTTTTCCGTCATTAACCGACAAAACAATAACCTTTTTGTTGTGTGTACCTCGTTTTTGCTGCTATCTCCTTTAATTTGTTTTGCTTTTTTTTTTAATAACAGTACTGCTACATCTATGAATAATGATTATAAATTATATCTATGTATATCTATGTGTGGCGATAAAATGGCAAAATGAAATAGAAATGGCAACGAAAATAGGTATTTATGTTAACAAAAATCTGACAAACAATGTATTTTGATTACAGCAGCTAATAAAATTGCGAAGAACTTTATCTAAATCATTTATGAGAATATCGGTGTTGTCGCTAGTTGCCACAATCGATGCGTCGTTCGACTATAAAAATTAGGTGTGGCCCCCACACAACTTTCATATACCTATGTACCCATCTTAATAAATAAGTCAAACTAGTGAGTAAAACTATTTCTGCTGTTTCGATTTTTGACATTTTCTTACCTATACAAAAATGATTCCAAATCCAGCTCCTAAATCCTTTTCTACTTTCAATACATCGGTACAGAATACATAATTTACGAAATTTTTGCAAAGAATTGCTATTATTCGATAAGATTAATAGTCGTACTTCTGGTGCGAATTTGGAATTTCTTTTGTACAAAAATTATTCCAAAGCTAGCTCTAATATTTTAATACTCTCAATAAATACATATGTATAGAAAGCATAATTTACGAGATATTTACATAAGAAAGCTAGTACTATTCGATAAGAGTAAAAGTGTTACTTCTGGTTCGAATTTTTCAATTTTATTTTTTCACTGAAGTAAACTATTACTGAAAAGGATCATTATACTTTTAAATACAAGGTTGGGTATTGATAGATTTAGCAGTTCGTCCTTTAGAGAAAGAGGGAAATTTTTCAAAAACCACTTTTCCGAAATCAGGAGTGTTCCAAACGTGGACAGCTGCAAAAATCTCGAGGTTTAAAATGTTGATCATCACAATACTTCCTTATACTGCGTATAAATAATAAAGTAAAAAACACTACCATATGAAATATAATTTGGAAGATTGTTTATGAATAAAACGAAAAGGGATGGCCCTAATAGTGATCCTTGTGGCACTCCGGTCCCTTAGGTAAAGTTTTGAGGTCACTTCATCAGTACTTAATATGGATATTCTTACTAGATATGTAGGAAGTTATAGAAGCGCTGATTATTTACTGTAAAACCTAAATTATATAATTTAGAAATTAAAAATACTTATTCTCACAGCTGTTTTATGCTAAGACAATATTGGTTTTGCATGGACATCTCTCATTATCTTCCTTCTAACGACAGAACCAGTTATTGATTAAAATTTCCATGGTAAAGATTACTTTAGACCAGTGCTGTATGATGAAAATTTTCGACCACGACATTCTGTGGGTTTCCAAGTTCTTATAAAAAACATTTTCCGAAATTCGGTCTTCTACTCTTATATATAATTTTTCGCGAATATCTCGCAAGTCATGTGTTCTATACAGACCATATTAAGACTAATGTAGAGTATTAAAGTGTTTAGAGATAGATTTTGAATAAAGTTCGTATAAAAAAATACGTGCTGGAAGTTAAGACTTTCAGTTTTATCTAATAACATTATTTTTTTTTGCAAATATATCGCAGCTATGCATTCTCTCCAGATTTATCAAGAATGCAAAAGTATTTACTGTATTTAGAGCCCGATTTTTTTTTTTTTGATCTGATATCATAGGAATTGGACAATTGGGTATTCTGATACTTTAGTAGAGTCAAGTATTATTAAAATTTATGATTCATATTAATATACTTTATAACATCGCTATATTTCCTTGCCCAAGCGGCAAAAAGGGAAAACATCCGTTTTATTTCTGTATTCTAGAGAAGACAGTTCTGAAGATGAATGAACGATCATTATATTGTTAAAACATTGGAATCCTTTGAATTGGCTACACCTTATTGTCAGTAGAATGACATCAATGGTGATGCCCATTTTGCAATCCTTGATGGAGAATTTCATTTCAAAGGCTGATAAGGATGAATTTCAATCAAGGTTCACTAAAGTCTTTTCTAGAAATCTTTCGGTTAGCGGTGTCATAAGTTGAAATTTTTGACTTTAGTACATTTCTAGATCCAAAATTTAAAAAGAAAGAAAGATTTTTTGGATCTATGCTTAAAACAAAAAAGGCACCTAAAAATATCTTGGAAAACGAAGGAGAGTCATCAGTTGAATTTGATGAAAGTACCATGAATCTAGCAAAAAGAACCGCTTCGGATATTTTGTTCCCCAATAAGTAGATTTTGCCCATGATGTCGATATATATTCTTGAATTGTATACCAAAAAAAAAACAGATAATTCGAAGATTTAAATATTGATCAAAATAAATATTTGAATACTGAAATTTCACAGAACCAGGAGAATTTGATTCCTCTTTTGTTCTTATTGCCGTATCGAAAGGATTTTCCCGTAATTAATTTTCAAGAGCCTCATCCTCTGCAGGAAGAGATACATTTCCAACATTTCATCGTGGTTGCTGTTCCACCCAGATTTTTTTAAATTTAAAAATGCATCTCTTACTAACGTTGAAATTTTTAGCAACTACCCGTAAAGACCATCCTTCTTCTAATTTGGCTGTTTCTCTAGCTCTTTATTCTAACCTTCTTCTAATTTGGCTATTTCTCTAGCTCTTTATTCTAACATTCTTCTAATGTAGCTATTTCTCTAGGTCTTTATTCTAATTGTAATTGTCGATTCATCATTGGAGATAAATTTTTATAAAATCTAAAGTGATAAGAATGACATTTAAAGAAGCTTGTAATTTTTTAATACGCCAATCATTTAAAGGCAAAGTTACTATTAAAAATAATGAGGTGTGGCCACCACACTACTTTCTTATACGTATGAGAGTTTCAAATTATAGAATTTTAAGAATTTTTTTATATAAAAATTATTCAAAATCATATTATAAATACTTCTATTCTCTTAATAAATTATAGAATGCATACTTTGCGAGACATTCGCAAGAAAGTACTACTCGCTAAGAGTAAAAGTATTACTTCCGGTCCGAATTTTGAAATTTCATTTATACAAAAAATATTCCAAATCCAACTCTAAATACTTTTGTACTCTTGATAAATATATATAGAATGCATAATTTACGTCATATTTGCAAAAAATCGCTATTCGGCAAGAGTAAAAGTGTTAGTTCCGGTCCGAATTTTGAATTTTTTTTTATACAAAAAGTATTGAAAATTAAGTTCTAAATACTTTTATACTCGTAACGTACCTGTGTACTTTCGAAAATTTGTTTTTAAAATAACAAAAAAAAATTAAGAAATAAAATAAAAGCAAGCTGTTAATAATATAACGCCATTTTTCTTCTATTTCAACCTGAGTTTGAGGAAGGGTGGTGGTTTACCGTAGGGTTAATGTGATAACATGTTTCGCTTTATGAAGAAGTGTCACATGTTCCATTAATACATATATCTTTTGAGTAAGTGCATGACTTGCAAAATATTTGCAAAAAACTGATTTCCGATAAGAGAAAAAGACCTACTTCCGGTAGGAATTTTGAAAAGCTTTTTCAATAAAATTGTTCTCGATTTTAATTTTAAGAACTTATTATGATTTCTTTATAAATTTGTTTAAACTTAGTAGTTGACGAAATATTGGCAAAATTTGATTTTTTTACTGAAGTAAACTACTACTTCCGGTCTGCCGATTTTACTGAAAATCTAATCAGTTCTCAAGAGGGAGATTATACTAGTAAATGCAAAATTTTGACTTGATAGCTAATCGTGGTCACATAGAGACATAGAGAGACATTTTTTAAAAATCTCTTTTTCAGTATCAGGAAACTTCAAAACGTGGTCATCTACAAAAATCTCGAGGTCGAAAATTTTCATCATCTCAATACTTCCTTATACTACGTATAAGAAAAGTAAAAGCGTGCAGCTTTGGATAATCATAATGAACTTTCGAAAATTTGTTTTTAAAATAATAAAAACATTTTAAGAAATAAAATAAAACAAAGCTGTTAATAATATAAAGCCATTTTTCATCTATTCCAAACCAGAGATGGGCAATTACTTTCAAATAGTAATTAATTACAATTACAAAATACTTTTTTTTAAAAGGAATTAATTACAATTACAAAGTACAAGAGATTAAGAAAGGATTTTTTCTTCTAATTACAATTACAAATAAAATGTAATTGACAATTACTTTTTTAATTACAATTACATTTGTTTATAAAATCCGAGGAAAAACGTTTTTTTCTGTTATTAGTCTTTTGTTGTATATAATATAGAAATCGGAACTTAAAATAGAAAATGGGAAAGAAATCAACTATATTCCAACCCACCTGTATAAAAACAACGTAATTTATTATATAAAAAACAAAACAAATAAAGCAACTATCCAAGTATAACATAAAATATGTGATTACTATAATTAGTAACAAAAAATTGCACCATAAAACTAGGAATGAAAATAAGGTAATTTAGGGTACATTACTTACCATGGGGTGAAAAATTTGCGGTAGTGTAAAGGATCATATGTATTTCCTCAAAATTATTGCTACTAAGATAATTATTAAACCAGGAAATGTCACGCGTAGGTGTTCAGTGTTTTCATTTCGCACATTTTGTAGTGTATTTTTGTATGCAGTGCTTTTTTTAAAGGCTGGTTTTCATAATAATATTTCAACCCCATTTTAACTTTTCAAAATTTGTGTCTGATAGGGCATGTCTTTTGGCTGCATAAAGCAAGAAAATAATCGTTCGACGGGTGCTGAAGATGGTAGTGCAGAATTGTGTTTAAAAAACACTTGCTTAATGAGAGGGTAACTTTCTACCATGGAAAATTTTTGTCTTATATCATCCAGATACTGTAAAATTTCAAGATGAATCTTATTTTTACTTTCATTGTCAGCTGATTGTGTGATTCCTTCAGTTCCTTCATTAAAATCAAATAAGCTGCTATGGTTAACTTACTTCTTATAATTATCGGTACCAATATCTGTAACATTCATTAATTCGAACGGGTCTCTGCTTAAAGTGCAGTGACTTCACAATATTCTTGCAGAGTAAGGAACTCGTATTCAGAAAACCACGGTATTTCTAATTTTAAAAAGATGGAAAGTGTTTCTTTCACGTCCAGTATTTGTTTGATACTGTCATACATTGAGTTCCACCTAGTGATTCCAGGGGAGCTAAGGGTATGTGCTAAATATGAGTTAATTGGAAAAGTAATTTGTAATTGAACTTTTAAAAAATTAAAAGTATTTAAATACAAATTACAAATACTTCACGATTTTTCAAGCAATTACAATTACAAATTACTTGAAAATGCAAAGGAATTAATTACTAATTACAATTACTGATTTCTAAAGTAATTTGTAATTGCTAATTCCTTTTTGTAAAGTAATTGCCCAGCTCTGTTCCAAACAGAATTTCACGTAGGGTGGCGGTGTACCGCAGGGTCAGTGTGATAACACGTTTCGCTTTATGAATTAAAGTCAACGAAGGAGTATCACGTGTTTCGTCAATACATATATCTTTTAAATAAGTGCACGAGGTGCTTTGTGTGATACTTACTTTCCGGTCGGGCTTAGAATTGAAGGAAGAGGAAAAAAGGCGACATTGCGGACAGTAATACCACCTAACGGGACATACACGGAACGAGGAAAACAGAAGCAACAACTGACGTTAAAGTTCAATTACCGTTGACCGTCTACCAAAGAGGAATACTTCTGCTCGAACTTAGGTCGAACTTACACTCCGCTATACGTATGCTAATGTATATTCTACATATTCATGCTTATATACAGTGATGTGGAAAAGTATTAGAATGGGAAAGAGAAAAACGTTTATATTTCATTTAGTACTGAAAATTTTCCGGGCGAAATATGAAAATGCATTTTGGTGAGGTACGATGGGTCGTTTGGATATTCCCGGACTAAACATTTTTCAATTTTAATATAATTTTTCATTATAGTGTTTTATTCTCATATATGCCTTGCTAACGACTTTGACATTTTACAATGGAATTGCAGCAGCATCAGTTTTAATATCTGTCAATTTGTGTTGTCACGTATCAAAATGCACAAACTTGATTATCGAGCAGTCATAAAATTCTTGACAGGCAAATCCACAAAAATTATTCGTGAAGAAATGTTGACCGTATACGGGGATGGTTGTCCTTCAAAGTCGACTATTTGCGAATGGTCGAAATTGTTTGAACATAGCCGAGAATCACTGGATGACGGGGATCATCAAACCAAGTGTAATAAATAGGTATTATATTCTTACACGAAAATTTTTGACCTTGATATTTTTTCAGATTTATAAATTTTTAGAAAAAGCATTTTTCGAAATTTCTACCGGAAGTGGGTCGTTTACTCTTATCAAAAAATAATTTTTCAGGCAAGTTATGCGTTCTAGACATGCATTTTAAGACTAATTAAGTGTATAAGAGTGTTTAAAGATAGATTTTGAATAATCATTACCATTAACATTATTCGAAGAAAAAAAATTAAGAACATTTTGACGGAATGGGATATAAGGAGAAAATATTGAAAAAAAAACCTTGTAAAGTGCCCCCTTTCTAAATTAAATTGATAATAAATGAAATATAACTGAACTAGTGAAATCCCCAAAAGTTGGAAGCCATACTGTAAAAGTGCACCCTTAAAATGCACCAAAAGTTGAAAGCTATATTGTAAAAGGAACTGTTATTTGAAAGTTAGGTTAATAATAATACAGAATTCTAAAATAAAATAAAATAAATCGTTTTGTTTGCCAGCTAAGCCCAATTCTTCATCCCAGGGCGATTCGGATTAAAAGAGATGATAAATTAACAGTTTCCTAGAGCATCGTTGGGTGTAAATACAATAAAATGCCCTTTTATAAATTTAGATAATAATTGTATTAGAAATCAATGATTTTATAGATTATTACAATCAAAGTACTATACTTATACAATAAGCCGTTTTTAACAGAAAAACAACACATGAACAAATAGGTTAAATACACTTTTATAATGGTGACATTTAATAATATTTAGGCATATCATTCATTATAATAAAATCGTAACAACATATGCAAGAAACTACAACTCAGGATAAACGTGTTTCATATACATTCATGTCCATACCACAACGCTAAAAATATATCAAATTACATCATTGATTACACTTTGGAGACGTTGTTTGTTAAATATATTTATATTGTCTAGATAAATATATTTATTTATTTCGTCTCTGTTTGAAACTGAGTTATTAGGTTTAATCCCTTATTTTATTAATACATTTACATAAAATAATTTTTTAAATACCTTATTTTAATGCTTCTTTTTTCTTCCTTGATTCTATGGAAATCTTCTTATCTTTGGTGCTTTCAAGTTGAATCTTCTTATTCACGAACAAGACGTGGAGAATCGGCATACACTGCCACTTATAGATCAAAATCTATGTAACAGAAGATGTAATAACTTGAATACTTAAACTTAAATACTTACTTACTTAGTACGCGTACGTTACAAGATACTACTTGTAAATATACTTTTATTTAACCGCTGTCTCACTCCAGGCATATCGCCTGTCGACTCTGACTCCAGGCAGCTCCTCGATTGCAACACGTATTTTCCTTCTTATAGTTTGAAATCAGGGATTCCCCGTTTTCGATATTGTCTTGGTAATCCCTTTGCGTTTCACACACAAAACAGTCACATAACCGTGAGAAGTTATAGATATCGCGGCGCTTATCTTTCACTAATATAAACTTTCGGCGCCACAATACTTATACATAATAAAACTTATGTATATACATAGGAATACATGGGAATTAAACTTCTAGTAATATATATTCATTGATTTCCAATATATGTAAAATTCATAAAATATTATTTATCTAATTACAGTAGAACCCCGATTATCCGTGTGCGGATTATCCGGGCTGCGGATTATCCGTGCCATACGCATGATGACGTAATATCGATATCGCCAGCAGTGTACTAGGGGAATCCCTGGGAATCGTTTGCTTTTCATCTGCATTATGTACATAAATGCAAGTTAACATACCTATGTAGAGTTTATTTTTTCTTATTTAGTGTAAAAGTTTACTTATGTAGAATTCTGTTTTTTATTTTGTTATCTTTTTAGTATGTATACATACATACATATAAGAAATAAATGTTCGGATTATCCGTGCTTTTCAATTTTCCGTGCCTCGTCCGGTCCCGTGGAGCACGGATAATCGAGGTTCTACTGTATTTAATATCATAAAACTTATAAATAAAAATAAAAATAGGCTGTGCCATTACAATATTTGGCAGTAATAAATGACAAATATTGTGGGAGCAGTTCGGTAGCTGTCATACAATTCAGTTTGTTGCGTTGCAAGATTCACTGGAATCGGTTTTGAACAAAGCATTAGAGGAAAAGCCCATTTCAGGCACATGTAGCTATATTGTTGGACAATTTAAGCACTATAACATCGCGACAACTGCTTTAACTTACAAAAAGACACAATTGGATTTAGAAAAACACAAACTCATTCAATCAGTTATGATCTGTTGAAATCCAATATTTTTTTATATAATAATCACAGGAGCTCAAGCAGAATATTTAATGTTAACTGAAGATGAATGGACGATCATTGAAAATATTGTTAAAATACTGGAGCCCTTTGAATTAGCCACAACTTTATTGTTATCAGAATCTCAACCAACGAATTCAATGGAAGTGACCAGTTTGCAATGTTTGATGTGGAATTTCAATTAGTTTTTTCTAGTAATGTTTCAGTTACCGATACTTCACCACTTGAAATATTTGACATCAATACATATCTATATACAACGTTTAAAAAGTACGGAAGGTGTTTTATTGCTGTGCTTAAAACAAAAGGCCACCTAAATGATATCTTGAAAACAAAGGGAAGTCATCAGTTGAATTTTATGAAATTAACATGGACCAGAAAAAACAGCTTTGGATGTTTTGTTCTCCAATTAACAAGTAGATTGTGCTAATGACGTGTAATATATTTTTCGGAATGTTATACACCAAAAAGGAGTTTCCTCTAAAGCCGATAACTTATTAGTTGTCTCATAAGATCATTTATTATTTTTTTTGAACAGGCAATTCAAATGAAAGTAAGTAACTAAGTACCTAGCATTTTAATTTTAATAAAATTCGCTTTTGCTTTGTTGCAATTTTTTGCATAGCGACAATAAGCAGCTTTATAAAATCGGTTCAACTGTTTTCAGGTGATGGACCAGCATTTAATTTTTATTTTTATAGATTCGAATACTCAAATACTTGAATATTCGAATGAATATTTAAGTAATTCGAATATTTGAATACTGAAATTTCGAAAATTCCCGGCTTTTAATTTCAAAATGAAACTCTGATAGAATATTCTAAACCTTGTGTCCCTTCCCTAGTCAGTATTTTTTGCAGCAAAAACCTAATTAGTGAATTTAAGAAAAAGTATTGGCCTAAAATCAAACCTTGAGGAACCCCATAGAACACGAATCTAAAGCAATTTGCCAGTTTCTTACCGAAATTAGCTTATTTAACGAACATCTACCGTTATGATAACAAACGTAACGCTTTTCAAATTGTCAGAGCGTAGCAACAATCTCACAATAGACAATACAAAACAGTCGCATCACATCGATAACAATGCGCGCAGTGGTGGGAAGTGTGTGAGATCGCTTCTTTTTTTTTTAAAGCATGGCATCGCCGATACGCGATTGAAAAACCAACTGAAGAGGCGTGGGATATAACGGGTTCGACACGTACGAGATTCGCAAGAGGACATGTATGTTGTACCAAGCCTTCCTCCGTGTCTCATTACATTTAAGAGAAGACTAGGAAGTGAGCTGCTCGCGTCGCCGGCTTTCTTCTTCCCCCGTGAGTGAGAAAGATGCGTCCGTATGTTATCGGTCACCCGCAACAGCGCCATCTACGGTACGGACACGAGCCGAAGCGACGCGACCGACGTAAATTAAGTTGGCCGTGTGTTTTACTGTTAAAATATACAAGGAGCGGTCGTAAAAATTATACAGTTTTTTTTTTTTTGGTTTCTCTTACTTGTCGTGTGTATAAGTTACAATGGTTCAAACACGATACGTAAAGCACTCATGTTTTTTTACAAACTGTAATAAAGCGGCCCTTAGACGATCAATAATACTGTCACTATTGGAAAATACTGTCATTATTATTGACTGTTTAATGGTGATAATGACGTATTGATGGCGAGTATTGAAGAGTGACTGGCAATTCCATCATTATTAACTACAGTATTGGTAGAAGTGGGGATACTGTCAGTATTATTGAACGTGTAATGACTTGTTTTGGGTTTTACATCAGTATTTACCCGGCGTTAAACGTGTAGGTACATACTTGTAGCTGTTTTAAAAATGGATAACTTAGATGATATAAATGAAGAAGAAAGTAGCACGTCCAATAATGACGTCTTAAAAGAATGAATCGATAAGTTCGAGGTTTTGTCTGAACTGTGGAACTCCACACATCCTTTTTACATGAAAAAAGACGAAAGACTGAATGCATTAAACAAATTATTAAGTATTCACCAAAAAATTAAACAAAATGCTACAATGGATGATGTAGGAAAAAAGATAAATACACTTTGTTCAAAATTATAGAAAGGAACTTAAAAAAATAGAAGTCTAAAAAAATATCTATGGTAGTGGAACGGATGACATTTAGATTTACTCACTTAGATCGTGGGTATATTTAATATTGGGTTGAAAATCAATCATCTATTCAGGATGAAGAAAGAAAAGTCGAGATTTCATAAACATTTATATTATATGAACAAAATTAAACATTTTTAATTGCATTCCCAGTAAAAAATATTTATTAATATAATACCATTCTGACTTTGAAAATTTCTGTTTCACAATCTCTATTGAAATATCTACTATCTACAGTACAGATCTCTAACTGCCTTAGCATCCAATTGACAATTACGTTTTGGATTCTGACGCAATCGAGTCCTAAAACTTCTAATTAGTTTTTTTTTTTGAGGTACGTAAAGCGTTGGTGAGTTTTTTGTTTAAAAAATATGTAAATAACAACAAGCTAGTGTTTTTGAAAAACTCCAAATCTTGCAGCTAAAATGCCAAATGCATTTCCTACAACGCACCGAGCTGGAGATAAACGATTATTGAATACTTGCTGCTCGTTGTTGCAGTTCTTTTGAGAGTAAGGTTTCATCAAATTAGTATTTAATACAAATGCTTCGTCACCTACAAAGACAAATGGAAATAATTCATCAGAATTTGTTAAACAAATAGGAGTATGGATATGTTGCTTATTTTGTTGAAAAAATCTAAAATTCCGTATAGAATAAATCTCCGCCATCCATTTGCTCCTGCGTCAACCATTCTGAATTCTCTATTTGCTTTAACCAAAGGTATTAACACAATACTATAATATCCTTTATAATTGAAGTAGAAATATGTTGAGTTGTCGGGTTATCCAAGAGCGATAATGAATTAAACATTGCTAAAGTTTGGGCAGGAAAGATTAAATTATTACCACCAGATCAAAAGGTGTTTGAAGCACAAATTGGGAAAACTAAATAGATATTCGGTAAGAATAAATGAAGATGCACAATCATTGTCCCCTTTTTCTTCCCGATCCATAACTCAGCCCAATTCGTATTCATATGCCAGTTCACTAGCAGGTGGAAGCATAATTGCGCCTGTGGAAATTCAGATGCTCTCCAGGTGTTCCCGATAGTCAAGTATATCTCCGACGTATAGCAACGAAGAAAATCAAGAAAATATTTCCACTTTTTATTCTAACTATAGTACATATGCCGACTATTAAGAATTTTGAATTATTCTAGTAAATGTTACCAGTATTACTATTACATATATAGCAAATAAATGAAACTAATAAAAACTAGTGACTGCCCAGTGGTCGACCATTTTATTTAATTAATTTAATGTATTTGTAACACATATTATAATACATAAATTTAATTTTTCAGTTTTTTCTTCACCTATTAATATATATATATATAGATTTATATAGAATACTTTTTCTCTAATAAACATAAAAGCCATTCCATGATGATAGAATCGATGATAACATTTAGACATCTACTCACATACTGATGTGTATAGTAACAGTAAATAATGATCGTCTAAGGTATCAATAAAAAACTGAAGTAATGATTCAATATTTTCTTCAGTACGTACTGGCAGTATTATTGATCGTCTAAGGGCCGCTTAACATCTTTCTTTCTTAGGTCACTCATTAATGTATTTACTTTTTTAGTATTAACTCTTCTAATAACGACATTGTCAAGTAAAATACACATAAGAACAAACATACAGGTTGCGTCATTAATAGAAATGCATGGAACTTAATTTTTTTTAGTAACTCACTCTATATATTTTCAGATTTTCTAGTACAGTTTTAAATCGTCTATTCAACTGTTTTTTCTTTTTCAAAATTGAGCCAATAGTTTTTGAGTTACTAATTTTTTTGGAAGTTTTTGACCAAAACACGTATTCAGAAAAAAAAAAATTGTCGTTATTTTTAAAAGTAAAAACGTTAACGTTGGTGGTGCTTGTAGTCAAGAAAATTCTGCATCATTTGGTATAAGTTGCACTCGACAATACCTCAAAAATATTTGTTTTTTCAAAGCCTGCTTCTGAAATATTTACATACCAAAGACTTTATTTTTTTTAAATGGAACACCCGGTATTTTATTGTGACGTTTTGTTTCCTTTTTTGTTCCCTTTCATTTTTGTTACCAATGTCCTATACCTATTTTTTGTAATTTCTGAGATAATCACTATAGGAGCAATCAGCGGTCAAATAGAGAACTACGAGCGCTGTTCTATGCACCCAAATATTCGTCCAATAAGGGCTGGAGTGCGGCCGACTGCCTGGGTCGGTAAACACTTACGTCAAATTTATAAAAGCATCGCTATTAGTTATCATTAGGGGGCGGACATGACCGGTTTAAACTACGACGAAGTTACAACGGAGCAAAGAAATAATGTAAACAACACCCACTTACTGAATAGCACTAATTCATATGGTGAACTGCAACATATGTTTACGCCCGAGAAGTGCCCGATAATGAGAGCCAAAATGCCCATAAAATAAGGAAGTTATGAGTAAAATCCTTTCTACATCGGCATAGATAGGAGCGTGAGGGGTTTTTATTATATTTACCTTATATTTCGCAAGAGAAATAGTGTAAATATGTATATACCTACGAATAAAGAATAGAACAGGAGAGAGTCTCCTTAATAATAATATTTGTCCAAATGTGGTATCTCAATATGGCCGCCTCAATGCATAGAATATGTATGTTACATGTCAGATGTAGTGTCAGATATATGACAAGTTATTCAAAATACTCATTTTATAAATTATGATTGGTCAATATTGCCATAACGACCTGTCTTAAAGTGGTAACTCCGTCTAAATAATACCTATTCCCCACCAGTTTATTATCTCTCCTGTTCTATTCTTTCCTCGTAGGCATATACTTACTGTTATTTAGTTTCAATAACATACGCGTACATTTTTAGTTATCATTTATTTAGATCTAGAACGTTGTTTATGTTACTTTTTCTGATATGAAAATGAATTGTCAGTGATTCCGAAATTTATTACAAAGTCTATAAAATATCGTTACAGAATGCCAAAATATCGCACGTTCGTCATTTAGCTTTGCTAAAACATACACAGAAATAGTTTTTATGCAGAGAATTTCGATAGTTTACAAAATTTTGTTACATCTTTAAATGACGATGCTCGAAATATTTCTGAGTGCAAGGAACTAGCACAAATCCCAAATTTAAAAAATCAGTTGTTATTCCTTCAGGAACACTTTCGAAATTTGCATATTTTGAAAATCGAATCTCAAATTAAAAAATGGATTAACCACATTAGATGTGGCTATTAATAATTTCAAAAGTATTCCAAGTGACTTCGGCGAAAGTTAGACGCAGTTTTTAATAGAAATCCATTTTTTAATAACATTGCTGCAATTGTGTATGATAAATACGCTGAAATAAAAAAAATATTTCCAGTACGCACATATAACCAGTTCCGATGTAGAAAATACGTTATCTACAAGGATGTACTTAATTCAATTATATAAATAAAATTAGAACCTCTTTAAAAATACAACATTTCAATAGTGCGCCCATGGGCGATGAGTCATCAACCGCTCGTGTCCGCCCCCTAATTGTGTTTTACTTTAAATTGTTTTGATTTTTTTGTGAAAAAAAAAATATTTTGTCCCTCTAATTTTGCCGGTGAGTGTATATCATATTTATAATTGTAAATCTTACTTTCATTATGTAGGTATATATGAATAAATTAATGTTACTAATGATAATTATCGTAATAATTAGAACAAATTAATCAATTCAAACTAGTTAACAAACAAAAATATAATTTACAAGTCCAGCGTCACAATATTCTATTTTTTCTCTCTAGCCCACTTGTTTGTAACTGGTCAAACAATTGTTCGGTAGACGGACACAAATTAACACCTTTGCTGTGTGTGTGTGTGGGTGCTTCAATAATCGCCGAGTTAGAAACTTCTACACACATTCAATATATGTAAATGTGTATAATGTTCGAGTTTATGCGTTCTTCCATTAATAAAATCTATTGACTTAACACTGCGCGTAGCTTTCTGTTGGCAATCATTTTATATTAATAACGTATAAGCCCTAAATTAAGGGATCGATATTGATATGGTAATGATAAAATGAGTTAAGGGGGAAAAATTGGAATATGTTAGTATTATGTGAATGCATAGGCGTAAGTAAAAGTAAGTCTTTACACTAAAATGAATGAAACGATTTGTCGGTTGTGTCACCTAATAACAAACGATGCCTGAGCGACTTGAAGGATTTTAAGGTGTATTAGTAAGGAATTGTTTAAATCATATGAAGAGTACAGGAGTAAACTTTATTAAGTTAATTGAATTAAGTAAACATTTTTCAAATAAACCTTATCATAACAAGATTAACTGAGAATAATTTATTAAAAAATTAAATAAAAATGACTCTGTACCAATTATACAGAGATAGAACTAGAAAAGTCCGTCTTTTTTATTTATTTTTCATGAGGTAAATCCTCGTATATAGAACGTTCCGGCATCCGGGTTTTGACCAAATTTGCTAGGCTTTAACAAATTGATATATTTGTCTACATTTATTGTAAGAAAATAAAAAATAAGTCTTACTTTGATAATTAACTTCATAGTGTTGTAGACCAATGAGACATTAAAAACAGTGTCACATGCACCAATCACAAGTTAGAAATGATTTCTTTAACTGAACAGAATGTATGCTATTTTTCTTGCCGATACCTCATTGTTTTAGCATTATTTTAGCAACCATTAATATTTAAAAAATCAAATGTCATTTTGACAAAAGTAAAAATGTCGCGCTTCGGCAACATTCCTGACGCTTCAGTTAATGAAAACATTCAAAATTCGATTCCGAGAAAGACAACTCAGTGTAGAGAAAGTGTGTGGAATCAATTTGCAGAATTTTGCCAACAACGCAAATATGAATTAAGCGAATCTTTGTCCACTGATATGATTGCAAGTATTTTAAAAGATTATGCATTTAATATGCGGAAACGTAATGGAAAAGATTATAAGGAATCTTGTGTCAAAACGCTATGGAATACAACCGCCAAGTTAGTGCAAGACTTGTATTTTAACAAATATAATAGAAGAATTGACCCATTCTCGGATATAGTCTTCAAAGCTGCACGAGAAGCGAGGAACACCAAACGCAAGCAGCTGCAATCAATTCCGGAGAAACGGAAAGTAAGCGCTGAAGCATTCTCTCTTGAAGAAATTGACAAGATTATAAACAGCTTTGACGAAGATACTCCAGAAGGTCTTCAGAAAAAGTTTTTCCACATTATTTCTTTTGAATTAGCGTGGCGCGGTGGGGAAGGAAGCAATTGTATCACGGACTATTTTAAAGAAGAAATAGGAAACGATGGATGTGCGACAGGCAGGATTATTTATAATCCTATATTTACAAAAACTTGTCAAGGTAGGTTAACAATAACTAAAGAAATTCATTAAACTTTAAATAATATAGGTGGTGCTGAAAAATGCGCAGAGAATAAGTGGCTTACGCCTAACAAGGAAAACATAGACCGATGTCCAGTAAGGTTATTCAACAAACTGCAAGAAAAACGTAGTCCACACATTACATCTAATAGACTATTTTTAACTGCAAATCCTCACTGGAAAACAACTGGAAAATGGTACAAAAATTCTCCTGTAGGTCACAATGAGATTGCGAAGTGGACCAAGTCCTCCGCGGTAAAAATTGGATTAGATATTAAATAAAGGAAATTGACAAATCACTCGCATCGTTCTAGTATTGTTTCGCATTTAACAAAATCTGGAATAAATGAACAAGAATTAATTAAGATTACTGGCCACAGTAATGCATCTTCAATAAAACCATATCTTCATATTGACGAGAACCACCACACCAACATCATCAACCAAATACGACACACCAACTCGAACGTCATTCATCAAAATTCTAGTTCAGATTTACCTCATGTCGTATTTCCATCAACTTCAAAACAAAATAATTCTCAAGCTACGTTCACTAATTGTACTTTCAATTATAATTGTTCTCATAAATAAAGTTGTTAAAAATTTGACGTATTTAACGCTTCATTCAGTTAATTCTCCAACCGAAGATCATTCGTTCTCAACTCTTGTCAGGCAAGATTTTTATTTTGTATGAGCATTGGTTGCTTGGCAATTAAGCTCGATCAAATTCTTGGGAAAAGAACCCTCGCGCTCCGCGCTCGGGTTCTTTTCGTCAATTTGATCTAGTTTAATTGCCAAGCAACCAATGCTCATACAAAATAAAAATCTTGCCGACAAGAGTTGAGCACTTATGATCTTACTGTTGATTAAAAAATATAATTACTAAGATCTTACTACTGTTCTTTTCTGTTGGAAGTTGAAATTTATTTTCTGTAAGTTGTTTATGGCTATTTTGGGTTCTCTTTATATTTTTGGTAAATGGAGTGTTTGGCCAATGTCCATTATAAGTTGATCGATAACTGACAAGGCGTGGATGTTCCTTTGAGCAATAAAATTCTCTTATGATCTGTATTGCAAAGGACACTTTGCTACAAATTTATTTCGAAGAAAGTCTGGCCATTTTTTAATCATTCGTTGCTGGCCTTTTTCAATAATGAACGGAAGTGGATTGTGTCCAGACCAGGGTGTATACTTTCTGGAAAACAGGGAAAACCTGGAATAGTCAGGGAATTACATTATAATTCTGGAAACAGGGAAAAGTCAGGGAATTTGCTTGATTTATAAAATAAGTCAGGGAAAATTAATTAAAACAGGCGACAAAGAACTTGATCAAAACATCGATGAAATATTTAACATCATCCTTTCTGGCCCATACGACTGCTGCAGATCTTCTAGAAGAACTCTCTATGGATGGCCCAAATGTGAACTTCAAACTTCTCAATGATCTTAAAATGGAGCTAGAAACGCCTGATGGTCCATCCATTTTAGAATTGGGAAGTTGTGGATTATATACGGTCCACAATTCATTTAAATGTGCCATGAGAAGTCTCAAACTGTTGTAATAAAATTTCGGCGAGCTCTTTAAAACTTATTTAAAAATGTACCAGCCAGGCGAGCTGATTTCATTCGCTATACTGGGTCATGTCAATTTCCCATTAAATTTTGGGCTGTGCGATGGCTGGAAAATGCTCAAGTTGCAGAGGGAGCTTTAGACATGTTACCTCATTTAAAAAAAATTATAGAACACGCTAAACTCGACAAGAATGAACCGAAATATGGAAGCTATGAAATTGTGAAACAATGTTTAGATGATAAAATGATAGCATGTAAGTTGGCCTTTTTTAAAAGCGTAGCAGAGGATTTGCAACCATGTTTAAGAAAATTTTAAGCAGATAAACCCTTTGCACCTTTATTGTACGAGCAATTACATGATCTAATAAACACAATTTTAGGAAGATTTATTAAAACAGAAGTTATGGACAAAAATCACAGTGTGAACGATTTGTTGAAAATGAAAGTGGATGGTCTATCAAATCATAAAGTTTTTAAAGGTGTCAATCTAGGATTTGCAACAAAATTGGAAATGAGAAAAAATGACAAGGAAGGAATATTCTGGTATTTAAAAAAGGATGCGTAAATTCCTTGGTACAATTTGCAAAAAAAATGTTGGGCAAGTCACGACTACGTTATAAAATCGTAAGGGGAATATCTTGTTTAGATCCCGTGGTTATATTAGAAAAAAATGTGGCCATTAGAAGATTAGATTTGACACTGGAAAGTTTAGTTTATTCTAAAAGACTATCAACAGTGGCAGCTGATACAATATCAAAATATTTCGATAAATTTGTCAGACAGAAGCCAGTTATCGACGAGATTAAAGCGTTTAATAAAACCCACCGAACTAATAATACTGTTGAAGAAAAATACTGGCAGACTGGACAAATTATATTTTAACTTATGCCAACAAGAAAGTGCCCCAGATTCATTCAATTTGTCAAGCTTGGTATGACATTGTCACACGGGAACGCTGCTGTTGAGAGGGAATTATCTGTGAACAGACAGTGTTTAACTGAAAATTTATTTAACGGTCTTTAATTGGACAAAGGATTGTATATGATGCAATGGTGGAGAAAGGAGTAGAAGGTGTAGACATTGATAAAAAAATGATACATTATTTTAGAAACGCGAACGCCAAATATAAAGAAGAGCTGCAAAAAAAGAATTTGCTGCAAGCTGCAGCAGAGGAAAACGAAAAGAGTAGGAAAAGACAAAGCTTAAAATTGAAACATCTAGAGGCAAAGAAGAGGAGAGTGGATGCAGAACAAGGCAAAGAGAATCTTTAATTGATGAAGAAATTGCAGCGGTCAGAGCCAACATGTAAGCGATCGTTATATGAAAATCAATCTTAAAAATGTATATTCTGTAATATTATTGTTATAATTTTTTTTAATGAAATGTAGTCATTATTTATTTAAAAAGTTACTAGTTGTTCATAATAACAAGTAGTACCCTAGTCCTACTCAAAATACTACAACAAGTACAAACATTAGAATTTTGTTTTAGTTGTTAATTGTTACGTAAGCCGGTTAAGAATTTATTGTTTTCTTTTTAATTATATATTTTCTTAATAAATAAATAATAATGTTTCTGTTAATTTGAAATTATGTTTATACTTTGAAAAGCAACAGAAAATTCTTCTGGAATGTTGATTGCAAAACCCTGGAAAAGTCAGGGAATTTCAAAATTGTGAGTTAGTATACACCCTGTCAGACTCGCCAAGTAGTTGATAACACTCGTGTGACAATTCCATTCTCGTTTTCAAGTTGATTAGGCCCATATTCTTGTCACATTCTAGCTAATAATGCCCTCTTATCGGAAATGAGATCTGTATAGTCAAGTTGTTTCACCGTATGTACCATAAAATGTATGAAGCTGAACATCGTATAGTTTTACTTTCTTATACGTAGTATAAGGAAGTATTGTAATGATGAAAATTTTCGACCTCGAGATTTTTGCAGATGTCCACGTTTTGAAGTATACCAAAAAAATGAGGTGTGGCCACCACACGACTTTCTTATACGTATGAAACTGTTACTTCCGGTACGAATTTTGAAATTTCATTTATACAAAAAATATTCCAAATTCAACTCTAAATACTTTTGTAATCTTCATAAATATACATAGAACGCATAATTTACGACATATTTGCAAAAAATCGTTATTCGGTAAGAGTAAAAGTGATACTTCCGGTCCGAATTTTGAAATTTTTTTTATACAAAAGATATTGGAAATTAAGTTCTAAATACTTTTATATTCGTAGCGTACCTCTCTAAAAAGCATGATTTGCAAAATATTTGCAAGAAACTGATTTTCGATAAGAGTAAAAGACCTACTTCCGGTAGGAATTTCGAAAAACCTTTTTAATAAAATTGTTCACAATTTCAATTTTAAGTACATATGAATTCTTTATAAATTTGTTTAAACTTAGTAATTCACGAAATATTTGCAAAATTCGATTTTTTTCACTGAAGTAAACTACTACTTCCGGTCTGCTGATTTTGCTCAAAATCTAATCAGTTCTCAAGAGGGAGATTATATTCTTAAATACAAAATTTGGAATTGATATCTGTAGCGGTTTGACCGCTATCGTGGTCACACACACACACACACACACACAGAGAGAGAGAGAGATAGAGAGAGATTTTTTAAAAACCACTTTTTTGGTATCAGGGGACCTCAAAACGTGGACATCTGCAAAAATCTCGAGGTCGAAAATTTTCATCACAATACTTCCTTATACTACATATAAGAAAGTAAAAGTGGTTTTTAAAAAACGTCTGTGTGTCTGTCTGTGACCACGATAGCGGTCAAACCGCTATAGCTATCTATTCCAAACTTTGCATTTAGTAGTATAATCTCCCTCTTGAGAACTGATTAGATTTTCAGCAAAATCGGCAGACCGGAAGTATTAGTTTACTTCAGTGAAAAATTCGAATTTTGCCAATATTTCGTCAACTACTAAGTTTAGACAAATTTATAAAGAATTCATATGAACTTAAAAATTAATTTGAGAAGAATTTTATTAAAAAAATTTTTCGAAATTCATACCGGGAGTAGGTTTTTTCTCTTATCGAAAATATTTTGCCAGTCATGCTTTTTAGACAGGTACGTTACGAGTATAAAAGTATTTAGAACTTAATTTTGAATACCTTTTGAATAAAAAAAAATCAAAATTCAGACCGGAACTAACACTTTTTTTCAATTTACTTACTTTAGCTCTATATTCATCGCAAGCACTGCAGGTATCGGTACAGGGATATCCAAAGCTTATATTAAATTTTGTATTAAACACCGATCTATATGTTTCATACGAAATTTTCCTTTAAACATAGAATACATCTTTTTAATATTCAATTCTTCTGGAAGATACAACTTTTTTGAATCATGAAGGCTGAAATGAGACAATCTGCCCTTAAAAGAGTTTATGTGATCAACCACATTGTTGTAAGTATCATCAGGCAACTTTTTTTTTGTTGAACTGTTTGCCCCCCTTTTATGGTTGAGAAGTGTGCCTACACTTTTCAATGACTTTTGTAGATTTTCAAGTTTGCCTTTAGTGATCCCATGCATGCTGCAGAAAGCTTTAGAACAAACAGGTATTTCTACAACATTTTCATCACGTTTTACTCTAACTCTGTAGGAATGATAACTGTCATGGAACAAAGCTGTTTCTTCAGGTGTTCGACTTCGGCGTCTCTGAATTGGTGTAACAGAAATTAATCCGCAAAGGTAGCTATTCTGTTCATTACAACTTGTCATAGTATTAAAAACTTGCAAGATACTTTTTTCGTTCTACTTCGTTCACATTTGGAAAGCGTTTTAACCGTTTACAACAGCACGGCATACCTTGTTCATGGGTTGAAACCCTAATTTTCTTCATTACATCCTGTAGTCTTCCTGTCTGCTGCCTCCTTTTTGGCGATTTCGAAACCACAAATTCATTTTTAACACTCATTATTAACACAAATTTCAAGTTTAAATCGAAGGTCAAATTTATGATAATAATTTTATTACTACAGATTGGAAACACAGGTTAGGATAATATCCTAACCTCAATTTAATATTATTCAATTGACAGAAACTGGACATTCCTACTTCTATTTGCGCATGAACATTCCCTGTTTTAATGCTGTAGAGATAATATTTATATCGTCTTAGAGAGGAAAGTTCACGTCTTATTCTGCTCTGGTTGTGCCATATTAAAGTTCACACAAATAGCAACAGATTGGGTCACTAATTTCAAATTTTATAAGTTTGGAGATTCCGTGTTTTATTTCTGTACCCTTCATATATAGACAACCTCCGCCCGAGAGATATTTAAAAATTTTAAATTATGCGCGAAAAAATTTAACATTTAGCACACGTCATTTATTTTTATTTTTTTTTCACTTTAAACTACTCCTAATAGGTACCTAATATTAATTGGCAATCAACACAAAACTGTATTCGACACGTCATAGCTTTATTCTAAAATTTAGAATTAAACTATGAATTTAGAATCGATTTGGAATCTAAATCGATTCTAAAATAGATAGATAGTATTATTATCACTAAGCGGGCATAGCCTAACGTCACAAATCATGTGAGAAACAATAGTCGTTAGAAAGGGAACAACATATAAATATTCGGGAAGCCTCCCAATCATCTTGAGGCGCTCACAAACACACACGTACGTTCGAGAATATTCTAGTTGCCTATTGCGGCAGTTATATAAACCGCTCCGGTCAGCGAACGCATCAGTCATTTTTTAATTCCGTTCATAGTGAAGCGAAAGAATCCATATAAATAAGAGACGTCTGGCGTAAGAAAACGAAAAGTGGACACAGAATGTCGTCAATTACAAGAAAAATGGACTGATGAATCCTTTTCTATCATGCACGATGGTAAACCTACCTGCTTGTTGTGCAATGAAACAATTTCTGTTTTAAAAGAATATAATATCAAGCGGCATTATTCCATTAAGCATTTCGCTCAACATAACTGACTCACGGGTGAGTTAGGAACAGATAAAATTCAAAAGCTTATAATCGATTTGGGAAAACAGCAACAAATGTTCCATAAACAAAGATTACATCTGGATAGTGCTGTTAACGCTAGCTTTATGTTTGTTCCAAAATAGCGAAGTCATCGAATCCATTTGCTGGGGTTTTATTCAAAGAATGCATAGTAGATGTTGCAGAACTTTTATGTCCGGAAAAGAAGAAATAATTTTAGAAAGTAAGTTTATCGCGACGTTCTGTTATTCGACGTATAGATATGATGGCTGGTGATGTAAAAAGAAACGTTAGCCGATCGTGTGACTGCATTGCCAGCATTTTTGATTGCTTTGGACGAGAGTGTCGACTTATCTGATACAGCCCAACTAGCTATTTATATACGAGGTGTTGATGAACAATTTACTGTGGCATAGGAACTACTGGCTTTACGGCCGCTACAAGGGACCACTACTGGAAAGATATTTTTGCCGAGGTGCAAAGTACTTTTGAGAAATTTGGTTTGCAGTGGTGTAAATTAGTTGGAGTTTGTACAGATGGTGCACGTTCTATGATGGGTCCACGAAAAGGTTTTATCGGAATTCTGAAAGAAAGCAACCGCTATGAATGTGCAAAATGATGATTTAATAATTGTACATTTCGTTATTCACCAACAAAACTTGTGCTCTAAGTCCATTCGACTGAAGAACGTTATAGATGTGAGGTAGTAAACACTATCAATTTCATTCGATCCCACGGACTTAACCATCGCCAGTTTAAAGCATTTTTGGATGAACTCTCTTCAGAACATGATGATGTGACATACTATTGCGAAGTAGGGTGGCTAAGCAATGGTAAACTGGTAAAAAGGCTTTATGACCTTAGAAAAGAAATAGCGGATTTAACGAAAATTAAGGAAAAATCATCTCTGGAAATACGTGATCCGACATGACTGTGTAACTTAGCATTACTGGTATACGTCACAGGACACTTAAATGACTTGAATAATAATAATAATTTATTTAGCCCAACAGTATCAAACCGATTATAGAACAATGATGTAACGTACATGAATAAATAACAAATTAATCATATTCTTATTTGTAATATAAATAATTTATAACTATATACATATATTTAAAGAAGTAAAGAATTTAATGGGTTAACTCCGCTGAAAATGCAACTGCGGACACGTGTTTCGAACTACTTGGTTCTCGTCAGCGCAGTGTAGCCAAGGAATAGGATGGGATAACCTTGGAGCAGAAACACACCAATCAGAGACATACACAGGGGACAGCCTACCAATTGAGGCTTCAGCTAGAGTGTCCTCGATATTGATGTTTTTCAGCTCCAAGGTTATCCCATCCTATTCCTTGGCTACACTGCGCTGACGAGAACCAAGTAGTTCGAAACACGTGTCCGCAGTTGCATTTTCAGCTGAGTTAACCCATTAAATTCTTTACTTCATTATTCCATTATCCGCAATATTTCTTTTCTTTATTTTTACATATATTTATATATAAAGTTGAAGATTATGCATTACTTGCTGAATTAGAAACAAAAAATATATCTTCATAATATAAGATCGCAGCACGACACATGGTGACCAGTGTCGATCCCCGAAGAAGATTAGTCCTCGAAAAGGGCAACCAAAACGTGGAGGAGGAGCCAGAGGAAATCCTGGGAATGGTTTAAGCATGGTAGGAGATGTGGGCAATCAATTGTTCCATTACATAGCTTCCATATGAAGCGTGCACCATGAAACTCTCAGCGATCCCGAAGTGATTGGAGGTCATGTGCTTGCAGTAAGTGATTGTAATCGATGTCACGTTCTGGATAAATTCCTGTATCTTTGAAAGATAAGTATTTCAGGAATCGCCGCTGCACTCTCTCAATGGCTAGTTGTAGATATATGTAATGAGGTGACCATACTTGTGATGCATATTCCAGCTTACTGACGACAATACTGAAATACGAAGTTTTCAGAAGCAGTGGATTTTTAAAAACCTTACAACTGCGCAAAACAAAGCCCAAAGCCTTTGATGCTGAATTGAAAATGAAATATATATGGCTGGAGAAGCTCAAATGCGTTTCAAAGAACACGCCAAGGTCCTTTATGCCGTCCACCCGCCTAAGCTGGTTGTCCTCAATAGAATAAGTAGATGGTAGATTATTATTTTTGCGCGAGTAAGACATATAGCAACATTTACTTACATTTAGTTTCAAATTGAAGTTGGAACACCAAGTCGATATACGATTCAAGTATTCTTGAAGATGAAGTGCATCGTTCCAAGTTCGTATAGAGCAGTAGATCTTTATATCATCCGCATATGCGAGTACATTTCATGTTATTGATTTAAGCAAATCGTTGGTATGTAGAGTAAATAAGAGAGGTCCTAAGTTAGAGCCCTGTGGCACCCCGGATGAGGGAGTAAACTCAAATGACCTGAATCCATTGTAAAAGACATAATTGCGCCTATTTGTCAAATATGAAAGCAGAAGTTTGAGCAGGGACGGACTGAATCCAATTGCTGCGAGCTTTTCCAGAAGGATACCATGATCTATCGTGTCAAACGCGCGACTAAAGTCGGTGTAGATCACGTCTAATTGGCGATTAGCATCCAGTTCATGAGAGACAGCCTGAGTTATAGTGAGTAAGTTCGTAACTGTAGACCGTCCACGGATGAAACCATGTTGACGTTCAGAAATCAAAGATTTGGTATTGAAAGCTATGCAGGAATAAATTACGTTCTCAAAAACCTTTGCAAAGTTGGGTAGAATGGATTGAAGCTTTAAAAACAAGGTCAATTGTTGTTAAACGAGTTGTACAGCCATCTAAAAGCGTTTCAAAACAAAATCTTGTGGGAAAGACAAATGAGAAGTGAAAACTGTTTTCATTTTTGAACACTATCCAGTTACGAAAATATTGTTTACGCTCGCTTTGCTGAAGAACTGAAACTACTGTCGCAGCAATTTACAGATCGGTTTTCCGACTTCAAGCACATGGATAGCTCCTTTAGCCTTTTTGCAAATCCGAGTAAAAGTAATGTGAAGGAGGCTCCGCTATACCTGCAAATGGAGTTGATCGAGCTTGAGGAAGGCGCATATTTGAAGTCTAAATTTGATGATGTGGAACTAAGCGAATTTTACAGAACATACCTTGCTGAAGAAAAGTACCCACAGCTGAGAGCTTTCGCACGAAAAAAAAATTGCGCATTTGGAAGCACGTATATAAATGTGAACAGTTTTTTTCAATTGTGAAAATTAATAAAAGTAAACATCGCACTAGGCTTACAGATGAGAATTTAAAAAACACTTTGCGGCTGTGTACCAGTGGAATTGACCCCAATATTGATCATCTTTTAAACTTCATTCTCAAACTTCCAATTAATTTCTTCTGATTGTTTATCTTTTTTTTTTCATTAGGTAGCTCTTGTATTATCTATGTATTATAAATAAATGTGTGAACTTTTATCACTTTTTATTTACTACTACTTATTATCTACACCTACGACCCGCGACTTGATTAATGTCCTGAAGTTAGGCCCACAACCAAGCAAAGGTTGCCCATACCTGCTTTACACTAGCATGAAAGAAACAATTTGTCGATTGTATCACCTAATAACAAACGATGCCTGAGCGACTTGAAGGATTTTATGGTGTATTAGTAGGGAATTGTTTAAATGTCGTGAACGGTATAATGCGCAACCACACGTTTTGCGTTTTATAAGTGGATTCGAGGTGAAAAATTGATACCAATTATGCAGATCACTATTAAATAATAATATAAAAACTGAAACTCGTTACTAAGTCAGGCAGCAAGTCGTCCGTGTGGCATTGAATCTGCAGATCCGGTCTTCTATAATTTATGCCAATATATATTATTACATCACTTCACGCATAAAAATATATAGGGTGATATAATAAATATGTGTATTGATTGTGTAATATTATCGAAAAGACTTCGTAAAACTCTCTGTTTCAATCATAGAAAAAAGTACGGAATTTTTTAATATAACACTAACCGACACGATTTTTATAATTGATCTAACAGTCGAAAATTTTAGAATTTTGCATTGTTTTAAGCATAAAAACTGTATTCTCTATACAGGGTGAGTTTTTTTGAATGTTTAGCATTGGGATCTCAGAAACTACTGGAGATAGAAAAACGCTTAAATGGGGAAAGATGCGCAGTTTAACGAGTTTGATTTAAAACTGCTTTTGTTTCTCCGATAACTTTCATGGCTTATTAGATATTCAAAGAAAACTAAATTTTACGATTTTCTTTAAACATGCTTAGCATCTCATTGGTTGACTTCGCAGATATTTCTTGGTGAAACATTTTGTAATAACTTAATTAATTATTCGAAAATAAACGCTTGGCTCAGTTTCACAACTTCTTTATTAGATACACTAACAATTGTTTCGGCTATGAGGCCATTAGAACTAGAGTTCTAGATAACTCTTTGATAATGGCCTCATAGCCGAAACAATTGTTAGTGTATCTAATAAAGAAGTTGTGAAACTGAGCCAAGCGTTTATTTTCGAATAATTAATTAAGTTATGCTTAGCATCGTTAATAGTAATTTTAGAGAGAAAATGTTCAGACAAAAGTTTTAGATAATTTTACGCCAAATAAAACTATGTAGCTAATATATTTTTTTTCGTTCACCATTATCGAGTTATGACACAAACTTGTGTTTTTTTAAATGGAAACCATAGTTGGTTTTGACATCATTAAAAAGCTTATTTTTTGCTGATTACAATGATATAAGGTTAAGATATAAGAGGATATAGACATTTCTATGACTGTTCACTTTATAAGATATAAACTTTAAAAAAAAAAAAGTTTGGTGTTTTGTAATTCAAAAAACGAAAAATCTGAGTTACAATAGTGTTCGTTGGAGCAGTCGAGATAAATATACCAACATTGCTTTCATTCAGCAGACACAACAGTTGCGCAACTGTTCAGTGATCATAGCCAGTAGACGAGCGCTCACTCTGAACATGTTCAGGAGCGGTCGCCATTTTTGTGAGCGGAAAAATTCTATGCTCACTTGGTGAGCGTATTCTGTACGCATGCGCCATTGATTCATTCCAAGACCAACCTAATACATACTTCTGAAGAAAGTTACTAGAAAAGTAAGATACAATAAATTAAAGGTATTGTGCAGTAATAAATGTATTATAATATTGGAGTTCACTTAGTATTTTATTCGGGGTTGGAAAAATCAGCCCTTCCACTAAAAACTACGTCAAACCTTAATGCAGAAAAACAATTTATTATTATTGTTTATTCGGTTTAATCTCTATAATTTTAACATATGGCAGCAATGAAAAGTATCAGATGACAGACGATGACATAAAGGTGAGCGGTCCTGTCCAGCGAACACTCAACTGTTGTGAAGTGAACGGTTGGAGCGGGATCAGTTCCCGATCCACCTGCTGAATGAAAGCATTGCTTTCACTTTGAGTCGAGCTGTTAATTTTTACTTTTAAGTCAAGTTAATTGTCAAACATTGACAATTAACTATTAATTAATTTATTTGTAACTTAACTATAATAAGCGGTGCAAACGGCCGTTAATCATAAGTTTGCATTGGCTATGGAATTTTCTAACGTAGAAAAGCGTGATATGGTTGAATGTTACATTCAGTGCCAGAAAAATTCTGCTAGAGCTGCTGAAGTTTATTTTGAAAATTATTTTGATCGACGTCAGCCGTCGCTACCTACTTTTAAGAGATTATGGGATAATTTAGCAGATTATGATTCGTTCTTTAAACCGAAATCAAAAAAAGGGATGGATGAAGATAGAGAAATAAACATATTAGCATGTGTCGCTCAGAATCCATCTACATCGACCCGACAAATTTCAACAGAAATGGGCTCCTCTCAACGCACTATTGTCAGAGTGTTGAAGAAGCATAAATTTCGTCCCTACAAATTATCAGTATCACAAACTTTACACGATGGTGATAACATCAGACGAATACTTTTTTGTAGATGGTTTAAAGATCAGTGTCAAAACGATCCACACTTTTCAATGAAAATATTATGGACTGATGAATCTCGTTTCACAAATTGTGGAATGTTTAATAGGCACAATGAGCACATATGGTCTCAAACAAATCCACTTCACGTTGAACATAGGAGACCACAAATTAAATTTGGGCTTAATGTTTGGTGTGGTGTTATAGGATCAACTGTTCTTCCTCCTTTTATTTTTGATGGATCACTAACTGGCAATCGTTATCTTAATTTTTTACAACAAGATTTCGAGGAAATGTTATATAATTTAAATTTAAGAACGCGAGCAATGCTGCAATGGTTTCAACATGAAGGAGCGCCTCCGCACAATCAACTGAATATTAGAAATTATTTAAATTTGAACTTCCCTAATCAATGGATAGGACGAAATGCACCCATTGAATGGCCGGCTAGATCCCCTGATTTATCAGTTTTGGATTTTTTCTTGTAGGGTGTACTAAAGGACACAGTATACAAAAGAACATATGAAACAATCGACGATTTCAAAATAAGTTTTCGTTTGGTTAGTATTTTATCAGTTCGAAATTCAATTGTTTTCCATAAAAACCATAAAAATGTCTATATCCTCTTTATTTTTTAAAATAACCATGTCAAACCTTATATCATTGTAATCAGCAAAAAATAAGCTTTTTAATGATGTCAAAACCAACTATGGTTTCCATTAAAAAAAACACAAGTTTGTGTCATAACTCGATAATGGTGAACGAAAAAAAAATATTAGCTACATAGTTTTATTTGGCGTAAAATTATCTAAAACTTTTGTCTGAACACTTTTTCTCTAAAATTACTATTAACGATGCTAAGCATGTGTAAAGAAAATCGTAAAATTTAGTTTTCTTTGAATATCTAATAAGCCATGAAAGTTATCGGAAAAACAAAAGCAGTTTTAAATCAAACTCGTAAAACTGCGCATCTTTCCCCATTTAAGCGTTTTTCTTTCTCCAGTAGTTTCTGAGATCCTAATGCTAAACATTCAAAAAAACTCACCCTCACGTCAAGTTTTCAAAATAAAATTTTTAACTGTTTTCACTAAGATTAACGGAAAATTTAAAATTAAAACAGTACTGTAACAACCTCGAGCATGTTCGCGGCTATACCGTGAAGAGCAGCGGGAACTACGAAAGATACGACGTCACGCATTGCAGAGAGAAGTAGAGAATTCTAATATATTAGTCATCGCGGAATATACTAAAATGGAAACTTCCGGAATCGATACGTGCACATATGAAGGTTGCAGCCAGGTTAGTGATTTATTTATTGTTTAGTTGTTGGCGCGATCTGGCAAGGGACAAACGAAATGTCACTGAATTGTCACTTAGTTAAAAAAGTTTGAATCAGTGTTCCACAAGTTGTGTTGCATGTAATTTTCAAGAATGGAAAACCGTGCAAGAGGCTGTAAAAATTCTCCGAACAGTTTTTGTTATATTTGTGGATTGTACGTTACAAAATCGTAATAGAAGCCTTTATTTGAATTAATTCAAAGATGTTATGAACAATATTTTGGCTTCAAAATTAAAAAATCAAGAATAACACGGGTACCACATATGTATATGCTGTATTTCGTGTTTTGTCAAATTAACTCGGTGGAACAAAAACAGTAATTTATCTAAAGTTCTGTAGAAAGGCCAATGATTTGGTATGAACCATCAGATCACATCACGGACTGTTACTTCTGTCTTGTAAAAATTGAAGGGTTTTCAACAAGAAATAAACACAAAATAATGTATCCAGACATTCCATCTGTAAGCCAACCTTTGAAAAGAACAGATTGTGACGTTCCAACTCCAATGCATTCAAATTCTTTTGCAAATTTGAACGAGGAATATATAATAGTATATTAAAATACAAGTAACAGAAGGCCTTTCATTCCAGCATGATTTCCAAATTCGGACACGAGCGCGCAGCGCGAGTGACCGAAGGAAAGAATGCTGGAATGGCCTTCTGTTACGAGTATTTTACGCTATTTTCTCTGTTTCGGATTGTATTTGTATTATTTATTTATAGAAAAATTGTTAAAAATATTCATTAAGGGAAATTTTGATAACGTGACGTAGTCTATTGGTAGCAATGATTTACATTTATATTTGACAGTTGACTTTTGTAAGAATTATTTGAATTGAAAAGTTTGCTTAAATTAGAAAAAAGTCTCATATTATCTGTGGGCGGAATGTCAGACGAAGAGCGTCAATCTGCGGCACTAGAATTGCGGGACGGGGCCTCCAACGCCATAAATAATTTACTACCAGGTAAATCAAAAAGCAAGTATGAAAAATTTATGCCACCAACTTATTTCTACTAAAATAAAAAGTTACCAAAAATCGGTGTTAGAATGGAGTCCATTCTAACATCAAAATGGCTGCTAGAATAACGTTATTCTAACACCGAAACAGAGAAACGATATTTTGAATGTGTCATTTTCATGTGATCTGACGTAATGTTCCTTCTGGCGAACTACATATCATTACTCATTCAAATTTTAATGATTTAATACGGTATTTGTGTTTAACCAAAGAAACGTCACAAATTTTGGGATCTCGATTAAGAGGATGGATTTTTTTACATTCCACTACAAGAGTCTTAGTATTGAAGAATCGTCACGAAAAATTCAGTTCATTTTACAAAGTTGAAAGGAATGTCTGTTACTAACTATGCTGATGTAAATCAACTTTTGTATGAAATGAGCATTGAATATAACGCCCCCCTGCAGAATGGCGATGGTCGAAATCAAGTCTCAAAGCCGTTTTACTTTATAGAGGTAACTCGAAACCGTCAATTCCAGTGGTTCATTCTACAAACACAAAAAAAAGCGTATTCAAATCATCCTTGGTAAATCTGACCAAGAGAAAGGCGTACAATACAACTAGAAGAGCAAATTCTAGATGCAATACAAGAAGACCCTTTCGTTAGTAGCCGACAGTTAGCTTCAATCTTAAATAGAAAACCTTCGTTTATATCATATTTGAAAAGTTCAGCCAATCTATGAAAACGACAACATTTTTCGATTAAAAGTTTGCAACACCATTTTAAATAGGATTCAAGAAGATGACAACTTTTTAAGACGTATTCTTTGGAGCGAATAGAGTATGTTTACCAGAGATGGTATATTTAATATCCATAATTTCCACTATTGACGCATGCATTTCGAGAATATAGTCAGCAAAGCAGGTGTTCCGTTAACGTTTGACTCTTCCTAATAAATCTCCGGGTCGTTTGGGCCTATTTATCTACCAAATCGTCTTAATGCCAGTGCGTATCTGAAGTTATTGCGAGATGCTAATGGAAATACATTATAACATGGTTTACATGCTCCTGCTACATTATGCTGTAAAAGAATGATTGGTTGAGCATCTCTCAAACAGATGGATTGGTCGCGGCGGTTCTATTTTATGGCCTGCAAAATTTCCCGATCTCAATCCATTAGACTATTTTGTTTGGGGTTTCATCACGGAGAAAGTTTATGTAACACCTCCACAAGCCGCTGACGTAGTCAAAAATAGAATTAACGCGGTAGTATTGGAAATTACACCAGAAAGACTCCAACAAGTTGGACAGACCTCTTAGATTGTATAAAAATTTTAGATGAATTAAATACATCTTTAACAATCCTATTAGATCGTTTAATGTTATATAAGTGATAATGATTACTGTGATAAACTCTCCTAATAAATAATAATAATGATAATTTTATTTATTGCCCAACAGATATCTCCAATTACAGGACAAAATTACGTAGAATGTATGAATAAGCATATGTTAAACGTAATACTAAAAAGCCCATCTACAGTCTTTACAGATTACAAAACTCGAAAGAGGAATAAGTACATAAAATAAATAAAATATTGAAAACTTAACTAAAAGCAGGTGATTTAACAATCAGGTAACGTTGGACTGGTGTATATTAACATTAGTACATTTGACATTGAATGTATAACACATTTTATATACAGGTTACTTATGCATCATATTGGTGCACCCACAAGAACATAAGAAGGTAACGCTCGATCAAGATGAAACAAACAAGAAACGAATGCTGGACTGATCACGATGCGTTGTCATAGATTCTATCCTAAAGAGTTGCAATAAGAGGTCATGCGAAAAACCTCGAACAGGGTTGAAATCGTTCTCTTTAAAGTAGAGCTATTTTAAGGGATCAAACAACAGAAGCATACTCAAGTTTAGAATGCACAAAGGAAATAGTAAATTTGTGAAATGGCATCTAACGATGTAAAATTTCGTGTTGTTCTTATCACAAATTCTAGCTTTTTCAATGCAGAGGAAGTAATCTCCGAAATGTGTTTCGAAAAGGCAAGCTTCGAATTAAAAGTTACTCCCAGTTCCCTTACAGAATCACATCTGTTTAGTGGCAGATCACCAAACCGGTATACGTAATGTAGTGGATAATGCTTTCTTGTGAACGTCAAGATCTAGGCATCTGGATATATTCATTTGTTCTATAATATAAATCTGACACTGAAGAAATCGGCAGTCTTTTCCAGGAGTCTATTCTTAAAAAAACTTAAATCGTCTGCACAGAGCAACTTTTCGCACTGCAACTGATCACATAAATCATTAATAAAACTTATGAAAAGTATGGGCCCCATGTTACTCCCGTGAAGGACACCCGAATGATATACAAATATGTCCGAGACATGGTCCAAACAAGAAAGAAATAAAGCTCCTACGATCCGTGAGATATGATCGAAAAAATAAGCCAAGCACTATCTAACTCTTTATTGGAATGCACACCATAAAAAGAAAATGTAGAAATATAACTAAATTTTGTTTATTTTACGGCCATATTCACCAACAACGTTTATCTCACTAACAGTGTGTTGAGCTATCTATCAGACTGTTTGGTATTCACACCATCTCATTTTAATATTTACCAGAGAGTTTAAAATAACAACGAAATCTCGGTCTGCTAAATTTAACAAGCTGTTCCATTTTAAAAGTGAGGTTAAAGTGAACTTGTTTGTATCTTTTGGTACATTTTAAAAAATGAATAGAATTGAATTTAATACTTTACTTGACTCTTCGATAATATAGGAATTGTGCAGTATAATGTTCAAAGAGATCAAAACACATCCACTCGGGATGCTTTAATTGCTACTGTTTTTTCAAATATTTAATTTTGAAATATTTTTGTTTATTATGCAATATGTTTGCTTTGTTATTTTGTTATAATTTTTTTTTACCTTAAGGTTAGAAAATAGATTTAAATTATGAAACAACATAAATAAATTTTAACTTTTAAAATTTTGAAAAAATTTTTGTTAAGAATGTTATCTGTAGACCTCACTTATTATTGAATTCTTTGCAAAAAGTGTTCTTTCAGAAAAATATACAAGGAAACTACCTTTATTTCATATCTGTAACATACAGGAAGTTTTAATATTTTTTTGAACTCACCTCCTGTAAAGTGACATTTGGCGCATGTGTAGCTCGACTGGGAAATACGTTTTCCCGGTTGAGGCGACTCTAAAAATTGAAAAAAACACTGGCACTTTGGGACATTTAAAAAAAATCTAACTTGGTAGTAATAAAATTTAGTCTATAAAATACTACTTCCCTCCACTATTCTTCACTAAAAGTTGGGGGAAATAGGAGTAATAATTAAAAATTCTTCCAAAAAAATTGTGGCGCCATCTATTTGACGACATTTTAAGCGACATCTTAAGCAAGATTCAAGCGCCATCTATTTGAACCACATCGATATTCATATTGGCAATTCGGAACTGTTTGTATTTAAACCAAAAAATGCAATAAATGTACTATAAATTTATAAATATAAGAATAAATACCTCATGTTTGCCATGTGTAAGAATATAATAACTTAATTTTAGGGAAAGGTGAGTAATAGTTACGTACATGAAATGCTTAAATTAATTAGGTAATTTATCTTAGGTTAGGTATGATACCAATGACATTAATCAATATTATTTTAATTTAATGTTCGTACAAAAAATATTGTACAAACCACTTGCGTGAAGACATCTTCCACGCATTCGCGCAATTAAAAGCACTCGCTTCCTGCTGTCGCTCGTGCTTACAATGTGGCCTCATGCGGGAAAATAGTCTTCCCGCACTTGGTTCGTAAATAACTATTGTGATTTGAGGAAATAATGTAATTTTTGTATTTACGATTCTCTTTATAAACTGTAGGTCACGACTGAGTTGTACCCGAACACAATGATCAACAGACAACATCTCTGTATTATTTATATGACTTACCATTAATCAAGTATTAACAGAATTAACAACAAACCTACTATATACAAATACTATAACTCTTATCACTTATCACAACTTTAGGAATGCAAAAAAAACAATAAACTAAAGATACATTTTTAATAAAAGGTAAATATTTTACATAAAAGTTTGAAAACCATCGGGAACAGGTTAATTTACTTTTATAATTTTGTTTTACTCTGTAGATGTAGTAATGCCTTGGCTTTTATAATTTCCTTTATCTCGTTATCAAGTTTCTTTCCTTTTAAATTTTCTATTTCAGATTGTTCAATCGTTTTTAATATATTTAGAGTCAATTGGAGAATTTCCATTTTTGTATTGTTTAGTTCATTTGTATGTATGTTCTTAATTTTTTTTCCTGTATTAGTAAGCGTTTGGACATGAACTTTCCTTTGTTTCGCATAAGGTTCACATTTTTCTTCATTTTCCAATGTATTAGTAATTAAATGTTGATTTGAAATATTGTTGAGATCATTACCATTATTTAATGGGGCAATAAATTCTTGGTCATTGTGTTCAGACATCTCTTCATATACTATTATATTTTCCTCATCCTCAAAATGACTGGTACTCGAGTTTGACATCTTATTCACAATTGTTCCAGTATAATTGCAATCAAATCGATTATCAATATTAAAGTAATTCCTTTTATTAGATTTAAAAATTTTTCGTCAATACTTGTAAGCTTCGGGCAAAATATTCCTCCTCCGGTCTTCATTATTTTTACCTAAAATTATTATGCTGTATATTGCTTGGCAATTTTTTTCATTTGCTCATAAGCACTTTTTAGTTGTGCACCTGTTCTTAAACCACTTGTTTGATTTGCATTATATTCACAAGCTAATTTTCCCAACATTCTCCTTTTTGTTTATTAAAAACTGCGTTGGACTTCTTGTTTTCGACGATATGACGGTATTTTTCAAGTAATGAAACTAGTAATTCTTTTTACCGTAACGTGTAATTCGATGTTCTTTTCCTTGCTTTTTCCATTTTAAACGAAGGGAACTTATTCTCTTCAATGTTATATTTTTTTAGAAAACAATTAACCGTCACTCGAAACTAAAAAATGTGAGAGGTTTAAGTAATTTACGGTATGAAGCTAGTCGTAAATAAGCCACCACTTAATTTCCTAGTAACCTTCGGTTAACAATCCGTTTGTTATCAGAGATTCTATATTTTTGGTGAATAAAATATTTTGTTAAAACACACTGATAAACCTTATACGTCTGTTAGCTAACAGAGAGTTAAATTGATATTGGTGAATACGGCCGTTTATTACTTTGTGAATATTTCTAAAAAATTATTTCCCTTTTTCTAAGAGTATTTTAATTTTCTGCTCATTTAATTTGTGACTTACATATTCATTTTGAGTAAAACATTATTGTTTTTGTATCGAAGATTAATTTTTATTTTAGAGTAAAGTGCAGCTTTTTTTTTTATTATAATTTAATTTCATGTTATAATATAAACGAAGCATGCATCGCTTAGATTAAAAGCCGCCGTTACAGATACTATGTATCACCGTCCAAACCTGCCTGCGGATTGACTAGAAAACGTGTAAAATAGAAGTCCACCCGCTACGGCTGCCCCCACTATCTCCAAATCCATTCTCGTCCGACCCTCGTTTCGCCCCTCCATCCTCACGTGTCCCACCGGTCTCATAACCTTTCATCAACGTCAGGTCCGCCGCTGTGCCCCTTCCGCCCCCGCCGCGCCGTCGTCCTCGCAGTCGCCGGCACATGATAACGCGCGCAGGCCGATACATCGATCTCTGTCTATCCCTTGCCCCGATATTATAGGCTCATTTCACTTGATAACATGTGATAGCGCGTGCAGCGCAGGAAACAACGATTAGAGGACAGGGTCGTATTTCGAGCTGATGGCGATTATCCGGAATTGTGAAACCAATAACCTTACACCGTACCAGTAGTAGTGGTAGGTTGAAATGTGATCATTTTCCAGGGAGTTTTTTTTCCGTGTTGTTAATTCGAATTGAACGAAGGAACGGATAAAATATGGAGGCTTCTATGTGATTGTTCAAAAGAAACGTTACAAATTTGACTCGACAGCGTGCGTCCATTTGTCTATAAAAACTTTAAAAACCAACATACAGGCTGTTTGAAATTTTATTTACCCCGCCGCCATTTGTATTTTAGCGACTTTTAATGTTTCACAATTTCCACCCCTGCGCTCAGTGGCGTAACGTAATGTCTCAAGACCACCGCTAGATTAAGCTTGGGCACTTTACCATAATATATCCTCTATGATATTATATATGTATTTGTAAAATGAAATAATATGTGAATTATCTTATAACTTAATATGGTTTTTATAAAATTATATTTCTTGAAAAGATGGACACAATTTTTGGTAGTATTGTAGGTACATAATGAAAGGTCCTAATACAAGAAGCATATTTTATTTTCTTTCAGTTATTAATTAGACATGTGCTGGAATTGGATTAAATTACATGACAAATTTTTGACATGTAAGTCATTTTTTTAAACGGAGAGTGTTTATCGAATCATTTTCGAATTGCTTACTACTAGGGGTCGTTTTTATATTCTCGACTAGGCATGGAAAAAAAAAGTCTTGAACAAAATAAAAATTTATTTTTCAATATAGCGCCCACTTGCTTTTGGATGCAAGTATTACATCGTTTTAGTAACATCTCTAATCCATTATAAAAAAATTCTTTTGGATTGTCTGCTAAATACCTTTCAACAGCCGCTATAAGTTTGTCATCGTCCATAAATTTTGTCCCCCTTGGAGTTCTTTTGAGATTAGGAAACAAAACATAGTCGCACGTAGCGATATCTGGACTATATACAGGGTTCCTCATTAGTGCGTCAAAGTCCAATATAGGCGTTATTAAATAGTACTGAAGAAATTTATTTTATAAAAAGTGGCACAGTAACAAAAAACACACAAAACAGCCTGTATATCTTTTGTTTTTCCTTATCTACTTTAATTTGTGTTTTCTACGATACTGGGGTTTTGGTTTTGGATGACGTATTGTTGAGTTATTAATGAAAATTATAAAAAAAATGGTCACGACAATGTTTACCATAATAATTCTATGCGGTAGTATTAGAATTATCTAAGACAAAATTATTTAGTAAGTATGCAGCCAAGGGATGTGTTGAACCTACAAAATAATCAAACATTCATTTTATTATACAGGGTGTTTGTTACGATGCAATCAATTTGGCTATCGTCAAAGAGCGTTTACTGATTTTTTTTCAAATGGAACAATCCGTATATTATTAAATTTTTGGAATGATGAGTTAATTGCGCTTAATTTTTGTTAATAATGTCCTATACTCAAACCCAATAATTTCGGAGTTATTTTTAATTTTTCTTTACAAACCGCTAAATTATTTGTTTTCGGTTCGATTTGGTGTATTGGGTAAACGATTTGACAAACAAAAACAAATAAACGACTAAAAGTATCAAACTGTAATTTTGCTAGAAGCAATATTTATAATAAATTTTCAAAGCGACCCCCATTTTGAATAGAACACATTTGCAGCCTTGACAAAAAGGACCTATTTACGTGTTGCAACTTCTCAATGGAAACTGTTTCAAAAGCACGTATTTATTATACGTTGCCTCATATCGTCCGCTGTAGTTGGAGGTGTCTAGTATACAATATTTTTTATGTACCTCCATAGAAAAAAATCAAGTTTGCTCAAATCTGGCGATCTAGGTGGCCAACTAATGGGACCACCGCGGCCGATCCATCTACCTTGGAATTCTTCATTCAAATAGTGTCTGACATTTAGTGCAAAATGTGCTGGAGCACCGTCGTGCTGAAGCCACATATTTTTTCTTAGAACTGGAGGAACGTTTTGCGGAAGCTGAGGCAAGTCATATTGCAATAAATTCAAATATTGCGCACCATTTAAATGTCCGTGAAAGAAATGTGGTCCAATTATAAAGTTGCCCATAATACCAGCCCAAACATTTATAGTCCATTGCCACTGCTTATCAATCGCTCTTAATATTCTTGGGTTGTCTATTGCATAATGATGAAGATTATGACGGTTTGGGCTACTGAGTAAAGGTCGATTCGTCAGTAAATAATACCTTTTGGAAGAAGTTAGGTGTTATATCCTTTCAATTTCTAATCCCCATTCGCAAAACGTCCTTCTAGTCTCTAAATCAGGCCCCAACAGTTCTTGATGAAAGGAAATACTGTAGCGATGATATTTTTTTTTTAATCTTGCTCACAGTAGATCGTGGTATATTAGTTTCTGTTGATATTTTGGTCGAACTAGTATGAGGGCTGCTCAATTGCTGATAGCAGACTTTCAATTTATCTTCGTCACTTGTCCTCTTAGTCCTTTCAAGCTTTTCATAACTCACATTTCCTGTTCTAATGAATCTTTCCTTAAGCCTTTCCAAACTTGTAACTGAAGGTTGTCTTCTGTCAGGATATCTTTGCGCAAAAATTCGCTTGGTTAATAATAGACAATTCTTTTGGGCAGATCCCATAATGAAAATCATGTCAGCGAGTTCGTTGCTTTCAAACTGCATATTGACTTCACTAAAAACCGTAATAATAATATGTGGCAAACAACAAATATACAAGAAAAGTACGTACTTACCCACTAATCCAATCAATAAATAACACATTGACAATATTAAACACAAAAACTTAAGAAACCACTAATATTACACCTAATTAACAGCAACAATAAGATTTTAGTTTTTGACATTTGTTGACGTTTATGTGTTTTTGTTTGTCAAATCGTTTAACCAGTACACTAAATCGAATCGAAAACAAATAATTTAGCGGTTTGTAATGAAAAATTAAAAATAACTCCGAAATTATTGGGTTTGGGTATAGGACATTTTAACAAAAATTAAGCGCAATTAACGCATCATTCCAAAAATGTAATAATATACGGGGTGTTCCATTTGAAAAAAATCAGTAAACGCTCTTTGACGATAGCCAAATTGATTGCATCGTAACAAACACCCTGTATAATAAAATGAATGTTTGATTATTTTTTAGATTCAACACATCCCTTGTCTGTATACTTACTAAATAACTTTGTCTTAGATAATCGTAATACTACCGCAGATGGTCACTTTCTGTGAAGCCACATTCGGCAATGGCAGCTTTTACAAGTCTTGATTTGTGAACTGGTGCATTATCGTGAAGCAACAGAACACCTTGCGTCAGTTTTCCGCGCCTTTTCGCATTAATAGAATCTCTTAGGCCCGTATTAAGGGGATATTAAAGTCGATTTGTATTTGGGAATTCACTATAATTGCTTTTGGAGGTGTTGGCCCGTAGGAGGAGCCAAATGCAAGCCATCTCATTCTCACATATTTGAAACGAATGTGTTGTTTTCCGTCACCCGAATACAGAGAAACAACTGAACTATTCAAATCAACGGCAGCAGAATATCGTGACAAATACGATGGTCGATTATACTAGCAAAAAAGAGTGTTCCTACAAGCAGATTTGTATTTTTCCTCAGTTTATTTGATTTTAGCGTTTTTTGCATGAAGGAAGGTTATTTCGCTATAGTTATTTCTTTTAGAAAAGCAAATATTTGGCAAATACTATATATAAACAAAAATTAAAGTATTCCATTCAAACAAGTGCAATAAATGTATTCAAAGACATCTCTACGAAATGTACGAAGAATGTATATGAAACTGACAATTTTTTTTGCTGCAATAAAATATTTGTATGTGCATATGTGAACGAGACACTTTCCACAATTACGCAATCAACTCAATAAAAGTTTTTCTTTTCGTGATAAGTATAGTTATATCGCGATCCTTGCTGGCTTTTCGCACATACAGTAAATACTAGTTAGGGCTGTTCGCTGTTCTTATTATTTGGAGAATTAATTTTTTGACACTTTTTGGTGTTGAGTGCCGAAGTAGAGTGTGATGTAAAGGTATTCACAATGGCAAGAGGCAACAGAAACTTAAAGAAATAGCCAAGATTATCCTCAAAGCGGAAAAATAGAAGCAGGCAAGTGTTAAAAAGACTCTATAAGAGCAATGAGAGTGATCCATCATCAACCGTTCAAGTTTGCGAAACGTAAATTCAATACCTTTCTCAATCATTTATATTATATTTATTTTTTTTTCTTTCAAGTTCGGTTAGTCATGAGGATGTTGATAAAGATTACATGGATGTATTACATGCGATTGAACGTGAACCTGAAGTTGACTTATCAAATGAAAATATTTCAAAGTAGGCAGTTCCAGCAACTATTTAAATTATTATTTGTATTATAAAGCAAGTTATATACAGGATGTTTCCAAATAAGTTTGGAAAGTTTTTAGAGGGTGATTCCTTGTCAAAAATGAAAGGGGGTCTTTCATGTAAACAAAAGCTCTTAGGCTTGTCTTTGGAAACATCCTGTAAACATAAGCACATACAGAGCTGTTCGTTATAAATTAATTGCGTTTTGAGTTTATTTTAGAATTGAAATAATAAAAGAGAGTGCACATTCTGAATACTCTGTTTCTGGTAGAAGAATAATTGATGTTGAACAATTCTTTAAATCAATTGTGGAGTTCAAACATAATCCATTGTTTTCCTGCAATACTGAGAATTTGAAAATAATAAATGAAAAGAAACTTGGTCTCAATAGTATTTTTTATTTACAATGTGCAATGTGCAAGGAAACATCATCCGTAAGCACAGATAGTGCATCAAAAAATTCGCTTGATATAAACAAAGCAGCAGTCTTGGGAATGATATCCCCAGGAGGTGGTTTTTCGCAGCTGGAGAAAATTCTTGCATTTTATAACATTCCTTGTATGAGTTTTCCAAAGTTTGCTGCAACTCAGGATGAAATTTCTCCTCTCATTAGTGGAAGTGCATTTGATTTAATGGAGGCAGCAGGAAAGGAAGAGGCTCAACTCGCAAAGGAAGTAGGATACGTGGATGAAGCATTACACATATCGCTGTAATAGCAGATGGAGCCTGGTGTAAGCGTTCATATCGGACGAATTACAGTGCGTCATCAGGTGTTGTTAGTACTTTCCTCAATTTTGTTTGACATGTATTTCCATGAAGACATTGAGAACATAATATTTCATTTTTAGGGAGTTATTATTGGGCAAAAATCCAAAAAAAATATTATATCTTGGTATCAAGAACAAATATTGTTGTATGTGTTCCCGTGCAGAAAAAAAACAAGAAGATGTCAAACCTCATACCTGTTTCAAAAATTGGTGCAAACATGCAATGGAAGCAGAAATAATTGTACAGGGTTTCAAAAGCAGCATTGAAATGCACGGGCTGAAATATAAATATCTTATAGGAGACGGGGATAGCAGCGTAACAAGAAAATTAGCTGAGGCAATGTGCTGTTAAACACTGGATTAAAGAAGATATTTCACATGAGCAAAAAGTGAGGAAACTGCGTTCTGATATTCTCAATTCATCCAAACATATATTTGGAGAGCATTCGAATTGTAAACAATATTTTTGTCAAGGTAAGTATTCTGGATGTGGATTTTTTATAGTGTATCATTTAATATATATATTATGTAGGTAAGGATGAACGCAAGTGGGTGAATGAAATGACGGAAAGTGGTCTTTTGCAAGATGTCGAAATTCTGTTGTACCGCTTAGTGCATAATGCTGATAGTCTTCTCCTAAACATGGATAATAATGCTGCAGAGTGCTACAATTCAGTTGTCGCAAAATTTGTGAGTGGGAAAAGATTGAATTTATCCAGCAGAGGTTCATACCAAACTCGATGCAAGCAGCAAGTGTGAGTTTTTCAGCAGGATCACATAATTATCCTGGCATAATATATAAGGCAATATCGCAGAAAAGCCCTTGACAATTTACCAAAAAATTAATGCGCAGAAGAGAAAAGCAACACCTCTACCATAAATCCCCAAAGACCTTATTCCCTGAAAAATATCGCAAGAAGTTGAAAGCTAAGGCACCCGCAGACAAAGATTACGGGCCTCTCGCGGCTCTTCTTTCTGCTGAACTGCCCGAGAATTATGAAATCCTGAAAAAAAAATGTTTGGAAAATCTACAAAAAACGCCTTCTCAAATTCGTGACTTAGAGAAAAAAACTGATGGGCAAAGTAGCAATGACGACTGGAGAACCGAACGTCACAATAGACTGACTGCTTCCAGTTTTGGCAGAATATGCAGAATGAGGTCAACCACGTCTTGTAATGCAACTGTTAAAGAATTGGTGTATAGTACTTTCACAGGAAACGAGGCTACAGAGCCAATTGCTAGAAAGGAATTTGAAAAACATTTTGGACTTGAAGTGTCCTCATGTGGACTTTTCGTAGATTCCGTGCTTGGTTTTCTTGGTGCCTCGCCACACGGACTAATCGGTACCGATGCGATCATAGAAATTAAGTGTCCAAAGTCCATTTGTAATTTGTCACCTCGTGATGCCGTCGACCAGAAGAAAATCAAATTTGCAATAATTGATGATGATGGAATCTTTCATTTGAAGAAAACAGCCCATTTTTACTACCAGGTCCAAGGACAACTACACATTTCTCAAAGGAATGTGTGCTATTTTGTCTTGTGGAGTCCACTGGGAATGGAAGTAGAGCATGTTTGAAAACACACTATTAGGAATAAAAATATGTTAACTGCTTATTCGACCTGTTTAGATTTACAGAGATGACATCTTCTGGACGAATCATATGGAGTTACAACTACGAGATTTCTATGAAAATTGCGTTCTACCAGAACTCATAGATCCACAACATCCACAAAATCTACCTTTCCGAGATTTGAGGCAGAAGAACAAATTTGTAGAATCCGAAAAAGTGTAGAAAAATTAAAAAAATAATCTATATCATCGTTTTGTGTGTGTTTAATATTCTTATTTCATTTGTTCCATTTTTAGTACACATTTTGCGTGTTTCTCTTTTGTTATTTCATAACACAATCCAAAAAAATTAATTTTCGATTGTGAAAGTAGTTACGGAGTTTAGTCAATAATTTCAGCGAAAAGTAACGTGAATGCGATCCATTCTTGCGAAAATCATGAGAAATTTCCGAGGATGTGTGTCGGATTGATTTATATGTTCGACCTAGGAATGAGGTATTTAATTGTGATTATGCGAACATCATAATTAAGTATAATAAAACTTAGACTGGAATTATTTTGTTTTTTGATAATTTTTATTATATATTTTGGTTATAATTATACATGCTAAAAGGCATACATGTGGATAGATTCATAATTTTTGAGTGTTATTTAATTGTCTTAGGAATATCTGTTTTTCAATATTTTCTATTTTGAAATATTATACATCATACATTTTTGGTAATATTATTTATTTGTTAATATTTTGTAAATGTTTAATAAAAGTTGAAATAAAGGTTTTAATTTATATTATAAAACTATATGTTTAATAAAGTTATTATATTTGTTCTTTGAAAAATTTGTGTTTTGCTTTATACACCCTGAGATATAGAGTAAATGCCGGGAAGAGATTTTGTTAAAGATAAGAGGAGCAAATAAGAGCATAAACCACTGTTAAGTTGCTAACCCACCGTTTTTTTAGCAATATAACTGTGATTGTTTATTTCCAAGAGTTAAAATCATTTTCTAAATATTATTCAAATTATTAAGGTCACAGCAATATGTGCGTTTCAAATTATACAATAGTTGGTCTAAATTAAGTTTTAAATAGTTTTATCTTCTTAAAAAATTAAACCTGTAAGTGTGTTACACAAAAAAATTTTGTTATAGGAAAATTATTCAGAATCCTATTCTAAGTACTTCTATTCTCTTAATAAATTACTATAGAATGCATACTTTACGAGATATTTGCAAAAAAGTGCTACTCGATAAAGGTAAAAGTGATACTTCCGGTCAGTGGCGGCTCTTTAATGAAAGCAAGTGAGCAATTGCACCCCCTGGAATTTTGAAACAAAACAAACGAAGCGGCGACTAACTGTCAAAGTATTTATTTATTAAGTATTCATAGTTATTGAACAGGAACGTGGCGTGTGCGGCACGCGTAACAACCTACATGCACCGATCGTCGTCACAGATATAATGACGACTAACAGCGCACGAGCAACTATTCGAATGTTTACCCCTTCCACCGAGAGAAACATACCCATGAGCAAAGCCCAACCGTTGCTCCGTTAAGCCATTAACATTACATTGAAGGTGGGGAGAACTGTATTTTGTTCTACTTCCATATCGTATAATACATAGCGTGTGAGCAAGATCTCCAGTCTGCTCACCGCTGTTGTAAGATAAATTTCGTCTCTGCGTTACAGAATAACACGTTTTCGCGGTTAACGTATGATGAAAAAATCTTAATAAAAAATCTTAAACGCCCGATGCCTCAATTATGTTTAGAAAATAAACAATCTGGTAAAGACGTTATAAGAAAATTCAAAATGAATATTTATCAGAAAAATGACTGGATTTGTGGGTGTGAAATTAAAAATACTTTGTTTTATTTTCCGTATCTTTTGTTTGGTGGTGAACCGTCTTGGTCAAAGAACGGAATAAAAGACTTAATTCATGGTAGTGCTAAAATTACGAAACATGAAAACTCCGAAGGGCATTTGAAAAATATATTTAGTCTAAGAATGTTGGGAAAAAATAACATTCAGAATGTTTTAGATTCATCATATAGAAAAGCAGTTCAATAACACAATGAACAGGTAACAAAAAATAGGCATGTGTTAAATTTAATAATAAATTGCATTAGATTTTGTGGCGCGTTTGAACTGGCACTTCGGGGTCATGATGAACGGCAAACGTGGAATACCAAGGGCATTTTTCGGGAATTGATAAATTTTACGGCAGAATTGGATAAATTGCTCAGAGATCACATCGAAGCAGCACCGGTTTTTAAGGGATTATCAAAAACGATACAGAATGAGCTGCTTGATGCAATGTTGAACGTGTATCATGGACAAGTTTCCAGTGAAATTAAAGCAACCGACTTCACATCTGTGATAGCTGATGAAACCACAGATGTGTCCAATCAGTTTCAGTTGGTGGTTGTTTTAAGATATATTGTGAACGCGAGACCGGTCGAAAGATTTTGGAAATTTCTTCTGCCTAGTGGACATGATGCTAATTCTTTATCTGCTTCCATCCTTAACGAAATTAGTTTGCTTGTTGATGACCCAGAAAAACTGATTGCACAGAGCTATGATGGGGCAGCAGTCATGAGTGGTGCTATTAACGGCGTGCAAAGACATGTCAAAGACCAGTATCCAAGGGCCAATTTTGTACATTGTTACGCACATCAGACAAATCTTATTATGTCACATGCTACATCGAGCAGTAGTAAATGCAGATTTTTTTGCCAATCTGACGGGATTATGTACTTTTTTTCTCCACTTCACCACAACGAGCTGCAAGATTGGAAGAATTCCTTCAGAGAAAAAGCTTACCTCGTTCTTCAAAAATAAGATGGAACTTCAATTCTAGGACAGTGAATACAATATATGAGCACCGAGCTCTAGAACAAATCGAGGGAGAAGCTAGTTTACAAACTACCATTCATCAAGCTGGTGCCAATTTGCGAATTTTAGAGGAGGAAAATTTTATCTATTGGTTAACTTCCTTTCATAAAATTATGCCACATGTGGACATATTGTTTAATCAATTACAAAATGTCAATACAGATGCATTAAAAATCAAGAATAATTTAGATAATTTTGAACGCGCTATTGGAAAAATTCGAACCGAAATCGTTGACACAGATAATCAGTTGGTTAAACAAAATGACTCAGAACTGACTCCTCGACCATCAACGCGACGAAGAGTAACTGATGGTAGCCAAAGACGGAGGGAGACTATTGAAGTGTGCGATATTATTTTGCTTGAAATAAAAACTAGATTTCGGTATACAGGGCACTTAATATTAGCAAACTTAATTTCTTTTAAACAGTTCTCCTCTTTTCAAACAAAAATTCCGGAAGATTGCCTTAAAGAAGCAGTAAAATTTTATCCATGTCTCAATGCAAGCAGACTACGAACTGAATTAAGTGTTCAATATTCTAGAGAAGAATTTAGGCAAAATATATAAGTCAGTGCTGTAGGTCTGCTAGGCCTTCTGCTGGATGGATTAAGCGACACCTTTAATGAAGTTGTTAAGCTTTTAAAAATTATCATTACAATCCCAATGACAACGTCTGAAGCGGAACGCCAGTTTTCACGACTGAAGAGAATAAAAACTTTCCTGAGAAATACAATGAAAGAAGACAGATTAAATGCCCTTACTATGTTATCTTGTGAAAAAGAATTTATAAATGATTTCCCAAATTTTAATGAAAAACTTAGGTGTGGCCACCACACGACTTTCTTATACGTATGAGCGTTTCAAATTATAGGATTTTAAGAATTTTTTATATAAAAATTATTCACAATCCTATTCTAAGTACTTCTATTCTCTTAATAAATCTCGATAGAATGCATACTTTGCAAGATATTATCAAAAAAGTGCTACTCGCTAAGAATAAAAGTGCGACTTCCGGTCCGAATTTTGAAATTTCATATATACAAAAAATATTGCAAATCCAATTATAAATACTTTTGTATTCTTGATAAATACATATAGATTGCATAACTTACCACATATTTGCAAAAAATCTCTATTCGATAAGGGTAAAAGTGGTACTTCCGGTCTGAATTTCGAAATTTTTTTTATACAAAAGATATTGAAAATTATGTTTTAAATACTTTTATACTCGGCACGTACTTGTCTAAAAAGCATGACTGATTTTCGATAAGAGTAAAAGACCTACTTCCGGTAGGAATTTCGAAAAACTTTAAATAAAATTATTCTCAATTTTAATTTTAAGTAGATATGAATTCTTTATAAATGTGTTTAAACTTAGTAGTTGACGAAATACTGGCAAAATTCGATTTTTTCACTGAAGTAAACTACTACTTCCGATCTACCAATTTTGCTTAAAATCTAATCATTTCTCAAGAGGGAGATTATACTACTAAATACAAAATTTGGAATACGCGCCCCAAATTAAAAAAAAGACGAATACTGATGCGGAGCTTCATTCATCGGGTACTAATATTGTCAACTGGGAAATTTCTGCGGCATAAATATCCAGTTCGTAGAAAAGCCAGGCGATATGACACATTGAAAAATAAATATATGTATATGACAATTATTTTATCATTAAATCACATATATAAAATGTCTATTACACAACTCAAACAAATATTTTAAAAATTTTAAAAAATTTTCAAAGTCCATAAATTATTTTAACAGATGCGAAAAATATAATAGGCAGCAACATGTTCCAATGCTACTGCAACGCTATTTCTGCATACAAATTAAAGAACTAACCAAAGTCGCAATAAGTCAATCACCAAAATAAAAATAAATTGTATCTATACCTACTTCTGTATTGTCATTAAAATCATATACAATACAATGCATTCATACATTTATCCATATACGAAAAATTTTTTTCGTATATGTATACTTGCATGGTAAAATCATATAGCTTCCAAACTGGTAATAATATGAATGTGTAAAATTGGAGTGAGAAAAAGTGAAATAAAATACTCCAGACAACCGCAAAAAGTTCGGACAGCCCTATTAGGCGGGGCCAAGAAGTTGGGTGCATATCCGTAGCAGCTGAAGGCGCTGCTAAAATACAAATAATTCAGTATTGCAGCATTCCGGAATTTCTTAATTTAATTACTCAAATTAAACTTTTTTCCGCAATTCAAAAAGCTATATCTCACAAGAAAACATTGGTCTACACGGGAATTACATCCGTTTTGATCAATTTCATTTAATTCTTTCAGATTTTGACGGAGAAACACACGTACATTTTACTCTAATTTGGAATAAAAAAAATAGGTGGTTGTGACAAAAAATTACATAATCTGACAACCTTTCCGTGTACTCATATCTATATTGGAGTTGTACAGAAAATTTCACATTTCTATCTTGAACAATAGTAAAAAAAAACTGATAAATTCGATATCTTGCTTTCTCGACCGCTTTAATATCCCCTTAATACTCTCCTGTTACCATACTACCCTACGTAGGTAGTCAATCACTAATCTTCCTTGACAATCGTTGCCATTATTTTTCCTGCAGAAGGTGTGACTTTAAACTTCTTGGGAGGGCTACAACCCTTAACATGCCACTGCATTGATTCTTGTGTTGACTCAGGGTCAAAAGGATGAACCCAGGTCTCATCTGCGGTGACAAATCGATTGATAATTAAACCTGGTTCGTCTCCACAAAGTGCCAAAATAATTTCAAACATATTCATCCGCACACGCATTTGGAATGGCGAAACCATTCGCGGAACCCATCTTGCACTAACTTTTGTCATTCCAAGGTATTCGTGTAGAATTCTGAAAACCCTGCTTTCTGGAACTCCTAATGAAGCTGCTAATTGTCACTTGGTTTTTTCAATAACATCGGCGGTGATCACGTCAACAGGCCGACCTGGACGAGGATCATCATCCAGTGATTCTCGGTCATGTTTAAGCAATTTTGATAATTCACAAATAATCGACTTTGAAGGACAACCATCCCCGTATTCAGTCAACATTTCTTCACGAATAATTTTTGGAGATATTCCTTGTTTTGGCAAGAATTTTATAACTGCTCGATATTCAAGTTTGTGCATTTTGATACGTGAAAACACAAACAGATATTAAAATTAATACTGCTGCCATTGTATTGTAAATTGTCAAAGTCGTTACCAAGGCATGTATGAAAATAAAACAATATAAAGAAAAATTATATTAAAATAAAAAAAATGTCTAGTCCGGGAATATAAAAACGACCCCTCATCAATTTCGCACCAACAACGTGTAAAACGTTATGTTATTACTTTAAAAGTGACCATTGCTGATTACTATTTTTTGATATAATTTTGCTAACTTTATGATTTTAATTTGAATACGGTATAGGGAGGCATGCTATTTGCCGTGAAATCGACAATTGAATGGATGACATTTATAAGTTGCTTCTCAGTTGACAGGCATGATTTTATAATGATTTTTGTATATATTGGCGAAAAGACAAAACATTGGATATACGAATATTTTATTTACAATACACTCTACATATATACCAGCAATATGTTTCATAAAATATGTAGAATATGGGACAATAATCTCATTTTAAAACCAAATTAATCAGTTGATTTTAGTAGGTGTAGAAACAGGACTTGTTATACGCGATTGGATGAATAATAAGCGGAACGGAAATTATAAGATAACAATATATCATTCGGTGTTAATGGGTTAAAAACAGTAAAAATTATTTCAACAAGTGTGCATAATATTCTTTTACTTTTAAACATTTTTGAACACACTTCCGAAATGAAAGATCCACATTAACAAGTAGTTGAGTACATACTTATATTTACATTCTTTCCAAATGGTACAAAAAAAAAGAAAACTAAGGATTATTTCCTTGTGAATCCCAACCAGGAAGACAGCTCTTTAGATGCGGTTATCCCTCGAATGGCAGTTCTAGATGGACTCCCATGCAGAGTTTTTATTACGTCTAGGGATCTAAGAAAAGAATTGGTAGCAAGGGGATTTCTAAATTTTCCATCTCCATCAACAATAAAAAATAGAGTTTTAATGTATTGCGAAAAGGTCTTTGACAATTTCGCTAATGAAATAAAAGTCCTACGACAAAACGATCGTTACTTCAGCTTAACATTGGATGAATGGACGTCCACAACCAACAAACGATGTAGCAATATTAACATTCATGGATGTTTAGATGAGCAATGCGTTAAGATTTGGAATATAGGACTAGGACCTGCTAAAGGATCTATGCCTGCAGAAACATGTGTTAACCTTGTTAAAACAAAATTTAAACGATTTAGATTAACCTTGAAAGACGACGTTTTTTCTGTCACAACAGATGGTGTCAATGTAATAGTGAAATTGAGAAAATTAATACAGACTCTCCAACAACTGTGCTTTGCTCATGGCATTCAACTTGGAGTTATTATCATCAAATTCTAAAAATATGCAAAAAATACCAGAACCAAATTTTGACAATGACGGTGATAGTAGTGATAATGCTGATGGTAGCAGTGACAAAGATGATTATGATAGTGACAATATTGAAGAAGAGGTTCTTCAGTTAGTTGAAGCTTAAGAACAAGTATCTTTTCATTTAATAAACGATTGGAACATTCAAGCACTAGTAACCCAAGTAAGAAAAATTGTTAAATTATTCTGCCGCTCTCCATTAAAGATCACTGTTCCGCAGAACTATGTGAAAGAAAAACGCAGCAAAGAACAACTAAATATTATTTTAGATTGCAAAACCCGATGTAACAGCTTAGCTCAAATGCTGGACCGGTTTGTTTTTCTAAAAGGCTAAGATTGATTTATCCATGCCGGTGAAACTCGGTAACCACGATTTTGAAATTTTAGAACAAGTTGTTAAGTGTCTTGACCCTATCAGACTCACAATCACTTGACCAAATATGATGCCAACCTTTACACCAGCCGATACCAGCTTAAAATTTATGTTTAAAGAACTTTCAAAAACTGATACACCTTTTAGGAGGGAGTTACAAGCTGCTTTAAAGCACCGAATAAATGAGAGAAAAACTTTTGCTTCAAGTGTACTGTCCTATCTCTGCAATCTACCTAAATATATGGAAAGAGTAGAAGGACCTGTCGAATAACTTTTTGATCAACCGGATACCAGGGAAAAACCCACGTATATCAAAATTTAACAAAAAGATTATCAGCGGTATCAACACCAACATTGCAGGAGCAAGACGAAAACTCAGATTAAGACGACGTTCCGCTATCTTGTTCAAAAAATGAGTCGCATCAAGAAGTACCATTGGCAGAAAAATTAAATATGGTTATTGAAAATGCAATGTCTGTGTCCACAGGAGCAGTACCAATATCGTCTGCCAATGTCAGTCCAAATGAATTAATTGAAGTAATCAAAGGCGAAATGGTACTTTTTGAAAATGGTGTTATGTAATTATGTTATAAATATTTGCTAACCATGCCGCCTACAAGCGTTCAATCTGAAAGGGCATTTCTGGATCGTTTGTAACAAAATTCGAGCAAAATCATCTTTAAATGCACTTGTAGCGCTGAACTCATATTTTATAAAAAAAATAATATCTACTTCTATAATTTAATGGAATAGTATTTTCTTTTTTCTTTAAGATAGTGTTTAGTGTTCATTGTTCATGTTTTTTTTTATTATGTTTTGTTCTTGCTTTGTACGTTGCAAAAGCTCAATACCTAAATTATAATACAAAAAATGAGGTGTGGCCGCCACACGACTTTCTTATACGTGTGTGCGTTTCAAATTATACAAACGTTGTTCTAAATTAAGATTTAAATAATTTTATCTTTCGAAAAAATAAACACATCCTACTGTACTACTTCTATTCTCTTAATAAATCTCTATGGGATGCATACTTGGCGAAATATTCGAAAGAAAGTGCTACTCACTAAGAGTAAAAGTGTTAGTGCAGGTCCGAATTTTGAAATTTCATGTATACAAAAAACATTGCAAATCCAGTCGAGATACTTTTGTACTCTTGACAAATATATATAAAATGCATAATTTACGGCATTTGCAAAAAATCGTTATTCGATAAGAATAAAAGTGTTACTTCCGGTCCGAATTTTGACATTTTTTTTATACAAAAGGTATTGAAAATTAAGTTCTAAATACTTTTATACTCGTAACGTACCTGTCTAAAAAGCATAACTTGAGTAAAAGACCTATTTCCGGTAGGAATTTCGAAAAACTTCTTTAATAAACTTCTTCTCAAATATAATTTTTAGTACATTTGAATTCTTTATAAATTTGTTTAAATTTAGTAATTGACGAAATATTGGCAAACTTCAATTTTTTCACTGAAGTAAACTTCTACTTCCGGTCTACCGATTTTACTGAAAAACTAATCAAATCTCAAGAGGGAGCATATACGCGTAAATACAAAATTTGGAATTGATATCTACAGCGGTTTGACCGCTATCGTGGTCACACACAGACATTATTTACAAACCACTTTTTCGGTATCAGGGGACTTCAAAACGTGGACATCTGCAAAAATTTCGAGGTCGAAAATGTTCGTCATCACATTTTTTTATACTACGTATAGGAAAGTAAAATCACTTTTTTTTTCTTAGCGCAATGCGCAATTAAGAAAATGTATCTCGATTTCGGGACTATAATCGGGACTAGCATCGAGATTTAGAATTAAGTACCGAAGACGTTTTTGGTACCGGGACTTGAACACCCTACCCTGTAGCATAGAATGCGGCTGTTTGCCGTCTCGTTGAATCCACACCTCTTCTTAAATTTAGCGGAATTTGTAATTGATTATCATCATTAATCGCTTATTTAGGTATAAGTGATTTTGAATAATCAAAACTACCAATTAATCTTGATAATTGAGCACTTGTGAATATTAAACAATTAATTAGAAAGAAAAACTCGTTTCACAAAAATATATATGATTTATTTCATAAACTTTATTTTTTATTTATAGCTATTACTACAATGAGAGGGTTTGTCACTGCAAACGTTCGAACATACATATAATGTAAAAACACGAATGAATCTGTATACTACCGATGATGTTTGCTTGGCAAACGAAATGTACATATAGTTTATGAAATAAATCATATATATTTTTGTGAAACGAGTTTTTCTTTCTAATTAAAACTACCAATGACAGTATCCATTACTCTTCTAAAGGGCATTTGTTCTGGGACATCCTTTGCTGGTAAACTCCATGGGTTAATAAATAATTACTTCTTTCAATACAAAAATACCGTATTCAAATAAAAAAATGAGGTGTAGCCACCACACGACTTTCTTATACGTATGAGCGTTGCAAATCATACAATTTTAAAAATTATTTTAAACAAAAAATATTCAAAATCTTATTCTAAGTACTTCCAGTCTCTTAATAAATCTCTACAGGATACATACTTTGTGAGATATTTGCGAAAAAATGCTAGTCACTAAGAGTAAAAGTATTACTTCCGGTCCGAATTTTGAATTTTCATTTATACAAAAAATATTCCAAAACCAACTCTAAATACTTTTGTACTCTTGACAAATATATATAGAATGCATAATTTTTCGAAATATTTGCAAAAATCGCTAATCGATAAGAGTAAAAGTGTTACTTCCGGTCCGAATTTTGAAATTTCATTTATACAAAAAATATTTCAAATCTCGCTCTAAATACTTTTGTACTCTTGTTAAATATATACTGAATGCATAATTATTAAAAAGCATGACTTGCGAAATATTTGCAAAAAACTGATCTTCGATAAGAGTAAAAGACCTACTTCCGTTAGGAATCTCAAGAAACTTTTATAATAAAATTTTTCTCAAATTTAATTTTGAGTACATATGGATTCCTTATAAATTTGTTTAAACTTAGTAGTTGACGAGGTATTGGCAAAATTCGATTTTTTCACTGAAGTAAACTTCTACTTCCGGTCTGGCGATTTTACTGAAAGTCTAATCAGATCTCAAGAGGGAGATTATACTCGTAAATACAAAATTTAGAATTTATATCTACAGCGGTTTGACCGCTATCGTGGTCAGAGAGAGAGAGAAAGAGAGACAGACATTTTTTAAAAACCACTTTTTTGGTATCAGGGGACTTCAAAACGTGGACATCTGCAAAAATCTCGAGGTCGAAAATTTTCGTCATCATAATGGCTGCCATACACGTTACGGTCCACCGGAGAGGTCTACCTGTGCAGGTACGCCTGCGCAGGTAGACCTGAGATGAACCTGAGCGTGTGTGGGACATTTTTTGAACCTGCACAGGCGACCGGTGAAAGAATTGATTTTCGATTCTTTCACCGGTCGCCTGCGCAGGTTCAAAAAATGTCCCACACACGCTCAGGTTCATCTCAGGTCTACCTGCGCGGGCGTACCTGCACAGGTAGACCTCTCCGGTGGACCGTAACGTGTATGGCAGCCATAATACTTCCTTATACTACCTACGTATAAGAAAGTAAAAAATTGAATTTTTCTGAAAAATGGTAATAAGTCGAAAATTTAAATTTTAGGCCTATTCTATCTTAGTACCTTCTTATTAAGAATTATACGGGGAATACAAAGAAGTAATAATATACAGAATTATAACTATTGGTCAGTCACCAAGTTATGAAATACGCTATATAATACAAAATAAATTTAAAAGCTGCTCTTAATGAGTGGCTATTCATAGGGAAAAACAGCTTTGAAATATCTTTTCTCATAAAGCCACAATCTACTTTCCTCAGGGAAGTGACTCACCCTGTATATTGTGAAAATAATATAATATAGAATATAGCTGTTGCAAAGTGGAAAGAATGTAAAAATTAATAAGTATACTACATTGGTAAATCGAATAAAATTTTGTTAATGATGTACTATGTATTAGCTTGCCAACGTTTGTAATTATCTCGTCATAATTATAACAGTCACTTCCTTTATATTTCAACAGGTATCACAGCACGACAATCCACTGCCGGAACTGTCGTAATTCCTATTTTAATTGATGTTTAGTAAGTGGAGATAGGGAAAATGCACTGGAAATTAAAATACGCGATATTAATAAGTTGTTGTCTCACTTTCTAATCTTATCAATGTGCCTTTTCTAAATTTGAATTGTGCGATGAAAGCTCCGTTAACTTTTCAAATTTTATATTATTGAATCCAAGTGCAATGTCTCCCGATTACGTTCCTGGCCACTTCTAGACCTGCGCGTTCTTACCGAAATTCTGTCTCTTTCTGCGACACTAAGTTGACATTCTCTCCGCTGACTTCCTGCACGATGAGTTTATTTCATAATTTATAACAGCAAGACACATTAGATTGTTTCATTTACATTATTACGGCTAACTGGAGCGCCGAAATGATGGGGTGGGGACAAACGTGAGTGAGCAGCAAGCAGCCTGGACGCCGCGCGCTAGAGACTCAAAGAAAAAGGGACGGCGCAAATATTTTCACTTCGTGATTACAGGGGTGTACGTTAAAATTGTAACGCATTTCTTAGCTTTTTAACCTTTAGGTGACCGTAATATCTACAAAACTTTGTTTACCAAAATAGCCACTGATTTTATTCTTATATAATATATCATGAAATATACAAATTTTGGTATTATTGTAATTTCTTATGAATTGTTAAATAAAACACTGAATTTAGTAATTCAATTCAATACTTTTTATTGTTTATATAAAAACATAAAAATACAAGCAAATATATTCTTCTTAATTAAAAAAAAACATTATTCTTCGTTAGGTGGAATCTGGAAACCAAAAATGATATATTATATGTATGTAGCTATAATTATTATATTGATTATGTACCTTTAAGATGGTTCCCTCATCTTCATCTTTTGAGCAGTAGGTGCATGTCGTCTCTTTTATGGTAATAGATTTGCTATGTTGAGCGCACACAAATTTATTGCATTTGTCGCATCGTTTAGAATAATTATTATCATTTCCACGACATGTGCGACAACGTCCTCTTTTAGTACTTTGAGTAATGGTGTCATCCTCACAATCTTTCCTTATTTCTCTTCCAGTACTTTCTATAGCTGCAGTCACCACCTTTGGAGAACTCCGACCATCTTCTTGAATTTTCTTTGCTCTTCTGTCAAGATTTAGCTTAGCAAGTTCCATCCCCATATCTTGAAGAAATATTTTTCTTCGATATGATATGGATGAATCAGGATTTTTTATAATCCAAAAAACAAAAGCATTATAACATGCTATGTCAATCAAATTAAAAAAACAGTCTCAGTGGCCATCTTCTTGTATTTCTTTTGCATGAATACCCACGCACAAGTTTGTCTAAAATATCAAGGCCACTTTTTGTTTTATTGTATTCCAAAACGATATTAGGTTAAAAATTTTCGTTCTCATCAGCAATGTCATGTTCGTGATGCGTATAGGAATGTAAAATAACGAATTTTTTAGATTTATTAAATTAGGACACTAATGTTAAGTCTCTAGTATAGAGAAAATGGGAAGAATATACTGCACGTGATTTTATATCCAAAAGCTTCTTGGGTAAGTCCTTCCTATTTTTGCGCACAGTTCCAATTAATGTTAGTTTTTCTTTTAGAAGATCTTCCGCAAGAGTTAAATCGGTAAAAAAATTATCAGTCGTTATATTGCGGCCACTTCCGTACCAATGGTTTGATAAAGTTTTAACTACGCGAGGTCCTTGATTTTTTCAGCTGTTTCTTCTTCTTTTCCTAGGTATACTTCAAAATTACAGCAGTAAAATGTTGTTGCATCACATAATGCCCAAATTTTAATCCCATATTTGCCGGGCTTGCTTGGTGTATAAAACTTAAATGGATATCGGCCTCTAAAAGTTACCAGCTGTTCGTCTATTGTTCCATAAGCTGATGGGCAATAAGATTCTCTGCAATTTTTTGTGAAAATATCAATTACATCGCGAATGGGTGCAAGTTTATCTAGAATTTTTCTTTCTATTCTTGTGCAAATATCGTCAAAACGTAGGAAGCGTAAAATATCGCAAAATCTATTTCGGCTCATACAAGCTTGATATATTGGCCTTGTCAAAGATTTACTTGTTGATGACCACAAATTAACTGGGCTTTCTTTTGCTTCTCTAAATCTTCCTGATAAAATAAGTATTGCACAGAAAGCACGTATTTCGATAACATCTACTTCTTTCCATGATTTGAATAATTTGTGTTCATGATTCTCATTATATTTACTTATAATTTCTGTTGCTCTTTGATTAGTAAATTTCACAATAATTTCAAAAATTTCCTCAGATATAAATAAAGAAAAACAATCCAGGATCGATCCGATATCCTTACTTTTCTCTGTCAAACCTTTTTCTTTACGAATGAAATTTGATGTCCTTGTTTTATCTTTTTTAGAAGCTAAATATTTCCATGTGCGACCAGCAACTCCAATATTACGGTCCAATTCTTCTTCAAATTCATCACTGTTATCATTTTCCTCATTAGAGTAACTAATGTTATCAAAATTTACTTCATTTTCCTCTATTAATATCTTCTACTTCTGACCCATCACTAAGTGTTTCCTCAATCGTGTCTTCTGAATCGTTTATCAGAATAGAAAAAGTTCTATTATTATTATTATTTATCTGTATCCTCTTTTGCCGTTAGGCGTCGAGGCGATCTGCTTTGCAGAATTTTTTCCATCCTATCCTATCCCTAGTCATTTCTTGAGCTTCCCTCCAGGTACTTCCCCGATCCGTCAGCAGCTGCGCTATCCCCTGATTCCATATTCTTCTTGGTCTACCTCTGTTTCTCCTCTTGTTCCAGCCAGCCTCCCATATTTCTTTTACAGGGTTCGTGTTACTCATTCGTGTAAGGTGCCCAAACCAACTAAGTTGTTTTTCCTGGATTTTTTCTATTACTGATGTTACACCTATTTTTTCTCGTAACTTCTCATTTCTGATTCTATCCAATCTGGCAACACCAACTATTCTCCTTAAAATCCTCATTTCGGTCGCTGTTATTCTTGATTTCAGCCTCTTAGTCAATACCCATGACTCGCTGCCGTAGCATAGTGTCGGAAGAAATATTGTTTTGTAAATCTCTGTCTTGGTTTCCCTGCTGACCTCTCTCTTACTTAAAAATATGTACTTCAGTGCATGATATAAACAGTTTACAATTTTGATTCTATTATTCACATCTGCCTCTACATCTCCTTTGTGGTTGATTATGGTTCCAAGATATTTTAAGTTTTCTGTCACCTTTATTGGATAACCATCTATTGTTATATTTGTTTCTTCTTCATCTTTGGAGACTGCCAATACTTCCGTTTTTCCTTTATTGATATTGATTCCAAAGTTCTTTAAAGTTTCGTGCCATATATCTATATTTCAGATAAAGCCCTTTTAGATGCCATTGCACAATGATGAACCACTGACACAAATGTACACTATCACGTATAAAAGTAAACTGAATTGAAAAACATCAAAATTCCAACCGTGAGCAGGGATGAACACGTCTCAACTTGTATGAAAATATGTCCCAAAACCGGGTTTCAACTGACACAGAGCAACAAAACAAACTTTGTTAATTTTAGATTTGGTTATTATTGCTTATGGTTCAATACAGAATTTTAGGTGAATTCTCGAAAGGAAAGAAAAAATTAAAAAATTATTTCAAAAGTTACAAGAAAAAAACAAAATTTTAGTAAGGGAAAGGTTAATTAATAAAATGGTATATAAATACAAGACATTAATTTGGGCGTGTCATATAATTCTTTTTTCACTCAAAACTAAAAAATTATTTTGAAAAAGTAAAATTTTATTTTGTCTGGCTTTTCCATTCCACTACTCTACGTTTATAATGGTCGTTTGAAATTAATAAAACGCGCAATTTGTTTTATCGGCCGATGCGATGTTTAAAGATTATTTCTCATAAAACCTACGGTAAATTGTTTGGTTTTTATTCACGTACCAATAGTCCAAAGGTCCACAGTTAAGCACTGAGTAGTTATTGTGTTAAGCGACTTAGCATTATTTGCCTCAATGAAAAAATAAAGACAGTCGCGGCTGGTGAGTTCGTTTAGGTGAAGCAATTACATAGACAAGACTGATTCGTTTTTTCGGTGATATTCTCGACATCTTGGAGTATATCATCGATAATAAACGAATCACTCTTGTCTATGTAATTGCTTCACTTAAACGAACTCACTAGCCGCGACTGATTGATAATAATCACGAGGATCTATTTAATCTTTCTCAACATTTTGAAGAAATCATGAAACCTCGCAGGCACCCACTGCAACAGTTTATGCAAGTGATTAGATTTTTTGTAGAGATGGGTTTTGGTCTGTGGCGTAGTTGTTTTTCATCAGTGATCGTAAGTTTTCATTTAAGCTTACAACTGTCAGGATACGGAAGTTTCAAGGTTTTGGCGGAAATAGCCTTACTATTAGTGTTGTACCGCAATCCGGAAAGTCTGTTTAATTTTCAGATGTTCTTTTTCCAGTTCGTTGCATATGATACTCTTTTTCTTCCTTTTCTTCTTGTTTCACCTTTCTCGTCAGTTGGTTCCTTTTCCTCCTTTCTTCGCTATTTTCATTTTCTGGGACAGCAAATGTAGACTCTGCAACTTCGTCATCACTGTTAAAATACAAAATCTCATTGTCATGTTCTTGGTCAAGTTCTGGAGTTTTGTGGCAGACTTCAGCGGTAACATGGAGAGATCAAACTCATCTACATCTTACACATGTCGCTCTTTGAATGAATTAGTGCTCCTTTATAATCTGATATTCACCTTCTTCGTTTTTCCCTTCATGGACATGAGGTAATTCTTTTCAGCTATAATAATATTATGTTCCTGCACAACCCCCTCGTTCTATTATCTCTTCTACATAATATTCTTCATTTTCTTGTACATCTCTTATGATATCCCTAGTGCATGGACTTGGCCGAGTTCCATAACGAGCTATCTTTCTTAGTATGAGTCTCATAGACTTACAACTGGAAGTACTCCATGCTGGATGTGAAGACAAGGGACTTTGCATCTATCATTTTCCGAAATTTTAGACTTGCCATAGTTTGGCTCTGGGGTACAGAATTGTACTTTTATTTATTTCAAGTTCCATAATATAATAAGCATGTTTTTAACATAGTTTCACATTTCATACATTTATTTTTACTTTCTTATACGTAGTATAAGGAAGTATTGTGATGATGAAAATTTTCGTCCTCGAGATTTTTGCAGATGTCCACGTTTTGAAGTCCCCTGATACCGAAAAAGTGGTTTTTAAAAAATGTCTGTCTGTGTGTGTGTGTGTGTGTGTGTGTCTGTCTGTCTGTGTGTGTGACCACGATAGCGGTCAAACCGCTGTACATATCAATTCCAAATTTTGTATTTACGTGTATAATCTCCCTCTTGAGATCTGATTAGTTTTTCAGTAAAATCGGTAGACCGAAAGTAGCAGTTTACTTCAGCGAAAAAATCAAATTTTGCCAATATTTCGTCAACTACTAAGTTTAAACAAATTTATAAAGAATTCATATATACTTAAAATTAAAATTGAGAATAATTTTATCTAAAAAGTTTTCCGAAATTCCTACCGGAAGTAGGTCTTTTACTCTTATCGAAAACCAGTTTTTTGCGAATATTACGCAAGTCATGCTTTTTAGACAAGTACGTTACGGATATAAAAGTATTTAAAACACAATTTTCAATATCTTTTGTATAAAAAAAATTTTTAAATTCAGACCGGAAGTACCACTTTTACTCTTATCGAATAGCGATTTTTTGCAAATATGTCGTAAGTTATGCATTCTATAAATATTTATCAAGAGTACAAAAATATTTAGAACTGGATTTGCAATAGTTTTTGTATATGTGAAATTTTAAAATTCGGACCGGAAGTAGCACTTTTATTCTTAGGGAGTAGCACTTTTTTGATAATATCTTGCAAAGTATGCATTCTATAGTGATTTATTAAGAGAATAGAAGTACTTAGAATAGGATTTTGAATAATTTTTGTATAAAAAAATTCTTAAAATTCTATTATTTGAAACGCTCATACGTATAAGAAAGTCGTGTGGTGGCCACACCTCATTTTTAATATTTTTGTTAATATATTTCAAATAAAGAAATATTTTTGTTAAAATTCTTTGGTGTTTTTTTTGTAAGATATTGAATAACAGTTAAATAAAACAGACATAATTTTACTTGAACATATTATTGAACGTTACATATTATTAATTTCTAATCCGCCTTCGTATCTGTATTTCATTAAAACAATGAATAGTTTCTTACCATGCCTAAAATTAATTGATTTTAGTTTTAATGTAGTGTAAATAACGTACATATGTACGTCTTGTAAAAATCCCAAAAATATCCCACAAAGCTCTGTCTATACCTGGGTGCATTGTTACATATACATATACACAGTATACTGTGGGATTAAATTATTACTGGACGTGTCATTTTTTTAAGTTTTTATTTGGTTCTTTTAAAATATAATGTTAATGAAATAACACAGTTTATTTTGTTGCAAATTATTTTTATTATTTCCTACTATTCATGGAATAAACGTTCATATTGATCAGAGTATGTATTTTTACTTTCTTATACGTAGTATAAGGAAGTATTGTGATGATGAAAATTTTCGACCTTGAGATTTTTGCAGATGTCCACGTTTTGAAGTCCCCTGATACCCAAAAAGTGGTTTTTAAAAAATGTCTGTGTGTCTGTCTCTGTGTGTGTGTGTGACCACGATAGCGGCCAAACCGCTGTAGATATCAATTCCAAATTTTGTATTTACGTGTATAATCGCCCTCTTGAGATCTGATTAGTTTTTCAGTAAAATCGGTAGACCGGAAGTAGCAGTTTACTTCAGCGAAAAAATCGAATTTTGCGAATATTTCGTCAACTACTAAGTTTAAACAAATTTATAAAGAATTCATATATACTTATAATTAAAATTGAGAATAATTTTATTTAAAAAGTTTTTCGAAATTCCTACCGGAAGTAGGTCTTTTACTCCTATCGAAAATCAGTTTTTTGCGAATATTTTGCAAGTCATGCTTTTTAGACAAGTACGTTACGGGTATAAAAGTATTTAAAACATAATTTTCAATATCTTTTGTATAAAAAAAATTTCAAAATTCAGACCGGAAGTACCACTTTTACTCTTATCGAATAGCGATTTTTTGCAAATATGTCGTAAGTTATGCATTCTATATATATTTATCAAGAGTACAAAAGTATTTAGAACTGGATTTGCAATATTTTTTGTATATATGAAATTTCAAAATTCGAACCGGAAGTAGCACTTTTACTCTTAGCGAGGAGCACTTTTTTGATAATATCTTGCAAAGTATGCATTCTATAGCGATTTATTAAGCGAATGAAAGTACCTAGAATAGGATTTTGAATAAGTTTTGTATAAAAAAATTCTTAAAATTGTATAGTTTGAAACGCTCATACGTATAAGAAAGTCGTGTGGTGGCCACACCTCATTTTTATAATAGACTTGCTGGCCCGGCAGACGTTGTTCTGCCCTTTCCGGTAGGTGGCGCGATGAGTTTGATTTGGTTAAAGTTCTTGTATAAGAAAGTCTGGACAGAATATATATTATGTACATATAAATCATTTCGATTTAGAAAAACAAAATTTATTAATAACTCGACTACAGCGCCACCTGTCGAGTCCAGATTTTGTGATTTTTTGGCAGTAAACCAATATTATTATGAATATGACTCATATGGTCTAAATAATATAGAATTTGTTAATAACTTGGCTATAGCGTCATCCATCGTGTCATAGCATAACTATACATTTTTTATTTCTATTCCAATTTTTTCGCTACGTGCGCTAATGTCATTGGACAGTTGATTCTGTTGATTGTCACATTGTGAATCAAGCCAGTCGGTTACATAGTGACAAAAATTGATAGAAAATTGAAGTAACTACGTTTGTTGAAGTGATCGGAAAACAACACAAAAATAAAAACATGTAATTTTATTTTAATTTAGGCTGAAATGCGTTTTTCCAGAGTTTCTCCATATCTTCCAGATTTTTTTTGAATTGAAAACATTCAACTTATTATTTCCATCCCGGGAGCATGACGAACAAAACAAATATAATCAACCAAATATGTCGTTTCTGATATCAGTTATGGTCGAAATTTTTGGTTTTCCGAATTTCCTTTGTAATTGTCCCGATTTTTTTTCCTAAAAACTTTTCCAGGACCAGAACGAATAACACCAAAAAAGAATCACGCATATCCATCTTCCGAATCGTGATTTATGGTCTTGAGTTCATACAAAAGTCCTATAGAAAAAAGCACCTTCGGTTTTCCCGAATTTTCCAATTTTCCGGGCAAGGTTTCCAGTTTTTGTTTCTCTCAAAACTGTTTTCGGACTATTACGAACATTTCTTTTAAAAATTTATTCATATCTATCCAACCTTTCTCAAATGTTGCAAGGCTTCTTCTTCTTCTTGTTTTAGACCTATTATTGGTCTGTTGATTTCTGAACTCGTAGCTATGGTTTGTCCTGTGATGTTGATTTCCAGCTGTCTTTCCATCGCTTACGTGTCATTCCCGATGCTCGATCTCATGCTGGCTTTCCCTCTAGTGCTACGCGTGGCAATCTGCTCTCGTCCATTCTCCTAACGTGATCGTACCATCCTTTCCTTCATTGCCTGCCCCATCTCACCACGTCCACTATTCGGACTATCCCGCACTGTTCTCTGATATCTGTGTTTCTTGTACGGTCTCTTCTGGTTTTGCTAAGGATAGTTCGTAGTGTTCTATGTTAGAGTACTAAATTAATAACCATATAAGGTAGTGCTAAAACTATTTTCGGGTTGCTCTTGGGCTACTTGGGCCTCGATACCCTAAGTGGTGCAAGAGATAAAGATTAAATAAGTAAATGAGGTCTGTTTTAATTTTTTATTTGTATACACAAAAAATATATTTTATTTTGTACCAGTTACTCTTACGCATTCATACGGAACAAAGCTTGACGTACTATAAATGAAACGTTCGAAAAAGTCTTTAGTTAGAAATTAATAATGCAAAAGGTAATTTTAAATGTTGCTAAAATATTTTTAATTTCAATGATCATATAAAGAAACATCCATCAATTAATTTTTTCTGATGCTGCACTATGGTATTCCATAACGCTCCATATTAAGTTAAATTCCTAGCCATATTATTTATATATTTAGTCTTCACCAATGTGTCTTTCAAGGTAATTTTCTTTACATTTTTACTGTCAAATCTGTTTTGTATTCTGTTATTATTAAATCTCAAAGCATACATTTAAGTCCACAAAAATTTAACAATCTAAATAATAAAAAGAGTTCATGTTTACTCCGAATATTTGTAATGCCGCCTTCAATTGAAACATTTGTAGGTTATCTTCAGGTATAAAGTGGTTTTTTGTTTGTTTTGTGGTCTTTACTCTTATGCTGAGTTAGAGTTTGATAATAGCTCTGAAATTTTAATTTGCTTCTTAGTATGTATAGATTTTACATCCAATTTTTTGATCTAGGTTTCTGCAGGTCAGCATCTACATCTCACTGGTGATCTGAAAGGTAATGTCTCAATCGCGGCACAGCAAGGCATGCACTTCAGTCACGTATCGTCCACGAACAATTCCAATCAACAGCAATCTCAGCAGCAATCGCAGCAATCTCAATCTCAGCAGCAGAACATGCACCAGCAATCTCAAAACAGCTCGAACCAGCAGGGCAATCAACACAATTCCGGACCGCAGAGCCAGCAACACCAGCAGCAGCAGCAGCAGTCGCAACAGCAACAACAGAACGGTCCGGGTCAACAACATTCCAGCTCGATGCTGTCCGGGAATCAACATCCTAACCTTCAGAATTCCTTGGGCGGCTTGGGCAACGGTAACATTCCATCGAGCATGACCTCGAATATGAGTCCGGGTATAGGGACCAGCATGCACAGTCCCGGACTGAGCAATATTCCGAGCTCGAACAGCATGGCTGGCAATGGTTTAGGTGGCAATCCTGGACTGCAAAGTGGGCTAGGTGGCAATACTGGATTGGGTGGTGGTAATACCATGATGGGACCTGGTGGAATTGGCACGCATGGTGTTTTACCTGGTAACCACCTATCTGGGCAAACTGCTTTGGGTGATAGTTACTCGTTATCGCAATCGCAAACTATCAACTTTACACAGCAGACTCTGAGGCAACGAGCCAATGGAACGAACGGTAATGTATATGTTATATAATTATACTTTAAGAGTAGGAATGAATATTATATGTACAGGGTACGTATAAATGTCTAACTGGAAATCAAAAAAGAAATTTATTTGTAACTCATCAAGAATTTCTAAATTTTTAGGGCCTAAATGTAGTTAAAGTCGGTCCATAACTTTGTTTATCCTATACGCATTTACGTAAATACCACAAGTAATTCCAGTTTAAGTTCTTCCAAAAAAACGATAAAATGCAAATAGTTACAACCTTTTCTAGAGAATGAATGGCAATTGAAAAGATTTTCTATGGCGATATTTTTTTTTGTGTGCCTTTATGTGGAAAAGGTTTTTTTTTTTCGTTAAATAGAAGTATTTCTTAATGACACTATTTAAAACTAACCCTGTATACAAGGTTTTTCTGTTGGGCTTCTTGCAGTATTCTTACAGTCAGTATTCATTAGGAGTTAATTATAAAAATTATAATTATAAACTAGGCATGGGCCAGAGAGGGGAAGTCGTTCCGATTTCACTCAGACTAGACCGACTCGTGTTTTGTCGGCTCTCGGGTACCGTATTACCTACCGGTTTCCCCGAGAGCCGACAAAACACGAGTGGGTCTAGTCTGATTGAAATCGGAACGACTTCCCCTCTCTGGCCCATGTCTATTATAAACTACTTAACTTATTTACTCTTTTTTTTTCAAAAACAAAGGTATTCCAAATAGTATGGGACCAGGTAATCAGTTTGGACCAGGTGGACCAATGGCCGCAAATAACATAAACGCAAGGCATCTTACACCCCAAGCTCTGGAACATCAGAAGCTACTGCAACAGCAGCAAATGCTCAGGGCACAACAAGCGGCAGTGCAGCAGCATGTACGTCCACCACCTCCAGATTACAAAACGACAGCTGGTATGATGCAGGGAATGCAACCTAGATACTCAGGTGTACCACCTAACGTTAGAAGGTGTTTACAACCAATGCCACCCTCAGGTAATAAATTTAAAAAAATATTTACTTAGCATAAACTCATATGTATGTTTTTCTTTCAGGTCCAATGATGATGAGGCCTCACAACATGTACATGATGCAACAGCAACATATGAACGCGAGAGCGGTATACCCTAGACAACAGACGGCCATGAACAGCATGGAAAACATTCCTCCTCAAAGTGGCAACACTGAGTGGCGTCACATGTTAATGACGCAACAACAATCGGCTAACTTCACGCAACAGATGAGGCCGAATTTCCAACCAGGTTAGATCACGTCTAAATTTGGAAGAAATTAACTCTTTTTAATGAGACCTATTTTTCCCTGCAGCTTTCAACATGAACAGCGGCAACATATCAATGTCGGCGTTGCAACATCAACAATTGCGCGTCCAACAGGGATTAGTTGGGAACACGTTAGGTCAAGGATTGGGGCAGAGTATGAGCCAGGGACAGGTGATGAGCCAGGGCAGTCCGATGTCACAAATGAACACGTTGAATCAGCAGATCATGACACACATGCAACAGCAGCAATCTGTTATGCAACAAAATTCTAATCAGGTAATTAAAAATGTAGCTGTCATTCTGAAATGTCAATTAAGGGGAGTTCACACTGATGCAATTAGTTGCAGCGATTTATCGCATGTGAAAAGTTGCCTGAACGGTGCAATTTTTAAGAGTTGCACGGTTGGTTCACACTGATCAGGAAGTACAAGCAATTTTTCTCAAATGCAATTTTTTTTGTGGTACTACCAACATGAAATAATTATATGTCATCATTACTTTCAATGTATAGCGATGAAAAATAATACATGTACTTTGGTACATTTCATAAGACAGGTTGGCTGCGTAAAAGTTACTAAAAAATCGGATGCAACTTTTTCAGAAATTAGAACACGCTCTAATACGTGTAACTTTTCAGATGCGATAAATTGCTGCAACTAATTGCATAGTATGAACGCGAATTTTCGTGCAACTTTTTACATGCGAGAAATCGCTGCAACTAATTGCATCAGTGTGAACCCCCCTTTAGAGTTGAAGGTGATTTCTGTTATTTGTAATATGGTAGGGTAAAGTTTAAACGTTGACAATAACTTTTGAAATATTTGAGATGTTTAAGAAGAAGTCCTTATGGTTGTCTTTTCTATAATGCTATTATAATCATCTTGATTTTTTTCAAATGAACACTGTACAGTTTTTGGTTTTAGTTCTTTTAAAAGGTTGCTTATATTTACATGTCAAATATTTTGTAAAACCGTAAAATTTTATTTAGTCTATTTATTTGTAACATTTTAGGATAAAAATTAAAATCAAGATAACGAATGTAAGAAATACAATGAAATTGATGATTTATATTTTTCTTAATTATGTTTTATTTTTTGGAAGACTAATATTTCAAAATTTATTGTCTATGTGTCTGGAGCATATTCATATTATTCAATAGATGGCGTAATTTGCCATGAAACATTAGTATTCCATCTTGATTTTTATTAATGTCAAATCGCCTGTTGTGTGTCAAAGTTTTGTATCAAATTTTTTGTGTTTGTTATGCCTTGTCAGTGTTTGATTTTGTTATATTCTTTTGGTATATATTCAGAGAAGAATAATATATTTTCTACTCTATGAATCACACAAGATTTGATTACAAACATTTTAAAGTATAAATTCTATGTTAACATAACCTCTATCGAGAATTGTTTTAAACTGCTTCTCCTCAAAATGTATCATAATAAAGTGGAAACTTCGACTACTGAAGACAATTTGGCACCCAAATGGGAGATATGTTTAGATAAAGTAAACCTGAACGAAATCCATAAGCAGAGGAAATGCAATGTCATCCTAGTTGTCGAGAAGACATGCTTCGACTTGGAAAAACTCTTAATGGTACGTTATCACAGTGAAACAGACATACAGAACGAGTTAAAATTCATTTCCCTTAATGACATTTACGATTTCATAATCAGTTATGAAATTAAGAAACTGTTCGTGCATGAACCGATAAAATCCATGTTGAAGAGGTGCTGTCAGGAGGCCAGGTGCTATTTGAAGAAAGGTAACACGCTTCCTCATGAGCTACTGGCGAAAATAATAAAACTGAGGATCATAACAATAATAACGAATGATGTGCATCAGCATAAATACATTAAAAAGAAAGATGAGAAATATGACAACGACAAGTTGGATCAATCCGAAAGGAAGAACAGGAAAAAACTTGCTAACAGCGTTATGTTCAAACAAATCTATATAATACTAATCCAATTCTATAGTCCAAAAATTATACCAGCTTGTTACCAGTGCGGTCTGTCCATTAATGCCATTATGGAATTCGGCCAGAAACAGGAAAAATTGCAGAAGATCTTACTCGAAGACACTCCAAGTCGACAATCCGATATTTTCAGGCATGAATTCTGGAGGAAAGCCCCGTCTCTCTATTACCAGCATCATTTAGATCGACCGTTTCGATTGGTCTACAATCCGAGGAATTTTGCGGTGTCCAAAGATAATCCCAAGATATATTTTCAGCAGTGTAAACGTCTGTACCGAAGATTTCTCAAGTCCGTTGACATCGAAAAGATCAGACTGATGAAGGACGCTTTGGAACATCGATTCGGCCTGAACGAACTGTTACTGGCTGAAATTGCGAAGGATAATGATGCCGATGAGGATACTGAGAGAAAGAACAGCAACGATTCCCTATTAAGTATTTCTTCTGGTGCAGGCTGGGAGAATAGCAAGCCTTTCGTGAAGCGAGTCAGTCCAGAGTTAGATTTGGACAGTCGGAAACGCTACACCAGATGGCCCCTCGGTCGTGTTGAGTAATACTTGTTGTGTTTGTTGAGATGTATTGTCAGTTTGAGTTGCTCTTTCGTCATTAATAAATGCAGATATAATGCTTGTCTTCAAAAAGACGTTTTCTTTAACAGAATCAAATCCAGATCAGCGTTTGTGCATGTTTTGTCGTTGCACAACTTCTAAAAAAATTAATAACCGGTGTTGTGTGAACTAAGTCGCATTTAGAGGCGTTAAATCTGACAGAAATATAGGCACAAACTTATCTTGCCTTTATAAAATATAAACTTTTATGACTGTTCCTGATTAAAGTAAAACTTCACCAAGTTTGCAAGAACACCGGCAGGTTTGACTTCCTCCATTTTGCGTCATTGCAATAATGCTTCAATGAAGCAAGAGCACTGACACACTTTACTGTGTCATTGTTTGTGGTGACAAAGTTGTGAGAAGTTTTATTAGACTTGAATATTATGTAAAAAACAAGTTCCTGGAGCCAGATTACTTTTAAAGCTTGTTCTGCAAGGGAAAACAATTAAATATACGAACGAAAATGTACAGACTGTGTATTTTATACATGAACATAACCTCACTATTCTCATTTTGTTGTCAATGGCAGCCTACTTCTTAGTATTCAATTTCCAATAAGGTTGCGGATGAGTGCTTAAATATTCTCTTAGATAATCTAGAAGAAATATAAATTCTTATCATTTTTAAACGTACCTTACATAATAATTTGTGTTTACAAAGTTTATTTTAAAAGGTCTATCTAAACACAACCAAATCTCAGGATGAAGCCTAAGCATAAACATGCCCACAATCAAAAAATGTCAGAAAGTAAATCAACTGAACTAGTAACACATGTATCTCTGACTGTGGATTTCTGCCCTCTCTGGAGCCCGTTCTACTAGTGTCACGCTCCTCAGAGCGTCTTACTTACGGGTTATTGATTGTATGCGTGTGTTTGGTTACAGAGTCGTCAGGGACTCCCTGTTCAAATCTGGTCTAAATCGCGCAGCTAATAAGCGAGCTATGTGATCGCGTGTGATTTTCATCCTGCAAAATCGGTCAATGAAAGTCCGGTCGTTCGCACCGGAGTTTCATTATATTACATAGAAATACATAGAAAGTTTATAGAAGTGTGTGTTAATATTAAAAGCGGAGGCTGAGTGCCTCTGTGACGGTCTTGTGTTTTCGTCTGGGTTTCTCCTTCATAGTGTCCTCTAGTGCCGAGTTTTCTACGAAGTTTGCCCTGTGGAAGAACTTCTTGTTGTTTCTCTGATAAACTCCTTGAAAGTGTTTACCTTGACGATGTTCTTGATGTGTGTCATGGCGTTGTTTGGTTCTCCTGTGGCGACCCGCAGGCAGCGGTGTTGTACCCTCTCCAGGTGTTCTATGTTGGTCTTCGACATCGTTTTCTGGGCTGGCGTACGTTAGGATAGGCCGGATATGTACTTATGTATAGCCGCCTTTGACCTCAACAGCGGCATGAGCTGGTTTAACCTTCCCAAAGCTTTTTCGTATGTCTTGGGGACGTGCCTCTTGAATGTGGTGTGGGTTCAGTGTTACTCCCAATAATCAATACTCTGGCTTCAGTCGACTTCTATGCCTGAGATTTTGAATTTAGGAGGGGGGGGGGGTTCCTCACGTGCCTCTGCGATTTTATTGCTGCCTGTGACTTCCTCGGGTTGATGTTGAGACCCCAAAGGTCGTAGAAGTCCTTCACCTTGTCTAGTTGGTTTAAGACCACTTGACTGCGATGTCGGGCTTCATTGCCACTATTGCGATATCGTCTGCGTACAATGCGTTGTGCACCCTGTGGTCCTCTAGCTTCGGGATGTTGCTCACGTATGTGGCGAAGAGGGCTGGCCCGAGGGCTGGCCCTAGTGGTACTCCAGATCCCATTCTCCCCGTGTCGTAGTTCACACCGTTACTTACAGTGTTGAATTTCCTGTCGTGGAAGTAAGATCGGAAGATTTACACATGTATGTATGGGTAAATACAGAGAGATCGTAAAAGGTTGACTGTGCCGCTTCATAGTCAGCGTTTATTTGTCGCACATATCATATTCTGAATTGTATTTCGTCCGTGCGACATCTATTATTTTACGTGTGAACTGCTTTTAAGAATTTTTGTTTACTTGTTTAAAGAACTCAAGAAATACATTCAATAATTGAAAATAACTTTATTAAAAATAATTTAGCACAAAGATCGATATTACATGTAACAAATAATTTAATACAAAGATCGATATTGCATATAACATTACATATTTAGAAATATTATTGCATATGTTCAAAATAAGCGCCTTCATTTTGTAGGCACACAATTATTCGTCTTTAGAGAATTGAAAATATTTTGAATCATTTCTTCTGTTACACCTACGAAAATAAGCCTCCACAATAAACTTATCTTGTTCTTCGGTAAAAAGCAGTGTTGATTTCAATGCAACATTAAAATTAAGCAAAAATGATAATCATATTCGTATAAACACAAAAAAATAACTTACAGTAAAAACTCCTTTTATTGCCTTGAGAAAGACAGTTTCTAATATTCAATTAAACGCAGTAAACCAAGGGAAAAAGAAAGGACAAAAAGCTTATATAACTGACAATTATGTGTATAAATGACAGAATATTGGATTCACAGCCACTTTAGTGAAGTTATGTACGAACTAAATATTCATACTACAACAATGAACGTGTGGCAAACTCGTGCTAAAGTTGATATATCGATGAAGCGACACGGTCAACCTTTTACGATCTCTGTATATCTACACTAGAATTCAGCGAAGATGATCCCTGCGTCATTTTTTAATATTGTATAATTCAAATTAATACTTCGCCATCATGATAAGTACTGTAAACTATAAAATGAACATGGACATTATAATTATGACAATCTTATACGGTTAGATTGATCGATATAATTTTAGGTTATGTATAATTAGATAATTAACGAAATTACTAAAAATTTCAAAGATAAACAGTGACAAAACGCTAAACGGAAATGTATGAAATAATACAGTGCGTGTAATCACTGCGTCTTTGTCTTGCTCAAATAAATTATTTATTTTTTATAAATAAATAAAGGTATCTTACTCTTCAGCAAAATTCATATTTTTAATGTTACAGTTTACAGTTACGCACAGAAAAAAGTGGGATAAATCTTAAATAAAATTTTGCTTTATTTTAGTTGTTATTGCTGGCTTTTAAAATCTTACGTAATAGAACATAGTAGTCCCGCCCCAACTGCATAAATGTCATTAATTTGTCAACGATGCATTTTTTCGTAAAAATGTCACACGTTAAGGGTCCTATATAGTGGATCGGAAATGTAATATTGGTTGCATAGCACATAATTTAATAAGTCAAGGATGTCCGAGTACTTATTACACATAGGGAATATATAATAAATATTTGAAATAATAACTCAATATCTAAGCGAATAAAAGTTCACTTATGACCAAATATTTACGTATTTGTAACCGCAGGATAGATTTTTACTAGAATAACAATTCATTGTAATATGGGTTGCCTACTTTTAATTTATTTTATATTCATTTAAAACAAAGTAAAGAATAGTTGAACGAAAAATAAGTGCAGAGCGGGGTAGCTTTTTTATTCAATTTATAACGTGAACCCAAGCAAACAAATCTCCTCCGAAGAATTTTTGAGAAAACTTGTTTTTAATATTTTGACATATTAATTAATTTTCTTCAATCCGATAATTTTTTTTCTAAATTTGATTCTTCAGCGGGGTAGATTACTAAATTCTTCATAAATTGACGTTGAAAGGTTTTCTGCAAATTTAAAATCAACAAAAATATCTTGCATCTAAAATCTGCTGTTTTTCCATTGTTGACAGATCCACTATATAGGACCCTTAATATTGTCGATAAGGCAAGAATTGCTAATGCAAAATTGCTAAATAAACTATTGGCTCGTATTATTCACAGAAGAAATGTTCGACCACAAAATGTGCAAGACTTACTGGAAACAATTAATAATGCGTAGGATGATAATTCGGACCAATAATACTCTTTAAGCTTATTTAATTCTATGCCGAGAATAGTAGCAGATGTTATAAATCGAAACGGTGCAATGACTAAATAATAACAAAACAAAATACTTAAGAGACAATGTGCTTTTGAATAAACTATTGTTATTCCATTTCCGTCTGGCTTTGTGTTTTTTGACAATAACTTAACCATTTTTCTGACATCATTTATTGACGTTTGTTTTTCAAAATCCCAGCGTACATTAGGCAAGAAAACTGTCCCACTTTTATTTGTCCGTAACTGAACTTGATTAATTCATTTTGAGTTCTAGACCAGGCAGAACTTTTTACGAATAATAACTTTTTTTCTTAAAATCAATAATAAAAAAGTTTTCCATATGATTCCAACTTAAGTGGATATATATTATTATTATTATTATTATTATTATTATTATTATTATTATATGTATTTATTCGGTTCATTACAGATGTCACTATCATCCATACACATGCAGCAGACACAATCAGTATCAATGTCAGGTCAGAATCTCCAGCAACAGCAGCAGCAGCAGCAACAAAATCTGAACAATCAGTTGGTGAATGCAGCCGTATCGAGTGGCATGAACCAGTCCAACCTCATGAACAGTTTTAACTCACAAACGGCCGATTTTAGTTTGGAATTTTTGGACAATTTACCCACCGCCGATACTGGCGGTTTTACAGAACAAGAACTCCTCAGTTCTTTCGACAATGATTCGGGTTTCAATCTGCAAGACATTCTGTGAACTATATTTAATATTTTTTACATTTTATTTGAGTTTGTTTTCGACAAACAAAAACCATTTCATTTTTAAATAAAACCAATATTATTAATATTATCGATATAGGCAAGAAAAGAATATTTTTTATTATGTATTATTACTATTGATATGTTGACAGTTTTTTTTATATATATATATTATAAATAGATATGAATATATATTATATATTTTTGTATATATATTTTATATTTGTCTGTGGTTTTTTGTTGCATTTTTTTTTCTATTTTTCTATATAAGTTCTGTCAGTTCTTTTTTAATTTATATAATATATATTGCGAAAGATTCGTATATAAGTTATATTACATATATTTTCCTTTCAAATATATATCTATAGATACGATTTTTCTTTTTCAAATAAATTATTTTATTATAAAACATTATTATTACTGCCATTACTTAATTTGAAAAATATTCACATACAAAATTATTTTAATCGATACGTTGAGATAACATCCACAAATATGCAATACGAAGGTTCCACATTAGAGTTTTATAGTTTTTATCACTTCAAAAATAAAAGTTAATATTCTTGGGATACTTAATAAATTACTAAACGTAAGACATATTTTGCCGATCTGAATTAAATCAATATGTCTTTGTCCATACGTGTATAAGAAAAATTGAATGAGCAAAATGATGATATGACAGTATTGTAGTGAAAAAGTAGAAAATTATTTTTTTTTAATTTCGGAAAGTTAATTATTTTTACTTTGAGATGGCTTTAAATACAACAAATTTTGTCTATAAAACTTCAAAATAAGAACTTTTTTTGTAAATATCAACACACTCTTATACTATACATACTTTAGCCAAATTAAGGAGAATCTAAAAGATGTTTCAATCCAGATGGCTGTGGAAATACAGCATGTTATGGTTCAAATCATGTGTAAGGAACATTTAACCTAAAATTCTCAGGCACAAAATTAAATTTATTTTAAATAGAAGTTAAGAAATGTTATGCTTTGTTTACTAATACTTCGAAACAAGAATGCCAAATATAGCCAGTACTCATGTACAAAGATTACAAGATTCTTTCTATTTATCATATTTACTGGAGTATTTAATTTTTAACATAAATTTCTTCCAAGAACCGAACATATATATCATAAATTATACCATGTAAGTACTAGCCAAGGGATTGATAATAAAAAATACTTGAAAATTCTCATGATTCGTATTTCGAGGCAATATTCACAACTGCTCATTTCTTACATTTTTAATTTGCTAATATATACTTCACAAATGACAATTTTAACAGGTCAAAACCTGAGAAAATATATTTAAGCTGTAATTACATGTTCGATAAAATATGGAATTTATAAGATGCATTAGCTTTTAAGTTTGTTAAACTTTTATTTTTAAAAAAGCAACATTATTTACTGAAATAAACTGGAGATAGATAAAATTGCCTTTAATAATTATATTGTTTTGGAAATAATATAATGCTAACAGTAAGTTTAAATTAATTTTAAAGGCTAGAATCATTCCAACAAGCATTTGGAAAATATGCTATTTACATTTAACTTCTCTCCAATAGGATGTTTCATTCGTATTTTTACTTTTCATCCTTTTCTGTTAAATGTAATTAAAATGAGATGGGTTACTTTGACAGTTTCATATAAGGGTCCATCTTAAATTAGTAATTTAAACATTTTCAAAGAAAGATTATAAAATAAATACTTAAATTGTGCAGTATTTAGTTTTCGTGACAAACAATTAATACAGACAATTTCGAATTACCTCTAAGTTTCTGTTAGAATATCGAAGTTATGAAGAAAATGTCACTACCACAAATACCGGTGGATTTACACCTAACCTCTGGTTTTAAATTAGTTAAGCAAACGTAAGTAGTAAATTTTATGTTTTATCAGTTTCATATCTTACGGAGAGTACTTCGACAAATAATACACATATTTTCTGTAAATAAACGTATTTGTTTCTGTTTTAATATTATCTTCCAAATCGCATCAAATGTGTAATTTAAGACAAGTTTGTTGTATTTGAGACAGATTTAATTCATATTTAACCAATCTGTCAATTATTTCGGATATTTTGACAGATTGATGACAAGTGTCAACCATCTTGATTGAAAATTTCACTTGATTTTTCCATTTAAGAAACCTGGAGCTAACTTCAGCCCGTAACTAAAGTGCCCGTTGCTAACTTCAGCCCGTGAATAAAGTGCCCGAAATCACAGCTTGTCAAGGTATGTTTTAAAGGTCACTTAGCGTCATGGAAACCTACGCGATAAATGCCATTTGAAACACGGGAGTAGAAGAAATATTTAATGCAATTCTAAAAAACTGGAGATATATTTTATTAGAATAAATATATTCTTTTTCTTGATAAAAGTAGAATAAGAGACATTTCTTTATAATTTCTTGGAATTTTTGTTCATTCTTGTTGTCTGTTTCTTTTTTATATCTGTAATAACTATTTAATTCCTTCGTTTTGTTCAAATTCAATACATTAAGCAGTAATTCCTAGTTATTATTTAATAATTTTTATTAATTAAAATAGTAATAACAAAAAAAAGATTACTTCAACTTATGGCTGTATTACACTTATCAATTTCTTGGCCAAGGACTTGGTGGCTTGGAACATGTTCTATATTTCTTCTCAACTTGATCAAGTTTTTAGTGATTTCTAGTAAAATTCATGTTAATTTGATACTTCTTGAATGAATTGTGTGCGTAAATTATTTATTTTCTTTTGCATCTCTTGTTCAGTTATTTTTCCAATCAATATCAAACACAAATCTTCGGTAAATTTATTATTTTTTTTTATTTCGTACTTTTGCACTATTGGTTGTACTAATTCGCCTAAAAACTTGGTCAAGAAATTGGTAAGTGTAAAACAGGCAAGGTCAACAATAACTTGACCAAGAACTTGACGACAATTTCTTGATCAAGAAATTGATAAGTGTATACAGCCTATATACAGGTATTAAGCATTTTCAGCTCGAATTCTCACATAACCTAACAACTACTGAAATAGCTGTACGTGCCTTCCGAAGCACGGTAACACCTCAGAGAAATAATAAAAACGCACAATTTTGCTATTTCGTTTATTTAATCGTAATTTCAATTTTTTTTGATGTTCTTTGTTTTATTCTTGATGTTTACCAGTATAATTATTATTCAATTCCAGCAAATAATTAGAATACCCAAATTTTGACGGTATTATTTCTGGGTAAAATGCTCGTAATTACATATAATTCCTATAAATGCTGTGGAATAATTTGACATTGACTATTATTCATAACTTTGGTTGGTACCTATTTATAGACTGACTGAAAATATGATCTTCGTATTGCATATTTGGATAAAAATAAAAGAAAAAGTACGTTTATATTAGTTTTTTTTATAAGTAAAAATTTTAAAAAAGAACAGTAAACACTGCCAAGGTTTAGCAGTAGATACAAAAACTGTTCGTATCGTTTTTATCATCTCTTTTCATCTAAGGAAATTTAGGGAATTTTCATATAATATGAAGAATTGCATAAATCGATTGTATAATATGTGTAACATCTTAGCATAGTAGAGAAAGTAGCCAAATCGTTAAATAAAGTTAATTTGTGTCTAAAGTTAACGAAAAATTCCTTTTTTTAACAGAGTATGTATGCAAAGCTTTATTTCAAAGAAAAACCTACAAAAAAGCTTCATTTAGTACATATTAATTTGTTCAATAGCATACTATATATTATAGATATTTTTATACAGTGGTGTACAAAATAATAGCATTACTTTGGAACAAAAGAAATTATTATTATCTAAAGTAAGTATATTGGCAAAAATTACTCCCGATAATCTATAAAGACTGAATGTCTTCCAAAATTCACCAAATAATACTGGAAACACGGTAAGAGTACTTCCTTGATAATGTGTGGGCTTGCATTTTTTTTTAAATCGCAGTAGGATCATAGTAGAAAGGTTTACTAAAAAAACACTAACATAAATTAATTCCATGGAGCTTTTAATAAGTAATTGTGCGTTGAAACATAGTTGAAATTTTCATCGGTGCCTTTGAAAACACTCCCGATATTTATAGTATTAATTAGCTGCGGACAATTATCGCCATCTTGTGGATAAAGCTGATAACATTTCCAACTATTCTAGTACCACTGCTATTTTTATTATTTTGCGCACTGTTGTATGTAACATATCTATGCTCACTTAGTTTACTTACATTGTGCAATACATACTTCATATTTTAGCGAAATATATATATACCGGGTGATCAGTTAGTGTAAGATCGCAGCATCAGTTGAAAATTATTAGAACAGCGATAATAAAAGTTTGGAGAGATGTTTATTATGTGTGTATTTTATTAAATTATTTTTGACTGTACAGGCTGTTCTGTTTTATCGGAACAGTTATCAACTTGTTGGTTCTCGACATATTTGGCCTAGTGACTGGACTGTTACTAGGTATCAAATAAAATATTTGACATAAAAGGTGCTCTAAATTATTTAATCATTATAATTGTAGTCATTTATACAGAGTGATTTAATGCTGTATTTGCCAAAAAATCAAACGTAATTTTATCCATCTTTTGTGAGGATTTCTACATATACAGGTGATTCAACAATCTGAGAAAGTAAATTTACTCTTTAATCCTTAATACAGTAGACACTCGTTAGTGTGAACCGAATAAAACAATAGTTGTTAACGTTAACGAAGATAGTATCTAATACGCAATCAACATTGATAATTAACAAAATTTATGTAAAAATATCAAAAACAAAAAAATTGTTTTTGTCCAAAAGTTCGTTTCTGAGGATTTTTTATTCTTTGCATAATGGTTTCTTCTTTTATTCTCTTTATAACTGTAAAGTGTTTAATATCAATATCATTCTGCTGTGTTCACTGTGTTTAAAATTTGATCATATATTATTATGGGATATTCAATTTAAGAAATTAAAAACATATCTTTTTTGTGCAACTCATTTATGAATCACTCAGTATAAGTGTAAAAAGAGAACATTTACTTTTTCAGATCGTTGACATCCAGTACATATTTTATTTTCGGGCGTGTTTGATTAAAAATATATATGTATTACAAAAATTTTGTTATAACACTCTAATTTGAAAACAAAGAAAAATCTGACAACAACATTCTAGGTATTTAGTATTATTTTCACATGTATAATACACTCCTGTAGTTTGGTGCGTTCCATACCATTCACCCTGTATATATTTATATCACATATTATACAAAATAAATCGATGATTACTCTCAGATTAGCTAAATATCAAAAGAAACATACATGTTTAACCTTTTTTTGCATCATCTTGTTATTGAATGAAAAAAGAGGCTCCCATAAACAAAAACAAATTCTAATCAAATTTCTTAGGAAAAAAGGTCTTGAAGTTCAAGAAAAAGATATTGTAAATAGATATTATACATAACATTATACATATATACAACAGTTAAAAGAGAACGAACAAGTTTGTTTGTTATTAAGAAACGATATAAATTTACAAATAACCAATAGAGATCATATCAATTAAATTGTTATAGTAGCATAATTTTTTTAAACGAAATTCATATAATATAAATATTCATATAAGAATATTAAGAAGAATTAAGTAAATTCATAAAATAATAAAAAGGGACACCTGCATTTAAGAATGCAAGGTAAATAAATCGTAAAAAAATAATAATGCAATCATGCATAACCAAAATGAAAGAGACTAGACAATAACTCACAGCTAAAACCGTTTTTTTAAAGAATATACCATACGATGTGGTGCCTGCTTGTTATTGAACTCTCGTTTTATTAATCAACGCAGTTTTCGTTTCACAAATATATTTACATTTACGTATTTCACCTTACGATAATACACGATTTTCTTTCACTTTTCCTCTTTTTCATTCCTACCAACATTATACCGGTAATATACAATATAACAATACTAATAAAATTATAACAGATTTATTATTTTATAGCGTTTTTATTATTAAAACTATCAAAATACTGTTTAAAAATGTAGTAAATAGTTATAAAAGGATTTTGACTGAAAATTTTCAAAAAAGATCAACCAATTTTTGATAAGCCGTCAATATGGGTTTAGGCGGGCCATTTGAGTTTCAGCCTCATAAGAAAACATTTTATACAACACTTACCTTTTCCTGTATTATGTTCAGAGTTTTTTATATTTCGAATAGAGATCATGCGTTCAGTACTATTAAGCTCAATCGATTAGCAATCCGTTGTTTTTTCCAGAAAATCCGCATTATGAGTTATTATGATGTTATCGGCGAACATCACCAAAAATTCACTTGATATGTCGTCGTGCAAATTGTTAGCGTAGATCAAAAATAATAATGGTCACAAGATTGATCCTTGTGAGGAGCACCCTTTTAAACGTCAGTCATTCACACGTGCATTTGACAATTTGCATTCTATTTTCAAAAAATTTAATAAATTCCTTTTTGTCAAAATTAGTATGTATCTAGAAATGCAGAATGCAGATACAAATACTCTGCTTAGATCGCAGAGCAATTCTGTTTATTCCTCTCTTGAAATAGGTTATTGTTTCATCCACAAACCCATGACTTAAAAACCATATTGATAAGATGTAAATTAAATAAAAATAAATTAAATGTATTATATTGAAGGCATGCTTGATAAGTTAATGGCTGTCAAAAGGAAAAAGACAAATGCAAATACATATAATCCAATACAAATACTTAAAAAATAATATATGTATATAATGTTTAGTTCACAACGGAAAAACAGTATTCTTTATATTTATCAGTTAATAAAATCGTCTAACAGAGAGAGTGGTAATTTAACAAAAAAAATAACATTTAATTAATGAACGAATTTTGGTTAAATATAATAAATTTGACATTGAACTTGAGTTGGCTTAATTGTAAACCGTAGTAGCGCTGGAGTTTGTCACTAATTTTGTTCCGCAGGTTGTATGTCTGCAGGGAGACTCGTTGAAAAAAAAAATACACTTTGTTTTTTATATTAATTTATTATTAATGTCTGTACTGTGTTGATTGTTGCATAAATAGAAAATATGTACTTGTGGTTGATCGGTCAACGAAGAACTCCATATTAAATAAATTTTGTGCAAAAGAAAACACATTTCATTAAAATATTAATAGTAAATTCAAATATAAAGAAAGTGTACTTTTTATTCAACGAGTCTCCACGCAGACTTACAACCTGCGGATCAAAATAACTGACACACGCCAGCGTCACTGCGAACTACATGGTCCTTCGAGCTGGATTAAATAAATGATATTATTAATTTAATAATTGAATATCAATCATTAGACTTGATTGAATCGGCCGTTACTTGCTGGAACTCCATAATAATTAGGGTTAAAGTAAAATACAATTAATTTCCAGTATAATCACACTTTATTTAAGAAATAAGACATGTTTCGCTACGATGTAGCTTCTTCAGGTATTGCGTTACTACTAAATACATTCTACAAATTTATGATTTTTCCAACACATTTTCTACACACTTGTTCATTACCTAATTACAATAAATCTCGTAATGACTATATAATGTACTCTAAATATAGCCTTAACAACTACCTACATCTTTAACGGTACCAGTTTAAAAGCGGGGAATTATTTAGATCTTTCTGGTCATTTAACAATACATCTGAGTATTTAAGCTTATTTATTTCTAAGGCTTCAAGTAAATTTAATTTTAAACCTTTTTCTTGTGAATGTAGTATCTCAAATTCGTTGTTGAAATTATGATTATTTTCTAGTAAGTGAATTGCATAATTTGAATCTGTCTTTTTATTACTAAAACTCTTAAAATGTTCGTTTATTCTTTTGTCAAAGCACCTCCCTGTTTGGCCTATATATGTTTTAGGACAATACTTTGTAATTACCTAATTTCTCTTTTGTTATTGGGTAAACCATTTCTATTACCTTTTTATATTCCTTTTTTCGCAAGATTTGATCTACTATATTTGGGTTGTATCCATTGTCGCTATTTGTTTTATTATGTTTAGTTTTATGTTTTTTAGAAAAATTTCTTTATTTAATGAAATTGATATCAATCTATTTATCATAGAGTGGAACGCCGCTAATAGCGGATATGGATCATTTAGAAGATCAAATTAAAGAACATCCAAATTTCAAATACTTTGTTTATTGGCATAGATACGTAGATGATATATTGGGTTGTTTCAGTGGAACAGACAGACAATTAAAGCAATTTTTAGAACATATAAATAATCTACATAACAATATTAAGTTCATGATAGAAAAAAAATTAAATAACAGTTTAAACTTCTTAGATCTTACAATCCTCAAGAGAACACAACAGACATGTTTTTTCAATTTTTCACAAACTATCACATACAGATGTTATCATTGACAATAACTCTTGTCACCCTTTTAGTCAAAAATTAGCGGCGTTCCACTCTATGATAAATAGATTGATATCAATTCCATTAAATAAAAAAAATTTTCATAAAGAACTAAACATAATAAAACAAATAGCGACAAACAATGGATACAGCCCAAATATAGTAGATCAAATCTTGAGAAAAAAGAAATATAAAAAGGCAATAGAAATGGTTTACCCAATAACAAAAGAGAAATTAAGTAATTACAAAGCATTAACTTACATAGGATCAACAAGGGAAAAAATAGAAAAATTTTTACATAAAATAGATACAAATGTAGCATATAAAACAAATAATTCTTTGGGGAAATACGTAAAAAACAATAAATCAAAGATAAACAAGGGTAAAAAATCAGAAGTCTATAAATTAACATGTATGTTTTAGTAATAAAAAGACAGATTCAAATTATGCAATTCACTTACTAGAAAATAATCATAATTCCAACAACGAATTTGAGATACTACATTCACAAGAAAAAGGTTTAAAATTAAATTTACTTGAAGCCTTAGAAATAAATAAGCTTAAATACTCAGATGTATTGTTAAATGACCAGATAGATCTAAATAATTCCCCGCTTTTAAACTGGTACCGTTAAAGACGTAGGTAGTTGTTAAGGATATATTTAGAGTAGGTACATTATATAGTCATTACGAGATTTATTGTAATTAGGTAATGAACAAGTGTGTAGAAAATGTGTTGGAAAAATCATAAATTTGTAGAATATATTTAGTAGTAACGCAACAACTGAAGAAGCTACATCGTGGCGAAACATGTCGTATTTTTTAAATAAAGTGTGATTATACTGGAAATTAGTTGTAAATTGGATCAATCATTAGTTCTAATGTGACGGCTCGTTTTTTAGTTTTAACAAAAACTAGAAAAGAAAACATTAAGTATGGGAACATTTTATTGTTTTTTAAAATATTTTCCCCAAGATTTATAGATTTTCGCAAACGTTTAAAGCAATTCTCGGAACGTTATCGAGTCGCTATCTTGGATAAAAGTGCCGAAAATCTGTTTTTTCATAATAACTCATCAGCGGTTAATCTCGGGACCAAATACTTTATTTATAATTCAACCTTGAAGAGGACGTAATTTCTGCCAATTGTTCGTATGTGCCGAAAATATGACCACATTTGCAAGAAATTCTCAAAATCCCCACAATATATCTACTAGTGTAAAAATAGATATTTTTGTCGTGAGATAAACTATTGAGAAATTATCGTGAAAAAAAGAGATTTTTAACACCTTTAATCCAAGATAATTGCTCGAGTCCCCCACCATCCCTGCAATGATCGAAAACTTGGAGTTTTCATTAGGACCCACACCTAACGTAGAGAATGTTTTGTGTCCCACTTGCGCCTCGTCCTATTTGAGTGATAAACAACCACTAATAGTACTCTCAGAAAACATATTTATATGTACATTGAAAGATCTGCCGTTAATGTTGCTCCTATAAAACGTGGGCAAAGATTAAAGTACACAAAACAAATTGTCGTAATAATTTTAATTTTTAACTAGTTAGAATTATAATAGTATATTATGCAATGAGCATTTAATGATAGCTATTAAGACACGAGAATGAAAATTACAATACGAGCCGAAGGCGAGTATTTTAATGAATACGAGTGTCTTAATAGCCATTAATGCGAGTTGCATACACTATTTTTTCTACGACCATATAATAAAACATTATTTTTTGAACATTCCATTTCATAAATTGAGCGTAAAATTTTCCGTTCGTTGTTGCGAATTTAGCTGGTAATAAATTGTTCGTGGCTACTAAGGCTTCTTCCATAATTTCTGCTGGAGTCAAATTTTACATTTCACTGTCATTATCCCTCATTTTTATCGTTTATATTTTCAAAAAATCACAAATTTTAACTACGTACTTGTAAATTGCAGAGAACTGTCACATTTAATTAATTTTTATATCTGTCAGATATGCAGTCGCCATATTGAATATTGTTTGCATGTTGGAATGTCGCATTCCTATTGGATATAAACTTGTATCATAATGAAAATCTGTATCGTAATGGACATCATTAAAGTACAGGTTCAGCATATCTAATAATACAATTAAAGTATGGGAGTAGAAAAAAATATATTATATTTCTACACTTGAAATGTATCTAATGAATTTCTTAATAAGTATTAATTACACTTTAACACCAACAGTATCATTTATTATATAAATTTGCGATATTAGCAAAAACAAATGACTGAAACAGTTCTCTACTTCTTCTGTAAAATTTCCGAGATGCTAATTAAAATGTTTTATAAATAACCCATCTATATACATATTCTTATTTAAGTAAAAGCTATTTATAACTAAAAGATTATATATCAGAAGAATTTTTATTTTTACGAACATCTCGTCTAGACAAAGTCTCTAGTTACTACTGGGCTACAATTATTTAACACAACTGTTGTTGACATTTCTAATTTGACCTGCTATTATTTATATCCCTTGGAGAAGATTTACTAAAGAGTATTTGTGTATAACTTATGTAAATATGTTACCTTTCCTATGCTTTTGGCTGTGAGTCATTGTACTACGTACAAAACCGAAAGGTTTTTTATTGTTTATATTTCATATTCTAATTTAAATACAGGTGCTTTCAAAATAAAGTTACATTTTTTGAAAGAGACTCAATATCTCTACTTCTGTCAAGTAATGGAATGTCTTTAACATTTTAGTTTTCGACTGACTAAAAAGCAAAACGTTTAATTTTTCATCGTATTTTCGTTGTTTTTATCATCAGGTTTTTGTGTTTAATTCGTTTTTTCATTTTCTTTTGATTACGTCGTATACTGTGTGCGTACTTAGATTATATTATACAAAATGTGAAAAGAGAAAATTGTTAAATAATAATTATTATTTTACTTACATACGAAAGTTTATAAAATTCATAAAATAAAATAAATAAATATAAATATATATATTCCATGTTTTGTAGATTTATTGTCACGAAATGTGAAATTATATAAAATAAAATATATAAAGTATATATATTTTTTATGTCCATCGCTTATATTATATATTTTACATGCAATTACCTTCTTATAGGTAGCCTTGAGGTAAGTACAGAATCAAAATGCTAGATCTTATCTTTCCAGTAGTGTTTGTACCAGTGACAGTTTTCTAGCTATTTCTTCAATTTACTTTTCAAAAACGGCAGCTATTAAGCAATTTCGTCATACTAACAAAATCTAATTTCGAAGAACTTTGTTTGGTAGCCCATAAAATCTCCAAAGGATTGACAAACTATCATGCTTCTATTCCATCATCAAAAAGATTGGCGTGATATTTATCGACAAAACAGTTTTAATATAACTTTAAAATTATTCTGGAAGTGTGTGAGGCCATCGTTGAAATAAATTCATATATCTTCTGGCAAAGCTCTAGTGAAGACGAATCGTTCTCAAGCAGCGTAAGTGTATTAATTAGTATATTAATAATTTATTATTAATATAAATATTAGCATCAGTTACAAAGAATCTTGTTGTAGTCAACTCGAAATAGGATTTGACCCGGAAAAATTGAAAGCAACAACTTTCCTTAGCGAATCATTGGCATGGGTCACTGGCAGCCTACATTTCGGTTTTCGGGAATCGCTACCTCATTCCTTCAGCTGCCATCTTCAATTTAAGGGTGAATTTTTATTTATTGAATAACTCTTCTTTTCAATTTCGCTCGTAAAATGGTGATGACAAAAGTTCCTTAAAAGGCCATTACAGAAAAATTATTCTAATGAAGATGCTGGAAGCAATTCTGCCGTCCTAAGAAAGAAAGCCTTAAGGTTTGTTCAAACCTCCAGTTCTGAACGGTTAAAGCAGTGCTTTATTCTCAACGTTTCTGTTTTGCATTGGTATAAAAATTATAGTAAATGCGTGTGGACGTTATTTAACATCCGGAATTACTGATCAGTTTCCGAGTCATCCATATCATTTTAATAAAAATGCTAAAACTTACCTGAGCGCGAAATATTTTATTATATTATTATAGAAATAATGTCTCATACACACAACAAATTCTTTGGTTAACCGTCCGCGAAGTTACCAATTAGCGAACGCAACACAGTCCGCGAAATATAATCGCGTGGGTGTACGGACAACTTTAAAAGGTTCCTCGACGGAGAGATTTTCCGATACGCTTCTGGGTCGGTTCGGACGCATGTATATATATATATATATGAATAGACGATATGAATCGCTTACGAGTCCCGCGCTGGTCTGATGCTAACGTGCCGGCTTCTCACCAGTGCGGCTCGGGATCGAATCTGCTCGGGGACATGAATTTATTTATTCATTTAAATTCCAATTTAATTGAAATTAAATACCTCTATATGATATATTTCTCTCGTTCCCTTAGTCGACTCGAGCCGACTTTACCCGAACGAGCGTTACATAGCCGAGTGTGACGGCTCAGTCTTGTTCAGTGCCCACAAGCAACGCAACGCGCCCAAAGAAGTTTACACTTTAAAAATGATAAAAGGCACTGATTATATCTTCTTTCTTACGGCCCGAGACTGCTTCATGCCACAGCACTGCTAACGGTTTTAAGTTTTGATTATTTCCAGCTGGTACAAACGACTCATTGAAAGCGATGATCCTTGGAGTAAATACAACCGCCTTAAAGGTATCCATTCTAGGAAGCATAATTACCTTTTCCAAATCGGCAGAAAAAACAACATCTCCTTCCTCCCTATTTTTACAGTCCCGATCTTCTCTGTATTTTTCTCTGGCTTCGTTTTCTTTCTTAATATGAGTGTCCCATGCATTACAATCGTCGCAGTCAGTCGCCAAATTTTCTTTACTGTGATCAGGATTATGCAGACTGAAAAATTCGCCAGACTCGCATTGCTCGTGCCCGAGTTAAGTAAATGAAATATTCATTTGAGCTACAATGCTTCTGTATAAATCGTATGAACACTTTAGATTGGGATGCTTTGAAATTAAGTCTTTATGCATTGAAGAAATTGTTACATCGCTCGGCAAATAACGTTTATTCGGGATGTGCTCTCTTCTGTAATGTGATACACACGGATGAAAACTCTCTATATGTGTGCGAATGATTTCTTTATCTGTTTTTGGTTTTTCATGTCTGCCCCTGTCATCAGGTTTTGGTGAATGGTTGGGCTGGGTAAGCACGTCGTGAACTACCGTGTTATTATTTTTGGAAAAACCTAACGTGGTTAAAAAGAAGGTTTTGCAAACATTTTTTAAATAGTACTCAAAGGTATTTTGCCTTGTAGAGGCGTTTAATTGATTTTCTTAATGTGTTATTTGCAATAAACACCCTTCTCGCAATATAATTTAAATTCCAAAATGCTCGGTTAATGACAATTCGTACTTCATCAGTGAAGAAATTTGTGCATTTTTTTCTGCATTTCTCATTACAAGGTGGATGGACATTGTGAACCAATGCTTGCCTTTCTATTTTTTGTTGCTTCCTTGTGCTTAAAGAAGATTTGTACCTTTTCCTCTTCCGTTCCGTACCTTTTTTTGTTAAACCTTGTTCTAAATCTTCAACAATTAATTCTTCCTCCGAGACTTCTTCTTGTTCTCCAACTGCTTTTTCTTCTACTCCAACTGCTTCATCTTGTTCTCCAACTGTTTCCTCTTGTTCTCCAGCTTCTTCCTTTTGTTTTTGTTCTCCAACCGCTTCCTCTATTTGTTCTCCAACTGCTTCGTTTAATAGTAACAACTGCTGCACTTCGAAATTATTAGTTTCCTTGTCGATGATCATATTCTTCATGCCATTCTGTTCTAAAATAATTATAGTGGTGTTTTCGATGTCAATTAAATTTTCCAAATTACGGTCACCGCCATCGATATTACTGATATCTTCACATCCAACACAAGTGGCTTTTGTAGTTTCAGATTTATTCCCAATTTGCTTACTAATAGCGATGACATCTTGGTTATGTTTTTGTGCAAGGTCTAAAATTCTTTGTGTTCTATTCATTATGAGCCTAATAAACAATATTATTGTAAATTGTGTGCTGGACATGGAATTAATCATTTTACTTACCCTATTATTACAATTTTCAGTCAATTCTTGACACTAAATTCAGGCAGAAAACACAAAATTATGAATTGACATAACCCAACTTTCAACACTAAAACGGCAGTGAATAATAAGCTAAAACGCCTTATATCCATTTAATTTTGTACATAAGGCTTTTTAGCTTCTTATTTGATACTTAAGGTATTTTTGCCTATGAGAATGATGACTCGGTGGATATACACATATTTTATTCGTTCGATATTTGACGTTTAAAATGGTTTCTAATCTCCCTAATCTATGTTTCTAAGGTATTTTAGCCTAGCAATATTGTACTTTGATAACCTCTTAAGCGTTTGGAACACCTAAATCATTTTAGCAGGAAAATGGAGTTAAGGCCACTTTTCTTAGGGCGGCAGAATTGATAGTGGACAAGAATTTTCAGTAAGAATTTTAAATGCTCTAATCTCTATTCATCTAGCTTGGCAGAAGGCCACTAGTGAAAGCATTGCAACTAGTTTAAACATGCAGGATTTTTTGAAAAATTTAATTCAGGTGACGAAATATCACTAAGTGAGAGGTTAAAAGAGCATAGAGAAAAACCGCCATTGCAGTAGAAATGAGAAAAATTGGGAAGATTTTGACTTTGAAAAATACGTAACAATCGATGATAACATTATATCAACCGAATCACTAGCAGAAGAACAAATTATCCAGTCAGTAGTCACAGAGGGTAGGCATTCCTTCAAAAATGTTATTCTTATTTTCTTGTAGTGTTAATACAACTCAGGAATAACATTAAACAATTTTTTATTAGTGACAAATGTGGCAATAAGTGATGAGGAGAATGTGAATGAATTTAATGAGCATATATGATTAGTGTTCCTTCAATCAAAGAAATGACACAGAAAATGACCTATACTCGTATTTTTTTGCTATCACGTGGATTTTCAGAAAAAGTTTTTATAACCTTGAGATCTATATAAATTAGTTTTTCTAGCATTCATGTACAAACTAAATTATTCAACTTTCTTAAGTAGTTTAAAACATGCGTTTTTTTTTCTTAAATACTGTAATTTCGCTATTGAAACGGCAATCGCAGTTGGTTGCATAGCACATACATACTTTAATAAAAGAAGGATGTCCGAGTACACATAGCAAATATATAATAAATATTTGAAATAATAACTCAATATCTAAGCGCATAAAAATTCATTAATGATCAAATATTTACTCATTTATAACCGCGGGAAAGTTTTTACCAGAATAATATTCATTGTAATGTAGGTTGCCTAATTTTAATTTATTTTATATTCATTTAAAACAATGTAAAGAATAGTTGAAAAAAAAATAAGTGCAGAGCGGGGTAGCTTTTTATTCAATTTTTAACGTGAATTAAAACAAAAAAATCTGTTGCAAAGGATTTTTGAAAAACTCGTTTCAAATACTTTGACATATTAATTAGTTTTCTTTAAGCAGATTGTTTTTTTCTAAGTTTGATTTTTCAGCGAGGTAGATTACTAAATTCCCATAAGAAATTTAATTTTTCTTTTTATACTGAACCTCAGATATATTGAACAAGTTTTTAGGTATTTTTTATGTTCACTATATCCGGACTCTACTGTATATTTAGCGATACAGGAACATACAACTTGTGCAGAAAGTATGGCAACAGTCGACAATATTAACTTTGGATCACATGACACCTTTTAGTTTACTCCTACTGGGGTTACACACATACTGCAGTAGAAGCACAGTATAGAACTGTATAGACACAGACACAGTAGTTTCTCTCGCCGTCGCCGTCGGCACCTTTGATGTTTGTGTCCCAAAATGGTACTGCGCATTCACGCACGCACAACCAGAGGCGTAGTCAATTTTTCTATTCAGGAATAAACTAGTGGCGCAGAACCAAATCGTTTATGAGATAATTACTTAATCTATTTTTAAAATTATGAAAAAGCTATATCAATAATACAAAAAACGAGGATAAAACACTGCTTTTTATTAAGTACATATTACACACGCATTTAAAATGTAATACATTATACGTACAACACAAAAAAAGGCTACTTTAACCTAAAGATTACTTAAATTTCTTGACACAATTCATCAATGGTGTTGTAAAATTGTTATTTTATTTGAATTGCCACTAACTTTGAAATTTCTATTGCAAAATTTCAAAGTATAAAAGATTCTTACACGAATAAATAGCTTTATCAAAAATTCAGTAGGAAAATTTTCGCAGGGATGTTTATATGATATTTCCTCCAACTTCTGTTTTAATTTAAAGCTAACATTTGGTTCGAAGGAAAATGAAGAAAAAATATATAATATAGGTACTGAAATTATGGTCGGGCGTTGCCAAATTAGTAAAGCTGTTTCACAAAGTTAGGACATGCCTTAAAATAAGTGTAAAATTTGAATTCATTCATTTTTGTGCTTTAAACGTATAATTGTTCGAAAACTACGCTTTTCAAAACATTTGTGTCCCAAATAACCTACAAAATAAGTGAAGGCATTTTGTTCAGTTATATTTTCCCATTGTCGGTAATCAATCTTCGAAAATTAAATTTTGCGTTGGTGGTGGTGGATTTGTCATGAAGTTTGAGTAATTATTCATAACTACAATAAACAATATGCACATTTTAACAGTTGAGGACATATTAATGCATGTGGGGATCTTACCGCATTGGTTCTTTCGAAAACCTGAAAAAATTTAATTTAGAATTGTTCGAACCAGTGGCGGCCCCTGATTTTTTGGGAAGGGAGGGCACCGGGGGGGTGGGGGTCTGAGTATTTGATATCAAAAATTAAGTACAGACAAAAAATAAACTCAATATGTTATTTATTTAACTTGTTTGACAATAAAATCCATTCGCCGTTCCTTACGATCAGCAAAATGATTAATAACTATGTTATTGATGAGTGTTGATGTCAGTAATTGTTTTTCAATGGAACACATTGAAAAATAATTAATGTTACACATATCCGTAGTATCAGGAAAGCAGAAAAGCGAGGAGGTATATCAAATGTATTAGGAGTAGATACTACTGTGAATATAGAATTCTATATTCACGATATAGTGTGGCTACTACTTTGAAGATGTCACCACATTTATTTTGTTTTACTCCTAATACATTTGATATACCTCCTCGCTTTTCTGCTACCCTGATACTACGGACAAAATTTCAAATGAATGTGTTTCGGCTTCAGTTACTTGAAATATTCTTTCTTGACAGACTAAAAAAAGTCTGTCTAGACAAAATTTAGACATTACCTGCCGCCCCGATTCCGTTTATAATTAAAATTACCTTAAATGCAGAGAATATTTTTTTTTAAATTCAATTCTTTTAAGAGAGTGTAATTTACGAAAATACTCTCAGTTAATACTTTAACAATATATGTATAATTGTAATAAAAATAAAAATATTTTAAAGTTACTATAACCACCTGGTATGATATCAGCATTTAACAGTTGAAATTAGGCCCCCTAGTATCAGGTAAGCTGAAAAACGAGGTGATATATCAAATGTATCAGGGGTAAAATAAAATATATTATCTCCTCGCTCTTTTTCTTGCTAAATAAAATCTGTCTAAACATACTTAAGGAAGGCATTATCAACCGCGATTCCGTTCATAATTAAAAATTACCTTAAGTGCAGAGAATAATTATTTTTAAAATTTAAATTCTTTTACGAAACTGTAATTTACGAAATTTATCTCGGTAATTAGTCTACATTTGAAATTTCGTCTTTAGTATCAGGGCAGCAGAAAAGCGAGGAGGTATATCAAATATATCAGGAGTAAAATTAAATATATTGGCGCCATCTGCACAATAGTAGCTGGACTATATCCTAAATATAGCTACTATTCTGAATATAGAATTCTATATTGTTTTACTCCTAATACATGTGAATATAGAATTCTATATTCACGATATAGTGTGGCTACTACTTTGAAGATGACGCCACATTTATTTTGTTTTACTCCTAATACATTTGATATACCTCCTCGCTTTTCTGCTACCCTGATACTGCGGATGAAATTTCAAATGCATGTGCAGTGTTCGGCTTCAGTTACTTGAAACATTCTTTCTTGACAGACTAAAAAAAGTCTGTCTAGACAAAATTTAGACATTATCTGCCGCCCCGATTCCGTGTATAATTAAAATTACCTTAAATGCAGAGAATATTTCTTTTTTAATTTAATTCTTTTAAGAGAGTGTAATTTACGAAAATACTCTCAGTTAATACTTTAAGAATATATGTATAATTGTAATAAAAATAAAAATATTTTAAAGTTACTATAACCACGTATGATATCAGCATTTAACAGTTACGCCCCTAGTATCAAGTAAGCTGAAAAACGAGATGGCATATCAAATGTATCAGGGGTAAAATAAAATACATTATCTCCTCGCTCTTTTTCTTGCTAAATAAAATCTGTCTAAACATACTTAAGGAAGGCATTATCAACCGCGATTCCGTTCATAATTAAAAATTACCTTAAGTGCAGAGAATAATTATTTTTCAAATTTAAATTCTTTTACGAAACTGTAATTTACGAAATTTATCTCGGTAATTAGTCTACATTTGAAATTTCGTCTTTAGTATCAGGGCAGCAGAAAAGCGAGGAGGTATATCAAATATATCAGGAGTAAAATTAAATATATTGGCGCCATCTGCACAATAGTAGCTAGACTATATCCTAAATATAGCTACTATTGTGAATATAGAATTCTATATTGTTTTACTCCTAATACATGTGAATATAGAATTCTATATTCACGATATAGTGTGGCTACTACTTTGAAGATGTCGCCACATTTATTTTGTTTTACTCCTAATACATTTGATATACCTCCTCGCTTTTCTGCTATCCTGATACTGCGGACGAAATTTCAAATGAATGTGCAGTGTTCAGCTTCAGTTACTTGAAACATTCTTTCTTGACAGACTAAAAAAAGTCTGTCTAGACAAAATTTAGACATTATCTGCCGCCCCGATTCCATTTATAATTAAAATTACCTTAAATGCAGAGAATATTTTTTTTTTAATTTAATTCTTTTAAGAGAGTGTAATTTACGAAAATACTCTCAGTTAATACTTTAAGAATATATGTATAATTGTAATAAAAATAAAAATATTTTAAAGTTACTATAACCACGTATGATATCAGCATTTAACAGTTACGCCCCTAGTATCAAGTAAGCTGAAAAACGAGGTGGTATATCAAATGTATCAGGGGTAAAATAAAATATATTATCTCCTCGCTCTTTTTCTTGCTAAATAAAGTCTGTCTAAACATACTTAAGGAAAGCATTATCAACCGCGATTCCGTTCATAATTAAAAATTACCTTAAGTGCAGAGAATAATTATTTTTCAAATTTAAATTCTTTTACGAAACTGTAATTTACGAAATTTATCTCGGTAATTAGTCTACATTCGAAATTTCGTCTTTAGTATCAGGGCAGCAGAAAAGCGAGGAGGTATATCAAATATATCAGGAGTAAAATTAAATATATTGGCGCCATCTGCACAATAGTAGCTGGACTATATTCTAAATATAGCTACTATTGTGAATATAGAATTCTATATTGTTTTACTCCTAATACATGTGAATATAGAATTCTATATTCACGATATAGTGTGGCTACTACTTTGAAGATGTCGCCACATTTATTTTGTTTTACTCCTAATACATTTGATATACCTCCTCGCTTTTCTGCTACCCTGATACTGCGGACGAAATTTCAAATGAATGTGCAGTGTTCGGTTTCAGTTACTTGAAACATTCTTACGTGACAGACTAAAAAAAGTCTGTCTAGACAAAGTTTAGACATTATCTGCCGCCCCGATTCCGTTTATAATTAAAATTACCTTAAATGCAGAGAATATTTTTTTTTAAATTTAATTCTTTTAAGAGAGTGTAATTTACGAAAATACTCTCAGTTAATACTTTAAGAATATATGTATAATTGTAATAAAAATAAAAATATTTTAAAGTTACTATAACCACGTATGATATCAGCATTTAACAGTTACGCCCCTAGTATCAAGTAAGCTGAAAAACGAGGTGGTATATCAAATGTATCAGGGGTAAAATAAAATATATTATCTCCTCGCTCTTTTTCTTGCTAAATAAAGTCTGTCTAAACCTAATTAAGGTAGGGATTATCAGCCGCGATTCCGTTCATAATTAAAAATTACCTTAAGTGCAGAGAATAATTATTTCTCAAATTTAAATTCTTTTACGAAACTGTAATTTACGAAATTTATATCGGAGAATATTTTTTTTTAAATTTAATTCTTTTAAGAGAGTGTAATTTACAAAAATACTCTCAGTTAATACTTTAACAATATATGTATAATTGTAATAAAAATAAAAATATTTTAAAGTTACTATAACCACATGGTATGATATCTCAGCATTTAACAGGTGAAATTTCGTCCCTAGTATCAGGTAAGCTGAAAACGAGGTGGTATATCAAATGTATTAGGAGTAGATACTACTGTGACGGGCCGTGATTTTTTTTTTGGGACGGGAGGGCCCCAGGGGTCTGAGTGTTTAATATCAAAAATTAAGTACAGACAAAAAATAAACTCAATATGCTATTTAATTAACTTGTTTGAAAATAAAATCCACCCGCCGTTCCTTACGATCAGCAGATTCATTGAAGTTTGGTGTTGATGTCAGTAATTGTTTTTCAATGGAACACATTGCTAAGGCACAGTAGTCTGCTTTCCCGCATAGTATTTCTAGAAAATGTATTTATTCTCTTCAAAGTAGAAAAACACCGTTCACTTGATTTTTTCTATTTTGCACGCCCCCAGAGATTCGCAAAATAGCAGAAGACAATTTACAAAATCTTTCGCCAACATAGTCTCGACATATTATCAACAAACTTTTATAACAGTTGTACTATTCAACCTTGGAAGTAAATTACAATAGTAGCATCAGAAAACTTATCATCCAACTCTGCTTAACAATTTAAATTGTTAATTAGTAAATAAAATGTTAGCATGTGTGCTTTTTATTCTTTGAACAACTTCTATTGCACATGTTTGTTACATTAAAGGCTTACATTTTGACATGTAAATATAATTTGGTTCCATTTTTTTTTGTGTTACCAACGTCAACGTCAAAGCTACAAAATTAGCGTGCGATAAAGAAATACTTTTGCAACCAAAACGGATGTCGTAAAGTGAACTTTATAGCACCGAAATAGAAAATAGTATATTAAAATACAAGTTTCATAAGACACGATTTTTGCGCACGCGTTCAAGTTTAGAAAACGAGCCGCTAGGCGAGTTTTCTAAAGAACAAGTGCGCAAAATGTCTTATGAAACGTGTGTTTTATACTATTTTTTCTATTTTGATTATTGAAAGTTCGAAAAAACTTAAAATAAGAGACATGTTTTCTTCGTATGTTTTAGAAATTATGTTTTTTTGAAGTTGGTTACTCTGACTTTTTAGTATAACATTTTAAATATTCGAATATCGGCGATTTTATATGTAATTATGTTTAAAATTCAGACCGATTTATGCAATAAATTATTTCAAATTATCAAGAAAAAGGACGAAATAAATAATTGTACTGCGCCCCCAGAGATTCGCAAAATAGCAGAAGACAATTTACAAAATCTTTCGCCAACAAAGTCTCTATTTATTGATCAAAAACAAACTTTGATAACAGTTGTAATTCAACATGGGAAGTAAATGTCTATAGTAGCACCAGAAAACTTATCATCCAAGTCTGCTTAACAATTTAGATTGTTAATTAGTAAATAAAATGTTAGCATGTGTGCTTTTTATTCTATGTACAATTCTATTGCACATGTTTGTTACTTTAAAGGCTTATATTTTGACATTTCAATATGATTTGGTTCCATTTCTTTTTGTTACCAACTTCATAAAAATAAAATTAGCGTGCGATAAAGTAATACTTTATGCAACCAAAACGGGTGTCGTAAAGTGAACTTTATAGCACCGAAATAGAAAAAAGCATTTTGCACATTACACCCACACAACCAGTCTGATAAACTATAAGAGCTTCTGTCGAATTTTCTCGTCACGGTTTTATTAGTTTTCAAACTGTGATCTTCTAGTTAAATCAATAAATCTGGTCTAGGGAGACCTAGATTTTTTAATTCTGTCTTAATGTTACTAACGCAATTCATAGTTGCATTTGCACCGATAGAAATTACAACATACACTCACCGTTGTATATTACATACTGGACCGCTACCCGGACCCGGCACCATAGAGTAGTGCCCCGCCGCCTACATATATACGCGCGCTACCCGCGCCAGTTTCATCGCTCGATTTCTAATACAGACGGGGCAGTCGCGCGAGATGCCCCGGAGCCTACGTCAGACTGCGATTTTTAAACGCGCTGAAAAGACGGACTGTTACTTCCGAAAACATATTATTTGTCATCAAACAAATCAGAAAAATTACATACAAATTAGGTATTTATTAATTTATCTGTTAAAAGAAATTTGTCACGGGGGGCAGTGCCCCGTTGCCCTCCCTGCAGCAGCCGCCACTGCCCAGCATAACTTACATTAACGGCCATTCACAAACCGCATGCCGAGCAGTCGCATCAAATAATCCCGCCAACTCAACAGCTGATGGCTGACTACTGCGCAGTCACGCACGCGTCGGTTTGCCGGTGGACAATTATTTCCCTCGAGAGAAACTACTGTTTCTATACGCTCATTTAGTAAATACATCACAACGCCAAATTGTTAAGCACGGTGATAAGATAAGTCAGTGAAGTGGATGCAAACAACCCTCATTTAGTAAATACGTCACAATAGATAGGTCTGTTGAAGTGGATGCAAACAGAATTTGATGACGCGCACTAAATGAGCGTATTACATAGCTTTATACTGTGGTAGAAGCAACATCTCAAAAGATCTCTTCAAGGATAGTGGACGTCGTCAGCACCTATAGAAGACAAAACAGCTTTACCTCAGATATATTGAACCAGTTTTTAGGTATTTTTTATGTTCACAATATGCGGGCTCCACTGTATATATTTAGCGTACAGGAACATACAACTTGTGCAGAAAGTATGGCAACAGTCGACAATATTAACTTTGGATCACATGACACCTTTTAGTTTACTCCTACTGGGGTTACACACATACTGCATTACTGCAGTAGAAGCAACATCTCACAAGATCTCTTCAAGGATAGTGGACCAGTGGTGCCAAGTTAGGGAATTTTTCCCTAGATCTAGGGATTTCTTGATCAATTAGGGAAAAAAGGAATTTTACTCAAAATTTAAGGAATTTTGGATGAACTTTGAAGGGAATAAAAAAAATCAAGTTTTATTCTGTCTAAATTTTTCGATTTTTTATACTTTTCTTCTGTTTTGCTCAGTGCCATCTAGTGTATCATAGTGGTAGATTTGTATGAACTATAAAACTCAAGGAAGGTAACTAACTAAATAAGTACGTACGAAGCGGGTAATTTTTTCAAATTGAAATACGATCATAGGGTATTCACGGGAATATTTACACAATAAGGCACCTCTTTTAAAAGAGTCTTTTCCCGATTCTAACATTTTAAAAGATATTCAATTAGGGCGAGCAAAAACTGTAAATATTATAAAAAATGTTATTGCCGAAAAAGAAATTCGTGAACTTTCCGATGAAACAGAAACATTTTAGTGTTTTAAATGATGAGAGTACCGACATATCACTAAATAAATTGTTGTGTTTTGTTAAATATGTAGATGTTGATGGTAAAATATCTGACAAACTATTAGAATTAATTACTGTTGATGCAAGAAACTGTAATGCAGAAAATTTATTTACTGCTTTTAAAAACTGTTCCTATAAAAAATATTATAGGTTTTGCATCTGGTAATGCTAGCGTAATGTTAGGGAAAACTAATTCTTTCATGACGCGCTTAAAATCGGAAACTGAAGCATTAATTGTTGTCCTTTGTGTTTGTCATTCTTCAGTATTAATAGCAAATAATGCATGTTCAAAACTGCCACGTAGTCCTGAAGAATTTGTTCGCAGCGTAGCTAGTTAAGTACTTCTCAATATCTGAGAAAAGAACGGCCGAGCTTGCAGAAATGCAAGATTTTTTTAATGCTGCTCAGAAAAAAATGTTGAAATTATCTGCCACAAGATGGCTAATCATGCAACATGCTATTAAAAGGGTTCTTGACAACTGGGAAGTTTTAATACCTTATTTTAGACTGACTACTGTAGAAGACAAGAGCAAAATAGCACAATTCATTTTTGAGCAGTTAGGCAACACTTGTACAAAAGCCGTATTACTATTTTAAATTATTTCAACACATTTAATGCCTTATTTCAAGCAAAGAAGTTGTAAATTCACAATTTGTCATCTGAGTCAAGAAAAATTTTTAGAAACATAATTGCACATTTTATTAAACCGGACCATACGAATGACTTGAATATTAACTGTAAAGATCCTACAAATTTTATTGACTTAAAATCGGTAGATTTGGGACACGAATGTAATTCTGTACTTACAAATTTGCCTGAAGATATCCAAATTTCCATTCGAAAATCTTGATTAGAATTTTTAATGATAGCATCACCGATTTACAGTCACGTTTGCCACTGACAGATCCTTTTTTTGATAGCCTAATTTTTTTAAAACCTTGCGCTGAGTACACATAAACCTGATAATTTAAAGTCGCTTAAATAGTTTGGAGTAAGTTTGCATCTGTTGATGGCGTCGGGAATAAGATCGAGTTTGAATGGAAGAAAATTGCTGTTTATTTTACCGAGTACGATGATCAGAAAACGACTTTTTTGGAATATTCAGTTGAGGAATGTTGGCAACGCAGAAACTGAAAGAGTATTCTCGGTAGTCACAGACGTTAAAATCAAAAAAGAGAAATACAATAAGTGGCGAGGCTCTAAATGCAGTTTATGTGATTAGATTTTCTAGCAATAAAGATAATTGTTGTCAATCTTTTAATGTACATAAAGAACATTTAGAACTTACGTCGCATAATAGTATATTATGACACTATACTCCATTCAGTCTAAGAATAAAGCATTGGGAAAGATAGGGCTTAAAATAAACGTTTGTGATTGGTTGAAATCGAGTGTGCATTTACACCGGCAAAATAATCGCATTTAGCTCGTTCTGTCAAAAATTTGTTTACTGACAGTTTTGTTCAAAGATTTTGTCGATTTCCGTATTTTACATAGTTATTTGTTGTTAATATTCTTAAAAAATAGTTCTTCTTAGAACTCGCAAGTGAAATATTCATTTGTTAAGGTATTTTATCAATTTCGTTAACTTTCTTTTCGTAATCGCTAATATTCTATAGTATGGCGGAAGCACTTTTACCAGGTCCTTCAAAAAATCGTAAAGGGAAACACATAAGATCTGGACAAAGGCAAATGGCTTATAATGTGTACATTAAGGATAAAAACAATATGTCTAAAATAGCGGCAGTCAATCTAACAGCAGAGGAAGTGGGTATTAATAGGAATACAATGTACTGCATTATTAAAGAAATGGAATTATATGGAGTTCCAATTTCTCCTCCAAGAAAAAGAAATTATCGTCATACTTACAATAAATTGGATGAAGCACAAAAAAGTACAATTAGACGACATGTGCATTCCTTTTTCTTGAGGAATGACTTACCAACTTGTACAAAAATGTACGTAAATGTCAAAATATAATGATATCAGATATGTATATCCCTGCTATCCATCTGACAGTAAACATATGTTTTACTTGTTTTCAAAATACAAAGTTCAGCGTGTGTAAACTGTGCTCATATTGTAGCGCCATCTACTTTATTCTTAGACTGAATGGAGTATAGTGCATAATCAAGCTTTTAAAGCACGAGTAACGAGTTTAAAGCCACGACGCGAAGCGGAGTGGCTTTAACGTTACGAGTGCTTTAAAAGCTAATTATGCACTGTGTCATACGATATTTTTTAGTATAAATGCAACAATAATAAATCAATAATTCCAATACATATTATCGAGTGACATGTACCTATATGTCATTTGACATTTCCTGACATTTCAATGGACTATTAAACGCTTGGGATTGGCTGTTACCAAGCAACCTTTATACGCACGCCGTGCGATAAAGGCCCGATTATGCACGCTTATGGGTGTGTTTTGATTGGTTTATGATGCATGCATACTAAAAAAATTTATATAAGTAGTTTTTTAGTATGCATGCATCATAAACCAATCAAAACACACCCATAAGCGTGCATAATCGGGCCTTTATTGCACGGCGTGCGTATAAAGGTTGCTTGGTAACAGCCAATCCCAAGCGTTTAATAGTCCATTGAAATGTCAGGAAATGTCAAATGACATATAGGTACATGTCACTCGATAATATGTATTGGAATTATTGATTTATTATTGTTGCATTTATACTAAAAAATATCGTATGACACAGTGCATAATTAGCTTTTAACCCTTTAGCTACTGGAATGTATCCACAAATCTGTCTGTCTAAACGGGAAAAAAAATAAAAAAGAAAGTTGTTCAAATGCTGATAAATTAATTTCTTATCTCTATGTGATGAGTTATGTACATAAGAATGTTAAAATTGGAGGGGGTAAACGGGGAAATTACCCCCCTTTTAATATAATTACTCTTATATATTATATAAAAAATACGTTTGCTAAGAAAATTAGTCCCTCTAAGATTGTTGACCGGGACCCTTCCTAGTACATACATATTTATCTATTACATTACAAACACCCTTTTTTTATAGACAGGGGGTTGTAAAAAATTATAATTTTGAGTATATTCAAACTATTATACGTATATAGCGAATTATAGATAATTCATTGAAAAATAACATAATTATACATACAGGAAACGTATATTCTTGGTTTCAGCTCTACTGAAGAAGACTCACATGTCAGTCGAAACGTTTAGAGAAGAGACAACACAGTTCGGTACCCCAAAAACAAGTTTTATACATTAGCGCGATTAGAATCATTATTATTTCAGAACTCATATTTCTACTGATGCAAAACTAAAACTTGGTATTTCACATAACACATGAAGTCCAAAAGCAATTAGGAATATGTTGAACTTTATTATACTTCAAAATTTATACCTACAAATAACACAATATATAGAACAAAAGACATGTTTACCAAAAACAAACATATAATAAAAAAATTCTTTTACATAACATCCATATCAGTAAACAGACTAAGCCTAAATAGACTTATATAACAAAATACCAAATTGAAAGGAAATTATGTAACTTTTTTTCATCAAAATGTTTTCTGGTGTGATTAATTTTGTAACATTCGCCTAAACAAAGGACACCAAGATGTAACATACTTCACGTTTTCTTTCACCTCAGTTAGTATTTGAACATACATTGTAAATACTTTGCCCCCTTTGTCACTCCCAATAAGTGGAACATTTGCATGCGAAGACTTTCCACGAAATTCGCTGCAACTAAGCGACTTATTCATCTATACTTTGTCTTCCCGGTCTAGCAGCTGTTAGAGTTCTATTTTTTTTCAAAATTGTTTGCACAACTTTTCTTATAAATATGTTCAAGCGTATTGAAGGTTTTCCTGTTTTTACAAGAAACACATTATAAGCATTTAGCATGGTAACATCAACCAGGTGAAAATAGCTCTTTATACCACTTGATTTGCAGACACATTCCACTGTAGCTAATTGCATGTCACATTTATCAATCATGAGCATGTTTTGAGTATAATCTAATACAAAGTCTGGTTTCCTAATATGCTCGCCAGTGTTATGGTTCAATTTTCTGCTATTGTTCATTACTCGTTATGAATGTTGAAAGCATTAATACATCACGTTTGTCTTTCCGCATAAGAGCCATTACATTTCCGCACTTTCCGCGTGCCATCCGATGTAAAAATTTCGGAAAGTTTTCTATTTTTTTTCTGTACCACAGAAACCGGCATTTTGCTGGTCCAAGTAAATTGCCAGTTTAGGGTTAGTATACCAATTATCTGTATATAACAGATGCCCTTTTTGTTCATAGTTCACAACTATTTTTTTTTGCACCGCACCTGAAACACCTAACGGGTCATTTTGAAGAATATTCATTTCAGAATCGGTGTACACTAACAAGTGCAGAACAATTCGCATCTCAGAATCACATAACACAATAATGTTAATTTCAAATCCATTTTTCTTGGATAGGATAAAGTGCAGTCTGCCTTTGAAGAATATCAGGGATTTATCGAACAGCAGCTTTTGAAAAGGATGAAAAAATGTTTAACACTTTTATTCCATTCTTCAAATATGGTTCGTATTTTCCACAATTTATCGACAAAATGAATATAACACAACAGTTGTGTGAACCTGTCTCTTGTCATGTATTGCTAATAAAATTACTGGCAATAATGGGATCTATTGACTAATAATCCAAATTGCATGTTTTTTATATGTGGCATCAAGAAAATTATTGCTAAAAGGCTATACATTTCATTGACATTAGTTATCACTGGCACTGTACTCATGGTATCTATTAGTTTCGTCTACAATTAGGCTCATCAAAATATTTTACTTTGTTATCTTTATTTTCTATTTCAAACGCTCCCGTGATGCAAGAATTTTCATCGTCAAAGTGGTACATCGTAGGACTGAAAATATCGCAATTTTGCTACTCATTGACCCTTTCACTAGCATCACTCGGACTATCCAGGTCACTAAGTGAAAGAATTTCTTCTTCATCACTATATATGTCATTGTCACTCAATTTTATTCTTGCACGCTTAAAAAAATATTTTTTTTTATTTACTGCATAATTATATCGAACATGGATTTACCGTCAACGTCTCGTGGTATGTACAACTCGTGGTACTCGCGGTTCATAGCGTTGAAGAACAGAATTGAGTGACAATGACATATTTAGTGATAAAGATGATTTCTTTCACTTAGTGACCTGGATAGTGCAAGTGATGGTAGTAAAAGAGACAATGACTCAAATAGTGACAGTGATGAAGAAACTGTTGCAGGAGATTTACGTTGCCAAAATTGCGATATTTTCAATCTCACAATGTACCACTTTGATGATGAAAATTCTTGCATCTCGGAAGGGTTTGAAATAGAAAATGAAGATAATGAGTACGAGTAACTTTTAAATATTTTGATGAGCATAACGATCCTGCTCCAGAAAGAAAACCATGGGTGATTACTGATTACTAATGTGAATGAAATGTATGTATAGCCTTTTAGCAATAATTTTGTTGATTCCACATATAAAAAACATGCAATTGCGGAGTAATGAACAATTGCAGAAAATTGGACGATAGAACTAGCCAGCATATTAGGAAATCAGACTGTGTAATATATTATACTCAAAACATGCGCATGAGTGATAAATGTGACATGCAATTATAGCTACAGTGGAATATGTCCGAAAATCAATCAAGTGGTATAAAGAACCATTTTCTCACATGGTTGCTGTTACTAAATGCTTATATGTAATTCTTGTAAAAACAGTAAAAACTTCAATACGTTTGAACATATTTATAAGAAAAGTCGTGCAACAAATTTTGGAGAAAATAAAACTCTGACTGCTGCTAGACCGGGGAGACAAAGTGTGGAAGTAATAAGTCGCTCAGTTGCAGCGAATTTCATGGACAAACATTCGCATGCAAATGTTCCAAATACTGACCCAGGTGAAGAAAACGGGAAGTATGTTACAACTTGGGGTCCTGAATGTAAAGTAGAACTTTGTTTAGACAAATGTCACAAAATTTATCACACTTGAAAAACATTTGATAAAATAAAATTACATTATTTCCTTTCAATTTGGTATTTTATTATATAAGTCTATTTAGAGTTTTAGTCTATTTACTGATATGGATGTTATGTAAAAGAATTTTTTTATTACATATTTGTTTTTGGACAAACATGTCTTTTCTTGTTTATACTGTGTTATTTGTAGGTATAAATTTTGAAGTATAATAAAGTTCAACATATTCCTAATTGCTTTTGGACTTCATGTGTTATTTGAAATACTAAGTTTAGTTTTGCATCAGTAGAAATATGATTTCTGAAATAATAATGATTCTAATCGCACTCATGTATAAAACTTGTTTTTGGGGTACCGAACTGTGTTGTCTCTTCTCTAAACGTTTCGGCTGACATGTGAGTCATCTTCAGTAGAGCTGAAACCCAGAATATACGTTTCCTATATGTCTAATTATGTCATTTTTCAATGAATTATATGTAATTCGCTATATACGTATAGTTTGAATGTTCAAATACTGACTGAGGTGAAAGAAAACGGGAGTACAACCTGGTATCCTGAGTGTAAAGTAGGACTTTGTTTAGGCGAATGTTACAAAATTTCTAACTCCAGAAAACAAATTTGATGAAAAAAGTAACATATTTTCCTTTCAAATTGGTATTTTGTTAGTCTATTTAGGTAGAAGTTTTAGTTTGTCTACTGCTAGGGATCTTATGTTTCCCCTTTAATTTTGACATTCTTATGTAGGTACAGCCGTAGTTAAAATATGAAATGCAACTAAACACACCAAAATTATTTCTAAACTGGAGTATCTTATGATAAAATAAATAAAAGTCAATAAGCCAGGCCTGATCCCTGCATAATTCATCAAATCGCTTATTGACGACAGCCGTATCTCATGAAAGTTTCGTACAGTCGTCTATTGACGACAGCCGTAGTTAAAGGGTTAAAGCACTCGTAACGTTAAAGCCACTCCGCTTCGCGTCGTGGCTTTAAACTCGTTACTCGTGCTTTAAAAGCTTGATTATGCACTAGTGTCATAATATACTATTATTTTATTTATAATTAAATTTGTTATTAGAAGTTAATAAAGTTATAAGTATTTTGTTTTATTATTAACCAAAGTAGTGAAAAAATAAAGAAATCGAAGAAATTATCCGAAAGAAAATGTCTAGGGCAATCTAGGGAATTTTTAGAAGGGCTTCTGGGGATTTCCAACTCTCTACTCTTGGCACCACTGTAGTGGACGTATGTACGTCAGCAGCTGTAGAATACAAAACGACACGATTTCAATTCAAAATCCCACGGCTTTAAATAAGACAACTCAACAATATATAATTAATACTACGTTAACCCGCCTATTATTTTATTAATTCATAGCTTTCATATAAAATGAAAACTACAGCTGTAATCATGTTGTAGTAAAATTGCATTGTATAAAAAATAAATGAAATATATGCTGGCATTATATATTAACGATATTATTTCTACTTTTATCACTATCCGTCTTGTTATTATAGCAATAAAAATTAAGGAAATAACATTAGAAGCTATATATGGTACTACATCATACAAGTACTGTACCTAATATAATATTTGATTTATAATGATTAAAAAGTGCAAAGAAAGCAAAAACAAGTTTCTAAGCAAGAAACAGTATGCAATCTATTTTTAAATGTTGTCTACTCATTTAATGATAAATTTGTGGATATATCTTATTTCGTCCACTTATATGTAACGTACTTACAAATATGTGTGTAGATACTTATAAAATTCGTATATATAATTTAATTATCCTAATTATTATTGCATGTTTGCGTAATATGAAACACATTTAATAAGTAATTTGTTATTCGAAGAAATTCTATGCTAAATGGATTTGAAAGTATTTTCTAAAATAATAAATGAAATTTCTTAAAAATCTGATTGAATAAACTTTTCGACAATGTTTTCATTCCAAAACGAAATGAAAAAATCATTACAAAAGGTTTGTAGTAATAATTAATGTTTGGACAACTTTCTCTTTTGATCAATTTTTAATCAGCTTGTAATAAAAGCAAACTATACATTGTTTACTCACTCCCTCAAAACGAAAATAAACATTACTCGCGGAAATGTATATTTAATAGATAGCTTCGTAAAGAACAAAGGTAGCAACTTTCAGTTTTCACCATAGTTTTGGATAATCTAGGTCCTTCGGTATTATGATATTAATGATAATCTAGGTCCTTCGGTATTATGATATTAATAAAGATATATGGTTTCGTTTAAAATTTTAAACAAAAGATAGTAATGGTGACTGAGTGCACCTCCACGCCGAAATTTAATCTTTAATTTTTTTTTAATTTAATGTTTTGTGTTATTTTTAAAGAAAGTTATAAAACGTCATTTTTGACGTTTAAGTAAATTAATACATCAAACCATTTATTAAAGATTAAGCAGTTAAATTAATGCTGTATTACACTTATCAATTTTTTGATCAAGTTAAAATTGACGGCAAGTCGTGTATTACACTTGTCAAGTCGACTTGTTCAATTTCTTGACCAAGAACTTGTTGAATTAGAACATGTTCTATTTTTCTTCTCACCTCGATAAAGTTTTTAGTGATTTCTAGAAAAATTCATGTTATAAAGTTTTTTGCCAACTGTGTAAAATGTAAACACAAATTCCATTTTAGAATATCGTTAAAAATGACATGTTAATTTGATCCTTCTTGCCAGAATTGTGTGCGTAAATTATTTATTTTCTTTTGCATCTCTTGTGCAGTTATTTTTACATTTAATATCAAACGCAAATCTTCAGTAAATTTATTAATTTGTTTGTTTCGTACTCTTGCACTGTTGGTAGGGGAAAGTAGGGTAATTGTACGCATTGGGTAAGTGTTCGCATCAGCTTTTCTTAAAACTGACAATATTTAAAAATGTCATACTTCTGTTGCCATCTGTGTTTGAACTCCAAATGTTAACCTACCGCTCAAAATTGGAAACCTGCTTTATGATCACAGTCGTATTCAATGGAAAACATTATTCGTTGTGTGCATGTAAGTTTCTGGTGTTTAAAAATAAGCTGTAAGTATCCTGTTTTGTTACTAACCCAAGTGAATATTGTTTGTAAGCATCCGTAGAATGTAAGGAAACGTGTGAAACTATCGAACACGACAACAATTGATTGCATTTTTTGTTTTTTATTTTTTGTTTCGGTGGAAGCAAGTGGGGTAACTGCACGCAAATTTGTAGGGGTAATCAGACGCGCGTGCAATTACCCCTTTGTTTAAAAGCAATACCTAAAAGTTTTTTTTCGTCTTAGATGCCAAGAACATATACAAGAAAAACGAATAAAGGTTGTTGGACACCTCAACAACTGCAAAATGCAATATCTGCAATTAGGGACGGTATGTCAATCAGAGCAGCGGGAAGGGAATATGGTATTCCAGAGTGTACACTTCGAAAAAAAATGAAACAAGGTGCGGACGTAACGAAGACACCACATTTAGGAAAACCAACAACTTTTACTGATGTTCAAGAAAATGAACTGGCGAATCATGTAATTACTATGGCAAAAATGTTTCACTGGCTTGGTAGACTGCAGTTCCGGCAGTTAGCTTTTAATTATGCTGAAGCCAATAATGTCAAACATAACTTCAATACAAGTACCCAACTGGCCGGACCCGATTTTTATTATGGCTTTTTGAAACGTCATCCCCAAATAAGCTTAAGAAAGCCCGAAGGCACCAGCATCAATAGAATCAAAGCTTTCAATGAAAATGACGTTAAGTTGTTTTACGAAAATTTGGGTAAACTTTTTGACAAATATAAATTTGCCCCTGAAAACATCTATAATGTAAATGAGAGCGGTATTACTACCGTCCAGAGGCCGTCTAAAGTATTAAGTCCTAACGGAATTAAACAATTAGGTTGCACAACTTCAAATGAACGGGCTAAAAATGTGACAGTAATATGCTGCATGAGTGCATGTGGGAAATACGTTGCGCCAATGTCTATCTTTCCCAGACGAAGATTGGCACGTAACCTAGAAAAAAACGGTCCTGTAGGGGCAATTTACTCATGTTCACCTACAGGGTGGAGTAACGACGCCCTTTTTTTTTAGATTGGTTGCAACATTTCAAAAAAAAGTTAAACCTACTCAAGATGAACCAGTTTTGCTGATCTTGGACAACGACACAAGTCACATTAGTCTCCAAATATACAACTTTTGTAAAAGTAATGGTATAGCTTTACTTACACTTCCTCCTCACACTTCACACAGGTTACAACCTTTAGATGTAACATTCTTTGGGCCGCTAAGAAAAAAATACAACATTGAGTGTGAGAATTTTTTAAGACAGCATGAACGAATAACAACCTTTGAAATATCAGAGATCTTTGCGAAAGCTTATGTTAAGGTAGCTACAATGGAAAAATGGATTTCTGGTTTTGACACTACCGGCATATATCCATTTCAACCAGATAAATTTACCGCAGAAGATTTTGCTCCAGCAGCTCACTTTAATCCCGTAATAGTTGATGAAGCAGACGAAACTCATCAAGAATCCTCAATTTCACATAAGGAAAAAAGTAATATAGAAGAAGAAAAAGAAGAAGAAGATGGAAATAACGCTCAAGATGCTGACCATGTCACTGCGGATTTGTTGTTCCCACTTCCTGGAGTTAGTGGAATAAATACAAGGAAAACTAATAATAGACAAAAACAGAAATCAACAATTCTAACCAGCACGCCATATAAGGATGACCTAGAAGAAATGGAACGGAAGAGAGCAGAACGTAAAACTAATCTGGAGAAGAAATTAGTTAAGAAAACCCAAAAAAAAAGCAGTAAAAAAGAAAGCACCAAAAAGAAAATTGTATAGCAGCAGCGATGATTCTGACGATGATGTTGATCCAAAAAAATTATGTGACGATGACGAATTAGACGACTTATCTGATACACAAGAAGAAGCCTGTTTGATCTGTGGCGACTATTCACGAAAAAATGAAACCTGGTACAGATGTACTGTTTGTGGAAGATGGGCCCATCAACTCTGCAGTGGCTGGGATTCACCCAAAAACTATGTTTGTGACTTCTGCAGTTAAAAATTAAATTATGTCTTATATTTTTTTTATTTTAATACATTAATGCTTATCATTTCGTTTGTTGATTTTTTTTAAATCGTACATAACGTTATTTCCCATAAGTCCAATTACCCCAATCAGCGCGTACAGTTACCCATCGGTGTCGGGTAAGTGTACGCAATGCAGAAGTTTACAAAAAAAAAATTTTTCCAAAATTTTAAAACTTTTTAGCAGTAATATATTTACGAAAGGTTAAAGTACGCCCTAATGTTCCAGTAGAATCAAATCCAGGTGCTCTATTAACAAAATTACGGAATATATAGCAGCTTAAATATAAATGCGCACAATTACCCTATCTTCCCCTACTGCTATTTCATCTAAAAACTTGGTGAAGAAATTGATAAGTGTATAACAGGCAAGGTCAACAATAACTTGACCAAGAACTGTACGACAATTTCTTGATCAATAACTTGGTCAAGAAATTGATAAGTGTAATACAGCCTTTAAAGATGGCACAGCCTCCCAAAAAAAGAAACGTCTCCGAACAAAACAGAAATATGGTAGAGAATGAGAGCAAAGAAGAGATTCCGAGAACAGACATAATCTTTTGTACTCAATATGGCCTATAACTTTGAACCAAAGAAATATTCAGAATAAATGAGAAAAACGAACAAATTGTTTTTACTTTATACTAATTTTTACAATTTGGGCATATAAAATGATCTTTATCACTTCTAAACCAACACATTCTTCATGAAAGCAAGTTGGGCAGGAAATGCACATGCGCATATCCTTTACCGCATCTTCTTTGCAGACGTAGCAATTCCAGGATTCTTTCTTTGTAGATTTATTTGATGTCTTCTCAATGCGATGTCTTACAGATGTGGAAGGAGGTGATTTGCCTTTCAGTTCTGAAGCTACATCTTGGATTCTATTTTCATTGGAAAATAGTGACTTTTTGAAAATAAAAGCTCTACTGTTGGTAACTGTTTGTCTGTTAGTAGTCACCTTCGGAATCTTCCTGATTGGAGTAGGAAGCAAGTCGGGAAATGTGCTTGTATGTGCATCTAATTCGCCATTTCCTGGTTGATCCTCTTCATCAGCCCAGTTGGGAACATTAGGATCACTTTCGTCAAAATACACCACGCATTCTGGGACGCCTACATGTTGACATACATGAAGTTCTAGGTTGCGCAAAAGTTTCTCTTAGTGGCGAGGAAATTATCGGAGTTGTCGTTTGAGGTTCTGCTTGTTCTGGAAGTGGTAAATGAGATACTGTACTTGGTTGATAGGCAATTTCAGGAATTGCATTTGGATCAAAAGCAAATACGCCTGTAGCTCTAAATTCCGATTTGATATTTAATGGTGTCATACTTTGATCCCAAACTGGGGCAAACACTTTTCCGAAGCGTTGTTTCGTTAAAGTTCTTTCACCATGTTTGTGGTAGTACAACATCACAAGACCGAAAGACCCCTTTATCCACGGGCTGGAGTTCGTGCGTCGTATTAGATGGAAGACAGTATGACACAGTATCATATTGATCAGAAGTTTTCACAATGTTATAATCTAAGCGGCTTTTGGCGCCATCACCTGGAGGTTTGTAGCTTCCAAAATGGTGTAGCCAATCAACAAAGCATTTTGTTGTCATGGAGCCTTTCTCAGTCATACAGCAAACTGAACTAGGTGGTCGATCATCAGCAAATTCTGGTTTCATTCTTTTGCCTTTGAACAAGATCATCGGAGGAATGGCTGATCCTATGGTATTTAGGCATGAGACAACCGCCACATTTTCTCTATGTGCATTCCAATGATATGAACTCTCCGCGCTTCTTTTTTGGCTAAAACTTTTGGTTCTTTGTTCAAATTAAGTCTACAACCTTTCTCATTCATATTGAAAAGCTTCTCGGGTTTACAAATATGTCATTGTCCTAGAAAATCAGCTTGAGTTTGGAAAAATGATCTTCAAGAATAAATTTATTTCATTTTTATGCCCTATCTTCGTTCAGATTTTCAGATTTTCTAATAGAAATGATGGGGTTTGGCCTACAAACATTTTCTTATCTATTTTTGGCTTGCAATTTGCTTTCTGTCGGAAAGCGGATGTTTAATTTGATTTTGCTTGCAGTATTTGTAAACGCATAATCGCAATATTCTCGTTGTCACTGGGTAGCCCACTTCAGCTAAACATACCATTCTGCCAAAAAGCTCAGCATTTTGTTGTTCCGAAACCACAAATTGACGCCCCAACATCGCTTTAAGATTAGAATGTGATTTTACGTATCTAATGCCGGTTTTCGGAGTGTTTACGAACTCTGTCTAGTGGAAACAGTATGCACCGGACGTCCCAGGTTTAAATTACGACGGAGCAAAGAAATAATGTAAACAACACGCAGTTACTGAATAGCACTATTCATATGGTGAACAGAATGCCCAAAAAGCGCACGTACAACGTCACTTAGCATCGCTAAAACATACACCGAAACTGGAACCGTTGGAAAGAAGCTGACAATTTTAACGAAGAACTCTGTGAAGCTTTAATGGCGGCTAATATCCCATTAAATAAACTTGACAATCCCACTTTTAAAACATTTCTCCAAAAATATACTGGTCGAAATGTTCCTGATGAATCCACCTTACGCAAATATTATGTTTCAAAGTGCTTCACGAAAACAGTAGAATGCATTAGAAGACATCTTTCAAATCAGTACCTATGGATAAGTGCCGACGAAACTGTCGATATATTAGGACGCTGTGTGGTAAATGTGGTAGCTGGTGTACTACATCCAACTATTCCATATAACCCATATGTAATATAGCATCTAAAGTTATAAATACAGTTGATGCGAAAACAGTTGCTAAAACCATTGACGAGAATTTGCACAAAATGCTTGATTCGGACGACAGGTACAGGGAAAAATACTTTTATTTGTTAGTGACAGTGCCGCAAATATGTTAAAAACAGGCAGACTATTAAAGGAAACATTATGCTGTATATTACTTGTGTAGCACATGCTCTCCACAGAATCTGTGAGTATATCAGAGACACCTATAAGGAAGTTGATAGACTTGTATCCGCTTTTAAAAAAGTTTTCAGAAGAGTAGCTCTTTACAGTGAAAAACTTCCATCTTTGTCACTGCCTCCCTCGCCAGTAATAACTAGATAAGGAACATGGTTGGAAGCTACTAGTTTTTATGCAGAGAATTTAGATAGTTTTCAAAATTTCGTTACATGTTTAAATGACGATGCTCGAAGTATTTCTGAGTGCAAGGAACTAACACATATCCCAAATTTAAACAATCAGTTATTATTCCTTCGGGGACACTTTGGAAATTTGCCTAAACCAATCACATATTTTGAAAATCGAAATCTCAAATTAAAAGATGGATTAACCACATTAGATCTGGCTATTAATAATTTCAAAAGTTTCCAAGTGACTTCGGATGTGGCCTTCTGCAAAAGTTAGACGCCATTTTTAATAGAAATCCAGATTTAATAACATTGCGGCAATTGTGTATGGGGACAATGACACAAAATCTAACTGCTAAATACGCTGACATAAAAGAATATTTCCAGTACGCACCTATAACCAGTTGCGATGTAGAAAGGACGTTTTCTATCTACAAGGATGTACTTCATTAAAAGAGAACAAATCTTACAGAAGAGAACCTTGAGAAAGTATTGCTAGTAAATATTAATATTCCTTTACTCGACTTGAACTACAAAATGAACAATAATAACGTATTTTGTATTTTATAGATCACCACCCCACTTGTTATCCAATTATATAAATAAAATTAAAACCTCTTTAAAAATACAACATTTCAATAGTGCGCCCATGGGCGATGAGTCAACCTTTCGTGTCCGATCTGTAGGAAACAGAGAGTATTCAATTTGTGTTTGAGTTTAATTTGTGTGTACGTTGAACGGTTCAAATAAAATTAAAACAAAAATAATATTAACACAATAATTTTCTCTTCTTGATAACTATGTTGTCGACGTCGCAAGTTAAAAAATACCTTAATTACTTCTAAAATAAAGATAAAGTCAATGTTGACATATAAATGCAAATTATGTGCCCAATTACTTGTTTTTCATACAACACAAAATAAACCAACCACCAGCCAGGACAAGCAAATCATCATCTCTTGAAGCCATTTCGATTTCCCCATACTTAAAATTCAGACTTTAATTACCGAAAAGCACACTAGGTCGTTTGGTGGAAGAGCACTGAAAACAGAAACGAAACTCTAACAAAATCTTGTCTGCCATACTTGGTGGAAACAGGGTTTCGAATTTGTCCGACTTTTGCTTTCTGTTATTAGTTTATTAGTGTATTGAACAAAACAGAAACTTCGGACATTTGTTCCGTGGTAATTGTCTACAGAGCCTTTTCAAGGGCTTCCTGGGACCTCTTGCCTCTCTTCTTACAAACTACTACATTCATAACTGAAACGAAAATAAAATGATGTAAACACTGGAAACGAAATCAGATGTATACCCATTATGACTTACCTAGGCCGTATTGGTTTATCCGTACAGTTGACTCCATTGTCTATAATACCAGCAGATGTATAGTAATAAAATAAAATATGGTTGTGTCGTTGAAAAACAGAACACATAATCAGTGCAAATATTAAAAGAATATTGTTCATATCTGGAGGGCAAACTAATATTTTATCCTGATTTGTGTCAAATTCCTTTATGGTTGTACTCATTGTCAATGCACTTGAAAAATCTTCGAATTTAAAAGTAGATGTCTTTTTTGCTGGTTGTTTTCTTCTAGAGAAATAGGAAGTCAAATTATCTAAATCATCATTGAAATTATCATTTGATTGCACATCTATTGCCATATTTTGAATGTCGAGGTAATCATGTAATAAGTTTTGTAACACAAGTCGAACTTGAGTCCAATACAAGTTCATATCATATAATTTAACAGTAATCTTGTGTGCTGTTATTGCTCTCTGCAAATATTTCAACAGTAAAGCGTGAGCTTGTTCAATTTGTTTAAACTGTTCAAACAATGTCTGTATGAACTCCACAAGAAGTAAATTGCATGTACAATATATTCATTAAGATCCTGAAGGTAAATCGAAGTTATATCTCAATCTTTTCAAACTTCGTAGGGGAGTTTAATTAAAAAGTGTTAAATGAAAATTGTCTAAAAACGTTTGAATATTTTGTTGGCAATAATTTTAACCTTTCCTATAATTTGAATTTAAAGGGGCATTGTGATTTTTTTACGCCCCCTTGCGGTCAGTTTGGAAACTTAAAAATATGTTTGTTGAAATTTCCTTGGTTTCCATTACTATCAAGATTTTCGTCGCAAAATTATTCAATGTATAGTTGCTGTGGTTAATCATAAACAAACAGCCGGTATATATAAAAATAAATACTATTTTGTATACTTTTTGCTATTCCATGCTTATCTTTATCATAACTTATTTTCTGTTTTAAATTTATTAAATATCATAGATAAATTAAACGAATTGCGAAAAACAAACAACAAAAAGAAATAACTGGTTATATAATTATTTCCATGTCATTTCACAAACCTCTCTATTATTAGCTGGCATAACCACGTAATGGTGGTATGTGGTGGTACACAACCATTCCAGTGTACTTTGAACTTCTAGACACCTATGTTCATTCCTATTGCACCACGTATTTGTTTGTTTTTGTATTACCGGCTATGTTGCTCACTCTGTTTTTGTTTTTCCTACCTTACATCAGATGATTTGGTGAATCATTGTGTTTTTATCGGAATTTTTATTTTGCATGCATATTTGAGTGACTCAGAGTTGAAATTATTTAACGAACATCGAGTTCTTATTGTATCTTTTTGTCAAAATAATTTGCTTCGTACAAAGACCCAATATATTATTTAATTTATAGAATAGTATGAAATACAGAAATGTAAGTCTCTCTAAAGGCTGTATTATACTTATCAATTTCTTGACCAGAACTTGTTGAATTAGAACATGTTCTGTTTTTCTTCTCAACTTGATCAAGTTTTTAGTGATTTCTAGTAAAATTCCTGTTAAAGTTTTTTGCCGACGGTGTAAAATGTAAACACAAATTCCATTTTAGAATACCGTTAAAAATACTTCTTGAAAAAATTGTGTGCATAAATTATTTATTTTCTTTTGCATCTCTTGTGCAGTTATTTTTACATTCAATATCAAACACAAATCCTCAATAAATTTTTAATTTTTTTATTTCGTACTTGTGGTGCTACTAATTCACCTAGAAACTTGATGAAGAAATTGACAAGTGTAAAACAGACAGGTCAACAATAACTTCATCAAGAACTTGACGACAATTTCTTGATCAATAACATGGTCAAGAAATTGATAAGTGTAATACAGCCTTAACATTTATTACAATCAATGGCGGTTCTTTAATTAAGCCTTTAAGAAATTGGTCTAATTAAATTTTAAATATTGTGCGCGAGGTTTTAAAAAAATTAATAAGAAATTATAATTTATTATAATAATGCAAATAATTACCATTAAAATAAAGGCAGATATCCAGCTTGTATAATTCTTCTGGCAGCTGATTGAAGAATATATGTTTTCACTGCATTTTGTACTTTTTTGCATCTGACTGAAAACTTTTGCCATTTACCGCACTTTTCAGTGACCCAAAGACATGGAAATCATTTTAGAAATACAGGGAATCCCGTACCTTAAATATAAAAGGCGCTACTAGCAGCCGGGTATAATTAATTCTAAGGTCTACCCTTCGACTTCCTATGTGAGCTTATTCTCATATCTATTCACCTGTGTCAAACTTTATTTCGGAAAATCAACATGCTTTCATGGAGAGACGATCATCTATTACTACGTTAGCATATTGTATGCAATACATCACTCGTGTTGTCGATGGCCAGGGGCAGACTTCGCTAAGGCTTTTGATAGAATCAATTATTCAGTGTTGGTAGGGAAGTTGGGACGTTTTAGTTTTACTGATTCCATAAGCTCATCATTTGTTTCTTACTTTCGCTGCAGGCATCAGCATGTTTAGGAGAACGGATTTGCCCCAAATTGTTTCTTAACAACTTCAGGTGTACCACAGGAATCTAATCTGGCACCATTATTGTTCCTGATCTTTATGAATGATCTCTGCGTCAATTCAATGAAGATATTATTTGCACATGATCTAAAAATATTTCACTGTATCCACAATAATGACGGTTACGTTTTTCTAAAAGAACAATTGGACAACGTCCGCTGGTGCCAGCTTAATGATTTGGATCGAAATTTCTCGAAATGTAAAGTCGTGAAATTTACGAAGTGACTGCAGCCAGTAAGATTTACTTATGCTCTGGAAAACAAAACTCATAATTGTACTACTTCTATTAAGGACCTTGAAATTGCATTTGATATGGGGTTGACGTTTGCTGAGCATTTCTTCGGCGTAACATCATCGCCACGTAGAACTTTGGGCTTGATTATTGGGAACTGTCGTTATTCATCGAATATAATTTCTGATATGCTATGATCTAGACTTGAATAAGGTTCACTAATATGGAATCCCATTTATAAAACACATAAGCTGGCTTTTGAAGCTATTCAGAGATATTTTCTAAAATTTTTATCACTTCGCGTTGATGTCAGTAATAGCATATGTAGTGGCGCATCTTTCTGTGTTCCCTCAGTCAACGTAGAAACGACGTGTATAGTAGAATAATAGCCAACTGTTTATTTAGATAAGACAACTTGTTTTAATGCTATGTTTTAGAAATCAATGTGACGCGCCAATAACACAACTTCTATGTGATTGAATAATATTCCTATTTTTAAAATATTTTCATATGGCGTTCCAAGAATATATACTCCACATTTAATGTTAAACTAGCAACATAAATATAATTTTCTACAATTAAAAAAATACTAAATTTACATATAGCTGCCATATCGATTCTAGTTTTATATTTTTATTTTATTTTATATATTATAGTAATCCGTGTTTTAACTCTTGATGACAACCAACGACACTTAAGCCTAACTTAAATAATAAGTCGGCATTAACTAAGCCAGACTTAACAAGACAAATGGTGCGTTGGCCCTAAGAAACGTTGGTGTAAAGAATGGTAAGGATTTGGAAGGAAAATGTCATTTATCGTATATGTATCCACAACGCAAAGAGATATTTTAAATGCACCTTGACAAGCTGTGATTTCTTGCAATTTATTCACAGACTGAACTTCCCACTTGGCAAAATTACTATATGCTCACTTGTTCTACATTAGCAAATACGTATTTTCATCCTTCTCTAAAATTGTGATTTTGCCAAGTGGGAAGTGATTAACAATGGACTCTTTAGTCATGGGCTGAAGTTGTAAAAATCAATTGACATTGAATCAAGTTGGTTAACACTTGTCATCAATCTTTCAAGATAAACTGACGTGGCGCGACTACAGGAGGCAAGTAATTTAGTATAATTTTGATTATTTTCTATCATAAAAAAAGTATGGTATGAAACGCGTTAGTACTCGTTTTACTATACCCTCTCTCCGCTACGCTTCGCTCGTTCTTAATAAAACTCGTGACTAATGTTTATATAACTTGATTCATGACTAAACGTTTTGCTAGGGATATTAAATAATTGCAAATGACCTTGCATTTACAATCTTCAAAAATAAATATAATACTTTACACGATTGCCATCACCTCCCGTAAATTTATCAAGATAAGTCACAAAGTTAGACGGACAGATTTGCTATGTAAAATAAGAATGTATATAGATTTATATTTTATATTATTATTAATAATTCATATCTTATTTAGAGCACCACTGATAGATCATCAAAAAAAATCTCTATCTTATCAATGTCGTTTTCCTTTTATCTTTCCGCATATCAAACATCGCAAAATATATTTATTTCGCAGCATTGTGAAATACGACATCTCAGAAGGAAAAAAATATCGTATTTTCATAAAAAGTACGCTCTAATATCATCGTAACTACCGCTTTTATAATATACTCTTGACAGTATTATTGATAATAATTAATCAATTGTTTATTGTAATTGGTTGAGGAGATAGCTTCTAAGCATACCTATCTACTTTCGCACCCGTCATCATGGACGACTGTTTTCACACTTGCATCAGACGAAACTGTGATTTAAACGAAAGTGATTTTTGTCTTAAAAAATCATGATTTTTTTTCTAGTATTAGAATGGTAATAAGTATGATCATGTATTTATTATGACATATTAAATAAAATATTTTCTAAATATAAAACAAAATGTGAATAAACACAGCAAAACGATTATTAACCTCTAGATACCTAAGCCTCGCAAATCAATGATAAGTCCCGCACAGGATCACCAGCCCCCCCCCCCATTGATTTTTTGATAATTCGAGCCCCCGGGGTGTTCCAAAATTATTTAAAATATTCAATAACTTTAGAATAACAATAATTGGACATATATTAAAGATGTTTATTGAGAACTCGATATTTTAAAATAATTCGCCCAAATAAAATATAAAAAAATGAGGTGTGGCCACCACACGACATTTTTATACGTATGAGCGTTTCAAATTATACATAAGTTGTTCTAAATTGTTTTAAATACTTTTCTTTTAGAAAAATAAACCTTTGAGGGAGTCTGTTACTTCAAGTCCAAATTGTAGTATTAGCAATTCTTTTATATGCCATAGTAACGGCCGCGAAATTGTATTTCGCCGACTGTGTTGCGTTCGCTAATTGGTAACTTCGAGGACGGTTAACCAAAAAATTTGTTGTGTGTGTATGAGACATTATCTCTATAATAATATAATATAATATTTCGCACTCAGGTAAGTTTTAGCATGTTTATTAAAATGATATGGATGACTCGGAAACTGATCAGTATATTCCGGATGTTAAATAACGTCCACACGCATTTACTATAATTTATATACCAATACAATACAGAAACGTTGAGAATAGAGCATTGCTTTAATTGCTCATTATATACGAATTTATAAGCATTTAATTCTTTCTGTTACACAGGATGGATGAAGAAAATCAAATCGATGACAAATTAAAACGAAAAAGGGAATTGTCTAATGCGCGCGTGAAGAAATATCGTCAAAAGAAGCACACTAAATCTCAGCAACTGAATTCGTCGATGCAGGATGACCCTAGTGTAATATAGAACGAAAAAAGAAAGTTGGATTTCGTATTATTAACCTCGCCTAGAGGAAGTTTTCACTTCTGCCGTGTGGTTTTAAGCACACCCATTTTCTTGTTTTTTATACAAAAGGTATTGAAAATTATGTTTTGAATATTTTTATACTCGTAATGTACCTGTCTAAACAGCACGACTTGCGAGATATTCGCAAAAAACTGATTTTTGATAAGAGTAAAAGACCTACTTTCTGAAAGAATTTCCACAAACTTTCCTAATAAAATTCTTTTTAAATTTAATTTTGAGTACATTTGAATTCTTTATAAATTTGTTTAAACTTAGTAGTTGACGAAATTTGGCAAAATTCTATAACTACTATTTCTGGTCTACCGATTTTACTGAAAATCTAATCAGATATCAAGACGAGGGAGATTATACTGGTAAATACAAAACGTGGACATCCGCAAAAATCTCGAAGTCGAAAATTATCATCATCACAATACTTCCTTATACTACGTATAAGAATTTTTACTTTCTTATACGTAGTATAAGGAAGTATTGTGATGATGATATAAGAAAGTAAAAATAACAACTCCGAACAAAAAGAATAATAAAGAGAATATTTGTTTAGATTGATTATTCATTTATTCCTTCACAGCACAATCAAAGCAAAGGACTATAGTAGTTTTACTATGATGGACTTCGCAAACAAATTTTTTGCAAGTATCACGAGCCACTTTGCTTTATTTGTCCCCTTTTCGAAGACATTTATAACACCTAGCACGTTTTCTGGACACGACTGCTTCGTTTTCCAATGGATGAGATAATTCAATTCCGTAATCATTTGGAACCGTTTTAACATGTCTATGAAGATTATTATTAGCACGAAGCTTTATATTTATTTTTGCCAAGTCGTCAGTAAACTTCAAGAGAATAGGTGTCGGTGATAAGAACTCTGTCTTTTCCATTCTGGATGTTGCTCAATGTAGATGACAAAGATGTTCATGAATATATATTTACAATGTTCATAAAGACCCTGAGGGCCAGCGTGCGGTTCTTCTGCCACATGTCTATTCTCTCACTAATTCATCGGCATTGTCGATGCCTTCCCTTGTGGGATTGTAGGCTAATATCATCAAGGATTTCTTATTTTCTCCTCCTGAAATGCTTTTATCATGATATTGAGATGATAAGAAATGCACCATTTTACCTTTCTTCTGTATATAAGAGACCATCGACAAGTCATTAGTGAACGCAAACTTTGAAGAGTGTTTTGGAAGATTGCTTACTTTCACTTCGTTAGGGGTAATCTGTTTATCTTCCAAACTGTTCCAAGAAATGTAAGGTTATTAGTTAATAAAAAGTTGGCTAATTCCACGGCAGTTATAAAGTAGTCAGTTGTAACTCGTCATTTTGCATTATAATAGGTCTCAACCAAATCGGTTACTACACGATATCCTTGATTTTGTTCCGTAGCATTACCTGTGTAGACTTTCAAATTACAAAGGACAACACATTTCGAAATAAATGAATATTATATTTCTTGGGAAAATATATATTAACTGCTTGTATATATGTTTTATTCTATATCACAAATGGTAATTACATATTTATTATTCATTTTTTGCTTTTGGATATGGAGCTGCACTTGCATACGAAAACATTCGACTACACTATAATCGGAAACTGCAAGTCATTTGGGGGCGCATTGTAAAATCGTTTTTTCATATAATCTCAGGCAATTTTGTTTTTCTTTTTTTGAAATACTTTGGAACAATTTAAAACAGTTCAAGAACAGTCTGGAACAACCGTCAGAATATAGCTTTTCGAAAAAGTGGGGCTCACATCTCATTTTCAGAGTTCGTTTTTTGCAAAATCGTTTGAGCTAAGGAGATACTCGTATATACAGTTTTGATGTTTGAGAAAAATGTTTAAAATAAATCTAGAAGCTGAACACCCGTCAGAATTTTAATTTTCTCAAAAAGGGGCTTGTGAGAAAATCGTGTTTTCCTATTATCTTGGGTAATTATGATTTGCTTAGGAACACTTTAGATGAAATCTAGAGCAACCTGGAGCAACTGTTAGAATTTAGATTTTCAAAAAAACGAGGGCTGACTTCTCACTTTTGGATTTACTTTTTTCGTTATATCTTTTGATATAAAAGAGATACGGGTTTGTTTATTATTAGAACATCCTGGAAAACCATCAAAAATTAATTTTTGTAAAAATTGGGTCTGACTTCATACAGTTGGCTCTCTTTTGAAATACTTTGGAACGATCAGAACAATCCTAGAACAACCTTGAACAATCGTCATAATTACAATTTAAAAAAAAGCGGGGGGGCTGCGATAAACTCGTTTTTGCCGATTCTTTGGAATAGTGTTTAGAACAACTAGAAAAACCTGTTTGAATTTCAATGTTGGAAAAAAAGGGGGTTGGGCGAAGAAGTCGTTTTTTTCTGTTATCTCGGCCAATTTTAACTTTTTTTTGAATACTTTGGAACAATTTAGAAGAATCCTAGAACAGCCTGGAAGAACCGTCAGAATTTTTGATTTTCGAAAAAAAAGACGTCTAACTTTGCACACCCTTTTCTTTTGTTTTTTGTCTTTGTATGTTTTTTATTATTATTTTGTTTATTTGTATTTTTATATATTATATTATTATATATCTTTTAATTGACAATGTCCATATCATATGATCCATGGTTGATTGAAATCTTTCGAAGATTGGATGATTAACATTTAATTTCTGTTATTCTTGCAATTGTTAAACACCGACTAAAGTTAATCAATGCTTATTTATATTTAACCGAGTATTTTAATCGGGCATGGAAAAAAGCGGTCTTTAACAGACACGGTTTTGTTTATTATTAGAAGAACCTGGAACAACGTCAAAAAATAATGTTTGCAAAACTGGGTCTGCTTCATACTTTTGGCTCTCTTTTTTCCCCGTTTTTTTTAACTGATTTTATTATTATTTTGTTTATTTGTATTTTTATATGTTATGTTATTATACAGGGTTTTTCACCTAACCCGTTTCTTACAGGAAGTCATAGCCAACTTTGATTTTTTAAATGGAATGTTATATTTTTTATTGCTTTTTTAGATTCCTTGTAGAGTGCTGTAACACACTTAATTAGGTTTTATTTTGTGAATAATTAACCGCTTTTGATTTATTTTGATTTTTGTCATTTTTTTGTTTTTTTCAATGCACTTTTTAAAACCACATATCTAAGGCTTATTTGAATAGAATTACGTCATATTTCTACTGCAAACAGGGAAAGGAATAAGATTATGAGTAATGTCTAAATATTTAATAAATATCATACAGGGTGTTCGAAATTTATCGATTAATTATGTAATCTTAAATTTAAGAAAAATCGTTTTTTTTTAAATGGAATAGCCTGTAGATGAACACGCCCTAGTAAGTAGATGAATATCTTACATCATACAAATATAGGTTTCCCTATGCCTATCTCTCACAGTTTTAGAGATATTAATGATTATTTTCTAAATTGAGCATTTTCAAGAAAAATTGTAGTAGTAAGCCTTGAAAAGTAAATTTGATCTGTCAAAATTGAAAGGTAGTTCATTTCGTTTCTAACTGATTTTAAGTTGTTCACAAATATGCAAGACGAATTCAATAATTATTCTAATAGAGATATTTTAAATTTATTCTACATTCATGGTGAATCTCTTCAAATAATTGATAGAACATGTCGACTTTTTAATGAAAGATACCCACATTTACCAGCAATGAATAAAACTAAATTTAAATGAACAGAGTCAAGTTTCATTCGTTTTGGTATTCAAGTCAAGAAGAGAGTTCCAAAACCGATTACGGGCGACGATGGTAATGAAATCGTTGTTTTGGGATATTTTCATGCACATCCAACCAGTTCTATACCGGCGGCATCTGCAAATGTAGGAATTTCATGTACATCTATACATAGGATTTTAAAGAAAAATAAGATGCACCCTTATTCATTTCAAACTGTTCAGGCTTTTCGTCCAGGAGACCAAGATAGAAGAATTCAGTTTTGCGAGTTTATTATAACTAAAACACAAGAAGATCCTGATTTTTTATCAAAAATTATCTGGACACATGAATCGAAATTTAATCGTGAAGGAATAGTTAATAGAAGAAATTGTCATCATTGGGCACAACAAAATCCACATGCCATTAGAGAAGCAAATTTTCAAGACACTTTTAGCTATAACGTTTTTGCAATGATTGTAAATAACCGCGTTGAATACGAAATTTATAATGAGAATTTAACGAGCGTCCGGTATCTACAGTTGTTAAGAGAAGTAGTACTGCAATTTTTAAATAACCTACCACACAATCTCATAAGGCAATGTTGGTTTCAAATGGATGGAGCACCCGCTCACTCTTCACATGAGGTATATCGGGAATTAACAAATATCTTTCAGGATAGGTGGATTGGCCGCAATGTACCCTATTATGGCCACCTAGATCCCCCGAACTGACTCCCCTTGATTTTTATTTATGGGGTCAAATAAGAAATGAGGTTTATGCGTCTCCCGTGCAAAACAAAGAACAGCTTATAGCTAGAGTAAGAGACGGTTTTCGAAACTTGAACGCTGAGCAAGTAAGAAAAGCAACTACAACAGAGTTAAGAAGAAGAATTATGATTTGTTTAGAACGGAACGGAGATCATTTTGAACATTTGTGAATATCATTCTGAACGCATTATTTGTCTTTAAGAAGTTGATTTTATTCACATTTTAGATTGTTATGGTTATTTTTGTTATCTCATATGATATTAAAGCCATTCTAAGTTTTGCTATTTATTTTCTTTTTTAACCTTCTCACACAAAATTTGATGGATCAAAAACAATTGGTGTAATTCCAAAACTATTTAGATTTTTTTCACAGTTTACTGCTAATAATGCTCAATTTAGAAAATAATCATTAATATCTCTAAAACTGTGAGAGATACGCATAAGGAAACCTATATCTGTATGATGCAAGATATTTATCTACTTACTAGGGCGTGCTCATCTACAGGCTATTCCATTTAAAAAAAACGATTTATCTTAAATTTAAGATTACATAAATAATCGATAAATTTCGAACACCCTGTATGAGATTTATTAAATATTTATACATTACTCATAATCTTATACCTTTCCCTGTTTGCAGTAGAAATATGACGTAATTCTATTCAAATAAGCCTTAGATATGTGGTTTTAAAAAGTGCATTGAAAAAACAAAAAATTTGACAAAAATCAAAATAATTCAAAAACGGTTAATTATTCACAAAATAAAACCTAATTAAATGTGTTACAGCACTCTACAAGGAATCTAAAAAAGCAATAAAAAATATAACATTCCATTTAAAAAATCAAAGTTGGCTATGACTTCCTGTATAACCAAAAGTGGTTAATGAGTGTAAATATTTTATATTAACAGACCAAGTATCAACATTACGTGCTACAAATTTTCAAAACTGTCCTAAGGCGTTAACATAGATAAGTTCTAACGAACGGGTTAGGTGAAAAACCCTGTATATTTTTTAATTGACAATGCCCATATCATATGATCTATGATGATATATGAGCTAGCTGATTGAAGTCTTTCGAAGATTGAATGATTAACATTTAATTTCTGTTATTCTTGCTATTGTTAAACACCGACTAAAGATAATCAATGATTATTTATAGTTAACCGAATATTTTGATCGGGCATGGAAAAAACGGCCTTTAAGGGATACGGTTTTGTTTATTATTAGAACATCTTAGAGCAACCATCAAAAATTAATTTTCGCAAAACTGGGTCTGACTTCATACTTTTGGCTCTTTTTTCCCGAATTTCTTAACTGATTTTGATTTTTTCTTTAACATACTTTGGAACGATTAGAACAAACCTAGAACAACCTTGAACAATTGTCAGAAAAAAGGGGGACTGGGATAAACTCTTTTTTACCGATTATCTCGGTTATTTTGAATTTTCTTCAAGATTCTTTGGAACAGTGTTTAGAACAATTAGAAAAACCACGAATACTCTTTAGAATTCCAATTTTCGAAAAAAGGGGGACTGAGTGAAGAAGTCGTTTTTTCTGTTATCTCGGCCAATTATGATTTTTTTTTAAATTCTTTGGAACAATTTAGAACAAACCTAGAACAACCTGGAACAATCGTCAGAATTTTAATTTTCTCAAAAAGGGGGTTTGTGAGAAAATCGTTTTTTCCCATTATCTTGGCTGATTATGATTTCCTTTATGAAATACTTTGGAACAATTTAGAACAAATCTAGAGCAACCGTTGAATTCAGATTTTCAAAAAACGAGGACTAAAACGTACTCACTTTTGGATTTCCCTTTTTCGCAAAATATTTCAATATATAAAACATACGATTTTATTTATCAGAACAACCTGGAACAACGGCCAAAAATTAATTTTTGCAAAACTGGATCTGGCTTCATACTTTTGACTCTTGTTTTCCCAATTTTCTTGAATGATTTTGATTTTTTTGAAATACTTTGGAACGATTAGAAAAAACCTATAATAAACTTGAACAATCGTCAGAAATACAATTTAGAAAAGGGGGGCTGGGATAAACTCGTTTTTTCCGATTATCTCGGTCATATTGAATTTTTTTCGTGATTCTTGGAACAGTGTTTAGAACAATTAGAAAAACCACGAATAATCTTTAGAATTGTAATTTTCAAAATTCATGGGGGGCTGGGTGAAAAAGTCGTTTTTTCTGTTAGCCTATTTTGACTTTTCTTTAAAATCTATTGGAACAATTTGGAACAAACCTACAACAACCTGAAACAACCGTCAGATGTTTGATTTTCGAAAAAAAGAAACTTTGTTTTTTTTTATTTTAGTATGTTTTTTATGATTATTTTGTTTATTTATTTATTATATATTTTTTATTAACAATGTCCAAATAATATGATCTATGCTAATATATAGATTGAATTATGTATTTCGAAAATTAGATATTATTAATCAGTGATTATTTATAGCTAACCGAGTATTTTAATCGGGGATGGAAAAAACGACCCTTAATATTATCCTGTAAACGATTTTGTTGACTGTTGGGTAATAATAATATCAGTATTTAAAACAATGTAAATTTATTTCATAATTAATTATATTATCAATGTAAATAATCAATTGAAACATAAATATAGATAACAGATTGTCATATCAACATCATGTGACGCAAAAATCAGAAATGCAATTGATTCAATTGTTCCATGTTTGTCAAAAGAGTGAGATAATGAATTTGAAAGTAGATTGGTATGGCTAGATGGTCGTAAATCGGTCATGAGACGGAATCTTTCAGAGGATTGCATCAGATTTTGTATCTCTTGTCACGTGCTTTCTCGTGATCGCGAGAACCAATCGTGTACGCCTCGTCGTTCTAATCACGACGACGCGAGTTAACAGCAAAACTCCAACTCATTCCCAATCAGTTGTCATTCAGAGAGGATTTAGATAGTATCATAGAATCGCAAGTACAATTCAACTTCGTCCATCTATTCCCTATTATTTAAAATTTCGCAGAATAATTCCCCCTCCCCATTTTTTGTCTTTGGTAAATTTAAAATTTATGTATACTAATTTAAACCTAACGTTTGATCGCGATTTTTCAAGTAATAATAGTAGTTACACTGACAAACTTGAACTTTATCAATAATAATAATATGAGCGTTGCTTCGACACTGGCTATGAGCTTTGCCTATACAACACCTGAAACAAGTGGAGTCGTCAATTGCAGAACAATTTGTGCGTGGTGTAATAAAGCAAAAGTCTTTTGTTGTTGCTGTTGGAACTCTAAATTGATTCATTGTCAATCGTTTATTATTTGTGATCGGATGTGTGACTTCAGCAAGATGTAAGTAGTATTTTTACTATTTTCTACGCTATATTTTTTATTCATAAAAAGAAAGTTTTGCGTCTTTTAAATGAAATCGAAAGTGCGCATAATGTGACGTGTATGACACGTAACGTTGGTTGCCTATCATTTACAGTATATACAATCCAATAATTTCCTTGGCGTAATTAGGTTATCTCGAAGTAATTTTTAAAATGCGCGGAATAAAGTTGATAATTACTTTATTTTTGTTATGTAATCATCAGGTCACGGCCAAGGTATTTTGCGGCAACATAATAATTATTACTACAATAGAATCTTCAACACGCGTTTCTAAAAAAAAATTGTATTTAATCAAGATGGAAAGTTACACTGTTTATCTTCTTTTTTTGTGCTTGGTAACGATGGACTGTGGCCAATATGTATTTTGCAATTAGTATAACGCAAATTGTACAGAGTTATCTAATTTAAAGTTACTTAAAAAACGGTTTTTTATACACTGCCGTTTCATAGTTTTCGCACAATTTTTTTTTAAATTTTTGCGTAAAAACTAATCTTCCTTATAGATTATCTACATTTGAACAAGTTTTACTTGTAAAATTATTGGCGACAAAATACAGTATCAATAATATTTAATGAAAAATATTGTAATGAAATAAGCCCACAGAGAAGCAGACATTCGGGAGACGACAAAAGAAAGGCAAATATTCGGCGCGACTGGTAAACAAGTCGTAAAGCAATAAATCATCCACTTATATATGTACTGCGAAGAGACATGTTCTACAAACATCGAGAAGAACACTAGCGTTTATCTGGTGTGTTCCAGATGTTTCGTACGTGTATATAAAGGCAGTTGAACAGATGAATGAGTAATTCCGGAATAAGAAAGTCCTTAAGTACTCGTCGCGCGGAACAGACCAAAGTAAAAATAAATATAAGAAATAAATAAATAGTTCCTTGCGTGGTACGGTGTTATATAAATAGAAGTGATATAAATATACGGACATAAATATTAGTAATAGAAATAAATACCTGTGTTAATTTAAATCGTAGTAGTTTTAAGGTGATACATTTATTTTACATTTTTTATATTGTAATTAATTTTACGTTTGTGAATATACAGACTGTTTTAATTAAATAAATTGCACGAGTTTTTTATTGCGAACCCGAAAACGTTACAATATGTATATACTTGCCAAGTTAATATATACACAGTGATCAGTCTCAGGTGAAGGTTGTGTAGCCTAAATTTTAAATTGTCAATAATGACTAGTTGCTAATATTGAGAAACACTTGTGTGTAGGTATTGTGTATAGCTGTAACAATGTGCACATATGGTTTTGACAGATTTGTTATGTTATGTTAGTAAAGAGAATGAAAGGAAATAAAAAGCAAGTAAAATGTGATAATAAAACGATAACAAATTTAAACAAAATGACAGCGATTGTACTTATTCAGAATAGGTACCTGTACGTATCTGTGTAACAAGAAAATACCCTAATCTAGGGATTTTTAAGACAACGCCACACTTAACTTGACAAAAGTCCAAATATTTTCAGAGCTGGAAAGTCATTCAGTGCCATCTCCACTACAGTGCTGTCTTCTTCAAAATATTAAGGTTACTTAACTTTTCGGTGATGTCTGCAGACTAGATTTTTTCATCAACTTCAGCTTTTTTTGAGAATGAAACCACATCTGAAATTGTTCCACCAATATGCTTTGAGCAGGTTAAGGATATTTAGCAAGTGTCCGCCTCTGCTAAGCGAACGAGCTTCTGTATGAAGCAGTAGATCACCATACTTGCAGTCTAGCTCTTCAGTTAGTGCCCTGAACCACGTCTCTGAAGTGCATGTGTCCTCACTTTATGTACTACTTTTTACGACTCTTCATTACATTATTCATACCTAAGAAATTTCCACAGAATAACTGCTAGCATATTATACAATGGTAAGTTAGAAATTAGATCTAATAGAGCATTGAAAACGTGATTGATTTGTGACCTAGATCCAGTGATTAAATGCAAGAGGAATTGAAATTTTCGGTCAGAATTTTTGTTAGCTGAATTGAATGAAGGGCAATTAAAACCGCCAAAAATAAAACGTTTTTGTTTAAGAGCTTAAGTGCAAGACTATCAAAGAAGATCACATGAGATACTGGGTGGGATATAAATATTAATAAAGTCAATTATCGGCACTGAAGAAGAAATAGAAGAAATATCAACTGGCATTACGATAAAACAGTTAGAAAATGTTGACAAAGCATCCTCACCAGTAGTTAAGCCAAAGTTTTTGAGGTTCCTGTCAGATCTGCAAATCAAGTAAGAAGGATCATCAATTATATTAAAGGTGAACTGCGTTTTTGTAAAGGCCGCGTCAGCATTCAAATAGTCGGTATGCATTTTTATTGTATTAAGTTTGGATCGTAAACCATGAACGTTTTGATAAGGAAATTTTAGATTGATATAGTAGGAGTTTTTTCTTTTTGTTGTTGTTCGTTTTCCGGAAGTTGATCAGACTCTTCAATCGTCCTGTGGGCAAGCAGTTGCTGCTTAATGGAACTATAAAATTGACATAACTACGTTATTAGGATTAGTGGAGGTTTTGAGTTTCATGTAGTTACGCAGGACACTTCTGTTTGTCTTTGAAGGAACAAATCTTTGCACTCTAGTTGGTGAAGTAGTCTCTAGTTCGACATCCAGATGCCCAAAGACCTCTTTCACGCAAAGATTATCTTCCCTCACTTGCTCAGTCTTTGTCCTGATAGGGTGTCCAGGAACGTTAAAAATAATGATATTATTATTTTTATGCACACTTTCAGCAACCTCTTGAACCACCTTCTTAAAATCCAAAGTGTCTAGTTTAGTCGTCGTTGTATAACCCGAAGATGTAGACTCGATCTTTCAGCAGTTGAACCTCAACTTGCAGCGATGTAACGAATGAAGACAAGTCCATGCATTTCTATCAATTCATTTGAATTCATGCTTAAATTCCATGCATACTGGGCAAAGATCACTGCACGTGGTGTGGGCGGGATTCCTACAGAGAGGTATAGAAAAGAAAACTACACCTCTTCCCACTGGCGGCCCGTGAGTTTTTGGGACGGGAGATTAAGTACAGACAAAAAAATAAACTCAATTTGTTATTTGATTAATTTGTTTGAAAATAAAATCCATTCGCCGTTTCTTACGATTAGCAAATGATTAATAACTAATTCATTGAAGTTTGGTGTTCATGAGTTTATCTTTATTATAAAATTTATCTAGAAATGTTTTGTTTGCTGTAATATTGTTTATTTAAAAAATGTGTTCCTAGTTGCTTTAACAAGATATGGTACATCAAAAATATAAAATATTTTATGTTCTTCTAAGTAAAGGTATGGTGATTCTGGAGTAACTCCTTTTTCTTTTGAATATTTACAAAAATTTGATCCGACATCAGATGCTAGTGCTCAGACAGAAAGCCCAATTGCAAATAACTTTAGTATTGTATTATCTACAGTCTCCTCTAAAGCTTTACCACTACATGTGCTGCTGACTAACCAACTGGCTGTTTACAATTCATATGAATGCCCTTAGCAAAGAGAACTACAGCAAATTTTGCTGGTTTATATGTTGTTTGACCATTTATTTTATGAAATCCTACAATTTCGTCTTTTAGTTATATTATAAAATAAATTAGATTTTAGTGACATTTCATCAATGCATAGAATGCATTCACGTGCTTCTTGTGTAAAATGAGCAGTTTTCATTTCAATTGCAGAATACACAAAATCACAAATTCCTGGAGTTATATTCCAATTCTGTGTTAATCTTTGTAATGTTCTTACGCTTGGCAATTGAAGTATTTTACTTAAATGTTTATAAACTCTTGATCCCAAAAAATAGATATTTGAAGCAAATTGTTTGTTCTCTATGCTGTATCTTGCAATATTCTTATTTTTATTAACTGCATTAAATTTAACAACAGTTGCCAGTTCTTTTAATATCTGCCACAAAGCCCTAGAAAATATTGTAAATTCTCCTGTTTAGGATAGGATTTCATTTTAGATTTAGTAGCTATAATTCGAGGCTGTTTTAGAGATTTTCTCAGTGTTTTCTTTCTGGGTGTATGTGCAGAGAGATTGTTTTCTGTTTGAACTCCAACATCACTTGTAGTAGGCATTTCCATAACTGCTAAAATACAATTAAAAAATTATACATTTCATTAAACACAAATTAATTCTATGTTTGTAACTGAAAAGTTCCAAATTATTCTACTTTATACTAGGTTAAATACATATGTGTTGAATTTTTGTTCAAAAATGACTTCGAATTCTTCAGTTAAACAACTAAACGAATTTTATGTTTTGCTCATAATATAATTTTGTACTGTAAATATTAATTGCCATACCTATAGTTGGTTCACTTTCTGCTAAATTTTGGGATCCAATATCACTTGTGCTAGGAACATTCGTAGTTTCCACACATTCGAAAATACATTTTGAAATTAGTATTCTTTTAAAATTGCAAATAATACTTAGTTTTTATAAAATAATATTTTATAATAAGCATTTACCTGTAGATAGTTCCTTAACCGGTGAGGTTTAAATTGATTTCTCTTCATTTTATGGCTGTGAGAGATAACGATGGTCTCTAAAATTCTTATTTTCGAAGGAGGTTCCTTCACTAATATGAAAAGATAAAAAACACATTAGAAGTATTTATTTTCATGCTTCATGTTTAATTAAAACTTTAATTATAAGTGCAAACCTTATCAAAACTTATATTTAACAATGATAAATAAGATCATATATTTTTGTAGATAGTAAATAAATTTACAAATTTAAATTACGAAATATTTTATTAGAGAAATTAAAGTAAAACATTGTTAACATCATGTACAAATTATTTTGGAATATTTCAAATTATAAAGTCATATTATATTTATTCTACTCCAATGATGATGTATGAAGTTACATATTTTAAAATTACAATGCAACTGTATTGCGACTTAATATACACAAAAATTGTTGAATACATAAAAGATAAATGCTAACAAATAATTTTGGAAATATTTTAATTTTATGATAGTTTATATTAAAAACACTTTTATGAAAAATAACATACCCGGGTGAAATTCTGCATCAAAAGCTGTTGATGTTTCTGGTGTTTCCGAGCAGAGTGAGAGAAATTATGTGGGAATTGTATTCCTTAAATCATTTAAACTCATGTGTGATTCAAAGTGTTTACGGCACACAAATGTTGTTTGCCATAATTTTGACAAATCGTTACTTAGAAGGTCATTCCGGTTACAGCTGGTGATCCACTGTAAGACACTACAAAAAAGATGAATTATTACAAATTAACTGTTACTCAATAGCTATAACTTACCGATTTTCTTCTTTAAGAAACGAAAAGAAACTGTAGAATATATTTTGTTGCTGAACATTTTTACAAGTAAAAATACAACATCTACGTACGCCAGATTTCTTCTTTCGTACAGTTTGTATTATTTATATCAACAACAATTTAACTGGCACCTTTACTTATTATTCTTTCATAAATTATAAGTTATAAAACTTAGACAGGTTATATTTATACAAGTACACAACAAAAACAAAACACGCCATTTTGTAATGTGCGCTTGTTTCATTTTGCGCTCAAACATCGGAATTATGCAAAGGAGGCTTTTGTCACTTCTGTTATTCTGTGATATTACATACTGGATTGCCACCCGGCATCACAGAGTAGTGCCCGGTCGCTGACATATACCGCTCTCGCCAAACATGTAAAATGTATGCGCAAGAAGATAAAGGTTTGATGAAGTAAGGAGGTGTATTATTTTGAAATTCAAGTTAAAACATAAACGATAAATAAATTGGAAAGTGAATGGTGTTGTAAGCAGTACAAAAAATGGCTAAATTTAAGAAATATACAGTAAATTTACATGTAATTTACTCGATATTTATGTTTAAAAGGTAAAAATAGTTACAGTAGCTAATCACATTTGTAATTTTTTAAGATAAGAATGAAATAATGATTATTATAATTAATGCTATTTACAGATTTATGTTACATTTACGTCGCATTACAGTGCAGCACAGTATATAATATATATAATGTATATATATACAGGGTGTCCCACCGGGAACCAAATCGATCTATATATGGAAAACCACACATAGGAAAATTTTTAAAATTTGGGGGCATGCGAAAGTCGATGGGGGCAACTCGGCTAAAATATTTTCAAGATGGCGGCACTTCCGGTTATACAGGAAGTAGATGTCAACTTTCTTATTTCAAATGGAACACCCTGTGTATTATTGCATTTTTGGAATCTACACAAGATTCTAGGCTAATTTTATGTATCACGTCCTATACCTAAGTCTAACTGTTTTTGACTTATTTAATTTTTTACGTGAAAAATGACGTTTGCAGCATCTAAAATAATTAATATTTAATTAATAAGGAAGCCCTTATTATTCAATTTGGACTAGAGTCCTTGTTGAGAAAGACCTACTGAAATAGTTTTTTTATAATATTTTGAAAACTTTTAGTACAGGGTGTTTAAAAAATATGATTAAAAATGAAATTGAAAAAAATGCCAAAAATCAATTTTTTCAAATGGAAACCCCCAATTTTTATAATTTTATTTAATTTAGCATTAAAAAATAGTGTAAGTTTGTGTAAGGTTATCTATGCAAAAAAATTTTAGTTTTCGAAATATTGCCAATTTAATATTTCTATTCGGAAATTTTGCTGCGTGAATTTTAAATTCAGTTTCTCTTAGTTGGCTTTGGCGGCATTGACAATCAAATGCTAAAGAAATGTATGACGCTGTCATTATTTGAGAAGTATTATTAATTATTATGCCAGGGCGCTTAAATTACACAAACGAAGATTATTTAAACCTAATTATTATTTATGGAGAATGTAACAAAGTTATATCAAGAACATGTGACACATTTTCTATTCGATATCCGCAAAAACAGAAGCCATCACAATGTACCGTTAAACAAATTATAGAAAATTTCAAGAACTTTGGATCCGTCAAAGCAATGGTGCAAAGAAATAAACCTCTCGTTAATAATGAAAATATCGAAATTGCTATTTTGGGATATTTCGTCGCTAATCCAACAATGTCTGTAAGACAAGCTGCATTGGAGTCAGGATTATCAAAATCAACAGTTCACAGAATATTATTATTGTTTAATTTAAAGAGAACAGCATAATTATTTTTTCAATAAATGTTCAAACTGACGTCCTTGAACTTCCAGACACTTTTGGCATCTAAGCAACAGTTGTTCATGAGTCGCTTTCCTTATTGACTCGGGTGTTAAACTTGCAAATTCATGCCTCACGCGCTGCATACAATCTTCCATGGTTGTTATGGGAGTGTTATACACTCGATTTTTGATTGTACCCCAAATAAAAAAATCGAGCACTGCAAGATCTGGGGAGCGGGCTGGCCAAAGGAAAGGACCGTTGTTGGCTATCCATCGATCAACAAAAGCATTTTGCAAAAAATTGTCAATGAGGTAGCTGCCATGTGGAGGTGCGCCATCATGTTGGTAAAAGAGGTTTCTACGAACGGCGAGCGGCAAATTGTCCAAATAGTCGGTTTCTAAATTCTGTAAAATGTTCAAGTAGCCCTCACCTGTAAGTTAATAAGCACATTTTTACCTAGAAATATTCTAAAATTTCTAACTTACCATTTAAATTTTCTTGATAAAAGTGTAGTGCCACGACGCCATCGTTTCTTATCGCACAATAAACATTAAATTGCCAGGAATCTTGAAAATTCTGCTCTCTAAACACGTGTATATTCGAATCACTCCAATAATGGGAATTATGTCGATTAAATGCACCGTTTTTTGTAAATTTCGCTTCGTCTGTCCAAATGATATTGTCCAAAAAAAAATTGTTTCCTTGCGCCCAAGTTGTAATAAACTCACAGAACGCCACTCGTCTTGGAAAATCAGTTTCTTTTAGATGGTGGACTATGGAAAATGCATATGGACGAAATTTATGTTTGCGTAATATTCTGTGAACTGTTGATTTTGATAATCCTGACTCCAATGCAGCTTGTCTTACAGACATTGTTGGATTAGCGACGAAATATCCCAAAATAGCAATTTCGATATTTTCATTATTAACGAGAGGTTTATTTCTTTGCACCATTGCTTTGACGGATCCAAAGTTCTTGAAATTTTCTATAATTTGTTTAACGGTACATTGTGATGGCTTCTGTTTTTGCGGATATCGAATAGAAAATGTGTCACATGTTCTTGATATAACTTTGTTACATTCTCCATAAATAATAATTAGGTTTAAATAATCTTCGTTTGTGTAATTTAAGCGCCCTGGCATAATAATTAATAATACTTCTCAAATAATGACAGCGTCATACATTTCTTTAGCATTTGATTGTCAATGCCGCCAAAGCCAACTAAGAGAAACTGAATTTAAAATTCACGCAGCAAAATTTCCGAATAGAAATATTAAATTGGCAATATTTCGAAAACTAAAAATTTTTTGCATAGATAACCTTGCACAAACTTACACTATTTTTTAATGCTAAATTAAATAAAATTATAAAAATTGGGGGTTTCCATTTGAAAAAATTGATTTTTGGCATTTTTTTCAATTTCATTTTTAATCATATTTTTTAAACACCCTGTACTAAAAGTTTTCAAAATATTATAAAAAAACTATTTCAGTAGGTCTTTCTCAACAAGGACTCTAGTCCAAATTGAATAATAAGGGCTTCCTTATGGGAAAAAATATTAATTATTTTAGATGCTGCAAACGTCATTTTTCACGTAAAAAATTAAATAAGTCAAAAACAGTTAGACTTAGGTGTAGGACGTGATACATAAAATTAGCCTAGAATCTTGTGTAGATTCCAAAAATGCAATAATACACAGGGTGTTCCATTTGAAATAAGAAAGTTGACATCTACTTCCTGTATAACCGGAAGTGCCGCCATCTTGAAAATATTTTAGCCGAGTTGCCCCCATCGACTTTCGCACGCCCCCAAATTTTAAAAATTTTCCTATGTGTGGTTTTCCATATATAGATCGATTTGGTTCCCGGTGGGACACCCTGTATAAAAAGATTTTCAATTTTTCAATACATTTGTATAATTGGCAAAGAATTGTAATATATTTTATATATATATATATATTATAGTCGGTTACTAAAACGATTGTGCTATATATAACATAGACAACATATATCTTTATTTAAATATTGATAAGAAAGTCATTATCTTATCACCGCTCTGAATGTAATCCACTGCTTGCGGCTCTGAGTCGATTATAATTGAAGTACTTTAGCTTACAGCCGTCGAATAAATAAAACAAAATAGAAAATAATTGAGTTGTTTAAGAATTCAGACAGTATATGTTTAACTTTATTTGTCTTTGAATTATCAAGTTTTATGAAGGAGTTATAGGTATTTTGATCGACTATCTACGAATAGTAAATTATAAAGTACTTTTAATTTTTGTTATAAATGAATATTATTTAAGGTTGTTGCGAATGTTGTAGGAACAGCATAAAATCTCTTGTTGTCATTACATTACGTACCCAATTTTGTGATTTCATTTAAATGACGCCTAAGTGTCACAAAATAAAACGAATTTTTATTGTTTGAGTTTGGCAATGTGGAAGACAAACATTTATTGTTTACTTGCTACTTTTTTTATTAATTATTTTCAACACAAAGCTTATCAAAAAATTTCATACTAAAAAACAAAAATATATGCTTTTACTTTTCTGTCATAATACATAATTTTCCAAAGAATAATTACATATTATAAATTTATGCATTTAGTGATTGATAGAGGACAAAGTATAGAGCGAAGACGCAAAGGAATTTTATTTTATTAATAAGTTGTACGTTGTGCTAAATGACGTCATAGGCTTCGAAGAATTATTACGGTAATTGATAAGATAAGAAAAGATTTCTATGGTTTCAAGTTGTTTTGATGCAGTTTTGTAACAATTATATATCTACTAATATTTTTAATGAATAATTACGTGTGAAAACTATAAAAAAATTCTGATACGTTAAAGTTCAGGAGTTTATGCGAACACTTTACTTATCGTCGAATTAGGCAATATGGGATGTTATTTTAGGTTTTGTAACTTTAAACTTTTCTTCAAAAATTTCAAAATTCGGACCGGAAGTAACACTTTTACTCTTAGCGAATAGCGACTTCTTGCAAATACGTCGTAAATTATGCATTTTGTATATATTCATCAAGAGTACAAAAGTATTTAGAGTTAGATTTGCAATGTTTTTTGTATTAATGAATTTTCAAAATTCGGACTGGAAGTAGCACTTTTACTCTTAGCGAGTACCACTTTTTTTATATCTTGCAAAGTATGCATTCTATAGAGATTTATTAAGAGAATAGAAGTACTTTGAATAGGATTTTGAATAATTTTTGTATAAACATTTTTTTAAAATTCTATAATTCGAAACGCTCATACGTATAAGGAAGTCGTGTGGTGGCCACACCTCATTTTTTTAATTTTAACTTCCTGCTTGTGGATTTGAAATAATAAAAAAAATCAGTTTTACGAACAACATCTCGTCTAGACAGACCACACTCGCCTAGCCTATCGAAAAAGCATGGACACGCTTATGTCATGTCGCTTGTTGTTGAAGGTTATTCTCTGTTAAAGCTTACAGTGTGAGCTGTTTTTACTGACCAGTATTAGTGGCGCCAGCTGAAACTCCTAGAGCTTCGAATTTTATTAGAGTCCCTACAATACAAAAGAGTTTACAAGTTTTTGGATTATTGCCCCGTCATCTGTAACATAACCGAACAAATTCCCCAATTACAGTTTTTTGTAAAATATTTTTTGTTTATGATAAAACAGCCAAATTAAAAAAAAGCATCTTTGTCCCATATTATCTGACTGTTCCATATTGCCCCATTTGACGGTACTTCTGATTTTGCATTAGTATATTCTACTATTGAGTATTGTTGTGCAGTTTGAATGTATAATGTTTGTATGTATGTAATTGGCTTTACGTTTTGGCTAAGCGAGTCAAGACAAAAATTAATTCTAAAACGGTACTGCAATAAATACCAAAGCTCTCCGAATATGTTATTTTATTTGCACATGATCAATTTAGAAACAATATTAACAATCCTCTCTAACGCTTTTTGGTAATAAAATTAGTTGGTATATGATTTATTTAATGAAGAACTAATAGATGATCCTTAAAGTACCTTTTTTGAATAGTTCTTGCCTTAAAATGAATACATTAATATCTTCCAACGTCATCGATTTTATATTTAAATCAAAATGAGAATTTAATTGAAGACATCAAACATATACAATACAATACAATACTAAGCTGTTTTTAACACTACTTCAATTCTCCGGCTGGACAATGTGTACATTAGAATTAAAATAACACGAACATATAGTTCTAACAACGCGATGTTTTTCTAATTTAAAATATTTCAAGGTCACTTGGCTGCTGCTTTATCTACTTGGAAGCAATTAAGGAGGTGTGATATGCTTTTTTTAGCTGCTTCATTCTAAGGTCATCTTCTAAGAAACAATTATGCACGAATGCGAATCCAGTAGTCTGATTCGACTTTTTAATATTTCGTTATGTAATAATTATTCATAATGTGTGCCTAGAATGCAATGACTTATCGTATTTTAGCAGGAAATAATTAATATACATATACATAAAATACAATGTCTTAACCAGTTTATTTTGTTTGAGTATGTGTTATTATACAAAATTATAATCTTTCTAGTTGAGATTGATGATACTAATTAACAAGATTTTATTATACAAATTTGCTCTCCAACGTGACTTGAACATACACCCCGGGATTGCCGGCTATGTACTATATCAGTAACCCACCGCTGTAAAAGTAGGTTAAAAATTGAATCTTGTTGAATTATTTTATGCCCTACAAATATGTACCTCTTAAGCTTAAAGATATCACGATCTTAACGATCGTTACTTCCTGTGATATTTAGCACATAAATATTGTTTATTAATTATAAGTACTAATATTTAGTTATAAAGAGCTGGCGGTGCTGTTGTAGGGGGAAGGGATGGTTGACGTTTTTTAACCAGTTGTCAGTTGTTTTATTGCAAGTACATGTTATAGAAACTATTTCTAACATACCCACAGCCAAGACGAAACACAGACAAAACAGATGTGAGACTAATCATCCAAGTCTTCACTTGCGTTTACCCTATATATTTAATTTAGTCGTCATACTCGTACTCATTCAAGTTCGTCGTCATCTGTAAGGTCAAGCAACGAAGTTATGCTCTGGATTGATATGAAATTAGAATATTCGTCGAACTTGTCAATATTAATGGAATATATCCACTAATTAAAACACGCAAAATGACACCACTTTGTAAGGTATTGCGAGAAAATCACAACAGAATTTCTGTTTAGTTAACAAAATTTTATTATTAATATATAAAGCTTTGCAGAACATAGGTATATCTAAAATTCCCAACCAAACACGATTTTGAAAAGATTAGCGAAGATTTTCTTGTAAAAAAGAAATTTCCCAATTGCTTAGGAGCAATAGATAGGAAACATATGCGAATTCGTAAACCATTTAATGCAGGTTCATTATATTATAATTATAAACATTACCATTCCATTGTTTTGTCAGCTGCCGTAGATGCAGACTACGAATTTATTATGATCGATGTTGGTAGTTATGGAAAAAATAGTGATGATGGGATTCTAGACCATTCTGAATTTGGCAAATTACTTTATGAAAATAAATGAGATATTCCTAAAGATAGGCCTATTGACCAAAATTCAAATGAAGCAGTACCATATGTTTTTATTGGCGATGAAGCATTTCGCCTATGTCAGAATTTATTAAAACCATATCCTAGACGAGAATTAGATATTCTAACACGTAGATATATCAGTTGGGCTGAAAAGTTCGTATCGTTTTATAGAAAAACACATTTTTTTGGCAAAATTCGAGTTTATTATTCAACATAGTTGCCTTCGAGGGCGATACACCGATTATAGCGATCTTCCAACTTTTCAATACCATTTTTGTAGTACCATTTGTCTTTAGCCTCAAAATAGGCCTCTGTTTCGGCGATTACTTCCTCATCGGCTCTAAATTTCTTTCCATCGAGCATTCTCTTGAGATCTGAGAACAGGAAAAAGTCGCTGGGGGCCAAATCTGGAGAATACGGTGGATGCGGAAGCAATTCGAAGCCCAATTCATGCATTGCCATCGTTTTCTTCGATTTGTGACACGGCGCATTGTCTTGATGAAACAACACTTTCTTCTTCAAATGGGGCCGTTTTTTCGCGATTTCGTCCTTCAAACGCTCCAATAACGCTACATAATAGTCGCTGTTGATGGTTTTTCCCTTTCCAAGATAGTCGATGAAAATTATTCCATGTGCATCCCAAAATACGGACGCCATAACCTTACCGGGCGACTGTTGTGTTTTTCCACGCTTTGGATTCGGTTCATCGCGTGCAGTCCACTCAGATGACTGCCGACTGGACTCCGGAGTGGTGGATCCATGTTTCATCGATTGTCACATATCGACGCAAAAATTCACTTCTATTGCGGTTGAACAGCTCCAAACATTGCTCTGAAGCATCGACACGTTCTTGTTTTTGGTCGATTGTGAGCTCGCGCGGCACCCACTTTGCACATAGCTTTCGCATACCCAAATATTCATGAACGATATGTCCAACACGTTCTTTGATATCTTTAGAGTGTCAGCTATACAAATCAACCTCAATTTACGATCTTCCAAAATCATTTTGTGGATTTTTCTGATGTTTTCTTCCGTAACAGCCTCTTTTGGACGTCCACTGCGTTCATCGTCTTCGGTGCTCATATGGCCTGTACGGAATTTAGCAAACCACTTACGAATGGTTGCTTCGCCCGGCGCCACTTTTTGGTATCAGTAGCACTTTTTTTCATCAAAAAATAGTGTTTCATTAACACACGAAATTCCTTTTTATCCATTTTTTTCAAAATAACAAAAGTCGCTTCACTCAAAATGCTGTATCTCACAAACTAATAATCAGACAGCTGTCAAATTTATACACGTATCTTTTGAAGGTTGGTACTAACTAAAAATCATATGGATTTTATTCTAGTGGTGCCATCTCATAGAAACGATACGAACTTTTCAGCCCAACTATTAATTACCGACTCTCATATGCTCGTCAGATAGTTGAGTGCACCTTTGGAATATTACCTACAAAATTCCGACTAATTTTGGATGTGTACTAGCATTGCGGTTTTTCCAGAAAAAGTTGATAATATAATAAAAGCTGTTTGCGTCTTACGAAACATGATAAGAGTTGAAGAGCATGAACCATTTGATGAAACCGTCACTTATAAAGCAACATATCGTCCATTTGAATCTGTTCAAGAAGTAAGAAGATATAATGTCAATCAGTCAACACGAATGGCCAGAGCTGTTCGTGACAAGTTCTGCTATTACTTTTCTGGTGCTGGTTCAGTTGAATGGCAGGATGCAAGGATACAAATAAATGACCAAGACTGAAGATATTAACTTATATTTAAAAAGAGTATTTCGTATAAAATGTATTTTCTAATAAAGTATGTATCTTAACAGTAATATATATTTAATTCTTATTTAATTTTTCGTGTAAGTTAGATAACACTTCAATTAGAAACTTCCTCAATGTATCTGGTGGTAGCAACTCCATGGCCTCCAAAAGACTGCAGAAAAAGCTCATTAGAAGATTTTTTCTTTTCTTTCTTTTTGTTATTAAAATAATCAATAAATGCGTCATCGGCGGAATTTGTTGAACTTCTTTTCTTATAAATTCGATGAACTGCCTTTGTTTTGTGAAAGAGGTGTCTCTGGTGATCAAACCCTATGTACTTCATTCTGCGAATCCTCAAGTTTGGAATTATCCTCTATTGTGTTAGATAACCAAATTCTAATATAATAATAATAATAATAATAATAATAATACTAGTTATAAATATTTAGGAAAAATATAATGACCATCAACTGCATATTCACTCTCTACTAGGTTTGTGTTTGCCTGGGTGCTTGATATCGTCAAATTGCTTTTAATATCAGTAGATGTCCTCACATTAGAAGAAGTGGCTCGTTCTGTAAAATGTTGCTCCAGGAAATTCAATGTATTAAAATATCTCCATTTCTTTGTGCCTTGTGAACAGCTACCAGAAGGTTTTTTTTCACTTCTTCTTGTTCGATACCCACTTCTTAATATCTGCCACGTTTTCTTAAGTTTCTTTTCTAAAATAAAAGTGGAAATACAATAAGTACTATTTAATATTCACTATATTAAAAAAAAACACATCATATCAAAAATACTGCTAATGTATCTATTTAGCTTTTAATAAATAGTATATTTGTTCTCTTAACATTCTACAAGACAATCTAAGATATAGTATAGATTACTTACAGTTTTTTGTTGAAATGAACATTTTTATTTCGCTCCATAGTTTCTCAGTAATATTGATATTCGAGTATCCAGCACTACTTTGATCGTAAAGTTCTGGTCGATCTCTAACTAGATTTATCAGTAACTCAATTTCATCTGGTTGCCAAACACAAACCTCACTAGACATTTCTGTTCTTTATATTTTAAACAAAACAAACAATCAAAACACAATCAACACGCAACGCTTGGGTTAACTGTCAAAACAGCCTTTCTGCGCAGGTGCCTAATCGTCGATCATCAACTAAAATTAGAACCTGTCGGAAATTATGAACCGATGCATGCCGGTTGTTGTTGAACGATCGTCGTTAATCGATGCAGTCGGACTGCTGCGGATACTTTAGTATAAGCTAATTTTAATCGATGACCGTCGATGGACATCGCTTTATCAGTGGGACTGCCGCCTAAGTCTGTGAAAAATCAACGGGAAGTAAAGATAAATAAAAAATAGTTATTCGCTATTATAACCCCTTCGTGACTTTTGGCCCACCCGATATGTATAACTATTAATTTCAGGAACATTCAATTTTTTTAAAATATCTTCCCAACTTTACAAAAAATGAAAATCTGAAAATTCTATCAAATACTCATTGAATGTCTAAATAACTTTCCTAATCTAATCGATTCTGTATCTTTCATACTAAGAAAGTTATCCATATAGGGAGATAAAAAATGAACACCTGTATAAACATAAATTGAATTTGATATTATATTGATTAAATTGCATTTTTACCATTGTTATTTTTAACACTGCATCGTTTTCATATTCTTATTCGGTATTATTATCTCCAAATTACTGGTGATATTCCAATTCTTTTTTGAAGAATTTTATATGGAAGTTCTTACAATATTTTTATGGTGTCAGTGTACCATCAATTTAATAGGTTTTTTCAACTCTTATTAAGTGGTATCAAATATTCCATATATATCAAATATACCTATATATTTTTGATATCGCTTTTCCTTTGTATAGCGTGCACCACTGGAAAAAAACACGGAAAATTTTACTATTTATTTAGATTAAAAGAACAAAAGGAAAAGTCAATTGTCCTGTTATCAAGTTAGATAAGACTGCTGACGCAGAATTTAATTTGCTTCTGATTTAATTGAAATTAAATCTATTAATTGAGGATGTACGAAATATTTACAAAAACATGCATGTTTTGAATCTTTCCACTGTGCGTGACTTGGTATTTTTAATCTTATCCACTTTTAATTCTAGCTATTAGTGATACCTACATTCTAGGCGCCTATGTAATTGATTATCAATACAGTATAAATTAATTTATTCCATTTTAACTTTTTCACATAATATATTACAAGCCAAATATTATTATGCTTTACTGTACATATCTGAAATTTCCTGGAAAAGCCCCACGCATATCGAACCCAAATCGTTTTTCTCAGAATACAATCCGCTTCCAGTGATTCACCTGCCGTCATATGATAAAACCCGCTTTCATTGGCAAAACGTGACACAATTTCGACCTATAACAACATTCCGTACGCTCGAGCTCTCTCAAAACTTCGGTAATGAAAAAGGAGAATCGATGAGGTGGGGGTAGATTTGGAGATGGCATAACCTTCGTCGATACTTTTCGCTTCGTCACATTTCGTCATTCGTGATTTCTACTGCTCTCGAATTGGACGTGATATTTTGGAGAAAAAAAGAGATTCTAGTCTAATAGGAGTGATTTTATTTAAACAAATACAGAGTCCGTGTTCAAAAAAGCGATTGTAAAGTGCTAAATTGACTTTTAAAAATATAGTTTTGAAGAAAACGCATTCCACGTATCGAGAACAACTAAACACTATTTTAGAGTAAGTTCCCTTTTTTAATATTATTTGCAAAAAATAATTTATTTAATTAGATATTTTTAAAATAATTACTGGACATATTTTCGTAATCGGAATTTGAGCCTGAAAACTTGGCTTGACAACAGTTGCAATATATTGTGCAATACTATAAAAAATATTAAAATTCTTGATATTTGCACGTAATTCCCAGAGCATTTTTGTTCTAAAACCGCATTTACCGAATTAAGATGTATTTTACTGCTTTAAAACGGGATTTTCTTGCATTTTCTCTTTGGAAATCCCCTCGTTTGACGTCACAGTCTGTGACGTATGCCTTGACCTTTGAAACAAACAAGCTGTACGGGTTCAGACATGTTTCAAGGCTGACCTAGCGAATGAAGTTTATTTGTTCTAAGCCAACCGGGTTCATGTATAATATAAACGTTAATTGGTTTATATTAGACGAGGCGTTTGTTTATTTTCTTGTCGGACAATGCCAGGTTACGCTATATTTATCACAAAAACAAATTTCATTTATTTAGTTTTATTATTATTATTTTATAAAACAAATGCTTTGCAAAAAAAAAATATTTAGAATAAATATGGAACAAAAATTTATTTTTAATCGAAATAGTACATAGGGACAATCTACACATTTTGAGCTATACTTTATTTTGTAATCGTTTTTTTCTCTGCTAATTCTTTTCCCATGTATTGCCTGCCATCCATGTTTATTTTTTATACAAATTAATTGGCTAACAAAGTAATTTCGCAATATTGTAGCATAACATCTATAAATAGCTTGTATCACCTTAACAGGTAGATAATTTAGTAATTGCTATTCAACAAAATTCATTATGTAAAGTCGATGTAATATGTTCAGATCTGTTTTTGATCACGTTAATTTGTACGATTTGTCCTTTCTCTTCTACGTACCTATACAGGTCCGTTTCAAAAGTTTTTGTACGTCAAAACATAAGTCTATTTATACATATATTTGTGTTTTTTATTACAGCTAATTATCATTTAAAGTAATTAAATTAAATAACTTATTAAGTTAAACAAATTAAGTTATTGATATTTATTTACAATTTTGTTGGTGAATATCCTCTGATCAGCTGATACCTTTGAGATTGAATCATTCATTTGCTTATAATTTATTGTCATATAAATATCCAAGAGAATGTTTTCTTAAAATTTAGTTTTTAGTATACATGTAATATTAAAATAGATATGGCAATTGAGAATACACCAGGCAAGAACAGTAAATTACTTCACCACATACAGTAAAACATGGTCAATATTGATTTGATGACTTAGCATTCTGTAAAAATATTCTGAATGGAAAAGATCTTAGAGCTGTTGAAAATGTTGTACAAGGATGCTTTGAAAAGAAATAGGTCTTCCGACAATTTCAAATAGTGACACGGGAAACACTTTCTTGTTCAGTATATTGGATTGTTTTTAAAATTTTGGATCGAAAAAATTCATTCTTCAATTAATATTTAGGCTTCCCGATGGTTTCTTATATTTAGTATACTTACTACAGCTTTTTCCAAAAAGGATCTCAAGTATCTTCAGCTTCTTTAAGCATTGGCACATGTTTTTAGTTTTTTTTCAGAACAGGTTCTGAATCATTTAATATTTAGGCTTAGAGAACGGTATTAGATTTGATAGTTTTTTTCAAAAAGAATGCTTATGTGGGCTTCAACTTCAGACTTTGAGATCGTTTTCAGGTTTGATATACATATACAGCTTTTATCAAAAAAGGTGATTTTGTACTTTTTTCAGAAGAGAATTTTTTTAGGCTTGAGATCATTTTAAGATTTGATATTCAACAGAATTCTTCAAAAATGTTATTTGTTGATCTTGAGCTTGAGGTTTGGAGATAATGGCTTGGTATTTAATGACTTGCTTCGAAAAGGTTGGTCATGCATCTACATTGTTAAGCTTGGAGGTTATTTTTAGGTTTAGTGTATACAGCTTCTATTAAGGTGGTCATGAATTACAACTTTAGGTTTGGAGATAATTATTAGGTTTGGTATAAAGAGCTTTTTTCAAAAAGTTGTTTATGCGTCTTCACTTTAGGCTTCTAGGCATTTTTAGGTTTAGTATATACAAATCATTAAAAAAAAACTGCTTAATATCTTTATCTTTAGTTTTAATCATTTCATTTAAATTTGGTATATACCTACAGGTTTTTTCAGTAATGGTTCCTCGAACATCTTCATATTTAGGCTTATTGATAATCGTTAGTTTTAAAGCTTTTTTCAAAAAAAAAAAATGCTTGTGCATCTTGCTTTTAGACATTCAGATCATTTTCATGCTTGGTATACACAGAATTTTTCAAAAAACATTCTCAGTCATCTATATTTAGGCTTTGATGTAGAGATCAGTGTTGTAACTTAAAAAAATGATAATGCAGCTACGACTTTAGGCTTTGATGTCGTGTTTGGGTTTGGTATTAACAGTTCTAGCAAAAAAGTTGTTCACTGGTCTAGAGCTTTAAGCTTGGAGGTCATTTTTAGGTTTGGCATATTTAGCTTCTATCAGAAAAGGTGCTTATGCATCTACAACTTTAGATTTGGAGATAATTATTACGTTTTGTATTAAATTTTCAAAAGGTAGTTCACGCGTCTTGGAGATGTTTTTAGGTTTTGTTTATACAACTTTTTTCAGTAAAAGTTTCAAGCAATTTCATATTTAGGCTTTTAGAGGTGTGTGTTCAGTTCGGAAAATATTCAAAAAGAATGCTAATACAGCTTCAGATTTCGGTTTTGAGATCATTTTTAGGTTTGGTTTTCAGTAAAAGGTGTATTTGAGCTTTAGGTTTGGAGGTAGTTTTAGGTTTGGTATTTAACAGCCCTTTTCAAAAAAGCTCTCCACGTATCTTTAGCTTTAGTCTCGGAGATCATATTTAGGTTTGGTATTAACAGCTTTTTTCATAAAAGTTGTTCATGTATCTGCAGCTTTAGGCTTGATATATACAAGTAAATCAATTTGCGTATATTAAAACTTTAATACAAACCAGAATTTCACTTGTAATGGAAAAAAACTTGGATTTTCGTTGAAGCCCAGATTTTTATATTTTTGATACAAGTTTAAATGATCTTACATAGAAACAACTCTGGTTCTTTATTCCTTGTTTTGATTTAAAATAAAATTGAAGTAAAATTTAATAACCTTCATATTTACGATTTAGGTTTGGAGATCATTCATTCGTCAGGTTTGGTAAATAAATTGATGAAAAATATTTAACGTTATGTTATAGAATTTCTGTAGTGGATTATTCTTTTAACACATGCAATCAGATTTATTTTTGTTTAATAACCAGTATTTACATTTTCTCTTTTCATTTTCAGGTTGGGCGTCCAAGACAACCAACTCTTTCATTGCTGAGCTCACCAACGGTTCACAATTTTTAGAGAATCCGACGGTCTACTTAAAGTAGGTTTCATTCATCGCACGAATGTTCTTCCTCCAGGAGAGAAGAAGAACTACTGGCAACACTCAGGATCAGAACTTAACGATATTTTCTTTGCAGAACCGTTTAAAATGGAACAGGCACGCAGGTTCCCTGCCCCTCAAGCATCATGGCGAGAAAGCAGCGCAAAATACAATCATGCTATCGTACCAAAACATAGTAAACCAAGGTCCTACCGAGAGATCCCAGCACAAATTGGACTGGATAAGCATAGAAGAAATGGACGCCCTTTTGCAGGAAAGGTCTATGTTGTCACAGACAAACTTTTCAAAGAGCTTATTACCCAATCTGGTAAGTGTTTTTGTTATTATATGAAAGGTATATTACAAAATAGTTTTCTGTCACTACTTTAGGAATGTTAATAATTTAATTTTTGAAGTCGCATTTGTGTTTATGTTTGAGTCATCTGGAGATTAATGAAAGTAAAATTGTAAGATAACAAAAATAATAGGTTATAAATTTTTGAACCAGTGCTGCAATGTCAGGATAATATACTATATAAATCTACATATACATTTACTATGTCAAAATTTATAAGATGTAGCTACATATTTTTAAAAGCTTTCAATTTGAGTTGACATGTCTGTTTCTTGTCGGTGAACCAGTCCCCCATTCTGGTGGAAGGGGATATAATTTTTAATCTTTATTAAACGAACTCTTCTTCACTGGAAACAGATTAGATACAAGGCAAAACTAATTCAGTAAAATTTAAAGTTCGTGGAAAATAAATGTAATAATGGAATAATTCATGTTAACTTTTTGTTAATATAATGTGTCTGTAATTGATCTGCGCCGGCGCCATTTGCAGTTTTTTTTAGCGATATTACGTTATATAATTTCTACACCTGCGTAAATTTAAAATATTATTTGTCAAGTTGGTATTACAGTTCCATAAGTGTAGTTAGAAGGGTTTTCTAGCAGCGACTTTGCAAATTACCCACGTTAAACGAACCAATCAACTTTATCATAATATGAATTCAAATGACTGGATGCTTATTTACCCGCAGTGGTCTAGAATAACTTAGTTATCGGAAGCCCCCCCCCCCACTCTGGCGCATTGCTTTTGCACAACAGAGGTCGCTGAGATTGTCTCACAGACATCGTTGTGTGAAGAGACGATACGCGGGAGGGGGGCGCGTCTGGAGTGATGTTTACTTTGTAAATTAAATATTTAGATCGAAGAACAGAACAAGACAGACAGAAATTTCTAAATGGACCTTTATATTTTTCACGCCCACCTTGACGTCAGTAGGGCGACCTCTCTACCAGGTGCACGCGCTGCCGGCCGCTAACTACAACATTTTAAATACATATACTCTAAACATTAAAAATAAGTAAAACTTACCTAACCTTGCAATATCAACGGTGCGGATGTGTTACTTATGAAAAAAAATATTTTGATTCAATGTAAAAATGGTAGTAACCGCCACAAAATTAAAAATTTTTCTACCACTGACGCACGCACTGATCTTTTATCCTACTTTTACTTATTCCCAAATATCATTGCTGTTTCTCTCACGCGAAAAATATAAAGGTCCATTGCAAGGCGTTGACCAATTACAGACACTCATTATACTAAAACGGAGGAAATGCACATGTTTTTATATACATAACTGGAGTATTCAATATTACAGATTAAACAAATTGTTGAATGATGATTTTGTTTGAAATTCATAATATATAAAATAGAATTCCGCAAGATAGTCATTTAGGCCATTTTACTTTCTTATACGTAGTATAAGGAAGTATTGTGATGATGAAAATTTTCGACTTCGAGATTTTTGCAGATGTCCACGTTTTGAGGTCTGTGTGTCTCTATGTGTGTGACCACGATAGCGGTCAAACCGCTGTAGATATCAATTCCAAATTTTGTATTTACGTGTGTAATCTGCCTCTTGAGAACTGATTAGATTTTAAGCAAAATCGGCAGACCGGAAGTAGTAGTTTACTTCAGTGAAAAAATCGAAATTTGCAAATATTTCGTCAATTACTAAGTTTAAACAAATTTATAAAGAATTCATATGTACTTAGAATTAAGTTTGAAACAAATTGTCTTAAAAAAGTTTTAAGACAAGTACGTTACGAGTATAAAAGTATTTAAATCATAATTTTCAATATCTTTTATATAAAAAAAATTTCAAAATTCAGACCGGAAGTACCACTTTTACTCCTATCGAATAGCGATTTTTTGCAAATATGTCGTAAGTTATGCATTATATATATATTTATCAAGAGTACAAAAGTATTTAGAGTTGGATATGGAATATTTTTTGTATAAATGAAATTTCAAAATTCGGACCGGAAGTAACACTTGCATACGTATAAGAAAGTCGTGTGGTGGCCACACATAACATAAAAAGGTGTTCAGTATTATCTTTTATATGGTGCAATAATAACAAAAAGTAATGGAAAATGGACATCTAGGTTAATAAAACAATCAAAATATTTACCTAAAACGTTTTGGTTTTGTTTATATTGTACTTAAATTTTTAACTGTGGGCATATGCTAGACACATTGATATTCTGTGATGTCTTAATCTAGTAGTTCCGAGAATTAAGTGACATCATGGAGATGATGTATTTGCAGTTACTCTGTATACAATCGCAAAAAATATTAAAATCTAATTCAGTATTTATATTTATTTCCTTCCATGACTTTTTTTTATTTTGAACATAAAAGGGCCATATTAATTAGAATATTAAAGAACGTAAATATAGGCAGAAATTGGAAAAAATAATTTCATAAATGTTTCCTGGTTTTTTAGTAATAACATGTCAGTCAAAAATCTTTATAATCACTTTTTTTTTGTACCCACTGTTTGTGTAAAATACAGTCATCTTACCTTCATAAAAACTTGAACAGTTCAGAAAAATAAAATATTGGGATACAATTTTAAAATGTTGTTATAGTGTCTTGGCTATTCAATATTTTTAAATCCCCCACTTGTTTTTTATATTCATTATATAATGGCAAAAATGTTTTTTTTATTTCAAATTTCCAGTATTTTAAATTTAATTCCTCTTATATATTTATTTTTTCTTTCCTGATTTATTTTATTTTGAACATAATATGGGGCTGTGTTAATTACAATATAAAGAAAATGAGGTGTGGCCACCACACGACTTTCTTATACGTATGAGCGTTTCAAATTATACAATTTTAAGAATTTTTTTACACAAAAATTATTCAAAATCCTATTCTAAGTACTTCTATTCTCTTAACAAATCGCTATAGAATACTAGAACTAAATACTTTTGTACTCTTGATAAATATATATAGAATGCATAACTTTACGACATATTTGCAAAAAATCGCTATTCAATAAGAGTGAAGGTGGTACTTCCGGTCTGAATTTTGAAATTTCTTTTATACAAATTATATTTTAAATACTTTTATACTCGTAACGTGCCTGTCTAAAAAGCATGATTTGCGAAAAATTCCCAAAAAACTGATTTTTGATGGGAGTAAAAGACCTTTCGAAAAACTTTTTAAATAAAATTGTTCTCAATTTTAATCTCAATTTTAATTTTAAGTACATATGAATTCGTTATAAATTTGTTTAAACTTAGTAGTTGACGAAATATTGGCAAAATTCGAATTTTTCACTGAAGTAAACTGCTACTTCCGGTCTACCGATTTTAGTGAAAAACTAATCAGATCTCAAGAGGGAGATTATACACGTAAATACGAAATATGAAATTGATATCTACAACGGTATCGTGGTCAAACACAGACACACACAGACATTTTTTAAAAACCACTTTTTCGGTATAAGGGGACTTCAAAACGTGGACATCTGCAAAAATCTCGAGGTCGAGAATTTTCATCATCACAATATGTACTTCCTTATACTACGTATAAGAAAGAAAAAGTAAATATGCGTAGAAAAATTTTTAGTAACAACCAGCTCATTTCTGTCAAATATCTTTATAATCACTTTTCTTATACGTAGTATAAGGAAGTATTGTGATGACGAAAATTTTTGACCTCGAGATTTTTGCAGATGTCCCCTGATACCAAAAAAGTGGTTTTTGAAGAATGTCTGCGTGTGTATGACCACGATAGCGGTCAAACCGCTGTAGATATCAATTCTAAATTTTGTATTTACCTGTACCCTATTAAGATCTGATTAGTTTTTCAGTAAAATCGGTAGACCGGAAGTAGTAGTTTATTTCAGTGAAAAAAAACGAATTTTGCCAATATTTCGTCAACTACTAAGTTTAAACAAATTTATAAAGAATTCATATGTACTTACAATTAAAATTGAGAACAATTTTAGTTAAAAAGTTTTTCGAAATTCCCACCGGAAGTAGGTCTTTTACTTCTATCAAAAATCAGTTTTTTGAGAATATTTCGCCAGTCATGATTTTTAGGCAGGTGCGTTAGGAGTATAAATGTATTTAGGACTTAATTTTCAACACCTTTTCTATAAAGATTTTTCCAAAATTCGGACCGGAAGTAACACTTTTACTTTAAGGGAGCAGCATTTTTTTTTCGAATATCTTGTATAAATTCTATAGCGATTTATTGAGAAAATGGAAGTACTTAGAATAGGATTTTGAATAATTTTTGTATAAAATAATTCTTAAAATTGTATAGTTTGAAGCGCTCGTCGTATATGAAAGTCGTGTGGTGGCCACACCTAATTTTTTTTCTTGTACTTACTATTTTATTTTAATTTTGGATATAAATAGTGATGATGTGTAAAATACAGTGTTCTTACCTTCATAAAAACATGAATGCAAAATTAAGAAAAATTAAATTAGGAATACATTTTTTTTATTTAAAAAAAAAGCTTTCACGGTTGCCCACCCTTTTGCGAAACGTCGAAATTTCGTCCACTATGCCAAGAGACATTTTCAAGGCTGCTATTGCTTCGGAATTGCCTGAAATTAACTGAAGCAGGAACAGTCTAAAGATATATGTTAGGATATTGAACGAAACATCGACGACGGAAGAACCCGATGACACTATCTAGCAATAATAATTATATTATAAGATAAAAGTCTTCGGTCGTTTGAAAACTGCTAAATTTTAAACAAGGACATAAATGTACATAATTTAAATATTTAATTATGAGTCCTTCACAATCTCGTTTCTTCCTATTATTTCAAAGAATTTAATTCAGTTCATATTTTATTTATGTATCTGAATAAGTAATAATTAAATTCTGTTTTACAAGTTTTAATTTTCTGAAAATGTTCCTATTTTCTTCAATAGATCAATGCACAAATTCAAAAAATGGCTTTAAAAAAATAAAAAAAATTGTGGAAGTAAATGTTTTCCACTCGCATATTTCTTGAAAATATTCTTCCGGAGTTTAATCGCACTATTCCAATCACAAGTCATCACAGCACATCACTAAAGCTTTAACCTAAATTTCCTTCGTTTATATACGGTCGAGTTCGGTAATTATTCGTGTTTTTTCTTGCTTGTTTTGGGGAATGACCGGTGAATCATTCCCATCGACTGGCGCGCGGGCGCTGGGTATATAATGCAGAAACACGCTGTAACTCGTTTTGTTCGATTGCAATTGTTCAATCAGTGCACACCTTCGTGATAAAAAGAGTGTATGACTACGGACACCGGAAATTCAAGATCATCTTCTGAATTTTGTTTTTGTTTTCGTTTTCTTCTTTTTTTTTTCTTACATTTATTACCGCCACTTAATGATTGTCAATTTTTTTTTTTATGAAACGTGTGTATAATACGTTCGACGTTATTTTGATTAATTTAATTAAATATTAGTGTAAAAACACTTACTAAGATTATTAATAGTGCTGGCCAACCTCAGAATACCTCGATTTCATTATGCAGGGAATTGGATTCAGTTTTCGATATGTGCCTTGTGCCGACTTGTATAAGGTCCGTTTTGTTTTATTTTTTTTCATTATGGATTTGGATAAGAAAAAGTTGAATAAATTTATTTAATATATTTTTTATTTGATGTTTATTACGCAATTATTTTACATATTTTTAGTTATTGTATATTACTAAAATTGTATTTAATTACTTTCTTATGTATTATGATAAGAATTATTTCAATTAATTCTTTTTTTACAAATTTCTTTCATTTTTTTAAACAATCTGTTTATGATAATACTAAATATTTTAATTTTTATTATTTTTTTTTTATTACTAAACAACTTTTTTTTTATTTTTATAATCGATTATATGGTTTAATAAATGTATTATAAAAAATAATATTAATATTTAAAAGCACAATTATACTTATTAGCATTAAAACTTTGCATTGTTACAAACATGTTGATATAATTTTAATCAGATATTTCATGAATTTATTGTTGTTATTGCACAATATTACCCTTGACGTTAGTTTTATTATATAATTAATTATTACAATGATATTTATATATTTTTGGAAATGAAAATGTATTTGATTATATTTTAAAAATATTTTTTTGAATTCCCTATTTGAACCCTGCATAACAAACACGCACATGCTAATCATAGAGTTTTTCTATCAAGGTCATCTCGCCATATGATATTTTTAATTGCATAAGGATTAACATTATCTTTGTTTGTATTGTGGAATTTATGTTCTCTAAATGTGAATACTTTACATTAAAAAATTACTTTAATTTAAAATAACATTAAATTTTCTACAGGTGTTTTTCTAAATATGCAAAATTAATTCCAAAAACAAGAAAACATGCATTTTAATTTTTTTTTGTTTTTGCAATTCTATAATTCAAAATAAATATTATAGTTTAATATTAACGTTATCTAATCTCTTTTTTCTTAATAATAATGATTTCGTAAATGTTTTCAGCCATTCTCCATTTTGTTGATGATATATAGTATAGATAAGATGATTTAAAATGGCGATTGTTTTTGTTCAGGTTTTATACTGGAGTAATTTATATATGTTGAATGATTAATAACTTCCAGATTTTTTCATATAAATTGTTATTAGTTTTTATGTTTTTTGCTTCTTTTTATTTTTTATATTACATAATTAAGCATAACTATTATTATTCATGATTTTATTATCCTTTTTAAATTTGTTTTTAATTTAAATTGGGTTTATAACAATTAGGTTGTTTATATATTGTCAATGCTTCAATATATAATGATGTCCCTAACTTTCCTTTAAAATAAAGAACTATTCCTGATTTTATTTAGTATTTTTAAAATTTTTAGTTTGAACTAGATTTATGAAATTAATAATTGTTTGATAATGCCCTCTATATATTAGTGATGTTATCTTGAATTGTTCGTTTTAAAATAAAAATATAATCAGTCTAATTACATTATTTAGAATTTATGTATTTAGTTTTGCGAAGTTGACCCCATTCTTTAAAATAAAAAACTATTATTATTCATAAATTTTATTATTTTTTTTTAAATTTTTATTTTTAGTTTAAATTCAGTTTTTGGTTGTTTATATATACATAGTGGCTTCAATGTACCACTAAATTTTCTTTAAAATAAAAATATTGAAGAAAAAGCCGTTAAGAAACGATGAATAAAAAAAATATTCTTGGAGTGAAAAACTATTCCTGAATTTTATTTATTCATTATTAAAATTTTATTTGAAATTAGTAATATTTGTTAGATAATTTGTTATTGAATTGATCACTTTACAATAAAAATATAATCAGTCTAATTATTTGAAATTTATTTATTTAGTTTTGCGAAGTTGACCTCCTATTCTTTAAAATACAAATATTGAATATGTATTCCAAAGGATTTTGATGGTGAAAACTATTGTTATTTACGGATTTTAATTTTTTCACAGACTGCTCCAATAAACGTAGTGGGTATCTCTTGTATACCCACTTACTTCATTAAATTATAATAACATTACTTTATTTTTTATATTTTTATAAATGGAAACTATTATTAATCAATTTTATTATTTTCCTTTAAATTTTACTTTTAATTTAAATTGGGTTTATAAAAATTTTGTTGTTAATATATGGCTTCAATATACCACTAAATTTTCTTTAAACTGAAACTATTGACAACAGTCGTAAAGGAACGGATCAATAAAAAAAAAATCTTGGAGTGAAAAATTATACCTGAAATTAGTATTTTTAAAATTTTTAATTGGAACAGTGTTTATTGAAATTAGTAATATTTGTTAGATAATGTCCCCCACATATTATTTAGTGATGTTATCTAGAACTGATTACTTTTAAATAAAAATATAATCAAGCTAATTATATTATTTAAAATTTATTTATTTAGTTTTGCAAAGTTGACTCCCTATTTTTAAAGTATTGAAGAAATATATTTATACCGTGAAAACTGTTATTTTTTCGAATTTTAATTATCTTTTTTTTTTATTATTTAAATACTGCTCCAATAAGCGTAGTGTGATATCTTATGTTTACCATTTAGTTCTGTTTCATATCAAAATCTTTTATTTCTAATATAATATATATATTTATCACTTTTAAAAATTCATGTTGTGTCCCCTATTTTATATATTTTGTGATCACGTCCTAAATTTTTTATATATATTCTTTTCATTGATAAAAATAATAAGACATTAGATCTAAAGAAAATTCAATTAAAAACATTTTATTATGATTTTTAGTGACTGAAAACTATTTATTATTTATTAATTTTTGAATTTTATTTATTTATTTTTATTTTTTGTATTACGATCTACATATTTCGTGTATTTTGCAGAATGTTTCAACTAAATCCCAACATTTTCATTTGCAGACGTCCAACAGCGACAGATTTGCGAAGTGCGCAGAGACCGCGCCAAGAGGTGGCGTGTTTTACGATCCCAACGCACATCAATCGGAAGAGCACATCAAGAACGAAGAATGCGTCGATCTAGATCGACTACTCTACGACAATTCAGATGAATCAGCCAATATCCAATCGGTTGCACTAGCCGCCATAGCGGAAGATATTGGTCTGTCAAATAATTTTACCACTGAACAATACCGAAACAAAGGTGTTGCAATCACGGATACGACAAATCCATTTATATATAATAAGAATATTATCAACAGCAGCGGCAGCAGCAGCGAAAGCGACATTAAAAACAACAGCATAAATAATAATAATAGCGACAGTAACGATTGTTACAACAATACTATTAAGTATAGTAATAATAATAATAATAATAATAATCTAAGAAGTGGATGTCAATCCACTACCACTTCGGCAAGTCAATCGCCAACAAACGTGTTCAGCATGGAACCCAGTCCGAATAATAGTGAATATTACATGATGTTGGGCGACACAGATTTGACATCTGAAAATGCCATCGATGGACCCAGTTTCTTCGATTCACTCTTCTACGATCACATGCTTCCGAAAGATGACAACATCTTTTACACACCAGATAACAGTACCGGTCCGATCATATTCTCAAATGAAGTTAAAAGTGACGATATCGGTAATAAGGAGCAGCCGCTCTTGACATTGAATCTGAAGAACACGTTTGTCACCGAAGAAGAAATTAATACACCAAATATTATCGACAGCATAATGGAAGCCAGCGAAAATCTACTCTTCCAGAAAGACAAGACATTCAAAGAGGTACTTTGATATTTTTGAGCTTTTGGGGGTTTACATTTAATAGATTAATAAAGAGTAAGTGGTCCTAAAGCACGACCTATCGGAACACCAGATTTTATATTTAAAAATATTTTGTTAATTCATAATTAATATTTTTGGATATATAGATTGATTATAAAAGAGAAATACGAAATTATATAACAATTCTGTTGGATTTGAATCTAGTTTGCACTACCAAAATATTTGAAAATGAATTGAAAGAAACAACCATATAACAGACTCGAGTTAAAAATTGCAATCGGCATTCTAATTTAATAATGAATCAAATTGTAATTGTTCTTTATCTTAATTTTTTCTGCGAATGTTTTTTCTTAAGCAGAAAAGTTTTTTGGGGTTTAATTTTAAAAGAAAAACAAGAATGTTGGTGATAAATGATCGTCAAACAGGACCTATTAAAACACTAGATTTTATTGTTATAAAATGCTTCTTTTCAAGCTTAGTACTTAGTATATTATTTGATATAGATGAATTATAATTATAAAATAGAAATAAAAAAAAATTACAGATATTTAATTTATAAATTTAAACTACATAGTGCAATACGAAAATATTTGAAGAGAGAGAGGCAAAAACATACTATATCATAAATATTTACTTGATATAAGCAAATTCGAAACTAAAATGAAATCGTAATTATTCTTCAGTCTTCCAGTTCTTTAAATATTTATTCAAATTCATTCTCAATTATTTTTTTAAAAACAAATTATTTTTATAAAAAAATCAAAAATTTGTATTAAAACAAATTAAAATAATTCAGAATATTAAATGACAACAAAGGCTGAAAACTGCAGAGGTGGAGGACAGTAGGTTACAAGTATATTTTACAGAAATCTATGGGTATTATTAAAACTTGAATTTACGAAAAATAATTGTAGTAAAATCACAAATCACTAAACAGGCAGTTTGCCCACCATATACTCCTATTCACTATGTATAGTATGTTTCAAGTTATAGTAACCTGTGGGAGCTTTCATTTGCAATATATCTTGAAACAGAATATATATGTATAGTCCATTTCAAGATATAGTGGGAATGCAAGCTCCCATAGGCTGGCTACTATATCTTGAAACATACTATATATTGGGGATAATTATTTAAAAAGATGAGGAATTTATGGAGAATAGTTGCACTTTAAAGATTGAGTAATTATTTTTCACTGCTTTATTTTCTTAAAGTTATAAAAATAATTATAAAATAACATTTCTTTTGAATAATAATAATAATACTTTATTAATTTACAATTTAAACTATGGTTATTTAAACATTTGATTATAAATTTTATTTATGTATAAAATTGTGAAAACGAAAGCCTAAGATCTAAATGTATATTCTTGCGCAATTTTATTATATAAATTCTAGTTTTTAGGTTACATTTATTTGAATTTTTTTAAAAAAAATTACACATACATATATATATATATATAATTATATTTATGCAATTTAAAAATTTAGTATAATTAAATATTTACTCCCCCCTTTTTTTTGATATTTATCGCGTCTTTTTTAAAAAATATTTGTTTTATTTTACTTTAATATAAATATATATTTATTTTTAATCTTTTTCTCTGAATAATTATTTTCATTTTCATATCATCGTTATTTTGTAATTCACTTGGGTTGTACGGGAAATATACAATAAAGTAGTACGAAGTTTGTATATAATTTTTTTAATGAAAATAATACATGACCAATTCAATTAAATTAATTCTATGTAGACGCCCCTAAATGTATCCTACGTATGATCATTATTATTTAAACCAATAAATGTACGGAAAATTACAGTTGTAATTAAAAAATTAAATGAAAAGGAACTGTACCCTAACAATTTATTCAATATGTAGTAGGCGCACGAATCTATTATTAAAATGAATTAGTGAAATTGTTTTCTTCACTTTTTAATAAAGGTATTTTCTTTTATACAAATCGCTTTTGATTTCTTTTAAATAGTTCTGGTTTTCCATGTCCATACACTATTTATTGTTCTGAATTATTTAATTTTTTTTGTTGACTTTTATATGATATCGAAAAAGGAAAACGTATCCATTTGAATGTTATTTTTAAAGGTTAAAATAATTAATGTTTCTTTTATTTTGTTGTTTCAGCAAACATCATTCATCACCACACTGCAAGATCTTACAGACTGCCCCCCATCGACGTCATCCATCGCAACAATTTCTGGTACAATCGACAGCTTGTCTACCAACACCACCACAACGACGGAATCGCATACCGTACGCGAACCCCGAAGACGACCTGGTCGACCTCGGAAACGACGGCACACGTCAGACGACGAACGCGGCGAAGACGACGCCAGCGACGAAACTTACATGCCACCCACGCACCTCAGGAGGAAATACAGAGAATCTCGCGCCATCCCCAAAAAACAAATAATCTACGAGGACATTTCCGATGAGGAGACAGATTACATCCCGTCTAGGCGGAAATTCTCTCTGGGAAGCCCGAACAGCAGCGTGGCCGAGGAAGAGAACAGACTGAACCCTCTGATAATATTTGACGATGAGGGAGTCAGGGTCGGAGGTAAACGCGGCAGACCCCCGAAACACGCCAGATCGATATCCTCCGACGATTATAGCCTCCTAGATCCGGAAGAAGCTAAATACAGGGAGATGCGTGATAGGAATAATGAAGCTTCGAGGAAGTCGAGGTACAAGAGGAAACAGAAAGAGAGTCTGATGTGCGATGAACTGGATGACTTGGAAACTGAAAATGTCAAGTTGAAAACGCAAGTGGATGAATTGCAAAAAACTGTCGACAGGTATAGAGACAATTTGATGAAGGTTATGTTGCATAAAAGTTAAAAAAAATCTATGATATCTTAGTGAGTGAAATTACTACGTGTGGTTTCTTTATTTTACAAAGGAACTTTTAATTTTTTATTAAATATTATTTGATTAATAATAGTTTAATTAATGTTTAGATGAACCGATTGAGGATGATCGGTATGATTTAATTGAATATTTGGTGTATTAATAATAATTCTCGTATTACTTTCTTATAATTACAACTGATATATATGATATGTACTGTAAAATAACCATTTCTTTATGTAATATTCCATCTTGTATAAATATAGATAAATATGACTTTCGTTCATATTAAAAAAAAGTGTGTATGATTGTTGAAAATTAAGAACGGAACAAATTATTTATACAATATAGAATTCTAAACGTACTTTAAGCATATATATAATTGATTTCTACTTAAATAATAATCATGAAGATGATTATCATGTTTCTTGTTGTATGTTTTATTAGTTTACTACACTTGAAACATGCAACGTAAGAATTTGTTATTATTTTATTATCTTACGTTGACTAAAATATTAAATAATTTTTTTAAAAAAAAATTATGTTTATATATAATATATATATGTTTATGCATAAACATATTTGTTATAAGTGGAGAATACGATTAATGATAATATTGCAAAGAGAAAATCATTGTCTGCCTCGATCAGTATTTTATCTCTCATCGACAGACTCTAAAAAAAATTAAAGTGAATATATGATTCATGTGGAAGTTGTTTTAATAGACTGGGATAGTGTTTTAATAGCTCTATGTTTATATGTTCAATATATTCTTTAATAATTTCTAATATGGCCTGAAGACAATATGTTAATAGATTGAATACAATGTACTACTTTTATCTTATGTTATTGAATCTATTCCTCTGTATTATTACTGTTAAATACTTTTAAATTGATTGTCATATATTGTTTTTTTTTATTCTGTTTATAATGATTAAATAATGTAAGATGATTCAAAAGGAAAATATAAACCTTGATCAAATTAACTCTTTTATTTCTTTCACTGTTAGTATAAATGATTGGATATTGAATGGTGGTAGTTGTTTTGATTTATCCAAGGATATAAGGCATATAATTTTAGGTTAGGATTTAGACAAATAACGCGCTTTTATGTTTCGTTATGACAATTCGTATTTGGTAGACTTCGTATATGCTTGTCAGCCGCCCGGGGCGGAGGAAAATTTCGCTGCCCCCTTATTTAGATATTTCATTTTAAAAGTTTTAAATACGGGTATACAGTAATTCTGAAGAACTTTTCGGCAAGAACAATTATCATTATTGTGTATTGTACAGGTTACAAATAAAAAAGTTATGTATACAGCTTGAGCGCGCGGGGTATGATCACCCGATGCCAGTCGATATTCTTCGGACGTATATTCGGAAAATTGATCTCCGCCAGCTGTGTTCGCCAGATATAGATTTTTACATCAGTTGCGTACTGGCTGCAAAGAGGAATGCACGTAGGTTTTTGTGTTATTTTATGGTATTTCTGTTATACTTATTTATAGTTTTTTTTACCATGAAATTTCTATTTATTTATTTTTCTCTAGACATCTTAGTTTATTCTGCAGATGTTTCAGGCGGGTTGTTTTTATTTCATTCTAAAACCCAGTTGTACTACTATAACTTTTTACACAACTACATTATTATTTAATTTCATAAGGATAGTCATAATTACGTTATAAGTACTACAATCTTCGCGTTATTATCGACTTAGTTATCTAAGCAATCGTCATCACTTAGAGAAAATTTAATTTGTTCTTTTTGTCAATCTGCGAAAAAATAATCAGATCACTATGAGTTCGAATATGAGCAGGCAATGCTAGTATGTTGTGCCCTAACTGTAATATGTATTATCGGACCACGTTTAGATGCGAGTTTACGTATACCATCGGGTGATCATACCTCGCGCGCTCTTGCTGTATATGTTTCAGAATATAATAACCAAATTTATTACAAAAATTCTTACACGTATGCCACCTACATTGATATAAAAGTAGGTCTTTTACTCTTATTGAAAATCAGTTTTTTGCGAATATTTCGCAAGTCATGCTTTTTAGACAGGTACGTTACGAGTATAAAAGAATTTAGAACTTAATTTTCAATATCTTTTGCATAAAAAAAATTTCAAAATTCGGACCGGAAGTAACAATTTTACTCTTATCGAATAGCGATTTTTGCAAATATTTCGTAAATTATGCATTCTATATATATTTGTCAAGAGTACAAAAGCATTTAGAATTGGATTTGAAATATTTTTTGTAAATAAAATTTCATAATTCAGACCGGAAGTAACACTTTTACTCTTATGGAATAGCGATTTTTGCAAATATTTCGTAAAATATGCATTCTATATATATTTGTCAAGAGTACAAAAGTATTTAGAGTTGGATTTGAAATATTTTTTGTATAAATGAAATTTCAAAATTTGGACCGGAAGTAACACTTTTACTCTTATCGATTAGCGATTTTTGCAAATATTTCGAAAAATTATGCATTCTATATATATTTGTCAAGAGTACAAAAGTATTTAGAGTTGGATTTGGAATATTTTTTGTACAAACGAAATTTCATAATTCGGACCGGAAGTACTCTTAGCGAGTGGCATTTTTTTTGCAAATATCTCACAAAGTATGCATTATGTAGAGATTTATTAAGAAACTAGAAGTACATAGAATAGGATTTTGAATAATTTTTTTTATAAAAGAATTTTCAAAATTCGGACCTGAAGGCGTAATTTTTAAGAGGATAAAAGTTTAAAAGCTTAATTTATAACTTTGCATAATTTGAAAGGCGCATATGTATAAGGAAGTCGTGTGGTGCCCACACCTCTTTTTTATTTTTTGCCAATTCATTAAATTTTGTTTTATATTTGAAATAACTACGTTTCTTAATTAGACATTTTTATTGTATATATTCACAATTCATGTTATTGTTACAGACATCAATTTATAGTTTCTTCCTCAATTGTCTATATTTACATCGTAGTTATAGAGATTTTCCAATATCTGCTTCTTCAACAAGAACCTCCTAATTTTACCGGTGGGTGTATAAGGTATAACGGACTCATCCACGAAAATAACACCACCACGAATTCTCTTATTGTCATCAACTCTTTCATTAACGTACTTTAATAGTTCCTCCTCACTTATTCCATCTGCAGAATCCGATTTGACCACTACGGCAGTCGCTATGTCCCCTTCATCTGATGGTATTCCAATAACGACAGCGACTTTAACAGCGGGATGTTGATATAAAATATTCTCCAATAAAGTCGGTGGTATCCATACCATTCTGTATCTTAGAGCTTCCCTCAAACGTTCGACTACGTAGAAGCAATGTTCTTCATCGTAGTAACCCATGTCACCGGTTCTCAGAAAACCACCCAAATCAAAGCGGTCTGATGAATCGTGGTTGTAATAACCGTTCATGACAAACTTTGATTTGATGCATATTTCTCCAGTTTCGTTTGGTCCGCAATTTTTACCAGATTCAGTATCTACAATCTGAAGTAATACGTCATTAAATATAAAATAAAATGTGGTATTTTCATATTTACCTTATACCAGTAATTGGGAGCTGGTTGACCAACACACTCTGGTTTTTCCACGAGCTTTTGGAAGTTTCCGACTTCAAATATTGAACCATAAACTTCTGACTGACCGTATGGAGTCAGCACTAACACAGGTTTTAGGAATATTTTCTGTAGTGCCCTCATACTTTCTAAAGAAATCTTACCACCTGCTATGAAGACGGCTGCCATTGCTGGTGTTTCCAGTTTGTCTGGATTGCCATGTTTCAAAAGCGTCATTGCATCATGCGGAGTTAAGCATAAAGTTGATACCTTGAAATTGGAAAAAAAAGCTATTGTAATATGTGAATATAAGTGAAACAATTAACTGTTATTAGCATACAATTACGAAAAATATTACACTGCGTGGACCAATATACATGGTGTGTACTAAACATGTGACAAAAATGTAGGGATTTACTTCGTCGGCTATTTTAAAATACTTTCCCAAGCAACAAATCCACAATTTTAGAGAAGGATGAAAATATATATTTGCTAATGTAGAACAAGTGTGCATATAGTGATTTTGCTGCTAGGGTTAATGTTTTTTTTGATAACTTTCAAAGAGAGAAAATGGCAAGTTATAATAGTAACGTATTGAACTAAGCATGAATTGAATGGTTTATACTATACAGTGATTTCGATGTGACTACAAATTAATTAGTTTTTTTATTGTAAAAAACATAAAAGCGTGCTTCATCTTTTGTATTTGGTAGGCCCAATGGAGTATACCATAGTTTTATTTAGAGTACATAATTAATTTTGACATTATCCAAATTTTCACGCCCACTATATTCGAAACATCATGTCTTTCCAAGATTTACGGCACCCTTAATCCAAGATGGCGGCTCGAGCTCGCCCCCCACAAGGTCAAAAACTTGTATTTTTGCTTCGGATCCTGACCTAAACAACATATGTCAAATACGTTTCTACCACACTTTTTGCAAGGTAAAGGCATTCTTTGGTGCCTAGGCTTAAGGCATAACCTCATTCATTTTTGCTCCATGTTTACTAAACAGATTGTAAAGGCAATAATTCTTCCTTTTTTTTATACCAACAGTAATATCAGAACCGATCATATACAAGGTTTGTTCAAACCTCCAGTTCTGAACAGTTCCTGAACCGTTCTAGAATTAGTAGTTCTGATAATAATGCGCATGTCCGGTCAAATCCTGGTTCTGAAATTGTTCGAAATCCTGAAGGTTCGAACAGTTTCAAAATTGGAATTTTAGGGGAACTTATACTACCAACATTAGTAATAGAATTATTAAAAAACACCAAACTAATGTAAACAAATATCAATCGTAATGAACATTTAAATGTTACTGCATCTGCATCTAACTACCAAAATTGACATTTTCAATGTTCAAAGCCAGCTCCTTTTTTTTCGTTTACTTATTTAAAGTAAAAGATTATGCCCGAGATATCTTTTTAAGATTACTTTTAATCTGTGACGTGTACACTCTTAATTTCTTTTGGAGCGTATTAAAAATTGAAGCCTTTTTGCTAATTTCAATTGCGATATCTACATGATTTGGTACTTACATCAATTAGACTCTGAATGTTTTGTGTCATACAAGTCTGGGGTCACATTAACTTGCAATTTATTATAATTTTCATGACGTAACATGTTGGTACAAGTACATACATATAATAGATTGTTCGGATATCTAATATTACATTTATACGTAAACGTACATGCATATATGCAATGCAGTGGGATACACAACATATACCTAGGTGTCATTGCTAGAAATCGTCGCACAGACACGTGCTTCGGCCTTAAAGGCCTCGTCAGTGTACGTAATGGACTGCTAGCAATGAACAAATATTTGGATCGCTATATATGACACCTTGCATTGATAAATGTGCTTGAGAATATCACAGCGACATCTGCCACGCAAGCGCGACACTGTATATTTGTGTAGTATATACTCGCTTTGCGTTTAGTATTTCATAATACTTTGCATTTTACAAGGTGATGCCACCTATTGGCTCGTTGTGGATACACATTTAATATACAGGCTACTCGTAGGCGCAGTGCGCAATAATGAAGCGGTCGCTTTCAGTGTCGCGCTTGGGTGGCAGATGTCGCTGTGATATTCTCACGAACATTTGTCGATGCAAGGCGTCATATATAGCGATCCAAATATTTGTTCATTGCTAGCAGTCCCTTACGTACACTGACGAGGCCTTTAAGGCCGAAACACGTGCCTGTGCGACGATTTCTAGCAATGACACCTAGGTGACTGTTGTGTATCCCACTGCATTGCATATATGCATGTACGTTTACGTATAAATTTATATTTGTGTAGATTGTCTAAGTTTAACAAATATGTCAGTTTGTCTACGAATAGGTATATGATAATTATAAATTAACTTTTCAGATGTTCGCAAGTTCCTATAATTGTACCATTACATGCACTTTATTCTTAGAGAAAGAATATAATAAGTATGAAGTATGAATAAAAACAAGTGTAAAAAAAAATAAAAATAAGTTTAACGAACCGAATCACCAACATTCTAATATCACAAACTAAAATTAAAAAAAAAATAGTACTTGAACGACAACTTAAAAACTATCCTAAAGCAAACTCTAAAGTTCAACATAAATGCCATAAATACGATAAACATAACCAGGAAAATGCAAAAGCCGATATGAATGACAATTACGCATGCTCCGGATTTATCAGAATTTCAAATACTAGCCCACCATCCAGAATTGTAAGAACTGGGGCCTATTCCATAAAAATACTTTGCAACTTTTCACTTTGCACTTTACACTTTTCAGTAGATTTCTGTTACATAAAATGTATTTTGGAAAAGTTGCAAAGTAAAATTTGAAAAGTGCAAAGTGCAAAGTAAAAGCGTAAAAATCAAAGGTTCTGTTTCATAAAACAAAATAAATGTAAACTAATGTCATAATTGCTTTGCACTTTGCAATATAAACTGTAAAGTCATTTTTCTATTTGCAATGAGCAAACGAACGGTCGCCAATCAAAAAAAGCTTGCCGTATTGGCACTAATCGAAGAAAAAAAAGGAATATTGTTTGGAAATTTCAAAAACGTTAATGCTAAGGAAAAACAAGCAGCTTGGCAATCTGTACTGGACAAGGCTAAAGCACTGGAATTGGCTACGGCGGATAGAAGTTGGACGTTTGCTCGTGATTGCCTTTTTGGGGTATGGAAGAGCCGTACATTATCTAGTGAGTAATATATTTTCTAAATGTAAACAAATATTAAACTAAGCACTTAATTTAGAGAGAGACAATGCGAGAAAAACGGGCACGGAAGGGGGAAAGGATAAAAAGTTAGACGAGATAGATTTGGCCATATTAAAAATTTTGGATGCAGAAAGTGCTGCTGTTACAGGACTGGAAATGCCAGAATCTGACGTCGGCACTGGGGACGGACTACTATTTCTCCCATTAGATGAGAGAGATGTTGTGGAACAAGAACCACGTGCTTCGAGCGAAATCACGGCGCCTACATCAAAAAAAAGAAAGAAGGAAAATTTCCAGTCTCAATACCAGACTCTAAAAGAAGAGTTGCTACGAATTGAAATATATAGAAGAAGACTACATGCGCTCAAATTAGAAAGAGAACTGGGCATTGACGTGTCAGAGTACACAAATCCTCTCTTTCAATAGTTTTGTTTTTGTATTTTAAAAATTTATAAGTTGTACAATTAAAAAAATAATTTTGTTTAATGTTTAAACATGAAATAAGGACAATAACTACGAACGAAAAAATGCACAATTATCGAAAAAAATTTAAAAGTCTTTCCATTCGTTGAATACCATTAGGATCCTCTTCATGTTCATCTTCCATATTAGGATCATCATCCATGTCTTCGTGAAGTTCATCTCCAACTATGACATCCTCGTTTTCGCAAGCGATATTGTGCAGGGTTGCACAACAAATTACCACAAGAGCAGCATGTGTTGGAGATAATCTTAGATAATTTAGGCAAGGAAATCGTTCTTTCAAAATACCGAAGCTGTTTTCTATTAGCCGCCTTGTTCGCTTGTGAGCCCGATTGAAACGTTGCTCAACAGGATCATTCGGATTCCTGTTTATTGGAGGAATAAGCCATTCTTTCAGTCCATAAGCGCTGTCACCTAAAACAACAGCTCCAGGAAATGGTCTCCAACCCCCATCGAAGCGATGGGAAATCCGTGAATTTCTCAAGACCCGCGCGTCGTGAACCCTTCCTGGCCAGTTTGCATTCACTGCGTAAAATATGAAATTGGGCCCGCAAATCATCATTGCATTTAAAGAATGATTACCATGTCGGTCAACATACTGTTCCTCATTTACTCTTGGTGCATCTATATTTATGATGGTCCCATCCACACATCCACACACTGAAGGAAAGCCTCCTTTTCTAAAAAATTCCTGAGATATTTCTGGATTCTCAGGCCAACATACAACGCGTCTAAAAAGCCTGTTGATTATTGCCCTTGCCACACGTTGAATGACTCTATATACGGAGGCCTTCGTTATCCCGTGCATGGCTGCTATACCATGATACTGGCCACCATTACCGAACCAATGCAATGCAACTAGGAGCTGCTGCTGAGGCGTCAATGCATGGTTTCTTCGAGTTGGTCGAGCAAGATCAGCCCCTATGGCTAACAATATCATTTCTACCCCGGGTGGGAAAAGTCGAAAGTACTCTTTAAACACAAAATTATTCATGATATTAAAGTTAATCCGTTCTTTAAAATTTCTACGAGGTACTTCATCATCACTCTCGTCGCTAGAGAAAATCAAATTGTTACAAAACATTTGTACAAGACCAAGTCGTGAACCACTGATAGAGCAAAAACGTCACGATGACATTTATCCAAACTTTGCAAAATGCGACTGAAAAGTTCGAAATCTGCAAAGTCAACTAACGTACTTTATGAAACACAAAGACTTTGCACTTTTCAAAATTTAACAAGTGCAAAGTGCAAACTGAAAAGTTGCAAAGTAGTTTTATGGAATAGGCCCCTGTTCTGAACGGTTCTTGAATTACGAGTTCTAAAGGACCGAACATTGAACAAATAGTTCTTAGAATTTGTAGTTCCAGAACTGCATGGGCCGAACAGTCTTTTTTTCAAATGACATGCGCACTAGTTCTAGAACCGTTCAGAGCAGGAGGTCTGAACAAACTTACACATTAGATACGAGGGATACCGAATCGTTTTGGATGAGCGTCGTATAAAAGTGCGTGAGATAGCAGGCATTTTTGGTATCAGTGTGCACAGAATTTTAAGTTAAGGTCGGCTGCAAGTTGAGACGCAGCTTGGTAAAGTGAGGTGATGCGGGAAAGCAGGATTCAATGAACTGCGCGCAGGGAGAGCGAAAGTTGGGAAGCAGTTCTATCTCGACTTCGTGCCCGGTGTTTATTAGGAAATCGACCTTGGCAAACAGGTTGAATAGGATCAACGAGCGGAAAATAGAAGATAACAGAGATGGTGAAACAGGAGAGTCTCTTGCGGTGAAACCTGCCGAAGAACATGAATTAGTAGAGAAAGAGAATGAAAATAACGACTTGCCGCTTGCCACAATAGGATGTGATTCAAAAATTGTATTTCAGTGGCCATTTCAGTTCAAGTATAGCAGCCAATAAGTTTTTACCGCAAACCAGGAACAACAATTATGCGAGTATCTAATGCAAAGTTCAAAAATAAATTACGGGCTGACATATTCGCGAGCACAGGAACTAGATTTTGAATTTGCTCAAAAGCTTAACGGAAAATATCCAACGAGCTGGGCTAGGAACAACAGAGCGGGTTTGGACTCGATGAAATCTTTCATGAAAAGGTTCAGAAATCTCAGTTTAAGAAAACCTGTAAACACCAGTCTTGTTAGGGCTAGAGGTTTTAACGAAACGAGCGTGAAACAATTTTTCGATAGTCTGCAAATTGCTTTACGAAAATATAAAATAGCACCAGAAAATATTTAGAACCTTGACGAAACAGGAGTCACCACAGTCCTTAAGGCACCAAAAGTTATTGCTACTACGGGAATTAAGCAAGTGGTTTCGGCAGAAAGAAGGGAACTGTTAACTTTTTGTGATATCAGTAATACCGTCGGAAATACATTGCTGCCGGTGTATGTCTATCCAAAGACTAAAAACAAGCCGGTATTTATGAAAGGTGCGACTAATGGTAGCTTGGGATTATCCAACAAATCAGGATACGGTTGGATGACGGCATCCTTATTTTTAGAAGTGACGAAACACATTCAAAAATGTACAAAATGCACCAAAGAAAATCATCGCGTCCTCATATTACTAGACAACCACGAATCACACACCAGTTTAGAGACGATACTTTTCTGTAGGGACAATGGTATAATATTTGTAACATTTCCGCCACATTGTACGCATCGTCTTCAGCCTCTCGATGTGTGTCTATATGGACCTTTTAAAACCTTCATTCGAATTTCTTGGGCTATTCCTTCCCAAATCAACAATTTTAATTTGATTTTTAAATAGTCAGCCTGTGACGTATCGTACAGTACTGTTATCCCTCGAACTGCCTCTATTAAATTTTCCTCCATCGCGAACTTCATTTTCAACACAATATTTCATTCGCAGGTGGTAGTCACTAGTGACAAACTGCGGCATCAGCACAAACCTTCGCAGCTCACGGGCGCTCTGAAACTGTGTCACCTCACCCTGCGTGCGAACATGCGGTGTAGTATTCACAGAATTTCAAGGTGGGTTACCTCACCTCACCTCACCAAGCTGCGTCTCAACTTGCGTCCGGCCTTGAATTGTTACTGAAAAAATATACTGCGCGCTGGGGTGTCGCTGTTACTCACACCGGAGCAAAAACAATCGTTTGAGTGTATCTCACTTACTTTTGGTACGTTTTCGCCGCAATCTGAAGGACTTTGTACGTCGTTTTAATACTGTCGATGAAACCTGGATCCACATTACACTCCCGAAACCAAAAAACAATCCAAATATTGGACAAGAAAAAGGGCTCCGCCACCAAAATAGGCAAAAACAGTTTTGTCATCAGGAAAGGTTATGGCAAGTGTGTTTCAGGATTTTCATGGTATTATCTTGGTCAACTACTTAGAAAAAGGGAAAACAAAAAATGGGAAGCATTATGCCAAATTGTTGCAACAATTAAGCGATAAAATCAAAGAGAAGCGCCCTCATTTGGACAAGAAAACAGTAAGGGAGGTACGGCTATGATGGCACATGACGATTTTCTATGATATATCGATTGCTATGGCGGCAAAGTAGGCAGTCATCAATACATTAGTGTGGTAGCGTCTTATCTGTGTATTTACAGCTAAATTACTTGGGTATTTCTAGTACAATATCCCAAATTTAACTTAGCAGGTATGTAAAATTTTTATCATGGTTTTACTAAAGTACGTTTTTTTTTTGATTCAATTAGTAGAAACATACAAACTGTATTGATTGAAATATAAATGTACATTATAACATCAAATTAAGGCCGCCAGTTACTTCGTACGTTACAATACACGTGCCACACATTCCCACAGAGATGTGTCTTACACTTCGGGCATAATGGCATACGTTTACTATGTCTATGATGGCATCATACCAATGTGCAGATATTGTTTATAAGTACATTAATGTTTTAATGTTGATAGAAATTATAATTTTCTATTTGATATAGCATAAACGACATGAATAACAAGCAAGAAAAATCTTCTAAAGCCAGCAATGGTCAGCTGATAATATGGGAGAAGCTATAGATGCTATAAATTCGAAACATATGAGATGGAGACTGGCTTCGAAGACATTAATTGTTCCTACAAGATCACTTCAGCGAAGGGTTTCGGATAGTAATAAGGTGCTAAAAGGTAATGAAGTAGGATTTTTGGGAGGTAAATTACAGATTTGGCTCCCAGCGATTATTATCTCTTTCCAAACTTGAAAAAATGTCTCATCGGTAAGAGATTTTTGTCTAATTCCGAGGTAATCGCTGGTTGTAAATAGCTATTTCGAGAACTTGGGAGACATTAATAATTTGGAATATCGTAGGACTAATAGTGTACAGCGAACAGAACACTATATTGAAAAATAAAATGTATTTGTCACAAAAAAAGTGTTTTCTATGTTAGGCCACGTAGTTTCCGAACCACCCTTGTATAATAAAACTGTCCAACTCAATGTCGATTTTACGTGTGCTGTTAATAAAAACTACTTACATTATATTTAGTAGCATACTTCCATACTTTTTCAACAGAAAATTTAGAACAAATCAACCTTTGGCTGCCATTACAAATATCGCTGGCTACAAACATTTGACCTGATACCCAGACAAGAGTCGAAAAGAGTATAGATTTCGTCGAAACGTTTTCTCTCCTCACCCCAAAAAAAAAACAAATTATAAGTTTTATAATTATAATAAATAATCATAAAAAAGCTTACTTTACTCTATTAATTTGACACAGTATGGCGTAATGATTGAGGCATATTCCTTTCGGTACACCAGTCGATCCACTGCTGAAGACTATGACAGCAGTTTGGAAGAGATCTTCGACTTCGTAAGGTGCAAAGTTATCCTCTTCATCTTTGGGGAATGGTTCTAGTAATTTTTCGAAAGGTATGTGTTTACTGGTAGGTCCAAAGACAACTATTTTCGCGTCCAAGTTCAACTCCTCCAGAACATGTTCTACTTTCTCGACGCCATCTTCAGAGACGAAGAATAGTTTTGATTTTACCACGTTGATCATTGCTTTTATATCGGATAGAGTCGCGGAAGGATCTAGGCATGCGATTCTGGCTCCCAATAAGAGAGGTGCTACCATTACTACGGCAGAGTTTAAGTGGTTCGATGTGCATGGTGATATAATGTCTTCGGAGGTTATGCCTAATTTTTTTAGATGTAAAACAACTCGTATGCATCTTTGTAGGAAAGCGTCGAAAGTATCTGTTTCACCAGATTCAGCATCGATCTGTTATATCAAGAAAAAACAATATTTAAAATTATTTTTATGTGTGTGTATAATTACCAAAATAAAAAAAGTATGAACAAAGGCTCTAAAACTGATAACATATTCATATACATTTATACGCAAAGCATATATGCATATATGTATGTGTCAGGATACACACATACATCTAGTGTCATTACCGACAATCAACGCACAGACACCGTGTTTTGGCCTTTAAAGCCTCGCCAGTGTACGCATAGAGTGCACGTGCGACTGCTGATAATGACTTTTAAACTAGGATCGCTCCTTATGTACGGTTTAGGTGGCAAATGCCCGTGAGAATATCACAGCGACATCTGTCATCCAAAAACAAAGCTATAATATTTTAGTAAGTAACTTTTTTTGATTATATTAAAGTAATTTTAGATAAAAGAAGTTAATTACGAAAATATTAAGGTTTTCTTCACAAACTAAGGAAAAAAAATATTAATTTTGAATAAGTATGTACTATGCATAAGAGGAGCGTTTACCTATCGAAAACCATGGCCCTGCAAGGCATCGCCGTTTTGCGTTTTTTAAATTTATTTTGTAATTTTAGAATCTCAAATTTGGGTTAGCGATGCAAAAGGCATACATTTATAATGTCAAGGTCAGTTTTTGTATAAATTTAGTTTCGTAAAAAAGTTATGTATTTTAGAAATAATCACAAAAATGCATACATTTGATTAATGTCTACTGACTAAAAAGGAAGGGTTTTTCTGCTCCAGAAACGAGCTGTGAGAGTGTTGTGTAATCTAAAATCAAATGAATCGTGTAAACGATCGTTTATAAGCCAAAGAATACTTACAATTCCATGTATATATATATTAACAACAGCAAAATACGTACACGAAAACAAGCATAACCTTTTCAAAAAATGGCGACACACACATTTACGCAACACGTAATAAAAAGGCATTGAGGATACCACCGCTTGGCAAAAACGCAGAGATACGTCGACTACTGGGGACCTAAAATATACAACAAGTTAAACGCCGTGTATGGTGGTCTGGAGAATGCTTCTCTACAAAAATATGTGCGAACTGTAAAGGACATTCTGATGGACAATGCGTTCTATTCGCTGGAGGAGTTTCTGAATTGCTGAAGACATTGGGTCTATGAAAATTAATCAAAAGTATTTTACAATTTAAGTAGCTCTTTGAGTATAATTTGAAATTTTAAAATGTATTAATTATTTTACCTGTGATATGTCTGACGTGTTCTTTACTAGCATACTTTTGTATCATGGAACGAATAAATTAAAACTATCTATCTATGTATCTAAGGCTGGTACACAAAAGAAAAAAACAACCTCTACGCGCCAGCTGCACATTTGATGTACGATATAAATAAATTATTTTTGAAGATAAAAAACATTAAATAGTAAACATTGTCACGCACATTTCACACGAGGTTTTTCGAAGCTGTCGCGTCGTCTATCCCCACTTTACGGTATATCTACCGGTCCTAGCTAAGACGAAAATCTATCGGAATCGGTCGGCTATCGCAGACTTAAATCCGAGTGACAGTTTGTAATTAAAAAGAAATGTCATATATAGCTATAATATTCGAGTGTATAATAATATAACAGTCATGGGCAAGCGAAAATTGGCTTATAATAAAACATCAACAAAACAAAGAAGAAACAATGCAAATCGTATAAAAAGTCAAAGTACGAGGTAAGTAATTTTTAGTCTACAATTTTATTTAAACCGAGCGCTGTGATCGAAACCGAATATCGTCTAGCTCCACCTACTCACACCCCCTTGCGTCTACCCGTAAGTTGCATAAGTTTCTATTTGCTGGTAAATGCCCCTCTTAATTTCAAAATTTGCCTCCATTTAATTTAGTACCTGAAAACTACAAGAGATGAGTCTGATAAGATTGCAATATGTAGACAGTAATTATCCGTCTTCTATGTATAAGTTATCTATGATGAATATAATGTCAAAAGTGACAGTGGTTTATTTAAAGCTAAAACACGTCGAATTTGAATGCCCACCAAAAAGCGATATTACAAGCCAGATTGGCTGATGTGGGACACTATCGGCCAATCTGGCTAAGGCGTGAATCAGAAATTAGTCAACACACGGCGAAAAAAACGCAAAAGGAAAACATAATGGGCCAGCTAGTACATAATAAATTAGCGAAAGGTATATAGAAATATTGATTGAATTTTTCGTGCGTTTAACTTAACCTTATCCGAACTTTGAGGTGTCATGGTCATCTGTGCCGACCCACCGCCATTTTAAAATCGAACCTAGTCCATAATTTATGTTCTACACGTAGGCCTTATGGCAAAATGCTTTGATGTTTTTTTTCTGCAAGTACGAAAATTTTCAAAAATTCCTTTCGGACCCTCGTTCTCTCTTTGGAGACGTGAAAAATAGCCTAAGGCACATGGGACCGTAGTCCCCGTCACGTGACACTTTCGTTTCCACCGTAGATAGGCCAGGTTCTCAGAAAAGTGTCTCGCCAATTCGTCAATTTTAGGGTATAGCTGCGCCGCATTAATCGCTTGTTAAAAAGAGCTCGACGAATGGCTTTTAGTATATAATGTTTAATAGACAATAAATTGTTACGATGTTGGCAATGGGAATAACTAAATTAATATACGTGATCTAGTTTTATCTAATAATTAATTATTTTAATGTATATGTTCCATATAAAATAAAATTAATTTTGGAAGCCTATGCATTTTCCAAAATTCTTCATCTTTTGATATTTTTTCAATAAATAATCCGCATTTTTCACACGGCGTCTTATTTACGCATTTGTGCATTTTGTACAATATACTTTCTCAAAGCTAATTACCTGCCATAGGTAAGCTCAGTGTGCTTAGAGCGTACCCATGGCCAAAGTCTGCCTTTTATTTACAAGAAAAAATGTTCTTTCTAAAAATTGTCCAGGAACTAAAACACAAAATAGAGATAAAACATGAAGAGACAGTAAAACCAGAATACATAAAACAAAATTTTAACAACATTTAGTGGTGTAAGCAGTTTGTATTGGAATGTATGGATTCACTTACATCTGCAAACTTTTAAAAATTAATATTTTTGTCAGAATTGATATTGAAGAGCCACCCAATCTATGGAAAACGGAATATATTTGCTAATATTAAAAGGCAGCTTGAGCAAAAAATGTTTCTTATGGACTAACGACATGGGCAATCTTCTTATAGTATAATCAATCAACATGTATAACAAATCAGGAATATAGTAGTCATTGTATCATGGACGCGTTTAAAATCATATTGCCTATCCATCACACGTAGAGTACATACTGTGTGTCCAAAAAGTCTGGAAACACCCAAATAAAATTGGAACGGATGATTTTTGAGAAAAATGCAAAAACAGGTCAATTAGTATTTTCAAAAAACTACTGGCTGATGGTACCTGTTTGGAATTTTTGATAACCTCGAAAAAGTTATGATGTCATCAAAAAAAAGCTGGATGAGAGAGGTACGAACTCAGTATCCTCAGAAATTAAATGTATGGGCTGGTTTAATTGGTACCAGAATTATAGGGCCTTTTTTCTTCAACGGTAACCTGACGGCGGAAATGTATTTGGATTTTTTACAAAATTATTTAATTCCGTCATTATCAGAAATATTTCCGAACCATGAAGATCCTAATTTGCCCAGCCAAAGAATTTGGTTTCAACAAGATGGGGCTCCACCCCACTATGCGGGAAATGTTCGGCATTATCTCGAGAATACCTTCCCAAACAGATGGATTGGCAGGAGGGGGGCTATCGAGTGGCCGACTAGGTCGCCAGATCTAACGCCTATTGATTATTTTTTGTGGGGTTACCTAAAAAATAAGGTATACGCAACTAAACCTGAAAATTTGTAAGACTTGCGTCAACGGATTGAGATTGAAGTACGAAGGATCACTGCTGAAATGATCAAAACGTTCAAAATGAATTTTATTATCGTTTAGGGTATTGCCAAGATGCTCAAGGACAACATTTTGAACATTTATTTTTGCTGATTTCTACGATTAAAATTTTCTTTGTTTTCTATAAAGATTTTTTTTCAAAATTTTTCTTAAGTAGAATGAAAATTTTTTTGACTATCGTTTAGACAATTAAAAGATCTATCAAAAATAAAATTAAAAATCCGACGTTGCCATTTAAATTTTTTTTTGATGACATCATAACTTTTTCAAGGTCATCAAAAATTCCAAACAGAGACCATCAGCCAGTAGTTTTTTGAAAATACTAATTGACCTGTTTTTGCATTTTCGCAAAAATCATCTGTTGCGATTTTATTTGGGTGTTTCCAGACTTTTGGACATATATCAAATCCACTTAAGGGTCCTATATAGTAGATCTGTCAACAATGGAAAAATAGCAGATTTTAGATGCAAGATATTTTTGTTGATTTTAAATTTGGAGAAAACCTTTCAACGTCAACTTATGAAGAATTTAGTAATTAATCTACCCCGCTGAATAATCAAATTTAGAAAAAAATTATCGGATTAAAGAAAATTAATTAATATGTCAAAATATAAAAACCAGTTTTCTCAAAAATCCTTCGGAGGAGATTTGTTTGCTTGGGTTCACGTTATAAATTGAATAAAAAGCTAGCCCGCTCTGCACTTATTTTTCGTTCAACTATTCTTTACTTTGTTTTAAATGAATATAAAATAAATTAAAATTAGGCAACCCACATTACAATGAATTGTTATTCTAGTAAAAATCTTTCCTGCGGTTACAAATGTGTAAATATTTGGTCATAAATGAATTTTTATTCACTTAGATATTGAGTTATTACTTGAAATATTATTATATATTCCCTATGTGTAATAAGTATTAAATTATGTGCTATGCAACCAATATTACATTTCCGATCCACTATACCACCTTATCTAACTAGCTAGCTTGGCATATTCAAACTTGTTTGTAAAAGATACGGTCGGGATATGGGATATATGGTTCATACTGTTGAAATATACATAATTAGCATATTATCTTACCTGTGCTATTTTACCCTGATGTTTTTTCAAATTTGTAAATAGTTCGTGACCAAAACCTTTAGGATTTGGCTTCAGATCGATATCCACTGTTCGTATTATATTATCACCTTGATCTGCTAGTTCGATATTACCTTGAATAAATTAACACAGTTGGTTATAGTAAATATAATAATGTGTTTTTTTTATATTTAATTACCTGCGGATGTCATTTTTTAATTCAGAAAATACAACATCTATCAATTAAATTATTCTGCCGAGAAGTAAAATTATATATATATATATATATATATATATATATGTGTATATTTATACGTATGAGTAGCGAGAATTTATCTAGAATACTGTATGTAAATGTAAAGATAAAAAATTGTTTTGTTCAAGATGACACTTAACTTTTTAGACATGCTGAAGTTTACAAAAAGGCAAACACTGATAAGTAACCTATTGAGGTAATGTTTTAGTGCAAGATATGCACCTGCTAATTACATATTATCTGCCTAATTTGCTATTATGATGATTTCTATCTAGAATTTTTAGTACTGATGTTTTCCACACATTCAATAGTTAGGCTTTAGAGATCTTGTACAGAATACATATGTTGTTAAAAATTAGGCGTAATTGGGAAGTAAGGGGTGAGGAAATATAGATATTTTGAGGTAGCATTTCAAATAATTCAATCAATGAAAAATTCTATGGTCCATTACAGTGGTCTATGTGGACTACAAAGTAAAAGTAATAGTATAAGTGTATAAGTAAGCCTCGACTGGAATTAGTTTTTAAAATAAAGTTTCTGAAACTGTGTTATGATGTTGGAAATTTTGCCAACTTTGAGAGTGAAATGTAGGAGTAAGTAATTTGAATTACAAGAAAGTACTCCCAACGAAGCCTTAATTAATCCTTTGTATTCAATTTAATGCAACAACATAATAAGAAAAACAAACATTTCTGCTGTTTGTTTTATTTTAACGAATACCTTACATCGGCGGAATTTACATTAGCGCATATCGCGCCACCCCCTTACGTCCTACCTCACGGCAGTTAGTCGGCACCTCTGCGTAAGTCCCCTTAAAGAACGCGCGATTAAATGAAGCAAGTGCTTATATACACGCATATTATACGCTATTTTTTATTATACGAGGTAGACGCCATAAATTCTCGGCCTGACAGGCTTATACAGGTTCAAGCGTGTTCAAACTCCGTCACGTCTTGCATGCACATACGCGAGGTGTACACTATAAATATGACGGTTCGAAGCCTAGTAGTTTTTAGTAAACAGCCAACCTATGTGAGTAGCGCACGAAAATGTCTGAAGTAACGAAAATTGAGTACCGCGCGGTCATTGAATTTTTAAAAGAAGAAGGGCATACGCCTTATCACATTAAACAACGTTTAGACGGCGTTTACGGTGATTCATCTCTTTCGTATTCAATTGTTAAAAAGTGGGCAAAATGTTTCCATTTGGGACAAGAATCCCTGGAAGATGCTGATCGGTCGGGTCGACCAATTGAAGTGATAACGCCTGATCAAATTTCAATTATTGAACATTTAGTGCTAGAAGATCGCCGTTTGAAAGTGAAGTGATAACAAACATTTCCGAAACAAGTGTTCGCCGAATTCGGCATGACCATTTGGGTATGAAAAATTAGTGCTAGATAGGAACTGCGACTTCTTTCTGCTCTCCAACGTGAACGTCGAGTCGAATGTGCGCAGTGGTTTTTAAACATGTGTGCAGACGACCCAAAACCGATTTTGCAGTCCATTGTCACAGGGGATGAAACAATGGTTTTGTTTTACGATCCTCTATTGAAAAAGGAGTCCACGGAATGGCGGTGGCCTGATGAAGCTCGTCCCATAAAGGCGAAAGTCGTTCAATCAACGAAAAAGGTGTGCTCTGGGATTCTGAGGGTATTTTGCATATTGACTTTAAAGAGCGCAATACAAGTGTGAACGGCACATATTATGCGTCTTTATTGCGTAAATTAAGGGACAGTATTCGTGCAAAACGTCGTGGAATAGTTATTTACGAACCAAGTGCGGGAAGACTATTTTCCCGCATGAGCGCACATTGTAAGCACGAGCGACCGCAGGAAGCGAGTGCTTTTAATTGCGCGAATGCGTGGAAGATGTCTTCACGCAAGTGGTTTGTACAATATTTTTTGTACGAACATTAAATCCCCCGGTATATTATTGGTTAATGTTATTGGTATCATACCTAATCTAAGATAGATTACCTAATTAATTTAAGCATTTCATGTACGTAACTATTACTCACCTTTCCCTAAAATTAAGTTATTATATTCTCACACATGACAAACATGAGGTATTTATTCTTATATTTATAAATTTATAGTATATTTATTGCGTTTTTTGGTTTAAATACAAACAATTCCGAACTGCCAATATGAATGTCGATGTGGTTGAAATAGATGGCGCTTGAATCTTAAGATGTCGCTTAAAATGACGTCAAATAGATGCCGCCACAATTTTTTTTGGAAGAATTTTTAATTATTACTCCTATTTCCCCAACTTTTAGTGAAGAATAGTGGGGGGAAGTAGTATTTTATACACTAAATTTTATTACTACCAAGTCAGATTTTTTTTTAAATGTCCCAATTTTTACAGTCGCCTCAACCGGGAAAACGTATTTCCCAGTCGAGCTACACATGCGCCAAATGTCAGTTTACAGGCGGTGAGTACAAAAAATTGATAAAAGGTGTGCGATTATTGCACGGCATTGTTCCCGTCCATACTGCCGTCATTTTACAAGCTGCCATCCGCGAATACGGTTTTCAAGAATTGGAACATCCACCGTATAGTCCGGATATGGCTCCATGTGATTTTTTTTGTTTTCTAATTTAAAAAAAGACATTAGGGGACGTAGTTTTAAGGAAATGTATAGAAATTAGGGGAAATTACATTGAACAATAAAAATTCTTATATTGTTCCAAGTTTTTTTTTGAAATCAGAAAAAGAATAGAAAAAATGAGGTGTGGCAACCACACGACTTTCTTATACGTATGAGCGTTTCAAACTATACAATTTTAAGCATTTTTTTACACAAAAATTATTCAGAATCCTATTCTAGGTACTTCTATTCTCTTATTAAATCGCTATAGAATACATATTTTTGCTAGATATTCGAAGAAAAGTGCTACTCCCTAAGAGTAAAAGTGTTACTTCCGGTCCAAATTTTGAAACTTCATATATACAAAAAATATTGCAAATATAGCACTAAATACTTTTGTACTCTTGATAAATATACAGTGTGCTTACCGACGACCTGCGTATAGGGCTTACTGTGAGATAAAACGACGACACCGAGAGTTTGTATGAGTTAGTACGAAAAAGCAATATACAAACTGCTCCTTGGTCGAGTGTAGTGTTGGAAAAGAGGGGATTCGAGTAGATTTACGCTGAGGCTAGAACGGGCTAGGCTGACTCTCCGTTTAAGCAGAGCAACGAGGATAGATAGCGCAGCTGTACTGCAGTTTGTATATTGCTTTCTCGTACTAACTCATACAAACTCTCGGTGTCGTCGTTTTATCTTACAGTAAGCCCTATACGCAGGTCGCCTGCAAGCACATGGTATATAGAATGCATAACTTACGACATATTTGCAAAAAATCGCTATTCGATAAGAGTAAAAGTGGTACTTCCGGTCTGAATTTTGATATTTTTTTTCACAAAAGATATTGAAAATTATGTTCTAAATACTTCTATACCCGTAACGTACCTGTCTAAAAAACATGATTTGCAAAATATTCGCAAAAAACTGATTTTCGATAGGAGTAAAAGGCCTACTTCCGGTAGGAATTTCGAAAAACTTTTTAAATAAAATTGTTCTCAATATTAATTCTAAGTACATATGAATTCTTTATAAATTTGTTTAAACTTAGTAGTTGACGAAATATTGGCAAAATTCGATTTTTTCACTGAAATAAACTGCTACTTCCGGTCTAGCGATTTTACTGAAAAACTAATCAGATCTCAAGAGGGAGATTATACACGTAAATACAAAATTTGGAATTGATATTTACAGCAGTTTGACCGCTATCGTGGTCACAGAGAGAGAGAGAGAGAGAGGCACACAGACATTTTTTAAAAACCACTTTTTCGGTATCAGGGGACTTCAGAACGTGGACATATGCAAAAATCTCGAGGTCGAAAATTTTCATCATCACAATACTTCCTTATACTACGTATAAAAAGACATTAGAGAACGTAGTTTTAAGGAAATGTATAGAAATTAGGGGAAATTACATTGAAAAATAAAAATTCTTATATTGTTCCAAGTTTATTTTTTGAAATCAGAAAAAGAATAGAAAAACTTAGGTGTGGCCACCACACGACTTTCTTATACGTATGAGCGTTTCAAATTATACACTAGTTGTTCTTAATTGTTTTATATACTTTTTTCTTAGAAAAATAAACCTGTAAGTGTGATACTTCAAGTTCAAATTTTAAGATTTTTTTTATACAAAAATATTCAAAATTCTATTCTAAATACTTGTATTCTCTTAATAAATCTCTATAGAATGCATACTTTGCGAGATATTCGAAAGAACTACTCGCTAAGAGTAAAAGTGATACTTTCAGCCCGAATTTTGAAAATTCATGTATACAAAAAATATTCCAAATCCAGTTCTAAATACTTTTATACTCTTGACAAATATACAGGGTGAGTCATTTCCGGGGGTAAGGCCGATTATGCCTTTATCAGTAAAGATATTTCGAATCGGTTTTTTTCTTGTGATAGCTGCTTATCAGGAGTACATTTTAAAAATATGTTGTATTTTACAGAGTGTTCCATAACTTGGTGGCCAAGCATAGCTATAGTTTCTTAAATGGAACACCCTATATATTATTGCATTTTTGTATTCCCCGTATAATTTTTAGGCAAAAAGTAATAAGATAGTATAGGCTTAATATCTAAAGTTTTTGACTTATTCCCATTTTTCTGCAAAATTCAATGTTTGTATAAAATAATTTTTCTCGAAAACGACGTTTTGATTGACATCTAATAAGGGCATGTTTTATTTTTTTACTGTTACTAACTGCATGTGCAGAAAACTGGATTAAAATTACATAACACGTTTTTGTATAAAAGTCACTTTTTTTCAATGAAACACCCTGTATATCAGTTCATTTTTGATTTCTTATTAAATTTCACGTCAAAAACATGTAAGACGTTAATACTTTAAAAGTGACCATTACTGAGCTACTGTCGTTTTTTTGTTAGTTTTTGTATAAAAGTCATTTTTTCAAATAAAACACCCTGTATATCAGTTCATTTTTGAATTTCTTATTAAATTTCACATCAAAAACATGTAAGGCGTTAATACTTTAAAAATGACTGAGCTATAGTCACTTTTTGATATAATTTTGTCAGTACTATACTACGTATAAAATTCTATAATGAATTTAAGCGTCTGAGAGGATTAATCAAAATACAGATAAACATTAACTATCACCGTTATCTTATTGATATGGAAAATTCCGTTAAAACATCTCCCTCTAATTTGTGGAGTTTTTTGCGTGCTAAACGTCGCTTTTTGCACATTATTTTTCATCAGTGTACGCTGTTGTCAGTGACACTACATATGCTGGAATGGTCTATAATCTCCTACCTTATCGCTTCCTACCGGTAACTGAGGATGAGTTACTTAAATTAATGGCTAATATTCCTAATAAACAGACAGCAGGACATGACTTGTTTCCCAGTTTCTTGATTCGTGATTGTAGATACATTTTAGCATTGCCTTTGAGAATAATTATCAGTATGTCCATTACAACATCTGTTTTCTCTCAAGTTGGGAAGAATACTAGAATCGTTCCCGTACATAAGAAAGGAGATCGCACATCTCTGTCTAATTACAGACCTATTTCCATATTATCAAATTTTGCATAGATATTTGAGCGAGTACTATGTATATTGGCATCTATAATCATACAGTTTCTTTTATTGCACCCAACCAGCATGGATTTATGTCGGGTCGTTCTACGGTTACGAACCTGGCTACGATATCTCAGTTTATCTGCGAAACTCTAGACAAACGTGGACAGGTTGATGTTATTTATACGGACCTGTCGAAAGCATTTGACACGATTGATAATAACATTTTAATGTTCAAAATCAGTTCTTTGGGTTTCTCTACTTACATCCTATCTGCAACAGAGGAGATGCTATGTAACTTACAACGGCTACTCATCAAATGACTTCGTTCTCACCTCAGGAGTGCCATAGGGATCAAATCTGGGTCCATTATTGTTCATTCTATTTATCAATGATTTGCTTCTCAAGATGGATTGCCCTGTTCTGGGATACGCGGATGACATTAAACTATACTCAGAGGTCTCAACATTGGATGATATAAATAAACTCCAACACAACTTAGATGTGCTAGTTGAATGGTGTGACTCTAATAAACTCGAGCTAAATGTAAACAAATGTTGCGTAGTTTCGTATACTCGTGGTTTCCTTAATAGTTCATCTGCGTACTTCATTAACGGCACTAACATAAAAATGGTACCAGAAGTTAAAGATTTGGGAGTCTTATTTGACTCAAGCCTTACTTTCAAATCACACATTTCAAGCATATGCTCAGAAGCCTTCAAAGTCCTTGGTTTCATCATGCGGATTTCTAAGTACGTCAGAGATATGTCACTGCTTAAGTAATTATACTCTGTATATGTTGTGAGTAAAATAGAATATGCCGCCTTAATTTGGTATCCCATATATGCCTGTGATACCTTACCTTTGGATCGGATACACAGAAAATTCTTGAAGTTTCTGTCTTTTAAACATGATGGAATTTATTCGGAGGGGGGCACATCACAGGAAGAGCTACTAACGTCGTCATGACATGACTTCTTTGTCCGGCCGGAGAGATGCTCTGTGTGGAAAGTTTTTATACAGGCTGTCTCTAAAAGGTGCGGAAAAAACGCTACCACACATTTCTGAGGGCGATCTAACCCAACTTACCTCAGTCCAAAAGTGGATGCACCATTGCATTGAATTGCCACAAGAATAACACCCAAATTACAGAAGCATATGTGTCCATATACGGAATGAATTTTTTATATCCAGATTACTCATAAACGGCTGCTCCAATCAACTCCTACCAGGTATACCTTTTCTAGGTAAAAAACATTGGAGAATAAGAATTTTTATTTAAAAGTTAAATACAGTGTGTCTCAAAAAAGTTATTACGTTTTAAATGGATACAATATGCCGCAGGTGGCGCCCTCTACCTTTTGCAATGAAAATGAGAGCAGATTTAAATTTTTTACCCCACGAAACCCCCCCTACCCAAATATTGTGACAATATACCAATTATTACAGAAATTATTTATAAAAAACTAAAACCAAATTGAACTTTTGACACTCTGTATCTCCGAAAGCATCCACTTTTGGACTGAAGTAAGTTGGGTTAGATCGTCATATTTTGCCCTCAGAAATGTGTGGTAGCGTTTTTTCCGCACCTTTTAGAGACACCCCTATAAGCTCCTGTCCAATAAAATTGATTGTCCATTACTACTTGAGCGGTTGTCGTTTCTTGTCCCGCGATTTAACACAAGATATGGATGCACTTTCTTGGTACCATTTGCACGGACAAACATGATGAAACGTGCACCAATTTATACGTTATCCCGTCTGGGCAATGGACTGTTTGAGGATGTTTTTGCTTGAATATGGATGAACATTACTGCGTTGTTGAATATTATACAGGGTGTACCACTTAAAACTCCCAGGTCAAATATCTCGGAAACGGATAAAGATATTTGAATTTTGTAAAAAGTAGTTACTAAAGAATGTGATCGACTCTAGTTTGCTCTCGCAATTGTGTTTTATTATGTGACGATATAGATGGCGCTGCGATGATAAGAATTTTTTTGATCGCCACAATCTTCATTTGTTTTTTATTTGAAGAGTATTAAAATTAATGTAAATTTTATTATTTGTGTTAGTTTCCAAAATTTAACGGTTTCATAGATATTCTTGTTTAAAGAAAGTAAGAGTAATTTTAAATTTTTGTCTTTATTTTGTTTAAATATGTAATTTGTAAGGAAAAATAGCAGTAAACATATTCACAATTCTTGCTATTATAGTTACTTCACAATTTAAATTTTATAGTTAGTTCCTTTTTATAAATTCCACTTCATAGGCACCCATAGGTATGTAGGAAGAAAAGCATTCATGTCTGTTAGATGTATGTATGCTTGCTTTGATTATTTAGGAAATATTTTGACATTAGCACACATTAGTGACATTTGCTTGATTATTAATTGTCTTTATAATTAGCTTCATTCAAACATTTACTCACTTTGCGTATAAAGTTCATTTAGTGCACCATTTAAGAATAGGAGATAATCAACTCAGACTCGATTTTCTGGCAGAATTTTCTGTAATGTTAGCGGAAAACAACTTTATGAATCAGATCATGTGGAATGACGAATGTCGTTTTCACAACAATAGTACTTTAATTAAGCATAATGCTCGATATTGGTCAGAAGATAATCCTAGGTGGATAAGGCAAAGCAGAAATCAAACAGTTTTTGGCGTTAACGTTTGGTGTGGAATTTCAAACGGATATATCTTAGGCCCCCACTTTTATCATGAAACATTCATTGGTGTGCGCTACTTACATTTCTTGCAGAATGAGTTACCACTACTTTGGGAAGATGTACCTATAGAGCTGCGAAATAATATGTGGTTACATTAAGACCTGCTCATAATGCCAACATAGTTACTGACTATTTTAATCAAATGTTCCCACGTCGTTCGTTTGGTACTAATGGCGTTCTTAGGTGGCCGGATCTAACACCGTTAGATTTTTTCTTGTGTGGTTACTTGAAAGCTGAAGTTTACAAGGAACCCATAACAGATATTGGCGACCTTTATAATAAAATTTATGCAAGGATTCAAAAAATTAGTAGAAATACATTGATAAATTTGCGGAAGAGAACTAATAAGGCGATATACGTTATGTAGCAATCAAAAAGGCAACATCTTTGTTAGTTATATTTGATTCTTTTAAGTTTTTAAACAAAATAACGACAAAACTTTAAAATTACTCTTACTTTCTTTAAACACGAATATCTATAAAACCGTTAAATTTTGGAAATTAACACAAATAATAAAATTTACATTAATTTTAGTACTCTTTCAAATAAAAAACAAATGAAGATTGTGGCGATCAAAAAAATTCTTTTCATCGCAGCGCCATCTATATCTTCACATAATAAAACACAATTGTGGGAGCAAACTAGAGTCGATCACATTCTTTAGTAACTACTTTTTACAAAATTCAAATATCTTTATCCGTTTCCGAGATATTCGACCGGGAGTTTTAAGTGGTACACCTGTATATTATAGATACATATATTTTTCTTTTTTTAAATTCATATTGAGGGTTTTAGTTAATTTTATATTACATTGTATTTAATTGTATACACGCATGAATTATAATTATCCTGTTATTGGGCACTGGCCTGTTGGGTAATAATGATTATTATTATTATTATTATTATTAAAAAACCATAAAAGTGACAAAATTATATCAAAAAGCGACAGTAGCTCAGTAATAGTCACATTTAAAGTATTAACATCTTACATGTTTCTGACATCAAATTTAATAAACATTTCAAAAGTGAACTGATATATAGGGAGTTCCATTTAAAAAAATTGACTTTTATACAAAAACGTGTTACTTATGTAATTTTAAACCAGTTTTCTGCACATGCAGTTAGTAACTGTAAAAAAATAAAATATGCTTCTATTAGGACCTCTTATTGTAAACAATACTGAAAAAAATTATGTCCATCTATAACGTTGTTTTCGAGAAAAATAATTTTATAAAAACATTGAATTTTTCAGATAAATGGGAATAAGCCAAAAACTTTAGATTTTATGCCCATACTATCTTATTACTTTTTGACTTAGAATTATACGGGGAATACAAAAATGTAATAATATATAGGGTATTCCTATAAAAAAACTATAACTATGGTTAGCTACCAAGTTATAGAACACTCTGTATAATACAAAATATTTTTAAAATGTGCTCCTGACGAGCAGCTATCACAAGAAACAAACCGCTTCGCAATATCTTTACTCATAAAGGCATAATCGGCCTTACCCGCGGAGATGACTCACCCTGTATATAAAATGACATATTTGCAAAAAATCGCTATTCGATACGAGTAAAAGTGTTGTTTCCGATCCGTATTTTGAATTTTTTTTTATACAAGAAGTATTGAAAATTAAGTTCTAAATACTTTCATACTCGTAACGTACCTGTCTAAAGAGCATGGCTTGCGAATTATTCGCAGAAAACTGATTTTCGATAAGAGTAAAAGACCTATTTCCCGTACAAATTTCGAAAAACTTTTTTAATCAAATTCTTCTGAAATTTAAGAAAGTAAAATTGGTTCATTTGACAAGGTAGCGTGTGGATCTAATTATTAATAATTAACATAGAAACGGTAAGCAATTATTGTTGTTTAGGAGTTATGTGCATTTTTCACAAATTTTCTGAATTTGTACAAAATGAGTGGAGAGATTTCATCGGAAGTTGAACTATTAGCTGAGCAAGGCCAATTGAAATTAATTCCACAAAAGTCAAAAACTGAATATTATAAAGAATATGATGACAAAGAAGAATTACCACACGGTGGACGAAACTTTGATGTTTGCGAACATGCACGAAGTGGTAAGTAACATTATTAAAAATGGTCATTAATTAATCTAATTTCTTGTGTTTCATAATAGTCCGCTATGTATAAATCGTCAACACTGTGATACATGCATTCAAAATTACAAACAAAACTAAAAATTAAAAAAGGGGTGAACATAGCTTCATTTTATAAGCTACATGCGTTTATGAAGGGAACAAACAAAGGTTATGGCCCTAAGAAATCTTTGGTATTTCAAGAAGAGGACATACGAAATTTTTTTGTTCAAGTCCCTGATCGTACTTTTCTGTTTTTGAAAGTAGGAGCTGTCTTATTTTGACAGTTGTGACAAGTATTGAGAGCAATATTTCGTTTTTCAGGTTGTCGTTACTTGTGGCATATTTGGCTTATGCAGAAGACATGAAATGTGTGATTTACGTATATCGGACATTAAGACAGAGGGTTCCGTTTTCATTATTAATATTCGACCATGTAAAACAGAAAAAAGTCGAAATATATTTTATGCGAATTTGTTTGATCAATATATTTCACTACGTCCGGATAATATTACATGAGCATTTTGAACTGGCCTGGGTTGGCTAGAAAAAAGTTCCTTTTTTCTAGTTCCAGTATTATCAAAAACTAGGAAATGTTTACTTTCGTGAATTGCCCATACTAAATTTACATGTTAAATGTCAAAACCACTGCAAACCAACGCAAATAAATTTTAAAAAGGCGGTTTAATTTTTATACCACCTCACACCTTGGCCAACATTTTTTGTGGTATGTCTTTTACCCTTCGCCCCTCAAAGAGTTAAAGAGAAAATTTTAATCTAAATTGCGTTTCTTATACTTAAACAATAACGAATCCTAAAATAAAAGGCACTATCTGTATTAAAAGAGATTTATTTCGACATATTTATATTTATTAACAAACATTGTCTGTGTAAAATAAATAGATTCTGTACTTATTCCTAAATGCTGATAAATACTACACCCAATTGATCTGGAAAAAGGCGCATATATTTCCTGCGCAATATGCAAGTCACCATCTTATATTATAAAAATCTTTATGGTTACATATGCGCTATTTTATCAAACACTTTGTGTCATGTTTATCTGTTTGCCTATCTGTCTTTACTTGAAATTTATGTAGACAGTTACATTATTACATTTATAAATTATTAAAATTCATAATCGTTTGTAATTATTTTTCAAGCATTCTGATTGTTTTCGTTGATATAATTTTCCAAACAATTAAACGCAAAATCGTTGGACTCTTGCTCAGGTTCTTTCTCGGGTTTTCTCACGGGCTTCACGTTCTTCTTAAACTTCATGAAGAACTTCATCTCTTCCCTAATTTCTTCTTTGTACTTAGCGTTCTCTCTCTTGATGTAAGAAAAAATGTTGAAGGGCAATTCCAGAAATGCAATCAAAACTCCCATGAGCGTGCCCAGCATGAGTATACACGGGTGTTGCTTCAACATCATTAGATATTGACGTCTCTGTAATTACAGAAAACCTTAAGATCGAATCTGCTGCTTTGCAAATAAACAATGATAATGATTTTGAATGTTTTGGTCTTCGAATTTTCAACAATAATAATTGTACCATTAATGTTCATTTGAATAAAAAAAAATAGCATCACCTGGTTGTTACTGTTATAGGTAAATTTGTTGTTGCCTAGGCGACTTTAAAACACCACGGTGTTTTAAGGGTCCTATATAGCGGATCTGTCAACAATGGAAAAATAGCAGATTTTAGATGCAAGATATTTTTGTTGATTTTAAATTTGGAGAAAACCTTTCAACGTCAACTTATGAAGAATTTAGTAATCTACCCCGCTGAAGAATCAAATTTAGAAAAAAATTATCGGATTAAAGAAAATTAATTAATATGTCAAAATATTAAAAACAAGTTTTCTCAAAAATCCTTCGGAGGAGATTTGTTTGCTTGGGTTCACGTTATAAATTGAATAAAAAGCTACCCCGCTCTGCACTTATTTTTCGTTCAACTATTCTTTACTTTGTTTTAAATGAATATAAAATAAATTAAAATTAGGCAACCCACATTAGAATGAATTGTTATTCTAATAAAAATCTTTCCCGCGGTTACAAATGTGTAAATATTTGGTCATAAATGACTTTTTATTCGCTTAGATATTGAGTTATTATTTCAAATATTTATTAAATATTCCCTATGTGTAATAAATTCTTGGGCATCCTTGGCTATGTAACCAATATTACATTCCCGATCCACTATACAGCAAGAGCGCGCGAGGTATGATCACCCGATGGTATACGTAAACTCGCATCTAAACGTGGTCCGATAATACATATTAGAGTAACGGCACAACATACTAGCATTGCCTGCTCATATTCGAACTCATAGTGATCTGATTATTTTTTTGCAGATTGACAAAAAGAACAAATTAAATTTTCTCTTTAAGTGATGACGATTGCTTAGATAACTAAGTCGATAATAACGCGAAGATTGTAATACTTATAACGTAATTATGATTATCCTAATGAAATTAAATAATAATGTAGTTATGTACAAAGTTATAGCAGTAAAACTGGGTTTTAGAATGAAATAAAAACAACCCGCCTGAAACATCTGCAGAATAAACTAAGATGTCTAGAGAAAAATAAATAAATAGAAATTTCATGGTAAAAAAAAACTATAAATAAGTATAACAAGAATACCATAAAATAACATAAAAACGACCCTTGAAATAGAAATTAAAATTAGAGATTCTCTCCAGTAAATATAACGAAATAACAACTCTGGAAAAATAAATCTATATATCTATATCTGGCGAACACAGCTAGCGGAGATCATTTGCCGAATATACGTCCGAAGAATATCGACTAGCATCGGGTGATCATACCCCGCGCGCTCAAGCTGTATATAGGACCTAATGCTTTCGAGATAGATACCCGGATTATGATTCAGGTATAATAAAAAAAGGCGGATTTTGAACAATTGTTGTATAAACAAGGTTTTAAAATTTGAACCGAAATAACACATTTACTCACAGGTTTAATTATTAAGAAGGTAAACGTATTTAAATTTTAATAACTTGCGTATAAGAAAGTCGTGTTGTGCCCACACCCCATTTTTTCTAATTGGAAAACTTAATAAATACTACAAAATTTACAAACATTACATATTGGGAGTAATTACATTTCCAGGTGTAGTTCTTAATAAAAAATACTCTTGCAATATATACATCCGTATCTGGTAGAACATTTATCAATCTAGAATAATTAGAATTCACAATAATACGAGTTAATTATATTCAGGTAATTGTAAAAGGCATATATATATATATTAAGTACCTTTTCAATGACCCTGGTTACTACACATTAATATTTATATAATTATCCTTCAATTACAACATGTAATGATGTGGTATTAATATCCATTGATACCTGTATAGACATTTGTAGAAATTAAGAAAAATAACTGACTTTGTTTAACTGTACCAACTTATTATTTTATTATATTATTGAATGTTGCACTGTGAGTATAGGTATTATAGATTTTCTACTTGAAAAAATGGAGAAAATAGTGAAGAATGTTTTTCTTTTTGTGTTCTTGTTGAAAGTTTATGCGATATATTCAGAAAAACTACGTAAGTATGACAGTTTTTAGAATTATTAAACCATCCATATGTATTATATGTAAGAATTTTTATTTACAACCATGCACGTAATGTTGACTTTTGTTGACTTTCGAAATGTTTGGAAATGTCACTTTTTTTACTTTACTTATCACCATCATTTTCCAAACTCAATTTCAATTAAATGTTTGTTTATTTCTCATTTTTCATAATATATTAAAAAAAAAACTTTGAACCACATTTTAATTAACAAGAGGAGCAAAAACGCTTGAATCCATATATATTGGCCGCCTTGCTGATGCTGATCTGATGAAATAGTGTTCTTTTCCTTCTCCATTCGAGCTAAAATATTTGGATTGCAACAGGACTGTTTCCCTCAGTTCCGGTAGAGTGTAGACCTTGCAGTCTTTACTTCTCAACATTTCTTATACAATCTTTTTACTGAAAAAACTGACGTTTATTTACATGACGTTTACGCTATAACATCAAAACTATCAACTCGACATGTCAAAACCTTTACCTGAATTTTTATCACAAATAATTCTGGACGTGAGTCTTAAAAAGGCAAATCTCCACTTTCATCGAATTTGAGATATCTCCAACACTAAAATTCCCGAGTTTATTGCTGTCGATATAAAAAAGGCCAGTCTCCTGTTGCTAAGGGTACATGATATACCATTTTAAGTGTAGGGCTTATATCCAAAACCGTTAAGAACTAAAATGGCCAATGTCCAACTGACATGGAGATTGGCCCTTCTCACACAATAATTAGCAACAACCGCAACAAAATAATGAATGGAGATTGACCCCTTGATTAAACCTAACTTAAAAATTTGTGTACCACATGATGTTCGGTGCCGTTTTTGACTTTTTATTAAAATTATTCTGAAAGAACCAAAAGACTTCTATCTTTACTTAATTGTGGTGAGAAGAAAACTCAAGGTAAGTTGCAATAATAAAAAAAAATAGTAGCTATAATATTTTGGTATTACCTAGTGTTATGAATATTTCATTATCTTGTACTCTGTAATCTGACAATTAAATCGATTGACACCTGTAATAATCCAGCAGAGGAATAAAATAAAGAAAAGGAGAGGATACAAATAAAAAAAAACACTTAGATTTGGCCGAAAAAGCATATAAATGTAAGGCTGAGGACAAACAGAAAAGCAAAGTAGATCCTAGTTTTGTAACAATCTCTTTCGATTTGGAAAAATGTCTCCCAACACCATATTTAAGAACGGCGTATCTTTTTACAAAAAAAAGCTATGGACCTATAATCTAACAGCATACAAAACAGATACAGATGGCAATGAGGCAACCTGCATTTTGTGGAACGAAACGATAGGGTGTCGTGGCGGACAAGAAATTGCTTCCTGCATAAGAAAACTTATATTGTCCTTGTATTCAAAGAAAATTCAAGCTTTGAATTTTTACAGCGGTTCTTGTTCAGGCCAAAATAGAAATATTTACATGGCCATAAAATGTTTTGTTACATTTTAAAGGAACTTCCACCAACCAGTACAATTGCTGAAATAAACCATAAGTGTATGGAACCAGGCCACACTCACATAGAGGTTGACACCATTCATGCCGTTATTGAACGAGCCAAGAAGAAGACAACAATGTATATAGAATTTCCACATGATTGGATTAATTTTATTAAAACATCTGTGTATAGAAAAAAGCCTATGAGCGTGATTGAGATGTCTCAAAATGAGTTTATAAATTATGGGACTTTCCTTAAATCTTCTCTAGTCCATAAAAAAAAAGATGATGAAAGAAACGCAATCTCATGGCTTAAAATTAAGTGGATGAAATTTCAGCAAGATCAAGAACTTCAGTTTTCTTATAAAACAGACTTCAGCGATTGGGAATTTAAAAAAGTTGATTTAAGAAGAGGATCGTTATGAACTTGACAAAACCACAGTGATTTTGAATTGGAACCTCTGCACGATCAACCATTACCGATAGCTGATTTAAAAAGTATAATAATTTACGAAAGCTTTTGCCTTATGTTAGTGATTACAATAAGCCATTTTATCAAAGCCTTCAACGTTCGTGTACTATGAATCCTGAAGATTTCACTGCTTCAGGCAATGAATTTTAAATTTTTTTTAAGGTTTATAATAATATAGAATTAAGTTTCGTTTCTGCTAAACTTTATAACAAGTTCAAATAAATTTAAAAGCTTACCTATTAAATAGAGACAGTTTTGTAATTTTTTAGTTATTCTTTTACCCCACTTCATAAAAAAGCCAAAAAAGTGGGAACTATTTTCCATAACAATAATGAATAAAAGGGCCAACCTCCATCTAAATCATAAATTTTTTTTTTTTTAGTCAACATAATTTAAAAGAAATATACATTATTTTGAAGTGTTTTGTCGATATTAATTACTTGGACATAATCATTCACACGCTTAAAATTATAGTCATATTGCTTTTAAATGTCGCGCAATTAATATCTCAGAACACTGCAAATGGTGATTGGCCTTTTTAAGACTCAGGTCCAGAATTATTAATCGTATGATTGTAAATAAAATAGTATACAAGCTTCGGTGAAAAGTTTCATTCCTGTCTCGAGATAAAATTAACTACTTAATCTCTCGACACTAATTATTCTGTTTTTGATCAATTAATTTTTCGTAAAACATTTCATAATTTATAAACTTATTGCGCATGTCAAGAATAAAAGTTGATTTTTGGTATAAGTAACTTCAGCATCAATCAAAAACTACCTTTCTTGGCAGTAGCGGCAAATGATTAGCAAATAATTACAAAATGACAATAGGCTGTCATCTAAAAAAAATTGCAATAACAAATATTGAATGTAAAATCAAATATGTATAAGTGAAAATGTAAATAAATAAGCATAGGACAGCCGGTATTACTTATGCAGTTCCAACAAAAGGTTTAGATCTACCATAAACGTGCACTTATTGCAAAGACATAAATAATAACGACACAACTATGTAATTAAAAATTTCGAGTAGAGCTGTTGATATTATTGATGTGAGTCATTAATATCAATTGAAACTATAACAACATTTTTGTTATTATTTGCTATTTTTAATCAATATTAACTGCAATGAAACTGTTTGTATGACAGTTTGATTTCCTATTGTTAGTTTTGTTATTATTTACATTAATCAAATTAGCCGCTACGTCAAGATGACAGATGAGTTTAATTGCATAGCTGAGGACTAGCGTTTACCCAATACTGATTGCATTACTAACTACTGTTGCAGTACACTGTGGATATTTATGGATTTTTTTTTGTAATTGACACACACTTTCTTAGTTATGCCATATTGGAGAAAACGTAGTAAGTTAGAAACACAGGTATAGGTATTTTCATGTTTGATTTACACCATTTTACATTATAATATCTTTGACACATAGTCAGTATTATTTGTGTGATGAAGATTAGATGTCTTTTAAGATCTTCTGATCAATCTACAAGAATAGTATGCTCTACTGCTAAATTTTCTACATTACTCTCTTAATTACACAATTAACGGTGATATTATTTTATGATAAATCAAAGATTTTCCAATGATTTTACTTAATTAACTTTCCTAATGATCGTTTTTGTTATTATATACTTTAGTTAATTAGACGAGTTTAATTGCAGTGCTTTTTTAAAAAATTGAAGACTTCTACTATTCTCGAATAGCAGTTTTCTACAAATATCTTTCAAAGTTATGTAATTTAAGTCCGTTTATGAAAGCTGCAAGCTTGCTTTAAAGATTAATTCGAAAATCTTCAAATAAACTACATTAACGTACAAGAAAATCGTGTGTTGCCCAAATCATTTCATGTTTTCTGTTTGTTAATAATATACCACTGATTTCTTTTCCAGCCGATTTTATCGAACCATGTTCCCAAAATGAGACTGACATCAGTGGATGTTTCATAAATAGATCGATTAAAGCCATACCCGGATTGATTAAAGGTATTTATTATAGTGTTATTATGTATGTACCTATTTGACAAAACTATATTTGTAATATTTCTTGAGATGGATTCATGATGAAATTACCAAGTTATCTGTTCTTGAAATATAACAATTTGATGTAGTTCAAATCATGATTAGTGCTAAACTTTTTGTAAATGTTTAGATGAATGAAAATGTAAATTAATATCTAAGATTTTTGCTTATATTGAATTGTATTGAGATTTAGAAATGTATTTATGGAAGCAATTTAAATTAAAACTTCTTTTTATATCATTAAATTGCTGTATTATGTAATAATTATTACCAATGTCAAAAATAATTTAAAACATAAACCGACAACATATGATGTCCAAATTTAAGTTCTTAGATGACAGTTTAATAAATTCGAATATACAGTCTTTTTCTTTTGGTTTCCCCTGTTGTCAATTGTGTTTCACAATTTGTCAAATGACTTTCCCAATTCCTGTCATATTGACATATATGTCAAATTAAATTCTTTTTTTGTCAAATCTCTTTCACTTTATATCAATTACTTTTCCCATGTATGTAAATTATATGTTTTGCTTAATAACTACTTACCAAGCTGTGCATCATTTTCATTTAGTTATTGACGTACCCTTGAAAATAAAGTATACATTTGAAATTTTAAGTTATCTAATTTATTCTTGTGTAATATACATAGAAATTGATACATAAAAAATACATGTATGCAAAACATTATCAAATATCACAAATATGCACAGTACAAACTGTCGAAATATATAAATGAAGAAACAATTAATTTAATATTTCATTTTGTTCTAAACAATCACCCAGATATGTTTCCATACGCTGAACATAATGAAGACAATTATCTGCAGTTATTTGTTCAGAAGCATTGTGTATTGCTGCATATAATTCATCCTCATTTGTCGGCTGAGTTCTCTTTATTATGTGTTTCCATTGATTAAATAATTCCTCTATGGGATTTAAAAATGGACTGTAAGCAGGTAAAAAAAAACTTCAAAATGCTCATGACTTCTAATGAGATTGACAACTTCTTCATTTATATGAAATCTAACATTATCCATAACAAAAAAGGCGCCTTGTATGTTATCATTATGTAAATGATTAATTAGAGTTGTAATAAATTCACAGAAATGAACTGTATTGAATGGTCTATCTTGGATTTGGAACAAATATAGTGAATTTATATTCATTGCTGCAGCCACAGAATAATCACGCCCTCTTAGTTGAGCTTTTATTTTCGTTGTTCGAGTATTTTTAACTGATCTTCCATATGAAATTCGAGAATTAACTTGAATTCCATATTCATCAATGAAAAAAATCTTTTCCCTTTCGAACATGATTCTATTGTACCGGATAGCATATTCAAGCGAGTCTGTATGATTTGTGGTGTATTTTTTTTTTCGGGAACGAAAGAGATTCTCTTAAACGAATAATGGAAAGTTTTAAGTGCTCTGTTAATCGTCGATAGCGATATTTGATGAAGTGGCCACTGCGTCAAACATCTTTCTTTTAACTGACGAAGTGATAAACTGCAATCTTCATCAATCCAATTGCAAATTTCATTTATCTGTAACACAGATAATTTTTTTAGTCGGTGACCAGCACTTCTTTTATGAATATTAGCGGTTCTCCGGTATGTAGAATAAATCTTTCTTACTGTATTGGGTAAAATTCCAAATTGCTCTCCAATATTATTTGCCGTGAGCCCGTTGTTCATAGAACGAATTATTAAAGCTCTTAAATCATTACTTATTTTACTATTAATTCGACGATTCTCCATAATAGATGAATATAAAATGATTAACACGCTTCGTGTAAGTCAATTGACATATAGTGAAACACATTTGACAAATAAGGAAATTATTTGACACATCGCCGCCATATAAAAAATAAATAATAAATGGGAAAGTCATTTGACAAATTGTGAAACACAATTGACAAAAGGGGAAACCCAAAAGAAAAAGTCTGTAAATAGTGATGTTTTAGTACTTTCAAGAAATTGTATCAGTTGTTTTGTATATGTATAATGTATAAAAATATTTAACTATAGAACATATCAACCTCTTTTACTACCGTAAGCAATTTGTAATAAACTGTCATTTTTTATTTCAAGGCAATATTGTCAGTTCGATTTATTATGTTTATGGTTGGTATTGTCGGTATGGTGTAAGTATCACAACATAACCTTCCTGTCAAGTGTCAATTAATAATATAATATAATAATATATTAAAATATTATCCTAACCAACAAGTATTTAAAATGTCGTGTTATGATTAAAAGTTACCAACCTAACCTGTCATTGTCGAACTGACAATCTGTGTGAAAACTATGTTGTCTGTCTGCATAAGAGACATCCTAAATACTAAGGTTGAGACGCTCTATAGATAATTATTTGAGTCTAACCTTCAATGCCAAATGACATTTATTCCAAAAGTAATAAACTTCAAACTTCTATTTATTCTATTCTTGTAAATTTTTGCATTCAACGATTTATATCATGTCTTAAATGTGTTTATATCTGGTACGCAAATGTTATCTGTAAATTTTTAGTATTTTAACATAAAATATTTCGCTTTCGGTGCCGCTATTGGGTGGCAGATATCGCTGTGATGTTCTCACGGACTTTTCCACGCAAAACCGACGAAAGTTGCAAAACTAGTTTAAATGTCATTACCGGCAGTCGCACGTACACTGACAAGGCATTGAAGGCCGAAACACGGTGTCTGTGCGTTGATTATCGGTAATGACACTAGGTGTGTGTGTGTATCCCTACGAGGAAAGAATAGAACAGGAGAGACTCTCCTTAATAATAATATTTGTCCAAAGTGGTAACTCAATATGACCGCCGCAATGCATAAGCGTGCATAAATATTTTTTATATGGTATATGTACACTTCGTATGTTCTCGAAAATCATTTAAAATTGGTTCTTAGTTCAATAATAATTAAAGTAATATCGTGAGTGCACTATTTTTTCAATCCCTTTATTCTTTTTAATATAGTAACATTTATTCTAACTGTATTAAAGAAAACATAAAAAAAACATGCCTAGCATATTGCTGTTATCTTCACATCATTGATATAATAATATTAAGAATTAGTTCAGTTATTGAAAAAGAAAACTAATCGTATTTTAAAAATCGTTTATTAAAAATATATGGTATACGTTTAAAACAAGCAAATATAAGTATAATGGGTTGCCTATATTTAAAGGCAAACTCTTGTATCAAAATAAACATGATTTGTTAGTATATTTTAATTAAAATAAGTATAAACATTAGGCATAAGACAAACACAAAATAAATCAATAAGCTTTATGTTGTGTAAAAGACACATAAATGCCATATGAATGTCAACAAAACAAGATGTGCTCGAGAAAAATGATGCAGTCTTGAAAGAAATAAATTAAACAAATAAAATATGAATTTGAACATGAAGAATGCTGCCAATTCATAAGAAAAAATAGTAATAATAAAACTAAATATATTAGATACGTACACGTTGTATAAAAAAGGATATAAATCAAAAACATTTCCAAAAAACATTTCCAATTGGAAATGTCAGATCGTAAATAAGAATATTTTGTGTAAATAATAATAATATGAATTAAAATATACACTTGTTAGTTCTTGTATGTATAACTCAAGGACTTCAAAGCAACAATGGAAATAGTCATGTGTGGTTTAAAAATCTGCAAAAGAAAAAAATACAATGTTAATGTTGTTATAGCACTTTACAAAATGATGTGTTACCAGAAGAGAGAACATGGTTTGAGAATGAGGAAAATATGAAGAAGGCCGACGTTCTTTGCAGTCAAAATTCAGCCAGAAGAATCCCTGTGAGAATTCCTTTACTGCCCTATGGATGGACTTCTAAAAAAAGAATCTAGATAACACTAGCTTATGGTAGAAGGAAATATGTAACAAATGATGAAAAGGGTAGTGCATACATATACAAATACAATCGAAGGATTATACTGAACAAGAAAAGAATAAAATATACTTACCCAAGAAGGTGTGTAACAGACTTGTGGGGTTTTAATAACAAACAATTTGGGACATCGCCATTGGCATGTAGCTGTCAAAACGATTTAAGTGTATTGGTTCGAGCGTGACAACTTAAAGAAAACAAGCAAGAAAATTTTACGTTTCGAAAATGGTGCCAACCTAAAAATTAATTGAAGAAAAGAGGCGCTAAAAATAGTCGATAGGCAATTGTTTGAATATATAAGGCAAGAAACAAGAATAAACCTGTAGACTCGAAGTTTATAATTCGTGCAGTAAAGATGTTAATTTTTGTAAAGGATTAATAAATTTGATACAGCAAAAGTGAGAGTAGGGTCGATATGCACTACTTATCAACTCACAATTAGATAATCTGTATGAAGATCTAGAGTTCAATTTTAATTTAGTTTTCATTTAAATAATTTTATTCAATTAATTTTTCTTTTCTTATTACTAATTTTTAAGATGGAGGATATCAATAAGATAGAATTTGACAAAATATACGATGAAATGAAGAAAGTTATGAGATAAATAATTCAATTTAGGGATATTTAATGGTGTTAAACGTGCTGAAGGTACTATGTGAAAATATTTGCCTTTAGTAAATCGTTGGGCATCATTAATTAGATGAATATTATCTTGTTTTATAATAATAATTCGTTTTTCAAAATAATAAAATGATAGTTAATGGTGTTAGACATGCTGAAGGTACTATGAGAAAATATTTGCCTTTAGTATATCGTTGGGCATCATTAATTATTATATAGTCATGTAATTGAGTAGTTCAAATACAATAAATACGAATAAGCGGGGATCTTTTTGATGGGCAGGTGCTAAGCTGCTAGAGGTACAATGTGAGAATGTTTACAGCTAGCGATTAGTATAGGCCAGTTTCAGAGCATTCGCGTTGCAAGGTTCTAGATTACCAAGGCACTATGTGAAAATCTATGTTTTGGTGAAATAGAGTCGACTTCGTATTAATAAACAAACTATCAAGAATCAATATTTTTTTTATTTAAAGGAACAAGATAATTATTCTTTTATTTACCATTATAGATGTATAAGCATTTCACAAGCATTATAACTCTAAAGCGAGTACAAATGCTTTCCTTTTCTTTTTCTTTGTAAAACAAATATATATAGATATAGTGTGGAAATGTTATTAATGATCGTCAAATCTTTACAAAAATATAAATATAATTTTTTATATATGAGATTTAGATACTTTGTTTAATTTTGACCTTATCCCAAACAAAACTAAATAAGAGGTGTACCAGAATATAAGAAGCAAATCAATGCAAGAACTCATAAGAACATAAATAAAAAAATTTATGCTGTTAGGAATAAGTTTATAAATAGACTATTCTAATTTTTATTATTCATCAGCATTGTTGCATCCACAGCAATATGTATATTACGCCACTGAACACATAATCAAACATATCGGATATATGACAAGTTATTCAAAATACTCATTTTATAAAATACATTTATATATGTATATACGTTTTGCGTATATATATATGTAAATAGTATAAAATATTTGCTGATATCAATATAAACCCTATTTTTTTAGGCGTGGATTACTTAAAAATACCAGTGTTATCGCCCCTGCTGCTCAAGAAAATCGAATTAATCGATACGGATAATTTGAAGTTGAGTTTTCAAAATCTTACTGCAATTGGATTGGAAACAGCTAAAGCACGAAATGCAAAGTAAGAAGTAATAATTTGTTTTGAACATATGATCGAAATCGTTCATGCTCTATACTCTATAGTAAAATTCAACCCGAGAATTCAATAATAACGATTATAATATCATTTCAAAAATCTATAACCTTCTTATTTATTGATTCAGATAAGCAAAATTTGGTGCATGTGTCAAAAACGGGTTGTTGTGCGTTAATATTTAGAAAATATAATTTGCATTAATATGGAGAATGGCAATATTCCTACGCGGAATGTAAGCGACAGTTTCACTTGCAATTTCCTAATAGAGTTGTGGATAATACTGCTTTACATCATCACATTCGCCTAGTCGTGGAGAAGTTTCGGGCTACAGTATTTGTGTTAAAAGGCAAAAGTTCTGGTAGACCACGTGCACAGCAAAATATAGACCACGTGCACAGCAAAATATAGACCACGTACAAAACCTTGTTGGAGAAAACCCACATACAAGTTCGTCGTTTATTATTTCAAACCATCGTATCTTTTAGTACCGTTCATAGAATTTTGAGGCGTCGCTCGCATGTGTATGTGTACAAAGTATCGGTTGTTCATCAGATCTTACCTAGAGATCACGCTAGTAGGCTTAAATATTGCAATTTATTTGAAGAAAATATAAATAATGACGCAATTCTAGATCTAAGTTTTTTTCCTGGTGAAGCATGGTTTCATTTAAGCTGATTTGTAAATAAACAAAATTACAGAAGAATGCGGAAGATACTATAGGAGAAATGTATGTAGTGATGAAGTTCTTTCTGAAACACGCTGTATATCATTTTCAATTTTTATATTTTTGAGACGATTTCAGTTAGGTCGCCTCGTAGTGCAACATTGCCAACCGTGACTGACATGAATACGATGCCATGGTGCAACTACTTAAAATTAAAGAGAAGCTCGAACCCATAAAACACAAACTTTCAAGTCATAATCCTCCTGAGTATAAACAATTTAGATCATATCGTTTTAATGTTAGAAATATTTTGGTTTATTTCCTTTAATGTATTCTATTTTTTAATTTTAGAATTGATTTAGTAAAGAAAAGCATTGCAACTGACATATATTTTGATAATTTAACATTTGAAGGAACATACTTCATTAATGGTAAAATCTTGATTTTGCCCATTACGGGAACTGGCACTGCGAAAATTGCTTTTGGTAAGATCAAAAAGTGTTAAATATTAAAATTATCACATCATTCTAATGTCATGTTAAGTCATACGTAAGCAAGACCGACGATATGTTCAAAATAAGCTTAAGAGGGGCGTTTACTAACAAATAGAAACTTATGCAACTTATATTACTCGCGGGACTGGTAGACGCAAGGGGGTGTGAGTAGGTGGTGCTAGACGATATTCGGTTTCGATCACAGCGCTTCGGATTTATTCACAGATTCTGTCATAGATAAAGGAATGCTATAGATGGGAAACATAATGTATAAAGAATGAGTATTTACGGAACTGTTGATGTTTTATAATAAGCCAATTTTCGCTTGCCCATAACTGCTATATTATTATACACTCGAATATTATAGGTATATATGACATTTCTTTTTAATGACAAACTGTCACTAGGATTTAAGTCTGGAATAGCCGACCGATTCCGATAGATTTCCGTCTCCTCTAGGACCGATAGAGATACCGTAAAGTGGGGATAGACGACGCAATAGCTTTGAAAAACACTCGTATGAAATGTGTGTGACAATGTTTACTATTTAATGTTTTTTATCTTCAAAAATAATTACACAAAGTTTTTTCTTTTTTTATACCGTTCATCAAAAGTGCAGCTGGCGCGTAGAGGTTGTTTTTTTCTTTTGTGTACCAGCCTTAGTTAGTAGAAATTAATCAAATTCATGCATTTTCGTAGTTATTTCTAAAACACATAACTTTTTTAAGAAAATAAATTAGTACAAGAACTGGCCTTGACATTATAAATTGATGCCTGTTGCATCACTAACCCAAATTCGAGATTCTAAAATTAGAAAATAAATTCAAAAAACGCAAAACGACGATGCCTCAGTTTTCGATAGGTAAACGCTCCTCTTAATACTGCATGTTTTTTATATATTTATTTAATGAAAAAGAATTTGTATTAATATGTATTTAAAGTAATTATATTTTCTGCTTTTTAGATGATGTCGTTATGCATTTTTCTACAGAATATGAGTTGAAGACTAAAAATCAAACTGATTACATGCATTTGAAGAATTCCAAAATTCCTTACAATTTGAAACATGCTTCATATGAATTGAAGGGTCTATTTAATGGAGATGAATTTTTAGGTATGATATACAAACATTTACAAGTTGTACTTCCTTTATTTTAACGTTGTACTGAAATACTTGCATAATGGTTATATTGAAGACTGAAACTGTAATTTCTTGATGTTTTTAAAAGATCCACAAGGACTTTTCAATTAGTAAAAGATACCTATACGTTTCTTTGGAGAATAATGAGATATTTACAATATTGTAAAAAGTGAACACCCTGTATAATTTGTGCAGTACCTGCAACATCTGTTTATTTTAACTTAAATGAATCAGCCAACACGTCTAGCGCTAAATATTGTTAGAAAATTAAAAAGTAAGTTATGCATAATTCAGCCAAGCCAAGCCAAGCCATGAGATAAGAGATGAGGGAGTATAAAAAAAATTATACAGGGTGGCGCACTAGATTCCCGTCGGTTTATATACGAAAAGTGGCAAAATATTTTCAAAATCTTTTTATCAAGAGTTGTGTAGATTTATTAGGGGCAAGTTTTAAAATTTATTTTAAAATATACAGAGTCATTCAGAAAAATGTTGCGCACACCTTGTATATTTATACTATAGGCTAAATGAAGACCACTGTTATATTCCCTATACCTAACTTAACCTCTATTCGAGATATTTTACTATTTTTGGAAAAAAAATTCTGTCTTACATATTTGAGCGAATTATTTTTAATTGTATTTAAAAGCATTAAACTTTAAAATAAGTTAAAGTTGATAACTAACAATTATACAGAGTGTATAAAAATAAAATTTTTGTTTTGACTAACTTTAAAGACTAATAACTTTCTTATTTAAAATTGAACTCTCTATATTTATTACCATATTTAGATTCTAGGTATAATTGTTTTCAAAATTGCATTAAGGCTTCCTACACCTATCTCTTATATTTTTTAGTGATATAGGATTTTCAATTTCAAACACCAATTTCTTGCAATTTATTTTTCAAAAGTAGGCTTTGACGGTGTTATTATTACTTCAAACACATAAATTATTTGACAGTGACAGCCTGTATATAATATTAATCAAAAATATTTTATCTAGCCGATGGTAGTAAAACTTATTGACAAAATTATAAGGGAATAAAAATGAAAATATACTTACAGAAATTCTAATATTTTTTATTTTAATTAATTATCACATATTAATTTCGCATAGTACAACATCAGTTTCTAAGCTGAAAGCAGGCGTCTATTGTAATTAGAACAATAATATATCCCAACAAGAAAACGTGCACTTCGACATTTATGAATTAATACCTGGCATATGGAGGAAGAAATTTTAACTATTTTCTTCACTGATAAAAGTACTGAAGTATTAGATTGGTAGAAACACACGCACAATAACATAACACAATAGCAGTAATATATCAAGAATAGTTCTAAAATGAATCGCATATAAAACATTTCGTACAGTACCTATTAATGTTGTTATAATTATATTTAATTTTCTCATAATGTACAGTCATGGCCAGATAAATGTAGTACAACCTTAAAATTCATATACGTCAAAAATCTGAAATTTTATTATTGTGAGTCGAACTTCAACTTAAGCTGCTTGTCATAATATGTAAAATCAAATGTGATCAAATGTCCTAACATACACTATAACAATTTTTTAAAAAAGCTTGTACTACATTTATCTGGCCACGACTGTACTTTGATATCTTGCGTTTTTATTGCAGCACAACAAACCAACAGATTCCTAAACGAAAACTGGGAAGCACTTCATCAAGAATTCTCACCTGTCATTTCGGAGGCAATCAAAGGGGTCGTATTGAATATCCTAGAGAGAATTGTTAACGTTATACCTTTCGATGAGATATTCCTTTCTGAATAGTGAATTGCTTTCTTTTTAATTTTTTATTATGTCCATGTAATATCGTATAAATTTAGTTCATATATATAATAAATAATGGAAACTTTAAGTTTATTTTATTGATTCAAAATTGCAATAAATCCGACAAAAAAACGAATGGCAAGCCTGGTAGACCCATTGAAACAAATTATTATTAAATTATATTAAATCAAGTTGTGTGTCCAGAATATAATAGAAGTACAATATAATAGGGGTCAAATATTACAGTTCTTAGAATTTTGTTTTAAATTGGTCGATTAAAACAAGAAAAAATAGTTGCCAATATTCCACGACTAATAATTAGGGAGCAAAGAAATAATGTGTGTTGTTACCTTATTTCTGAATAGCATTATTCATATGGTGAACTGCAACATCTGTTGTTTACTTGAAAAGTTACTGAAACGGACAACAAAAAATGCCCATCAAAAAAGAAATTTATGAGTAAAATTCTTTCTTCATCGGCGTAGGTAGAAGGGTGACGAGTTTTTAAAATTTATTATATTTACCTTTTATTTCGTAAAATAAATATAGTTATATATGTGTATACCTATTCATACTTACGTTAGTTTCGTTTTTTCATTGTTTTGACTGTTAATTACGTACTTCGTAATTTTTGTAATAGTTCATGTTTAATACCGGTTCATTGAATCTACTTCTTCCATTTATATCGACGTAAGTGTGTATTGGATTTTGTTAAGTTTCAATAACATACGCATACATTTTTAGTTATCATTTATTTAGATCTAGAATATTGTTTGTTACTATGATATGGAAGAACGTCGAGAATGGCATCGTAAAACAATGGCAAGTTGGGTTAAGGGTCATGATTATATGTCCTCCATTGTCAGTGATTCCGAAATTTATTGCATAGTCTGTAAAATATCGTTACAGAATGCCCAAAAAGGCACCGTACAACGTCACTTAGCATCGCTAAAATATACACAGAAATTGGACCCGTTGGAAACTGACAATTTTAACGAAGAACTCTGTGAAGCTTTAATGGCGGCTAATATCCCATTAAAGAAACTTTACAATCCCACTTTCAAAATATTTCTTCCAATTATACTGGTTGAAATGTTCCTGATGAATCCACATTACGCAAATATTATGTTTCTGAGAGCTTCACGACAACAGTAGAAGGCATTAGAAGACATCTTTCAAATCAGTACCTATGGATAAGTGCCGACGAAACTGTCGATATATTAGGACGCTGTGTGGTAAATGTTGTAGCTGGTGTACTACATCCAACTATATTCCATATAACGCATATGTAATAGCATCTAAAGTTATAAATACAGTTGATGCGGAAACAGTTGCTAAACCCATTGACGAGAATTTGCACAAAATGCTTCATTCGGACGACAGGTACAGGGCAAAAATACTTTTATTTGTTAGTGGCAGTGCCGCATATATGTTAAAAACAGACAGACTATTAAAGGAAACATATCCTTATCTGCTGCATATTACTTGATAAACCGAAATTGCAAATATATTAGGACATTCGTCAAATTGTGTTGATATTTTGAATTTTATTTTTTAAAATAATATTTCGGAAATACATAAATAAATAATAAATTGTACTTCGTGTCTGCCTTCTACACTAGCGTCCGTAGAAAGAAGTTTTTCGATCTTGAAACAAAAAAACAAGATCCTCCCTTTATTTTCTCCTATATTGACCTATCCTCTAGAGTACTAGAGCGGCATATTTTCTTTAGGAAATTATTTCGACCAGCATAGAGCTCCAATACATTTTAATAGATGTATGATACCTTGTTCGAAATGTCACATTCGTCTTGCCCACCCTATCATAAAACTCACAAGCCGCCACGGACTTTACTACACACTAAAGTCACTATATCTAACAAAGTACCGCAATTAGGATGCCATATTGATTCCAATACCAACTGAAATGTAGTGAGTAGCGCGATTTTTAAATGTCCAGTTTTAGTGACTTTATGGAATTGACAGATATTATGACGATTTTCAATATTATTTGTTGTTTAAATTTGTTTTAGTAACTATACATGCAATTTTTGTAAATAAAACGAAATATGTATTATGGCAAGCTTATATTTATTTTTTGACAACGGATCTCATAGTAATGCTTCTACTATTTTTATCACAAGTTGTTGATACACTGTCTCTTATACACACTACATTGTTTTATACTCTTCCTTAGTGCCTTCCTCAACTTTTCGATCAACAGTGTTTGAGTTTCTTGCATGTCACCATCAGAAAGCAGTACGATCATTTCTGGATCTGGATCAACTAATACCATCGTCTCATCTTCATCTGCCCGATCTTTCTCATCTAACAATCCACAATGTATAATGTAATAACTTTATAAACAGACCGATAAACATTAATTTTACAATATGCAATATAACTACAACAGGTAAATAAAGTATTTTAAATTCATACCATGACATAAATCATCTAATGTAATATTGCTAGGGACATCTTCTGCAAGTTCTTCATTTATACGTTTCCTTTTCCGGCCTGAAGTTTCACCAAATGAACTTGCTTCCGTTATTATTGTCTCATCGGTGTTGTAATGTATGGCATTAGATGAACGTTCATTTTCTGTTAATAAATCTGGAACTGCATCTGGACGTAACAGTTTTCGATTATCCATCCGTTTTTGTTCGAATTGTTTTTCCGAAAAATGAATCTAAATGTTTTCTAATCAAATTAAACGATATATTAGGTTACTGAGCACTGAGCACTTACCTCACAGATCATAGACATTGGGCTTAAGTCACTTTGTCCAATACATTTCATCCATACTTCTTTCCGTTGTGTGTTACGTTTGCCTTATTGTCAAAACAAATAAGATAATATAATAACAATTAGACAAAGTATGTACATATATATTAAATACATTGCATTTATAATTACATACCACTTGGCAATCGGAACAGACGATATCCATTTTCGCTTCTGCTTTTGCATCGTGCAACACAGCAGCCAGTTATTGTCACAACAAATACAAACGTTTCTTACTATGTATAACACCACAATTATAACACATTACATATAAATAAGCGACCAACGAGCGATTTCGTGTTTTTACAGTAATAATATGACAGCAGTCAAACGGCCATTTTGATTCCAAAATATATCTTTCTCTCTCTTACTCATGGTCCTTACCAATTGCGGTACTTTGTTAGATATAGTGACTTTACTACACACTACGATTACACACTGCTACACAGAGTCATCTAGTGAGGCTTTTAGGTACTAAAAGTATAGTTACAAAGGTCTAATTTAAGTTACGCCCATGTGGTGGTTAAGTGACATTCCATATTTTCTGCAAAAATTAGTTTAACTTTGACAGTTTACATGCTATATGCGAAACAAGATTTTAAGATTTTAACTACGAATTATGTACTGATGCTAAGAGATTTCTGATACTAAAACTAGAAGTTGAAATAAAAAAACATGTCAAAATTTAATTTAAAAAATGATACCTAAACAATTGTCAATCCAATATAGTATTCAAACATATGTCAGCGATATTTATATTATTCTTCTTTTAAAGCACGTAATCTTGTTTTATCAGAAAAGGAATCAATTTTTACCATTCGATATCAGAAATCTAAACGTAACTTCGAAAAGGTTTTTCTACGAAACTTTGACAAATCAAAATTTTGACAAAACCTACTCAGAAATTCTTGTTGACAGTCAATTCATTATATGAACGATGAAAGATATCAGAAGCTCCGAAAGGTTACAACCCAAAACAAGCGATGTCGTGAGCAAAATCTTGTTTGGCAGATTAACTAAAGTAGCACCTATACAAAATAGACAATCCAACGATGTACCTTCAACATCTGTGGAGAATCAAGATGACATGCCACATTTCACGCACAGTGATATCCTATCTAAATCTCTAATGTCTCAACTGGCGAAAGTAACACGCAAACAATTAGAGCAAGACGGAATTGTTATGTCTCCAGAAATGGCAGATGGTCTTCCACAAGTGGAGGTAAAATATCTTTTGGACAACATGATACCTAATGAAGAGTTAATAAAGATTGGTAAAATCCAAAACAGTCTTTCTTCACTCACGTCTAATGAAGAACAATATATCTGTCAGTATTGCCAGAAATTGAAAAGATACCCCGACGAGACCTGTTGCGAATCTAAAGAAATCCAAGTGTATTTATCAAAATGCGAAGACCAGAAACTCCTGAAGAGATACAGCTCTAATTCTTTCAACAACGCCACATCCGAAGAGTCTCTTCAGAGTGAGTTGGAGAACTTAAAGTTGATTGGCGAGATGCACAAGAGCATACAGGAACGAAGGTCCAAAGTGAGTCTGAATAGATTTATGGAGATCAGGAAGGAAAAAGCTAATAACCAGAGGAACGAACAATTTAGAACTGTTAACTTCGAGAAACACAGGGGAACATTCTCCAGGATCCAGAAGAAGATGGAGAACATCAAAAAGTATTGCCCGGAAATGTATAAGACAGAAGAGAGCATCATAGCGATGTGGGCAGGTACCAGCAACAATGTAGAGGAAAAGTGAACTGTGTAATTATACATTGTTATAAATAACAGATTAGTTCATAGGGTTTTATTTTATATATAGTCCAGAAGTAGCAAATTCATATATTTAATATATTTCTATTAGATTTAAAAAGATGTTATTTATTTTGCATTTTTTGAAATTCTCTATAAGATTACTAACATTCGAAGAATTTACAGCTACAAACAATTCCGCCTGCTGCTAAGGAAATGTGGAGCTTTGTGTGATTATAGACCATATCGTTGTTGACAACCTTTAGCAAAAGGATCTTATATCCTAGATTGATACATTTTTTGGTTGGTAATGACGTTTTAGGCTTCAAATCAATATATACTATTTGTAGCACGACACTACATTCATAGAAATTTTCAGTTATTTGACTTACTATGTGTATAGCGTCTATTGTGGATTGCCCCATTCTAAAGCCGTATTGGTAATCTCCCATTTGCGCCACTGTGTACTTTAATTAGTTTTTCTTTATTTACTAGCGTGGCTAGGATCTTATAAGCTACGTTAAGTCTATAATTTGCACATGCTTTCGAAGTTCCTTTCATATATATTGGTACTACTATTCCTTTTTCCTACTAACTTGGCATCCTTTCTTTTTCCCAAATTTGGATTAATATTCTAAATAACCTTTGCCTTAATACCAGGGAATCTAGGGGGATTGACAGAAATGATGATGAAACAGTTAAAAGCAGCAGTAATGACGGACGAAGGTGCAACTGAAGACTTTGAAATTGATCTATGTGTAAGGCAGGCTGACGGACTATCAATCACAAGTCAAGGAACGCAATTTCCAGGGAACAATAATCAATAAACCGGTACAAGTAGTTGCGTAAGCGGACGATCTCACTATACTAGCTAGAGACAGGAGAAGTTTGGAAGAAGCCATTCAAAAAATTGATCAAGCAGCAAAATAAAGAGGCCTAACAATAAACCAAGGAAAAAGTAAATACATGGCGATAAGCTGAGGAAATAGAGATACAACAACTAAGGAAGTAAAAACAGGAAATTACGATTTTGAAATAGTTGAAAACTTTAAATATTTAGAAGTAATGATAAAAAGTGAGAATGATAGAAACATGGAGATAGATCACAGAATACAGGAGGACATAGAGCTTATTATAAATACAAAAACATATTGAAAAGTATGAGGATAAGCATAAATACAAAAACGAGGGTATTCAGAGCAGCAATCCGACCAGTAGTGATTTATGGGGCAGAGACAATGAACCTGACAAACGTGGAACATGAAAAACTGAGAAGGTATGAGAGGAAAATTGTAAGAAAAATATATGGCTCGAAGAAAGTAGCAGATGGAGACTACAGAAGACTAATGAACTTCGAAATAGAAAACATCTTGAAAGGAGAAGAGATCGTAAAGTACATAAAAGTACAAAGACTACGATGGTATGGCCACATAAGAAGGATGGAAAACAACAGGGAAGTAAAGAAACTCACGACATGGAGACCAGACACAGGTAGAAGAAGACGGAGGCAGAGAAGCAGGTGGGAAGATTAGGTATAGAGGATATTAAAAAACTGAAGATACGGGATGGAGGAGCAGGGTCCAAAACCGAGGTGCGTGGAGGAAGGTAACTGAGGAGGCAAAGTGGAAAAACAGTTTAGAGTAAGGCACGAATTGAAAAACGTGTGGAATTGTACGAGGGCGGGTCAATATGTCAGTGACTTTTTGAATGAAACACAGGTTATTGGATAAAAAATCATTTTATTTTTCAACATAGTCTCCTTTCAGCTCTATACACTTAGTCCAACGTTTTCCAATTTTTTATCCCTTCCAAAAAGAAGATTTGTCCAGGTCATCAAAATAGGTATTTGATGAGATGATTTCATTGTTGGAGTCAAATCTCTTTCCGCCGAGCCATTTCTTCAGGTTTGGAAACAAGAAATAGTCACTCGGGGCTCGGAGAATAGGGCAGATGAGGGAGCAATTCGTAGATTAATTCATGGATTTTTTCCATGGAAACTGCACATGTGTGCACCCTTGCATTGTCCTGGCGAAAAAGAATTTTTTTCTTGGCCAAATGCGATCGTTTTTTTTTCAAATCCTTATTAAATGGACTCAATAAGTTGGCATAATATTTACCATTGATTGTTTTAACCTTTTGAAAGTAGTCAATATGGATTATACCGCGTACATTCCAAAAAACAGTCGCCATGACTTTATTGACTGACAAACGCACCTTCTTTGGCGCCGATTCACCCCGAGAAACCCACTGTTTTGACTGCTGTTTTGTCTCTGATGTGTTTGGTGGATCCACGTTTCGTCCACGGTTACGAAACGGCACAAAAACTCGTCCATATTGCGGTTAAACAACGCCAAACACTCCTGCGAAGTTGTCACACGATTACGTTTGTGGTCGATTGCAGTGGCGGCTGCTGCAGGGAGGGCAATGGGGCAATGCCCCTCTGTGACAAATTTCCCCATAACAAATTTCTTTTAACAGATATATTAATTATAAATACCTAATTTGTATGTAATTTTTCTGATTTGTTTGATAACAAATAATATGTTTTCGGAAGTACCAGTCCGTCTTTTCAGCGCGTTCAAAAATCGCAGTCTGACGTACGCTCCGGGACATCTCGCGCGACTGCCCCGTGAGGCCCCGTCTGTATTAGAAATCGAGCGATGAAACTGGCGCGGGTAGCGCGCAGATATACGTCAGCGGTGGGGCACTCCTCTAGGGTGCCGCGTGGCGGTCCAGTATCTGATATATAGCGGTGGTGTATGTTGTAATTTCTATCGATGCAAATTCAACTATGAATTGCGTTAGTAACATAATCGAAATGATAGAAAATAACACACTTAGCTATGACATTAAGATAGAAAACTAATAAAACCGTGACGAGAAAATTCAACAGAAGCTCTTACAGTTTATCAGACTGGTTGTGTGGGTGTAATGTGCAAAATGCTTTTTGCTGTTTCGGTGCTATAAAGTTCACTTTACGACACCCGTTTTGGTTGCAAAAGTATTACTTTATCGCACGCTAATTTTGTTGTTTTGACGTTGGTAATAAAGAAAAAAATGGAACCAAATTATAATTAAATGTCAAAATGTAAGCCTTTAATGTAACAAACATGTGCAATAGAAGTTATACAAAGAATAAAAAGCACACATGCTAACATTTTATTTACTAATTAACAAGTTAAATTGTTAAGCAGAGTTGATGATAAGTTTTCTGATGCTACTATTGAAATTTACTTCCAATGTTGAATAGTACAACTGTTATAGGTACAAGTTTGTTTTTGATAATATGTCGAGACTATGTTGGCAAAAGATTTTGTAAATTGTCTTCTGCTATTTTGCGAATCTCTGGGGGCGTGCAATTATTTATGTCGTACTTTTTGTTTGTAATTTGAAATAATTTATTGTATAAATCACTCAAATCAATAAATTTTAATGACTATTCAATTCACCTGTCATTGTTCAAATATGAACCAATAAAATAGCAAATATTTACTTTCGTATCATAGCAACAGGAAATTTCAGCGATTATATCTTCCTAGAAGGTATTCAAGTGGATATTTTAAACAAGTGAAAGTTTTTATTAATGTAACTCATTTACTAACAATATTGAAGGTACAATTAGAAAAACTAACATTACTGCAGTGCTGCAGCAGACATTCTGGAACAGAGCTATCACTGGGAGTACCCGAGGGAGTACCTTTCTCTTGTAGCTTAATACCGTCACTATTACTGACAGATGTCGAAGTTGTACATGACACATTTGTTGTTGTAAAATTTCTTCGCATTTTGGTGATAATCGACTCGTGGTGCTCATCATCAAGCTGCAAGTACGATTTTATGGAATTCAGATTTTGGTGTCCCGTTATTTTCATCAGTTGTTGCTCTCCGACTCCAGCTTTCGCCAGAGATGATACAGTTGAAGAGCGTACCGAATGATTTGATATCTTCCTTCTTTTAACATCTAATCCAGTTTTTTCAGCTAATAACTTCACCCATTTACTGATCTCACATATACCAACTGGACTGTTCTTATACCACACCGCATTCTCAACTTTATCCCAAAACGGATTCGGTGTCAAAAACATCCTTTCTGTTTTCACATTTTTTCCTCTCTTCGATTTCAGTAGATAATACAATCTAAATAACAGAAGAATATTAATTATACCGTCTTGAAATTAAATATAAATAGGTTACCTAACTGGACACATATCGGTATTGCTTTTATTCTCTATCAACCACTTGCTGCCTGTCAATGATTTAGTTCCCCCCTGCGCAGTTTTCGAAAATACTGGATTATACTCAATTCTACCAGTTCTTCTTCCCTTGTTATCGAGTTCCTCCTTGAAGTAATAGGTGAAACAGTTGCTCCCTTCTCCTCCCCGCCAAGCTAGTTCGTAAGATGCTATTAAGAAAAACTTTTTCTGTAAACCGTCTGGGGTACTCTCATCTAATATGCGTATCATATTTAAGTATTCTGGTTCTGTAAGTGCCGCCGCGTTGCTGGTTCTTTTTTCAGGACACGCTTGCAGTTTTCTTCTTGTAGCATCCCTGGCGTCACGTGCTGACTTAAATATTGCATCAGAAAACGGGTTTACGTTTATTTTCCACTTATTGAAGAACATTTCTTGAACCATTTTCGCCGTCACGTTCCACATGTGCTTGATGACGCCTTCTTTATAATCGGACCCATCTTTTTTCTTCATATTACATGCCCACGACTTTAAGATGACATTTAAGTCCACAGGAGAAGTAGATTGATCCAGTTTATAGCCTTTTGCTGTTAAAAATGTACTAAATTGTCTCCATACTGAATCTTTGGATTTCTTCGTGTTCCAAGGGATATTTTCGCAAATTTCAGCATCGATTTCGTCTTCAGATTTCGTGCCAAATCTTTTCTCAGTTCCCATTATTTAGAAACACCAGTTTTTATTCAACGAAACGAACTAAATAGGAACACGATTCCAAAAATTTTAATGACAAACATAAATGTTTTTTTTGTTGACATGGAAACGTAATCATGTGTAACTAAATTTTGAGTCATTTTAATATGAAAAATTGATTTGGTTCATTGAATAGTCTCTCGAATACGATTCGTAGTCAAAGTTGAGTCTACTATTTTTGTGGTGCTTTACACTCATGTCTTTCATAATTGCGAATACTACTCGTGCTCCGCACTCGTAGTATTTAAATGCAATCATGAAAGACATTCGTGTAACCACCACAAAAATAATCGACATAACTTTGACTACTCATGGTATTATAAGTGATTATTTCCTTCACCTGTCAAATTTAAATTTTGTCCAATCACAATCAAAACTGAAGTTGAAATTAACCAATGAAAGGTACCGGTTCTTGATATCAGCGACTATTACAAATCGACTATTCAAATGTAGGTAACAAATCAAGTATGTATTTTTTCATTAAGTGGCATACGTGTCAAATAGATGAAAATGTCCGACAAAAAGAGATTTTTCTACTCCGGTGCTATAAAGTTCACTTTACGACACCCGTTTTGGTTGCATAAAGTATTACTTTATCGCACGCTAATTTTATTTTTTTGAAGTTGGTAACAAAAAAAAATGGAACCAAATCGTATTTAAATGTCAAAATATAAGCCTTTAAAGTAACAAAAATGTGCAATAAAATTGTACAAAGAATAAAAAGCACACATGCTAACATTTCACTTACTAATTAGAAATATAAATTGTTAAGCAGAGTTGGATGATAAGTTTTCGGATGCTACTATTGACATTTACTTACCATGTTGAATAGTACAACTGTTATAAAAGTTTGTTTTGATAAATATGTAGAGAGTTTGTGGACGAAAGATTTTGTAAATTGTCTTCTGCTATTTTGCGAATCTCTGGGGGCGTACAGTTATTTATTTCGTCCTTTTTGTTGATAATTTGAAATAATTTATTGTTTAAATCAGTCTGAATTTTAAACACAATTACATATAGCACAACCGATATTCAAATATTTAAAACGTTCTACTTAAAAATCAGAGTCACCAACTTCAAAATAGCAAAATTTCTAAAATATTCGAACAAAACATGTCTCTTATTTTAAGCTTTTTTGAACTTTTAATAACCGAAATAGAAAAAATAGTATAAAATACACGTTTCATAAGACATTTTGCGCACTTGTTCTTTAGAAAACTCGCCTAGCGGCTCGTTTTCTAAACTTGAACGCGTGCGCAAAAATCGTGTCTTATGAAACTTGTATTTTAATATACTATTAGCGATGTTTCGGATGAAATTATTGATAATCACATCGATTTGACAACTCATTTTTTATTATGAAACTTGGTTTAGGAAATAATCTTAACAAATATAGCTCGAGCTTGATAAGTAGTCGACTATTACATTGTTTCAATTTTTCTCGTGTGCCTCCTAATTTGACTTAACCAAAATTGGCATTAATAATTAAAGACTAAAGCCCTCGAGCTAAAGCTCTCGTGCTCTAGTCAAATTATTAATGCCAATTTTGGTCTCGTCAAATTGACCGTAGCGCACACTCGAAAAATTGATCACAATGAAATAGTCGACTATTTGTCAAGCTCTCGTTATATTACCTTTGATAATTACATATAACACCGCCTATATTCAATTATTTAAAATGTTCGAACGAAACATGTCTCTCATTTTAAGCTTTTTTGAACTTTTAATAACCAAAATAGAAAAAATAGTATAAAATACACGTTTCATAACACATTTTGCACACTTGTTCTTGTTCTTAACTTAAACGCGTGCGCAAAAATCATGTGTTATGTGACTTGTAGTTTAATATACTATTTTTTGTTATGTGTGCTTAATTAGAAATTCTCCACAAAGCGACCTTGTCTGGATTTCTAATGGTATTAGGGATTTAAAACACTTTGGTCAGAAAGTAAAAAGACATAAAGCAAGTGAAAAACATCTTATAGTAACATGATAGAATATTCAGTTTTGGGAAAGGTAAATACCTATAATGTGTTAGCTGAACACTACATATAGATTAAATATAATTCAGCACAATGAAAACGTCAGTAAATACAGACATACTCTTGGAAAATTAATAGACTGCATTAAGTTTTGTGTCATGTTTGAAATCGCTTTAAGGGGCCATGACGAAACACAGTGCGAATCCGGGGATTTTTCGTGGATTGGTTAATTTATTGGTAGGAATTGACACCACCCTCAAGGACCACATTCACAAGTCTAAAGGTGCAAATCCACAATGAGAATATCTCATGAGATTTTTGTCTCATGCAATAAAAATCGCAGGATAACTCCAATTTCATTGGTCTTCCGACCGTTTCCACAATGAAATTCAAGCGATTTTTATTACGTGAGACAAAAATCTCTTGAGATATTCTCATTGTGGATTTGCACCTTAATAATAGAGTTTTTATGGGTTTGTCAAAAATCATTCAAAATGAATTGCTGGACAGTATCTACGAAGTTTCTTGCACTTTGATTCTAGACGAAATTAACAAAGCCCATTATATCGCTATACAAGCAGACGAGACGACAGATTCGGCTACATTTTCCCAGTTAGCTTTTATAGTTCGATACAAATTGGTAGTTTTGTATAATAGACCAGATTTTGGAACTGCTTCATCTGCTCTAACATTACTGCAATGTTTCTATGAAAATAATTTAACAACTACATTTGCCGAATCTGCGAAGCTATTGAAAATAATAATTTGCACCATATCGATGACAACAGCTGAAAGTGAACGGTGTTTTTCTACTTTGACGAGAATAAAAACATTTTCTAGAAATACCATGCGGAAAAGCAGACTATGTGCCTTAGCAATGTGTTCCATTGAAAAACAATTACTGACATCAACACCAAACTTCAACGAATTAGTTATTAATCATTTTGCTCATCGGAAGGAATGGCGGATGGATTTCGTTTTCAAACAAGTTAATTAAATGCATATTGAGTTTATTTTTTGTCTGTACTTAATTTTTGATATTAAACACTCAGACCCCCCGGTGCCCTCCCGTCCCAAAAAATCACGAGCCGTCACTGGTCGATTGTGAGCAAACGTGGCACTCATCTTGCGGAAAGCTTTCTCATACCCAAGTGATCATTCGAAATTGAAACCACCGAGCCATGTGATATACATATGGCTTCCACAATCTCTCGCACTTTCAATCTCCGATCGGCCAACACCATACCGTGAATTTTTTAGTTGTTTCGGGTGTAGAGACCTCAACTGGGCGTCCAGAACGTTCGGCATCTTCCGTGCTTGTACGACCACAACGAAATTCAGTAAACCACTTTCTTACCATTGAAATTGATGGTGCAGAGTTCCCATAGTATTTATCAAACTTGGCCTTGGTTTGAGAGATGTTTTTTTCCGCAAAAACTAATTCTTAATGAGCACACGAAATTCACATTTTTCAAATTTCTCTTCAAATCACGTGGTAGTCTGTCTATCAATGGCTGTCAAACACAACTAAATAACGCAGATTATTCAAATTTTGACAAGAGTCAACTGACAGATGTCTGTTGACAGGAGCAGTGTTGCCCTTTCATTTAAGAGGCGGGAAATTCAAAAAGTCACGGACATATTGACCCACCCTCGTATTACATTACATTATGCAGATGATACAAGGTGTGTGATATTAGCTCTAACGGTATCTGTAGCAATACGCTGATGATACCACTCACTTTAAGAGATATCTGAGTTGTCGCTTAGAGTGAATGGTATCATCAGCGTATTGCTCCGATAACCGGCTAGTAGTAAATAACGATAAGACTAGGTTTAGGCATTTCACGAAAAGTAATAATTCTAATTTCAGTTTCTACGTAAATAAAGTCAATGCCAAAGTTCTCTCACTGCAATTTTTTGGGCCTAAACTCTGGACTTCTGCCTGGGTGGAAAAGATGTTGCGCTTAACTGACTAAGAAACTCGGTACGTCGTTGTATGCCATCAGCGTCTTGAAGAGAAACGTGAAAATGTTTTCATTAAAAGCATTCTCTTACGCCTATATGAAATCGACGCTGCATTATGCGCTGATTTTTTGGGGGAGCTCAGTTCTCTTTAGGAAAATATTTAGGCTCCAGAAACGGATAATTCGGTCATTGTACCGCGTGTCATATAATACTCCGTGCAGAACTACTTTTCAGCAGTTAAAAATGTTTATTTTTTCATTGAGAATGACACCCTTTTTACCCGCAGCGACAAGATTTACAATAACATGAGAACTCGACAACGCAATGATTACTCTATTCCAGCTCACTCTTCAGCTTTACTTAAGCGAGGGCCAACGATGCTAGCGAAGCGAAGAAAATTACATATGTTGTTGATTTGAATGCAATAGTTTATATCAGAGTAACAGCGCAACAGCGAAATATATGTGAATTTTGCAAACGAAATTTGTTTCTATAAGCAAAGGTAGAGTTTGCTCACGTTATGCGATGTTCACACTATCGAGTGTCTACTGTATTTAATATTCCGGCACTGTGGGCGATAGGCAAAGCTTTATAACGAAAACTAAATATTTTCAATTGTCTAATGATTTCTTCGAGACTGCTCTAAGTATTAAAAAAATCAAAAATTTATTATAATTATTATATTCAAATTTAGTAACGCTTTTGTTTCTCTAGCAACTAAATTAATTTCCGGTTACTTCTTATAAATCTCACTTCAGATCAACTAACAAATTTCATCTTAACCATCAGTTGAAAAACTCAATTTTTATTTAACTACAGGTTTTCTGCTAAAGTCTAAAAAACCATGGAATAAGGACAAATTGAAAAACCAGGCTTAACTCTTTGAGAGACAGACTTTAAAAAATGAAATAATCCCAAGTGGGCATAATATTTGTTATACATTTTTTGTCGGTTTTCTTTGGATTATGTGTAGACTGTTATGTAATTTAGAAGAAACGAAAGCCAATTTTTTGAAAATTTATAAAAGATTTTAAAAAAAGAAGATGTACCACTGCACACTTAAGACAATTTATGAACTATGAAACTTTTCAAAACAATTTTTAGTTTTACTTAAACAAAGTGGTACTTTACATAAGCAACACTCGCAATTTGAACGAATGTCATTTTTTTTTGAACTGCAAATTACGCAACGTCTTCTACTTGTTCGAATGGGCATGTGTTCCGCATTTTGCAACCTTGTTGTTTTTGAAACAAAAGGTTTATGTTTTTTTATAAGGACAGTATGATTTATATTTGCACCTGATGATTTTCTTTTCTTGACTGGTACAGTTATCAAGCTGTCCACGATATAGAGTCTAAAATTTTTCATGGTTACTTTAGGTAGACTTAATTGTTTACGTAAAACGAATGCATTTACAACACACGCATCAATTAAATAAAAAAATATTCGATGCCACCACTTAGAACTTTTTCGATTTATTTCATATGTACGTTTGTTTTGATCGAATTTATCGACAAAATTCGTGTTTACGTTGTAATGACTAGCATTCTAGGACAAGGAATCATTTCGGCAGTTCCATCTTTTTTCCTCCTCTTTACCTCCAGAACCTCCTCATGATGGTGGTAATTAGATAATAAATGTACACTTCGTTTATCTTTCCATTTAACAGCTACCAATCCCTTATTACTAACGCTGAAATCAAAATCCCCTCTTTTCAAGCCTTTGTCTGGAGTAAATATGGGCATAAATTGTCTAGTAATATTTACAATTTCACATACATAGAGATGTTTCTACTGAAGCTCTTCCATTAACTTCGGTGAGGTAAACAAGAAGAATGAGTGTGCTTAAAACCACACGGCAGAAGTGAAAACTTCATCAAGGCGAGGTTAATAATACGAAATACACGCGTATAATATTCAGTAACGTATTAAATAAAACGTATTCGCACATTTATTACATTTACACATGTACACACGCGTATAATATTCAGTAACGTATTAAATAAAACGTAAACCTCAACCATCCCCGTATCTAAAATTTCACATTCATACGTCAATTTTCAAAAAATTCTTCCGCCATTTTGTTTTTTTTGACATTTTGACTATGGATTGGTGATCGGCGATCTAAAACACCCCCGTATCTAAAATTTCAAATCCATACGTCAATTTTCAAAAAACTCGTCCGCCATTTTGTTTTTTTTGACATTTTGACTTTGGATTTGTGATCGGCGACCTAAGACACCCCCGTATCTAAAATTTCACATTCATACGTCAATTTTCAAAAAACTCTTCCGCCATTTCATTTTTTTTGACATTTTGACTATGGATTGGTGATCGGCGACCTAAGACACCCCCGTATCTAAAATTTCACTTTCATAGGTCAATTTTCAATAATACGAAATACGTGCGTATAATATTCAGTAACGTATTAAATAAAACATATTCGCACATTTATTACATTTACGCGAGCGGCCATTTCGTTTGGTCGGTTCGGACGTATGTGTATGTATAAATAGACGATATAAATACTCGCTTACGGTCCCGCGCTTGGTCTGATGGTAACGTGTCGTCCCCATACCCGTGCGGTTCGGGATCGAATCTGTTCTGGAACATGAATTTATTTATTCATTTAAATTTCAATTTAATTGAAATTAAATACCTCTACATATATGATATATTTATATATCTTGATCCCTTAGCCGACTTTACCCAAACGAGCGTTACACATATCCGAGCGTTACATATCCGAGCGTTGCAGTCAGTCTTGTTCAGTGCCTACAATCAGCGCAACGCGCCTAAAGAAGTTTACACTTCAAAAAGTTGTCGTCGAAATAAACGTGATGACCCTTATTTTCTAAGCCCTCACACAATTCGAGTACGACACGAAGTCCCAGACCTGCTTCAACATCTCCCTTTTTTCCCGTATAGATATCAAACTTTAAGCATAATCCGCTTTTATCTGCTAACATCCATAACTTGTTACAACTTTTTATTGGTTTCTTCGGCATATATTGCTTTAACGACGATCTTCCTTTGAATCTTATCATGGATTCATCTATATCAACATCTCGAGAACGTAAGAAACATTCGAGAAATCTGGTCTGCAATTGTGTTATCAAGGGTCGTATTTTGTGCAATTTGTCATACATTGGGTCTGTACGAGGTGGCATATACAAACTGTTGTTCAAATGAATGTTGGGTAAAAGCCAGCTGAAACGTTTGACAGACATTAGAGAAGAAATAAAGTTATCATGTAAATGTTTATCCGTAGACCAGTAATCTCTATAACTAGGTAGTCTTTTAATTCCCATCAATAAATTTATCCCTATAAAAGTTTTTATTTCTTTCTTGTCTGTAGGCTGAAAATTAGCGCAATCATATCGTTGATTAGCATACAAATTCGTTTGAAATACAATTGAATCCCAAAAATCTTCTGCAAAATATTGATTAAATAATTCGACAGGAGACGGATCGTCCATATCAATTATAAATTGGGCAACACCCGAATCTCCTATGAAAGGAATGTGTACCTGTGAGGGAACGTTTGCCTTGCTCCAAGTGATATCTGGTACTGGCTTTTGTCGCTTGTTTTTGGCAATTTTACCTTTTTTTTGAGAATTGTTTTTCCGAAAATGGCTTAGCGGTATATCCATTTCGCTGTCACTGTCCATTTGTTCTCCTATTTCTTCTTCGATATTTTCAACAACTTCTCCTTCATTATCTTCTTTTTTTTTGGTTTTCTTGCTCCTGCTCTGAGTGATCTAATTCTTCAACTTGTACTTCATCTGGTTCACATTCATTGTCTGCCTCGTTTTCAGAATCATCACTTACTAGCAACTCTGCATCAGACGGAATGGTTTTATAGTCCACATCATCATTAGCATATAAAGCTTCATAAAGTTCTTCTGTAATGTCTACTAATTTTAGCGAAATGTCTTCTACTTTCCCAGACATTTTCTCATATCTGCTAAAAAAACACATACTCAATTACGATTGTGCGCGGTGGTACAATTTGAAAACACTTGTAAAATTGGAAAAAAAGCACTATCAATATTGATTGTCTTATTATATAATACTAACTAGACGTTGGCTACAAAATAAACAATCAAAATCACTTACCGGTAACTGCCTTCAAAAACTAACCTCAAAATTAGATCGCATGAATTCAAACTACAACTAACAACAAAGTATCCAAAACTAACAATGCGCGACGTCTCATAGGAAAGAGCGCAATCTCAACTTTGGGAGGGGATAGTGGTACACCCTGAAAACCACTGCAAACCAACGCAAATAAATTTTAAAAAGGCAGTTTAATTTTTATACCACCACACACATACATACCACAAAATTTTTTGTGGTATGTTTTTTACCCTTCGCCCCTCAAAGATTTAAAGAGAACATTTTAATCTAAATTGTTTCTTATACTTAAACAATAAAGAATCCTAAAATAAAAGGCACTATCTGTATTAAAAGAGATTCATTTCGACATATTTATAGTTATTAACAAACATTGTCTGTGTAAAATAAATAGATTCTGTTCTTATTCCTAAATGGTGATAAATACTACACCTAATTGATCTGGAAAAAGGCGCATTTATGTCCTGCGCAATATGCAAGTCATCATATTATATTATAAAAATCTTTATAGTTACATATGCGCTATTTCATCAAACACTTTGTGTCATGTTTATCTGTTTGCCTATTTGTCTTTACTTGAAATTTATGTAGACAAGATACATTATTACATTTATAAATTATTAAAATTCATAATCGTTTGTAATTATTTTTCAAGCATTCTGATTGTTTTCATTGATATAATTTTCCAAATAATTAAACGCAAAATCGTTGGACTCTTGCTCAGGTTCTTTCTCGGGTTTTCTCACGGGCTTCACGTTCTTCTTAAACTTCATGAAGAACTTCATCTCTTCCCTCATCTCTTCTTTGTACTTAGCGTTCTCTCTTTTCATGTAAGAAAAAATGTCGAAGGACAATTCCAGAAATGCAACCAAAACTCCCATGAGCGTGCCCAGCATGAGTACCAAGAAGACACCTCCGACGTTTTGCAAGCCCAGGGCTTCAGCTTTGGCGGCCGAAGGTGAAGCCTGAAATAATTAAACATGAAGCCTATAAAATTGCTGCTTTCTCTACCTTAATATTCATCGATCAACAATGTTTTGGATAGTAATATACAAAGAGATCATTTTGAACTGTCCTGGGTTGGCAACAAAAAAGTCGCTGTATTACCAAAAACTAGGAAATATTTACTTTCGTGAATTGCCCATACTAAATTTACATGTCAAATGTCAAAACCATAATGTATTGAAGTGTTTTGTACTTTCGTATTTTCATTGTTTTATCGTCGCTTTTCTGTCTATTTCAAGACAATATACTTTGTATACCATGCCTTTTACGATACAACTGGATACGCTTATCGTAAGGTCGCACTTTCCCAGTGGAAAATTGCAAGATGGATTATGGAAATATTCATTGGGAACGTGTTTTCAGCAAGTTGTAATGGAAAATGGAAATATGGAAATAAACGTGAAGTATTTGTAAGTGTAAACCTGAAAAAGTACCAACAGTTTTAACTGAAGATGTTATTGCAGACATTAGGCAGCAAATGGAAGTTAGTCCCATAAAATCTGTACGAAAGCTGTTTGCTCGAACTGGTAAAGAGGTCTAATTAACTTAAATGTAAGTAATTTGTTATACAGCATTATGTATTTAAATTGTAGGTATTTCCTACGGAAGTAGTCGTAAGGCACTGAAAACAAAGTTACATATGCACCCATATAAAGTTTCTGTACTACAACATTGACGGGGCAATCACTTTGAGCAGAGATTGAATTATTGCAACTGGTTTAATGAAATATTACGTGAAGAAGACTTGAATCGCACTTTCTTTTCGGATGAAGCTTGGATCCATTGGTCGGGGTATACCAACTCTCAATATTACATGTTTTTGTTGAAAATAGTCTCTATCCCATCAAGGTTGGTATTTGGGTAGCAATGTCGAAAAGACGGATTATTGGACCAATTTTTTTTCATGCAATATGATACCGAGAACAAATATTGGAACCCTTCATTAACAGCCTTCACGAAGATGAATTAAACCTGGGGTACTTCCAACAAGATGGGGCAACTGCACATACTACCCAACAAAGTATTAATTATTTACAAGGATACTGTGGTGACCGAATGATTAGTCAAAATCGATGGCCAGCCAATTCTCCTGATTTAACCCCGCGGGACTTTCTTCTCTTTGGCCATCTAAAAAATAAAGTGTTTCAGAACAGACTGCATAACCTCGATGAACTTGAAGAGGCAATTACAATAGAATTGCAAAATATTACACCGGAAACACTCCACAGTGTGTTCAATAACATGAGAAGATGCGTCAATCTATGCATTGAGAATAACATTTCAAATAACTTATAAAACGTATTCATTTTGTGATATAATTATGGGATTATGTTTTACAGTAATAAAGTTGTAACGTATTTATTATTGTTTATGATAAAAAATAAAGTACAAATACTGTATTTCTAAACAATTCTTTCAGATATTTAACCTGAAACTAACCCTCTTTAATTGACATTTATCACAGGAAAATTTTAAATAGTAAACCTAACCACAAAAATAAATAAAAAAGGCTTGCCAATTACACAGTGTTCCCATATTAAAATCAGTATGGCCAACTCAGGATAGTTCAAAATGATCACATAGTATATTAACCCATTAGGGACTGAATTATAAATTTTTTGAAAATTAATAATATTTGGTAATTTATCTGCGCAATATAAGGCCAGTTATTGTTTAAAGTATTTTTTTTAAATCCATGATTCACAGAAAAGAAAGAATAGGCTGTGACATATACGGCACATTAGTATCTTAGGTTATGAAAATGAGAAGAATTATATTTGGATAGTACTTTATTTGAAATTAATTTTTGGAATGATATATTGTATAATGTTATTCATGGAAGTGAATAAATTGTCAAAATAAAATCTAAAGGGCAAAGATCTTACTTCGTTGGACATATCCTGTAGAGTTTAATTAGTGGTGCAGTAGCTTTTCCAAATTCTTTTTGGTGTTGTGCGTTAGAATTTGGTATGGAGCCCTGATAAACTTCAAAATTTATAAGGTATCCACTTTTAGAATTTAGGCACCATACCTTATATCCAAATCGAATTGGTTTGCCACGGATGTACTGTTTGCATCCGTGACGTCCATAATACTCAATCATGCTCTCATCATACGCAATTTCCTGGTCGGGTATGTAATATGTCAAAAAGTTCTCTTTGATTTTTTTTATCAGAGGTCTCAATTTCGTCATCTTGTCAAAGGATCAAGGTGTGTGTTATCCGCGTAATGAAGAAATCTCATAATCTGAATGAACTGATCCCGTCGCATGGAATTGTAAACCACAGTATTTCTCATATCCTGCCCCGAATCCCAGTAGCTTTTCTTGGATGGCTTTTTATCATAACCAGAGACAATTAGGATAGCTAAAAAGCACTTCATTTCTTCCGGCGATATTTTCGGATCAAGACAATTGATGAACAAAGCATATCTACTGCTTTCTATGACTAACAGTTGTATAACTTCTTCGTTCACAAATAATTCAAATTGTTGTAGTGGCGATATATTTCTGTACTGTGTGTAATTATTTTCAGGAAATATTCTGCTGTTTTCAGTGGGCAAATCCTGACTTTTGAGCCATTTACATGACCTTGGCTTTTTATTTAAGATGAAAAGGCTGAGGGGTATGTCACCTTCGTCATCATCGCTACACCCAATCCGTTTACCACTAACCATAACAATTTCTGCAGGAGGCTGTAATTGCCTTCCTGTTAAATTATCTAAATTCCCACCGGATTCGTTAGCTGAATCTTTGTCCGACTTATTTTCAAAATCTTCCCAAAAATTTTCAGATTACAGTAAATCAGTAATTTCTTGCACAGTTAATCTAAAAATAACAACAGCTATATTCTATCATAAATTTACAATGCAAGTATTGTAGGAGACTAGAGTGACGAAATGGAACGTCAATAAAAACACATTATTTAGATAAAAATTAATTTCTAATATCAATGAATTCCTATGTAGGAACAATCTATTACTTACACTCTATTAAAAATTACTTGTAATAATATTTATTTTTAAAAACAATTAAAGATAAATTTACTTACCCTTTAGAACAACTCATCTTGTGTATATTCACATAACCTAACAAATTTAGATGTGGCATACAGCATTACCAACGTCAACGTGAAACTCCCTGCTGATATCTACTGTTATAAAACATACTGCTTCACCTAACCACATCGACTAACAGTCACAGATTTGTTTATAACTATTTAAATAAGCGGTTCAAAAATTAAAACTTTTTCTCTAAATCATCTTCTTCTTCGTTTTTTTCTTCCTTTTTCTTTTTCTTTTACCAAACGTAATTTCTTTTTCGTGGGTTAGTCTTCAATAAGCATTATAATCATTTCTCTGGTTATGTTTGTGATTAATATTCCTTATTTCACTACCTACCACTTTATTTACTAGGCTAAGGGTAGAACGCTAAGTGATCATATCTTTAAGATATGATCACAATACGGCGACTTAGTCTATTTGGCTAGGGACAAGAGGCAACTATCCATATATATATACATTTATTTTATATGCTAGTTACATTAGTTTATATGTTACATATTTTCCAATGTATATTATCTTGTTCAAATGCCAATAAATTCTATTATTATTATTATTATTATTATTATATATGACACGCTAGAACATAATGGGTTAAAAAAAGTCTAAGGAATTAATCTTAAGACATCTTTATTTAAAATTAACCAACAACAAAGGTACCGACTTTGCAGGAGGACATCTACTTGAAATTTTTTAATACAGCCACTTTCTTTTGCTTTTCCGCGTTGTCATTTACGTTTCACTATTTGTCAAATGACTTTCCAATTATTTTATAGTAGTAGCACAGACTAAACAAACCTAGACCAGCAACTACTTGATAGAAATTAGTATTAAAAAAAAAGGTACTTACGTCACAATTACCACCACCCAGTTTCTCCTTCCACCATTTCAACTTCAATGTGGAAAGAAATCCGGTTTCTTGTAATTTTAAAAGTGCAGTGTTAAACTTTGCTCTATATGTGCTATCTGTAAGAAATTACAAGAAAGGAAAAAACACATCAAATTAATGCCATGAAAATGATGCTACTTCAACAATAAAAAAAAATTCTTGCAATGTATACCTTATGTTGTGTTTACACGGTCAAATAAATTCATGAAGTTTTTGACCTTGAATTTATTGGAGCGTGTAAACGCTCAACTTGCCGTCAATTTTTTCTTGTCAAATAAATTCACGAATAAATTGTCGAATTAGAACCCGCTCCAATTTTTCATCAATTTTCTAGGGATATATAGTATCATTTTAGTTTAAAATACATGCCAACTCTCGCATTGTGAACCTTCTGCCCCGTGAATAATTTTTTTATTATAAAAGATTGATAAAGTTAGTTAACTCAGACGTATTTGTAAAGAAATACTAATGTTCCAATAAATAATATGCAACTATTACTATTCTATACAAACGTTGCAGAGGACCGACAAAAAATTGATTGTGGGGAGTGAATAATTTCACTTAACAAATAATTATTTTAATGATCATGATCAAGTCTCACAAAAAAGATATTTGTGATTACTACAATCAAGTACATACATATAAAAATATTCGGATATGCTTTTGTATCCATCAGCAAGCTATAAGTCCATATTTTGCATTTATAATCGCGTATTATTAACCCCTAGACCCATAGGCGGATCCAGGGGGTGGGCACAGGGGCACGTGCCCCCCCTGTCATAATTTCGCGAATAGACGAAATTACATACCTGAACAGAAAATCCCACCCAAATAGAAAATTAATACTGTAAAATTTAACTTTTAAGTGCAATTTTATAATTAGTGAAGAGAAACCGTTACACACATAACCGTGATTTGATTCATGTCTTAAGTCATGGCGTTGTCAGGTGTAGAAAGCTAGCGAGTGACTATCTCTGATATTTCAAATCAATTTATAAGTGATTTTTTGTTGTTATTTTATTTCCAAGCTGTTTATTGTGTCCAAACAAGGAGTCGAGCTATTTATTGTGTTGTAAGTTTTTAGTTCTCAGTTTGAGTTATAGTGCGCCTACATACAGTTTGTTTTTAGGTTAGCAGCGCGTGACATTATCTGATTTTCAAGTCAAAATCAGTTTAAAAGAACATATTAATACTATTTTGCTTTAAAGTAGTTTATTGTCTCCAAAGAAGGAACCGAATTACCTTTTCTACTGTAAGTTTTTAGCTCTCAATTGCGTCATAATGCGCTAATATTTATTTTGTTTTTAGGTTAGGATCTAAGTAAGCATGAATAATAAACGAAATAAACAAACACAGTTAAGTCTCATAAACTTTTTAAAGAAGTACAAAAGTTGATTATTCCGATTCCGCTGATGTTAGTTCCAGCGTAGAAACTGCAACTCATGATATTCTTGTAGAACACCATACCCTCTCCAAGTACAGCCCTTTCCGGAGAGTTACATTTATGGAAGGCACTGTAGATGAAACAATCGCATAAGCTTGATAACCCAATGGAGGCCTTCATATTGGCTTCAATGTTTCCTAATATATAATGCATTTTGAAAATTCTTTGTGTATTGCCAGTGACAAAGCCACTGCGGAAAGATCTATAAGTACTTTGAAAAGAATTAAGTCATTCTTGAGATCGACTACGGGTCATGAGCGATTGAATGTGCTAAGTATGATGAATATAAACAAGGAGATGGAAGTAAATCCTGAAGAGGTTCTAGATTTATTTGCGAAGAAGCACGCTCGAAAATTACAATTACATTATATGTAAAACAGGAATTTTATGTAAAACTTTCCACTTTGATTTTGTTTTATATTTACTTACTTTTTTTCTTTTCCTTTACAGTAAAATCAAAATCTAAAATTGAATCAATTATTTTGGAACTACTATCTGCTGTTAAGTTACAAATCAGCAAATTAAATGTCCCTATTTACAATCAAATTGTAAGCAACTAATGAAACTAACATTTGGTATAAAGTCACATAATTAGCTACTCGACTTTGTGCCCCCTCTGTCAATTTTTTCTGGATCCGCGCCTGCCTAGACCCCTACAAATATCTGATTAACAAGTTCCGCGTAACCTCCAGTTGATAAATAAAGTGAAGAGTGAATAATTTCACAAATAATTATTTTAATGATCATGATCAAGTCTCACAAAAAAGATATTTGTGATTACTAAAATCAAGTACATATAAAAATAGTCGGTAAGCTTTTGTATCCATCAGCAAGCTATAAGTCCATATTTTGTATTTATAATCGCGTATTATTAACCCCTAGACCCCTACAAATATCTGATTAACAATTTCCGCGTAACCTCCAAATTGATAAATAAAAACAAACACATTTAAAGGTTGCAAGAAAACAAATGTCACTATTTGATGGTTGGTACTAGTGGATATCGTCAATAAAATATTGGATGAATGTTTGCGTTTACACGGTCCAATAAATTGATTAATAAATTCATGAATTTCTTCGTGAATAAATTCGTCAATTTATTCATGAATTACTCCAAAAAGTGAGAGACGAAATACCGAACAGACCCCCCCCCCCCGTCCAAATTACAACCTGTAACTGATGAAATCAATTTTAGGCGATAAAATTAAATTTCAATATCTGTCTGAAATATAAATCTGAGCCAAATTAAATTGTACAGAGATTCTTCAGAGATAAACCCACAGTTAAGGCAACACATGAAAGTAAATAAATTTGTCTAGAAAACAAAATGTCAAAATATTTGACAATTGATAACAAAAGTCGAATGTAGTATGATGTTATTTCATCTTGCTGTCAACCAATATGACATAACTCTCACTTGAGTTCAGAATTTCGTCTCTCTCTTTTTGGAATAAGTTATAGTATTGTTTATTAAGTAAAAAAATTAATTGTCAAAAAAAATTATATTGCTAGCACGATACACTTATACTGGTATGCTTTTTGACACGGTTTAAAGTTATTTTATCGCTTTTTAAAAGAATATTGTGTACAATATGCCTGATTGTGTTGTATAGGGTTGTCGTAATTCCAAAAATCTGATTTTATCATTGTTCATAATAAAAAAAACAATTGATTATGACAATGATTTATTCACTAAATGAAACATTTATCAATACCTCAAGTACATTTTTTAGTTTATATTTACACAGATCATTAATGCATACCTAACTCTAGCCTCTAGATAGCACAGTACAAACTCACACAAAAAACTGTTTTGCATTGTGTATTGACAATGTAATTCACATGCAAAAAAAGGAGGTGTGGCCACCACACTACTTTCTTGTACTATCAGGGTTTCAAATTATAGAATTTTAAGAATTTTTTCATACAAAACTTATTCAAAATCCTATTCTAAGTAGTTCTATTCTCTTAATAAATTTCTATGGAATGCAAGATATTCGAAAAAAATGAGGTGTGGCCACCACACGACTTTCTTATACATACGGGCGTTTCAAACTATACAATTTTAAGAATCTTTTTATACAAAACTTATTCAAAATCCTATTCTAGGTACTTTCATTCGCTTAATAAATCGCTATAGAATGCATACTTTGCAAGATATTATCAAAAAAGTGCTCCTCGCTAAGAGTAAAAGAGCTACTTCCGGTCCGAATTTTGAAATTTCATATATACAAAAAACATTGCAAATCCAGTTCTAAATACTTTTGTACTCTTGATAAATATATATAGAATGCATAACTTACGACATATTTGCAAAAAATCGCTATTCGATAAGAGTAAAAGTGGTACTTCCGGTCTGAATTTTGAAATATTTTTTTTATACAAAAGATATTGAAAATTATGTTTTAAATACTTTTATACCCGTAACGTACTTGTCTAAAAAGTATGACTTGCGAAATATTCGCAAAAAACTGATTTTCGATAAGAGTAAAAGACCTACTTCCGGTAGGAATTTCGAAAAACTTTTTAAATAAAATTATTCTCAATTTTAATTTTAAGTATATATGAATTCTTTATAAATTTGTTTAAACTTAGTAGTTGACGAAATATTCCCAAAATTCGATTTTTTCGCTGAAGTAAACTGCTACTTCCGGTCTACCGATTTTACTGAAAAACTAATCAGATCTCAAGAGGGAGATTATACACGTAAATACAAAATTTGGAATTGATATCTACAGCGGTTTGGCCGCTATCGTGGTCACACACACAGAGACACACAGACACACAGACATTTTTTGAAAACCACTTTTTTGGTATCAGGGGACTTCAAAACGTGGACATCTGCAAAAATCTCGAGGTCAAAAATTTTCATCATCACAATACTTCCTTATACTACGTATAAGAAAGTAAAAGTGCTACTCGCTAAGAGTAAAAGTCATATTTCCGGTCCGAATTTTGAAACTTCATGTATACAAAAAACATTAGCTCTAAATACTTTTGTACTCTTCACATATATATATATATAAAATGCATAATTTACGACATATTTGAAAAAATTCGCTATTCGATAAGAACAATTCCGAATTTTGAAATTTTTTTTATACAAAAGGTACCTATTGAAAAGTAAGTTCTAAATACTTTTATACTCGTAACGTACCTGTCTAAAAAGAATAACTTGCGAAATATTCGCAAAAAACTGATTTTCGAAAAGAGTAAAAGACCTGTTTCCGGTAGGAATTTCGAAACACTTTTTTAACAAAATTCTTCTCAAATTTAATTATGAGTACATTTGGATTTTTTATAAATTTATTTAAACTTAGTAGTTGACGAAATATTGGCAAAATTTGATTTTTTCGCTGAAGTAAACTACTACTTCCGGTCTGCCGATTTTACTGAAAAGCTAATCAGATCTCAAGAGGGAGATTATACTCGTAAATACAAAATTTGAAATTGATACCTATAGCGGTTTGACCGCTATCGTGGTCACACACACACACACACACACAGAGAGAGAGAGGCATTTCTTAAAAACTACTTTTTCGGTATCAGGGGACTTCAAAACGTGGACATCTGCAAAAATCTGGAGGTCGAAAATTTTTATCATCACAATACTTCCTTATCATAAGAAAGTATAAGAAAGTAAAAACTTTAAAACTGTGTCAAAATGCAGCCGATATGAGAACTGTCAATCCGACTTGCTTCGCAATGACGTCATAGGCAGCTCAAGCAAGCATACCGATATGTGTATCGTGGTACGGTGTTATTTTGCCTTGCTTTCAACCAATAAGAAATAACTGTCACTTGGGTGTGTTTAGAATTTCGTCTCTCTCTTTGTGGAATAAAATATAGTCACAAAATGACAAATGTCAAAATGACATTAGATGAATAATTACTTATCAATAAAAAGCAAGTCATTTTCTTTGGTTTTTCCGCTTTGTCATTTGAGTTTCTCTATTTGTCAAATGACTTTCCAATTATTTTATATAGTAGGCTTCATTTATCAAATAAATTTCGTTTCTGTCAAATGGTTTTCCTTATTTGTCAATTTAGTTTCATGTGCACAAATATTTGTATTATTACAATGGAAAACAATAACAATAATCGTCAGAGCAGGAATAATAATTAGATAAGCAATAAAGTACGCGAATTAATTATTAATTGTTTCTTTCTTCGGGCAAAAACACGCTCCACAAGAATACCTGGTAATCTTCGTGATAATGTGGGCAATGACTTTTCTGATCCCATAGAAATTGTCAATGCTTTCGCTAGATCCTTCTCATCCGTATATGAAGTGCCTTCAAATACAGTGTATCCTGAATCAGTTTATAACCCTTTACCTTATTCCTTCTCCAATGTAACTGAAGAGGATTTAATAAAACTTATGGTTACTTTCCCTAATAAACAAACAACTGGTGATGATCTTATACCTAGCTTCTTGATTCTGGGCTGCAGGTATATATTTGCTTCCCCTCTCAAAGTAATTATTAACTTATCAATTTCCTCTGGAATATTTCCCGAGCGTTGAAAAAAAACTGTCCACAAAAAGTGTGACCGTGCATTGATATTTAACTATAGACCGATCTCTATAATATCTAACTTCTACAAATTATTCGAGAGAGTTCTATATTCCTTTATACAGGGTGTCCAGAAACTCTCCAGACAAACGAAGACCGGAGATTCCTCAGATAATTTTAAGACAATTTAACCCAATTCACCCTAGTCCGAAAATGCTTCCTAAGGGAGCTAGAGCTCTTTAAAGATGGCGCCTTGTAATTAGTTTTTTTTTTAATATCTCCCGAACGCTTCTATTTAGAAAAACAAAAACTGGTATGCTTATTTATCCTCCAGAGATGAATCGATTCCATCAATTGCGAATTTCTAGTGCCGGTCATAGGCGTCCATTTTGGGTAGGTAAACGGTTATTTTAACGCATAACTTTTTTGTCTTTAACTTTTAAGCATTTTAGATTATTAAATTTTCAGGTATTCTAGTACTAAAAGGAACTCTTACTTTAAGTCGGTAGGATACACCGTTTTCTAGAAAAATCGATTTGAAAATTTTTCGTTTTTTCGTCATTAAAATTCAATTTATTATGTACCTACTTATTTTTACCGACGAAGTTGGCTAGGACTATCAAGGCATGGATGAAAATTAATTTAATAAATCATCTTTTGTTTCAATAAATGCAGCACACAATTCGTAAAAAAGTTTGGGAAAAGAAGCAAAAATCAATTTGAAACAAAATTTTAGCTGAAGGTTTTTAAAAACAAAGTATTTATTACAATGGAACGAAACTAACAAAAAAAGAACAAGTATCAAAGGTAGATAGTTACAAAAGATGCTCGATGTGATGACCATTAGTCTCTATGCATAAATTTACCGTTTTGCTTAGAGAACGCCGAATTCTTGCAAAAATTCCAAAGTTATTTCTAAATTCGTTGCAAGCATCTTGTATCCTTAGCCAGAGTTGTGCACGATTTTGTATCGGAACGGAATAAACAAATGCTTTTATGTATCCCCAAACACAATAATCGCAAGGATTCAAATCCGGCGACCTTGCTGGCCAAGCAACTGGACCGCCTCTTCCAATCCAATGGTCTTCGTAGTTATTATCTAGAAAGTCTCGTACATTCCTGCTAAAGTGGGCCGGACAGCCGTCCTGTAAAAACCATAAGTTTTGCCGAATATTTAAACGCACCTCATCTAACAAATTAGTTAAAATATTTTGCAGGAAATGTAAGTAATCAACACCATTTAAACGAGCAGGTAATTCCACAGGTCCAAGTAGATAATCGTCAACTACTCCAATCCAGACGTTTATGCTAAACATATGCTGATGCTTAAATTCTTGAACAACGTGGGGATTGTCACCAACGTACGAATAATAGTGTGCATTATGTACATTAAAAATTCCATTTTTTGAGAATGAAGCTTCGTCACTAAACAAAATGTACCTGAAAAAATCTTCATGTTGATTTATCTTTTTTTGTAACCATCTAGCGAATTCTACACGAGCAGGAAAATCTCCTTCTAGCAGTGCTTGCACCTTTGTAAAATGAAAAGGATATAAATTTTCTTTGTGTAAGATATTTCCTACGGAAGATTTTGAAATTGTGGGGTACATGGCAGATAGTCTTCGAACGCTAATTTCTGGATTTTCCTCAACTTCCATTAAAAAAAAATCTTCATGTTCTGCTGTTACATCATTATGTCTCCCTGTTTCATTTTTTTTTTTTGGGACCACTGAACCTATTTCTCTTAATCGTTGATGAAGAGTTGTAAATGTTGAGTGAGTGGGATGCTGACGATTGGGAAATTTTTCAGCGTATCTACGTTGCGCTGCTCGAGCGTTACACCTCATTTCGCCATAAACTAAATGCATATCGGCGTATTCTTCATTAGTAAAAATCATTTTTTTTTAAATTGAAATCGTTGTGTTTGAATGCTACATAGTAAAAAATTAAAAGATAAACTTCGCGAACTGACAACAATTTGACAATTAAAAACGTAGGTTTTATTTCTGTTGGCAGTTCAGAGCGAACTAGTGCAAAAAATAATAAATTGAATTTTAATGACGAAAAAACGAAAAATTTTCAAATCGATTTTTCTAGAAAACGGTGTATCCTACCGACTTAAAGTAAGAGTACCTTTTAGTACTAGAATACCTGAAAATTTAATAATCTAGTGTCACAAATGCTTAAAAGTTAAAGACAAAAAAGTTATGCGTTAAAATAACCGTTTACCTACCCAAAACGGACGCCTATGACCGGTACTAGAAATTCGCAATTGATGGAATCGATTCATCTCTGGAGGATAAATAAGCATACCAGTTTTTGTTTTTCTAAATAGAAGCGTTCGGGAGATATTAAAAAAAACTAATTACAAGGCGCGATCTTCAAAGAGCTCTAGCTCCCTTAGGAAGCATTTTCGGACTAGGGTCAATTGGGTTAAATTGTCTTAGAATTATCTAAGTAATCTCCGGTCTTCGTTTGTCAGGAGAGCTCCTGGACACCCTGTATATACCAGTATACGCTCCTTTATCTCAATTGACCAACATGGTTTCTTATCTGGGAGGTCGACAGTTACGAACATGGCAGTACTTACTCTGTGTATCTCAGAAGTTCTGGACAGGCGCGGACAAGTTGATGTAATATACACTGACCTTTCGAGGGCATTCGACATGATTGACCATGACCTGCTACTGCGTAGTTTTAGTTCATTTGGCTTTGTTCCTTCGGCTGTCGGCCTCATTGGGTCTTACCTTAGTGGGAGGAGATGTTATGTCTGTTATAATGGTTTTTCGTCCACTGACTTTGTAGTTACTTCTGGTGTTCCCCAGGGTTCAAATTTGGGTCCCCTGTTGTTCATATTGTTTATGAATGATCTTCTCCTACAGATCGATTGCCCTGTTCTTGGATATGCAGATGATATTAAAATTTATTCTGTAATAAACGGTCCTGCTGATGTGACTAACCTTCAGAGAAATTTAAGTGTATTGTCTTCATGGTGTGAACGTTCTGGACTCAAGCTGAATGTGGATAAATGTTGTGCAGCAACCTTCAAACGGTCTTCAACTTCGTACAATTCTTCTTACTTCATTGGTGACAACAAGTTAATGAGTAAAACTGAATTTAAAGATCTTGGAGTTACCTTCGATTCCAGCGTGAGCTTCAAATCTCACATAGAGAACATTTGTACATCTGCGTTCAGATCGTTGGGTTTTGTTATGCGCGTGTCTAGGTATTTCACTGATTCAGCATTGTTGAAATCTCTATACTCTGCCTATGTATTGAGTAAGCTAGAATTTGCCTCCTTAATATGGTTTCCTATTTATGCAAGTGATTGTTTGGCAGTGGACCGTGTTCACCGTAGGTTCTTGAAGTTTCTCACGTATCGGGCAGATGGTGTTTATCCGGAGAGGGGCGTGGCGATGGGTGATCTGTTGCAGAGTCATGGTATGGTATCCTTGAGTGAGAGGAGATACGCTACATGTGAGAGATTTTTGCTTAGACTGTTGAATGGCAGCATTGACTGCCCTGATATCCTGACCCGAATGTCATTTCTGATACCGCGGCTTAACTCCAGACATAATTGCACTTTTGCAACACCTTTTGGGCGAACCAACATCATGAGACGAGCTCCAACTTACACACTTTGTCGCTTGGCGAACAAAAATGTTGACCTATTTGCGTGAAGACTGTGACTGTGGATAGTGGACCATCATGGAATTTGTTGTTATTTACTGTTTTTCTTTCTTTTTTTATATTATGTATACACCTGTAATATAGTTTGTAACCCTGTTTTGGGCTTTGCCTGTTGGGAAATAAAGATGATTATTATTATTATTATTATTATTATTATTATTATTATTATTATTATTATTATTATTATTATTAATTGTTTGAATAACGCTGCTACAATGAAGAATGTTGGACGATAGCTTGGAGTTTTGCCAGATACAATTAGAAAAGAAAATATTATGCAACATATAGGAGAACTAATAATACTGCAAAAGTAAGTGCAGGACCGCGGCATCAAAAATTAATAAATGCTCAAAAAGAACAGATATGTGACTGGATGGACCTGGGTTGTTCTTTAACCTTCCACCAGTTGCTAGAAAAGTGCTTAAACCAACGGCCACTTCTTCAACAAATATCACTTATTCACGATTAATAGAGCACTTTCATTATTTTGTGAAATAAGTGTCATTTGTTCCGGAAAGAAGAAATACACCGGACATTATTCAAGCTCACTTTGATTAAGCAGTGCAGTATAACAGAATGATGTTGGAACATCTGCGAAAAATAGCAGATCATCAAAAATAAAAGCATAGTTAAGGCAATTATTCTATTGCCGCTGTAATGAATGTAAATTCCTTGTAACCGTTTCAAATTCAAATGTGCCCTTTAATGTACTGCACTTTTCTGAATTTCTCACAACGTTAATTCAACATTTACATAATGACGGTGTAGAAGGGGCTCATATTGTTATGGACAATGTAAGATTCCATAGAAGTGAAGAGGCCTTGGCCCTCATTAGAGGGCATGATCATTTTCCAGTGTTCCTTCCTGCTTATAGCCCTTTTCTAAATCCAGTAGAAGAGTTATTCAACCAGTGGAAGCAGATAATAAAGAACACAGCCAAGGAGTGAAAATAAATTATATGAGGCAGTACACAATGCATCTGAACATATAATTCCACAAAATTGTTTGAATTATGTTCAACACATGGAGACATATTTACACAGCTGTTTACAAAGAAATGAAATTTTGAATTAAGGGTCCTATATAGTGGATCTGTCCACAGTGGAAAATAGCAGATTTTAGATGAAAGATATTTTTGTTGATTTAAAAATTTGGAGAAAACCTTTCAACGTCAACTTATGCAGAATTTAGTAATCTACCCCGCTGAATAATCAAATTTAGAAAAGAATTATCGGATTAAAGAAAATTAATTAATATGTCAAAATATTAAAAACCAGTTTTCTCAAAAATCCTTCGGAGGAGATTTGTTTGCTTGGGTTCACGTTAGAAATTGAATAAAAGCTAGCCCGCTCTGCACTTATTTTTCGTTCAACTATTCTTTACTTTGTTTTAAATGAATATAAAATAAATTAAAATTAGGCAACTCACATTACAATGAATTGTTATTCTAATAAAAATCTCTCCCGTGGTTACAAATGTGTAAATATTTGGTCATAAATGAATTCTTATTCGCTTAGATATTGAGTTATTCTTTCAAATATTTATTATAATATTCCCTATATGTAATAAGTATTCGGACATCCTTGGCTTATTAAATTATGTGCTATGCAACCAATATTACATTTCCGATCCACTATATAGGACCCTTAAGAGGGGCGTTTACCTATCAAAAATTAAGGCATTGCCGTTTCGGGTTTTTTAAACTCATTTTGTAATTTTAGAATCTCAAATTTGGGTTAGTGATGCAAAAGGCATAAATTTATAATGTCAAGGTCAGTTTTTGTACTAATTTATTTTCTTAAGAAAGTTATGTGTTTTAGAAATAACGACAAAAATGCATGAATTTGATTAATGTGTATTAACTAAGGTTGGTACACAAAAGAAAAAAAACGACCTCCACGCGCCAGCGATAGAGATGTACGATATAATGAAAAAAATCAAATTTATGTAATTATTTTTAAAGATAAAAAACATTAAACAGTAAACATTGTCACACACATTTTACACGCGGTTTTGCAAGCTAATCGCGTCGTCTATCCCCACTTTACTGTATCTCTACCGGTCCTAGCGAAGTCGAAAATCTATCGGAATCGGTCGGCTATTGCAGACTTAAATGCGAGTGACAGTTTAATTACAAACTGTCACTCGCATTTAAATGTCATATATACCTATAATATTCGACTGTATAATAATATAACAGTTATGGGCAAGCGGAAATTGGCTTATTATAAAATATGAACAACATCAACAGTTCCGTAAGTACTCATTCTTTATACATTATGTTTCCTATCTATAGTATTTCTTTATGTATGACAGAATTTGTGAATAAAACCGAAGCGCTGTGACAGAACCGAATATCGTCAACCTCCACCTATTCACACCCCCTTGCGTCTACCCGTCCCGCGAGTAATATAAGTTGTTTATACCGGGATATCAACAATTAAATTGGTCAATGGTGGTCATGGATTTTAAAATTATTGTCGTAGCGTGCATCGTACATTTAGGTATGTCATAATTTTTTGAATGTCAAAATCTGTCAAGTTATTGTGTTGAAGTTTTCTAATCCTGCACGGTTTTTGAATCATGGTTCTCACCACAGAGCACAAAATTACATGATTGAAGCCTATTTTCGAACGGGGGTGCTAGTTAATAGAACTTGGGAATACAGTCAACGTTTGTGTTTGGACAATTTTCGAGAGCACTTCCCAGCCGTAGCAGTATTACCGGACAATCTTTATGCATGCCTTACAAATTGTGTTGAAGTGTTTCGCGAAACTGGTTCTGTGACGCATAAAAAAGGTGCTGGTAGACCAAGAGTTCGTACAGAAGAAGTTATTAATGACGTTCGTCAACGTATGGAAAAAGAGCCTACAAAACCTTTAAAACCTCTCTCTCAAGAAATTCGGCTTTCTTATGGAACATGCCAAACGATTGTACAGAAGGACCTGAACATGCATCCATATAAGATGCAATCATATCAAGCTCTTCTGCCTGCAGACCACCCCAGACGCCTTGCGTACTGCCATTGGTTCGTTAATAATTTAATGAATGACGATCTGCTGAACTTAACTTTTCTTTCTGACGAAGCTTGGTTCCACCTTTCGGGATACATCAATTCTCAGAATATGCGAATGTGGAGCACTGATAACCCGCATATTTTTATTGAAACGCCACTACATGCTCAGAAAATTGGTGTTTGGATGGCAGTTTCTCGCAGAAGAATAATTGGGCCAATTTTTTTCAATTTCACCGTCAACGCAGAAAGGTACAGAAATATTTTTTTGACTGAATTTGTGCAACAGGTAGACGATGATGAACTTCAATACGGTTATTTCCAGCAAGACGGTGCAACAGCACATACTACACGAGAAAATCTTGCTTTTCTCCGCGAGTTTTTTGATGACCGGCTGATAAGTTTGCATACGGAAGTTGAGTTTCCTCCGAGATCACCGTGTTTGAAAATTATGGAGTATTTTATCTTTCCTTATTTAAAAAATAAGATTTTCGCAACTCCGATACATAATTTGCAAGAACTGCAACAAAGAATTGTTCAGCAATGTGCAACCATAACGCCAGAAATGCTGCAAAACGCTTTTCACAGCATGAGGAGGCGCGTAAACTTGTGCATTGAATAAAACCGGGGACATTTGCAACAATTATTGTAATTTAGTTTTTCTGGTTAATAAAATAGTAGACTGTTGTATTAGGATTAAAAATGTCTCTTTTTTCGACGAGTACAATTTTACATTTGCGAGGCGGAGCGTAGCGTAGCCGAGCAAATGTAAAATTGTACGAGTCGAAAAGACATTTTTAATCCGAATGGAACATGCTATTTTTTCTCCAACCGAAATCATGCATTGCGATAATAAAACGAAGTCTATTTTTTATTCAATCGAAATCATGCACTGGGATAATAAAACGAAGTAGGTAAGTAAGTTATATCGACGTTGTCATGGATATGTTGTCAAACATTAGTTGTCATTGCGTTCATTTGTGATTATTAGTGGTCCAATTTGTTGAAAACTTTGTAGAAATGGAAACTAATGTAGATTTGGGTGTTCCTGAAGACATACTAGAGTGTGCGAAAGTAGTTTCTTTGAATCTTCTCCCGCAGAAATCTAGAGAAATTTATGAGTACGCGTACCAACGGTTTATTGATTGGTGGAAAGGAAAAAATGTTCAGGTGTATTCAGAAGATGTAGTTATAGTGTATTTCTCAAACTTAGCAAAATGGAGCCGTCTACGCTTTGGTCAAAATATTCCATGTTGCGGTCAACGTTGGATATAAAGAAGGGTATCGATATGAGTAAATATTCAAAGTTGCGTGCTTTTCTCAAGAGACAGAGTGAGGGTTATTTACCAAAAAAGTCGCGAGTATTTACAAAGGAGCAAGTGGATAAGTTTTTGAACAATGCACTTGATAATTTATATTTGATGCAGAAGGTAGGTACTTTCAAAATAAAAGAATAACATTTCTAAAGGGTTTCTTTATAGGTTGTCTTAGTATTTGGGGTTGCAGGAGCAATGATGTGTGACGTAATCGTGAAATTAAGAATTGATAATGTTGAAGATGTGAAATCCGACTTAATTATAAAAATTCCCGATACCAAATCGAAGAGGTCACGTTCCTTTACTGTGTTGGGAGAAAATTATTTAAGTGTTTATCGAAAATATATTGCTTTACGTCCACCCAGATTGGTAGAACGTCGATTATTTCTCAGATACGTTAATGGAAAGTGTCATCGAATGGTGGTTGGTATTCATAAAATCAGTGCCGTCGCGCAAGAAGTAGCAACATTTTTGAAGCTGGACAACTGGAAAGAGTATACCGGACACGCATTACGACGAACGTCTGCTACTCTTTTGGTTGATGGTGATGGTGACTTCACATGTCTTAAAAGACACGGAGGTTGGAGATCAAGGACTGTGGCGGAATCCTACATTGAAAAGTCACGTTTGAACAAAGAAAACATTGCGAAAAGAATATTGGGAGATGTAGATGATAGTGGTAGTACTGGACCAAGCGCCGATATCATTTCTGATATCACATCTGAAAATAATATCACTATTGCAGAAAACGTGTTTGACAGCTTAGATCGCTCTAAGAATGGGGCTACTGATGGCAGTGGTTTATTTAATTTTAACAAGTGCTTAAATTGTACATTCAACATTAATGTGAATAAATAACAATCGTTAAATAATAAATTAAAACTATGAATACTTTTTCATCCTAGGATTAAAAATAACCACTTTTACTTACTAGGATTAAAAGTGAATATTTTTGTTGCTTAGATACCACTTTATTGGATCAGTATGGAAAATGACAACCTTAGATACTCCTGACAGTCAAAATATGTCATACTTTTTTTACGGTTGGAGAAAAACGTTATTTATTTCATAACTTGTAGTTCATTATTATTTTACAGCTGAACTAAGTAAGTAACACATTTGTAGGTTATTGATAATGTCAGTGTAGCTTGACAATTATTGAATTATTTCAAAAGGATGATTTAAACTAAGACAAGCGTTTTACATTCCATGACCAACATTGACCAATTTAATTTTTGATATCATAGTATTACATAGATGTTACACTGTGTTTGTATCTAAATACAAAATGAATGTCTCACTTCAATGTGTAAATTGCTAAATCTTTTATAAAAAGATAGAGGTATACACACCTACATACAAACAAGAAAAGCAATTGATATAAAGGGAAAGTAATTTGACAAAAAGAGAATTCCATTTGACAAAGTCAGCTGGCGTTTAAAAACGTGGAAAGTCATTTGGCACATAGTGAAAAGTAATTGACAAAAGCGGAAAAGCAAAAAAAATGACTGTATGTATTATAATTTGCAAATACTAGTTACTCAGTAGCTACAAAGATGAAAGTTCTTTTTGAAACACGGTTGCACAATCTCAATAATTTTGAATGTAAAAAATTGTTTGTGTGATTTAACGGCAAAATTAATATGTTTTAATATAAACAAAAAGTTGATTTTTAGTGCTTATTTAAGTGCATATTCTGAATGTTTTTAATGCATTTTATGAAGTTTTCTAATGCATAATTATACTAAGTCTATTTATAGCTATAAAATAATATATATTATACGAACTCACTTTTCTTCATCGCTATTGCGTATCCCTTTTCATCCAATCTTTCTCCAACTTGAGCCAAACCGCATTTTCTTTCTGTAGCGAATTCAATACTGGTAGATTCCATCAAGAATGCGTAATTCTCTTTCATCACCTTCTCTTCGCCCAGTTCGTTACTGCTCATTCTAACATTCGGAGTCTCCAACATGTACTTCCATATGGTGCGATACACTTCCTTGTTCGATTCCTGAATACAATTGTGATCAAAAGAATTTACAAGTTATAAAGGCCGGTTTTCCAACGTCTATTTATACTCCGGTTAGCTTAATCTTTGGTTAAAACACCGCTTAGTACAAATTTTTGTTTTCTACATCGGTTAAAAATAATCAGTGATTAAAATTGCCTTTAACTGAAGAATTTTGATGATTAGTACTAACCGGTGCGTGGCGTTGGAAAAACACAACCTTTGCACTAACCGATATCTTAAGGGGCATTTTAATTGCAGTCGACAAAGCCTTCACTTAATCAATGATTAGTTAACCCAATATATTAATCCGAGATGGAAAAATCAAAAATAAATAAACTCATGGAAAAAATTAACGCACTACTCAATTAAACTTGTATAATTACAATACTGAATTTAATATTGCATAAAAAAATTCATGAAAGCTTATTGTTAGGTACTGTCTAGTACCTTGTAGATGACATCAACGAAACATGGCGTTATTTCTAATCATATTTAATTAAAAAACTTTTTTTCTTGAGAACAACGCAAACGTGTAAACAAAAAACAAACAAAAATAACAGAATTTATGGTCTTAGAGCTATTCTAATATCGTGTATGTCCTCCTCTACTTCTAATTACTGCTTCCATGCGTCTTGGCATACTGGGGATGAAATTTTGAACAACTTCTTGCTGAGTATTTCCCCATTCTTGAATTCCTGTATGGTGATTCTGGAGTAACTCCTTTTTCTTTTGAATATTTACAAAATTTTGATCCGACATCAGATACTAGTGCTCGGACAGAAAGCCCAACTGCAAATAACTTTAGTATTGTATTATCTACAGTCTCCTCTAAAGCTTTACCACTACATGTGCTGCTGACTAATACATAACCTACTGGCTGTTTCCAATTCATATGAATGCCCTTAGCAAAGAGAACCATAGCAAATTTTGCTGGTTTATATGTGGTTTGACCATTTATTTTATGAAATCCTACAATTTCGTCTTTAGTTATATTATAAAATAAATTAGCTTTTAGTCACATTTAATCAATGCGTAGAATGCATTCATGTGCTTCTGGTGTAAAATAAGCAGTTTTGATTTCAATTGCAGAATACACAAAATCAACACTCGTGGAGTCATATTCCAATTCTGTGTTAATCTTTGTAATGTTCTTACGCTTGCCAATTGAAGTTTTTACTTAAGTATTTATAAACTCTTGATCCCAAAAAATAGATATTTAAAGCAAATTGTTTGTACTGGATGCTGTATCTTGCAATACTCTTATTTTTATTAACTGCATTAAATTTAACAACAGTTGCCAGTTCATTTGATAAATATCTGTCACAAAGCCCTAGAAAATATTGTAAATTCTCCTGTTTAGGATAGGATTTCATTTTAGATTTAGTAGCTCTAACTCGATGCTGTTTTAGAGATTTTCTCAGCCTTTCCTTTCTGGGTGTATGGGCAGAGAGATTTTTTTCTGTTTGAACCCCAACATAGGGTAGGAATTTCCATAACTGCTAAAATACAATTAAAAAATTATACATTTCGTTAAAACAAATTAATTGTATGTTTGTAACTGAAAAGTTCTAAATTATTCTACTTTATACTAGATTAAATACATATGTGTTGAATTTTTGTTCAAAAATGATTTTGAATTCTTCAGTTAACAACTAAACATATTTTATGTTTTGCTCATAAAATAATTTTGTATTGTAAATATTAATTGTCATACCTATAGGTGGTTAATTTTCTGCTAAATTTTGAGAACCAATATCACTTGTGCTAGGAACATTCATAGTTTCCACACATTCTAAATTACATTTTGAAATCAGTATGCTTTTAAAATTTCAAATAATACTTAGTTCTTATAAAATAATATTTTATAATAAACATTTACCTTTAGATAGTTTCTTAACCAGTGAGGTTTGAATTGGTTTCTTTTCATTATGGTCATGGCTGTGAAAGATAGCGATGTTCTCTAAAATTTTTATTTTCGAAGGAGGTTCCTTCACTATATAAAAAGTTTCATTCAAAGTGTTTACTACAAAGATGAATTATTTCAAATTATCTGTTACTCAATAGCTAAAACTTACCGATTTTCTTCTTTAGGAAACGAAAAGAAATTGTAGAATATACTTTGATGCTGAACATTTTTACAAGTAAAAATACAACATCTATGTACGCCGGACTTCTTCTTTCGTACAGTTTCCATTATTTATATCAACAACAATTTAACTGGCATCTTTACTTATTATTTTTTCGTAAATTATAAGTTATAAAATTAAGACAGGTTATATTTATACAAGTACACAACAAAAACAAAACACGCCATTTTGTTTGATTTTGCGCACAAATGTCGGAATTATGCAAGTGAAGCTTTTGTCACTTCTGTTATTCTGTGATATTACATACTGGATGTCATCCGGCATCAGAGTGTAGTGCCCGCTCGCTGACATATACCGCTCTCGCCCCGCGCCACTTTTTATCCACTCGATTTCTAATACAAACGGTGCAGTCGCGTGAGATGCCCCAGAGCCTACGTCAGACTGTGATTTTTAACGCGCTGAAGAGACGGACTGTTACTTCCGAAAAAATCCCAAGCAGCAAAATCACAATTTTAGAGAATGATAAAAATATTAATTAGATAATGTAGGACAAGTGTGCATATAGTGATTTTACTGCTAGGGATATTATTTGTTATCAAACAAATCAGAAAAATTACATACAAATTAGGTATTTATAATTAATTTATCTGTTAAAAGAAATTTGTCGCGCGGGGGGGGGGGGATGTCCCGCTGCCCTCCCTTAGTGGCTAAAGACAATTTGTCTTAATAAGCTAAAATTTCCGATCAGATTTTGGATCAAGTTTTGCCAAAATGCTTTTATTTGCAATCGCACTTTTAAAAGAAAACCGTTTTTGACAGCATTTTCTTGAACTGTCCCAGTAGGTTCACAGCCTACTTGTAAGATAACTAAAAAACTAAAAATCATCAATATTTTGGAATAACACAAAATATATGCGGTGGTGCATTAATGTTGACCATGAGTTGAATTTTATTTTTAATTTTTGAAATATACAATTAAGGCATTCATTGTCATCCCTAATTTGTATCTAAATGGAATTGCGACATTCGATTGTGTTATAATTACCTTAAAAAACGATTCTGTCGCGCCATCTTTTTTAGCGCCGTATTTAATTTCTGTCTGTTTGGCCAACTGTTCGATGTTCTCGAACGGTGTTGTAAGCGTTGTCACTGTCAGGAAGGCCGCCAAGTTGGCAGTGTAAGATGACACCATGATGAGTGTAAAGAACCACCAAACACCTGCTAGCATTCTGGTGGAGGTGCCACTGAAAACAACGAAATGCACAGACCAAATTTTTTGAATTATTCAAAGCAGTTCTAACAGAGTGGCGCCCAACGTGGGGCCTCTGTTACCTTACGCTTTTCTGATAGAGAAGGGCCGCGGCGTAGCCTCGTAAGTAACAAATTAATAAATTAACTTCACTAAAAGCAATGTTTTAATGTCCTAATTACATAAATGTCATTTGACAACTACTACTGACATTATCTGTCATATCTCAAACAAACATCAACTAACAACCGTTTTTTTTTATTTAAATCGCACTTGACCTGGAGAACATGTCGAACAGCGTCGTTTTATGATTGCGAGGAGGCAATGGTAAGACTGGAAACCTATAAAATAGACACGAAAAATGTTCAATAATACTGAAAAGGAAAATTAGACAACAGAAAGAGACGTGGAAATAATAAAACAAAACCAAAAGACAGAATAGACTACAATGGAATAAAAATCAGCTTTGCTATAGATAACTGATGATCTGATTACGGCTTCTGCTCAAAACCTTGTATCCTGCCTGGTCTTACTTGATTATAGCAAGGCATTCGTTACAGTTAGTTAAGGTACTCTTCTTCTGTATTTTGAAATCCATTGATTTTAATAGTAGCGCTCTCACTTTAATGACAAATTTCTGAATTATCTAAAATTTAGAATCTAAATGGTCGTATGCAAGTGGTAAGATTAAATGGCAATTGCTCTGCTCCCCTTGCCTTAGTGCAAGGTATACCTCAGGGTTCGGTTCTTGGGCCAATTCTATTCACTATATACACCTCAAAATTATTACTGTATATAGAGTACTGCAAATCACATATGTATACTGATTATACTCAGCTTTATTAATCCTTTCCCCGATCTGAATAGCAAGCTGCAATGCACAGAATTATCACCGATTTTTGAAATCTGTTTGATGAGAAATCGCAGGTCGTCCTTTTCGCTCCTAAAAGAACTTGCTTCAACATTTGCAGAATTTTAGAGATTGTTATTGCTAATATACATTTCCCGGTTGTGAATAGCGTGAGGAGCCTTGGTCTCTACACTCTCTACAGCGACGGAATAAATAATTACCATAATGAACACCGATGGCCAGACGAAAATACACGTTACAATTGAGCAAAACTTTCAAAATCGTTTTAGTATCAACGTATGGTGTGGTATGTTGGACGGTCAATTATTTGGTCCGTTTGTATTGGATGGTCGCCTTAATGGCGAACTGTATTTGAATTTTTTGGAAGTTCACTTGCCTGAAATTATGGATAATTTAGCATTAAATGTTAGACAACGGTTGTACTTTCAACACGATGGAGACCCTCCACAGTTTAGTGCAAATGTTAGAAATTTTTTGAACCTTCATTTTCCCAATCGTTGGATCGGTAGAGGTGGAACACAAAATTGGTTACCAGATCTTAACCCTTTAGATTATTGTTTGTGGGGCTGGATAAAATCTTTAGTTTATGCAACAAAAAAACTGGATAGTATTTTTAATGCTGCAGCTACCACAAACCACAAAAATGTTGAAAATATGCAAATAAAAAATTCATATAGTACATAAATTTATTGATTCATTTTAATTTTTAGGTTTAGTTCACTAAACCTAAATATGCATTTAGTACTCAAAGCGTGTTGTCGTTAGTTTGTCTCCTGTCAGAATATAAGAATTTATAAATGGCAAAACTACTACATTTCTAATATTACAGGATCCAAATCAATGGATTCAGTAATTTCTACCTCTAAAATAATAGCTACTTGACTAAGAAACCGAAATCCATAATTTTTTCCATCACATTTCAGAATTTTTGAAAAATGTTGTCTCCCGTTTTGCAAATTAGATTCCTCCATTCGTGTTATTGTTTTAGAAACAAAGCTAAGCTATAATTGGTTTTTATAAACCAAACTTGATGTTTTATTTCTTTGTTTTCAAATAATTGCTTAACATCAGTGAGGGATTGAGAAGATGCGTCTGACAAAAATTCTCGCAATAAAAAAGCGGCTTCCATCCAAGTGCCCCTTCTTGTAATAACAGGTTGAGGGGAAGAAGAGTGTTTGGTGGTTTTTCTATATAAAACTGAACCCTTATAGGCTCTTTAAGGAATATTCTTTCATGTTGGAAATTAAACTATTTACAAGAGGAAAATATTTCCTAATCTCTTCAGCAACCCTATTTAAAGCAGTGGCGCAGCGAGGGGGGGGGTTGGGGGAGGCCGCCAGATACAGATACAGATGATATTTAAAATATATATGTGTGTTTTGGTTTAAAAAAAATCTTGGCAACAGTGGCAAACAGTGTTAATTGTTTTCGAAACGCCACGCCCACAGCATGCCATTACCACTAAACGGTTATTACAGGTCATTGCTATAGTTAGTGCAATTATACCGACGTACCGATTGTACGAATCAGGTACATTTTGCACACTTCTGTATTCTATACAAGTCTACAAGTTTACTTTTCTGTACATTTTAAGGATATTTTTCATTCTCATGAAGTACATTAATTTTCTAAATACTCGGTCATTTTTTTACTGTGGGGGACCGCAGTAAAAAAAGGGGTTTCTTTCAAAACAACGATCGATGGACAAAAATGTACACATTTCTATGAATTCCACGAAAACGAAAATCTTGCATCCCTTCATAACATTACAATTAGAACAGGAACAGATGTGGACATTCGGACATAAATGGATCGTAAAAAATCCATAAATTTGCCTGGTAGTTAAAATATGGTCTATATTTTTTACTTGAGTGTTCGAACGTGTCGATCCTGGAGTTATAAATTATATATGACTTCTCCTTTTTTAAAATTTTAGGTATATAATAATATAAGTATGGTGACTAGAGACATTGCATTTTATTGCTTTTTTTATCAACAATGGACTGTGGACCAGGAATCATATTAGGGAAACGGCTAAAACTTTTCTAGCCAAACAAATTGTTTATAAATAAAAGACTTATTGTTTGCCCTTTTTTTCGTATTTACATGTCCTGCTCTCTAAATTTATTGCATTCTGTACAAAAGCCAATAAATTAGTACATTTTGGACACGGGCCTTGTACATTTTCTTTTAGAGCTTTAGTATAGTTGAGTTTCACTTGCTGGTATCGTCGGTAGCGTTTTTTTTTTGTGATTTACTGCTTTGTGGAGTACATTGTGAGCATTAGTGTGACTTGTGAGGTGAGTTTTCTGAAATATGGATAAATTTTTAATAAAGAAACCCAGACTGGATTCGTTTGCTCAGAGCAACAATATTAGTGTAAGTATATTTTTTGAATATGACGCTAATGCCGCGGGAAGAACGCATCAATGTCGCATTTTAGTTTCAAATAGACTTATTTCATGGATATACACAAAAAAATTTCATTTTCTCAACGCAGCCTGTTATTTTTTAAACAAATTCACCGATTTTAATGCTGTTTTTGAATTGAAATAATTAATTTCTTTTAGATTACAAATCCTTAAAAGATCTTTTGCGATATTTTGAGTACATATTTTTGGATTATACGGGCTAAAGTCTAAATAAAAAGTCAAATAAAACGTAAAAATCCAAAGCATTATTCTCTTTCAGGTTACGTCAGACTTAACTAGCTCAAAAAGTAATAAAACAAATGAAAAAGAGCCTTCAACATCTAAAAATATTGGTGAGCGGCAGTTACACGAAGACAATTGGATACTTGACTTTGGGTCGTATGTAGGAAAAAAATCGACGATATTACAAAGCAGACACTTTTAGAAAAACTTTGGTCACCGGATGTCTAAATTTCCATCGTCAGGACCCAGAAACTTAAAATTTCAGATAAAATGGCTTGATGAGTGGAGGTGGCTAGTTTACTCCCCTTCTTTAGATTCTGCGTTCTGCAAGTATTGTTCGTTATTTTCCACTGTTGTCGGGCAACAAGCCAGTAAGGTCGGAAAACTGGTTAAAACTCCGTTTAAAAAATGGAAGGGCGCCAGAGAAGAATTCAGAAATCATGAAAATCATTTGTATCATAAGAATTGTCTCGAACGAGCAGCTAATTTTTTAGATATTATGATGAGAAAAATTGAAAATGTTGTTTTAAAAATTGACAAACAACGAAAAGTTCAAATAATTAGTAATCGGGAAAGCCTAAAACCCATAATTAAAACTGCGATGTATCTTGCTCGATTAGGAAAGTCATTTCGAGGTCACCGTGACTCTAGACCTCTTAATATAAATGAACCTCCAGTAAAAGGCGAGGGCAATTTTCGGTCTTTGCTCAAATTTCAAATCGAGGCAGGAGATCAAATTTTGGCTAAACACTTAAGCACAGCAGGTGCTAATGCAACTTATATCAGCTGGCAAATACAGAACGAAATAATCTCGTCGTTTAATTCGATTTTATTAAAAAAGCTTGTTGACAAAGTAAATGCTGCAAAATACTTCTCAGTTTTATGCGACGAGACCACCGACATAAATGGTACTACTCAAATGTCATTATGTGTAAGATTTGTGGAAGATGGCATGATAAGGGAGGAATTTCTACAGTTTATTCCTGTTTCTGATGGTACAGGCGCTGGTTTAGCAAATAGCATCTGCAATGCCATGATAGATTTAGGGCTAGACGTAAAAAATCTTGGTGGCCAAGGATACGATGGAGCTAGTGCAATGAGTGGTGCCCTTAGTGGAGCACAAGCCATTGTTCGGCAGAGCTATCCCAAAGCCCTTTACGTTCATTGTTTGTCACACTGCTTTAATTTAGCACTTTCTGATGGATGTTCAGTGGCAGAAGTACGGAACTGTCTGGGTACTATCGAAACAATTTATAATTTTTTTAATTTTCCAAAACGACAACGCGTACTGGAAAATGAGATCAGTAAATTACTCGAAAAACCAAAAATAGAAAAACTTAAAAGATTATGTCCCACCAGATGGATTCAGAGACATGACGCCGTGACTGCATTCGTTTCTCTTCTCAAACCAATAATAAATGCCTTGTTTGAGATTGCCAAATGGACCGATAAAAAAACGTCGTCGGCAATTTGTCAATGTGGCTTTCTTTTATGTACTTTTGTGATAAAAGCTGTATTTTCACTGACTTTGCCACTGAGCAAGTACCTACAGACCCCAAATTTGGACCTGAGTTTAGCTCTTGAGTCAGCTGATAATGTCAATGAATCTTTAAAAAAAATGAGACAAGACGACGAGAAGTTTTTTTCAGATATTTATCAGGAGGCCAAAACTATTTGTGACGAGTTTGACATTACGATGTTACAACCTCGAACCACTAATCGGCAAACTCACAGAAACAATGTTCCTAGTTCATCGCCAGAAGATTATTACGGCAGGGTTATTTATATTCCGTTTCTCGACCAAACAATACAGGCAATAAATGCAAAATTTATTAAGCACAAAAGTACTCTTGAACCTTTGCAAAAACTTTTATGCAATAATAATAATTTAGACATTAAAGATATTTTAAATTCCACCCAACAGCTTTTGGAATTTTATCAATTGGATGATTCTGGTGCTATGGGAGAAGTTACACTTTGGGTCCAGTTTATTATAAATAAAGCAGAAAAGCCACAAAGTGCGATTGAGGCTTTGGAAAGATGTAATAAAAATTTGTTTCCCACAATTTATGAACTTTTAGTTATAATGGCAACTTTACCAGTCACCACATGCTCTTGTGAAAGATCTTTTTCATCCCTAAAATATCTAAAAAATTATTTGCGAAATTCTACTGGGGACGGTAGATTAAACGGCCTAGCTTTGATGTATATACATCCTGATATTTCTATTCTGGAAGATGAAGTTCTTGATGTCTTAGCTCTGCAATCTCGCCGTCTAGCTATTTTAGTATAACTTATAAATCAATTTTAATAACATTTACTATGTTGATGTATTTCTCGCCTCTTGTTCTTAGTTGATGAGTATACTCAATTTTTTTTATTGTCATTTATATTTGTAAATGTATTTTACATGTTTATCACTACATGACGGTTTTTTTGTTTATTTTTTTAAATATACTTTATATGTACGTTGCGTTTTGAGTTTTATTATAAATTTTGGTGCTTTAATACGCTTAATATTTTTTTTTCGAAAACCCCCCCTAATACAAAATTCTGACTGCGCCACTGATTTAATGAATGAGCAAGACATGTTACATGTATCAAGTTCGGATAAAAGATTGTTAAATTTTGCTCGGCCTTTATCATGTGCGGTGCTGCATCTGACAAAATGAGCAAAAAATTATCTCCAGGAACAGGTGTAGGAAGAAAAAATGTTGTTCATTTTGAACAAATCTGGCCACTGTTAGTGAATTTGTTCTTTTTAACTCTTTAGAAGCAATGAGGTAAGATTTTGGCAGAATCTCGTCGTTAAGAACGCCAATCAATAAATGAGCAATACAATCGGTGGTTTCATCAATACATATGCAAAAATGTTTGTTCCGAATTTTAGCTTTAATTTCCTCAATTACCTCCGAATACAAGGCACTTATATCGTTTCTTCGTAGTGTTGTTTCACCTGGGACATGAATTTGCAATACTTCTGGAGAAAATAAGTGAAGTTTTGATTACGTAGTTTTGACAAGGGAATATTTGACGTCATCACTGCATGACATAGGTTTCGGTTAAAGATGTCTTGTTCGTTTAGCTTTTTGGATATTGTTTGGAATCATTGCGTTAATGTGGGTTGTGACACGTCTCCAGATTTCAACTTACACAATTTAGCAATATAAGCAGAAGTTTTCACGTGTTGGTCTATTTGACCTATATAAAAAAAAATATGAGCTACAAGTGCATAGGTACTCTTGTACCTCATAAAAAATTTTTTTCTTCAGAACTGCAAACATAATAAAATAAATTACTTGTTTAACTTAAACTGTTAGAACGCCTGCCAAAGATCTACATCATTCAAAATGCTCTCAGTTATTCACCTATATGCTATTTATTAAGGATATATGCAAATATTCAAAAAATGCATATAATATGCAAAATATGCTCTTTGCATATTTGGATTACTTTAGTTATAACAAACAATGGTAGCGTAGATACAGAAATTGCCAGAAGACAAAAGATCACCATGTAACGCCATAAATGACACTATATTAGTTAAAAAGAAGATAGAGATGACAATGAAGACAAGAATCTATAAAGCAGTAGTAATTCAAATCCATTATATGGAAACGCAACACAGGCCAACTCTAAGCAGCGGTGGTGAGGTATTTGAGAAGAATTTCAAGGACAACAAAGTATGACAAAACGAGGAAGGAGTAGATCAAGCAAATAACAAAGCAGGAAGCAATATCGGTATAACTAGAAAGGAGCAACTGTACTGGTTCGGTCACGTTATGAAGATGAACTCCAACAGACAATCAAAATACTAGATAAACCCTAGTATTTTCATTGTCCTATATTGTGGAATCTCTTGTATAATGATGTATTGGAGGTTACGTTGGAAGGGCGGGCAAAGAACATTGCGTTTGCCGATAATCTGGCGCTGATAGTGACAGCAGGCACCAAAGCAGAACTAATGAGGATTACAAATGAAAACCTTAAACGAATACACACCTGGATGAAGGAAAACGAATTAAAGCGCACCCCAGAAAAAACAGAGGCGCTTATTATGAATAAGAAAAGAAAACGAGAAAATAGACAATACTTGGGAATCTTTTTTGAAACAAGGTGTAACTTTGGTGAGCAATTGGGAAGAATGGTCCAAAGAGCCGAAGATAAAATGGCCACACTTGCGGGGCTGATTCCAAATATTTTAGAACCAATGAGCTCCAAGAGGGCAGTTCTTGCCGAGGTGGTACATTCCATACTACTGTACGAAGCACCGATATGGGTGGTTTACAAAAGGCGTAGAGGAAGTTATTGATTAGGGTCGCTGCTGCATACAGGACCGCACCAACAGTGGCTCTTCAGCTTATTACGGGGATACCGCCGATAGATTTAATGGCACAGGAGTGGAGATCTATCTATGAAGAAAAAGAAAAAGCAGATAGGAATACAAAAAGCAGAACTGCATGGCAGGATAGAGGAATATCAACACACTTAGAGGACAGTGGACCATACAACTCATATCGAATTTGAAAGAGTGGATCGATGGTAGATATAGAAGTGTGGACTACTATCTCACACAGGTTTTGACAGCGCCTGGAGTGTTCAGATCATATGCAAAGAGAATGTGTATACAGCGGCTGCATTAGCACTGCAGAGCAAATGTGTGCGATGGGATGGGTTAAGGCAAGAAGCAAATAGGAAGTTGCAGAAAGAAATAACACCAAGTAATCTGATAGGAATGATGCTAGCTTGTAGAGAGCATTGAGATATACTGCATGGGATGATTAAGACTCTTATGAAAGCAAAGGAGGAGGAAGACAGAAAAGTGCAGAACGGGCAGTATAGACACAAGGACATGGAAATGGTAACTGACTACTCAGCGATTTCGTGATGTAGATATTAATATATGATGGTTCCATGAAATACGCTTCGGGGAATAGGGTGGTTTTTGTAAGTAGACGGTTCGTCTAGACTGCCAAGTTGTAATAGACACATGGTGTCCATAAAGGATTTCCATCTAACAAAAAGAAAAAAAACTAGGAGAACGGTAAAGAAAAGAAAACATAGTGGAAAAGAATAGAGGAGATACGAAAACTAGATGGAAAACTTATGAGATATGAAGAAACTAGCAAGGGATTTTGGAGAATGGCTACGTTCAAGAACTGAAAGTTAAATACTGTAAAATCAAAGTGGTGATAATTTCGTACTTACATGGGTGCCAGTTCTGTACCTTGCTGCATCAAACTGCCGATCGTAAACCAGAAGGAATTCCTGAACGTAAATTGGTTTATCAGGAATTCCGGCTCTTCAATGCACGGATAGGGGTTCTGCCATTCGCTGGGGCACATCCTTCCTAAGACGAACATCGACACAGATACAAACACGTAAGCTACGCACAACAGCAACCACACCTGCGGTGAAAACGGCGAGGTAAACATGAAGAGACTGGGTGGTGCCGGTTCCGGTTTCCTGTACAATATACTGATGCCCAACGTCATGAATGGATGAGTAAAATCCACGGCTTGTTCTCGCTCCGAGGTCACCGTGAGGTCACCAATTGCAAAATGCATCGGTTCGTCGTCGTCGTCGTCGTACATGATCCTGCCGATCATGCCGTCCCATCTACCGGTTTCTTTGTCAAGATTACCATTCTTTTGACCTTCTTGGACGTGAATCGTATAGGTAAATTTGAGCATTTCGGATAATTTTTGGATTAAATCGATGCCATAACCTTCATATCTGTCATTTCCGTGTTGTTGTTTAGTGGTGTCTTTTAGTAGACCATATGGTCGTGTCTGGTAGAAGAAGGAGATGATAATTTTAAGGACAGCGTTTAATAATAATCTTTTTATAATTTTTTTTCATTGGAGATCTAAGAAACTAATTATGAGAAGATATCTTTTATATTAATCCAAGTAAATGATAGCTATTTTGCCATGGTCTGAAACAACCCTTTGCCTCCAGTTTTGTCAAAAATAAAAGATATTTAAATAGCGTACCGGTTTTAATAGAACTTTATTAATAATTAAAACAAGCTTTTTATAAAATCAATGACTTCCTTGATCTTGTTGCTCGAATATGACATCTGAATTAAAGAAAAGACAATTAGAATAATTAATAATCGTAAAAATAGTTTCGAATACTTTTTATTGTTCGCTAAAATATTGTTTCGCCAAACTTTGGCTTCATCAGGTGATGATGGAGTAATGCTTACAAAATTATTACAGCTTTATATATATCACAAAAGTGTCGGCGTTCAAAGATGGGGTATTTTTACAAATTTAGAAAGACAGTAGAGCGGTGTGATTTAAATCAATGTACTTTTGAAGCGAGTTGTTCGTTTTAAATGATATAAATTCATTGTTGGGTTTTTTATTTAGATTTCCGATCTTGACTGATATTGGTCCTAAATATGTGATTGAATTATATTGGTATTTATTATTGTTGGTAACTTTAGGATAAATTAGAAACAGAGTTTGCGATCTTTGTTTTTTTGTTCGAATTTTGTTTATTAATTTTATTGTATATCCACTATTGACTACTGTATTGTATATTCTATTTAGGTCTGTGATAAAGCTATGATTGTTCAAAGGTACATTTATTAGTCTATGTATCATAGAATGGTATGGCTGCTAGTTTGTGAGAGATCGGATGAAAAGAACTAATGTGTGCATAGTTGTGTCTGTGTGTGTTGGTTTATGGTATATAGCAAATTCATCTGTTTTGTGGGATATTGTTAAATCTAAAAATTGATTGACTTATCTTGTTCTTTTTCTATAGTGAATTTTATTTTTGGATGAATGGTGTTAATTTGATTTTCAAATGTTTGTCTATCTGTACCTTTGAAACAAACTAAAATATCGTCTACGTATCTGTACCAATACATGCATTTATTAAATAAGGGGTGTTTACTTATCTTCTTTTCTATATGGTTCATAAATATTTCTGCCATTAGAGAACTTAAGGGATTTCCCATTGCTAGATCCGAAGTTTGTTTATACCATTCCTTATTGAATTGAAAGTAGTTCTGTTTTATTCAAATACTCAATAAATTTATGGTTGGGTTAACTTTATTTTGTTCGAGTTTAAGGGTAATTAAATTTATTACCTCTTCGGGTGGTATGTTTGTGAATAAATGTGTAACATCAAAGGACAAAAGTTTGCTGTTATAAGGAAGTTTTACATTTGAAATCTTTTGAATTAGTTCATGTGAGTTTTTTATTCACCATTCACAGTTAAATGTCGTATGTTCTAATATGAGATTAATTAATTATTTGCAGTCTCTTTTAGATGGGGCTTTGGCAGTTGGCATAAGAGACTACTGGTCAATTCAATAAGAAATGGTATAAACAAACTTCGGGTCTAGCAATGGGAAATCCCTTAAGGGGGCGTTTGAATGCAAAAAATTTCGTTTCTGTCAAAAAATAACAACATTTTAGTACCGTCAATTGGGGTGACTTGATACGCCGGGGTGTTTTGATACGATTTGACGCATTACCCTTTCTTAATATGTCTAAAATATAGAGCCATCCTCGTTAACAGTTCATTTGTCCTAGATTGTCGCTAGCGACTATATGTGAGTGATCCCTACTTTTTTTGGCGCCACAAAGCTAAAACACGTGCTCCAGTACCGGCTTAAATCAAGACAAAACAACATCGTATATCTGGTGGTCCGTAAACTTTGATCTGTAGCTACGGTTGTATAAGTTTGATTTTCATAAAATTTGGTGGTAAGTTAGCTTATATAACATTTAGCAATATTACAAAGTAAAAAAATTAAAGTTAATAATTTTGCAAATAAAATAGCATATTTGGTTCCAGGATGGGGTGACTTGATACACATGTAAAATGCCAAGATAATAAGGCGTTGGAAGATGTTAGAAGCGGGAAGTTAAGTTTACGGGGAGCCAGTGAAAAGTACAGTGTTGACAAAATGAAAATCCATCGCTGTTTAAAAGCGAAAAATCAAAAGAAGTATGGGGGACAAATGGCGCTCACCGATAAACTAATCACTGCAAGTGAGTGGGGCTTCCCTATGACATCTTATGAAGTCAGACAAATAGTAAAAACTTACCTAGACAGACAAGGACGAAAGGTAGGAGTCTTTAAGGAAAATCTTCCAGGAGAAGACTGGATGCAAGGTTACTTAAGCTGAAATGGCCGAAGATTAACAGTCAGAATGGCCGAAAACATCAAACGTTGTCGCGCCGCAGTTTCGCCACAAATTGTGAATGAATATTTCGATAATTTAGAGATTTCATTGTTAAATGTAAAACCAGGGTCAATAATTAACTACGATGAGACCAACTTGGCTGATGACCCTGGGAGAAAGCGCGCTGTCGTTAAAAGGGAATTTGTTTTAAATTCTTCTAAAGCCTCTACATCAGTAATGATGGCGTGTGCTGGAAATGGTACTCTTCTACCACCATTCGTGATATATTGTTCAACTCATTTATGGGATACATGGACAAATGGAGGTCCAAAAGGAACGCGATATGGCAATACCAAATCGGGTTGGATAGATCAAAAAACTTTTGATGAATGGTTTTCTACGATAGCTTTGCCCTATCTGAAGAGACAAGACCCACCACGAGCCTTAATTGGAGACAATTTATCGTCGCACCTTTCCGCTCATGTCATTGCTGAATGTAAAGATAATGATATTCGGTTTATTTTTTTACCCAAAAGTTCAACTCACATAGCACAGCCTCTAGATGTTGCCTATTTTAGGCCATTCAAAAGACAATGGCGCGATATATTGATGGAGTGGAAACTAAAAGGCAATAGAGGAACAGTGCCAAAAGACAGATTTCCATCTATGCTTAAAAAACTGTTAAGCAAAATGGAAACAAACACTGCCGAAATAATTAAAGCGGGATTTAAAAAGGCTGGAATAATTCCGATTGACAGGATAAAAGTTTTAGATCAAATTCCGAAAGACACTACAGATGCTGAAGCTAATCAACACAATATGGAAAATTCTTTGATTGAAATTTTAAGACAGTTAAGATATAGCAATGACAAACCTAAGAAAAATCCACAGAAAAAGAAAAATTTAAGAGTGCCACCTGGAAAAAGCGTTCTCAATATAGATTCCGATTCAGATTCCGCTTCTGAAAACAACGACTTCGACGTCACTGAAACCCTCAATGAAAACGACGATTCAACTGAAGATGCCGAGAAGAGTAATTTATTGGAAGATGAGTCAGACGAACTCCCTATATTTTCAGAATTTGAAAACTCCCAGACCGAGTCCCAGACGGATTGGAGTAAATTCGAAGTTAATTTTAATGACATTGAAGAAGATGATTTTTTGTTTATTGAAATGCAAGTTAGTTCTGTGAAAAAACAAGTAAAACGGTTTGTTGCTCAGGTCCTCACCGCAGGTTCATCCAATAACGCCTACACGGCGGTCGAAGTTTCATTTTTGACCCCTTACAGCGTTTCGAAAGATACATTTACGTGGCCTCATACATTTTTACGTAGTTTTAGGTAAAATAGACGGAATACCTACTCTATGTTAGAAATAAATTAATAACAATATTAGCAAATAAACAAAACTTATTATGTTGTATAAATGTTATGATTGAAAAGCAAGATATTCCGATATTTCTATCTTTGGATCCATTGACAATTTCAATAGTTAGGATGCAATGCAAATGCTTTTCAGCACTTTTTACCATGTGCTTCTATAAACAACTTCATTTTTACAACAATAGTTAGATATCATTCCTGCAACTCGTGGATTATTTTTTACACTGCAATTTTCATTGTTAATACCAGCTGCATAACTGTAACTAATAATTTTTATAATGTTAAAGTTAAAATCATATACATTTGTTAATTGTAATGATTTATTTAATAATTGACTAATTGTAGACATGCCACCTAAAAGAACGTTATGCAGGCAACGGAAGTTCTCTAAAAAGTCTGTTGTGATGAAAAGATTCTGGAGATTACTACAATAATGTACTATTTATCGATTATAATAAATCAATAAAATGTATTTCTTTGACTTTTACTTTCCATTCCTTGTATAGTTTGTACAAATTAAATTGAATTTGTTTTAAATAATAATGTATGTATATAATATATATAATACTCTGAATTTTCTTTTGTCTGTAAGTTCAAAATGAACAAGAATTTAATTATTAAAATATTTTAGTATTTCTTGCGTTTATAAAGTTTTATCGTATTAGATAATAGCTTAGGTGATATATTATGTATTATATATTGATTCTTTAGACAACCAATCGCACAATAATGCTGTCGCAATTATATCATTTTACACTTGCGCCCTCTCTTAGGAAACCCTCCAAGGTAGTCTCTCTCTCTGTGTGTGTGTATAAATACGGCCGCTGTTTACACAATAATTAAAATATGCAAATAATCCAAACTGATACATCATTGCCAAAATTTCTATTATACTTCTACGAAACACGCGCCATATGGTGAAGGGGTTCTTTTGATAAAATTGAAATAAAAATTTTATAAAAAGAATTTATGTAAATTAAACCCCTATACCATACATAGGAGGATATTATGACTTATTACATACAATAAAATATACATTTAATGAGTTTACAATAGACATTTGCATAATTATAAAAATGTTACCGGCCGATAGGTATCTATTTTATCTCAACTATAGGCAGAAATTTTTATGAACCATATAGAAAAGGAGATAACTAAACACCCCTTATTTAATAAATGCATTTATTGGTACAGATACGTAGACGATATTTTAGTTTGCTTCAGAGGTACAGATAGACAATCAAGAACAATTGAAAATCATATTAACAACATTCATCCAAAAATAAAATTCACTACAGAAAAAGAACAAGATAAGTCAATAATTTTTTTAAATTTAATAATATATACCATAAACCAACACACACAGACACAACTATACACATAAGTTCTTTTCATCCGATTTCTCACAAACTACCAGCATACCAATCTATGATAGACTAATAAATGTATTTTTTAACAATGCTTTCATTCAGCAGACACAACAGTTGCGCAACTGTTCAGTGCGGAAAATTCTATGCTCAGTTAGTGAGCGTAGTCTGTACGCATGCGCCATTGATGCATTCCAAGACCAACCTAATGCATAATTTTGAAGAAAGTTACTAGAAAAGTAAGATACAACAAATTAAAGGTATTGTGCAGAAATAAATGTATTAAAATATTGGAGTTCACTCAGTATTTTATTCGGGGTTGGAAAAACCAACCCTTCCACTAAAAACTACGCCAAAACTGAATGCAGAAAAACAATTTATTATTATTGTTTATTCGGTTTAATCTCTATAATTTTAACATATGGCAGCAATGAAAAGTAGCAGATGACAGACGATGACATAAAGGTGAGCGGTCCTGTCCAGCAAACACTGAACTGTTGTGAAGTGAACGGTTGGAGCAGGATCGGTTCCCGATCCGCCTGCTGAATGAAAGCAATCATAACTTTAACACAGAACTATATACGAGAGAATATACAATATAGCAGTCAATAATGTATATACAATAAATTTAGTAAACAAAATTCTAACACAATAACAAAGATCGCAAACTCTATCTCTAAAGTTACCAACAATAATAAATAAATACCAATATAATTCAATCACATATCTAAGACCAATATCAGTCAAGATCGGAAATCTAATTAAAAAAAATCCATCAATGAATTCATATCATTTAAAACAAACAACGCGCTACAAAAATACATTAGAAATGACAAAGACAAAATAGAAAGAAAGTCGAACTTAGGAGTCTATATGTTAACATGTGAATACAAGAAAGTCTACATTAGTCAAACAGGACGTACCTTTGAACAGAGAATTAAGGAACACGAAAAAAACTACAATGAAAAAAAGACTGATTCAACATTTGCCAACCATTGCATAGAACTAAACCATAAATTTAATAAGGAATTTAAAATTTTACATGTACAAGATAAAGAAAAAAAACTTAATTTATTTGAAGCTTTAGAAATTAATAGATATAGAAAAATAGGTTTGACATTAAACGACCAAACAGATTTAAATCACTCCCCTCTACTGTGTTTCTAAATTTGTAAAAACTCCTCCTCGTTGAACCCCGACACTTATGTAAAATATACAACGCTGTAATCATTTTGTAAGCGTTACTTCGTCATCACCTGATGAAGCCAAAGTTTGGCGAAACAATATTGTAGTGAACAATAAAAATTATTTGAAACTATTTTTGCGATTATTATTTATTGTAATATGGAGTTTCAACAAGTAACATCCCGTTCAATTAGTTATTTGAAAAGACAATTACCAAAACTATAATGACATTGAAATGACCACCTTCCAATTCGATTTCTCCTTTTGGTCTTACTGGCTCCGCAACTGGGTCAAACACCAAAGTCGAATTCCAATAGCCTATACGCTCTAATCCGTGTGTGGTTAATTTCATGATTTCCGCCTTGAATTCACTCCTATAACCTTGGTTATCAAGCTTTAGTAGGCCAGTGTATTCACGAATGTGGTGCTATAAGAAGAAACGCAGGCATGTTGATTTTCTAATGCGGGTTCATTGAAGCTAGAAGAAATTACCATATTCATGTTGTTCAGAAAAGAAGTGCCGTGCCACCAAGCATCGGACTTATTGCAATTTAAATGTTGGTCGGTCGTATAGTTAGTGCCGGAGTATTCTCCCAGATTCTTATGAATTAGTTTAACGGCATCCATAATCAAAGCGGTCTCTAAGTTCAATGTGTTTGGCTTCTTGTGGTCGTCATCCCAACCAAGAGGAGGTCGTAGTTTATTATCGAGTTGTTTTATTCCCTGCTGGACTTTTGGATCGGCGGGATTTACGAAGCGCACCTTAAAGAAGAAAATTCTTATTAAAAAAAGCCTACCAGGTGCTGAGTAATTTCTTCAACGCTCAAATTTAGATGCTTGTTTTTATTAAATAATAATAATAATAATAATAACTTTATTTGTCCAACGCTTGACATTTAGGGAACAACGGGATTAAGTGTACATTACTGTACATACATGTTATTTAGAAATATTAAAAAGAAAACATTATACAATTAACCATGGGTGCAGAAAATGTCATCGTAGTGGAAGTTTGAAAAGCGACACATTTTGACGGGCGGCGACCCCTGTAGTAAATTCGTCCTCGCAAAGAGAATTAGGGAAGTGGTAGAGTAACGAGAGGATAGTTTGGGAGTCAAAAAGTTCAGAGGGGAAAGGAGATCTGGGCAGTCCATCTATCCGTTGCACAGCTTTCTTATAAATCGCGCTCAATGGATTTCACGTCGGTGTTTCAAAGACTGAAGGCCATGAGTCTCCATTACCAAGGAGTAGTCAACACCTCACAGAGGATACGTCTCGGTAATCGTGAACGAGAGATATTTCAGAAATTGTCGCTGAACTTTTTCAATGGAGAGCTGCAAGTAAATATATTGCGGAGACCACACTTGTGAAGCATACTCCATCCTACGGACCACAAAACTAAAATATAACGTCTACAAAATTAATGGGTTGCTGGTTCTTTAGCCGAATTAGACGAATGCATAATAAAACCGAAAGGTCTGGAGGCCGATACACGAATGCATAATAAAACCGAAAGGTCTGGAGGCCGATACACAAACGTGATTTGTATGACTGAAACAACTTAACTCTTTGAGGGACAGACTTTAAAAAATAAAATAACCCCAAGTGGGCATAATATTTGTTATACATTTTTTGTTGGTTTTCTTTGGATTATGTGTAGACTGTTATGTAATTTACAAGAAACGAAAGGCAATTTTTTGAAAATTTATAAAAAATTTTGAAAAAAAAGGTGGTTTACAAAATGTACCATTGCACACTTAAGACAATTTATGAACTATGAAACTTTTCAAAACAATTTTTAGTTTTACTTAAACAAAGTGGTACTTTACATAACCAACTCTCCCAATTTGAACGAATGTCGTTTTTTTTAAATGCAAATTACGCAACGTCTTCTACTTGTTCGAATGGGCCTATGTTGATACAAAAGGTTTATGTTTTTTTTATAAGGACAGTATGATTTATATTTGCACCTGATGATTTTCTATTCTTGATTGGTACAGTTATCAAGCTGTCCACGATAGAGAGTCTAAAGTTTTTCATGGTTACTTTAGGTAGATTTAATTGTTTACGTAAAACGAATGCATTTACAACGCATGCATCAATTAAATAAAAAAGTATTCGATGCCACCACTTGGAACTTTTTCGATTTATTTCGTATGTACGTTTGTTTTGATCGAAGTTATCGACAAAATTCATGTTTACGTTGTAATCGACTTGCATTCTAGGACAAGCAATCATTTCGGCAGTTCCATCTTTTTTCCTCCTCTTTACCTCCAGAACCTCCTCATGATGGTGATAATTAGATAATAAATGTACACTTCGTTTATCCTTCCATTTAATAGCTATTAAAAAAATCCCCTCTTTTCAAGCCTTTGTCTGGAGTAAATGTGGGCATTAATTGTCTAGTAATATTTACAGTTCCATATGCATAGAGATGTTTCTGCTGAAGCTCTTCCATTAACTTCGGTAAGGTAAAAAAGTTGTCGAAATAAATGTGATGACCCTTATTTTCTAAGCCCTCACACAATTCGAGTACGACACGACGTCCCAGACCTGCTTCAACAATATCTCCCTTTTTTCCCGTATAGATATCAAACTTTAAGCAATATCCGCTTTTATCTCCTAACATCCATAACTTGTAACCTCTTTTTATTGGTTTCTTCGGCATATATTGCTTTAACGACGATCTTTTTTTGAATCTTATCATGGATTCATCTATAGCAACATCTCGAGAAGGTAAGAAACATTCAAGAAATCTGGTCTGCAATTAAGGGTCGTATTTTGTACAATTTGTCATACATTGGGTCTGTACGAGGTGGCATATACAAATTGTTGTTCAAATGAATGTTGGATAAAAGCCAGCTGAAACGTTTGACAGACATTAGAGAAGAAATAAAGTTATCATGTAAATGTTTATCCGTAGACCACTAATCTCTATAAGTAGGTAGGTAGTCTTTTGATTCCCATCAATAAATTTATCCCTATAAAAGTTTTTATTTCTTTCTTGTCAGTAGGGTGAAAATTTGCGCAATCATATCGTTAATTAGCATATAAATTCGTTTGAAATACAATTGAATCCCAAAAATCTTCTGTAAAATATTGATTAAATAATTCGCCAGGAGACGGATCGTCCATATCAATTATAAATTGGGCATCACCCAAGTCTCCTATGAAAGGAATGTGTACCTGTGAGGGAACGTTTGCCTTGCTCCAAGTGATATCTGGTACTGGCTTTTGTCGCTTGTTTTTGGCAATTTTACCTTTTTTTTGAGAATTGTTTTCCCGAAAATGGCTTAGCGGTATATCCATTTCGCTGTCACTGTCCATTTGTTCTGATATTTCTTCTTCGATATCTTCAACAACTTCTCCTTCATTATCTTCAATTTCTTGGTTTTCTTGCTCCTGCTCTGAGTGATCTGATTCTTCAACTTGTACTTCAGCTGGTTCACATTCATTATCTGCCTCGTTTTCAGAATCATCACTTACAATCGACTCTCCATCAGACGGAATTTAATGGTTTCATAGTCCACATCATCATTAGCATATAAAGCTTCATAAAATTCTTCTTCTGTAATGTCTACTAATTTCAGCGAAATTTCTTCTACTTTCCGAGACATTTTCTCATATCTGTTTAAAAAAAACACAATTACGATTGTGCGCAGTGGTCCAATTTGAAAACACTTGTAAAATTGGAAAAAAAAGCACTATCAATATTGATTGCCTTATTATATAATACTAACTAGAAGTTGGCTACAAAATAAACAATCAAGATCATTTACCGGTAATAGCCAGATTTGCGAAATAACAACAAACACTGTTGGGCAATTCACTGCTTTCAAAAACTAACCTCAAAATTAGATCGCATGAATTCAAACTACAACTAACAGCAAAGTATCTAAAACTAACATTGCGCGACGTCTCATAGGAAAGAGCGCAATCTCAACTTTGGGAGGGGATAGTGGTACACGCTCAAAACCACTGCAAACCAACGCAAATAAATTTTAAAAAGGCGGTTTAATTTTTATACCACCACACACCTTGGCTAAAATTTGTAGTGGTATGTTTTTTACCTTTCGCCCCTCAAAGAGTTAATCTGCTGTCGAATTCGACAATAAACTGATATACATGCATGTACACTTATTAAAAAAAAATAAAGAATATTTCCAAGGGAGTTAAAAAGCTACTATTCACTAAACTCTATTTTCTGTGTATTTTAGTACATATTTGATGTACTTTGTTCCATTTTGGCACTATTACAATTTGCTAATTTAGTTACATACTTACAGTGATGCACTCTTTGGTGCTGTCTTAGCCTATACCAAATCCGTTAGTATTTCTACACATACATTTCAAGACAGACCAAAATTTGCTTTATAACATAATCATTTCTTGTCATGATTGGCAGTGATGTAAAATTACCGTAATTTATAATTTTGGTAAATTACCGCGGCAAATTAATGTTCTTTTGAGAATTACCAGGGTAATTTACTCAAAAAATGGTAAATTACGCAAGAATAAATCTTGGTGAAAGAAGAGCAGTAATTTACCACGGTAATTTACCGAAAATATAAATGAAACGACTGAATATGTGTAGTACTAAAATAATTTAACTAGAATAATATATGGAATAGACAAAATAAATGTCAAATCAGTCATATGTCAGTAGGTTTGATATGATCCAATCAAATTGCATTTTTTAGCACGTGATTTTAAAAATGCTCAGCGGTTACCAAGCAGTTTATTATGCTTTGGATAGATGGCGCCACATAAGGATCGATATTTTGAGGTTATTAGAATCAGAAAAATCTCGTTATGTGACCGTTTTATATCGCGCAACGATATTGATACAGTTGGCCTTGCTAGAGTTCAGAACAAATCAAGAAGCTCTATTACCTTCACTTCCCTTAACTACACACACTCTGTGGTAATTTCTGCACTAGAAACACAGTAAGTATGCCAAAGAAAAGGATTGTACAAAGTTCAATTCCAGAATACTTACAGAAAATATTTGACAACCGCCATATTGGTATTGTTCAAGATCCATATTGTGCATGTCAAAATTGTAAATAATATAGTGATGCCTTTCGGTCAATAACCCGACCTGTTGTGCTTGTTGCATGAATACTTTTAAGGTCTCCAAATTGCAAACTACAACGAAATATTCTTCACCACTATTCTTCGTGTTGTTCAACATCAACCTGTAACTGCCCTCCTTGTCCTGCACTAATCTCCTCAGTTTAATGTCGTGTTCGCTGGCCTTGTAGGTTAACAGTTGATGTACTTTCGATAAGCTCCCATCGTCATCGTATATTATCGTGAACTTGCCCCAGTTCAAGTTTTCCAAGATATGCAGGAACATAGTGCCGATTACTGGCGGATGAGGATGAAGATTGATCTTGAAGTAATTATGTTCTTCCATTTCTGAATAGTAACGCGTCTCCACTTGCATGATGTCTTTACTGGAGCATATGGCGCCGACATGTCTTGACATCAAGCTTGAATTTGGACCTACAATAACGCGAACTCCTCTGGCAAAAAGTGCGCAAGTTGCATTGGATAGGGTCAATAAATTTTTGTTATCGTGAAAGACGGTGTGTCCTCTTAGAGTATATGAGGCGTGATCTGGTGAGTTCTTGTTGATTTCTTTGATTGCTACTCGAAAAGCAGCTTCTTGTTCAGCCTGTGCCTCATCAAAAATACCTCCTGTAAAGAAGAAGATTCTATTTGAGAAATTTAAGGAATATCAGGAATAAATATCGATCTTTAAATAATAGTAATCGCCATTTATCGTTTATCTAATACAGTGGACTTCCCTAACTCGAATCTCCAAGGAACAGAATTGAGTTATGGGAAATCGGGTTAGAGAAAAATACGTTTAATTAATTTTTTTCAATTTGCATACATATTATAAACTTTACAGGAACACTCTTCAGACTATGCTAGAGTTTTCCTGAAAATTTCATCAAAATCGGTTCAGCGGTTTTGGAGTCTGTATGGAAAATACACACACATCCAATTTTATATACCGGGTGTTCAGTTTAAAATGCAGTACGTGGGGATATTGGAAACCGTTGGAGATACAACGTCGGTTAAATGGGAGAAAAGTTGCGTATTCATTTGTCCATGAATAATCCGACATCAGATTTTGAAATTTTTGTTTCATTGGGCAGATACAGGGTGAAAAAGAAAAAAATGCATTTTTGAAAATCTTCCATATTTTGTTTCCTAGAAGAGATAAATTTACAAAAGTTGTAAGCTACGGATAACAAGTCATGAGGATTTTAAAAATGATTAAAAAAAAATCTACAGTGTGTTTCACTTTGATACTTGAAAAATCAGTATTTTTTAATGGAACATCCGATTTAATTTTTTCTTTTTTAAAATATATTGCACTTAAAAAGCTCTACACAGTAATGTGCATTTTTTTGATTTAGGCACTTTGCATGGCCTGCTGTGGTATTAAATGTAACCCCAAAAATGGCAAAATCGTATTAGGCATTTTTTTAACAAAAAAACTATTTATGCAATCGATTTAGCCATGCTTCGAAACCCTTAGTACCAAGTTTCAAAGTCGCATCTTATACAGAGTGTTTATAATTTAGGTGCAAACTTCGAAAAATACCAATGTTTGGGAGCACCCTGTTGTAACAGAATAAAATATTTTCGAGATTTTCTTCTTTCGATGGAGGTGTAAGTACTATGGCTTTGAAATTATACTCTTTTTATTGGCCTAGTTAATACAGGGTATTCGTAATAAAAAATCAAATTTAAGGAAAAATCGATTTTTTTCGTTTTTATTTACTGAACATAACAAACTACAAAATAACCAGATATCTTTAAATTTTCGAGTTTTCTATTACCCCTCCTTCAACTTGAATACATTTTTCTAACCTTCTTTGGCAATGATTCATTACTTTCGCGAGTTCCTGATGAGAAATTAACTCGCACTCTTCTGTTATCCTCCGCTTAAGTTCTTCCACATTATTGGGTCTTGTACGGTAAACATTTTCTTTAAGTTTCCCCCAAAGATAAAAATCGAGTGGCGTCAAATCTGGCGATCTCGGAGGCCACTTAATTTCTTGACTATTACTTTTGTAAATTTATCTCTTCTAGGAAACAAAATATGAAGATTTTCAAAAATGCATTTTTTTCTTTTTCACCCTGTATCTGCCCAATGAAACAAAAATTTCAAATTCTGATGTCGGATTATTCATGGACAAATGAATACGCAACTTTTCTCCCATTTAACCGACGTTGTATCTCCAACGGTTTCCAATATCCCCATGTACTGCATTTTAAACTGGACAGGGTGTATAAGAAGATAACGGCATGCACATACATACGCATGTATAGTACACATATTGTATTCAGTGGCGGCTCGTGAGTTATGAAAGAGGGTGGGCACAAAAAAAACTATCTTTTGTACATAAAGTCCATTCTCCTATTTTTGATACTGGAAAAGACGTCTATGACTTTGTTGTCAAAATCCGGAAGACTGAACTTTTTTTCTACTGATAGGACCGCCAATGCGTTCAGTTGATCTTCTGACACTGTGCTTCTCAGAAAAGTTTTAATGCGTTTGAGGGTGGAAAAACATCGTTCACATTCTGCTGTCGACATGGGCGTTGTACAAATAATATCCAACAGTTTGTGTGTTTCCGTTAAAACTCTTTTTATGTTGTTTGTTATGAACACTAAAAGTGGCAAAACACCACCTACGTCACACATGTCATCGCGCCCATAAATTGCCGAAAGTTCATTTTTCAATTTACACTGTCCAACATAGGATAAGATTTCACAGTTTCATCAAAATGCTTTTGTGGAAATGAATGACTATAAGTTTTAAAATTTTGAGAATCAGAATCAAATAATTTTACTGCACTTAAGTGATTCCTAAAATCAAATCTGTCGCTAATTTGGCATAACATAGTGTCAGATACTACCTTTGCAATAACAACTCTGTTATCTCCAGCTGTCGTTTTTGTCTTTTCCTTGCAGGTTCTTCATTATTGCGCTCTTGCTTGTCATTGTCAGTAGAAATTCTTAAATTTCTAATGTGAATAATTTGCTGTTGGAATTGTACAATTCCCTTTTGCAGTTCACCACTTGCTTCACTAATAGTAACTGAATCCATTCCATCTTCGTCAATAATTTTGTCTAAACATTCTTTGAAAGAATCCTGGTGTTCAAATAATGTGTTCACAGTTCAACTTTTGAAAATCCAGCGTGTAGGAGCAACCGAGGTAATCTACGTTTGATTATTTCATTAAGAATTACCGTTTGTTTTGGCGATCGAGAAAAGAAGATTGAAAATGACTACAAATTTGCAAAGAAAATGTTTACATTTTTATTGCTCAATAATCAAATTAAATTGATGCGCGTAATAGTGAATATAATGTGCATGTGGAAATGTTCTTTTAATAATGGCTTGGACACCATTTGTCTTACCACTCATCACGGACGCCCCATCGTAACTTTGAGCGATTAGTTTATTGTTATCAGACCCAGAAGGAGAATTTAAAATTATTTATAATTCTTCCAGCAATGTTTTTGTTAATACTTCAACATTATGTCCACCCGGCTTAAAAAAAGACCAAAAGCGTTAAAAATTTTGTTCATTAAACACGTATCGAATAATAACAACCATTTGCTGATTATTAGAGGTGTCTGTAGTTTCATCGGCTTCCAAAGCAATGAAATTTGCATATTTAATTTCTTTTAATATTTCCTGCTTGTAAATTTGCAACATTGCATCTAGGAATTCGTTATGAATAGTTTTTGAGGCGCCTCTAAACACTTGTGAACCTTTCATATGTATTGCAAGCACAGCGTCTATTCAGCTGCAAGGTTGATTAAACCTACATAAATACCTGGATTTTCCGACGTCAATGTCTCATCATGGCCACGTAACGCCAATTCAAAAGCTCCGCAAAATTTTATACACATAATTAATCGGCGCAAAATATGACGATTTTTTTCCACATCTTCGATGTACTTAATTTTATATCGCAAATAAGCACTGTCTAACTGTTCACGTATGACCACTTTGCCAAGAACACTAAAATCCACGCATGCATTCATGTGAGAAACGGAATTTTCGTGTTTCTTTGCCCTATCTGCGATATACTTTAAATCATTCAACCCTTGTTTATTCCACGCACAAACCTCTTTCTTAAAAATTAGGCAGATACAATAAAATAGTTTATTTGTTAGTGAACATCCGCACATCCACTCATATTTTTCATATATACTTTTATTGAATACTCGATTGTAAGTTCTAGAATAATCCTTTCTTTCTTCTTGATTAAAAGTTTTACCTGAAATGATAGCGGGTTTTTTAAAAGACCTTGCACATAATTAACTTCCATCATTAATAATAAACGTCACTTCAAAGCTTTGAAATCACAAACGCAAGGTAACGCAACGAAAACATGCTCTCGCAATGAATGCAAAACGTTAACTGGAGTCTGGCAAATTTATGCTTCAAACCGAAGTTATAAGCGCATATGGCGAAGATAAGCGGAGCGAGCCGATTCATACTCGAAAGTGGTACATCTGAAATCGTGCCCCGGAACATAGTTTTGAGCGTTGGCATACGCTAGTGTGTGTGGTGCGGAAGGAAACTTTGATACCATCGTTATAAAAATACGTAAAAATAATAAAATAAAATAATACACTAAATTACATGCGAATTTCTATCTGTGTTTATCTTGGTGGTTGGGTAGCACGTGCCCTTGAATCCTTTAGTACAAGCCACCACTGTATTGTATTGTAAAACAACACTAGATTTATGTACATATATAAAAAGAAAGTGAACAGAAAGGTTATTTTTTTGGGTTAAATTGGACTATTTGGACGAAACAAAATTTCTTACGATTTCAATAGCAAAACACGATTGATTATGTGAAAATTAATAGGAAACTATAACATTTGCTGGAATAATTCAAGAAATTTACAATTCTTTTCAGTACTGTGGGCATCTGGTATTGATTCACTTAAACCATTGCGATATCAAATGGGTGAAACTTATGATTTCTTATTGAAGTTGTAGGAAAATAGTAAGATAGACAATCACTGTAGACATCACGCTGCATCTGCTGTAACAGCTATTAATAATGTAGCTAATTACGTACATACGTTAGAAATTATGTTTCAGATGAAAGTTTTGTAAAATTGTTAGAAACTTCTACAGAATTAGCAAATACTTATATATAAATACACACTGAATTTGCTGTGAAAAAAGACTACAAAAAGGACACTTTGATTATAAACACATACTCATATTCTGTATAGTTTAAATAGATAACAGATTTAAATGTAGAAACACTTCGGAAAAAATGTGATAATTTAAAATCTATTTAAAAGATGCCGAAGGGAAAGATAGAATATCCAGCAAATGAATTGTTTAACGAAATAATTTCCCTTAAACTTGTATTTCAATTCAATCGGAGTTAAATAATTTTGAAAATCCTATTAGCTCGTTAAATTATATTTATAGAAATAATTTAGGAACATCATATGTAAATATATTATGTATGTATAGCACTACGAATTTTATTAACAAAACGAGTTACAGTTTCAGTTGCCAGTAGAGAAAGATCTTTTTCTAAATTAAAACTTATAAAAATACGTAATCAAGCAAAATTATCACTAGAACAGATAGTCCGTCTATCAATAATTACGATTGAAAATAATATTTAACATTGAATAAATACTGAAAAAATTATTAATCAATTTGCCAGCCCGAAATAAAACTATTTAGAAATTCCAATATTTTAGTTTTTATTTTATTATGATATGACTCTTCTAGCTTTAGAGAAAGAGGGGAACAGGAAAGTCGCAATACTTGACATTTGTACGGGGGCGTCAAAGGTGCTAACACTGCCCCTGCAAGCCTGTAAGTATGTAAACAATAGTAAACATACATTTCTACATTGTTTTTTATGTAAGTATGCTTGTACCTACGATGAAAGAATAGAACAGGAGACAGTCTCCTTAATAATAATATTTGTCCAAAATGGTAACTCAATATGGCCGCCGCAATGCATAGATGTGCATAAATATTTTGTATAGGGTATATGTACACTTCGTATGTTCTCGAAAAACATTTAAAATAGGTTCTTAGTCCAATCATAATTAAAGTAATATCGTGAGTGCATTATTTTTTCAATCCTTTTATTCTTTTTAATATAGTAACATTTATTCTAACTGTATTAAAGAAAAGATAAAAAAAACATGCCTAGAATATGTATATTACGCCACTGAACACATAATCAAACATACCGGATATATGACAAGTTATTCAAAATACTCATTTTATAAATTATGATTGGTCAATATTGCCATAACTGACCTGCCTTAAAGTGGTAACTTCCGTCTAAATAATACCTATTCACCCACCAGTTTATTGTCTCTCCTGTTCTGTTCTTTCCTCGTAGGCTTGTATGTATGTATATACCTTGTACCAATTCAATGTAATTTTAGTAAAACGCAACCTATTAAAATTTTAATAACCACTGCTTATGCTGAAGGAGATAACTTATATTTTGAACGATTTTGGTACATTTTCTCTAGTACAAGCAATAAAAAAAAACAAAAAAGTCCATTAATATATGAATAATTATATGGAAAATCATGCGGAAAAACTCGTGTTAATATAATCTTTATAGCATTAATTTTTTGATTTTTATAGCCGTGAAACTTATTGAATTCGAGTGTAATAGAATACTAAAACATAACTAAAATTGAAAATCAACACAAACTACAATATACCTATAACTATTATCATTTTAAACTCACCGATATGAAACGTGGGTTTTCTTCCATCTCCCGCACAGTGAGACGTTAAAAATAAGATACAAACACAGAAACCAAGATGTATCATTGCTAACACACATGCTTAATCTAAATTCTCAATAAACAATACGGAAGCGCAGTAAAACATGATTCGAAGTGAAATCATGAATGTATTTACATCTATGAGAGATTTATAAATATCATTTCATGTAAATTTGTTTTAAAAGCATGCAAGAATATCCGAGCGTGCTGATTTCGGTATAGGAAACGGAATGACATTCTCGGCTACTATTTTTAGACGGAAAAATTCTTTATATTATAATTGTCTATTGTGTTATTTTTCTTTCTAGTCAATTCGAGACGAATAAATGGTGTTTTAAATTTAAGATTGTGATACAGAAAATTTCCCTACTAATTGTTTACTAAACAGGTATTTTGACACGTAATGTTATTTTACTTTTAATATTTCGCCGTGGAATATATTTTTGTTTAATTATTTTTGTTTGGTATACTGATGTTAGCCAAAAATTAAGGTTCATAAATATAATAACAACTTGTAACTTAATTTAAATTCTTTGTATACAACCCACGTTACTTTAGGATGGATTGATGATTTCCCATACCTTTTCTTTATAGTCTACTCTGAAGGGACAGGGGTGTAGATATTCTGGGTGTCATAAAATCAAAGAATAGTGGCAGAATATGTATATCGTTGCCTTGACAATCAGTAGGCAAAGTTAATATTTCAAATTTGAGTTTGACCTATTCATTAAATTATGTGAATGGTTTATTTTTAAAAAAAGAAACTACACATCATCTACCGTGTACTAATTTTGACATATTTATCAAATTCTAGTAGTTTCCAATGCCTGTCCACTCTTTAAAAAATCTTAGTTTACCTGTGCCTATTCCTTAATTAAGTGATATACAATTGATTTTGACAGTCCTATAATAGATACATACTAATACATATTTATAATATATTGTAATGGCAGTAATTCCTATCTTACTTAAATTGGTGTCTGAGAGATGGTTATTACAATTACAGTTGTTTACATTTTTGGAGCTTGTAGCGCTTACATTTTGTACATATCTAAAGCTCTTTTTTGCCGTCTTAAGTGTATCAATCGTTGACGCTGTTTGGCTGGTGAATTTACGGTTACCTTGGTACTGCATGATCACTAATGTTCGTGATATACTTAAACGTGCAGATTGCATTTAATAACACAGTAAAATATAATAAACCAACGCAAAACTGTAAGAGAATGTTCACAGGTTACGGCTTGTTTATGTTATAAAATATGGCGGATTATAATTAAATTGAATGTCTCTTTAAAATATGTGCTATTGTCTTATTCTGAGACAAGGTATAAAAGTAACTTAAATTTTGATGCCATAAAATCTTTGACTCGTAGAATGTACTCAAACGATGCATTCTCATACAATGATGTTATGGTACATAACCTATATCTGTTCCTCTTGTAAGTAAATAACCTTAAATGAACATAATCATATTGCCTCATGAAAATCAAATATTCAAAAATATTTATTAGAGCTATATTTAAAATTAAAAAAAAAATTAAATCTTTAATATTTTTAATTACAGTTAAAAGTTGATTTAGCACTCTTTCCTGGGGTTATAGCTAATATGATTTTTTACTTTATTTATGCTTTAATATACTCCACGAGGTTAAACAATACGTAATGATCTGGTTTTCTTTTTAATCAGTAGTACCCTTGTTTATTAATACTATAGTTATACAACTGAAGGTTAGTTCGGGTAGGTAGCCAACAGAGGGGTTGGGCAGTAGGATGTGCCCATTCTTAGTTTTTCCCGCTAAATTTGTTATAGTAAAAGCAGTCTTGTAGTAGTAAAGAGAAGCCAATGGGAGCTTAAAGGAAGTGACGCAATTATCCAATTACACCAATCGTGTTTGTTACAATTTTGTAGGCGTTTTGCTTTAGATTTAAATATCTTAAAATATTTTGAATTAAGGGATAAGTCTACTGACACTAATTTTTCAAATTCCAAAAATAAGTGATGATGTGATTGTGGATGTTAAATGTTATTCTAAAATACATATTGCAAGACGATGTAACGAAGAAATGTCATTCCTATATATTTTATCTTATAATTGACAATGATATTGCAGTTCAAGCTGAAAAAGGTTCAAAGTACTAACCTTTAATAAAATCTTTGCTTGGTTATGAATTAGTTTGTTTGTATAACTTGTTGGGTATGTACTATCCTCAACAATAATTGATGATTATTCATTCGAACTTGTATCATGGCAGTTGTTGTTACGATTCAGGCCTAGATAAAATAAAAATAACTAGAACCATAATAAATTAAGTAATGTCAAAGCCGAGTACATTTAAGTGTGTATCTAAATAACTTTTATGAAGTGATATACCTCACTTCAACCAGTATGAAGGCTAAAATTCTACATATATAACACAATAAAATCCATGAAGATTTCAAACAATTGCAATTAAACGTGGATGAAAGAAAAATTAAATAGTAGAAATATAAGTAAGCTAGTTTAATAATGACATGTAATGTCGAAACTGCAGTCACATAGTGATTAAAATAAAGTGAAGTTATTTAAATTTAATTGAGTGTTTTATTTTACTTATATCCAGTATCATGAATCTTCACAAAGTAACAGCCGAAAGTGTTATATATTTTAAACTAGTTTTGTTTGATAACCCCAACGTAAGTTCAATTATTAGGAATTACTATTATTGAAAGCAATTTTTAAAATCGCAGGTAAATATATACAAATTGAAGAAACGTCCATATACAGACCACATGTAGGCAGTACTTACTATATTGATAATTACCAAGAATGTAAATGTATAATGAAAGTTGCTGCGACTTCCCTGATGAGATGAAGTATTGTGGGTGTAAAAGCAGGATTAATTATAACACTTCTACAGTAAGAAGGATAGTGTTTCTATTATAATAATAAATTTATTATATCAATAATAAGATATACATACAGTTTACACAATAGCACATCAAGCGAAAATGTAATGATAACGTCAACACAGGGCTAATTTATGTCATTGACATTGTAGAAGCTTCTTGAAGGAGAATGTCCTTTATTTTCTCTTTAGATACGAAAGTATAAAGATGTCTACACATAACTTTGATTTTGTTAAATAATTATCAGTGACGTGTTGTACTGAAGTGGCTTTTGTCCTATGTAATGCAGGATGTGCAGCAAATGGTTATGAGGGGTGGAGACTTCTGTAATCTCACCCCTAGTCATGAGGTGTGACAGCTTTTTCAAAGCCCTCCTTAGTTGTTGAAGAATATGTGTCTAGGCTAATGGACTTATCATACGTTCTCTGAAGAGAGGTTTGCAGCGAATAGTTTGTGAAACACAGACAATTGCTCGAACAGCCTTCTTCTGCAGGATGAACACCTTTTCTACATAGGCCTACTTACCCCATATTGGTTAAACATTGTTGATATGTGATTTGATAGTCCATAGTATGTCGTTATTCCAGTAGACTATCAGCTATAAATCTGATACGTCTAATTGCATAAGTAGCAGAAGATAAGTGTTTGACTAATTCAACTATCTGCGGCTTCCATATTAATCTTGTGTCTAGTCTAATATCAAGGAATTTTCTATTCGTAGAATAAATGTTTGATCTACGTTTACTAGTAAAATAAATTGTCTCACATTTATCCTGGTTAAGTGATAAATGATTAGCTGTGAACCATTTAAATTTCTAAATTCTGAAGATACCAAAACCTTAAAATAATGTGGTGTTTATAATGCATTTTCTTTGTAAAACGTACTACATTACTGGCAGGGCTGCCGTTTCGGTACAATTGTACTGAATTCAGTACAAAACGTTAAAATTCAGTACGTCAGTACTACTTTCTGCAAAAATGTTAGTTTCAGTACGAAATTACGAAGATAAAAATTAATAGAAAATAGTTTTCTTTAAAAGGAATTAACAAAACGTTTTAATGACGTTAGATAATATTTGAATCATATCCATAGATATGTAAATACGTATGTCTATGATTATATCATACACTCATATTAAAACTAATTCCATTTTATATAGGTATATATTTGTTTTCGTTACTACATAATTTGTTATTGTGCATACGTATACAATTAACAAAATCACTATTGGTAGGCATAACAAACAAAATATGTGCCTAAATCATTCGGCGGCATGTTTGCAGCTAAACAAACACAATACTTGGTCACCTCCTTCGACGTTTAATATTCAGCGAACTTCTAAAACCCTTAGCAAACAGAATTAAAGTCGTATGTTGTAATTAAGATAAGAAAATAAAACAAAACTTATCAATGAAAGGCGCTTTGAATCATATCATTCTAATATTGAAATTCAATAATAATACATACGTATTTGTTTTTCCAACTTATATATTATTATTGCGTCTGGAGGTCTGTACCTACCCTAACAGCACGGAGACATACTAAAGACGTCTTAAAGATGCCATGTGCAGACATTCAAGACATCTTGCAGATGTCCTGTTTACGCCTTGCGTCGTCTTTAAGACATCTTTAAGATATCGAATGTTACAAAAAACAACGTCGTAAAGACGTATTAATATGACATTTTAAAGACGTATTTATATGACATCCTAAAGACGTATTTATATGACATCTTAAAGACGTACCTATTTTTAAACCTCTTTTCTATGAATTGAAAAGCTCATTATGAGAAAAAGATTTATTATGTGCCATTATCAAATACAATAAATTAAGTGCGTTTTAATATCATACTTCTTCGATCTGCGGCTCTTCTCAACCACGCCTGGATAGCAACTTCAGCCACTTTTGAAGTCTTACCTAGACCCGACTGCTCGACAGACCCTGAAAAAGCAACACTATTTTGGGAAAATTTTAAAGCAATGGTTCAATGGCAATTTATACAGACAGCTGGATATTTGCAAGATACAAATTTTTTTTATAACTTACTTAATAAAACTCTGGCAATATTAAGCTTATTGAAAGGCCTTTTTCCTTTGCGACCGAGCCAGCGGTACTTCAGAGTTTGCTCATTTGATAGCACCAAAGTCAAAATTCTTTTGATAATATCATAAACTGAGGAACCTCCTAATTTGGACAGTTCGCCAACCTAGAAAAAAATATGTTAATTTTTCATGTCGAATAACTTCTGCTAAATGTAGTATTATTTTTAATTTTTACTTTTACTAACACTGTATAAAAAGCTGCTGAATTGACTGGTATTGGTTGCTAAAAATAACTGTCAAAAACAGTTTCAAAAAAATTTGTCTATAAACAGTTGCAATTGGACAAGTTTATTTAAAAATCATAAAAGTAGACTTACACAATTTTGAAAATTTCCCTCATTGCCCAAATGGTTTTCTAAAAGGTCAAACTCTTCATCGGAATTAATGGGAAAATTAATTCCTGGAGATTTAAACAAACTATACTCAGTTGTTGTTGGTGACTTGGGGAGGAGATTTTGGGCCAACTGTCCCTTAATCTCTTTAATTTCATATAAAGTGTCAGTCATAAGTCCTCTCATAATATGGATTTGCTGGAGTATTACCCTAAAGTTTTTATCTGAAATACCACAATTAAACGGAATTAAATAAGAAAATGTAACTAGTACATTATTATATTGATAACAATATTTACAATAAAAAATATACTTATCATAATTAAATACCTGCTTTCTCATTGCATTTGTCACACTGCTCGCTCTGCTTAACTTCTGAAACAGGTGACACTTCATTGGTACCTTCTGATTCTTCAGTACTGACATTTTCTTGGTTTTAAAGTGGCATCTTTTTTTTGCAAAATAGAAGTCTCTTTTAACTTGGAAGTATCTAGAAACAAAACATTGGTTACTTTATTGTAGTGAACGTTAAAATAGAAAGATAAATTATTAAGTTATATATATTGCTCACCCAATTTTTGTTTGAAATTCTTTATTGTTGGGAGAGTGTGTAGATTAATAAGGCATTCATCCAAGGAACCACCTGATGACTCATCACTAGATATGAGCCTCTGAGTCCGCTTTGGTTTTCTGCAGGAAGATTGGAACTGGAGCTGCTGGTCTCAAAGTTTTCTTCTTCATAAACTGAATTAGCGGAAGAAGTTCTCTAGGATAGCCCTCTTTGCACGCATATAATATTTATTTAATGTTATACGACGCTTCATATTTTGTAGTATGTTTTATGTGTCTGATTATGTATAAATTATACCTGTGCAACCCAAGTCAAAAAGAGAAGTTTAACAGTTATTTTTCCACACTTTTTAGAACAAGCAGAAAACTCGGGTAAAATCACGCCAAACTATCACACCACAATGCACAGTGTCTTATAGCATAGCCGCCATTACATACTATTATCATTCGCGCTGAAATAATCCCGCACGTGTACTGTGTACTGTTAAAACCGTTTAACCGTTATATAACCAAATTATAAATCTACCTCTATTTTCTTTGTTATAAATTAAATAAACACTATCACTCAAAGAAAATATCACCAAACAGCAAACAGCTGATACATAATGACAAAGAAAATACACAGGCACAGAACACATAAAAAAAATTAGAAATGTAAAAGTAAACTCCACGTTAAACGATAGGCGCAAAGGCGGGAAATTTAAATGGAGTTTTATGGCAAATTTAAAATAAAATTAATAATTTAACTTTGTTAAACGTTTTTATGATGTTTTCTTCATATCTAAATAATTCTGAGTTTTCAGAAAGATTTAGATATGCAGAAACTCTTAACAAAGTTTTGAAAAATAAATTATTACATTGGTTAAAAATAGACATTTTTCAGGGTATATTATAAACAAATTTAATAGCTAATAGAAATCGATTTATATAATATTTATTCGGCTTAGGTATTAATTAAAATTTAAATAGTTAATTTTACAAAAAATATATTTATTAGATAAGAAAATAGGTAGGAGACATATTTTATGAAGTTTTGAATGCATTTTTTCTATAATGTCAGGAAGATTGGTAAAGGCGTTAGAAAAACGTCTTAAAGACATCCATTTGAGTAAACTTTAAGATGTCTTTTGAAAGATGTATTAAAGATGTCGTTTTTAGGTCTTCAGACATTCAGGCGTAGTATGGACATAAACACGACGTCTTTGAGATGTGGTGTGCTGTCTGGGTATACCCCCTATACGTTCTTTTCATAGACCATGCATACCGAGATACCCATACAAATTGATACAAATACACATAATATTCATTCGTATAAACAAAATCATCATTACTAAAGACAAAATAAATATGAAAATATATCTCTGTAGATCATTTGGCGTTTGTGCGTTTTAATTTCCATTCTGTAAACATCCCTACTATGATTAAGATATTAATTTATCTTTTATATTACAATAATTTGTATTTCTTTCTGCTATCTCTTTTACAATTACGTCATAAAACAAATATCCTTTTATAACAAACTTTTTAAATTTCTCGCCATTCAGTACATTTTTACCAAATTCAGTACGTTTTCAACTAAAATATCGGTACATTTTCGAACGGGCTTGCGGCAGCCCTGATTACTGGTATGAAAGCCTCACATAAACCAGTCAAGTTGATGAAACCATGCAAAGCAACTTAATAAACGTTGTGGTTCGGATAGATTTTAATTACTTTTTCTTCTTTTACATAATATATCTAGTCATACCGAATACCTATATAGAAGACTGTTTTAGACATACCTGTTGAACACAGAAAAAAATTAGAATAACCCAAACTCTGACCCCGAAACAGACTGACATTTCATGTAGGTGAGTATTTAATAAAAATGCTGACTTTTTAATACCGTTTTCTTGTTTAGATTTATTTCTTTAAAAAACATGAATACGTTTTTTAAAAAGCCTTTTGTATGTCTTTTTTTTTTATTATGTTATAAAAGGGTAATTGTGAGTATAATAAGGGAAAAAAATAGTAATCCTACGATTCTTCAATAAAACATTTACTTAAATCTACTTTATCACAGTTAAGCTATATAGGTTATGTTGATATGTAATTCAAGGGCAAACGATATGAAAAGCAAATCAAACAAAATATAGGTACTCTTATGTAAAATTTAATAGAAAATATCAAAATATATTTAAATTTTTTTATAAACTTCCGGATTAAATTGTGGGAGTGGCGTTGAGAATATTTCATTGGCTGAGCACTTTCATTCATTCCTATTAATCCATTTGAAAGATATCAGAGGACGTCACTTTACTACATAAGAAATATTTACAGTTTTCTCTAGGTTGTATAACTATAGTATTTATAAACAAGGGTAGTACCTAATGACTTAATAATTTTTATGCGACATAAAATGAGTTCATTTAGTACCTAATCCACCAACCAAAAAAAGAAAATAACTTCTTTGAGAGAGACACTGTGATTATTAGGTTCTTATGCACATATGTACAATTTACTAAAAACAATGTTGAATTTTTGAATAAAATATTACTGCTTCAAAATTATGACTTGCTCTGTATATCAATAGTAATATCGTAGGTAATATGTTAATATCTAAAAGTAATTTGTTTTATTAGATTCTTTATGTAGGACTGAATTTTTCTCATTTTCTTGAACCAGTTTTTCTTTTGATGTTCCTATAGGAATTGTAAAAATTGTTTTTACACCATGGTGTCTAAATTGGGATATTATTTTAAATTAAAAAAAAATCCAGTTTTTACAGTTAAATACAACATTGAATATAAGATGCCACCACTATTTAAAATATATCAAATTTAAATTTAACCGTTTTAAACTATTTTTATATTCGTTCGAAAATAAAAACACCGTCAAATAATACATGTAGAATTGAAATATTCAATTATGCAATATTTTCAATTATACAATATGTTAATATCTAAATGTAATTTATTTTATTGGATTCTTTATGTAGGGCTGAATTTTTCTAATTTTCTCGAACCAGTTTTTCTTTTGATATTCCTATAGGAATCGTAAAAATTGTTTTTATACCATGGTGTCTGAATTGGGATATTATTTTAAATTTAAAAAAAATCCAATTTCTACAGTTAAATACAACATTAAATATAAGATGGCACCACTATTTAAAATATATCAAATTTAAATTTAACTGTTTTAGTCTATTTTTATATTCCTTAGAAAATAAAAACACCGTCAAATAATACATGTAGAATTGTAAATATGATTATAATATTCAATTATGCAATATTTTATAAATTAGTCACAATCTCAGGCAGTGTAGGGGTGTATAATTTTCACTAACGTTGCCAACCACTCGTACGAAAACCGTGATTGGTCGTTTCAAACATAATCGGTTAGATTTGGTTAGAAATAGCAAGGTTTTAACTGGTAAATCTGACAATTATCATTTCTTGTGAAAACTGTTGGTGCGATCGTCGTGAATTTTGTTGCTTTGTAATTTTTTTTCGGCTCTACATATATTTTACCTGCTTATTTTAATAAAGTACGTATGGTGCTATTGAAATGAATGTCTGTAATTAATCGTAGTAAATGTTGATTTATTCATTGAGTTAAAATCAAATTCCTAAGGGTTTCTTCAGATCAAACTTGATTTTTTGTGTTTTCTTTCACAGAATTTTAGAAAATGGCCGATGAAAATAGAATCCGTTCCTTCAAAAATAAAGGCAAAGATACCGATGTAAGAGACATTTTTCCGAATGTTTTGTAATTTCTTTATTGATGAATTGTTTTTTATTGCAGGAAATGCGTAGAAGGCGTATAACACAAGCTGTCGAATTAAGAAAAGCCCGTAAAGACGACCAGTTACTAAAAAAAAGAAATATATCACAAGCTGAAGAAGCCACATCTCCACTACAAGAGAATAATGCATCATCACCAGTTAGCATGTCAACAGAAGAAATTTTACATGGTAGAATTATATTCATGTTGTGCGGCTTAAATGATAATTTTCATTCTCAATTTTGTAGGTATGATGAGTAATGATGAGACGATACAATTTAAGGCTACACAGGCATGTCGTAAGATACTCAGTCGAGAGAGAAATCCTCCAATTGATCATATGATACGTTTGGGAGTTGTGCCGAGATGTGTCGAGTTTTTAACACACATGAAAAAGTAATTTTTTCTGCCAGTTATCAGTGATACACCACTATAATTTTACTTTATTTATTTTAGTCCATCTTTACAATTCGAAGCTTGTTGGGCTCTTACAAATATAGCTTCCGGAACATCAGAACAAACACGTGCTGTGGTTCAAGAAGGAGCTCTTCCCAAACTTCAAGCCTTATTGTTGTCACCACGAATGGATATTGCTGAACAGGCCGTATGGGCACTAGGTAATATCGCAGGTGATGGACCCCAAACTCGTGATATGGTTTTAAATTGTGGTGTATTACCTATTCTGTTAAGCTTAATTAAACCAGATACATCGGTATGCATTGTTCAAGAAAGATGTTACTAAGTCATTTCGGTTTTTAAATTTTTTTTTAGTTATCTTTGTTACGAAATACAGTGTGGGCATTATCTAATTTGTGCCGTAACAAAAATCCCCAACCAGAATTCAATCTTGTTAAACCAGCACTGCCTTTACTAGCTCAATTATTACAACATAAGGATAAGGATATATTAGCCGATACATGTTGGGCCTTAAGTTACCTTACCGATGGTAGTAATGAAAAAATTCAAGCAGTGATTGATACAGGATTGGTTGTAAGATTGGTACGATTATTAAATAGTGATGAAATTACTGTTTTAACACCAGCGTTGAGAGCTGTTGGAAATATCGTGACAGGAAATGATACTCAAGTAACCTGTTTCTTTAATACCTATGTTTAATATACTAAAAAGAAATGTTACATTTCAGACAGACACCGTCATAAATGCGGGTGTATTAGATATAATGGGTCGGCTCTTGCAACATTCTCGTTTAAATATCGTAAAGGAGGCAGCATGGGCTGTATCAAATATGACAGCTGGCAATTCAGAACAAATTCAGAAAGTGTTAGATGCTGGTGTTATGGGTCCATTATTACATGTTCTGCAAACTGTAAGTTCCTAATTTATAATACTACCTCATGTCCATATTTTATGACCGATACTAACAAATCTTTTGCATTGCAGGGCGATTTCAAAAGTCAGAAAGAAGCAGCATGGGCCGTTACAAATTATACTAGTGGAGGTACGATTCAACAATTGGGAAGGTTGGTCGAAATGGGCACCCTGAAACCTATGTGTAATCTCCTAAATTCGAAGGATTGCAAGACTGTAGTTGTTATTTTGGATGGCCTGGCTAATTTATTAAATGCTGCAAATAGATTAGGAGAAGCAGATAGGGTAGCCTTAATGATTGAAGAATATGGTGGTTTGGATTGTTTAGAAGCTTTGCAGGCCCACGATAATGAAAAAGTTTATGAGAAGGCACTATCTCTAATAGAAAATTACTTCTCAGATGTGAGTATTATATATATATATATATATTATTTTCATATAATAAAATTATTTTTTTCCCTTTCTTCATTTAGCCACAAGCTGAAGAACTTCCACCACCAAAAATGAATGATGAAGGTGAAATTTCATTTAACCCTCAGAGTGATGTGCAGACTCCTAATGGAGGATTCATGTTCTGATACATTAAGAAAAAAATATTTTGTTCCATCAATAATTTTCTTTTACTATGCATTGTATTGTATTAATTATGTTATATTGTTTCTATTATTATTAGTATTAGTGATAAATCGTTCACATTTAATCGATTCGTTCTTCTTTATATTTCTATTCGCATTATGTAACTTCATAAAAAAAATGGAGAAAAACTTTTTATATATTGTTTAAAATGCATTTAATAATAAAAAAAATAACACCTTTGCGTTTTATTTCCTTCTATTGGTCATCGACATCTGCATTAGTAGAAAGACTAAATCAAAAGAAATTAAATGAAATAAATATTCATATTACTCAAGTTTTCGTTTTTCTTTATTGCTTCTTCAGGAGACCATATAAATGTACAAAATGAATATGAATGTAGTACAATATATGAAATAAATTATTTTGTCACTATTAACAATGCAAAATATTGTGTTTATTTTTTTTCTAAATTTTCTGTTGTCACAGCATTTATACAAACAGTTTGATAAAATCGAAGTATAACGAAACGCTACAGATTTTCTGTTTTGGTACTACGACATGAAAATTTATATGTTGAGGTATGAATAACTCGGGATAACTATAAAGTAAATGTGTCTCTTGATTCTTAAAATAGTTCAGTAATCATGCTTCTCTGCATCCAGGAGGTCTTATTTAATAATCACCGAACGTATTTAATAATAATTGTTGATGATCCCTACATCAGATGAATAGCAGCATTATAGAAATCTTTTATGTCTTGTAGACAACCTGCATACACCAAAAGTACGAAGCCACGCCCCATATAGGAGATAACGGGGGTCGAAAAACAAAACTATTTATTAGCGAATCAGAGGAAGGAAGAAAGAAGAAGAAATTTCCCACCCAAACGTGCATTCATCGACGTAAATATGTACAGCTCGCAGACTGAGACCTGGCCGATGGGATGCCTTTACCACGAGATGCGCAGTGAATTCTTATAATATTAAGATAAGCACGAGCAGCTGGTCATTTCCTTTTTCCGAATACTTTCTCTGTCTCGCACTGACCCTACGAGGAAAGAATAGAACAGGAGAGATAATAAACTGGTGGGGGAATAGGTATTATTTAGACGGAGTTACTACTTTAAGGCAGGTGGTTATGGCAATATTGACCAATCATAGTTTATAAAATGAGTATTTTGAATAACTTGTCATATATCTGACACTACCTGACATGTAACATACAGTGCGTTTTTTTTAACTGTTGCCATAGGGAATTGCATGGTAAAAATTATACCCCCTGTTAACTTATGACGCGATGCAGATTTGGTGCTAATTTTTCTTTTAGTAATAAACCACCAATAAGACTACAAAATGCAAAGTTAACAAATAAAACACACAGGTTTGAGCAAGAGAAAATATCTACAGAAGACAAAAAACACATATGCAATATCGTGATACAGTTAACAAGTGGGTTGGAATTTTAGGGAATCACTTAGTAGGGCCATTTTTTATTGACGGAAATTTGAACCAGCATAAATACTTAGATCTTCTTCAAACGGAAGTAGGCCTCCCGCAGGTGGATACTTTGAGATGCAAAGGAGCAATAATATTTCAACAGGACGGAGCACTAGCCCATTCTGCTGCCATCGTTAAAAAGTTTTTAAACGAAACATTTCCTGATAGTTGGATTGTTTTTTTTATAAATAAATGTTTGCATATTCTGTTTTTCAAAAGCTAATTTAGTCATAGCCTCGAAAAGCTTTTGCTATTTTTTTTTATAACAAAGCCTGCTAGAAATGATAGTGGCAAAAAAACGCTTTCACAAAAATGTTTTTTTCAAAACTTTTTCGACAGTTTAGAATATTTAATTTTAATCTATCCGATAGTTTAAAGAATCTTCCAGCTTTGTTCCAAAAATGGTTTAAATATTTTCATCAGAACAAAAGTTAACACGGGGTTGAATTTTTACCATGCAATTCCCTATGGCAACAGTTAAAAAAAACGCAGTGTATATATTCTATGCATTGAGGCGGCCATATTGAGTTACCACATTTGGACAAATATTATTATTCAGGAGACTCTCTCCTGTTCTATTCTTCACTCGTAGCACTGACCTATAAGACTCCGCCCCTCGGCCAAGACTCAGTCTGTGTACTGTACATTAATTAATATGACGCCTTTGGCGTACATATTGAAGTTCGGCAAAATATCGTGTCCATAAATCATTATGAAGGTTTATAATCTTTAACATAGAAACGATTATTAACGGTAATTATTATTCTACCAGAAAAATTATTGATTTATTTGAAGAATCGTATACAATTCGACGTGTTGCTATTGTCGCTATGAGTCGCTTTGGCAACCGACATGCGCCAATTTTCCAAGTAAAATTGGAGGTGTTGCAAAATTTTAGCTGCCGAGGAATTTAACCTACAGAAGTCATTTCAGGACTGTCATTAAATAGTACCTAATATTAATATGTACACCTTTTGACATTTATCATAATTATATTTTGACATTCGTTATACAATTGTCATACAAGAAATAGAAATCTGTCAGCATTGTTTGCCTACTATACAGAATAGCCAAGTGTGAAATAAAATATACCTATGTATAGAAAAGTAATAATTAATGGCTTTATTTATAATATACAACTTGTAACTGACTTGCAAATAGCTTTGTCGGCGATAGACTCCAATTTTCACGCGCAGCTACTGTAATGAATGGCTGCAAGTAGGAGGAGTTATCCCATGCCTTTTCGAAAACCTACCTTAACTCAATTACTTACATTAGATATCAATAACTACAATATGATTCCAACATGATGGTTGTCCCATACCTGCATAATTCTACAACCGTTATTCATTATGTAAAGTGCCTTTCCCAACAGACCAGTAATATATATTACTCGTCTGTTGGTCCAAGAGAAAATATACCATGGCCAGCCATATCACCTGACTTATCAATCAACGATTTCTAATTGTGAGGACATGTAAAAATACAAATTCACATTGTAGAAAATAATACATTAGATGAATTTTATGGGATGAAATGAAAAGTTCTTTAGCAAATATTACACAAGAAATCCTAATAAATGTAAATTTGGTGTATGTATAGGGTGCTCACAAAAAAATGTTTAAATAAAAGTTGTGTGGCTGAGATTGTATTTTATTTGCATGCTATCAAAAACACAGTGGCGTGCAGATACAATGATATAAAAAGAAAATAGTGTTTTTTTTAATGGAATACTCTCTGTATATTATTAAATTTTTATAATGGTCCTTTTACTTCGATTTAAAAACTATACCATATGATACCGGTATCTTGAAGCGATTTCGAGTTATTAAATGTCGAATATCGTAGTTATACTGTACTATGGAAAAGTTAACATTATTAAAGTAGCTATGAAAATGACAATTATTGTGTTTGATAAATGGCATTTCCTTAATAAAATAGTCGAGTCTCATTTATCCATATTTATAATACTACAATAGTATTATATATATGCATTTATCAAACACAATAATTGTCAATTTCATAGCTTACTTTAATAATGTTAACTTTTCCATAGGACAGTAACTACGATATTCGGCATTTAATAACTCGAAAACGGTTTAAGATACCGGTATCATATGGTATATCTTTGAAATCAGAGTAAAAAGACCATTATATAAATTTAATATTGTAGCGTTTTCAGGTTCGCAATAAACAACTCGTGCAAATGTTTTAAAACTGTCTGTATATTTATACACTTAAAACTAATCACAATATGAAAATGTAAAATAAATGTATCGCACTTAAAACTACTACAATTTAAATTAACACACGTATTTATTTCTATCACTACTATTTATATCTGTAATATTTATGTATTTATTGCACTGTAATAGAAACTGCACCGCTCACTGTATTTATGTTTATTTAACCGTACGAAAACTTTTCAATGAATGAATTCTTTCTGGGCACCAAGACTTTGGTAACATACGCGAAAATTCTCTCTTTCTCTCGATGTTTGTAGAACATACGACAGACTTATTTCTGTCGCTTACACATTATATATATCGACGTCTTGGTGGTGAAAAGAGCTAAGCCACTTTTTTGAGTTAAATGAGTTAACTACATCACATTAATCTAACAACTATGGAAAATACGTTGGTGAAGAAAGCTAAGTGATTCTTCAACTGTAACCTTAAATTCGGGTAAACTGTGAAAGAAGCTAAGTGAAAGTACGTATATTTCTTTCACTGGTGAAACGTGTATACACGGCATAGATTTCTTCACCACTACCATCCCCAACTACCGTTATGAAATTTCTGTTGGTGGTGAACAGGGCTAAGCCGCAAAGTAACAGTACGATTTGCGCCAATTTGTAGTGGCGTGACTGTTTCTTATGTCAATTTCATATCATTCGTTTGTCAGTTGTGAATCCAGTGCGTTGTGATTCTGTTCATCAGTAATTATTATTGTTAAAGGTACCTAAACCTTAATTTTTCCAATAAAAAAGACCTACTCTTTAGTTTTATATTATATAATATTTAGTGTAAGTAATGGTACACAATTCGCGAGGTAAATTGCTGGTGGAACTGTGTTTAAACGGTGTTAGTGAGCTAGAAGAACCTTCAGCAACAGAATATAGAAATGGACAAAACGTTGAAGAAATGGCAGCACCAAGTTTGCAAATACTTTTTTCTAGGGACTTTAGATATTTCCGGAAAGAAAGTTGAAACACTGATGAAGAAGACTTTGGATAGTGAAATTGTAGAAGAAGATAAAAGAGGTTTAAATCCTGCTCCCAATAAAATTTCAGAAGACCGTAAAGAGATTGTACGGAGTCACATAAATTCAATTCCAGTAATTGAATCCCATTATTGTCGGTCTTCTTCAAAAAGAATGTACCTCCCAGCTGGCTTATCTGAAAATCGCTTGTATCAAAATTACTTAAAACACCGTGAAGAGCGCCAGGTGACACCTGTCACTTCTTTTTATAAACATATTTTTACTAGCGAGTTTAATTATGGTTTTCACAAACCCAAGAAAGATCAATGCGAGTATTGCGCCCAATTTAAAAATAAATCAGAAGATGAAAAATTAAACTGTCAACATGAATTCAACTTACACATTTTAAGAAAACAAGAAGCCCGTGAACACAGAAAAGAAGATAAAAAACGGGCTCGTCATGATTTAAGCTTTAGGGCGTACACCATGGATTTAGAAAAAAATTTACTCACACCTCTACTTGGAATTGAACAACTGTACTACAAAAAAAAATTGAAAACCTATAATTTTACAGTATATATACTCTTGCTAATGAAAGTGTCATAAATTACATGTGGCATGAAAGTGATGTAACTAAAGGCGCATCAGAAGTAGCCACGTTCTTGTGGCAGTTGCTTTCCGACCTACCTCCGGAAGTGTCTGAAGTGACATTTTATTCAGCCACTGTTTCTGGGCAGAACCGAAATACGATTTTGTCAGCTATGTTTTTAAGAGCTTTGTCTCTATCAGATAACTTGAAAGTTATCAATCAAAAGTTTATGGAATCTGGATATTCCGAAGTGGAATGTGACAGTGTCCATTGAACTATCGAGAATAGAGGGAGAAAAATAGATATATTTGTTCCCGATCAATGGTACACATTGGCAAGGACTGCAAAATTGAGCAATCCTCCATATATGGTAAGAAAAATGGACTACACTCAATTTCAAGATTTTAAAACGTATAGCCAGAAATTAATAACAAATAGAAACAAAAATGTAGATGGTAATGTTATGAGGCGGTTAGATGTTAAATGGTTGCAATTCCGAACAGATTTACCCTTGCTTATTTTTAACAAAAACCAGTTGAACAACGAATTCAACCAATTGTGCATTAGAAGAGCTACGCGTAAAGAAAATAATGTTCGCCAACTATACCAATCCCGTCTTCCACTTGATGAAAAAAAATCCTCTTTTCAAAACAAATAAAATACCATGTATTTATCATCAATTTTACCAAAACCTACACTTCACTGAGTGTACTAATAATTCTGATGATGTATTAAGTACTATGTTTTTAAATTTTAGTATTATGTAATATTATTATTAATCACTTAGCTCTTTTCACCATTAAAATTACCATATTATGTGGTTTTAGTTATATTTAAGTTGTGAAAGAAGCTACAGTCGAAAGCAAAAAAAAGTAGACAAGAGATATCGTACTTTGTAAACCTGGCTTTATTTACTTGTCATTAGTGTGTTATTTACTTGTCATTATTCTATGGAATATCAAATAATTATCAAAACATCTACCTGATTAATACGAATCAAAATACTAATTAAAAGACATCCTGATGAAATATATGTATTAATATCTGATTATAGAGCCGTTTGTGTTTAAAACTTCTTACAATCTATTTGGAATAGAGTTATAAAGGTTGGTACAATTATTTTGATTTTGATTCTCTCATGCTGTGTGAACTATTTCTAGCAGTTCTAGTCTAGTTTGAGATCTTTGATTTAATTTTTTTGATCATTAACCCCCACATATTTTCGATAATATTTAAATCTGGACTTCTTGGCAGAAAATCCAACACATTGATATTATTTTCTCTGAACCATGTTTTCACTCTATTCGATGTATGGATGGGACAGATGTTCAAGTGCATATCTTACATGAGTTTCTTTATGGGTCACATTCAAATTGTTTTTCGGTAGTCTTATAGATCGCAAATTAGCTTCTCTAATTATTCGTTGGACAGTAAAAACAAAACCCAGAAAGTTATTTACATCAGCTGCATTCACTACTGTAGTAAATGGATTTTCAATAAACCCATTTGTGATATGGCGGTCTTGCTCGGCTGTTGATATTCTTTTGCGGTCAGAACCAGAAATTCTACAAATTCTATGCTGATCTCGCCATATTTTAATAATTCTAAAAGCTGTGCTTTTATTTATATAATTTCTTTTTGAAACCGTTACTCAAATGTGCAATAACATTTAATATCTTCATTTATGTGGTGCGTTCGGCATTGCAGCGTGGAGTTGGAGCGGAGTGGCGTTAGAGTGGGGTATGGAGTGAAGTCACGTGGTCATAGAGTAAACAGAGCTTATTATACAAACCCGAACGATCTGAGGTGACGAGGTTATGGTGATTTGATATTGACATTAATGACATAGACATTCAGACATTGACAGTTGTAAAAAGTGTTCAGGGTACAGGGCTTGTACAGGGTATCGGCAGTTTCAAATGCATTTTCGTTTAACTGCTGAAACATTCGAGGATCTTGTGGGAAAACTACACGCAGTTCATCAAGAGAACAATAATATCAATCCGGTAAAACATGGATTTCCTCGAACTGTCTTAGAAAAAGAAGCAATGATTGTAATTTGGTGTCTAAATAATCCAGAAAGCTTTCGGTCTATTGCAGACAGATTTGGGGTCACCAAATCTACGTGTTGGGATATATTATACAGAAATCTGCATTTACTTTTACAAGTCAATAAAAAATTTAAAATTATTTGTTGGCCTTCACAAGCAAGGCAAGAAGAAATACGAAGACGGTTTCAAGTTAACGGGTTTCCAGGAATAATTGGTTGTATTGATGGCAGCCACATTCCCATTAATGCTCCCAAGGAAAATCATAATTCTTATATTAATCGAAAAAGCTTCCACTCCGTGTTACTGCAGGGAATATGTGATCATCGAAGGCTTTTCACTGATGTGTATGCAGGAGAAGTTGGATCTATACATGACTATACTTTATATAAGAGGTCAGATCTTTACTCAGGAATTAGAGATGGAGAAATTACATTTTATGAAAACAATCACATTATTGGTGATTTAGCTTATAAGCTAGAAGCTCACCTAATGGTTGGGTTCAAAAGGAACAGAAATCTAACACAACGGGAAAGAAATTTTAACTACATTTTGAATAAGGCAAGGGGTAATATTGAAAATGCTTTTGCATTGCTCAAGGGCAGATTTAGAAGATTAAAAATGGTGGAAACAATGCGTTTAAACTTTATACCATTGTTAATAGTCTCAGGGTGCATACTTCACAACCTTTGTATTCTGAAGGGAGACTTGCTAGAAGATATTATCAATATGCGGGAGGAAATAAGAGCCGAAATCTTAAATAATCCTCATAATTTATTAGATATTGACCCCGACCAAGAAGAAAATAATGCAAGGACAAAAAGATATGACATTGTAAACTTTCTACCCATGCGTTTAGGACATTGAAAATTGTATTTGAGTAATAAATAAAATATTCATGTAATTTATCAAATCTTTAATGTGAAATAATAAAGTATTAAGTATTCAGATTTAACAAAAATAAAATGAAATTCTATTCTACGCAACAACAGTACAAAAGTCTCTTAACGCAACGTAAAACAACCATTACATATAGCTCGTTGTTTTTCTATAATACTTGTCAGTGTCAAAATGGGACCTAATAACGCGGAATAGAAGGGTAAGCGGAACCTGATTCTGACTGTCGCAATCCCTATGTTTATTTTGAACCATCTAGATTTTGGCTGGGTTCGGCTTATCCTGCGATTCCGCTTCATGAGGATTGAGGACCCACTTTGACAGTGACAGGTATTATAGAAAAAAAACGAGCTGTATTAATAAAGGTAACAAAAAAAATCATCTTCATCAAAGTAATCAATAATTACAGTTTTTCCAGTAGTTTTTCAAATAAGTCGTTAAATCGATCCTGGCGAGCCATTTTGTCGCTGTGTCTTCTCTCTGCCATTGACATTCGAGCCTTTCGTTTTTTGGTAAATGAACTCTCAAATTCATTTGTGTTTGTGGCTTCAGACGAGCCACCTTCTTCAACTTCACTTTCTCTCTCAAAATTACTTTCTTGTTCCACATGCTGTGATTGCTGTGGTTCTCTTCTGCTGCTGCATGTGGCTCCTTCTGCACATTGGAGTCCTTTTCTGCTGCTGCATGTAGCACTCGGTGTAATTTCCGGTTTTTTGTACATAAATTTGTGAATTGCACTGAAGAACTCCCATTGCCTTCTTTTGTTACCTGTCTGCTGATTATGGAGATGTATGCTTTTATAGGTTCCTTTTTACTTCTCTTTCAAACTGCTTTTCTGCGTTTTCGATTTGCTCAATTAAAAATAGTATCGTGGTTCTGTTCCATAACTTATTTGTGTGATTTTGGTCTTCTTCATTTTCAGACGTTTCTTCATGTTCAGGTAAATCAGGGGATACATTTCTGACGTTAAATATATTCTTCACATCGTCATTGAATGGAACGTAAAGGAGTTCACCGTCTACACAACAAGTAAAAATTTTTTAATTACCTATTTAAACTCTTACGAGTATAATAAATTAGCTTACTATTTCTGTTTTGCAGGAGAACATCTCCATCCGTTATTATGGGCTCGCCTATTGTGTTCTTCACAACCTCAAACATCTCTGCCGATATTTCATCCATTATACAAATATCTAGAATAATAATCGCAATTGGCGCAAACAATCACAATTTAGAAAAAACTTTCTTAAAAAAGTCAAAACAAACCGACCGTGATATTGAACATAACCACACTTTACGAGCAACTCCTAATGCTCCACCTCGAGAGGTTGTGCAAATAGAGTGAACCAGAGTGAACTCTCTTCACTCCACTCCGTCATACCCGAACGACACGATCTAAATGGTCATACCCGAACGCCTAAGGTGTCACTAGAGTCAAAAGTGTTAACAGAACAGTAAAGCCGAGGGAAGGCATCTTTATAATAAGCTTAATATCAAGTTTAAGGTTGTCAATTTTGAAAGATAACCAAATATTGACAAGTAACTTTGAAGACGCTATTACACTAATCATTTTGAGAAAGTCTACGACAGAAATCTGTTTTTTTTGCTTTCGACTGTAAGTGCTAATTGGCTAATTATCACTATTCATTAAATGTTTTTGCAAATCTTTGAAAATCAATGTCAAAGTAAGCTGTCTTATTTCGTCTGTATCAAATTTCATTGTAATTATTAAATAAACAACGTTGATATAAATGAAACATTGTTTTAACATAAAACTTCAAAACTTTAATGCCGATTTTCTCGAAATAGCAAGTGTGTGGCTTAGCTCTTTTCACCACCAAGACGACGATATGTGGATGATTTATGACTTATTTACGGTGCGTCGCGCCAATGTTTACTCTTCTATTTTTTTGTGGACTTGTTTTCGTTACAATATACAGGATATTCCATTACAAAAAACATTATTTTCTTTTTATACCGTTGTTTCTGCACACCACTGTGTTTTTGATAGCATGCAAATAAAATTCAGTCCCGCCACACAACTTTTATTTGAAACATTTTTGTGTATATGCAATAATAACGATGATAAAAGGTGGGTAATTTATAATGAATAACCTTGTACCTACCACCAAGAATTTATATTTTGTGAATGCTCCAGATATTTGGTCGTAATTTAACCAGCGTTGCCAGAATGAGGATATTAACCCGAAATTACGATACTTTACTTATAAGAAGGAATTAACAAAACGCAGGTCAATTGTGGGTATTTCAAAATAAAAATTATTTGTCATAAATAACTTAATATCGGGTGTTTAGAAAAACAGTAATCAATGGAAATTTGGTGCCGTGCCTGTGACAAACAAAGCTGGCAAGACAAATTACTGACAGGCAACATTTGACTTTTAAAATTTAATACGAATGAAATTAAGACAAGTGTTTCTTGTCCATAACTTACTTGACTCCGGATTTATTTGAACGGACTTTACGATAAAAATCCGCCTTTTGTAAATTAAATGTGTTGCAGAGTCATCTTTTGTTACTTTCTTGGACTACACTACATAATAGTGGCAAATTTTGATTTCAAAAGTGCATTATTTGCAATATCAAATAATATTGTAAACATACAGTAAGTTGATAACGAATAGAAGGATCATACGTTACTAGAATTGAAAGTTATGGACGAAATTAAGCTGATTCAAAGTATCAATTACTTATTGGTAATTAATTGTATACAATTATTATGCAAATATTTACCTCCTCTTGATTTTAAATGGTTAATTTTTGGAATGACCTGAATATAACAATACTTATAGATATCTAATATTAACTATTATAATAGTATGAAAACAAGATTGGAAACTAATATCTACATCATGCTTGTTAAAGTATTATTAAAAATCAATGTTGTAATAATGAAATAGTACACAAATATTTATTTATCACTTGCTTTATTAAAAAAAAATAAAAAAAAGAATAGAAATAAATTATTTTGCATTTTAAAGCCAATTTGACAAAAAATATATATATACGTACGTCTCTACCAAAAGCAAAAATATAAAAAAATTCTTTAATTAACCAATACAATCTTCACCTTCTGAATCCGAAACAAATAACAGATTTTTTAAAGAATTATAAATGCTATCTTCTGACTCAGCTTTCTTTAATATACTTTCAACAATACTTGAGGCATTTTGCATATTTCCAACATCAACAGCCATTTTACCATCTTCCTCATCATCTAAATAAACAAAATATGTTATAACTTTTCTACACATGGCGAATACAACTCTTACCTGAATCAATCACATCATAAGAAGTATGATGTTCTTTATTTACCACAATTATTGTCGGATATTCTATAATTACTTTCTTTCTTAAGTTATCTTGTAAACTCTCATTAATATCTAGTTCGTAATATTTATTTCCAGGTCTTTCCTCCGCTTTCAAAAATACTTTTACACCAGATAGCCCTAACGCTTGATAATACTGCAACTTTTCTTGCAACAATTCATTTTCCTGTTTCACAAAGTATTTCTGCAACAGACAGCCAATTTTTTCAGTCTCTCGAACTTTGTGATCAACTAATTTCAGGTTTTCCACATTGGGAAAGATCCAATCGATTCGCCAAAAGATCACGTCCTTGTGGAAATTTAAACGTGTCGTGTTCTCCTTGTGCCGTATGAAACTTTCCGGTAAAAATTTCAGTATTGTATTCCTTTTCTTAACAGAAATTTTTAATTTATGGAGAAACTGTAACATTTTAAACAAATTTATATATTTACAAAATAGATATATCTGTGATATACCTACATGTGGTAGAATTTCCTGCCTATTTATAGGTCTCCTTTTATGCTCCTTTTTGTAAATTTCTACTCGTCTGCTTATCTCTTCAAGCAAACGATAATCACTGGACAAGTCTAAATTGGAGAATTTGTTAAGTGGGATAAATTTCGTTCGGTCTCTTACGCCGTCGCATTCTAATTCCTTTTTGTGAATTCCAGAGCATTTTAGAGAACAATACTTCACCTCACATTTAGGGCACGTGTATTTAGCATCATTTATGAGGCAAATCTCACAATTTCCTAACCTAAAAACTAGGTACGTAAAATTTGGAGTTACTTAAAGATATAATCGAAAAAGTTTCGACAAATTAGTAGTAATGTTTCTTCAAACAAGCAATTTTTAAGTATTACTAATATGGTATAAATCAAATACCTGGAAATCTTTGCTGAAGTACTTGGTTGAATTGATTCTGGTGAGGATTCGACAATTTCCATTTCTTTAGTTATTCTTAAAGTACAATTAAAAACTTCTTCATAATTATAAATTCTCACGTGTTCCTTATATTTGAATTTTTTCTTAGGAACTTTAAAATTTAAATCAAAAAACTTCCTGACATCTTTAGTCTTGTTGTAGCACAGGTTGTAGATCAGTTTTCAGATATTATAGATTTCTGTAATTTAATAGCTAAATTAAATTTGTGTTTATTTAAATTGCAGCATTTGAAATTATTGTTATTAACAAATATCGTAGTAAATCTGGTAGTCTAAAATTTCTTGAAATAGAAAATGATTTGAATTAATAAGTATAATTAAAGCATCCCTAGCAGCAAAATCACTATATGCACATTTGTCCTACATTAGCAAATAAATATTTTCATCCTTCTCTAAAATTGTGATTTTGCTGCTTGGGATGTAAATGTGTTACTGAATGTATATTTATATTTACACAAATTATGTGCCGGAAAACGAGTAATAATGATTTTTCTAAATGGAATAAATGTAATAACGTGAAAAGTTTTACAAAAACAGATGTATGGAAAAGATTGCCTTCGAAAAATATAACTGAGCATAACCTATATTCAACATTATAAACGTCATCTTTTATTAGTCATACAACAATAAATTTATTTGGTGTATAAAATGTGAAGATACAGCCAAAGTAGAAGAATATGAAACATAAAGCAAGCATTAATAGATGATGTTATTTTTACTTAGTTTATTATTTACTTATATTTCAAGTATACAATTTTACTTAGCAACTTTATTGGGTCTCTCTGCTGTTGCAGGAGACCTCCTAGTGAATTATTCCAAAAAACACGTTTACAGAGCCCTTTTCGATAACACGACCCATGCCATAATCGGAGGTCTCACCTGGCTTATGATTAGTATCAATCACCGCAACAGAAATTCAACTAATACCTTATTGGAAATATGTACTTGCACAGCATTATCATCTCTGATTGATATAGATCATTTTATTATGGCAAAATCCTTATCGTTGAAGGTATATATTTTTAATTTTACACTAAGAGTATTTTCTTAGTAATGTTTTGGTTACAGGATGCAACAAGCTTGAAAAATCGTCCGGTTTTACACTGCTCGACAATACCATTAATAATAACACCAATTTTATTGTTGATCGCATATATTTTCGTAATACATTCCTTACAGAGGTATTCGTTTGTAATATTTGCTGCATTTATGACACATCACACAAGAGATGCTGCCAGAAGAGGTTATTGGTTGTATCCATTTGGTTCGACCCCACCAATTCCTTACCTTGTTTATGTTCTAATCACGTTGTTGACGCCTTATATGATATATTCAATAATGAGTGTATTGAAAATTAAAAGGAATGTTTCTTATAATATGGAGGCTATATGATCACAGTTATTTGTGTCTAGTCTGGTATTTTTAATATTACATATTTTTTGTGATATAAAATAAATATGCTTTAATTTGAATAGTTTGTTATATTTTTGCTACTAAAGATGAAATAAATGTTTTAAATATCATGGTATAGATTCGTTTCAGTTTTTTCAAGTGACAGAAAAAACATTAGTAGTTTGGATTTATTTTGGTATTTCGTGCATACTGGGTTGCATACGCGTCTTGCATTAATTACTCCATTTTCATAGAAACTACTCACAACAATTTAAACAGTGGCGGCTGCTGCAGGGAGGGCAACGGGGCACTGCCCCTCGTGACAAATTTCTTTTAACAGATAAATTAATTATAAATACCTAATTTGTATGTAGTTTTTCTGATTTGTTTGATGACAAATAATATGTTTTCGGAAGTTACAGTCCGTCTTTTCAGCGCGTTTAAAAATCGCAGTCTGACGTAGGCTCCGGGGCATCTCGCGCGACTGCCCCGTCTGTATTAGAAATCGAGCGATGAAACTGGCGCGGGTAGCGCGCGTATATATGTAGGCGGCGGGGCACTACTCTATGGTGCCGGGTCCGGGTATGTAATATACAGCGGTGAGTGTATGTTGTAATTTCTATCGGTGCATATGCAACTATGAATTGCGTTAGTAACATTAAGACAGAATTAAAAAATCTAGGTCTCCCTAGACCAGATTTATTGATTAAACTAGAAGATCACAATTTGAAAACTAGTAAAACCGTGACGAGAAAATTCAACAGAAGCTCTTACAGTTTATCAGACTGGTTGTGTGGGTGTAAGTAATGTGCAAAATGCTTTCTTCTATTTCGGTGCTATAAAGTTCACTTTACGACATCCGTTTTGGTTGCAAAAGTATTTCTTTATCGCACGCTAATTTTGTTGTTTTGACGTTGGTAACAAAAAAAAAAAATGGAACCAAATTATATTTAAATGTCAAAATGTAAGCCTTTAATGTAACAAACATGTACAATAGAAGTTGTACAAAGAATAAAAAGCACACATGCTAACATTTTATTTACTAATTAACAATATAAATTGTTAAGCAGAGTTGGATGATAAGTTTTCTGATGCTACTATTGTAATTTACTTCCAAGGTCGAATAGTACAACTGTTATAAAAGTTTGTTATTGATAATATGTCGAGACTATGTTGGCGTAAGATTTTGTAAATTGTCTTCTGCTATTTTGCGAATCTCTGGGGGCGTGCAAAATAGAAAAAATCAGGTGAACGGTGTTTTTCTACTTTGAAGAGAATAAAAACATTTTCTAGAAATACCATGCGGGAAAGCAGACTACTGTTCCTTAGCAATGTGTTCCATTGAAAAACAATTACTGACATCAACACCAAACTTCAATGAATGAGTTATTAATCATTTTGCTGATCGCAAGGAACGGCCGATGGATTTTATTTTCTAACAAGTTAATTAAATAGCATATTGAGTTTATTTTTTGTCTGTACTTAATTTTTGATATTAAACACTCAGACCCCGGTGCCCTCCCGTCCAAAAAAATCACGGGCCGCCACGGATCAAATATATTAGGAGTAAAACAAAATAAATGTGGCTCCATCTTCAAAGTAGCCACACTATATCGTGAATATAGAATTATATATTCACAGTAGTATCTACTCCTAATACATTTGATATACCTCCTCGCTTTTCTGCTTCCCTGATACTACGGACGAAATTTCAAATGTAGACTAATTACGGAGATAAATTTCGTAAATTACAGTTTCGTAAAAGAATTTAAATTTGAAAAATAATTATTCTCTGCATTTAAGGTAATTTTTAATTATGAACGGAATCGCGACTGATAATGCCTTCTTTAAGTATGTTTAGACAGATTTTATTTAGCAAGAAAAAGAGCGAGGAGATAATATATTTTATTTTACCCCTGATACATTTGATATACCACCTTGTTTTTCAGCTTACCTGATACTAGGGGCGTAATTTCAACTGTTAAATCATACCAGGTGGTTATAGTAACTTTAAAATATTCTTATTTTTATTACAATTATACATATACCTATTGTTAAAGTATTAACAGAGTATTTTCGTAAATTACACTCTCTTAAAAGAATTAAATTTAAAAAAAATATTCTCTGCATTTAAGGTAATTTTAATTATAAACGGAATCGGGGCGGCAGATAATGTCTAAATCTTGTCTAGACAGACTTTTTTTAGTCTGTCAAGAAAGAATATTTCAAGTAACTGAAGCCGAAACCATTGCACATTCATTTAAGATTTCGTCCGTAGTATCAGGGTAGCAGAAAAGCGAGGAGGTATATCGAATGTATTAGGAGTAAAACAAAATAAATGTGGCGACATCTTCACAGTAGCAGCCACACTATATCGTGAATATAGAATTCTATATTCACATGCATTAGGAGTAAAACAATATAGAATTCTATATTCACTTTCTTTACTGACTGTTATAAACTGAATCGCCAGTGATAATATGTCTTAATTCTGTGTAGACAGACATTTTTTAATCTGTCAAGATAAAATGCAAGCGGACATCCTTTGTATTTGAAATTTCGTCCGTAGTACCAGGGCAGCAGAAAACCGAGGAGGTTTATCAAATATAGCAGGAGTAAAATTAAATAGATTGGCGCCATCTGCACAATAGTAGCTGGACTATATTCTAAATATAGCTACTATTGTGAATATAGAATTCTATATTGTTTTACTCCTAATACATGTGACTACAGAATTCTATATTCACGATATAGTGTGGCTACTACTTTGAAGATGGCACCACATTTATTTTGTTTTACTCCTGATACATTTGATATACCTCCTCGCTTTTCTGCTACCCTGATACTACGGACGAAATTTCAAATGAATGTGCAGTTACTTGAAGTATTCTTTCTTGATAGACTAAAAAAAAGTCTGTCTAGACAAAATTTAGACATTATCTGCCTCCCCGATTCCGTTTATAATTAAAATTACCGTAATGCAGAGAATATTTTTTTTTTAATTTAATTCTTTTAAGAGAGTGTAATTTACGAAAATACTCTCAGTTAATACTTTAACAATATATGTATAATTGTAATAAAAATATTTTAATGTTACTATAACCACCTGGTATGATATCTCAGCATTTAACAGGTGAAATTTCGTCCCTAGTATCAGGTAAGCTGAAAACGAGGTGGTATATCAAATGTATCAGGGGTAAAATAATAGTTATTTATGTAACAAGTCAGTAAAGGGATACTTGATCGAACGAGTCTGATTTACGAGCCAAGCGATCGCGGCGAGTAACAGACGAGTTCGGTAAAGGTATTTTACTGACGTGGTGCATACAAAATTTTATAGCCAACCGTGAAAATTGTTAATTTAAGAAATAAAGATATAATAACTTATGGCAGTGACAAACGATTTATTTTTAAAGTCATCAGTCATGGCTACGCTGACAGATATTAGCGGCAGGTAAAGTATTTTATTGTACAGTACGATAAAGTGTTTCTTTACCTCCGTAAAACGCTATGGTAACGTATCACTTTACTGACGGTTGGCGATAATAGTTATTTATGTACAGTGGTGGACTCCCCAAGGTGGACACCTAATGTACCCTGTGTAACAAGTACTTAGTACATTACATTGGTATAAGTCAAAGTGACACAACTGACTGAAACGCCACTAATTGAAACCATATTTACAATACATAAAAATAAAAAAAATATTATAGCAACTAAAAGGTGTCCACTTTAAAAAGTCCACCGCTGTACCAAGTCAGTAAAGTGATACTTTATCAAACGAGTCTGATTTACGAGCCAAGCGAGTGAAGCGAGCGCGGCGAGTAACAGACGAGTTCGGTAAAGGTTACTGACGTGGTGCATACAAAATTTTATCGGCAACCGTGAAAATTGTTAATTTAAGAAATAAAGATACAATAACTTTTGACAGCTTATGATAGTGACAAACGATTTATGTTTAAAGTCATCAGTCATGGCTACACTGACAGATATTAGCGGCAGGTAAATAACTATTATTTTACCCCTGATACATTTGATATACCACCTCGTTTTCAGCTTACCTGATACTAGGGACGAAATTTCACCTGTTAAATGCTGAGATATCATACCAGGTGGTTATAGTAACTTTAAAATATTTTTATTACAATTATACATATATTGTTAAAGTATTAACTGAGAGTATTTTCGTTACACTCTCTTAAAAGAATTAAATTTAAAAAAAAATATTCTCTGCATTTAAGGTAATTTTAATTATAAACGGAATCGGGGCGGCAGATAATGTCTAAATTTTGTCTAGACAGACTTTTTTTTAGTCTGTCAAGAAAGAATATTTCAAGTAACTGAAGCCGAAACACTGCACATTCATTTGAAATTTCGTCCGTAGTATCAGGGTAGCAGAAAAGCGAGGAGGTATATCAAATGTATTAGGAGTAAAACAAAATAAATGTGGCGACATCTTCAAAGAAGTAGCCACACTATATCGTGAATATAGAATTCTATATTCACATGTATTAGGAGTAAAACAATATAGAATTCTATATTCACGATAGTAGCTATATTTAGGATATAGTCCAGCTACTATTGTGCAGATGGCGCCAATATATTTAATTTTACTCCTGATATATTTTGTATACCTCCTCGCTTTTCTGCTGCCCTGATGCTAAGGAGGAAATTTCAAATGACTAATTACGGAGATAAATTTCGTAAATTGCAGTTTCGTAAAAGAATTTAAATTTGAAAAACAATTATTCTCTGCATTTAAGGTAATTTTTAATTATGAACGGAATCGCGGCTGATAATGCCTTCCTTAAGTATGTTTAGACAGATTTTATTTAGCAAGAAAAAGAGCGAGGAGATAATATATTTCATTTTACCTCTGATACATTTGATATACCACCTCGTTTTTCACCTTGCCTGATACTAGGGGCGTAATTTCAACTGTTAAATGCTGATATCATACCAGGTGGTTATAGTAACTTTAAAATATTTTTATTTTTATTACAATTATACATATATTGTTAAAGTATTAACTGAGAGTATTTTCGTAAATTACACTCTTTTAAAAGAATTAAATTTAAAAAAAAATATTCTCTGCATTACGGTAATTTTAATTATAAACGGAATCGGGGCGGCAGATAATGTCTAAATTCTGTCTAGACAGACTTTTTGTAGTCTGTCAAGATAGAATACTTCAAGTAACTGCACATTCATTTGAAATTTCGTCCGTAGTATCAGGGTAGCAGAAAAGCGAGGAGGTATATCAAATGTATCAGGAGTAAAACAAAATAAATGTGGTGCCATCTTCAAAGTAGTAGCCACACTATATCGTGAATATAGAATTCTGTAGTCACATGTATTAGGAGTAAAACAATATAGAATTCTATATTCACAATAGTAGCTATATTTAGGATATAGTCCAGCTACTATTGTGCAGATGACGCCAATATATTTAATTTTACTCCCTCGGTTTTCTGCTGCCCTGGTACTACGGACGAAATTTCAAATACAAAGGATGTCCGCTTGCACTTTTATCTTGACAGATTAAAAAATGTCTGTCTACACAGAATTAAGACATATTATCACTGGCGATTCAGTTCATAATTTAAAATTACTTTAAATGTCGAGTATAATTATTTTTCAAATTCACATTCTTTTAAGAAAGCGTAATTTATGAAAATAGTAATAGTAATTTATAATTCTATTGGGATTAAATGAAGCACTGATAAAACGTATATATAATTAACTCTTTATTATTATAATAATGGTCATTAAGCATGACCAATTAGCAAAACTGCACATATGAAATTTCGTTCGTATTATCAAGGAAAGCAGAGGAGCCAACAGATAATGTATTTTATTTTACTCCTGATACATTTGATATACCTCCTCGCTTTTCTGCTTCCCTGATACTACGGAAGAAATTTCAAATGTAGACTTACCCAGATAAATTTAAAAGAATTAAATTAAAGAAAAATATTCTCTGCATTTAAGGTAATTTTAAATTATAAACGGAATCGGGGCGGCAGATAATGTCTTAAATTCTGTCTAGACAGACTTTTTTACTCTGTCAAGAAAGAATATTTCAAGTAACTGAAACCGAAACACTCACTGCACATTCATTTGAAATTTCGTCCGTAGTATCAGGGTAGCAGAAAAGCGAGGAGGTATATCAAATCTATTAGGAGTAAAACACAATAAATGTGACGCCATCTTCAAAGTAGTAGCTACACTACATCGTGAATATAGAATTCTATATTCACAGTAGTATCTACTCCTAATACATTTGATATACCTCCTCGCTTTTCTGCTTTCCAGATACTACGGACATGTGTAACATTAATTGTTTTTCAATGTGTTCCATTGAAAAACAATTACTGACATCAACACTAAACATCAATGAATTAGTTATTAATCATTTTGCTGATCGTAAGGAACGGCGGATGGATTTTATTTTCAAACAAGTTAAATAAATAACATATTGAGTTTATTTTTTTGTCTGTACTTAATTTTTGATATTAAATACTCAGCCCCCCCCCCCCCCCCCCCCAGCGCCGGTGCCCACCTTCCCACAAAATCACGGGCCGTCACTGAATTTAAATAATGGCGCATAATAGTTTTACAAATTTTACAAATTTATAATTATACAATATGATCGAAGTCACTGTAAAATAATAATTTTTTGTTTATTCAAATTTAAGTTGGTATTAAAACTAAATTACACGGTTAGGAAATGACTAGGGGAAGTTTGGATAAATCGGCATACTTTCCAAAAAAAATTCAGTAATTTTGCTTATTGTTTATAGAAATCTTAATAATACTACTCCATAGAAATTTAAAGTGTATATTACTGTAAAAAACAATTAAAAACAATGAAAAGGCACATACTTTTTCCAAAAAAAAAATGTATTACAATGTACCATTTTATCCATACATGCTTGGATAAAATGGCATCATTACAAAAGAAGATAATATCGTTACACTTTAATTTAAACACATAATTCACACACGAAACGCTTACATTTTGCAGATACATCAGCGCATAGGGTGTGACACCATAATCTTATGCAGCGCTAGCAACGAATCCATTGTACGCCACCTTTTGAAAGAGAATAAGGTTCGTTCGTCAGTATCGTCTTCTACTTCTTCATATGGGTCTTTAATTGTTTCGTCTTCCTTTTTCTCTCTAAGTCAAGTTTATCGTTCTCTTTCTTGTGTAATTCCGCAATGTATGGGGATGCTGTTAGAATTTCAGATTTTTGTGTCTTATTTCTTCTTCTGGAATTGTCTGTTGTAATTTTCTTCGGAAGAGGCAGTATGTCCCTTAAAGATGTATTAGGTTCAGAACTGGTGGTTGCAACATCTGCACGAGTATCAATAGTTGATGAACTTCTAATATTAGCTGAGAATGCATTTGTTTCTTTGAGAAATACAGTGGCAGGGGCAACACAGTCATCTGAGAATACATCTGGATTTACTGGATAAATTTCAGTGGTTTGAAACCCTTTAGTCGCGTTTCCTATTAGGTTGCTGCCCTTCCATAGGCTAAACCAAAAAGTCGAGCTACTTGAAATTGCGTTACAACGCGGCCAGGATTATTGCGAAGCCATTTGGTTATCTCTGCATTAAAATATGTCGTCAACGGACCAAAAAGGGCAACATCTAATGGCTGAATCTTATGGGTGCAATGGGGAGGTAGGCAAAGTAAAATTATTTCGTTCTGTTTTGCGAAATGCAGTGCTTCTAAGTATTTATGACTTCCATGACCGTCCACAATTAAGAGAACTTTATTTTCAATAGAAGCATTAGCATATTTTGCAAAATGTTTTAATCATTTTAAAAATATCGGTCCTACCATAAATCCTGAATCACTATGTAGCCCTAACGTTTCTGGTGGTGGGCCATCAATTAATTCCGCTTTCCACTTTTTTCTAGAGAAAATTAAAGCTGGTGAAATGTAACCAGCTGCGGCACTGATGCAACATACCATGGTACTGTGAATTCCTCGTTCAGTGCTGGTGATAGCTCCAACTTGCTTGCGGGCCTTGGTTGCCAATATTTTCCTTGGTTTCTGAACCGTAAATAACGCTGACTCGTCCATATTATACATTCTTGAAGGTTCGAACTTATGTGTTGCCATAAGTTCTTGCAATTGATCACAAAACCGTCTAACTTGGTGTCTGTTAAATCCTGCAGCCCTTGCTAAAGACGTTGGCTCTGGAGAGCGTAAGCTGATTTCTGGATTGTATTGACGAAATCCTCTCACCCATTCTCATCCTGCCATTTTTTAGCTATGAGGAAATCTGTGGCTGATCTTATTTGCTTCTGCATAGTCGCAAGCCAACCGTCTTAGTTCGTTAAGTGTGATACCGTAAAACATTACTTCCCGTTCTTGGATCAGAGCCACTATATATTTCTTTTTCCACTTCTTCAGTAAACGTTTTTGAGTAACGACCCAGACCTTTGACTCCCTTATCTATCTTCTTGTTTTTACTTGCAGCATGTCTCCTTAGGATTGTACGAGGAACTCCAAATTGTTGCGAAGCACGACGTCAACACATTTGTTAAGTCTGGACAGTCTTTATCGAAAGCTTCATACTCTCCTCTGACCACGACTGACGATTTGTTTTTTTTCATACTTGGAACACATTCTAAATGCACTAAAATCTTATATATTACTTACGAGTATATCTGATAACTATTACTGTCGAGCTCTGAAAAGAACTGGTAAAGTATATTATGAAATAACGGAGAAATAATAGAAACAACAACAAGGCTTAACCATAAACATTGTCAGTTGACAGAATCTGAGCAAGATTGATACGGTGTCATTTGGCCTTGCTTTCAACCAATGAGATTTCACTGTCAAAGTGGTCTGTTCAGAAATTCGTCTCGCTACTTTAAAAATAGAGTATAGTAATTTTAAAATGCTCTAATTGTTACCAATAATGCTCCTTGTTATCATTATAAGGTTGAGAAGTGCCAACAAGAAACTGATTAGTGTTATAAAGCAAATTTTGGTCAGTCTTGAAATGTGTGTGTAGAATTACTAACACATTTGGTATAGGCAGCACCATAGAGTGCATCATTTTAAGTAACTAAATCAGCAAATTGTAATAGTGTCAAAATTGAAAAAAGTACACCAAATATGTACCGAAATACACAGAAAGAGTTTAGTGAATATTGCCTTTTTAGGTAGTGTCATTTGGAAATATACTATATTTCTTTTAATAAGTGTACATGCATGTATATCAGTTTATTGTAATATTTGCGTTTACTGTACAACAAAGTTATTTTGTCATCATAAGATCATTTAGTTGCATGTTAGGCTTAAAGGAGCTGCAAATTATACTACCGATGCCAGAACGGCTGAATATTTTTAATGCAAATATTGCGATGTGGAATAATAAAGCTTCAGAACCTTCCAACTTCCAATACAGTTGAAAGCGGCGATCACATTAAACAAACACTTTACAACGTAATTGAACCCTAAGGAGTGTTATAAAAATTAGAAACGTAAATAAAATTGTAATTCTTGACACTACCCAACAACTTTATTGTCAGCCACACGTTTTTAATTATTTTAAAATTATTAATATTAATTACCCATTGTAAAACTGATGTTTAAAGTGTTATTTTAAACTTTTTTTCAATAAAAATTTAGAAACGATTTATTTTGGGTACTACTAGATGGCGCCACATAAGGATCAATATTTTGAGGTTACAAGAATCAAAATCATCAATGTAAATCGAAGTTATGTGACGGCCTTATATCGCGCAGCGATATCAGATACAGTTGACCTTGAGAAACATATATGGTTTGGATGAAAATGGACCCGTGCCGTTTTACTAAAGTATGCCGTTTTATCCACATTGCCCCTATATACAGTTATCTCAGTAGGATAATAAAAAGCTTATTATTTACATTTGTCAATTTCTTGACCTAGTTTACTATAATAATACATGAATTTGATTATGTTACTCGTAAGAGATGATACAAAGATCAGGCTTCCTAGATTATATTCTTGTTTACGCAATAGACATAGTTGCGAAAATTTCATAGCAACAATTTTACTAGAAATTGTTAAAAACTTGACCTATAATCGATACGTTTAAAAGTACTTGCATCAAATGTCAAATTTGGTATTTGAGACTTTTCACGTCAAATTCCAATTGTCAAACAAATATTTGAAATTTGTAATTATATTAACATTGCCACTATATTCTGTAAGCCATTCACTATCTTCTTCAGCAAGTCGAGGTCCATAAATTATAAAAGTTGACCTATAATCGATACGTTTAAAAGTGTTCGCATCAAATGTCAAATTTGACATTTGAGAGTTTTCACGTCAAATTCCAAATGTCAAACAAATATTTGAAATATTCTACGAGTAAAGAATAGAACAGGAGAGAGTCTCCTTAATAATAATATTTGTCCAAATTTGGTAACTAAATATGGCCGCCGCAATGCCTAGGCGTGCATAAATATTTTGTATAGGGTATATGTACACTTCCTGTGTTCTCGATAATCATTTAGAATAGGTTGTTAGGCCAAAAATAATTAAAGAAATATCGTGAGTGTATTATGTTTTCAATTCTTTTCTTCTTTTTAATATAATATAAACGGGTTTAAATGAAATCTGCGTCAAAAATATGACAAATATTAAATGACTTGGATATATATGTTACGACACTGAACACATAATCAGACATGTCAGATATATGACAATTTATTTAAAATACCTCTTTTTAAATTATTATTGCCTATGTTGAATGCCAATGAAATAACTTACCGATGAAGAGAAAAATTAATATTCTTTGTTCTTGCCGTTTTAGAACGACCACAAGCCACACAATTGACCATTATAGAAACACTAAAATGTCATTTTTGACATAACCGGACATAACTGACCTACTGAAAAGGGTAACTCCGTCTAAAAAATACCTATTTCCACACCACGTTATGCTCTCTCCTGTTCTATTCTTTACTCGTAGGAAATATTATATTAACATTGCCACTATATTCTGTAAGCCATTCACTATCTTCTTCAGCAAGTCGAGGTCCATAAATTATATTTCTAAAACAAGGTAGATTTATGGAAAATTGGAAAATTGGATTATTAAGATGAGGCAAATATAGAAATCGGATACTTATTTCGGGGCATATTAATTATTATCATTATGCATGATAAGATGAACAATCGCTACACATTCAATCTTGTCTGAAAGAATGATGTATGTAGCTAATTAATATTTCCTGGAAAGGTATCTCTATTATATTTAATGATTATTAACAATAGGTGTTATTGTTAAGTTCAAAGTATTTGTATTAGCCTATGTATATATAACTATTACAAATCTTAAACATCGTGAATCTAATAATTTCCAAGAACACCAAAACGTTTTTGTTGAATGCCGGATCTATACCGCATAAGTGCTAATTAATGAAATGATGTATTTAAAATAAAAATGCAACCTTAAATGACATCACTAATTACTCACGGAATTACTCGCTAAAGAAAATTAAAAATTACCGAAGCTTTATCTCGATAAGCCTAGTACAGATATCACAATTATTGAGAACACATACAATCAAATGATTCAGTTTATGTGGAGATTTCGAATTATTGAGTAGAGGTTTTAAGGTGGTACTAAAGTGTTCAGCGTGGAGCTGTTTAATTTTTATTGATTTGCAAAAATGTCTGAAACTGGACCAACACTAGTAAGTGATAATAATTTCTATATACTATAATATAAAATAATATAGTAATAAGTAGTTTAATTTAACTGTTCTTACTAAATATATTGATATTGATGAAGGCATTTTACTATCTTATACGTACTCTAACAACATTTTTCGAATTTTGCGGGTGTTTTTAAGTTGGCTACGAAGACAATCGGATAGAATACAGGTAGGCCAATTAACATTTTATTACTGGTCAAAAAATAGATGTAGAAACATTTATTGATAAAATTACATTTCTGTTCACTACTTTTGCAGTGAAACATCATCGAGTACACCTTTGTATATTATTCTATAGCGTCCAGTGTAAACTTGTAAAACCCGCGAAATTCGAAAAAAGCTGTTAGGGTAGTGTAAGGAAGTACTGTGATGACGAACATTTTCGACCTCGACATTTTTGCAGATGTCCATGTTTTGAAGTCCCCTGATACCAAAAAAAGTGGTTTTCAAAAAATGTCTCTCTCTCTCTCTCCCACTATCTCTCACTCACTCGCTCGGTCTCTCTGTGTGTGACCACGATAGCGGTCAAACGGTTATAGCTATCAATTCCAAATCTTGTATTTACGAGTATAATCTCCTTCTTGAAATCTGATTAGATTTTTAGTAAAATTGGTCGACCGGAAGTAGTAGCTTAAGTCAATGAAAAAATCTAATTATGCCAATATTTCGTCAACTACTAAGTTAAAACAAATTTATAAAGAATTCAAATGTACTCAAAATTAAATTTGAGAAAAACTTTATTAAAAAAGTTTTTCGGAATTCCTACCGGAAGTAGGTCTTTTACTCTTATCGAAAATCAGTTTTTTGCAAATAGTTTGCAAATCATGCTTTCTAGGCAGGTATATTACGAGTATAAAAGTATTTAAAACATAATTTTCAATACCTTTTGTATAAAAAAACTTTCAAACTTCAGACCGGAAGTAACACTTTTACTCTTATTGAGTAGCAGATTTATTAAGAATACAAAGGTTATTTAGAGCTGAATTTGGAGCAATTTTTGTATTACAAATTCGGAAGGCACATACCTATAAGAAAGTCGTGTAGTTGTTATGCCTCGTTTTTTCATGTAAATTAATCAATGTGATAATCACAAAGAAACAATTTGATCGACGTAAATATATAAAGATTATATTGTATCATTTAATCTTGGGATTAAAGATATCTGTTTTAATTAATATAAAACTAATATATAAATAAATACATGTATATTGTATGTATAATATAAATAATATGTGATTTTTCATAATAAGCATGAACATTTACAGTTGGAAATCAAAAGAAATTTGATATTGAAATAATACAATTCGAGGAATTACTCTCGGATATTTTGTCAATTTAGGTTTTGGCATCTAGACACTCGATAATTAACAAAATAAACATGTAAAATATAGTAGTACTAATTAAAAAATAGCAACAAATAAAAAAGAACAGTTCCAAAGGATTAATTTTTGCCCAAAAAGTCAGAAATTTTTGTTTGTTTAAGGGAATTTTTATTTTTTACATAATGGCTTTTTCTCTTATCGTCTTTATAACTATAAGGTATGTTATATAAATATCATTCTGATATGCTGTTAATACATTTAAAGCGTTTATAGCACTATCTAGTGAAACTTTATTCAAGAGTTCAGAATTTTTTTATATCACCTTCTCACATACTTCAATATAATTTTTCGGATTTAATTGTTCCATTCAATTCAGTGTCACACTGATTCCTCTCCAAAACGTCAGATTCTTCAATCGCAGCCTATTGTATATAGAATTAGGGCATATTTGCATAATATTATGGAGATGAGTTCCAATGGGACATTGAGAATTCATTGTCCAAATCTCTTGAACCTCTGCGTACATTGGCCCCTAAGTCCCAAGTCTTATGTCATCCTAAACTTTTTAGTTTCTTATACGTAGTATAAGGAAGTATTGTGATGACGAACATTTTCGACATCGAGATTTTTGCAGATGTCCACGCTTTGAAGTCCCCTGATACCAAAAAAGTGGTTTTTGAAAAATCTCTCTCTGTGTGTGTGTGACCACGATAGCGGGCAAACCGCTGTAGATATCAATTCCAAATTTTGTATTTACATGCATAATCTCCCTCTTGTGATCTGATTGGTTTTTCAGTAAAACCGGTAGACCGGAAATAGTAGCTTACTTCAGTGAAAATATCGAATTTTGCAAATATTTCGTCAACTACTAAGTTTAAACAAATTTATAAAGAATTCATATGTACTTAAAATTAAAATTGAGAACAATTTTATTTAAAAAGTTTTTCGAAATTCTTCCCGGAAGTAGGTCTTTTACTCCTATCAAAAATCAGTTTTTTGCGAATATTTCGCAAGTCATGCTTTTTAGACAGGTACGTTACGAGTATAAAAATATTTAGAACTTCATTTTCAACACCTTTTCTATAAGAATTTTTTCAAGATTCGGAACGGAAGTACCTCTTTTACACTTACCAAATAGCGATTTTTTGCAAATATGTCGTAAATTATGCATTCTATATATATTTACCAAGAGTACAAAAGTATTTAGACCTGGATTTGCAATATTTTTGTATACATGAAATTTCAAAATTCGGACCGGAAGTAACACTTTTACTCTTAGGCATCAGCACTTTTGCAAAGTGCACATCTTGCAAAGTATGCATTCTATAGAGATTTATTAAGAGAATAGAAGTACGTAAAATAGGATTTTGAATAATTTTTGTATAAAAGAATTCTTAAAATTCTATACTTAATTTGAAACGCTCATACATATAAGAAAGTCGTGTGGTGGCCACACCTCATTTTTGTTGTAAAATAATATCAAAACAATTTTTCCTCTTTTATGCCAATATGGCTCATTTGCGGACATTGTTTATTAAACAAAAAATGTTTGTTTTGGTGTCTCCAACCGCCCCTTAAAGTTTGTCGGTATGTTTTTAGGACAACCTGTATATGCGTCTACTTAGGTTGGAATCATATGAAAAACTTTTTTATTATTAATTTTAAGAAAAAAAGTTACTCGTTGTAAAAAGTTCTGCATGGTCTAGAACCCAAAATGAATCAATCAAATAATCAGTTTTTTGCAGTCGTATACGAGGTGTGTCAAAAAATATGAATTTGCTCAAGGGTAAAGTACTTTTACTTTTGATAATATCGAATATTGTTATAAAAAATAATAGATTATATTTGAGAACTACATACAATTATGTAATTACATTTATCTACCATGAAAATACAGGTTTTGTTAATTTTTTTATCTTCTCTTTATTAAACCATGAGAATTTTTGCGTCTTTTCGTCTTCTACAAAATGAAATATTAATAAAAAGTGAATAACTTTTTTTCTTAAAATTAATAATAAAAAGTTTTTTTATATGACTCCAACTTAAGTAGACAGACTGTATACAATGTCCGCCAATGGAAGCACGTTCGAAAATATTTTATTTTACACATTTGTTCATTTTCCAATTGCTTTAGGTATATGACTCCTGATCTCTATAACTGACAGATTGTGAAGTTTTTAATAGATAATGACACTCACAATTGCATATCTTTAATGCTAATTACATGGGAGAATTTCTGAATTGTCAAGAAACGATCTGTAATATGCTTCAGCAATTATCGCTTATAGCTATAGACCGGACGTACCAGGTTTAAACTACGACGGAGCAAAGAAATAATGTAAACATCACGCAGTTACTGAATAGCACTATTCATATGGTGAACTGCAACTCTGTTGTTGTCGCGAAAACGACAGCAAAAAAAGTCGATTTTACTGGTAAATTCCTTTCTTCATCGGCGTAGGTAGAAGCGTGAGGGGTTTTTAAAATTCATTATATTTCGTAAGATAAATAAAGCACGGAATGTTTACTCGATTTGAACTACAAAATAAACGAATAATAACGTATTTTGTATTTTATAGATCACCACCCACATGTTATTCAATTATATAAATAAAATTAAACGCTTTTTAAAAATACAAAATTTCAATAGTGTGCCCGTGGGCGATGAGTCATCATCCTCTCGCGTCCGGTCTATACTTATAGCGTATGCGTAAACACATAAAACACTTCTACAAATACGGTTTCTTATTGACAAAGATTAAAACTAGCTTATATAACTATTTGTGGGTGTTATATTTACCTAGAACATCATTTAATTGTTTTGACAACTGTATTACTTTCTTGTATTTTTACCAGACTTAATCAATACTTCTTTCTATTTTAGGAGAGCTTACAATCAGACTTGGATACTTTAGAATTCGAGTTTATTCTCGGTGTTGTTATCATATCAATACTTCTGTTTCTAGTGTTGGTATTATCTATTATTTTGTACTGCTGGATGTACACACTCGAGAAGAAATTGAAAAACCAGCATCAAGCGAATGACACAGTGGATTTTAAAATTAAGTAAGTCTACTCTGTTAATCTAGAGTTAAATATTACTATTATTTAATATATTAAAGAATATTGGTTTACACGACTTTTCTTCATATTTTGTTTTGAAAAATCTAAATTTAAAGTTTATGTATTCAATTATGAAACAGCCTTTATCAAACTAATATATTATACCTAATTTTATGAAATAATTCTTTTTAGGGACACCCTACTATTTTTATCTTATTTTTGAATTTACACCTTCATTATGAGTACAAAGTACCCAGTTTGTTAAAATTATTTGTCATAATTTTTAACATATGATAATTATTTTCAAAAAACTTAGAAATGTACGTAAGGGTTCAGTAAAAAATTAATAACTCCAACCTGATGTGTCATTTGAAAAAATTCGAGCTTTTACTATTTTTTATTGGGATGTTCATAAAATCGCAGGAAGCCATGGAATCTTAATTTACACATAAGATGTTACGCTCGCTTCTCCTCAGGATTGTCCTAGCAGAAAGGGAGGTAGATATGGCGCTAACGGTAACTAGAATAATTTCATCCGGTCGAAAATTAGAGATGTGCCCGTTTGTCACAACTAAATTTATGAAAGTTTCGGAAATTTATTGTGTGTCACCTTCAACCTGCCTTACCTTACTTCCCTAGTGTGCGTTGGAAAAGATGGGGTGCAGCCTGTGCCTCTAACTCTCGGTTTTAGGGGATGGGTCACTCAGAATACTGAAGGTGGCTAACTCTTAGGCGCCAGCTGTCATTCTATCTCAGGCCCACTCCAATAAGTTACTTATTCCGACAGCGAAAATAACTTGGGTACACTAGGTATAGTAAGACATTCATACACGATATAAACAACAATTACAATTTTATTGTTAGTAGTATGGAATCATAGAATGCCAAGATGCACAAAGAAAATTATAATAATTCCACTAATGGGTGGATCACCCTGTATACAATACAAATTAAATTTTAAAATAATTAACTATCTAAATTTAAAGCATCTATACAACGTCAAAAGAGCATAAATGCCCTTAAAAATTAAATTAAATTAAATTTGAAAATAATCAACTATCTAAAATTTAAGAAAAAACTATAAAACGCCAAATGAGCATAAATGCGCTTAAAAAATTGAAAATTCAATTAAACTTGAAAATAATCAACTGTCTAAAATTTAAATAAGGTATAAAATTATGATGATTAATGATTAATTACTTAACTTATAAGAGAAATTAAGGTGGAACGAGATCTCGCTTTACATTTAAGCCCCTACAGCCATTACATCCTGTAGATGTGTATTAACAAAAAAAACAAATAATTGGCTAGCTATAACACTTATGAGTACAAAAATTAATTAAAAACTGCAAAATAGGCTACTGTCCTGACGGAAATTAACTAGCAATTAAATTGGATAGCTACTCAAAACGTTAATGAAAATGAATTTATAGGTATAAGCGCAACATATTCTAATGAAATTAATTAAAGCAAAACAGATAAATAGGTTTCAAAATACGAATAATTAAATACAGATATCTTGACAGTGCATTTGATCCACACGGGGCATCGGTTTTCAATAAGGCATCAACAATAGAAATATATTAATTCCGATTCCAAAATGAGGTAGATTTGCCCACAATGGCGGTGGACAGTTCAATAATTCTAGTATATCTTTAAACGCCATGTGCCTAGTAGAAGAAAGGTTACGAAATAGCGGCGTTAATTCCGGAACCCACAAACGTTTCGTACAAAAATGTGTACTACAGTACGACATAGAGTAAAAAGCTAAAAAAAGGAAGACACGAAACAAGCATTAATCACTAGAAAGAAATTTCGAAAAGTTAGAACTCTTACCGATCCATATATATGTACTTCAAACTAATTAAATCCTGCGTAATGCAGCAAAAAAAAAACAACTTAGGAACTACCAAAAATATATTGCCAGTGTTAAACAGCGACGATTTTAACGTGTACCATGTACGGTAATTAGACAAATCCTGTCCATTAATTATACAGTGAGCACTAAATGAAGTAACTGGATTGCTTTTTAATCCAACTCAATAGTTCGATCGATAACGAAAGAAATGAAAATGACAAGACACGCGGTTGCGGGAGCGACATCTGACCAGTTAAAAGAAAATTGTTAGGTACATAAAATATTTAACGGATAAGGGGCAGATTAATAAGAACCAAACAAAGAAATAATTAAATAGAAATAATCGCAGATAATTATGCAGCGACGTAAGGAATATAACAACATTAAACAGAAGGACATTCTAAATGCTACCTATAGCATAACCAGTCGCACTCACACGAGATGGTGCCAGCATGACTAACTTGAAGGAAAAATAACCCAAATTAATTAAAAATGAAAGAAGCCTCTTAATTACACGCGGAAATTAACTATGAATAAATTAGATGAAAATTCCACATCCCGCAGAAAATAATTATACGTAATTCCAACAGTAAAACAAAAGATTAATCCTAGGCGTGACCTAATACGCACGGAAGAGTTCAAGACAAATATACAGCGACACTCGCCGGAAATGTACCTACCAAAATTATAAAGTCTATTATAAGGTATAGGATTCAAAAAAAAAAGGTGTAACAAAGATTAGCTTCATAAGCTTCTCTGAACTCTAGGGAATTAAAGGAATCCACCAAAAAAGACTAATTTTTGTATCTTAAATGATTTGAGAGATATAAATTTTCTACTGAACCTTTGCATTTTCAATTTCTTTGACAAAAATTGTCACATGTCAAAACTTATTACACCTGCCCTAACAGAATCACTGGCATATACCGTGCCTTCAAATACTTTCCTTGTTAGGGACGACCAATATAATACAAAAACAGATGTTGGTAATGTTGATCATTATTTTGAAGACAAAGTTGAACTCTACGCGTCATGCTTTCAAAGCTATTTATTAGAATTTCTTGGGTTATGTCAGCACAAGAATTCACAATAGCATTACGAAGCTCTTCGACTGTGCAATGTCTGATCTTGAAGATGATATTCTTTAAATATGGAAAACTAAAATAGACTATAATTGTCAGATCCGGTGATCTTGGAGGAAAATTAATAATTCTTACTCTCTCACTAAAAAGTGAACCAATTTTCAGCACCATCTATAATTCCCTCACGGGGACTTGGTAGAATTCATCGTAGGAATCTGTAGAGGATAACTCTCTAACAAGCGGGAACTTTGAAATTTTTTGATTGTAAATTATTAAAGTATGAAATTCACGTGAAAATTAGCATCAATATTTTTTGGCGTTATATTTGCTGGAACATTAACACGTGTCTGCAACATTAAACGTCAAAATATTTGATGCTAATTTTCCATGAAAAACAAATTAGTATACGTAATGATAGTGAAGTATAGTAAAATCTTTTTTGTACTTAAGTGCTACTGATGAAACAGATTAAAACAAATGTATTTTGATCTATAAGTATTATATATTTAATAAATCATATACAACAATTAACATTATACCTTATAACTACAATATATTTTGTATAAATTGTTTAACGTGAAGATTAGTAAAGATGAAATAATAATAATATATATGTTTCATTATAATTATGACTGGAGATCATCAGAATATCTCTTTTCAATTTTTGACGTGATTAAGAAACTGTTACATTTTTTAATACTATAAATAACACATGATACGTACTGAATGTCGGTCTTTCACTGGGATTTGCTTGTGAGGTGGACGGTAACACCTGTACATCCATATTCTCTAAAGTAGTATCATCGGTTTGATGTTTCGAAATGCCTATGACAATGACTGTTACTCGTAATACTTGCAAAAGCACATGACAACACCAACTCTTACAAAATTTACTAGCGCATCCAACTATTATGAGAGTTAAGTTTTCGATCCTGTTTAAGGTGTTGCCCTCTATGATTCCCTCATTTAACCAAAACACTGATCAGGACGAGCGACTAATTGCAGGGGTGCTTCCTCCAATCACGTTAGAGCGCTACATTTCGCGCGAAAAAGTACTTACAAAAGAACATTTGACGTTAACCTTTTTGCTTCAGTTTTATGCAGTTTTATATTTTATGATTTATTAAGTCTTCAGAGTTAAGTTACATTGGTTACACTTTTGTCATATCTTTGTGTTTGGTTTGTCTCGTTTTTAGAAAAGTAACAGCTCTTAAAATGAATAGCAAAGATTCACAAACCGAATATTTATGTAATTTTTGTGGCAAAATTTTTCATTCAAAACGGAGCAATTATAATCAACATTTAAAGAAGTTTCACAATGTTAACAACAACAAGTTGGCTAATATAAAGTGTCTAGAAGAACACTGTGCATTTACATGCAACAAAGTGAATGATTTACGCAATCATCTCCAAACCAAACACCAGCAAATACATGAAATGGAAGTATTATGTTTTGACAAGTACGAAGGTTAGTATAAATATATGTTATTACTATAAATTGTACCACGCGATCATTTAAATTCTAAATTACAGCAGGCGGGATTTTTTTTATTAGGTTGTCGAGAATGTCAATTATTGATTAATTAACCTTTTGGAAACGTCACTTTGACAATTCAAATTGTAAATTAGTACTTATATACCAACTTAATTTAAATTTCACAGCCTGCTCTAATTTAGAATTTAAATGATCGCGCGGTACTATTAAAGAAACTGATATTGTTAATGTACTTATTGAAATAAGTACAAATAATAGATCAAAAAAATTAATTCGAGAATTTCGTTATTATATTTTTTAAATTCAGTTTTAGTGTTCTCATTTAAATGTTTCAGAGTTTCAGAAATGGAAAGAAATTGAGGAAGCCAAAAGTCAATATTCTTGGATAAAACAATATGGAAGTTCCATTGTTGGGACAAATAAAATATCAGTATATTATTGTAATATAGAAGTGGGAAAAAACGAATTGTGGATAATATTAATAGAAAGAGAGTGGGTAAATCACAAGACTCATGCAAAATTGATGTTAGTTGTACTTCCAGTATGGTAGTTACTGAAAGAGAGAATATAGTAAAAATTAAATTTTACAAAACGCATTATGGTCATGATATGAATATAGCCCACATTTCTCTTCCAACTACTAGTAAGTGGGAAATAGCTACTCAGTTACTATTAGGTACATATTTACAGATCCTTAAATTTTTGGATAATAAAAACTTTTTCCATAAATTTTTAGGTATTCCAACTACTGAGATTTTAGACAAAATAAGAAGTAATGTTGATGATACATTTAAACGAATTCACATTACAACAAGAAAGGACATCAATAATATTGCAAAGGCATTTAATGTACATGACAAAGCTGTAAAACATCAAAATGATGCCACCAGTGTACAGTTGTAGGTAAAAGAAATGCAAGCATTACCACCAGAAAATAATCCTATTATTTTATATAAAGAACAACATGCTCATAGTAAATTAGATGGCATAAGAGATGAGGACTTTCTTCTTGCCATAATGACAATGCCACAAAAAGATATGCTGCAAAAATTTGGTTCTAATATAATATGTATGGATGCTACTCATGGAACTAATCCCTACGATTTTAAATTAATAACAGTGTTAGTAATTGATGACTTTAGAGAAGGTTTCCCAGTTGCATTTTTATTTTCAAATAGGGAAGACTATGTTGTATTAAAACATTATATTGCTGCCATTAAAACTATTGCTGGAAATATTTCTCCTTTTGTATTTATGTCTGATGATGCTGATCAATTTTTTTCTGCCTGGAGTTCTGGTAATGAGTCTTACACAAACAAAGAAATTGTTATGTACATGGCATGTGAACAAAGCATGGAGAAGTAAGCTGAATTTAATTAAATTCAAAGAAAAACAGGAAGAGGTAAGTTGCATTATTCAAAATTTTCTGATTATATATATTTTCAGGTGTATAAAATATTATGTACAATCAGACAAGAACCAGAAGAGGAGAAATTTGACAAATTATTAGGATCATTCATCACCTTGCTAAATGCTGATAAACAGCTTTTAAATTTCAAAGCATATTTTTTGAAATATTATGCTTTTAGACCAACTGTTTGGGCAGCATGTCATAGAATCGGCTCTGGCATTAATACTAATATGCATCTAGAAGCAATGCATAAAGTTTTAAAATATACATATTTGAAAGGAACAGAATCTAAAAGATTAGACAAAACTATACATCTTTTGCAAACATTTGTTAGAGATAAGCAATTTGAACGAGTTATTAAACTTACAAAAGGAAAGAGTAACAGAAAATTGTGTGATTCTAATAAGAAACATATAATTGCTATTAATGACAAAAATATAAATTATACATTTACTGCAGAAAATAAATGGTTAGTAATTTCAGATGAATGCAATATACTGTTAACAAGAGTCCTCTCCCCGACCATAAATGTAACCATCTTTGCTCTCAATGTGGTGCATGCATACATATATTTAAATGTACATGTTTAGACTTTATTATAAAAGCAAATATACATAAAATTTGCATCGACATAACTGTTGGGTTTGCGTGAAGCCAACGTATTTTGATGATGGACTGTAGAAGCGACTCCACGCTAGTTTTCTCAAAATGTTAATCGAAGGACCAAAGGCTTCGTTGATTAAATAAAACTGCAGCACTGTAGCACTAACTATTTATTTTAACTACACCTTAAATTGACGCGTTTGTTAATTTATTCGAATTGCTTGTGACGATTTATTCGTATATTGATACGAATTGTATTGTTTTACAATCAGGAATTGAACTACTTAATTTTTGCTTGAACACACACTGTTTTGACATGAAATCTTGAAATGAAATGTTGATTTAAGTCTTGAAGCGACTGTTTGATGTTACATCTTGAGTTGTACTGTTATTGTATGTCTTGAAGCGACTGTTTTACGTTACATCTTGAATTGTACTGTCATTTCTTAAGAGCAAGAATAACTTGAAAATATTAGTTACTCCCACCAAACGAAATGCTATTGGTAGATCAACCTATTTGTTGACGTCAACCTAAACATTTCCTTTATTAAATGATAATATACCGATTTGCAAGGTTCTGACGGAAATTCCTGATGACCGTCTGCCTTTGTAATTTATCTTAAATTATGTGCAATAAAAGTGAAAGATGCTGTCTCTTTGTCAAAGAAAGCAAATTACAGGCAATGTTTTATGAAGGGGAAAGACCCTTTGTACTAAGTAAATAATAGACAAATATCTGCTTCTTTTGACAAAGGATCGTAAACTTAAGGTAATGTTTTTTCCAAAATACTTAGTTATAATTACGTTTACGTGCGATCATGAATAGCCGGCATGAAATCACCGCAAATGTACCTTCTCGCGCAGGTATAGGTATGGTCAATTAGATCAACCAAGAACACGAATATATGATATACAGTGTGACAAATAGAAACTTAATAATAATTAAATTAATAATAATAAGAATATATGATTAATAATATATGACGACACCGTCGTACGACGGAACATGCCGCCCGCGTTGAAAGCATCGGCTTTCGAAACTTAATAGTTACATAGCACTTCACTCATTTGACATAGGTAGAATGCATAATCTGTTGGCGGGTCTCTTCATTTCGCCTCGTATTGTTTTTAATGTCACTGCACGTACAACACCATCACTCCCTGGATGGATGGTTAACACTCTTCCTGCGGGCCAGGACATTGGTGGTGTGTTGTCTTCCTTTATGAGAACTAGTTGCCCTACTTGCAATGCCTTGTCCGAATGCCTTGTCCATTTACTTCTTCCTTGCATCTGTTGAAGGTATTCCTTCGACCATCTCTGCCAAAAGTGCTGTTTGCTGCGCTCTATTAATTGCAATCGAGACAACTTATTTACATGTAACGGTAATAAATTAGGCTCTAAAATACCTCTAAGTGAGTCTCCAATAAGAAAAAGACCCGGAGTTAGGACTGATAGGTCTGTCGGGTCTTCGGATAAAGGAATAATAGGCCGGGAATTTAGGATGGCCTCAATTTGGATGGAAATGGTGGAGAATTCTTCGAATGTGAAATGTGCATTTCCAATTATACGTTTAAAATGATATTTGAAGGATTTGACTGCCGCCTCCCAGATACCGCCGAAATGTGGAACTCTAGATGGTATACAATGCCATGAAATTCCTTCGTTCGATAAGTAATTTATTATTTTTTCATGTTCGTTTGTTGTGAACATTTTGTGAAGCTCCTTTAATTCCTTGTTTGCCTTGACAAAATTAGTGCCATTATCTGAATAAATATTTGACACCATTCCTCGTCTTGATATAAATCGTTTTAAGGCGTTCATGTAAGAATCAGTGTCGAGACTACTACTTAATTCTATGTGCACGGTCTTTGTTGCCATACATCGCCTCTCTGGTGGTCTAACATATTGTAGAGTGTCCTCTGAACAATTCCCTAATGTTTTGATTGTGCAAATTTTATCAAGTTTTAATATGATCGGTTCGACAGTATTTGTAAGTAATTGTGATAGAGATTCGCTGTCACTTGAGGCCAATTTTCTAAGTTGGAAACCTTCCCTTTGCAATAAGGAATTAACCTCTTCAAAGAGGATCTTAATGCTGTTTACGTCATCTGCCCCGGTTAACAAGTCATCTACATAGAAATCTCTTTGTACGATTTTCGCACCTAATGGAAACGTGCTAGATTCATCGAGGGCAAGTTGTTTTAAAACCCTAGTCGCTAAAAACGCCGCACAACCGGTGCCATATGAGAGTGTATTGAGTTCGTAAGTGAGTAAATCGTGTGACGAATCTGGGCGCCAAAGAATTCGCTGTAATGATAATTGTGACTGATCGACTAACACTTGTCTATACATTTTTGTGATATCTGCGGTTAATACGATTTTATGTGTGCGAAATCTGCAAATGATGGAGAACAAGTCTTCTTGTATTGACGGTCCTACCATTAGCATATCATTGAGTGAGTGTCCTGAATGTAAATATTCGTTTATGAACTGTACGTATTGTTCTTTCAGTTTCGATTGCTTCTGCATCTTTCTTTCTAGTGAGTAAAACCCTTTTGTTGCTAAATCTTTCGAATTTCCTAAACTTATTTCTGCATCGTTTATAAGAGGTAACTTAACAATATATCTACCTTCACTGTTTCGAGTATAGTTGTTAATAAAGTGTTGTTCGCAAGCTACTTCTTCCGCGGTGTAATTACTCCTGTTACTGACATGTTCGATCTCCCAAAACCTTGCTATACTGTCATCTAGGGCTAAATTACATATTTTGCTTGTTTGTTGCGCCCGTTTATCGTTCAGTGCCCCGGATGTTATCCACCCCAACTGTGTCTTTTGCATGATTAGGTTAGTATTTGCTAATTTTATTTGACCTACGCATAGAAGATGCCAGAACAACTCCGCTCCTATTAACATATCGATCTTATTGGGTCGATTAAATTCAGGGTCAGCCAATTTTAAGTTTTGTGGAATATTAAGGCAACTCCTTTCAATGAAATTTGATGGAATATCGCTTGTAATATTGTTTAGAATTAGACAATTTAACTCTATGCCATACTCATTATGGTTTGACTTGATATTAACTAGAACTGACTTGCTTATCTGTGTACTTGTTTGATTGATACCACTCACAGGGATATTCACACGCTTTTCCTTTAAATTAAGCCTTTGCGCTAGCGAGGTTGATATGAAATTAGATTGCGAGCCTGAGTCTAATAATGCCCTACATGAGTGCCATGCATTATTACAATCTGCGACTTTAATAATAGCTGTAGACAACAGAACTTGCCCAGAGTAATATAATTCTGAAGAGTGTGCTGACACTGCATTTGATATTGCTTGATCTGTATTATTTGTTGTTAATGGTCCGTCTTGAGTTTCCGACACTCTTGCTTTTTCGAAATGAAGTAATGTATTGTGTTTGTTACCACATTTCCTGCAATTGGTCGAATTGCATTTGTTTATTTGATGACCTGACCTGAGGCAGTTAGAACAGAGCTTGGCAGATTTGACTTGCTTTGATCTTTCCACTACTGACATGTTTAAAAAACTTTGACATTGATATATAAAATGATTAGCCTTGCATATAACGCATTGACTGTCTTGTCGTGAAAAGTGCGCTAATGCTGATTTCTGAAATTTATGTGACTTTTCTTGAGACAGATTTTTTGAAATAGCTTCCAGTGTCTTGCATTTATGTGATAAGAAATCTAAAAATTCTTTGAATGTTGGTATAGTATTTTCTTTTATACTTGACTCCCATTCCTTATTAGTTGTTCTATCTATTTTATTTGTGATTGAGAGTATTAACCAGTCGTCCCAATTGTCCACCGGGCGACCTAATGATTTTAACGCTCTCGTGTGAGTTTGCACACCATCAAGAATTTGCCTTAATGTTATGTAATTCTCATGCATGCAATTTGGCAGTTCAAGAATTGCGACAAGATGTTTTTTTATTATTAATCGTTTATTATCAAACCTACCCTTTAGTGCTTTCCATGCAATTTCGTAGTTGATTGCGGAAACTTGCAATTCTTGAATGCAATTGGCAGCTTCCCCTTTTAAACATGACTTAAGGTAATGGAATTTCTGTACGCTAGAAAGTGATTCGTTGGAATTTATTAATGATTCAAATGTTTCATTAAATGGAGTCCATTCTTCAAAGGCTCCCGAAAAGGATGGTAATGAAATCTGCGGCAATCGTATGCGACCTTGAATGTCTTGATTCTCGTGTGGTAATGTGGCCCGTTGGTTGTGTAAATCAAAATTGATCTGTGTCTTAGATTTTGAATACATGGCTAATATTTCTTCGGCGCGTGATATTACGTTAAAATATTGATCCTCAAATACCGAATCATTACTCCTTGTACCTTCCCCAATGTTGAGCTGTTCGATTTGCATTTGAACCTGATAATATTCTGTCCACAATTCTTTTGCTTTTGATATTCGTGTATTTATTTGAAAGACACTGAAATTTGTTTCATCGATTGTTTCAAGATATGTACTGAATTTTGTGATTGATGATTTGATTGCGCGTGTTTTGTAGTCGAGTCCTGATAGTAATTTCTCTTTTTCCGGTTCAAGAGACATGATGATATGAATGGATTAGGAAATGCGGGAAAGTAACAAAATTGGAGACTCACCTTTTTCCGCGGATTGTTGTCTAATTGTTTTCCTTGCTGATTTCCTGATGTTGATCTTTTCCTGTGGCGCTGAAATCCGGCTCGAAGGACCAAAATGTTGGGTTTGCGTGAAGCCAACGTATTTTGATGATGGACTGTAGAAGCGACTCCACGCTAGTTTTCTCAAAATGTTAATCGAAGGACCAAAGGCTTCGTTGATTAAATAAAACTGCAGCACTGTAGCACTAACTATTTATTTTAACTACACCTTAAATTGACGCGTTTGTTAATTTATTCGAATTGCTTGTGACGATTTATTCGTCAAAATGTTGGGTTTGCGTGAAGCCAACGTATTTTGATGATGGACTGTAGAAGCGACTCCACGCTAGTTTTCTCAAAATGTTAATCGAAGGACCAAAGGCTTCGTTGATTAAATAAAACTGCAGCACTGTAGCACTAACTATTTATTTTAACTACACCTTAAATTTAATAAAAATTTTATACGCATATATAGGTTAGAAAACGTCACATTGAGCGTAATTTCGTAAATATTAGTAGACACTGTTATGTATTTTATTGATGTTTACTTTTCACTTGAAATGCATGTTAAACATTAAATCAAATATTTCTAATTTCTTATTGGTGTTTATATATTGGCTTTGTGATTGGAGAAAGCACCCCTGCAATTAGCCGCTCGTCTGATCAGGTGTAGTAAATGCAGTGCACTACCCCTGGCCAGTTCTATAGTAACATTCAATAATAAATGTTTTATGTTATAACTCGAACATAATAATAAAATAAATGTGTTTTATTTATCAACTTAGCTTGTAACGAAGTTCTTTCGTTAATTGTACAAATTAACATTTTTAAGTTCATAATTAATTTATTTGTCAATATTAAATTAAATGTATATGTGTTATTTTGTTCAAATACTAATATTGTATAAAATGATTTGGACGGACCTGTACATATGTTCAGTTGTTGTAATAATTCATGTTATTTACTTATTTTTAATGGAAAAATACCGAATGTCTACGTCATGCTCAAAGTCGCGCGTTTCATGTCAGTATCGTGTGCAAATTGTTGTGTTTTGAACGGGTTTTTACCTACATACGTAGGGGGTTTTCACATATATAAAGGCCCCATCGAGCGTGCCTCGTTCATTTATTTCTCCGACCCGTCCGCAACCCTACACCTCTCTCTATTCAGCCTCCTAATGGCGTGGAAGAGTCTGGTTCAAATCCTTAGAAACGTACTACTTTCAGGTCTTTTGCATCGTGAAATAGTCGTTTCAAAAATCCGCTAATTTCGTCCGAATGTGTCTCTTCTTACTCAGGTCTTGAACCGTGGGAAGAAGTGATGTATTACCGTTGTAAACTTTATCCCGTCTAAGTCAGACTTTCGATGTCGTGACTATGTTAAAATCCGCATTTAATAATAATTGTTTATTTCAGAGATTTTTGCGACTATTAGATTACCGATACCGCGCCGTGAATTCAAATGAATTATCGTCTAAGCGACCGCGCTTACCGAACTCGCAATTAAAGTAGACGTATTAACATTTTACGCGAAGATATTGAACGAAGATTCGAGTCTGTACCCGGGTAAATTTCAATCACACGATAGATTAGTAAATTCTTCTTGTGAGCATGTCGTAACATGGAAATAATTTGTAGGATAATTTAAATTGATCTGAATGAGCCTTTTATCTCAAAGTGACCGATACATATCTTGTTTCTTGTTTATTTTTGGTTTTATATTAAATAGATAAAATGCATTGGGATTTGTAAATAACCGTTCAGGGGCTAAAGTTGGGTATATGTTCAATCTTAGTTTTAATCACGATTTAAAGAGGTCACTGATGTGAATTTATTTTTGTATTTAATTATGTTGACACTATACGAATTTGTGTATGTGTATAAATTGTAAATATGATTAAAATAAATGTGTATTAATTGTTTTGATATTGTTTTAGTAATAATAAAGACTAATTATTCTATTTTTCAAATAAGTTTCTACACGTGTTTTCTTTTTACCGTTTAATAATGAGTAAGGGAATGCAGTATTTTCAATGAACATTAAGATACATTAAAACAAAAAGAAGTACTCACGTTTCTCCACTGTGTTAGTCGAAAAGCTTATAGTCTTATGCCTCTAAAACACAACACTTCAACCGCCATATTTATATCTATAAACAATGCCGACCGTGCGAAATTACGATGATGTCACTCCGCTAGACGTTTAGTAATCCGCGATATTGGTGCCTGCGTGCATAGGCAACCCGAGGTGCTTGTAGTTCCGGAATATTGGAGGCATTCAGAAGACTTGTCTTATGACGTTCGCTTGTATTACACTGGCATTACGTAAAGTAGCACCTTGTTTTAGTGACATGTTATAAGTGAAGCAAGCGAGCATGTTATAAGCTGTATGTGATATGATATTTATACAAGTACAAGAATTGGGAAACATCAAACGTAAGCCAATTCACACAGGTACACACACATAAATAAAGCCCATACCTTTATATATATTACGCATTAATCTATTAATAATTACCTATTGCAATGTGAGAAAATATTTATTCCTGTGGGTTCCTAAAAAATTACGTACTTAAAAAAATATTTCAAGGAAAAAACAAAAAAAAAATGCCGAGAGATATAAATTAATCCGTTTATTGATAGGACTATGTAGTGTTTATCAATTTTTATTATAGAAATGAATTCAGCAATTCTGTTGAAATTAAACAACTATAACTATCCTCTTAGAATTGTCGTTAATATTATTATAAATATCATTTATATACATACTACTTAAATGTTGTTCATGAAGAAACGATTTTGAGAAGAAATGAAAGCACTTATAATACAGTTTTGATAATGTTGCATTTTATTACTACTTTGTGATACACACTCGGTCACTCAAAAGTGCACGATATATTACGTAGACGGGATCTGTCCAGTGACATTCGTGAAGAATGCTATTTTTATGACAAATATATGCTTGTTTAAAAGAGGTTAAGATTCCTGAATCCGACTGGTTAAACACTCTTTTTTGTTTTCCCACTGATTTCTACTGAAGATGACAACTTAGTTGTCGAAATACTCATATAGAATTTTTTATATCTTTTTAATTTTAGTGGTAAGAGATTTTTCCTTGTGCATTTTGTAATGTGTGAGCATAGATTTTTACTGAGTATAGTTTCTATTTCTTGGAGGAATTTTTAAATTTTATAAATTAAATACTCACTCATACAAAACACCTTGTATCTACCTATATACTATATGTTACATATTTGACTTTCATGTAATGTGTTTATTACAGTGAATAAACCATCATACATAAAATTAGAATGCCTAATATAACAATTTACTGAAAGATACGAAGATACACATCACTGTCACTGTTTATTTTTTTTATTTTTCTGCAAAATAAAAGTTGTATGAGTTTTTACATTCATTAATGATCCCATGTATTCATGTTTATCTTTATATTTCTAGAAGAGCTCAAATTCGCGACGAATTTCCTACTAGTTCGACGAAACCACTATCGGTGAGTCAAAATCCTTTGGCAAAAAGCGGAAACTTCGAAGCAGTTGTCGACGATTTGAAGAGATCTTCTAATGGGCCGTAAGTTTACATAAGATTAAATAAGCTATGTTTATTACAGGAATTGTTACTATAAAGCTGGCTCTTTAATAAACATAAATTGTTATGGCGCTATATCAACACAGGAAAAGCAAACAGGCGATATTATGCAAGAATAGTTTATGTTCATTAAAATGTAAATTAAATAAATGCTATTTAATAGTCATTTCAAACAATGGAGTTTCATCAGAGGCGGCTCGGGGTGGTTCACATAGGGAGTGCATAATTTCAAAATTAAAAAGTATAATACAAGAACGCGTACCCAATCTTTATAAGTTTCACCGACATACTGTTCCAGACAGATACTGTTCATTGTACAGTTTGTTTTGAGGGAATAGTAAATATAACACTACAGTTTGATTACATCTGACGATAAACGAAGTCCATTTTGCGTGTCTTTGACTTGCAGAACAGTTCTATCACTTTTTCATTAAAATTTGGGAAATCATTTATAAATTCTTTTTCACAAGATAACATAGTAAGGGCATTTAATCTGTCTTCTTTCATTGTATTTCTCAGGAAAGTTTTTATTCTCTTCAGCCGTGAAAACTGGCGTTCCGCTTCAGACGTTGTCATTGGGATTGTAATGACAATTTTTAAAAGCTTAACAACTTCATTAAAGGTGTCGCTTAATCCATCCAGCAGAAGCTCTAGCAGACCTACAGCACTGCCTTCTATATTTTGCCTAAATTCTTCTCTAGAATATAGAACACTTAATTCAGTTCGTAGTCTGCTTTCATTGAGGCATGGATAAAATTTTACCGCTTCTTTAAGGCAATCTTCCGGAAATTTTTTTTGAAAAGAGGAGAACTGTTTAAAAGAAATTAAGTTTACTAATATTGAGTGCCCTGTATACCGAAATCTAGTTTTTATTTCAAGCAAAATAATATGGCACACTTCAATAGTTTGCCTCCGTCTTTGGCTACCATCAGTTACTCTTCGTCGCGTTGATGGTTGAGGAGTCAGTTCTGAGTCATTTTGTTTAACCAACTGATTATCTGTATCAGCGATTTCGGTTCGAATTTTTCCAATAGCGCGTTCAAAGTTATCTAAATTATTCTTGATTTTAAATGCATCTGTATTGACATTTTGTAATTGATTAAACAATATGTCCACATGTGTCATAATTTTATGAAAGAAAGTTAACCAATAGATAAAATTTTCCTCCTCTAAAATTCGCAAATTGGCACCAGCTTGATGAATGGTAGTTTGTAAACTAGCTTCTCCCTCGATTTGTTCTAGAGCTTCAATTATTTCTTCTCGGTGCTCATATATAGTATTCACTGTCCTAGAATTGAAGTTCCATCTTATTTTTGAAGAACGAGGTAAGCTTTTTCACTGAAGGAATTCTTCCAATCTTGCAGCTCGTTGTGGTGAAGTGGAGAAAAAAGTACATAATCCCGTCAGATTGGCAAAAAAATTCTGCAATTACTACTGCTCGATGTAGCATGTGACATAATAAGATTTGTCTGATGTGCGTAACAATGTACAAAATTGGCCCTTGGATACTGGTCTTGGACATGTCTTTGCACGCCGTTAACAGCACCACTCATGACTGCTGCCCCATCATAGCTCTGTGCAATCAGTTTTTCTGGGTCATCAACAAGCAAACTAATTTCGTTAAGGATGGAGGTAGATAAATAATTAGCATCATGTCCACTAGGCAGAAGAAATTTCCAAAATCTTTCGACCGGTCTCGCGTTCACAATATATCTTAAAACAACCACCAACTGAAACTGATTGGACACATCTGTGGTTTCATCAGCTATCACAGATATGAAGTCGGTTGCTTTAATTTCACTGGAAACTTGTTCATGATACACGTTCAACATTACATCAAGCAGCTCATTCTGTATCGTTTTTGATAATCCCTTAAAAACCGGTGCTGCTTCGATGTGATCTCTGAACGATTTATCCAATTCTGCCGTAAAATTTATCAATTCCCGAAAAATGCCCTTGGTATTCGACGTTTGCCGTTCATCATGACCCCGAAGTGCCAGTTCAAACGCGCCACAAAATCTAATGCAATTTATTATTAAATTTAACTCATGCCTATTTTTTGTTACCTGTTCATCGTGTTGTTGAACTGCTTTTCTATATGATGAATCTAAATCATTCTGAATGTTATTTTTTCCTAACATTCTTAGACTAAATATATTTTTCAAATGCCTTTCGGAATTTTCATGTTTCGTAATTTTAGCACTAAGATGAATTAAGTCTTTTATTCCGTTCTTTGACCAAGACGGTTCACCACCAAACAAAAGACACGGAAAACAAAACAAAGTATTTTTAATTTCACACCCACAAATCCAGTCTTTTTTCTGATAAATATTCATTTTGAATTTTCTCATAACGTCTTTACCTTTAACAGATTGTTTATTTTCTAAACATAATTGAGGCATCGGCCGTTTAAGATTTTTTATTGCGATTTTTTCATCATACGTTAACCGCGAAAACGTGTTATGCTGTAACGCAGAGACGAAATTCATCTTACAACAGCGGTGAGCAGACTGGGGATCTTGCTTATACGCTATGTATTATACGATATGGAAGTAGAACAAAATACAGTTCTCACCACCTTCAATGTAATGTTAATGGCTTAACGGAGCAACGGTTGGGCTTTGCTCATGGGTATATTTCTCTCGGTGGAAGGGGTAAACATTCGAATAGTTTATCGTCTTTACATTCGTGCGCTGTTAGTCGTCATTATATCTGTGACGACGATCGGTGCATGTAGGTTGTTACGCGCGCCGCACACGCCACGTTCCTGTTCAATAACTATGAATACGTAATAAATAAATACTTTCACAGTTAGTCGCCGCTTGGTTTGTTTTGTTTCAAAATTCCAGGGGGTGCAATTGCTCACTTGCTCCCATTAAAGAGCCGCCACTGAGTTCCATATATTTGTTAATTGTTACTTACCTAAACATTAATATAAATGAATAAGAACTACATAATTGCAATGTAACAAATTAAAATTTGTAGATATTATGAAAGATTTTATCCATCTTAAAGCCCCAGGTTTCAAAGGGCGAATTTTTTCAAAACTTATGAAAAAAATTTCTTGCATAAAACTTTGGAATAAATATATATATCCTTTAATAGATCGGATTTGAAAAATAAAATATTACTTTTCCCTATTCTTTTGTTCTTTTTCTTCGTAGTTAGACAGAATATATCAGATATCAATCTATATTTAATATTCATCTTTTTTTCTTTTTTCAGAAATTCTTCACAGACAAAATATCCCAACTATATTGCCGATAATAAAAATTTTGACTACTGAACAATCTGCTTTATGTTATGATACTCATATTCTTAAGGCTATTTATTGTTAATATTAATTTATTTTAAATGTACATATCATAATTTTATGTAATTAAATATTAAAATATTAAAAGAAGTTATCAACTCTCTTTTATTTCGACAAACTTAAAAAAATATCTTGGGCATCCATCATCTATTACTTCAAATGAATAATTGAACGAAATGAAAAAGGGCTGGCTTTGAACATTGAAAATGCATTGTTATATTATTTGTTTGATTTATTTTGATTATTGATTTTTGTAGTTATATAATATTTATTAATGTGTGTGCATTTAATATATGTGCCAGTTACTGATAACAGCTTATATAGAAAAATACAGAAATATCCATTACAAAATTTAGAAAAAATTGTTTTTTGTAAACAACTTTTTCATTGCATTGCACATTGTCGCAATTTTGGGAGCTAGATGCGTTAACATTTAAATGTTCATTACGATTGATATTTCTTTCCATATATTTGGTGTTTTGTAATATTTCTATTACTAATGTTGGTAATACAACTTCCCCTAAAATTCCAATTTTAAAACTGTTCGGACCTTTAGGATTTGGAACTAGTTCAGAACCACTATTGGCCGGACATGCGCATTACTATCAGAACTAGTAATTCTACAAATGTTCCCGAACTGTTCAGAACTGGAGGTCTGACCAAACCTTCTGTGTCGTTGTAATACCAAACTTGAAATTAGCTTCAAAATTGTTTTTATTAACCAATTTCCTTGCATAGATAATAATTTGATTAATGGTTCTCGGAAAAAGATTCACATCACTAACTTATAGATTGCTTCAGATTCTGCTGATATAATCAACGTCATTGGTATCAAATTGCAACTGAATATAAAAATGTGAATTCTTTTTAGACTGCTTGACAAGCAAGGTGCTTCAATTGATTAAAAATAAATACTTTTACGTAAATTCGTTTTTTTTTTCATATCGTATAATTATCAATTTAAATTGAATTAAATATTTACAACTTGTAACAAATAAATTTAGTTTAAAAGATTTTTTTACGGTAGTATATAATATAACAACTTAATAATTTAATATAGGCGTTGGCACTTGAGAGCCTAAAATAGTATATTAAGAAAACTCAATAACAATTAAATTATCTAATCTGTAAATCCCGTAATGAATTTATCTATGTTTATTTTAAAAATTACGCAAGCTCCTCAACAATTGCGGCGTGTACTGAGGAGGGCGATGTACATAAAAAATTTGCGATAACAATTGATATGTGTTATTGTACATATATCTTGAAAGATAAGAGAATGTGGTTTATTTATATTTTTATGAAATCTTTGTAATTAAAAAAATTGAATTTGGCGCTCCCAGCAATGTAGTTTTATATACGAGGTGTATTCTATTAATGCTGTCTCTTACGAGTTACGAGAACTCATTTATAGAAAAATTTAAGGTATTGAAACACAACTCGTTAGAAATATAGCGGGGTTTTCACCCATGTAGATTTATGTCGAACTTCAGTAGGGTTAAATACCAAATTCACGAGTAGTTTGTCTAGGCAAATAAAATAAAAACAGGTTAGAGGTTTCTTTTTATTTTTTGTATCATAAAAAAAATATTACCTCTCAATATAAGTTACGTAAACTAAGCACAAAATATTAATTCGATGCCAATTTCGTGTACCTCGAAATAATTAATAATGCCTGTAATATTTCATTATATATCGTTAATGTTTACGTAGGTAATTCGTAATGTTATGATGATGTTAGTGAGACTAACCTGCCGGCTGCACCATGTGTAATACAAAGAGGTAAATATGTAAATATAGTTTTGTGCGTAAAATATCTTTAATTCGCTACTGTCAAAGCAATTACTACAGAAGAATAGTTTTACTATAACCTTTTTCTCGGTGTACATTTTTCTAAATATTGTTTTACTTATACGTAGTATAAGGGAGTACTATGATGATGAAAATTTTCGACCTCGAGATTTTTACAGATGTCAACGTTTTGAAGTCCCCTGATTCCGAAAAAGTGGTTTTTAAAAAAATGTCTGTGTGTGTGTGTGAACACGATAGAGATCAATTCCAAATTTTGTATTATATATAGAGATATAATCTCCCTCTTGAGATCTGATTAGTTTTTCAGTAAAATCGGTAGACTGGAAGTAGCAGTTTACTTCAATCAAAAAATCGAATTTTGCCAATATTTCGTCAACTATTAAGTTTAAACAAATTTATAAATAATTCATATATATATAAAAGTATTTAAAACATAATTTTCAATATCTTTTGTATAAAAAAATTTCAAAATTCAGACCGGAAGTACCACTTTTACTCATATCGAATAGCGACTTTTTGTAAATATGTCGTAAATTATGCATTCTATATATATTTATCAAGAGTGCAAAAGTATTTATTGCTAGATTTGCAATATTTTTTGTATAAATGAAATTTCAAAATTCGGACCGGAAGTAACACTTTTACTCTTAGGGAGTAGCACTTTTTTTCGAATATCTTGCAAAGTATGCATTCTATATAACGATTTATTAAGAGAATAGAAGTACTTAGAATAGGATTTTGAATAATTTTTGTGAAAAGAATTCTTAAAATAGTATACTTTGAAATGCTCATTCGTATAAGAAAGTCGTGTGGTGGCCACACCTCATTTTTTATTTTATTTTATGCAGGATAAGAAGATATCTCGCCTATATACTATATTTATATGGATCATCAGCTAATAAACTTAGATGCTTACGAAATTTTCGAAGATGCGTTCATGGTCTGTTCGTTATATTTTATATACAGGGTGGGTCATTAGTAGCCGCTTCCTCGATTGCTCTTTTGTTTTTAATAAAAGAAAAAGTAATTAGTGGAAGATTCATAGTTGCTTGGGGTGCATATTCTAAAAATACTTTAACCTCTGACGCACTTCCGGTTTCACCGGAAGTGCATGGAATTTAATTTTTTTAAATGACACCTTATGGTATTTTTGTATTTTCTAGTATTGCTTTTAACTGTCTATTCAACTGTTTTATATTTTTCAAAATTGAGCCAATAGTGTTTGAGTTATTAATGTTTTGTGAAAATATTTGACCAAAACACGTGTTTAGAAAAAAATCATTATCTCATTGTTTTTAAAAGCAAAAACATTAACTTTGGTTGTGCTTGTAGCCAAGAAAATTTTGCATCATTTGGTATTAGTTACAGTCGCCAATACCTCAAGAAACATTGTTTCCCTACTTCCCGAAATTTTCACATACTAAAAAATTATTTTTTTTTAATGGAACACCCGGTATTTTATTATGGCATTTTGTTCCCCTTTTTATTCTCTTTCATTTTTGTTAACAATGTCCTATACGTATCTTTTGTAATTTCTGAGATAATCACTATAGAAGTAATCAGCGGTCAAATAAAGAACTACGGGCGCTCTTATATGCACCCAAATAATCGTCCAATAAATGCTGGAATGCGACCGATTGCCTGGGTCAACTGTTGAGAAAGAAAGTCGGTAAACATTTATGTCAAATTTATAAAAGCATCGCTAATAGTTATCATCAAAATAATTTATTCTTATGAAGAGTTAATAAATATGATTGACGTCTTGGGTGAATCTAAAAGAAACTCTTTGCTAACATCCAGCCCTTATGCATTACGATCCCTGGTACAAGTCAACCGAAGTTCGAGTAAACAGAAAGTATTAAATATCAAAAAAAGAGCAGAATAATAACTGATGAGGACAATAAGTTTATGGTACTTGCGAGTGTAGTCAAAAATTAGTCGTCAGTTAGATGTAAGTCAAATTTGAAAATTCAGAATAATTAGGAAATATGTAATTCATCGGTAGCATATTTGTTTGACAGGTAACTAAGGAAGTCGAACCCCATTCCAGTCTTCCATAGGTTCAACGAATATTTGGGTGCATAGAACAACAGCGCTCGTAGTTCCTTATGTGACCGCTAATAGCTCCTATAGTGATTATTTCAGAAATTACAAAAGATAGGTATATGATATTGCTAATAAAAATGAAAGAGAATAAAAAAAGGAACAAAATCCCATAGTAAAATACGGGATGTTCCATTTAAAAAAAATAAGTTTTTGGTATGTGAAAATTTCGGAAAGTAGGCTTTGAACAGACAAAGTTGTTTGAGGTATTGTCTAATGCTACTTATACCAAATGATGCAGAATTTTCTTGGCTACACGCACCGCCAAATTTATTGTTTTTACTTTTAAAAACAATGAGAAAATGATTTTTTTCTGAACACATGTTATGGTCAAATATTTTCAAAAAAAATTAGTAACTAAAAAACTATTGACTCAATTTCGAAAAAAAAAAACCGTTGACTAGGCAATTTAAAGCAGTACTAGAAAATCCAAATACATATAGGGTGAGTCATTTAGAAAAATTAAGTTCCGTGAATTTCCGGTAAAACCGGAAGTGCGTCAGAGCTTAGAGTATTTTTAGAATATGCGCCACAATCAATTATGAACCTTCCACTAATTGTTTTTTCTTTTACTTAAAACACAAAAGAGCAATCAAAGAAGCGACTACTAATGACACCCGTCACCCTGTATAATATACAATTCCTAAAATCATGTAGTGCAACCCTAAAACTAATTCAAAGACTGGTATTCAAAATACATCCAGACAGCGGATCAAAATCAAAAAAAGTTAATCCTATTAGAAAGAAGGTTTTTCATGTTATGAATAAATAGATTTTTAATCTTACTTGAATACAAATATTTAAGTTTAAAAGTATTTTACGTTTCACTATACCGGGTGTCCAGTTTAAAATGCAGTACATGGGGATATTGGAAACCCTTGGAGATACAAGTCGGTTAAATGGGAGAAAAGTTGCGTATTCATTTGTCCATGAATAAACCGACATCAGATTTTGAAATTTTTGTTTCATTGGGCAGATACAGGGTGAAAAAGAAAAAAAATGCATTTTTGAAAATCTTCCATATTTTGTTTCCTAGAAGAGATAAATTTACAAAAGTTGTAAGCTAGGGATAACAAGTCATGAGGATTTTAAAAATGTTTAAAAAAAAAATCTAGGTCTACTAGATTTTGCGTGACAATAATCAACTTTTGTTTTTCTTATGGCAGCCATATTGGATTTTGACATTTTTAATATCTTCAAAAAAAAATGCTATTCAATGATGTATAACATGTTTATATTCAAGATAGTAAAAACATAAAAAATAGAGAAAGTAAGATTTTAACATAGTAGGCCGTGATAATAAATGTGACATTTGTATTAAACAACTCTAAAAGCTGTGAAGTTTATTCTGAACTGTCAGTAATCTTATTGTTAATCTCATTGTATTGTTATAAGTATCTGTACTGTGCAAACCTAAGATGGATCGTTTTACAAATAGTGACAAATATCAAATGCTGGAGTGTTTTATTTTGTGTGGAAGAAATGATGAATTGGCTGCAGAAATGTATTTCGATAGATACCCTGAAAGGCGGCAGCCAGAAAAAAGCATTTTTCGCCGATTGCGTGATAATTTGATAATGCATGGAAGTTTTGTCAAACCCAAAAAAAGGCAAAACAATGAAAATAATGAAAATATTGTTCTTCAAGCAGTAGTTGAAAATCCCCGTACGTCTTTACGGGTAATTGAAAATGCACTTGGCGTCGCTAGGTCAACAGCTGGTACCATTTTAAAGCGTGCCAAATTCAAACCATATCGTGAAAGAGCCAGTCAAGGGCTTCAAAATGGTGACGAAATACGGAGAGCACAATTCTGTCATTGGTTCATCGAAAACCATAATGAAAATCCAAACTTTTTTGCGAAAATTTTATGGTCTGATGAGAGTCGATTTACTAACTCTGGAATGTTTAATCGTAAAAATACTATCTTTTGGTCCGATGAAAATCCACACCTAGTTCGTGGCATTAGACAGCAAGTCAGATGGGGATTTAATGTTTGGATCGGCGTTATTGATACCCATGTTATCGGTCCATTCTTTTTCAATGAGAATTTAAATTCTGAAAGGTATTTAGAACTTTTGCGCACACATGTTGCTGAACGAATTGAAGAACTTCCACTTGCCACGTTGCAAAATATGTATTTTTAGCAAGATGGAGCGCCTCCACACAATTCCTTGTTGGTTACAAATTATTTAAATAATCAATATTACAATAACTGGAATGGTAACCGAGGACCAATAGGGTGGCCTGCTGGGTCCCCGGACCTCACACCTCTTGATTTTTTTGTATGGGGCTATCTGAAAAACAAGGTGTATTCGATATCTTATGAAAATGTGGAAGAATTACGTCAAGCAGTTGAAGAAGCAGTGAATGGAATGACACCGAACATGGTTAGACAATCTTGTGAGGCAGTATTAACACGATGTAGATTGTGCATACGAATGAACGGTGGCTTATTTGAACAGTTGTTACATTAATGATTCAGCTACCTAACCACCTTTATGTAATGAATACTAATAAAAAAAATGTTAGAGATATTTTAACAGTACTTGGAGACTTGTTATTTTTTGTTTGTTTTATCAGTATACATGCACTTAAGATATCCACAGTTCCATGCGCAAAATCTAGTAGACCTAGATTTTTTTAAACATTTTTAAAATCCTCATGCTTGTTATCCCTAGCTTACAACTTTTGTAAATTTATCTCTTCTAGGAAACAAAATATGGAAGAATTTCAAAAATGCATTTTTTTTCTTTTTCACCCTGTATCTGCCCAATGAAACAAAAATTTCAAAATCTGATGTCGGATTATTCATGGACAAATGAATACGCAACTTTTCTCCCATTTAACCGACGTTGTATCTCCAACGGTTTCCAATATCCCCATGTACTGCATTTTAAACTGGACAGGGTGTATGTATTGTACATATTGGAACTTAATTTAGATTTTGTTTAGACTAACTTATTTATTCTTGTCGTTCAATGTTTACCAAAATTAAACATGTTGATGATTTGTTTTCTATTACAAAAGACTTCCTAGATATCAAAATATTGTAAACACGGTGAAAGTCAGTGAAACTGAAAAATAGAAATACTAATGATGGTTGGTTATGGAGATCGGCAACGTTCACAAGATGATGTGTGTCATTTGTTCAATAACTTTTGTTAAAGACATTTTGTTATAAAGTCTATATTTAGGGAAATAAACCGCCCATTCCATACTTTTGTATAACCTTGTATAATTGATAACTACTATTGTTTTATGATTATTTTGATGCATCAAATATAATATAAATTAAGTCGAAATAATTACGAAATTTCTGTGTTAAATAATCATATTCCGTTATGCATCTTTACTGTGCGAATGTGCATACGTAATTATGTAATTTCACAAAAAAATTACCCTCACTAATTATATAAATCTGCAATGTAATTTTCAATAAGCTGGCATTGAAAGCGGTTTCAATTTACAATGTATATTTCAGTAAGCAGTCATTGAAAGCAATTCCATAATAGTCACAAAATTGCCAACATTATGTTATGTAATATTTTCTTACAGTGTATGTGCCTTTTTCTTAGACACTTTCGAATACGCAGATAATTATATTTTAAATCTGCTTTTATTGCGGCGATCGAGAAGTGTGTATTGGCATGCTAACGTATTTTGAAATATATTAATTATTCAAGCGCCTAATACGGATGCTGATGTGGGTGCCTAATCAGGCGGCGTACACTCTCTACTACTATACTACTCCCATAAAAATAAAAGGAAGACAGAGACAAAAAAATTGCTTATAAGTCATTAATACATAAAGGAATCATGTGGAAACTCCATTTTAACGAAAAATTATAGGTTTAACAAAGGAAAATATAAAAAAACAAACTACAAACCAGCACAGATTCTCGATTAAAAATTCCACGAGGAAGATTAATCCGTAATTCTAGAAGAATAATTAAACGACAGGATACTTGAACACCAACATTCTTCTCTAACACATTAAGGCAAAGCTAGATGGCTCAAAACTAACCCGAAAACTATCAACTATCAACAGCTACACTGCTACAACGTTAACGGAATAATGTCGAAACTTACTTAAGAATTATCAATCGCAGAGTAGGGTTAGCGTGAGAAAGACGGCGGGATTTCCCCATGCCGAAGAAAAATCAATAACTTGATCTTCACCTATTACATGCAGTGATAGCAGAAGATCAATAAATCGAACTCTGCAGTAATAAAATGCAGGACGAATTTTAGACCGTAACTACACAACTTGTAAATGACCTGAGCGAGCGTTACACTGATTCTATAGAGGCAAACGGATAATTCCAGAAACTCCAAGAAGATCTAGTATATATTGTAATTTGGCATTTTTTGAGCATTGCTAAAAGTTCCGGAAATAAATAACTTGCGCCATTTGATCATAGATGGCGCAAGTAACAAACACATTATCTATTTTCTTAACACCCTAAATCATGTTGTATACAGTGATTAGTTGTTTTTTTATATACTTGAGCTAATATATCAACACTCCAACACATAGTGCTTGTAAATAAATTAACTAATTGTATAATTTTCGAGCATATAACATTTGATTTTACATTCTATTTATGTACTTGTAAACACACTACCGTAACGCAGCTGCGACGGTGTTGTACGTACATACATAATATACAATTCAGCGTATTATTTGTTGCCTGTATATATGTGAAACTGACAATCGCAAATCGCGACCAGTTACCATGGTGACGGCACATTCTGTCGGCAGTTTCTCCGCTCTAGCCATCAGATATGTTTGTGCAGAGATTTTGTAGCAATTACGCTTCGCGCCCTGCTGTAAAGAAGCGCTCTTTTTAGGGATAAAGTACCCTCTCCAGTGCACTGGGTAAAAAGCGGGGTTACCGTAAGAGCGTGCGGGAAGGGGGGGGGGGAATTGCACAGGACAAATAGGGCGCGTATCCGCGTATGCCACTGTGTACCGGTACTTCTGTGCATTATGTACTTTAGTGAATCGGGGCATAAAAGATAGGAAAAAAAATAAAACAAAATGACACGTCACCAGTTTTAGTTTTTGTTTACAGAGCATAAAACGGGATATAGTTGATTAAGGGTTTTACAAATTTTTCGCTTACATCTAGATTCTGTTTAGTAGAAGTGTTTTTTTTCCACTTTACATTATACCTAACAAGAGAAATAATGATCGTTTATACAGAATCTTCGATGAAAAAGTTGTCGTAAAGGTAAAAGTTATAATTGGGTGCAAGTAAATACTATCCAAGGAAACTTATTTACAGTAAAACTTCCATATAACGCTCCCGCTTATAATGGTTTTCCGCCTATAACGCTCTTTTTTTTCAGTCCATTTCCCGTTTATAACACTTCGTTTGTCAATTTTGTTTTGTAAATATAAGATAGAACAAAAAATTAAAAACGCAAAGTGAAATATAATTTAACAAAGGGGGGTTTTGTGAACACAAATTTTATGAATTGTTTCTTTGACCACTGCTACAAGGTGTTTCTAAGAATTTAACGCGTGTTTGATTAACGGCCAGGCATCAAATTTTTCTTTTAGTCTTCTGCTATTCACGGTACTGATACGTGATACGTACGTATGTTACCTGCTGTGACCCTTACATTTTGAAAATGAGAGTATTAATTATTAACTTAGTTACAGAATAAGAGTAATAATTCGTTTAAATATTTATTTAAAGTTAGATAGCCGATACTATAATATATGCACATAAGTAAAATGGGTTGCAAACCTTTAAGGATGAATTCCTTTATTAAAAGTTATGTTGAATAAAAATACACATACAGGGTGGCTGACAAAAAACGCCCCAAGCCGTAGCTGCGTTATTTACTATCCGATTTTAAAAAACAAAATATCAAATAAAATGGTTAAGTAAATACTATCAATTGGCGTAATCGGAATATTATTAGGAACAAAAAGTTTGAACATGCGATAGTCAATTTTTTTTTTATAAATGGCAACGTATATTTTTAATTAATGTTTTGGATAAAGAATGTTTTCCTGATTTTGATGATATATAACACGTCAATTTTCAACATAAGTTTCAAGTGTGCCGTGGTTAATATCATTTTATTGGAATGGAAATTTTAAAAAAATACAAATAAATACGAAACTTATCTACAAATATTGTTCAAATTGTCTGCCGCCTTGTTGAAGACATAGTTGACACCTTCTAATTACTCCATTAGTGGCGTTGAGTATAAAATTAAGAGGTATTTCGCGGCAAGAATTCAGAATTCTTTGCCGTAAAATGTCTATATTTTCCGGACTAGTAAAATAAACCTGATCTTGAAGATAGCCCCATAACCAAAAATCCAGCGGCGTAAGGTCGGGCGAACGAGCGGGCCATTGAATTGGTCCATTGGTCCCTATCCACCTCTCAGCAAATGTCGCATTTAACCATTCAACATTTATTAAGGCATTATGAGGAGGGGCGCCTTCTTGCTGAAAGTACATTCTGTTTAGCTCGACAATTGGCAAATCATCTAAAAAGTTTGTAATGTTTTCACGCAATAGTTGATGGTATTTTGCTTGATTTAAGATGCCATCTATGAAAAATGGGCCAATTAATCGATCACCCCAAAGACCGCACCATACATTTAAACTGAATCTTTGCTGAAAATTATTCTCAATTATAATTCTTGGGTTTTCTTGGCTCCAACATCGATTGTTCTTTCTGATAAAAATGCCATTATTACTGAAACTGCATTCGTCCGACCAAATAATTTTTCGATAAAAATTACGATCTCGTTGTGTAACATTTAAGAAAAAGTTGCAAAATTGCATTCTTCGACCATGATCATTTTCCAATAGTGCTTGTACTTTTTGAGAGATGTATGGTATGAGCTTGTGCTTTTTGAGTATCGCTTGTGTTGTTTGGTGCGATACGCCGACCTCATTTGCAATTCTCCGAGTAGAAGTCCATGGACTTTCTTCCACGCTTAAAAGAACATCCAATTTTGTATTTTCCTTAAACTGTCGACTCTTACTTTTTGGCATTTTGAAGGCTCCATATTTTCTTAAATTCTGTTCGATTCTTCCGAATTTACGACGGTCTGGAACCTCTCTTGTCGGATAACGATAACTGTAGAGTCTCACAGCTTCAGCACTATTTCGATTACATTCAAAGTATACTTGCAACATGTCGGTCAGTTGATTGCTATCCATGTTAATGATGAATTAAACTCACAGAAAGAATCAGAACGTTGAACTAATGTCACACCGATACACAAATGTTACAATGACAGTATTTATTAACATTTACATTCTAATTGACAGTATTTATTACTTGATGCATTTGATTGCTATTCACGGCACACTTGAAACTTATGTTGAAAAATTGACGTGTTATACATCATCAAAATCAGGAAAACATTCTTTATCCGAAACATTAATTAAAAATATTCGTTGCCATTTATAAAAAAAAAATTGACTATCGCATGTTCAAACTTTTTGTTCCTAATAATATTTTGATTACGCCAATTGATAGTATTTACTTAACCATTTTATTTTATATTTCGTTTTTTAAAATCGGATAGTAAATAACGGAGCTACGGCTTGGGGCGTTTTTTGTCAGCCACCCTGTATAGTTATTAGTACACTTTAATTAAGAAAGCTTAAATATTAGATAAATAAAGACAAATGAGATATGATACACATCCTAAATAAATTAAAAAGCTTTAATTTGACGAAACGACACATTAAATGCAACAATACGAGCAAAATGAAATCAGATGTGCTCGAGAAAATGACATAATCTTGAATAAAGAAATAAATGTAATGTGAATAGTATTAATACATAAATGTGACTCAAGCAGTAAAAGTAAAATATAGTAAATACGTACACTTAACAAAAAAAAAAGGACAAAGAAAAATTAAACCATGAGCGTAAGGTATAGCCAACTTAAAATTTGAAATAGAGGGCGCAAAAATGCCGATTGTGTTTTGTTTGCCAGTATAAAAACGAAAACAGGATAAAACAAGAGAGAGTTCTCGACTGCAACTTGAATGCTAAATACGCGAATTTGAAAGCGAAGCTCCAAGAGAACATTAATTGAGTGTAATAATACTGTAGGGCAAAAACGCACTACTTGTTACTTTAAGATTTAAATTTTTGTAGTCAAAGATAGAATTTCATTATTTAGTTTTCATTTTCTTTTAAATCAAGAATTTCAATTGATTAATTTTTCTTATTGTTATTGAATAAAAATGGAAGATATTAATAAAATGGAATTTGATCATCTGTACGATCAAATGAAGTGAGTTATGTAAATTCATATGAGCTATATACCCAAGATATTTTAATTAATTTACTTCGTTTATTCATTACCAATTATAAATATATTTAATAGTGTTAGACAGACTACAAAGGTACTACGTGCAAATGTTTGCCTTAAGTGGATTGTTGAGCATTATTAAATATTGCATTATCACATAATAATAATTCAAACAGCTTAACACGAACATACGAGGATGTTTTGATAGGTAAATACTAAATAGCTAGAAGTACTATGTGAAAATGTTTGCTGCTAGCAGTTAGTATGAACCGATTTCAGAATATTTAAGTAGCAAGATCCTCGATTACTAAAGTACTACGTGCGAATGTTTGCTTTAGTAAAATAGTGACGGCATCGTGTTAATAAATTTTCACAAAATTAATTTTTCTTTAAAATAAAAGGAACACGTGGTGAACATCCATTTAATCATCACTATATTTATTTCCACATATTTACAATTCAAAAGGAATATAAACAATTTTAATTAAGAACAAAATTTTATAAAAGACTTAATGTTGTTAGTCATAATAATTTAAAATATATCTGATGTTAGTATGAAACATAGATATTGTGCTAAATTTTCACACCTTATCCCACAGTAGACTAAATAAGAGAAAGACCATAAAGCAAGAAGTAAATCGCTGTACGAATTCATGAATAAAATTTAATATTTTATGCTGTTACGAACAAATCAAATGTGAAGCTATTACATCATTACTACTAGCCGTAAAAAAATACGATCTGCGAAATACGAAGAGCTAGAAGCTATCCTAAGCAAATGGTTCATCCAGGCCAGAAGCTCTAACATCCCAGTAAGTGGCCCAATTTTGCAATAAAAAAACCCTGCATGTTGCCAACTCTATGGGAATCACCGACTTTACCGCCTCAACTGGGTGCCTCGATAGATTTAAAATCGGACATTCCAACATTTACAGACAAATTTGTGAATCCTGAATTAATATCCGACTGGAAGAACTAAATTTTGACCCTCACCTCTGGTTACGATCTCTCAGAAATTTATAACGCCGATGAATTTGGATTGTTTTTTAATGCCTGATAAGTCTCTAGTTTTAAAAACAAAAAATGCCACGGAGGAAAATTGAGCAAAGAAAAATCAACGGTCCTTGTTTGCACGAATAGCACAGGAACAGACAAGAAAAAATTCGCTCCTAATTGGAAAGTACCTACGATAGGCCCCGTTGCTTTAAAAACGTAAAAACCCTTCCATGCATTTACTCGTCTCAATCTCGTGCATGGATGACTGGTGACCGATTTATACATTGGCTTCAAGACGTCTAATTGAAAGATCGTAAAGTACTTTTGCTCCTAGACAATTGCCCTGAGCACCCAAAGAAAGTGAATCCAAAAAATATTAAGTTGGTTTGTCTACCACCCCCCACCCCACACCACAAGCGAGCTTCAACCTCTCGATCAAGGAATAATAAAAGTTCTGAAGCAAGGTTACAGGAGAATGGTGATCCAACAATATCTGTCACTGATGTACAGCGCAAATTCGATTCCACCAAAAATCTCGGTTTTAGACGCTATCCACTTTTTGTACGCTGCGTGGATGGACATCAAGAAGAAAAGAATTACCAACTGTTACAAGAAAGCTTGAGTTGGACATTTTACAGAGGAACAAAAAACCGAAGAGGTAAATTTTGACTAGTTTTTATTTTCACTTTTTCACATTCTCTTTTGGTTTAACATTTGCAGATAATGATGAAAATTGACGCGACCTTCTATCGGAAGGATTGGAAGAACTGTCTTCGACAATGACCTCGTGACCAATGAAGTTTTAAATCTGGAGGCTTTAATCAACGATCACTGTGCAACAAGGGAGAGGGAGGATGAAGAAGAGGATGAAATAGAATCACCTGCAACAGTCACGCCGCAAATAACTGATGTTTTGGACGCTTTAAAGACAATCCGGACATTTTTTTCTTGCAATACTTTGATCACTAGCCTATTGGACTGGTATACAACCAAGTCCCTGTGTTTTCTTTACGAATGTAATAGTCGAGCAAAAGAGAATATTTTATAAAGAAAGAATGATCAAAAAGGAAGACTTTACAACCTGGAGTGAAACAAATTCAAGAGAGTCTGATTAATCCAAAAAAGGTTTTTGTTTCATCGCGTCATATTAAATTAGGCCTTATAAAACAATTTGTTAAGGTATTGTTAAAAAAAAGAAGCCGAAGGAATGTGTATACGTAGGAGTTGAAATCAAAAATGTTGCATGATGGAAATACAGCACAACTTGTTTATAACGTCAGCGGTTATAGCGAAAACTTGGGTATAGTGTCTTGGTCCCTGGAATTACCTATAGTAGACAACCTAAAAGAAATTGCATAATGGCATCAAATTCTGGTGAACCTCTAGTTTAACGTCAATTGAAATACATGTAGACAACTACTGAAAATTTTCGTATTTACAGAGGTACTTTATAAGAAAGTACAATGATCTCATTTCTTAGAATTCATAAACCATCTAACAATACAGTACTATGTAACTTACAGTTTGAATAAATATGCGATTCATAAACCGCTGTTAAAGCAATTTTTAACGGGATTTTTGTGCAATTTTGCGTTTCTTGTATTGTAAAATAGGTATTAAAGCATGTTACGCATTGGATTAGTTACGCAAAAATTTGTCAAATTACAGTTTTTTGAAACTCGCCTATCTCGCGAATAACATCACTCGGTTATAATGTCAAAAAGCGCCGGTTTTAATGATGACGCTATAACCGTGTTCTACTTGATGAAATATGAAAATGGAGAAGTAAATGAAAGGAAGGTCCGCAAATCTGTCAAACTAGTCGAACCAGCTTTCTTGGAGACCTAAACTAGAATTCCATTAAAAAAATATGGATTTTACTTGTTGCATATTGAATTTGTAATGTTCTTATTATTACAATTATTAAAGATTCCTCTAGCATTACAATATATAGAATTATTAACCAATGTGGCATATATTTATTATAAAGGTTCTCTCATTTTGACGTATCAGCATATGTGATTCAACAGTAATTATTTTTTTGTTATTAAATCACTTATGCCGCTACGTCAAGATGATAGATTATTTTAATTTAAATATATTTCTTGTATATTTGGCAAAAAATTTTAATATATTATTTTTGTGTAGATATGTATAATATGTATGTACACTAAGTTATAAGAAACGGTAATAATGCTTAGGTATTTTTATAATTTAATATTCCTAGGTCCGAAATTATTAAATTCTTAACCAAACATACAAGAAATGTCATTGAACTAATCTGTCATCATGACGTTGAGGCTGTATTGATTAAACTAATAAATTAATAACAAAAATGGCAATTTCGAAAGCGAGTCATTTTTAGTAGATTCATTGGAAGATTTATGATTTATTGAAAATGTAAACATTTAGATATCAAACAGCTATAACTATTATCTATGTAGTTTCATCAAAGAATCCAGATTTATCATGGACGACATTTAATTTCACCACACATATTATATCGACGCAAATTGTGTAATTAACAGTGTAAATGTAAAAATTTAGTGGTGTCGAGCAGCTGCATACTATTCATGTATACTAATCAGAAGATCGTGCTTTATCATGGAAAACATCTAATTTCACCATACAAATAATATTGACTTATGTATCAAATAAAGCATTGGGTGGTAAGGTAAAGAAAAATTATAACGCAAAATTGTATAATTCGAACATAAAAATAGGTGTAAAGTAGCCATAAACATATTGCTGCGGATGCAACAATGCTGATGAATAATAAAAATTAGAATAGTCTATTTATAAACTTATTCCTAATAGCATAAATTTTTTATTTATGTTCTTATGAGTTGTTGCAGTGATTTGCTTCTTATATTCTGATACACCTCTTATTTAGTTTTGTTTGGGATAAGGTCAAAAATTAAACGAAAGGTCTAAATTTCTTATTAAAAATTATATTTACATTTCGTAAAATGACGATCGTTAATAACATTGCCACACTATATCTATATTATATTTGTTTTACAAAGAAAAAGAAAAAGAAAGCATTTGTACTCACTTTAGAGTTATAATGCTTGTGAACTACTTATACATCTATAATGATTGTTGAAAAAATAATTATCTTGTTTCTTTAAATAAAAAAAAATATTGATTCTTGATAATTTGTTTATTAATACGAAGCCGACTCTATTTCACCAAAACATACATTTTCACATAGTGCCTTGGTAATCTAGACCTTGCAACGTGAATGCTCTGAAACTGGCTTATACTAATCGCTAGCTGTAAACATTCTCACATTATACCTCTAGCAGCTTAGCACCTGCCTACCAAAAACATCCCTGCTTATTTGTCTTTGTTTTATTTGAATTACTAAATTAAATGACTATATAATAATTAATGATGCCCAACGATTTACTAAAGGCAAATATTTTCACATAGTACCTTCAGCATGTTTAACACCATTAACTATCCCTAAATTGAATTATTTATCTCATAACTTACTTCATTTCATCGTATATTTTGTCAAATTCTATCTTATTGATATCCTCCATCTTAAAAATTAGTGCAAAGAAAAGAAAAATTAATTTAATGAAATTGTTTAAAAGAAAACTAAATTAAAACTTAAACTCTAACTCTTTTATACAAATGATTGAATCATGAGTCGATATGTAGTGTGTAGTAAACCCTACACTCACTTTAGCTATCCTAAATCTGTTAATCTTTTACAAAAATTAGCATCTTTATTCCTCGAGTTACACACTTAAAGTCTTCCTGTTCATTCTTGTTTCTTGCCTTATATAAAAAAAAACAAATGCCTATCGACAACTTTTACCACCTCTCTCATCCAATTAAATTTTAGGTTGGCATCTATTTCAAAAATGCCTGTGATGAAATTTTCTTGTTTGTGTTCTTTAAGTTGTCAGGCTCGAACCAATATACGTATATCATCTTGACAGCTACACACAGAAATGGCGACGTCCCAAACAGTTTGTTATTAAAATTTAATTTATTTATTTCAAGACAGCATCATTTTTCGCGAGCACGTTTTGTTTTGTTTACATTCATATGGCATTTATATGTCTTTTAGACAGCATAAAGCCTATTGATTTATTTTGTGTTTGTTTTATACTTAATGTGTATACTTATTTTAACTAAAATATACTAACAATTAATGTTTAATTTGATAAAGAAGTTTGTCTTTAAATATATGCAACCCATTATACTTATATTTACATGTTTTAAACTTATACCCTAATTTTAGATAAACGATTTTTGAAATAAAATTAGTATTCTTTTTCAATAACTAAACTAATTTTTAATATTATTATTCTTGATAATGTGAAGGTCGCAGCAATATGTGGCACATCAAAGGCAAATTCTGTAGTAATTTTTCCTACTCTGTATATATACCTAATAATAAAAATAGGTAAGCAGTCTGCAATTTGTAACTTCTGTCAGAAGATCATCAATTTATTAAGGACAACAATCAACTTAATGGGTCATTTAATGTTATTAGATCGGCTTTGCCTACAACGTGGTAAAATTGGTTGTTGTTCCCAATAAATTGAAGATCTCCTGACAGAAGAAGCTAAAGATGCTAGCCAGTTTTCTATTTTAAAATAGAAAATATCTATACCTATATACTTAATTACATCTACTTTGTTTATTCTGTCATATCTAGGTGTACTTACTTTTGATTCCATCCATGTGGGAGAATTTTGTGTTCTGCAAATATACTTTCTGTGTAAACAGCGAAATATTAAAAGATAATAATAAACGACGAATCCTTGTTAAACAAAACAAGCAAATTCTGTTTGAATATTATCTAACTGCTACTAAATACTATACTGTATATTGCCTGCATTTTGATACCTGATTCAAATGTTAAATAGACAATTTTTTTAAATTTGCACATGCCTCCATCCTTCTTGCTCACATTGAAGTTATATGAGATGGGTTGGTCGGCGTTAGTATATTATTTAAGCATGAATTGATAGAAAAATGGTCAAAATCAATACTACAAACGGTATCCTAAGATAATTCTGTATCACTGCTAGATCTGTTAATTATTATTATTATTATACCAGCTGGCCCTGCAGATGTTGTTCAGCCCTTTCTGGTAGGTAGCGAGATTAGTATTCTACCAAAAAATAGCGCCATCTATCTATATTTGTGATTTTCTTTATTTTGGTCTGTAAATGTAGAATTTGTTAATAACATGACTACATGGATCGTCTCGTCAAAACAAATATATTGCGTGAATATGAGCTCAATCAGTCAAGTCGTTCAGAAATTACACGATCACTAACAGACGCACTAATTTAGGTTGGAATACGTTTATACAGATTTTTCTCCAAATCTTCCATATTTTTTTGCAATTGAAAACATTCAGTTGAGTTATTTCTATCTCAGGAGCATAACGAACAAAACAAAAAAATATGTCGTTCCTATAGTCAGTTATGATTAGGGAGCGGAATCGAGCGAGCTAAACTACCACGGAGCCACAATCGTGAAAAGAAATAATGTAAACAACTGCGTGTTGTTTACATTATATCTGAATAGCACTAATTCATAGGGCGAACTGCAACATCTGTTTACGCCCGAGAATCAGAGAAAAAACTGCCATAAAATAAGGAATTTTATGAATAAAATCCTTTCTACATCGGCGTAGGTACAAGGGTGACGAGTTTTTAAAATTTATTATATTTACCTTATATTTCGCAATATAATATGTATGTTTCAATAACATACGCGTACATTTTTAGTTATCATTTATTTAGATCTAGAACGTTGTTTATGTTACTTTTTCTGAGATAAAAATTAATTGTCAGTGATTCCGAAATTTATTGCTAAGTCTGTAAAATATCGTCACTTAGCTTTGCTAAAACATACACAGAAATAGTTTTCATGCAGAGAATTTCGATAGTTTACAAAATTTCGTTACATGTTTAAATGACAATGCTCGAAGTATTTCTGAGTGCAAGGAACTAACACAAATCCCAAATTAAAAAAATCAGTTGTTATTTCTTCAGGAACACTTTGGAAATTTGCCTAAACTAATGACATATTTTGAAAATCGAATCTCAATTTAAAAAATGAGGTGTGGCCACCACACGACTTTCTTATACGTATAAGCGTTTCAAACTATACTATTTTTTTTTACACAAAAATTATTCAAAATCCTATTCTAAGTACTTCTGTTCTCTTAATAAATCGCTATAGAATGCATACTTAGCAAGATATTCGAAAAAAGGACTACTCCCTAAGAGTAAAAGTGTTACTTCCGGTCCGAATTTTGAAATTTCATATATTCAAAAAATATTGCAAATCTAGCGCTAAATACTTTTGTATTCTTGATAAATACATATAGAATGCATAATTTACGACATATTCGCAAAAAATCGCTATTCGATAAGAGTTAAAGTGGTAATTCCGGTCTGAATCTTGAAATTGTTTTTATGCAAAAGATATTGAAAATTACGTTTTAAATACTTTTATACCCGTAACGTACCTGTCTAAAAAGCATGACATGCGAAATATTCGCAAAAAACTGATTTTCAATAGGAGTAAAAGACCTACTTCCGGTACCAGCTTCGAAAAACTTTTTAAATAAAATTGTTCTCAATTTTAATTTCAAGTACATATGAATTCTTTATAAATTTGGTTAAATTTAGTAGTTGACGAAATATTGGCAAAATTTAATTTTTTCACTGAAGTAAACTGCTACTTCCGGTCTACCGATTTTACTGAAAAACTACTCAGATCTCAAGAGGGAGATTAGACACGTAAATACAAAATTTGGAATTGATATCTACAGCGGTTAACCTGGTCACATAGAGACACACAGAAATTTTTTAAAAACATCTTTTTCGGTATCAGGGGACTTCAAAACGTGGACATCTGCAAAAATCTCGAAGTTGAACATTTCACATTACTTCCTTATACTACGTATAAGAAAGTAAAAATGGATTAACCACATTAGATGTGGCTATTAATAATTCCAAGTGACTTAGACGCAGTTTTCAATAGAAATCCAGGTTTAATAACATTGCGGCAATTGTGTATGCTAAATACGCTGAAATAAAAGAATATTTCCATTACGTAAATATAACCAGTTGCGATGTAGAAAAGACGTTTTCTATCTACAAGGATGTACTTAATTCAAAGAGAACAAGTCTTACAGAAGAGAAAATGAACAAATAGTAGGATATTTTGTATTTTATAATCACCAGCCACTTGTTATTCAATTATATAAATAAAATTAAAACCTCTTTAAAAATACAACATTTCAATAGCGCGCCCATGGGCGATGAGTCATGACTCGCTCGATTCCGCTTCCTAGTTATGATAGAAAGTGCATAGAAAAATTATGATTTTTGTAGTTTGTTAGAATTTTTCGACTTTCCTCTGTAATTGTCCCGAATTTCTTTGGCCGAAAACTTTTCCAGAACCATAACAAACAAAACAAAAAAAAGAATTCCTCATATGCATCTAGTTATAGGGCTTCAGTTCATACAAAAGTCTTATAGAAAAAAGCACTTTCAATTTTACCCGAATTTTCCAATTTCCGGGCAATTTTTCCAGTTTTTTTCCTTAAAAACCTCATACGAACTACTACGGGTATTAAAATTTATTGTTTAAGGCTGGGGTTCGCCCGTGTTACAAGTCCATAAAGAATATTGGTACCATTTTAACGAAAAGTTGTAAATCAAGAACAATGAAATTTTCACACAGTAAATGTTAAAACACACTCATCAGGTTGAGTTATTTTGAAAATCCTAGTGACCTTAGTTTTTTCAAAAAACATCATAAAATTAGTAAATTTGGAAGAAACAGAACCAAAAATAAACTCAATTTATAAAAGGCACTATGCTGATGTCGAATCCGAAAAAAAAATTAATCTTGATTTTTGGTTTCGCCTAAAATGGTACCGAAAAAATCCATTAGATAGGTGTTTTAATTCGAATTTAGGAACACTTTCTGTATTAATTTTTGTTGTATTACTATCTTTTTTATAAATATTTCTCTGTTTGTTTCTCTATTGATCAAGGGTTATAATAAAAACTGCAAAAAATCCATATGCAATCACAGCTCCATCTATGAACCCCCGTTAGGGTTAGGCATCGAAGACCGCATCGTTAATGTGAATTATCACTTGTAAAATTTAAAATCTAAACTTTTCAAACACCCTGTATTACTATACTTATTATGTTCCTGTTATTTTGATAAATATCTCCCTTTTAGTCAAATCATACTCAAATTAAAATGTTTAAGCCAAAAAGCGAACAGAAAAAAGACAAAACAAAATACGCCTACACAGAAACTTCATTGTTCGCTTAATGACTTCAGTCTCAATCCCGATCAAATTTTAATTGGTTTAGTTTATTCTTCTATTGTACAGCGAGATCCGGGGAACTCATGATCTGTTAATAATATACTCCGGGAGTCAATTCGAAGTTAGATTTAACAAAGCATAGGGACGCATTTATAGCCGCCTCTGCGACTTGCTCTATTTTAACGATACTTCCTATTGGGTGGACGACGTTGCGACGTCGTTTAGCTATAATTACAATTAGAATACGAGCGGGCACGTGGCCCTTGTTATTAGAAAACTTCTGCACTCCAGGCAGTTTGTTTGACGGAAAGAATACACGACAGCACCTTTATTGTTTTAACGTTGAGAAACTTCTGGGGGAAACGGAACAATTTGTCTGTTTTACAGTCGAGTTAATTGTGTAATCGAGCAATTTGAAGAAGTAAATAATATATGTATGCTTAGACAATTGTAGACAAATATAAAAAAATCATATTGAAATTAAATAGAATTAAGACATAATTGATATCAATTTTGTTGTCTCGTAGATTCTTCTTAACAACTTTTCCCTCATAGGCGTTTATGTTTTATCAGAGAACAACGACCATAGAGAATTAACAAAAATGTTTGAAACGGGACTTTGTTTCTTCGGTAGGCCGGGTCACCGTGGTTGTCTAGTCTTGGGATTGCCGCGTGATCATCTCACTAGCTAAACGTGTGAATAGTCTGGCCATATGATTTGAAAGATATTGCCTAATATGTTTTTCTAATCTGATGCCATAATAACGCTATTAACGCATCAAAAATGATGCATTTATAACTTATAACGCACAGTTCAATTTAGTTTTTGGAGGGTGGCTATTTGTAATTTGTAAATCTAATGTCAAAATGGAATCTATATTTTCAATATACGATGTGTAAGTTTTACAAATATACCGGGTGTCTGTTTAAGCTCGTCCACCAGTCATATCTCGGCAACATAGCGGGAAAAATCTTGATAGTAAGTAAAATGGACCACGGGAATTTCGCAAAAATTTTTTTAAGTTTCTAAAATGATCGCAAGGGGACGCAATTCTCAAGATGAATTAAAAATTCGATAATTCTTCATTAAATTCTAGATTAAGATAGATACAAATTTTTATTAGCAACATTTTCAGACGTTTTTATACAATTTTCATTTGAATCTTTTTGATCTCTCATACGAAGGGGGGGGATTGAGGGGGTATGCCTGCGTACAAAAGTAGGTATAAATTCGGTTTGCCTCAACGGATTTCAATGTTTCTGGGCTCATTAGATAGAGAATTCTACAAATAATTGAAGGGTATGTAGTACAAAAGCGCGTGGATGTTAAAAATAATAACAGGGGGCGCTGTTCTCAATGTATATATATTACTTGTATTTTCTTTAAAATTTTAAATGGAACGATATATTTTTAAAAACGTAATATTGAAGCACATAAAAACTGAAGAGATTAATGAAAACTGGAGATTGCTACCTATTCTTCTTGACGAAGATATAGTCATAGGAAGACAATCCAGAAAAATAAAAAAATTTAAATATAAATTTATTTATTTATTGGGAGTAATAATTTTATTTTAATTTTAAGAAGGTAACTAGACAGTGTACAGTTTGCTTTTATTTAAATTTCTATCATACTCTTCCATAAATGTATTCATTTCAATCTTCTTATCGATTTTTTAATTCATTGCATATTACGTTAAATTCCCCTTTTAAATGTTTTCAAATTCTCTAGCTATTATTTTTTAAATATCATTTCTTGGCTTTTCCAACATTAAAATAAAGTAATAATAATACTGAACAGTGTATAGTTTGCTTTTTTTTTAAATTTCCATCATAAAATATCACATGCACCGTGATACTGAATAACATTATTAAGAGATTTCCAAGGTAGGCCATGAAAATCGAAATGCAAAAATATTAGTGTGACTTGTAGTTAAACTTTTTGTATGTATTTAGCAAATTAAGCCCTTTTGGACAGCTGCAGATAAATATTAAGTTTGTAAAATACCATATTTTAACGTTGAAGCTTATGACATGATCAGAATATATTTTCAATGCTCTGAAAATGCAGTTCTTGCTTCCCGGCAGTATTCCCTAAATTATCCCGAAAGAAGACATTATTGAGTTTTTACTCGCCTTGCGAGATGTTCTTGATTTTTATTTATAGGATAGAATAAAAGACATAGTTTATCCCAAAAAGCCGATTACAATAATTGCTGCCTCCGAAATTGAAGTAACTGTGCTCTCTATACTAATCGACAAGTAAACATGTATAGGTACCTACTCAAAATAATGGTGGACACTTTGAACATTTGTTAAGTTGAAGTTTTTCTTGTTTTTTTTTTTTTGTACTTTCTGATTTAAATATATTTGTTTGTTTTGTTTATATTACTTGGTCAATATATTTTCTTACTTTCATGTTATAGGCGGGGATGAATTAAGTATCAATTTTTATGCCCTTTCATTACTAATGAGTAAATCATTTGCTTATAACTAATGCATTATATTATATTGTTTTTTCTCTTCTTATTGTATACTTAGTTCATGAGTTAAGGAATTACTTTTGTTGTTTTCCTATAATTAGATTCCTAGATTATTATTATTGTTATTATTTTATTTCATGTTGGAAAAGACAAGATATGAAATTTAAAAATAGCCAGAGAATTTGAAAACATTTAAAAGGAGAATGTGTCGTAACATATGCAATGAATTAAAAAATCGGTGAGAAGATTGAAATCAATATGTTTATGGAAGAGTATGATGAAAATTCAAGTGAAATCGCACTTTACACTGTCTAGTGAACCTCTTAAAATTAAAATAAAATTATTACTCGCAATAAATAAATAAATTTGTAATCAAAATTTTTTATTTTTCTGGATTGTCTTCGTATGACAATATCTTCGTCAAAAAAAAGTGAGCAACTTCCGGTTTTCATCTTCCCTTCAGTTTTTTATGTGCTTCAATTTACGATATTAAAAATATATCGTACCATTTAAAATTTTAAAGAAAAACAAGTAATATATGCGGCGTGTTTTTTAAATAAGTACCGTTTTGAAATTTCGCCACTGCAGCGCTGCGGTCGATGTCCCGTGCATGCGCACAGTATACCTACATCTGTTGGCAAGCCACAGACGCCATTACGGCAACAATCGGTCGTTTGTATATTTGCTGTTACGTATTTAAAATGCCTCCGCCTCTCGCCGACTGTGAAATACGCGCAGTAATTCGTTTTCTTAGTGCTAAAGGCGTTAAAGCAGTTGAAATTCACCGTCAGAGATGTGAAGTGTGCGGACAATATATTATGAGTGATGGAATGGCACGCAAATGGGTAAGAGCTTTCAATGACGGCCACAAGAATGTTCATGACGAGGAACGGAGTGGGCGACCCTCAGTGATCACTAACGATGTGGTGCAGAAACTCGACGAAAAAGTGAAAGCGAACAGACTCTTCACTATTTCTTCGTTATCAGAGGAGTTCCCTCTGGTTTCAAGAAGTGCTGTCTTTGAAATTATCACCGAACGCTTAAATTTTCGAAAATTATCCTCACGATGGGTACCAAAAATGTTGACTGAGGCGCACAAAAACAAACGTTTAGGTAGCGCCTTGACTTTTCTTGAGCGTTATGATGGTGAAGGTGACAATTATTTAAGCCAAATTGTCACAGGCGATGAAACATGGGTAGCCTACGTTACACCAGAAACAAAACAACAAACAATGGAATGGCGGCATCCAACATCGCCCAAGAGAGTTAAATTTAAGCAGACAATTTCAACCCGGAAAATCATGTGTACTGTATTTTGGGACAGAAGGGGGTGTTGATTCTTGATTTTTTGCCTCGTGGTGACACACGGAAAGATATTGTGAGACCTTAAAGAAACTGCGCCGTGCAATTCAGAACAAAAGGCGCGGCATGCTGAGTAGAGGGATCGTTTTGCTGCATGACAATGCCCGTCTACATGCGGCCAATCGAACTCAAGATGTCATTGCATCATTTGACTGGGAAGAATTTCAGCATCCTCCATACAGCCCCGACCTAGCGCCCAGTGACTACCACGTGTTTCTGCATCTGAAGAAACATATCGGAGGTAAGCGCCACGATGACGACGATAGCCTCAAAACGGCCGTGTTGCAGTGGCTGTCAAATCAGGCGGCAAACTTCTATGACGACGGGATACAAAGGCTTGTTGTTCGATATGATCAGTGTCTTAATGTTGGTGGCAATTATGTGGAAAAATATATTAAAGTGTGATATAAAAATAAAATTGTTACAAAAAGTGTACCTGTTTTTTTTTTAAAATCGAAACGGTACTTACTTGAAAAACACACCTCGTATATAAATTGAGAACAGCGCCCCCTGTTATTTTTTTGACAACCACGTACTTTTGTACTACATACCCTTTAATTCTTTGTAAAACTCTCTATCAATGAGCCCCGAAACATTCAAATCCGTTGAGGCAAATCGAAATTATACCTACTTTTATACGCAGACATACCCCCTCCACCATCCCCTTCGTATGAGAGTTAGATCAAAAAGTTTCGAATGAAAATTATATAAAAACGTCTGAAAATGTTGCTAGTAAAAATGTTAATCTATCTGAATATAGACTTTAATGAAAAATTATCGAATTTTTAATTGGTCTTGAGAATTGCGCCCCCTTGCGATCATTTAAGAAACTTAAATATATTTTTGTTGAAATTCCCGTAGTCCATTTTACTATCAAGATTTTTTCCGCCAGGTTGTACGATAAACGGTTGCCGCGATATGGCCGGTGGCCAAGCATAAACAGACACCCGGTATAACACTATGGATAAAATAAATAAAACGAAGTTGCAACGATCTATTCGTCAACAAGAATGTATTGAAATATTTTATTCTGAATTATGTTCTTGAATTGTACAGTTGCTGTGTACTTTGATAGATATTAGTGGAGTACCTCAGGGCTCGATACTAGGGCCTCTCTTATATTTATTAACGGTCTTGTCAATGGTATCTCTTTCAAATGCTTACTGTATGCAGACGGTTTAAAAATATATCATTGCATTAAGTCGGTGGAGGATTGTGAATTTTTAAAAGATTTGGATTTCATGTTTAACTGGTGTGAAAATAACCAATTACACTTAAATATAGCCAAATGTAAAGTTTTGGTTTAAATTTGGAATACTGCTCCATTGTTTGGAGTCTATGCTATAAGAAGTATACTAACCGAATCGAGAGTGTACAACGTACATTCTGTTCAGTGTACAACGTAATGGACATTATTTTATAGAAGATACGGCAGTTACCTTGACCAAGGGCACTGCTACGTTGTGTGCAGAATTCGAATTTATGTCGTTGCCTAGGGCGCGGACACGAGCGAGTCATGACTCATCGCCCATGGGCGCACTATTGAGATGTTGTAGTTTTAAAGAGGTTTTAATTTTATTTATATAATTGGATAACAAGTGGCTGGTGATCTATAAAATACAAGATACTTTATTATTTGTTCATTTTCTCTTCTGTAAGACTTGTTCTCTTTGAATTAAGTACATCCTTGTAGATAGAAAACGTCCTTTCTACATTGGAAATATTCTTTTATTTCAGCGTATTTAGTATACACAATTGCAGAAATGTTATTAAATCTGGATTTCCATTAAAAACTGCGTCTAACTTTTGCCGAAGGCCACATCCGAAGTCACTTGGAATACTTTTGAAATTATTAATAGCCACATCTAATGTGGTTAATCCATTTTTACTTTTTTATACGTAGTATAAGGAAGTATTGTGATGATGAAAATTTTCGACCTCGAGATTTTTGCAGATGTCCACGTTTTGAAGTCCCCTGATACCAAAAAAGTGGTTTTTAAAAAATGTCTGTGTGTCTGTTTGTCTCTCTCTGTGTGTGTTTGTGTCTGTCTCTCTGTGTGTGACCACGATAGCGGTCAAACCGCTACAGATGTCAATTCCAAATTTTGTATTTACGAATATAATCTCCCTCTTGAGAACTGATTAGATTTTGAGCAAAATCAGCAGACCGGAAGTAGTAGTTTACTTCAGTGAAAAAATCGAATTTTGCAAATATTTCGTGAATTACTAAGTTTAAACAAATTTATAAAGAATTCATATGTACTTTAAAATTTAAATTGTGAACAATTTTATTAAAAAGGTTTTTCGAAATTCCTACCGGAAGTAGGTCTTTTACTCTTATCGAAAATCAGTTTCTTGCAAATATTTAGTCATGCTTTTTAGACAGGTACGCTACGAATATAAAAGTATTTAGAAGTTAATTTCCAATATCTTTTGTATAAAAAAAATTTCAAAATTCGGACCGGAATTATCACTTTTACTCTTACCGAATAACAATGTTTTGCAAATATGTCGTAAATTATGCATTCTATGTATATTTATGAAGAGTACAAAAGTATTCAGAGTTGGATTTGGAATATCTTTTGTATAAATGAAATTTCAAAATGTGGACCGGAAGTAACACTTTCATACGTATAAGAAAGTCGTGTGGTGGCCACATCTCATTTTTTAATTTGAGATTCGATTTTCAAAATATGTGATTAGTTTGGGCAAATTTCCTAAGTGTTCCTGAAGAAATAACAACTGATTTTTTAAATTTGGGATTGTGTTAGTTCCTTGTACTCAGAAATACTTCGAGCATCGACATTTAAACAGTAATGAAATTTTGTAAACTATCGAAATTCTCTGCATAAAAGCTATTTATGTGTGTGTCTTAGCAAAGCTAAGTGACGAACGTGCTATATTTTGGCATTCTGTAACGATATTTTACAGACCTTGTAATAAATTTCGGAATCACTGACAATTCATTTTCATATTAGAAAAAGGAACATAAGCAACGTTCTAGATGTAAAAATGTACGCGTATGTGAAACTAAATAACAGTAAGTATATATGTCGCAGGCAAATAGTAATTTCAGGAAAATAGTATCTACCTAGGCAAATAGTATCTGCCTTGGCAAATAGAATATTTGTTTCTATAACAGTTAAATGACTAGGCAGATAGTTTTTGCCTAGGCAAATATTATTTACCTAAGTAACTTTTAGGCAAATACATTTTTAAGTGAAAATAATGGTGAGGTTGTGACAGTAAGATGTTGGGAAAAAAACAGACTTTATTTTTGCAATAATGATTGTATTTTGACAAAAGAAACAGACAAAATAAGCTGGATATTATTATACGTAGGTAGGTATTTACCTACTTGTTTTGGCAAGTATTGCTCGAATGACATCTGCTGTTGCACATATTGTTGGACTTGAAACAGGTACATCGTTTAGTGCGGCACTGGGCTTTCGAAGGTTGACATTGACATTTCGAAAAGCCCTGGCCCGAAAACATAGATTGCGCAACGCAGGCTTCTCTTAAAGAAATAAACCTATCTTGAGGAATATCTTCAGACTTGAAACTAATTGCCGATACAGGTGTTATGTCGCTCCTTGTCAACCAGTTCTTCAAAACGCCTGTTTTTGTGCCAATACGGTAAACATCGTTCTTCTGATCAATTATAATTCCCTCTACATTTTTTTTGTCTAATGGCCCTCTATCAAATTGTGGAATTGCAACAGTTACAAATTTACCTGTTTCTAAGTCGCCAAAAATGGTTTTGCTCTTTTTCCTCATTATCTCTGCTGCTTTGGTTTGCCCTTCATAGGATTGTTTTCGATTAATCCTAATATTTTTTTCATTGATGCAGAGTCTGCAAATAATTTGAGTTCCAGACCCTTCATCGTTTTCATCAACACTGCCACAAATTACATGTACTATTTTATTGCACTGTAAACAAGTCGGAGCACTCGTGGTTTCGTTGCCACAAACGCAGCAATATTTGTCATTAGAGCCTGTGTCACAACCTTGACTAGTAGCTTGGTCTGAAGCATTTACCACAACGTTATCTATTATTATAGGAATACTTTCTATGGCATCTTCTATGTTGGTGTCAATTTGATAATTTTCAATTTCTACCATTTTTGCATCACTTGAATTTTCTTCTGCTTCTACTAGTGCTGCAACACTGCCATCAGTGCCTTCATGCAATGAACATTCCCTGTTACCATCAGCATTGTTTGTGTTTAAGATGTTTAACTCCTCTTCCGTCAGTATCTTATCAATAAAATCTGATGGCAGATTTGTAGATCTTAAACCTATTTTCGGATCTGCACCATATAAACTTTTGTAAGGAGATCTTCCAATGATGCGATGGTAAGATGTATTTTTTTGCCATTGCACAAAGTAACATCCTATGGACCAGTGGGAACTTTTATTTTCTTCCATCCAAATTCTTAACATTTGTTCAACGTCTTGGTTTGCCCTTTCTACTGATCCTTGGCTTTGTGGATGCCTGGGACGTCCATGTACGATTTTGCATTCTGGCCACAACAAAACCAATTCTTCTATTACTTGTGCAGTAAATTCCCGTCCATTATCACTCTGCAAGATCACTGGTGCACCTTGTTCGAGAAAAATTTTCAGTAATTCCATGGCAACCTCCGCAGCCCTTTTTGTTTCTAATGGTCTTAAATACAAGAATTTTGTCGAATGGTCTTGATAATTTAAAAGCCATTTATATTTTCCATCTGAGCAGGATTGAAAGTCAATTAAGTCAATTTGACCTCTTACATTGAAATCTTTTGATGTTATTGGCTTTACAACCAAACCAGCCTGCTTCTGTTTTTTTTTTAAGTTACACGTCTTACACAATTGTGCGTATATTTCAACCGCCAGTCTTGGAATATTACACTTCTTTTTTAAGTTATGAAGCATTTTGTCCCTTCCCCCGTGTCCTGTAGCTTTGTGTTGTTCTTCAATTTTATCGAACATTTCTTCAATTGGTGTAACATAAATTAGATCGTCCTCAACCGATTTTGCTTTTAAAATAACTTTTGTTACCCCAGATATATCGAGGAGATCATATGTTTTGCCGTAGTATTTTTCTTTTGCTGTGAGGGCTTCACCATTATTTTGAAGTAATTTTGAACGGAAACTTTTTAAAACATTATTAACTTCATCGGTTCGTTGTTGGTTCCATGGCTTCTTTGTTGTGGTTTGTTCGTACTTTGCATGAAGTCGTAAATAAAATTCATTTTTATCTACCATGTTATATATACTAATAATGTACTAAAAAGGAACACAGCAGATATTACACAAGATTAGATAAAGTGAATAATAACTTACTTGATGAGAAACTTGGAAAATAACTAGGATTATAAATGGAACAACTGAACGAGCATAAACATTAAGTGAACATAACCTCAAATACGAATGAAAAATCTATTTGCCTACGTACGACTCCGGCAGATACCTTTTACCTAGGCAAATGGCTTTTAAATAGAAATAAAGGTTAAAATACCATTTGCCAAGGCAGATACTATTTGCCTAGGTAGATACTATTTTCCTGAAATTACTATTTGCCTGCGACATATACATATTTACATTATTTCTCTTGCGAAATATAAGGTAAATATAATAAATTTTAAAAACCCCTCAGGCTATCTACGCCGATGAAAGAAGGATTTTACTCATAAATTCTTTATTTTATGGCCATTTTTTGCTGTCATTCTAGGGCTTTTCTCGAGCGTAAATAATATGTTGCAGTTCATTACATGAATTAGTGCTATTCAGTAAATGTGTGTTGTTTACATTATTTCTTTGCTCCGTTGTAACTTGTCGTAGTTTACCTCGGTCATGTCCGCGCCCTAGTCGTAGTCGAGGAGGACTATTTCTAGAATCATTTTCCTGCACAAGTTAATGTATGATGACGTAATGGACTCTGCTTTATTAGAATTATTATGTTTCTGTGTGCCACAAGCTGGTACTAGGAGCCGGCCAATATTCTATGTCCCCTCAGCCAATACCACTTATTATCTCTTTACGCCAGTTCTATCAATGTGTAGAAATGCTGACGATTTATGTTCAGATATTGATTTGTTTAATATATCGCATTTCATTGTTCATTTATTACCATTAACATTGTTTATTTATATTGTTATCATGTCTGTCGTATTTACATAGATTTATGTATAACTGTGCATAATAATTTTGTTATTATGCACTCTTTTCTATTTCATTGTATTATCCTGTAATAAGTAGCTAATACTGTTGGATAATAAATTATTATTATTATTATTACTATTATTATCTTGAAAATAAAATACGTATCTATAAGAAACTGGTGTGTTGCCCATACTTCAAGCAGGATAAAAGGAAACTAAATAAAACCACAATTATTTTTTTAAAAATAACAGCAACTCTTTTCATTCATTTATTTGGTTGAATTCGTCATTATCATAATCCTATATACATATATATAATTTATATTTATATATACTTTTAAATATATATATATAATTGTAAATTAAATAAAAATTAATAATATATAAATATATTACATACATTATTTACAAATTTTTTCACAGTCTCATAATATTTTTAAAGTTTATGCATTATTGTCTTCCACAACATCTAAATATAGTGTTCGCTTGAAAGATTCTATACATGTTCGTTTTTGCCTTAAAATAATATTGCTAAAGGAAAAACGCAAACACACAAAAACACCTAAATGAAGAAAAAATACAAGAAAAAAAAATAGAATAAATTAATTTAATACAAGATTACATGTAAAGGGGTCAAAAAAGGGAGCGATAAACTAATCTAGATATAAGGTACATGATAAGTAACACTTTCTAAAACTTAAAAAATATATATATTATACGTATTTTCAGGTATATAGGTACAAATATAACTAAATGTATATATAAAATAAAATGAATATCGTAATCATAATGTGTGTAATAAGTCTATATGGCACCAGGTTTTTAATCTATATACTATACAGGGGGTGTACAAAAGAATAGAACAAAAAGAATTTTTTTTTTGTGACATACATTTAAAATTAACCTAGTAGAAATAAACGAAGTGATGTTCTTTTTATATTTAACATGGAAAATTGAAATTAATATCATTTCTTTTGTAAATATTAATTAATTATCTGGTTATTGGGAAGGAATATAATCAACAGACTGGAGAAGGAGATTGAACACCTAGTTATTGTTTTTATGTACATTAGGCTTTCTCTTATTTTTAAATATTTAATAACGCATACCTTGTATACAGGGGTGTTTCATAGCACTTCAGCGTTAGAAATATCTTAGTTCAAGAAAACAATTCTAATTTGTAAATTTGCACACACCTAGTGATTTTAGAGACTAAAGACTATCTTTCGAATATACAATTTTTCGAATATACATTTCTCTTCCGTTTTTACAGGAAGTCAACGATAATTTTCTTATTTTAAATGGAACAGTATACTTTTTGATTAATATTTGAACTCGTGAAATTCTTTTGGAATGTTTTAAAGTATTCTTAGTGAAAATTTATTGTTTATAAGATATTTTACGTTTTAATTGTCTTGTGAAAAGGGGATGTCAGTGAAAATAAAAAAAAAAATACGAAAGATATTCAGGCATCCGTATAATACTGAAACTGCTTATAATTCTACTAATATTTATACAGGCTGTTCAAAATTTATCGTTAAATTATACTAAGTATAAGTGGCTGAAATTTAACCTCTTACGTGGAACAGGCTCTATATGTTTACTGAATGTGAGGCAGTATTACATTTTCATTATTAATCAGCTTTTTTTTAATTTGTGCAAAAACGCTTATCTTAAATAACAAAAGTGATTTAAATTAAATCCCAGAATAACAAACTATGACTAAAGTTAAGAAAAATTACAAATTGATATTCACACGTGTTAGATAACATAATTCAACAAAGGCCCGAAACATGTATTAAATAAAAAATAACAAATCATACTAGCGCTGTTATTTTTATTACCCACTTAAACGTAATATTGACCTAATAAACGCCAAAAGAAAAGAAACCAAAAAGAAAATATCATACAAGGTCACGAGAAAGGAACCTCATACACACACATATATACAGGTGTCCCAAAAACATACCGACAAACTTTAAGGGACGATTGGGGACAACAAAACAAACATTTTTTGTTTAATAAACAATGTCCGCAAATGAGCTATATTAGCATAAGAGAGGAAAAATTGTTTTGGTATTATTTTACAAAAAAAATTAGGATGACATTAATAAATCATGGATTTAGTTGGTCTTTACTTGATGTAAATGCATTTTTAATGTGAAATAAAACAAACAAATGTTTAAGATTGTATGCAATATTAATTTTCTCTTTTCTTAGGTATATTGTCAGTTTTACTTGGTTCTCCCCTACGTAAGTAAAAGATTTAAACTTTTTAACAGTAGTGTCTTTAGTAACTGGATAAATTTATTGTAACGTTTTGTTAAATAATCTCTTACAAATTAATTTATCTATTAAATTTGGGTCGTATCCATTGTTATAGGCAATTTTTTTAATAATATTATATTCATTACTATAGTCTGAAGTGGACATTATACTAATACTAGTATACTAATCAATCTATGGATCATACTGTGGAAAGCCGCTAGTTTGTGTTGGTATGGATGGTTGGATTTGTTGTGAATGGTTATGTCACTATGTGATTCTTTGTGGTAAACTGAAAATTGTACTTGGTTATTGACTCTTTTTAACGTAAGATCTAAGAAATTGATACTATTATTCACTTCCTTTTCTAGTGTAAACGTAATATGGGAATTAATAGAATGAATAAAACCAAAGAAATTATTCAATTGTCTGTTTGTACCTGTATATCCTACCACTATACACTACATGTAAGAGTTTTAAGTGTATGTAGATAGTCATTATTGTATATGTCAACCTGAAGAAGCTACAGTGTAGCGAAATAGTTGTCGTTGTTATTAAATACAGTGTAAATCTTAAACATTTGTTTGTTTTATTTCGCATTAATAAATCAGTTTTTGTTCACGTTAGCTTTTGTTTTATTGACAAATAAATGATGGTTTACAAAAATAGTTGAAAATGTCGGCCATTAGCTTCAATACAAAGATTGATTTCCTCGATTCATTAACTCTACATGTGAACAACTCTCCATTACTCTTGCTAGGTGATCTTTTTTACGAATAGGTGTTTCGTAAACTAAAGATTTCAGATAACCCCGTCGTTTTTATTGTAAACACACGTTTGGCCAAATACGTTTTTACATTTTTATAATTTTACCTCACTTCATGCAATAGAGTTAATCACACGACATATATACAAAGACGGCTTTGTATCTAAATTTTGCAATTTCAATCGCTTCTGGCAATGAACATTTTTAATTTCCTTATAACCTCCATTACAGTAGAATTAAATACTTTAGGTTTCTATAGATATTTTTTATGTTATTTACTTGAGATTTACTTTCTTTAAAGTTCGTGTTTTTTGAATTATTAACAACATTTCTGATTTTTGTATATGCGTTTGTTCTAAACAATGATTTAGGAGAGAAATACCACATACCAAAATGAAAAAAATTATGAACTTTTAAAAATAGATGTCCAAATTTGAGATACCTCAATGTACATATAGTAAGTAAATGCGACACAAACGTCAATCTCCATCTTCAAAAACTGATCGGATGGAAGTGAAAGGAAAGAACGAGGATGTATACAAAGGCACAGCAAACTGAGAAATTAGAAAAAATCCAATCAGCTGAATTAAAGGACGATTTGTAATTAAATTATGTTATTTTAAACATCTATATCAATCATACCGCAAATCATTCTTGGATATTCTGATACTAGGGGTACAATTTGCCGAATATTATAAGGCTGATTCATTTAAATTTTTTCATCGGATTTTTTTTAATTTTCAATCTTCAAATCACCATTACATATATAGATATGCCTAAAATTACCATTTTTTTGTAGTATTAATAAATCATAATGTAGAAAGTATAGTACGCATCATTTAATATACCCCAATTAGCTTCATAACTATTAAAATAAATTGTAACGTTTATTTCTTTTCTATGTATACAGTGTTGACCAAAATAAACATTCGGTTTTCCTTTGGGCACAATTTTTAATAATACTTTTCCAATTTGGAATATTTCTTTGGAGGTAAGTAAAATTGTTTATAAAGAAACATAAAAGGTATATATGTATGTATATATACATATACAGGGTGATTCAAAGTAAACAGGTTCATTGCTTCGCTAATGTAATCAGTTAGCAAGAATTAAATGCTTCAATATGATTTTTTTGTTAGAATATTATTTTTTCGTGTTATATTTTACATACTATATTTTTAATTGTATTTTACACAAAATATATGACTAAATTGGTGTGTTCATTAGCAAATCTTTATGGTTCTAAGTGCCAATAAAGAAATTTGAATTTTGATTATCAAGAGAAACACCAGGTCGAATAACGCTGTATATATAAATTTTAAAGTCAAATATTAACATTTTAAAACCAAACCAATCGATTGATAATATAAATATTATTGATTGTTTCTTACTTGATAAATAATACCAACCCACTAAGTGTAAAAATTAGTTTTTATATATTTTTGACTTTCTTTCAAAGAGGAAAATATACATTAATTTTTTGCCACATCAACATTTTTTTTTATAGAACTTCGAAAGTTTACATATACAGAGCTATTGGGAGATTTATAAATCATCAGACCATAGACGAAGTTAAACGTTAGTTCGTTATAGAAACGACAGCACATGTTTCTAACTCCTGTATAGAGGTATGAATAAATACAGTATGGAAATAAAATAACGGATACATTTGTTAATTTATTATTACTGTTTTTTTTAAGAATGCTTTGTTGGTCGTATTTTTAAATTTTTTTTTATACAACCTATATTTTATATTATTGATTTCGGTGGCGACCACTTTAATATAATGTTTGTCTGTAATTGATATACGCCTTGCGATTTACAAATGTTCACATTATTAAGTCGACCACTTAGAAACGTCTTACTTCATTTGTTCTTCGATCATAGGCGCGCCTAATTATTTAATTAATAATTAATGAACATTACTCATTATAATTATATGATCAATACGTACAACTATAACATTGCCTATTCATACTCTGTTAAAATGGATGGGTATATATCGATAATTTTCAAAGTCACTGCTAGAAAACCTTTTTAACTACGCCTATGGAATTGAAGGCATTATTCCAAAAACCAGACAAGTCCAAAATATCGTATTTTGAAGTTGCCGCCATTTTATATACGTGAAAATAGCCGCTATTTAATGGTGTAATTTGTTTCACCAAAAACCAGACGTGTCGGGAGATATAAAGCTCTGAAATAAGTGCAATTCTACAAAAACAAGATAAGTCCGTGGCAATTCCGCCAAAAACCAGACAAGTCCTGGACTTGTCTGGTTTTTTACGACACACGTGTGTGATGCGTTGTGACCACTCACTTGCTAACAGGTGTTTAAAGAGTAGAGTCATTATAATTGTAGCCGTAATTATTATTATTACAATGGATACTACTGAGTGGCCTAAAAAGAGGCAGAAAAGTGCAAAAAAGGAGAGTATAATTCGAGATAAAAAAGTACATGGTGAAGAACATGTGAACCACGTGGGTAAAATGGTTGCAATGAGAAAAACCGGTGAAGATTGCAGGTATGTATCTTAGGTTAGGTTACTTGTCTTGTGTGATTAAACCGACTGTTACATAAGTCAGATTAGGTACCATAGGTGGTCAAATTTTGTTTTCGTATTACATACTAAATACATACTTGTAAACAATAGTTTTATATCTTTCTAGATGTGCGAGGTTGCAATGTTTCAACAAAGTAGGCATTAACACAAGGAATAAAATTTTGGAAGATTTTAACAATTTGGCTTCAAAGGATGAGCAAGACTCTCATCTATGTGGTCTAGTAGATCTTTGTCCAGTTGCAAGAAAACGTCCAAGAAAAGATGAGCCAGAGGCAAGAAAAGACCACGCTGCAACTTACTCCTACAAAATCCGTAGTGAAGGTATCGATGTTCCTATATGTCACAAAGCCTTTTTAAGCTTCCATGGCATTTCCAAGAACAGAGTCACTAGATTACAGCAAAGCTTGCTATTAACTGGAAACTCTCCTAAAAGTAACAAGGCAAACATAGTAATAGACCTAGAATGCTTCCCGATTGCATAAAGTATCTTGTAGAGAATCATATTAACTCATACCAAGCCAGAAAATCTCACTACTCACTCAGAGACAATCCCCACCGGAAGTATCTTTCTGAGGATTTAAGCATATCTGTCATGCATAAACACTTTCTTGAGCTATATAGGATAAATATTTCTTATAAGTCATATTGGTCTGTTTTTAATACTTTTAACATTCATTTTGGTTATCCGAGGTCAGACACATGTGCTATTTGCGATTCCCTTCAACAAAAGTTGAATGCAGCTACTGATGACGAATCAAAAGCTCAATATACCAGAGAACAAAAGCTTCATCTACGAAAAGCGGAAGCTTTTAAGGCAGAAAAAAAAAGGTATATTATGAAGGCTAAGGAAGGAAGCGTGACATGCCTGTCGTTCGACTTTATGCAAAATCTTCCGCTTCCACACATTCCAAGTGGTCCTGCTTACTATTCGCGCCAATTGTGGTTTAATATTTTTGGAGTTCATGACTTATCAGATGACTCTGTGACCATGTATCGTTACCTAGAAAGTGAAGCACACAAAGGTGCAAACGAAGTGACATCTATGTTGCTAGACGCCATAAATAACCTTCCGGACAATAAAAGAAAGGATGAGCTCGTACTGATCTCTGATTGCTGTCCCGGGCAAAACAAGAACAAGACAATGGTCCAGTTTCTGTATTGCTTGGTCCATGTCTTAAAAATTTTCAAGCGAGTTACCTATCTCTTTCCTATGAGAGGACACAGTTATCTTCCTAATGATCAAGATTTCGCTTTAATAGGAAACAAGAAAAAGAAAGCCAACATAGTAACACTTCCAGAACATTGGGACAAAGTAGTACAGGATGCACGACAACATCCTTCACCATTCAACCTAAAAATAATGACCCACAAAGACTTTTTCGACATTAGAAGCGCTGTGGAACCTTTGTTCTTGAAAACACCTAAACCTCCACTAAAACTTCAACAAGTAAGAATGATGTTGTTTGACAAACATGATATTCATGTTAATCTGCGAACGTCGTACCATGGATTGTGGGAAAGACATATTGTGGTAAACAAGTCCTACATAAATAGAGGAAAAAATACTCTTGACATTCGAAAGCTTTACCAGTCACCTCCAGGAATACAACCTGCAAAAGCCACTAACCTGCGAGAACTCATCCAGTACCTTGAGAACCCAGTTCACCGCCAGTACTATGAATCTCTATTGAAAGATCCTGCTCCTAATAATACTAATCAGGCAACTGAAGAGAGCAACGTTGATATTGATGACGACGATAATTCCGATGGTTGTGAAGATAACTAAGCGACTGTTATTTTGGAAATACCACTTTTTGTAATAATATTACATGTATAATATAATATTACAAACAGAAATAATGATTATTGCTAGTAACTTTCTGCAAAAACCAGACAAGTCCAATGAATTTTATTTTTTTTCTCAAAATATCTTACATATAACCACTTTATTATAGTATCCATGGGACGTTATTAATGAGACCTAACCATATAAAAATTATAAACATTTCCCGCTGTCTGCACAACAAGCTACACTGTTTTTTCAAGTTTCCCAAAATTCTCATTTTTGGACGTGTCTGCTTTTTGGTATAATGCCTTCAATTCTAATGTCAAATTTGACAATTAATTTGAATTCACGTAAGGGGTGGAAATTGCAAAACCTAAAAATCACATAAATGTAATGGCGGTTTAGATGAATTACAGGCACATTATATACCTACTCTAACTTATGTATTAAAAAAATTAATACAATCTCTATTTGGTGTTAAAATTTACTGCAGTTGACCAGACATACCTTCCATATAGCTGATCTTAAAGTAATACTTGAACTTGAATTAATGGTATTAAATGTATGTTAGAAGGTTCTAAAATAAAAAGTTTTTTTACTATAAAATAGTTGGCAGATAAAGAAACTCCTTAAAAGTTGTAGAAAAATATAGTCAACAATTTTTTAACCAACTCAACTTGACAGGTGAAATAGAATAGTTGTAGTTAATTTTTGACTGCGGAATATTTCTCTCTCTCCTAAACCTTTTCAAACGCAGCCTTAAGAAATAGATTTTCGAATTTTACTTGCGGCAAAATTTTTAATTTAATTTTGTTATTTAACACTATCAATGTTCTAATTATAATTTTCTGCTTTTATCACTGATAATTATTTAATAAAGTAACATTTTAATTTTTAAAAATTATCCACAGCTGAGTTTCGAACCCGAGAACTCCCGACCTCTAATCAGCTGCGCTACCATTACGGCACCGTCTCTGAGTTCAAGTAATTTTAAAATTTATTCTTTTAATAAAAACATAATATCAAAAACTTTTGTCAACATGTAGTACATGGTTTAAGCTAGAAAAAAACGCTTCTAAAAGTGTCTAAATGCAATATGGCGCCTATAAGAAATTAGATAGTTGATTATGGCCAGAAAGAAACGTAACGTTATATACAAATTTCGAGTACACCATTGGATAGAGATTTAAAAGTGGACACAAGAATGTGTTTTTATTTTTCCTCTACAAGGGCAAGTGTAGGTGCTGCAGGTAAAAGAACAAAATGGGGTTCTCGCGTTTTTTGTTAAAGCGAACGTCATTTGTCAAATGTCCATTTTCTTTACGGATTCATAACAAACACAAATTTAATAACTTCACCAAATTTAAACCTATACTCTATATCCAATAATAAGCGAGAACCTCATGGTGATTGCCGAAAATGAATCAACCTGTATACTGATTTTTATGCATTAAGAAATTGAATACAATCTCTTTTTATTTGGTTTTAAGCAAGTTAAAGTCCACTACTGCTGACCAGGCATGTATCGCTGGTCTTAGACCCCTACAAAACTTTTGCCGCTACTATACATGTGCAATGAGATCATGGATTTATCCATTACTTATAATTTCCATACTGTATATTAAAATACCGATTGTTTTGTATATTTTAAACCCATTTACAATCACCACCGAACTGTATCAAAACCGCTGATAACCTAATTTATATATCTATATATATGTCTTTCTCTGTAAAATAACACCGTAAAATCACATACTTTTCCTACAAATAAGAGAAGGATAAAACACTCGTAAAAATAAATAAAACTAAATAGATATAAATTGAACACGTTCCTTTCGAAAACAAAAATCCTCGATGGGAAAAAAACCTATCATCAGTGAACATATTCATTGTTTATTTGGTATTGTTGCGCTTCAACAATGACACTGGTATATCCCGCGGAAGTTTGTGGATGTTGCAATTTATTAAACTCGTGTCCATACAAGTTGGGCTGTGATTGTCCGTGATTCTGATTATTATTAAAACAATTAATATTAAAATGTTGATTATTGTGTACTGTCTCCGGACAATACGGATTCGACAAAGTTTGCAGATGAAAACTTTGCGACGTGTGTTCACTTTCTAGACTGCTACAACTGCTAGAAGAAGCACTATACGGTCTCTGTTGTGATGTACCGCTTAAAGGATTCAAATTATGTTGACTAACTTCATGGTCTGAATAAGAATAGAAGATCTCCTGGTGTTGGTAGTAAGATTCCTCGTTAAAATTTGGTAAAAAAACCGAATACTCCGGTTGGGGATATGCCACGGCTCCATTACTATCGCTATATTCATCTTCGGGAATGGATGTTGATGGTGGTGTGATGATATGCGGTTGGACACTGCTTCTGGACTGCGGCGGATACTTTTGCGAGGACGTCCTAGATGGCGTTTGAAGAGGAGAATGTCTTTCGTGTGGTGAATTGCTCAATTCGTCTCGTGGTGATCCTTGGGCCAGGTTTAGTATTAAATCCTTAGCTTCTAAATCGCTGCGGAGGAACACTCATATACATCTTTATTACGTCAAGGTGATTTTAAAAGTAATTCTTCTGATGAAAATTAACTTACCTGAGGACGTAGTTGACGGAGACTATGCAGTGAGGTCTTGAAGATCTGGAATTGTGGACTATTGTGGCGTAGCTTTGCATCCAAACCCAGCCTCCACCCTTACAGAGGAATCTGTAGTATTTGGTAGTGACTTGACCTTTGATGAGCACTGGAAAAATAAAGAAAGAGCTCTTTAATCTATTTTGATATAGATCGTCATCTAATATTGCACAAGAGTTGTACATGAAATTTTCAAATATCTTCTATCCGAACTCTTTGGTGTTGGTAATAGGATTTCTCGTTAATATTTGGTTAGAAAATGAGGAGTGGGTGTCACATGATTTTCTTGTACGTAAAAGTTGTTCCAAATAAAGTGTCTAATACTTTTAACACTCTAATAAACCTGGGAGTAAAAGTGTTACTTCCAGTCCAAATTTCGTACTTATTATTTCTTTTTTATAATAAATTACTCTAAATCTAACTCTATATGTTTTTGTTTCCTTAGTAAATATGTATAGAATGCGTAATTTGCGAGATATTAGCAAAAAGAGTAAATGTGTTATTTTGGTCCGAATGATGATGATTTGTTCCAATTTGGGGTCTAAATACTTTGTATTCCAAATAACTCTGTATAGAATGGCTGTTTTTTGCTAAGCCAAAAAGACCTAAACTTTCTAAAATTCACTTTTTAGTACTTTTGCATTCTTTAGAAATTCGTCTAAAGTTAGTAGTTGACAAATAGTGAATTTTAAATTATTTACTTAAGTAAACTACTACATCCGGTCTACCGATTTTACTGAAAATCAGATCTCAAGAGGAAGATTATATTCAAATATAAAGTTTGGTATTGATAGCTGTGGCTATTTAACCGCTATCGTGGTCACACACACACTCACACACACACACACTCATACAGAGAGAGGGGAGAGCGAGAGAGCGCGAGAGAGAGAGCGCGAGAGAGAGAGAGAGAGAGAGAGAGAGAGAGAGAGATGTTATCAAACACTTTTTCGGTATTAGGGGACTTCAAATTTACAAAAATTTCGATGTTGAAAATTTTTGTCATCACAATACTTGCTTACACTGTGTATAAAAATGTAATCTTCTTAAAATATTACATGTCAGAAAAGATTTGCCCAAAAACGATAGCAAATGTAAGTAATTTTTTTGTTAAGCAAATGTAAAGTTAACTGGATCTCGTCAAATGATTAACTATTTGCCTTAAGTGAATTGACTCTCTCTTTCTTTGTTACGAAGGTTTCATTGGCAGTATGACATGTCACACAGTCTTGTTGAAACTATGTTTCTTCAACATCCATAGCATTAATTTAAGACGATAAAAAGTTTAAAATTATCTCACGATATCGCATTCGATTGACAGTAACCGCATTTTGATTTTCATTTTCGAAAAAGTAAGATCAAATCACTCCCTCAGACCAAAATCCGCACCAAACTGTGACTCGTCCAGAATGTATAGGAAATTCTTCAATCACTTTTGAATTTTCGGATCCCCAAATACGGCGATTTTGTTTATTAACATAGTCGGTAAGATGAAAATGCGCCTCTCATTTAAGATGATTTTTTTCAAAAACTCACCATCAACTTGTCTGTCCAAAGTCCAATTTGTGAACATCCGACGACTTGCATGATCTTGTGGTTTCAATTCCTGTGTTAATTGAACTTTGTAAGCAAACAAAAATTGTCAAAATTCGTTGAAGGGAGCTCCTTGAAAAGCCTAATTATTGGCTGCGACGACCAATTGATGTTGAAAGATTTTCCTCGACATTTTCACTAACACTGGTTATGATTTCATTTCAACGAGCCGTTCGAAGGCGGCCACTATTTTTTTTTTGTTTTCGTCGGTGTTACGAGTTACGATGACTGAAGAAAATTTGACATCTTCTAAAATTTCTTAAAGTGTTCACCATGTTTCAAGGGAATTTCTACCCGTTGTTCGATGGTGTACCTTTCCATAACTTAACCTTAATGTTTACTAATGACAGCATATAAATATCTCTACGCTAGTTTTACCGCCAAGAAAATGGCGGCAAATTTAAAATGCCAGCTATTTTTCGGACCCCGTTATATATCCGATATTGTGATATTCTGATATTTATATAAATATCATAATATTTGCCAACCCTGGTTATTATAAACCGTTCATTTTATTTATAAAAAGCAGCGTAATACAGTACTAAATCACTGTCGATTTAATTAAAAAATTAATATTTCCTACGCAATAATTTAAAAGTTCAAGTTTCATCAATCACTAATCTATTTTAAAATAGCCTTTGCAATATTAAACGGAAAACCTACTGTATATATATTAGCTGATATTTGGTCACATACATATAATAAATATTGATATTGATATGCTGCTCCGATTACATAATTGCTTTCACTGTACATAGTGAAATCTAAAACTATTTACTGCCCCAATAAGGACTGGTGAATTTCACCAACGCCACCACTAAACAGTAGATAATGTGAGAACCTGTCTGCAAACAAATCTGTTCAAACAAAGATAACAATTTGAAGAGCTTTCCGGGAGAGTTTATATTACATCAATATAGATGAGAACTAGCTATACTGGCGCCATCATGCGGAAATGATTGTAACTAATACTTCCACGATGCCTGCGGATATTTCGTATTTAAACAAAGCTGGGAGTAATTCGTATCAAGTTTTGTATTATTTTTATTGCTTACAATTTAAATTGTAAATTACTATTCTATAAATAAATGTTCGGAGTGTTTTACGTAAGAATGTGATACAATTTACCGGCCTGTAATAGACTATAAAAACTAATAAGGTTATTCCTTAGTTGCATCCGAGAGTATGTTTTAATACAAGCGAATGATAAACACTAAAAAATGGAACATATATTAAATTAAACATTAGTTATGAATTAATCCTAAGTAAACATATTTTACATTCAATAACTTGATATTGTTACATAAACGTGTAAATAGTATTGAAAACTGGATAAAAAGAAATAGAAGGAGAAAAAATCATAAAGAATTAAATAGAAATTACGTACATGTCAGTAATTAAAAACAAAAGCATATGAACATCAAATTGTCTGTGAAAACATTACGCATGTCATAAGAATGTAGAGAGTTTGAAACAAAAGAGAGAAAGAGAGAGAGATGGAGTATTTAAGAAATCACAGAAGAAAGAGTTTTTGGTACCCGAAGAATTATTTAATTCGTATAGTTTATATCTAAACGCGATCAGTTATCTCCTAACCACAGCTGTTGTAATGACACATCAATAAGACACATTGCAATCATCATCAAAATCTGTTACCCGGCGTCCAAAGGTGTGAAATCTTCCTTTGAAACATTTAAAAAATTCTTACTGCGTCCAAACAAATTTCTATATCAATTTCTAACCACAGCTGCGGTAAAGCAATATCAATATTAATTAAAACGAAAAGGTCCACTGCAGAATACAATTCATACGTTAGCACTCGTACGTTAAGTCTGTTAAGGCAATGCGTGTATGAGACCGTTGGCTATTAAAAGGTAGGGAAGTAGGGTCAGTTGCCCAAAAATGTAATGTTATCAACACACAAACAAAACCGACGAGTAATAAGATTCAGAAGAAAAACACTTACGAGTTCAAAAGAAAACAATAAATATATATATTATTAAAACGAAAAGGTCCACTAGTAGCAGCATGCAACTCATACGCTACCACTCATACGTTAAGTCTGTTAAGGCAATGCGTGTATGAGACCGTTGGTTATTAAAAGGTAGGGAAGTAGAGTCAGTCGCCCAAAAATGTAATGTTATCAACACACAAACAAAATCAATGAGTAAGAAGATTGAGAAGAAAAAACTTACAAGTTAAAAAAAAACAATAAATGTATGAGAAAGCAATGATTTATATAAAAAAATTTTATCAACAAATAAGGTGATAACATGTTGCAGAATTATAAAAAAAAATAAAACAATATTAATTACTCTGGTGAGCACAAATTGTTTTCTAGAACCTATCAAAAAAAAAAATCAAAAACAAAAACGACAAATTATTTGTAGACAAATTAAATGATTCACTAAAGCATGTACTTACCAAAATTAATTAAAGATAATGAATTATTCGTGAATGTTAAATTGCATTCTAAAAATTAAATGATCATTGAAGCAACAAAAAAAAGTAATAAAAGTTCTGCAAAAACAAGATTAATCAGGATATAAATTTGCCGCAACGGGCTCGTATCAGATCATGCTAGTCATATAGGCCCTATTAAAACATAACGGTTAAGTCCAGATATTATGTAGTTTAACAAAAGGTAACCTCCTGCGTGACACACTCTGTATACAAAATTGCAGGCAGGTAAGAATGAAAAATTTAAAATAATGTCTACACAAACTAAACATTAACGACACAGCCTGTATATGAAGTTAACAGGCGTGAATAGAGGAAACATTATTTATTATACAGCGTGTGTAAAAGATGTCGCAAAAGCTATACGCAGCGACATTCTTTGTTCGGTTCTGAATAAAAAATCTTAATATCAAAATGTCGTATCATGTTTCGTATGTGTTCAGGAGCCATTTGAAATAAACATACATTTGGTAACACTGTAGCCGCGTACTATTGTAATTGTAGATACCGCAATAATGTCTGTATTTTGATCTTTGAAAACATTTTACTCGTTATTTGTGTTATCAGATGGGTAAATCTGATGTTTTAAATTCTACATATTACGCGAGGATTAGTTTGTAGTACAGTTTTGGTCAAACCAACAATGTGGAATATGTGCCTACCATATACATGGTATGCACTGTATATATAATAAAATTGAAACTTACATTGTTGATGAGAAAAATGCATTGGCAACATGTCTCCTCCATGGATATAATGATAAAGAGTTTTCTCTATTAGATCTTGCGGCTCGTATCCGGTCAGTTGCGCGACCCTGTAAAAAAAAAAAGAAAAATAAATACACATAAAAAGCACCACCGGAACATTAGAAACTCCACTCTGCCAGAGAACCTTTTTCCCATACATTTTAGATTGCTTATTCAGGAACTTTTTATGCTTTTGTTTGTTTTGTTTTCTTTCTCTCTTTTTTTCAATGCTAGATTAAGTAGTATCGGGTTTCCTAAATGTCAGATGAGGAGCTGAACACGTGCAGAGGTTTCCACACGTCAAATGACACTTTATAAATAGTGTAGGTGCAGAGGTTACTTGATATGTACGCAGTATTACAATTTATAGATGCATATATACAGGAGTGTGTGGTGAAAAAGCTTTTTATTTATGTTTTTATTTTTTTTTAATTTATCGTTTTTCTCTCACCTACCTGGCGTCCAAAAATATAAGTTTTAAATCCAAACTGGCCCTGAACATGAACATATTAGTGTGTAATTTAATTTCAGTTATAGCACTGGGAGGCAATGAATGACCGACAGCTACAAGACCCATATTTTGGTAGCAACCGTCGTAAGGCGATGATGGAGTTGCTGCAAATCTTTTCACTTTCAGATAGCCCGAACAGTGGATCACCTGAAATGAAAAGAAAAAATTGTAAAATAAAAAAAAATAAAAACGGACAACATTCATAGCAAAATAAATAACAAATATTTTTAAATATATAATAATCAATTACTATACCTTGTCTCAGAATAAGAAGGAGTGATTCAAATATCACGCCAAAATGGTGTATATTTGTAAGGTATCTCATTGGTTCTTGCGTAGGCAAGTTTAACATGGGAAAATAAGTTCGGAAAAACGTCATGTTATATTTTTAACCAAGCCATAACCTAGTCTCCTATATTTTTACTTTGGTTTATTATACTTTATTGTGTTATTAAGTAAAATCCATACTTATATGTGCAACATAAACATGAGTGATCAGACGGCTTAAGACCTAAGGAACAAGTGATCAGGCATTTGAAACTTTGAATTTGATGAATCTGTCAAAAATACTGTATGCAAGTGCACAGGTTCGTTTTTAAAATTGAACGTCCTACACTTAATATCATTGCAAAAATAACTATAGATGAGTCCATACCAAAAATGAACAGAGCAGTTGTATACAGATTCTTGAAACTTATTAATTTTAAGTAAGTGATAATTAAATACTAATTATATTACCACATGTTCAAATACATGTTACATGTTATATTTTGGATATGTCAAACATAAGAAACCTGTGAAACGCAGAAAAAGGTGAAAATATCTGGTGAAGAATATCTGGGAATAATAAAACAGTCCAGATTATGATGGTCGTCCAATATTTAATTAGATGAAACATGCTTGAATGAAGGACACAGAGAAAAGAGTTGGGATTGCCGCAAATATAATGAGTGCACGACAAGCTTTTATTGAAAGCCTATCGACGGGATTAAAAAGCCCTACTGGTAAAAATACGCAAGGATCTGAATTGATATATCTAGGGGAAGGACTATTGTATGATTCATGAAATGAACGGTAACATTTTTGGAGGATGTTACAACAAATATTACCCAAGTTGGTAAGGGCAGCTGCACAGGTTACCTCCATATCATTGCGAGCACAATCCGATTGAAATTATTTGGGCCGAAGTAGAAGATGAAGTTGCTTCAAAAAATTCCCCTTTCAAAATATCACTTGTACGAGAACTTTAAACAAAAGCAAATGTTACAATAAGTAATTGGAAAAAATGTGCCGACCATGTAATTAAAGTAGCAAAAAACATGTGATACATAGATGAATTAATGGATGATTGTGAAACCATTTATTATTTATGTCTGTAACAGTGATGGTGTGTGACTTATTAATATGTCCAGCATAAGAGAATCAGACTAATTTATGCGGCATTTTTTTTTGTAATTATAGTCTCAATTGTTGTATTTTTAATTTTTTAACATGATGTGAACATTAAATTATTGTTAATTTCCTATATATAATAGAAATAAAATATGTTATACTTTATAAGAGTATAAGTGTAAATTATTCAACTAAAATTTGTCTCCATATTTTCAAAATACATAAATAGCGAATAATAATTGGTAATGTGTATATGCAGGTCGTATAAGCAACTTCAGCCGATATAAATTTTTATATTTGTTACTACTGTTGTATGTAAGATTCACATTTTCAAGAATGGTTGCTTTAATTTACCTGCTCAAGGTTTGTAACAGTAATACGAATGTTTTATTTGTATAAGTCTTTATTGATATTTAAAATAGAAACTAATAAGCAAAGCTTCTTCTGCTAGTTCTTAAGAACGTCCTGATAAAAGATAAAAGGTTTGATTCATTCTTCTTGCTCTCAGGTACAAATACTTAATAATAAATAGATTCACAATTTTCATGTTGGTATAACACATTCACTAAAATGCGTAGTAATTATGTATGTATTTAAAATGGCAATCCTCCTCAAAACGCTCAGAAGAAAGTCTACTACTTTCATTTAGTAAATGAAACACAAAACAGTTAAATTCTTAGTTAAAAATAATACAGTTCTTCTAACCTCAATTGTCATGATGTCATATCAAAGTGTCCACTACATTTTAAGCTGTGTGTTCCATGTTTTGGCGGGATATTTGAATCACTCCTTCTTATTCCGAGACAGGGTATATATGATAGATATCTAGACAGTGACAAATAAAACACGATTGTTATTGGATGTCTTTGCTTGGTTCTTCTATTTAGGTGGGATGTCAATTGTCGAATGATATTAACCCCGATAAGCCCAACACTTTTTCTTTTAAATATTTTTTTTAACAGCACTATATCAGTTTAAGCTCACTGATGACAAAAAATATTTAAAAAATTCTGCTTTTTAGTAATAGTCACAAAGAGGTGTCCTTTTAAAGGACGGTGGGAAAATAGACGATAAAGTAATTTGTTAATTTATTCTATTTTTATTAATTTATTGAACTAAAAATGACAAATAAAAAAGTGCGAAAATACAAAAAAAAATGTTATGCCTTTCGAAGATACTTTCTTATGACACACTATACACCTGCTTTTCTTAGTTTGTTCAGTTATAAATGATTGATTTTGGCCAATCATGATGAAACAAAATGCAAAAGGCAAAATCCCTTATCACAAAAATTAAAAAGATAAAAAATCTATATACGTATTTCGGCATTTCGACAACTAACTTGACATCTTCAGTAGAAACGTATAGAAAAGCAGAAAAAAGTGTTAAACGTAGTGTTTTTGGCTGCTAAGGTGTAACCTTAGAAGATATGCTCTTCACCAAATCACCAATGGGATAACACTGAGTGTTATTGGGAAGTGGGATAACACAGTTTCACAAGAGAGCACATTAAAAATCTTTAACATTTTTTAAATATAAAAATTATAATTTATTATTGGTTGAAATTTATATAATACATTCAGTAATGTTTTCAAAATATTATTCACGTCTCAAAATCGCTAACGTAAAGCACCTGGAAAACAAGAACGCAAGAAGGAAAATGATTCCACTCAAGAGATTTTGACATACGTGAAAAAACTGAAGAACAACATTTACAACAATCACCCCAAGTTGAGTATGCAAATGAAGACATTTCAACAAATCAAGAAGAATTAGATGGAGTATAAGAAGCTGAGTCCATTATAACAGAATATGGTAAAGTGTTTTATGTCCCTGTACTACCCCTAGACTTCATATAAAACATCAATATCTATCCCTTTAAGAGAATTTGATGATCAATTGGAACAGGCTGTCATTAACATAGCGCCTGCCAAAGTGTGAGACGGTTATCTTGATGGAGCAATACTGTTGTTTTTCTTTCTTTTACCTTTTTCAAAATAGTCGATGAATACAATGTCATGAGTATCCCAAAAAAAAAACAGTAACCATTACCTTGCTAGCTCATGAAACAGTTTAGCTCTTTGTAATTTAGTGTTTCGACCGTGTCTTCGTTTTGGGCGTGTAGAACCGTCAATAAAAGTTAACATTCGCAGCACCCAATGTCCAAAGCTTTATGCAATATTTGATAATTGCCTTCTTTAGATATGCCTAAATCATGCTTTTCACTCAATAAGTGTTAAAAATGGCCGAAATTGCTTGTAATACTGGAGTGGAGAAGATTAATAACGCCATCTTCATGTTGGGGCTCAAAACATTAGAGCCCATCCTCGTCTCTACTATTTTCTAATTGTCCTGTAAATGGTCTGACGATGGATAATATTATTATTATTTATAATAATAATAAAATGTTCACTCTTTTATCATGTTTCTATGAGGTCCTATTAGTACCCCTTCTTTTAACTTTGCTTAGAATCAACCCGAGAAATGTTACGATACACAAAGGTACTTAAGTCATTCCCCATTTTTTAGCAATGACTTACCAAATTGTTTACTAAGACCTAATTTAACTTGAAATATTGTAAGTAAAACATTTTTGATAAATCAAATCTTTCTTCTGAATATTTCTCACTCCAAATTCTGAAGTCTTTGTTTTTGGCTATTCTTGCTCTAGATAAAATTCATATCACAAATAATATTTACGATTTGAAATTGTAACAAAACTGTAAATATTAGTATAACACTGCTATTTCCAAATAATATTATTATAATTAATAAGAAGAAAAAAACACAAATTCTAGTTTCAAAAATACTAAGAACTCTTAACAATAAGAAAGACAAAACGAACAAAAAATTGAACTCAGGACTTACTTTATAAGTTAACATGTGAAGATTGTGATAAAGTTTACATCGGACAGACGGGGAGGACTTTTGAAGCCAGAATGAAAGAACATGAAGAAGCTCTATATATAAGAAAACAGATTCGACCTTTGCTAACCACTGCCTACAATTGAATCACAAATTTAACAAACAATTTGAAATTTTACATATTCAAGAAAAAAGTAAAAGACTTAACTTACTGGAAAGTCTAGAAATAAATAAATTTAATAAAATAGGTATAATATTAAACGATCATTTGGACCTAAATAGCTCCCCCCTACTAAATTTAAAACTGTAATTGAATACCCCTACCTAACAACAATAATTGTGTCATCTATTATCTGTATTTATAAGTGCCATTGTAACAGAAATTGAATTTGTATACTTTCATCACCTGATGAAGCCACAGTGTGGTGAAACATATGTAGTGTTTACATTAAATATTTTTGAAACTAAAATTTGTGTTTTTTACTTATAATTATTAAAATGAAGTTTCAACAAGTAACTCTCCAATCAAACAGTTATATTTAATAATATTATCTAAAATGAAACGTATAGTAACTAATGTTTTTCTTGTATAGTAAGTTAAGATAGATCCTTGTATCAGAGTTTAAAATACCTTCCCTGGAACGAGCTTATAAAAATACATTGTTTGATTAAAGAAACAAGTTGGATTGGATTTGCATATATGCAATATGCAAGATTAATAAACAACCCATACATATACATCGTTAAGGCACTATGGTATACACGTCAGAAGTGGCCATCTTATAAAGTCTGCATGGACTGTTTTACAATTCAAATGTCTCTAATTAGAGGTTACATATGTCTGCATACATGCTACTTATAACCTCAATTTCATCTTTTTGAAAGTCAATTATCTGATTTATTTAACGTCACGGTACTTGGGGGGTTGCGTTATTAGACTCTTTTGTCGAGTGCGGTGTGAAACAAAGGAAAGATTAATTAAAGGAAATGTAAGTATGGTAGTGATATGCAAAATAAAGAAAAAAATATATAAATAATATCAATAAACTGTAGATTAAAATCACTGAAATTGATATTTATGTAGTGTAAGTAAAACTAATTCATTATAGATTTGCATTTACAAAAAAAATATACGAAAATAGTTGCATCAAAATACTACACACAGCGTGTTCCACGTAAGTTGCAGTTTCTGATAAAATTCGCGATTAATCGACAAAGTAAGTCTTAACCTTTAACCATTTAATGTCTTTTTTTAATTATCTACATATATAAATTAAAGTAGACGCCCTAAAACAATAACCAGTAGTCCACCCATAATCTAAATAGACACTACCTTTTACTTCAACGAAATTTACTTTATTCAAAAAATAGCTCTCAAAGGAGAACCAGAATCTGGTACGATGTTCCCAAATCACACTAAACAGAGAATAAAAGAACAACGGCAAACACAGATTTAATAGACTGGGCCCAGATTCGATGCTTGGAGCAACTGTCAAAGAAAAATACATAAAGGAAGTCTAAAAGTTTAAATTCTCACCTACAATACAAGAAGTTCAGGAAATCGCGTACAAACTAGCTGTCCAAAGGTAATGTGAAAGTTTTAGAAAAGTTCATGAAAACCTTTAGGAGAAACCTCCTTCGTGAAAAGAAGAAATGATGTTGCATTGCGAAAACTGGACAAAATTTTTATGGTTCGTACCACAAGGCAGTTTTTCAAAATATGTACATTTTTTGATTTTTCTTGCATCACCCTCGAATTTTAGGTTAAGATTAAGTTTAGTTTGGGTCGCATTTTATTTTTAGCTGCGGTTTTTCTGATGGTAAATTGATGTACGAAGGCTGGTTCAAAAATAAGTTACGACCATCAATTTTTTTTTAAATGGAAACATAAGTGTTTTATTTAATTTATTAATTCTGCATCGAATTCTAAGTATGTTTCATGTACCATGTCCTATACCCAAACTCAACAGTTATCGAAAACTTTACATTTGAACATGTCAATAACTGAGAACGTATCCTGCAAAATTTATTTCACTCTGTTGTCTGAGAAGAACCGATTTATTTAAAAAACAGAAAAACTAATCAAATTAAATGTTCAAACTGTTGACCACTAACTATTATCGACTTGTTTTTTATTATTTTTTTTGTAAATATAGAAAAACATTAAAATCTGTGTTTATTTGGTATTTTTTTTTATTGTTGGCTTGTCATCGTTTAGTCACATGGAAACTATATGACAATATCACTTAAACTAAGTACTTGTCAAGTGCAGTTGCAAAGTTTGACAGAATGCCGCGTTTAACTGAGAAACAACATACCGTAGTCGACATATTTTAATTTCTGATACGAAAGTAGAAAGAGGAAAAGAGCGCGACGAAATAAACTAAAGATAAACATAAGCGAGGCTGCCAAGACAGTACACTCGACAAATGTTTTCTACGAAATGTAAGGCGTCAGGGTCCCCGACACTGCGTTGCTCTCCCACCACAATTACAATACCTACAATGTTACAGTTCCAGAAAACACACAATTGAATGTTTTGCTCGACTTACAAGAAAATCCTCACAAACCAAGTCGACAAGTAGCTGCAGAACTGTCAGTAAGTAATTCTTCTATTTTAAAATATTTACACTAGAACAAATGGCGCCCATACAAAGTGCATTTAGTTCACGAACTTGTTGAAGACGATCTCGATCGCTGATTAAAATTTTGCGAAATAATAATGGATAGATGCAATGCCAACCCACAATTTTTAAGTAATAGAGTTTTTTCCGACGAGGCAACATTTTGTTTAAATGGTACGGTGAACAGGCAAAATTTCCGATATTGGGCATCCGAAAACCCACATTAGTGAACGGAGAGTCAAACAAAATTCCCCCAGAAAGTAAACGTTTGGGCCGGAATTATGGGTACCGCAATTGTGGGTCCTTTTTTTTTATTGAGGGAACACTTAATTCTGAAAAATATTTAGACCTACTACAAAATTACATAGTACCAAGTGTAAGTGCACTTAACCCGAATAATGAGAACCCAAATATACCGGCAGATTCGATATGGTTCCAACAGGATGGAGCGCCTCCACACTATTCCAGAACAGTACGAGAATACCTTCATAATATTTTCCCAAATAGATGGATCGGAACGAGCGGTTTTATCGAATGGCCAGCTAGGTCTCCAGATCTAATCCCATTTGATTATTATCTATGGGGTCATCTAAAATCCAAAGTGTACTTCAATAAACCGGAAAATATTAATGAATTGAAGAATAGAATTATAACCGAAATACAACAAATTATGCTGCGAACGTTAACTGCAGTGTTACGAGAAATTGATCTTCGGCTTGCCTATTGTCAGGAAGTTAGTGGTCAACAGTTTGAACATTTAATTTGATTTGATTTTCTGTTTTTTTTTTAATAAATCGGTCCTTTTCAGACAACAGAGTGAAATAAATTTTGTAGGATACGATCTTAGTTATTGATATGTTCACTTGTAAATTTCTCGATAACTGTTGAGTTTGAGTATAGGATATGGTACATGAAACATACTTAGAATTCGATGTAGAATTAACAAATTAAATAAAACACATATTACTGTGGTGACTGCTACATTAATACAAAATAGTAAATTGCTTATTTGAGATAAAATGTAACATTTTGCCCCACGTTGGGCGCCATAAAATACATGCTGAGGAGGCTGCTACATTAATACAAAATGGTAAATTGCTTATTTGAAATAAAATGTAACATTTTGCCACACGTTGGGTACAGCCATTAAATATATTTATTGTTAATAAACAAGAAAAGATTAGGAATACACTGCCCCACGTTGGGCGCCATAAAATATATGCTGTGGTGGCTGCTACATTAATACAAAATGGTAAATTGCTTATTTGAGATAAGATGTAACATTTTGCCATACGTTGGGTACAGCCATTAAATATATGCTGAAGCCTCAATAATTTGAATAATTTAAATAAATGATAATTTTTATTATAAAATTGTTATAATCTTAATCATAAGCTAGTTCCTGATCAGCATAATATTTTAAAATTTCTTATGAGTTCTTGCAGTGATTTTAGCTTCTTCGTTTTCTGGTATACCTCTTATTCAGTTTTGTTTGGGATAAGGTTACAAATTAAAAGAAAAGTTTAAATCTCATATAAAAATTCTTTTATATCGTTATTAGAAAATTATTCATGAATAGCCTTGCTATATATAGTTTCTACATCTATTTTTGTTTAACATATAATAATAAAGAAAAACATTAATACCCATTTGGGTTATAATGTTTGTGTAGAGCTTATATCTCTATAATGATAGTCATAAAACAATTATCCTGTTCTTTTAAGTATTATAAAACCTTGATTCTTGATAAATAATATTGTTAATACGAAGCTGATTCTATTTCACCAAAAACATACATTTGCACATAGTGCCTTGGTAACCTAGAACTTCGCAATCGTGAATGCTTGGAAATTGGCCTATACTAATCATTAGTCGCAACCATTCACACATAGTACGGCTAGCGTCTTAATACCGGCTCCCCAAGAACATTCCCTTTTATTCGTATTTATTTTGTTTGAATATTTAAATCAAAATGATAAAATGTAATAATTAATGATGCCTAATGATTTACTGAAACTACTCTCAGCGCATCCAACACCATTAACTATCCTTTCGTTATTCTATTTTTATAAGAAATTGAATTATTGTTTTTGAACAGGATAATGTACATATAATTAACAATGCTTAACGTTAACTAAAAGCAAATATTTTCACATAGTACTCTTAGCTCGTCTAGCACCATTAATTTTTCATTATTCGAATAATTTCTCTCATAATTAATTTCACCAAGCCAACTATTATTGACCTTCTATGTGTTAAACTCGTTTTCAATCACAAAAGCCTTTGCATTTTGCTTTTGTACATTCCTCCTTCCCTGCCTCTACTGCAATATCAACAATTTTTTGAGGCTCTACAGAACTTGGATTTTCTCCAATCGAGTGATGTTCTGGTCGTGGGTGATTTTAATATTCCTGCCTACGCTTCGCAACACAACAAATGCAATATCACTGATATGTATGTGGAAACGATACGGAACTTCTCCAGATTCTTTGGCTTCACACAGTATAACTTCATTTTCAATCGCAATGAGAGGTTGCTGGACCTTGTTTTTTCGAACAAAGTTTGTTGTGTCACTCAGTCTTGTGATGCTGTTGTGAGGATAGATGATCACCATCCCCCTTTAAATATTTCTTGTGAATTAACTGTTCTCAACAAGTTTAAGCATGAACATTCTCCTGAGAAATCATTTAATTTTCGTAAAGCCGATTTTCATCAGTTATACGACGTACTTTGTAACACCGATTGGTCATTCCTGGACAACATCTCTAATGTTGATGTTGCCATTAAAAGCTTCTACGATAAATTGTATTACATATTTGAACTTTGTGTTCCTAAAACTGCGAAGGCTTTAAAGAACCCGTATCCTCCTTACTTCACTGCAGACATAATCAACTCCATTCATCTCAAGAAGGAGGCCTGGCGGTCTTACAAACGCAATCATGATGTGCGATTATATACAGAGTTCAGTAGACTAAGGAGTTTGGTGAAGAGTATGATTGATGTGGCTTACAAAAATTATATCACTCACATAGAAAGTAGCCTTCCATCTGATCCTAAACAATTCTGGACTTTCGTTAATAGGAAGCGTAAGTCTGCAATGTTACCTCGTGAGTTTCTGTTTGATGATCATCTCATCTCCAATTCTCGCGACGTTGCCAATGCATTTGCCGACTACTTTCAATCATCGTTTGTGAGGCATTCTAACTCCTCGACTTGGATGGATCGCGATGATGGCTCTGAGAGTTTTAATGTAACCTACTTCTCGGAGAGCGATGTGTACGAGTCCCTGAGGAGTCTCAAGGGAAATGCAACTGCTGGCCCTGATGGCGTCCCTTCTTTTATTCTTAAGGATTGTGCTTCGGTTTTGTCATCCCCTCTGGCTATCCTCTTTAATTTGTCGTTAAAATCGTGTCAATTTCCGGAAATATGGAAATATTCCAAAATTTGCCCGGTGTTCAAAAAGGGCCGACGGGATTGCATCAGAAACTATCGTCCAATCTCGATCATTTGCAATTTTGCAAAAGCTTTTGAAAAATGTATTTACAAGCCGCTTTATAATTTCGTGAAGAATCGCCTATCCACTGCGCAGCATGGCTTCATGCAAGGACGCTCAACGGTCACCAATCTTCTTTCCATTACCCAGTTCATCGCGACTGGCATCGATAATGGGTCTCAAACTGACGTGTTGTACACCGACTTTTCTAAAGCTTTTGACCGGTTGAATCATGACATCTTGTTGGGTAAGCTATCGACGATTGGGATCTCACAGAACCTTCTTTTATTTTTTAATTCTTATTTTGCACAGCGTACACAATTTGTTTTATTTGATAGTTTTCGATCTCACAACATCACTGCAACATCAGGAGTACCACAGGGGTCTATATTGGGTCCATTATTTTTTAACATTTATATTAATGATATCACTGCGTCTTTAGATACAGGGCACCTGTTGTATGCAGATGATCTCAAAATATTCGCATACGTTAACAATCGTGATGACTGCTTAAAATTGCAGGCGAACCTCGACAAGGTATGTGAATGGTGTCTAATTAATGATCTGCCCCTGAATATTGATAAATGTTCCGTCATGTCATACACGACAAAGACTGACTCCCATATTTACGATTACAATGTTAACGATTCAGTTCTCCATAGGCCTGACACTCTCTGTGATCTTGGTGTCTCCTTTGATTGCAAGCTATCATTTAAAAATCATATAGCGTCCATCAGGTCGCAAGCTCTGAAAAGTCTTGGTTTCATTATTCGGCATACGAAGGAGTTCAATAACTGTTCAACGTTATCCAAGTTATATTTTGCATTTGTTCGGTTGAGATTGGAATATGCTTCTTTAGTGTGGAATCCATTCTATGACATACACTCTAATGCCCTGGAAAACGTTCAGCGTCGTTTCTGAAATATTTATACTTTAAAGTTGATGGCCAATATCCTGTCATTGGTGTGGCACAGAGGGAAATGTTACGACGTTTTTGTATGGACTCACTGAAGTACAGACGCACTGTTATGTCCTTACTTTTTTTATCTAATACATTTAAAAGCAGAATTGATTGCCCCGAAATTCTTGCACAACTGCCTTTATTTATTCCTCGGGCAGCTTCGCGGTTAACTTTTACTTTTTACTTTCCTACACCGCGCACTAATATCCTTAGATATTCACCTTTGCACCACATGTGTAACATTTGTAATGAATACCCGTCTCTTGATATTTTTAATTGTAACATCCGTGATATTAGAGCTGTCGTTACTTTTTAGTACAACATATACATTTATTGTTATTATTACTTCTAGTTATTATTACCTTGTGTTTTTATGTCATGTGTTTTTCCTCTTATTTTAATATCATGTTTGTTATAATGTTTTGTGTCCCTAATCCGTAATTAGACATATGTCTGTGGATTAGTGTATTAAATAAATAAATAAATAAATAAATAAATAACTTACTTAATTTCGTCATATATTCTATCGAATTCTGCCTTGTTAAGGTCTTCCATTTTCTTAAATTAATATTACAAAAGAATTACTTGAATGCAAATTAATTAATAATAAAGCAAACTAAATTGAAACTGAATTCTAAATCTTAATACATTTAAGTATATGGTAAGTCGAAAAGTAGTGTATGTTCACCCTACTCTTATATTCGCTACCACGAAGAATCTATTTCTTTGAAGATTTTCACGTTTTCTTAGCTCGAAATACAAATTTCTGCTCTAACATGTTGATTCCTGTCTAGCCATAATATATCAAAAAACAAATGCCATCGACAATTTGCAACGCCTCTATTGTCGAACTAAAATTTAGGTTGGCATTGATTTTGAACGTTTGTGATGAAATCTTTCTTGTCTTCAAGTTATCGTCCCCACACCAATACACACGCACTGTTCTTGACAGTTCTCATACTAATGGCGGCACTTGAATAGTTTATCACTGAAAGTCTTTCACAACTTGCTATACTTCGTCTTTAGTAGGTATATTTTTCTTTCTTCTTAACATAATCCCTCATTGTACTTATATATAAACACATTGCCCTTTTCACTGTTTTCTACATATTCTCTTTTTCCATTTATTAATTTTATCCTTATTTTCTTTTTAGGAACATCTTGATTAGGTAATACTGGGAACACGTTATACACAACTGGAATTTTTCTCTCAAACCCCGCACCATAAAGACCAGTCGCCCCTATCACATTGTCTCCAGATTCTATCCAGTCTTTCTCTAGAAGTATATTCTAATTCATATCAATACTTTTTACATGGAATATTGCCATCGAATATATCGTATTATAAATGTCTTGATTTATATATCCTTTTTTTCTGTTCATAGTTATAAGTAGAGGTATTTACTATATCATAAGCATTATCATAAAATATTTCTCATGAATTGGTACCATTATGCATATCTAAATTTACATTTATTTATTCAAAATCGTGTTCTCATCTCGAGCATACCGAATATGATCTTGCTCTTTAATGGCATTTAAATGATTTACTCTTTTGACTGTTCCATCCTTTAACATAATTCTTTCTCTATTGTCTACTTTCAATATGTTTTTGTTTTTAAATAACGGTCCATTTCCTAAAATGTTTAAAGCTGTTCTAACGCCTTGTGAGAAATTCGTTCTGTCTCTTGATATACAAACCATATTTCGTGTTTCTCTTCTCTAGAAAATATAGAATGCATAAATTTATTTTGTGTTTGTTTTTATACCTAAATTTTTTTAGTATTTATTCAAGTTAATTTCTATATATATATATATATATATATATATATATATATATATTTATTCTTAATACAAGATTTTTCCCTGTTTTTAAATATAGGCAACACATTGTGCTTCCTAGTATACATTTTTATTTAATCCCTACATCTTAAAAATAAACGTTTTTAAAGTAAAATTAATGTTCTTTTTCACCAATTAAGCTAATTCTTAAGCTATTTATTTTTATATAATTTGAAGGTCACAGCAATATGTTTCCATTTTAAAAAAATTACTTATTTTTGGACCACTCTTTGTTCATCAATTTACTATCAGAAAAACCGCAGCTAAAAATAAAAATCGACCTATCCGAGCGTTTTTCTATAAAACAAAAAAAATTTTAAATGAATTTGTTCCAACCCTCGCGTCCTCACTGTATATGTAGGTGATTATGTCAAAGACTTCACACATTTTGTAACAATGTACACAAATACCTTGTGGGTAAGTGACAAACCTGACGATTTTCTCGTACCGATGAATCACTCACCAATAATGAATTCTCAAATTTACAAGTAAGGCAATTCTCATCTCGCAAGGTGAGCGTACATATAACAGTAAATCGGTCGGACTTTCACGGTAAAAATTATTGCCGAAGCACGTAAAAACGTGACCACCTCAACATCGATCGATAGTCGTAAAAATTTAGAGAACTCCCTGGTGTTATTACATGTTTCGTGTTCCGTATTATAGGTGACTTTTGTTTGTTTGTTTCGCCATTGTCGCACAGTGGACGCCGTTGTTGTTTATTGTCGTGTATATATTGGGACGACGCTATATTTCTAACCTGGTCTTTCAGGTAGGTATAACAATCACCACGAAGACCCCGTAATATAGTATACACACCGTATAATCTAGATAATATATGCGAACCGGTGTTTTGGAGAAGTGTGATCACATAAGAAGGACATAATTTTAGTGATTTTGTAGGTTATATAGAATCGTCTTTTGAAATCTATATACCTAAATCCTATTTCTTTCGAAATGGTAGTGTTTGTATGTTTAAAGGTATTTTTTTTCTTCCGGTGTACTGTCGTGGGGTGTTTATTTATTTATTTTTGGACACTATCCACTTCCATATAAGTTTTTTTGATATACGAGGTCCGATTGGATATTTATTTTTTTTTACAAAAAAAGCATTTCTAACGGTTTAATCTAACTATAGCTTTATTCGTAGAGAGCATTTGTGATAGTTATTGGACATTTTCCGACTTTAGGCTACATAAATACAGATCTTTTTACCAAGTGGTTAGACAATTTCATTAAAATTGTACAACCCACCATCGAAAAGAAAGTACTTTTATTGTTAGATGGTCACACCACGCACAGTAAAAATTTAGAATCTATACTTCTTGCACGGGAACATGGGGTTATTATGTTGCAATTGCCAGTTTCAAGTATCCGGACTACTTGGAAAAGCCTACGATAAATCTGCAAGCGTACAAACGGCTATAAATGCGTTCAAAGCTGCCGGAATTTGGCCAATTGATCGTCATGTTTTTGGCGATCACCATTTCGCGGCTGCAGATAATTTGGAAGAACTTCATGTCGTCGCCGACGAAGAAAGTAACGAAAACAAGGAAGAGGATTCCAGCAACGAAGAAGAAGGCAGTGAAAATGAAGTGTCTCACGAAAACATTATGGTGGCAAAAAGGAAACTATTTGAAAATGAAGGAAGTGGGAGCAAGTCGCAAACCCATTTAAATATCTCAGTTGAAGAAATATCTCTTATACCAAAACCAAGAAATCTTGAACAAGCATTACAAAGGGGACCACAACAGGCCGCTGAAATTACTAGTTTCCCGTAGAAAAATCATTTGACGATGAAGAAAGAAAAAAAGCAAAAAGGTGTCTCCAAGAAAAACCGATCAAAATAAACAAGCAAAGAAATTAAGAACGCAAAAGAAAACTAAAGGAAACGAGGACCGATGGTTTTGTACCATCTGTGAGGAAGAAGACCAAAGGGACATGATCTGCCAATGTCAGTCCTAAACGCAAAATCTATAACTGTCCCTCATGCTTGATGACAATGTAATGAAATATATATTTAAACATTAATTTTTGATCATGGTCCAATTTAAGGTACTGCTGGTCCATTTAAGGCAATGGGTTTCTTAAATTGGTCCATTTGCAAGTAGGTAACGAAATATTTATTTTTCAAAGAAAAAAAATTTTTTTTCAAAATGTTTGTTGTCAATAGTTTCTGAATATAATAAAGTTTTGTTTGCGTTTCTTAAACCTATCTTTTTCTACTTTACCTATCCTCAATAACAAATATTCTGCAAACTGATCCATTCAAAGCAACCTTCCCCTACATTATTTTAACAGAGTTACAAACTCTACGTAGTATGTTTTTGTTTAATAATCTTAGCACATCCAGCACTCGTTGTTCTACAATTTTCCGATTTTCTGGTGTTTCAAAATTAAATACTTCCTTTTCAGTGGCACCCCATAAATAAAGATCAAGGGGGTAAGGTAGGGTGATATCGCAGGCCATTGTACTGGTGCATTATTTGAAATAACTCTCTCAAAAAATATTGCACGTCACAAACATTATGGGCAGGATAGTCTTCCTGCTGGAACCAGATGTTATGCTTGTTTTCAGGATTGATAATTTGTCTTAGGGCAGGCATTATTTCGTGCGTTAGTAGTTTAATTGTATTGAAAGATGAAATAACCTATCGAGTGATTATCTAAAAACAAAAAAGATGTCAACAAAGGTTCGACCAATCAAACCACACCAGAGATTAAAACCAAATCGAATTTGAAATCTTCTTTGCTTTACCAAATGTGAATTTTCAGTAGACCAATGATGATAGTCATGCCTATTAAAGACTCCACAATTGCTAAACCGTGTTTCAGCTGTCCAAAGGGTTTTGCTAGGAAAATCAGCATCATCTTCACATTTTTACAGAAACCACCTGCTAAATTGTAATTTTCGCTGATAGTCATTATCGCTTAAACCGTTTTATAAACACTAGATTTCGGAATTCCAGTTTATCAAGCCACTCGACTTACTGATATATTTGTTAACCACATTTTGCAATAAGGTATTATCGGGTAATAAGGCCCAACAGGTAATAAGACCCAGACACGAGTTTTCTACAAAACAGTTAAATGTAATACAACTACCGGCATCTACCCAGACATTACAGAAGTTTATTACGTTTCAACAGTTCTCTATATTACCAGCTTCTTTATATTCGAATGTGAAAACAAATATCAGACAGTGGTTGTATTAAGTTATATAAGATTTTACCAGAATAGAATCAAGTTTTAGCATAAATTTCTTGGCAGAAGTCTTCTACTTTTTGAGGTATGTATTCTTATGATCATTAGTAATACGTTGTCACAAATTTACCGTTTTTTCTAAAAGCTTGTCGGTTCCTAACCTATAATTCATTCCGACATCAAAGCAGCAAATAAGACCCGGGCCTTATTTCCTGCAATGATGACTGGGCCTTATTTTCTGGCAGTTATTTTTTCTAATATTTAATGTTATAGACAAAATGGGAAAAAATGCCGTGGAATCCGCGCTAACTGGACGGAAGAAATGGTGGAAGAAGCACTAAATCTTATAAGACAAGGCAAATATCATATACGTAGAAGAACATTGTGGAATTTCTCACTGAACAATACGAAACCACATTAAATCTGGAATAACCTCTCGACGTTTGGGAAGAAAACCAATATTAGACGCAGAAAATTTGCTGAAGAGAACTTCCATTAACTCCTAAAACAGGTAGCAGAAGTGTCTACTCTTTTGTTACGAAATATAAAATTCCTAACCGCTTTAATGATAACCAAAAATTGGCCGGGAGAGAATGGTATCGTTCATTCATGAACAGACATAAAAATATTTCTAAAAGAAAAGCACAACCTATAAACCCCGCCTGAGCTCAAAAGCTTAATAAAGCAATCGTAGAAGATTATTTTATAAAATTAGATGCTCTATTGGAAAAAACTGGTTTAAAGCAAAGACCTGACAAAATTTGTAATATGGATGAGAAAGTATGTCGCCTTACCCTTCATCATCAACAAACTGTTCTAGCTCAAAGAGGAGCCAAGAGGGTTTACTTAGTAGCAAAAGAACATGCTGAAAATGTGTCCATCGTGGCATGTGCGAATGCAATGGGACATGCTATTCCTCCCTTGATTCTATTCAAAGGCAACGGATGAAGCCAACATTTTCAGATGGATTACCTCCAGGGTATATTGTTCAAATGACACTAAAGGGGAGCATGACACATGAAGTGTTTGAACATTTTTCAAAATTTATGTCAACCCCTCCAGTAATTTTAATCTTTGGTGGCGCTTCTTGCCACCTAGATATAAGTATTGTCGAAAAAGCTGAAGACTTAGGCATACATTTGTTGTGTTTACCCAGCAATACGACTCACAAATTGCAACCTATGGATAAACCCGTCTTCAGACCTTTTGAACATTATTGGGATGAAAAACTGCTGCATTACTGGGAAACATATCCAGACAGACGTTTGAACAAAGAAAGATTTACGGATGTTTTCACACCGGTCTGGGGGCGATCAATGACAATCAGCAACATAATGAATGGATTTAGAGCTACAGGGATTTATCTTTTCAACAAAAATGCTATTCCAGAACATGCATATGCTCCAAGTTTACCCAGTCACACAGAACCAAATAATGAAACCAAAGACAGAGAATGGGATTCAGAAGATGAGCAACCACTCACTTCCTTAATAAACAAAAGAACTGAACAACTTAAGACATTCACAGAGGTTTTGGTAACTCCAGAATTAAAAACTAAACAAAACAAACAACATTTTCAAATATTTACAGATTACAGGCTATCTTTAAACTTTATGCAAAAATGATTTAGATGAAATATTCTTATAATGTTTATCTACACGTCCCTAGGCATTTTGTTTTGTCAATTTTTTATTAATTGTTATAAAAAATTAAATATAAATAGATAATCGAAAAATAAAATGCGTACCGACGTATAACATATTATTGTGAACATTAATTTCTAGCAAATTTTTTTCGTATTTATTAAGATAAATGTGTAATTTGATAAGAACGAAATGCATTTTTGGCACTGCCTTAATACGCCACCTGCAGTCAAATATTTGATATATCCTTGCAATCCAAGACAGGGCGGAGTTACTTTGTTTAGGTGGGGATTCACTTTACGAGCGATATTCGGTTCGGAATACACAAATCGTTGTTACGGTTTTGAGTAGGTATTTGATTAAACATTTTTTTATATTATTTTACATTTCATAAAATTGAAAACATTATCTAGTAACCTTGGTTAAACTTTATAAAATTAATGTATATTTTCTTTTTGTAAAATTTACTTATATTATTTTGTCTTACATTTCATAAAATTGTACACATTCTCTGGCAGGCTTTTATAACTTTTACATAAATACAAACTTAAACAAAAACATTACATATGATTCATAAATAATACTAGCTTTTTTAGTTCTTCCACTATTTTACATTTATCAAGATAAAATACTACTGACATTTATAAGTGAGTTAAAAATAATGTAAAACTAATATAGAAAATGAGATGGATATAGATGGTGCCTACTTCCTCTGTACAGATCGTCAGATATTGTACCAGACTGGTACACGTTCAAAAGAGTGATTTACGACCTAGCAAAAAATTACTCTCAAACGATTCAGTGTTCGGACAGTTATAAAAAGATTTGAAGTAAACCAGAAATTGCTCGGAAAGGATATCTTTTATTTTAAAAATTTAACTACATTACTCTTCGTGTTATGGTAAATAAAGAACAGACATAAATAGGACTTATTATTTTACAGATGTAGTTACATAATAATAATGAATAAACATTAAACTTTAAATAATTTATATATAATAATAAAACAATGAAAGTACAGTCATTCTGCATCTTTTTTGGAAAAAAATATGCGAGACTATTTTATTTCATAAATCGTTAGTTCGACGAACAAGTCTGTCGAACAAAACCGCTAAAGGGGCCCACACGGCCCCTTTAGTCATTGAATTCATGTACGAGGTTTCTCGGATACCTTGCCGGCCACCTTGTATTATAATAGTACCTATAGATATAAATAATTATCCTGTGATTTTCAATACGGCCAATGGAAAAGATAATCAAGACGATGACATTAGTGCCTTTCAACAAAATATTATTATTATTATATAGTATTCATAGGCACTAAGTAATATTTCTTTTAATCAGAATTCCATCTTACATACATATTAACTTATTGAACACATGTCAGACTAAAAAAACTTACAATCTACATTCCTGTGGTGCCTAGACACCAGACTAAATAAATCATACAAAATATTACTAGCACGTACGTTACGTAGAGTATGTGTAGCCTGAAAAGAGACAATTAGCACTTAACGCATCAGACATATGTCATTTCGAATGCATCGCTCCATAAGGGCGGTACTTATAAACTGGGAACTATACAATTTCGATTTTTACTATAGCATTTAGCAAAACAGTACGTGGTAGTGGGGTATTGGCAAGCTCCACCCCTGAGTAGAACCCCCCTATACCCGCAGCGAAGACGTCGAAATTTTTAGTTTGCTATACAACACCCTTAAATTATAAAGCGCTTAAAGAAATGTGTTTGGAGAGAAGATGAGAACTACTAAGCAGAACAAATCTGATAAACCACATCCCTCTACTACGACTGGAGCAGCTACTTCCCACTGTGAAGCAGAAAGGTGGTTTTGTGCAGTATGCAAGGAAAGTTTTGTGGCAGATATGCGTCAATGTGTTAACTGTAATAGCTGAGTACACGAGGAATGTGTTGGCTTTACTGCAGATGACTTAGAAGACCTTATCTGCTCAAACTGTGACGATTAAATTGATTTTATATTGCGGGCCTTATTACATGCTGTGCAATAAGACCCTTAATCAAGTCTTTTAAAAACAGTATTATTAGAAAAAAAAATATATTTTTTTATGTTTATTTTGATATGTAGGTATTTTATACAAATTGAATATATTTTTACTTTTTCAAAAATGTTTTATTATATTTTGTTCCTTGTTCTAATAAGATTAAATAACTCTTGGGTAAGCCTTATTACCCGACAATACCTTATATTATTTTGACGTGTATCAACATTGTTAGCTTTTTGTTCGAAGCTTCACTAAATTTATGATTATTCTGTTAAAAATAACTGCGGTACACAAAACACAAAGTTCTAAATCTCTCACCAATTGCACTTTTACATGTCAATAATGACACAGCTTTATCGACTGTTTCATAGCCAGCTAATTTCGTATTAGAGTGAAATTTATTTTACATATTCCATATCTCTCGTATAAATAAAGATTTATTAGGCATGTTATAAATTATTCAAAAGTTATTTTTTGAGGACTATCTAACTAATTAAGAATCTAAAATGGCCGCCATAAGAAATAAGAAAAACAAAAGATAGCGCTAAGAACTTGGAATCAAATAAAAAAAATCGGGGGTTATTATTAACACCAAAAAATTTGTCTTAAGAAAGTGTCTAAAGAATGTTAAAGTTTAATAGCGATCGCATTAGGCGTTTTCGAGTTATTGAGCAAATTTGAAATCTTCAAATATTGGTTTTTTCAAAATATCTCAAAATTGTAAAACTTCCGAATCAATTTATAATGAGATTTGTTGCGAGCATTGAATTCTGCAAAACATTCCCCATTTAACCAATAGTGAGCATCGAAATGTGGATAGATTGTATGTGTATTGAGCGTTCAGAAAAATTCGACGTCAAGTATTTGTTTAACAAAAAATTAATTATATGTCAATTGTTGTCTATCAATAACTGTCAGAATTTAATATCAAAGATAGCAGTTTTTTTTAATTTTAAAAATGGTATTTACTAACGTACACAAAGCATTCATGGTTGAATGTTATTTACGAAATAGCCAGAAGATCGATGGACAGTGAAAGTACGCAATTCAAGCGTGTTTGGAAAAATTTCGAGATGAATTTCCCAACATTGCTTTTAATTATAATCATTTTCAGTGTACACAGATAAGAATTGTTCGAGTTTTTTTACTAACCGGTAGTCTGGAACGACAAAAGGGTAGTGGCCGACCAAAAGTGCGGACGAAGAAGCGATTATTAATACTAGACGAATAATGATTGATCCCTAAAAACTTCACCATGAACTCTCGCTCAACAAACTGGGTTATCAGTTGGGCCATGTCATACAATTTTAAATGAAAATTTACACTTATTTCCATATCGTATTACTTGTTTGTGAGATCCTCAATATTGATTATCCACGACGAGTAGCATTTTGTAAATTGTTTACGAATAATTTTAATTATGAACTCCTAGACAGAACCTTCTTTTCCGACGAAGCATGGTTTCATGTTAGTATAGAGACGTTAACTCACAAAACATGAGAATGTGCTCTACATCTTCAGAAAGATGGTGTTTGGTGCGTTATATGTAGAAGAAAAATTATTGGTCCAAATTTTTTTAGTGGTACTTTGACTGCGCAAAGATATCGACAGGAAATACTTTTGCCTTTCTTTAATCAGCTTCGGGTTGATGAACTAGCTTTGGGTTACTTTCAACAAGATGGTGCTAGAGCTCACACAGCGCTTGAAGCAATGACCATGATACGAGAAGTGTTTTGAAATCGTTTAATTAGTTTGAACAGTGAACATGAATTTTTTCCAAGATCTTGTGATCTTATACCATGTGACTTCCTTTTATGGCCTTTTTTTTAAAAAAAATCAATTTATCGAGTGCTACCTGTGCAAGATTATATAGACGTTGCAAGACAGAAATATACTTCAACAAATACCAGCTATCTGTAATCTCTCTTATATGTGGTCACGTACGCTCATTCTGAAACAGCCTATATAATAGACATCAATTTTTAAAATTCGTCCTAAATAATTTTTGGGAGAAAATACGCAAGACATGCCTATATCTCTTCTATATGTGGAATACATTTATAGATTGTTTAGAAGTTTATAAAAGAAAAACTCATATCTTATATTTTTGACACTAAAAATATTTTTTTACGTATAAGCAAATATCTATAGTAGTTTTTTTTGCAACAAATACATAAACATAAACTATCTTTCAAATCCAGCAATGTATACTAAAGTCCTTAAAGTATGAGGTATTATCATTATGTCAATACTTTACGGTTAAAGTTGTAAATTTTTAAAAACGTATTCGACAGTTAATTAGTTAAAAAAAGATTACTAAATAAAAAGGAAAAGTATCAAACAAAGTTTGTTTACCTTTACCACAAAGAGATTGACACAGACACTACTATAAACAATCTCAAAACTTCCTATTGGGGTTTTATTTTAATTTAATTGAAAAAGGAAAATAATAAAAATATTTATACTTCTACAGATACGAAAGTAACAATTACTGAAATAATGAGCTGACCTTGTATCCTCCATTGGTAAGACCGGCGTTGCGCTTGGCTAACACGCACTTCATGCGCAGGAAGAACGCCCTCTCGCATTCGTAATCTTTGTGGGCGTGTGTTGCAGTGGCACCCTGGTGAGGCAACGTCGGCGGAGGTGTCAGTACAGCGGTCATCTCTTCGTGATCACTCAGGTGGATGTATTCGTAGATACTGTTCCCGGTGAGTTCTACCTGAAAAACTCACTAAACAGAAAGAACGAAAACATGACGTCGACGACATAGATGAGAAAGGTGCAACGCAGAAAATTCCTAATGTTTTCCAATGGAAGGAAAATCGGAAATAAAAGGATCACAGAAACTAATAATAGGCTTCTCTATTAATAAAAAAATATATACTTTGTATTAAAGAAAGATGATTAATTTCAGTCAATAGGTACAAACACATTTCCTTTTCTACAACAATGAGATTTATTTATCTAAAGAATATTCAAGCAACATTGATATTTGGTTATTTGATTCAAGAAATTGTTAATTTATGTTAATCCTTACGTTTTGTAATCTACATTAAACAATATACAGGCCGTACCACTTAAAACTCCCAGGTCACATATCTCGGAAACGGATAAAGATATTCGAATTTTGTAAAAAGCAGTTACTCTAAAGAATGTGATCGACTCTAGCTTGCTCTCACAATTGTGTTTTATAATGTGAATATATAGATGGCGCTGCGATGAGAAGAATTTTTTTGATTGCCATAATCTTTATTTGTTTTTTTTTATTTTAAAGAGTATTAACATTGTAAATTTTATTATTTGTGTTATTTTCCAAAAGTTAACGGTTTCATAGATATTTGTGTTTAAAAAAAAAAGTAAGAGTAATTTCAATTTTTGTCTTTATTTTGCATAAATATTAAAACGCATTAAATATAACTAACAAAGATGTTCAAAATTGTTGCCTTCTTGAGATTTAATAAAGTATTTCTACAAATTTTCTTGATTGCTACATAACGTATATCGCCATATTAGTTCTCTTCCACAAACATTTAGCAATGTATTTTTACTAATTTTCACATGTCATATCCAATAATTCTAAATCACAGAGAAATACCAATTTATATAATATATAAGATGATATTATTATAAGCAAATAGACACGTATTTTAAATGTCCAACGCAATGCTTGAATTTTCCCGCACTGTCACGTCATTTCAACGTCCCCATTACTTATAATCAGAAGTTGCATCCTGGGGGCTAGACGCTAGTTAAATTTATGAGCAGACAATCCAGCAATATCAACACGTGAACTCGGTGATATACTAGACATATCACACAGTTCATTTGGCCGAATTGTTAAGGATGAGCGGGTTTACCCTTATCATTACAGAAAAGTTCAAGCTTTGTTACCTGAAGATTTTCCACGACGTAGAAAATAAATTAAAAGGAGTACAAGTAGGGGTGAGAAAATTAGAGCCAGTGATAATAAGAGAACTCATGTATGCCGATGACATGGTGTTAATGGCGGAAAATGAGGACACATTGCAGAAATTGATAAACGAGTGGAATAAAGTGTTTAAGGAAATCGGATTGAATGTGAATGTAATAAAACGTAGGTAATGATTGTATCAAAAATTAAATAAGAATTAAATATCAGTCTCGATGGAAATAGGTTAAAACAAGTATGGATTTGCTTAAATACCTGGGATCAAAAATTAGCTGTGAAGACAGGTTAGAGTATGAAATTAACAGCCGTATTAGTAGTGCTTCAAGGGCTTATTACGCATTAGGAAAATTCTCCTTCGGGAAGAAGGAGATTTCAAAGGAAACAAAAGTGACAGTTTTTAAGTCCGCAATAGTTCCTATTCTGACGTATGGAAGTGAGGCATGGATACTTACCTAGCAGCTTAAAAGCAAATTACATGTAATTGAAATGAAGGTACTCAGAAGAATAGAAGGTTTGACGCTTAGGGACTGTATCAGAAACGAAGATATTAGAAAACGTTTATCAGTGAGGTCAGTTATGGAAACAATAGAAAATAATCAGTTGCGCTGGTTCGGCTACTTAGTACGTATGTCTAGAAACAGAATAGTTAAGAAAGTGTGGGAAATGGGTGTTTGCGGGAAGAGATCACGAGGTCGCCCGAAAGCAACGTGGAATGAAAGTGTAGCTAGAACTTTAAGTGCTAAAAGACTTACTTGGAAGGAAGCAACGAACGCAGCTTTAGATAGGAAGGAATGGAGGAAAGTGCACGGAGGAGAGGAGTCACCTGCAAGACTCCGGGCCTCGATACCCTAAGGGTTCAACAGGTGAAGATTAAGTAAGTAAGTAAGAGAATTTATGTAACTGCGGTTTTTAGAACAAATACGAAGAAATTCTCAGTTTTGCAGAAATATCTTGTGGACGGACAATGCTAATTTTTCACGAGATAGATTTTGTAGTCATCGAAATTCACATTTTTATGCTTTGGGAAATTCTCAGGTATATAGACCAGCTAACCACCAGCATAGGTTTAACGTAAATGTCTGGGCAGGTATTATCGGGAATCGATTAATTGAGCCACTCATAATTCCTAACAGACTGGCCGGGGACAATTTTTTAGATTATTTGGTAAATGGTTTCCAAAATTTGGTAGATGAATTTCCATTACTGCTTCTGCTCTTCATGCGGCACCGGTGAGAAAATGGTTAAATAAGCAATTTGCCGAAAGGTGGATAGGAAGCGGTGAACTCTTCCGTTGGTCAGCTAGATCTCCCGATCTCACCCCTTTGGACTTTCTCTTTTGGTGTCACATTAAACAATTGGTGTACAGAACACCAGTTTTAAATGATGTAGATTTAACTAACCGGATATTAGGAGCAGCTCGTTCAATACATGGAGAAATGCTATAAATAGTCTAGAGGAATATAATTAGAAGAGCGGAAATTTGCGGAGATCAGCACGGACATAATCTGGAGCATTTATTATAAATTTATTATTATAATTTCATCTCGTTGACTCTTTTGACATTTATCGTATTTGTCATTGACATTAAAATTTTGAATTCATTATTCTCCCTTATTTCCATGGAGACCGACAACTCTAGTAGGGGAAGTACGGCTATGATGGCACATGACGATTCTCTATGACATCTCGATTGCTATGGTTGCAAAGTAGGCAGTCATCAATACATTAGTGTGGTAGCGTCTTATCTGTGTATTTACAGCTAAATTACTTGGGTATTTCTGGTACAATATCCCAAATTTAACTTAGCAGGTATGTAAAATGTTTATTATGGTTTTACTAAAGTACGTTTTTTTTTCAATTAGTAGAAACAAATTGTATTGATTGAAATATAAATGTACATTATAACATCAAATTAAGGCCGGTAGTTAGTTCGTACGTTACAATACACTTGCCACACATTCCCACAAAGACGTGTCTTACACTTCGGGCATGATGGAATACGTTTACTATGTCCATGATGGCATCATACCAATGTGCAGATGTTGTTTATAAGTACAGTAATGTTGATAGAAATTATAATTTTTGTTAATTTGTTATAGCATAAACGACATGAATAACAAGCAAGAAAAATCTTCCAAAAGCCAGCAATGGTCAGCTGATAATATGGGAGAAGCTATAGATGCTATAAATTCGAAACATATGAGATGGAAACTCGCTTCGAAGACATTTAATGTTCCAACAAGAACACTTCGGCGAAGGGTTTCGGATAGTAATAAGGTGCTAAAAGGTAATGATGTAGGATTTTTGGGAGGTAGATTACCTATCTTTAATAAAGAAAGAGAACAATAAATAGTTGACCATATAATAATGTTAGAATTAAGGTTCTTTGGATTAACGTGTACTGATGTGAGAAAATTAGCTTTCCAACTTGCTGAAAAGCTAAGTCTAAAACATAAATTTAATAGCACAAAAGAATTAGCTGGGTGAGACTGGCTTCGTAACTTTCTAAAGAGAAATCCTTCCATAAGTCTCCGAATTCCTGAAGCAACCTTTCTTGCACGAGCTCAAACATTCAATAGACCAAATATCAAAGTATATTTTGAAAATTTGACAAAAGTAATTGAAGAATACAAATTTACGCCTGAACAAATGTTTAACATGGACTAATCTAGATTGTCCACTGTCCAATCTCGTTCTGAAAAAATTTTTGCCTGCAAAGGAAAGAATCAAGTAGGCTCATTAACTGCTGTTGAAAGAGGTCAGCATTATACAGTAGTTTGTTGTATGCATGCGATAGGAAATTTCTACTTAGATCAGAAAAACTTATCAGAATCTTCTGTAGTTGAAGTAAGTAGCGTGTCATCAATAAAGATTCCAGTGACTTCTTCAAATGCGACTGATTGTATACAAGAATTATCACCAGTCCCTCAAATGGATTCAATACTGAAACAGAGAAAACGCAAAAGATCAGATGCGCAAGGAGTTTTGAATAAAACACCCACTATTGAACTACTAAAACTCAAGGAAGTAGACCAAAAAGCAAAAGAACTGAGAAAATCCTCAAGAAAAATTAAGAAAAGGGTTGAATTCGATGTTGATAGGTATAAAAATCTGGATCCAAATGTACCACAATTTCAAGATGATTCTGATGATGAAAATCCTGCTTGCTTTAATTTTTTTATCTATTGTAAATAATTATTATCTACCTATGCCATCATTACCACATATGGTGTGTCATCATTACATTATATATGATGGCACACTTGGCAATAAAATCAAAATATATATTTTATAGAAATATATTATTTTGGAATAGCTTAGATTGGTTATTTATGAAACTACTTCCTATTCTTTAAATTTTGCCATGGTTAAATATCTATTGCGGTTTGAACGAACATAGTTACGCATATTTATAAAAAAAAAGGATGCCATTATAGCCGTACTTCCCCTACCTTAATATCTCCGAGAATGAACAATGTGGAATTTTTTAAATATTTTTTCCGTGTTCCTTTATCGCTAATTCAAATCGTGTGTGGAGCTGTTCCGGAAATTTTGGGGCACGTTGTATATATTAATTGCCACAAAGGAGGTCAGCTTCGTCAAATTTTATATTTGAATGTTTAAAATTTTTATGATAAACCTCGTATCTTTCGGTGAATTTTGAGTGAGGAACGGTTCAAAGCACTCTAGATTAAAAGTGACATAAAATAAGGATATCATAACATAAGGCAGAGAATTGCAGTAATTAATTCTCTTACTCACGTTCAATAGTACCTTTTTTTTAAATATTCTAATAGTTTGCAAAAGGTAAATTATTCTAATTTAGATAACGAAAATAACATTTATTTTATTGTGACACTGACAAATTATTTTATTCTGAGAACCGTAACTAATGTTTTTTTTGTTTTATGCACCGGTAACTAAATTTATTTTGCCAATATAATAAATTTTTAATATTTGAAATTTAAGACTATTTATCTCAATTTTTTTTCAAATATAACAATGAATTGAAAGTAGGTACTATCGACATCAATTAAAAGAATTATAGGTTGTCATTTAAAAAGAAAGTCGGTGACGTCATAACAAGAAAAACAAATGACGTAGTAAACTGAAAATGCGATAAAAATATTTCCCTTATTTAAAATTGAGATTTCTTCAAAAAATAAATATTAACTAAGTTAATGTTTTTATCCGTTACTTTGTTTCCATGCTGTAATACATCACTTACCTGTGATAGACCTAAATGAACTGATGCAGTCTCGGAAATGTACATAATTTTACCATCAGGTGCAACAACAAATATGAACCCATCTAATGTCTGAAGCAAATTCGATCCGAGTTCTTTAATGCTGGTTTCGCAAGGATTTAGGGGTAAGGGCGATGCTCCCCAAGCATCCCCTAAACCTGCAAGGAAAAAAGCGCCTAAAACAAAACGTACATACACTTATCTTATTATCAATAGATATATAAAAAAAAAGAAACTGCTTTTTGTATTAGCACAAAAGTACAATTGATTTATGTCAGATTCTCGTAACGAAATATTTTCAATAATAAAAAAAATACCATCATATCTTTGAGATTAACACCTATTTCCCTTTACGATTGTATAAAATGTATACCTATATATATATTATTATACAAATTCTATTGAAAGAATTTAATTATTAGGGACGGATGATAAGAATCTTTTTTACTCTTGTGCCGTCACCCTTTAAGAACCAATTAATTCAGTACCACAGTTGTGTGATTTTATCTGCTACTGAATCTATTCACATCACATATTATGTATGTAAAGTATGTACCTACTACCTACATGTATTTAAAGGACATTTTTTTTTAAATAATGTCGTTTTGTAGAAGAGAAAAAGAAGTAGATAAGTATAAATTTGCATGTTAAATATGAAATAGATTGTAGATATCTTTGACATTTTCTTCCAGTGTAATGAAAATGCAAATTACAGATAAATTATATTTATTGAAATGTGTATATACATAGGGGTTATTTACGGTTACAATGATTTTAAAATAAACTATATGAATGTTTCCAAATTGATATTATATCCTGTATATACAGGGTGAGTCATCTCCGTGTAATGGCACAGCCCATTTCACTTTATTAATTTTATAAAATTTTATTTTTTTTAAGGATTTAATTAAGTATATTTCTTTATTAATATTTTGAAGGGAGATAATATTTAAAATCAATGAATGTGTTATTGTATTATTAAGTAGTATTAATCATAGGTTTTCTATATATTTATGAGTAAAAAAGGGTGACACCGAAAGCGTGACAAACACTGCAATAGCAATATACAATCCCGCGGCTAAATGAACGTGTATGTGCGTGTAAATGTGAATGGGAACCCCTGAACCTTGTGGAAAGCGGGGAACCCCAGACATTCTGATATAAAAGGGAAATACGCGTTAATTATCGTATCAAAAGGCTAACTCCTAACATTAGACTACGCATAAGAGTCATTTTTAATATAACTTCAATAAATAATTTACTACCGAGAAAACGTAGTAAAGTAGTAGTCAAAGTTGTACCTAAGAAGTAATTGTGCAACGTGTTATATTGTTAAAATAAAGATTGTATTTCGAGTGGCAGAACAAGCAGATGATGCCGTTGAAAACATCGTAGAAATAAAGATTTCGTCGATAATAAGCAGCCCGAAGTTCATGCTGGAAACAGTACAAAAAAGAAGATGAATAATAAGAATCTAGATAAGGTATTATTTAAATGATTATTGTTTAATGATGTAATGTTTTATGTAATAAAAGAGGAGAGACTGTAAAAATAAAAGATCAAACCGAAAGTAATGAAATAAATATCGTCTAACAAATATATGTGTAAAGTAACTTGCTATGTTCACAAGTATCGATATAAACACGTATAGTATAGAATGTGCATTGTATGTAATAAATTCTGGCGTGTATAGCTTACGATTGAATCGAACAAAGGATATTATAGATACAGTATTCATTGATTTTAATATAAGAATTATTAAAACTTTTAAATGGTATGTTTTTAATGTAGGGGAGTAGCGGGTAAAGTGGCTAGGGCGGGTAAAGTGGCCATTTGGTTTCATAGCGCTGGTTAGTGCTGCACCTATGCGGAAACGAAGTTAACTGGTTGACAGTTACTGCCTCATTGCCGTGTATGAGTTTGGATGTTGTGCGTTTCGCAGTTTGAGTACAGTGAAATAGTTTTAGTTTTCTTTATCTTTGAGTTTTGGTAAGTGTTAACTATTTGTTTTATTACTAAATGATAGAAAAAGCATTAACTATTGGCAATAATACTACTGAATTGGCTTGATTTCAGCGTTTAATAGAAGTTGGTTTAAAAGTGCTGTGTCATTTAGGTTAGTCTGTAGAAGTTCTTTTAAGTAATGGCGTCATTTCGGGCAAAGTGGCCACTGTACGTGACGGGTAAAGTGGCCACGATGGCTTTCGCTAATAATATACATTTAATATTGCCGAAGTAGCTTAAATGAATTAATAGCTCGTCCTATACATATTACGTCACAAAAAAAGAAAATAATATATTTAAAAATAGTAGTAATAGATTAAAAAATATTATTTTATCACATAACTATTAGGATTGATATTGTTACAGGTATTTTCAAGATGCCATACACATACAAGAGAAAGTCTACCCAAGAATCATGGGATTCAGAATCAATGCGACAGGCAATATTAGCAGTGAAAAGAGATAATATGCCGTTTGCAACTGCAGAAAAGCAGTTTAACGTTCCCAGAAATACGCTGAAAAGAAGAGTACTTGAGAAGAATCAAGATGCCACTGGTGCGAAAAAAATACTAGGAAAGTACAGAAAAGTATTTAACGATAAACAAGAGGAGGAACTAGTTGAATTTATTATAGACATGGAGAGAAGATTTTATGGAGTCACGCAAAATGATTTACGTCGTGCGGCATACAGCCTCGCAGAAAAAAACTACATCCATCACACTTATAACAACGAAAAAAGATGGCTGGCAAGGATTGGGTGGCAGGATTTAAAAAAAGGCACCCAAATATAAGTTTGCGGACTCCAGAAGCCACTTCACTAGCAAGAGCCCAAGGGTTCAACAAAACCAATGTAACTAATTTTTTTGAAATATTGAAAACAGTCCAAGATGAACACCAGTTTGAAGCTCATCGTGTATATAACTGTGATGAAACCGGACTTTTAACAGTACAAAATAGACATTCAAAAGTATTAGCCTTGAAAGGAAGACGGCAGGTGGGAGCGATAACTTCGGCCGAAAGAGGCCTTCTGTCTACATTAGAAGTTTGTATGTCTGCTGGAGGCACTTTTATTCCTCCCTTTGTCATTTTCCCCAGGAAGAACATGAAGGCAGAGCTTAAAGACGGAGCTCCCCCTGGTTCAGAATTTGCATGCACTCCTAGTGGCTGGATGCAGACCGATATTTTCTTGAAATGGTTCGACCACTTCCTACATCACGCAAAACCTTCACCAGAGTCACCAGTGCTGCTTATCCTAGATGGACATTCCACTCACACTAAAAGTATTGACTTCATAATCAAGGCCAGAGAAAATAACACGACTGTGATATGCTTACCTCCACACTGCAGCCATAAATTGCAGCCCCTTGATGTATCTTTTATGGCACCTTTTAAGACCTACTACATTCAAGAATGTGAGAAGTTCCTCAGGAATAACCCTGGGAGAGCCATCACTCAGTTCCAGATTAGTCGACTTTTTGGCGAGGCTTTTTTGCGTGCAGCTACGCCTGCAACAGCTATTAACGGTTTTTGGAGATGTGGGATTGTTCCTTATGACCCTGATGTGTTTTGTGATGCTGACTTCCTTCCCTCTGATGTGTCTGACATTCCAATGAACGACTGCAACATAGGTGCTAGCCTACAATCAGATGGAGAGGAACCTGACCCCGCACCACAGAAGAACAGAACAGCAGATGAACCCGAAAAAGGTCAAGATGTAATGTTCAATCCAAGAAACGGTGGTGATGATGTCGGTGAAATGGTTCAAGTTAATTTACCTAACAATGACGATTTGGCAGTTGCTGGACCCAGTGGGTTAAATCAGTCCTCTTTTGCTATCAGTCCAAGAGATATAATTCCGTTGCCAAAACAGACCCTGAAAAAGCAAAGGAAACGAAACAGGAAAAAAGGAAAGACAGCTATCATTACAGCCAGCCCGTACAAAAATGAACTGATGGAAGAAATACAAAAGCGAGAGCAACAAGAAAAAAGAAGAGAAAGAGGCCTGAAGACAAAAAAAATTTTCAAACAGAAAAACTTAATCAACAGCTTAAAAAAACAAAGAGACTACTCACTTTTGATGTTGAAGAACAAGAAGAGCTTAAGGAGCAAGAACAAGATTGTACATGTTTTTATTGTAATGACCTTTTTTCTAATTCAAAAGACAATGAAAGTTGGATACGATGTTCTGTGTGCAAAAAATGGGCTCACGAAGAGTGTGCAGGGGTTGAGGGGGACAATGACGAGTTTGTATGTGAATATTGTAAATAATTTTTATTTATTTTTGTAAATAAATACCTCAAAATTAAATACTGAACCTGAGTCTATTTCAGTTCATTTATCGTACATACTTGCTTTTGTTTGACGCAATTGTTCAGGTCGGCCACTTTGCCCGACATAGGAGGGTAAAGTGGCCATTTAGCGTTTTTTTAAAAATATTTTTTTTTACACTAAAATATATAAAAAATCATGAAGAACGCTAGTTTACCTGAAGCTATATTGGATATAGTATATAACAATATTTATTTTGATTAAATTTACTAAAAAAAGAGTACCAAAAAAAACATCAAACAAAAAGGTGGCCACTTTACCCGCCTTTCCCCTACAGGAACCCCTTTTACTTAATCATTTTAATTAAGTCGAATCGTCCTGAGATAATTTTAGTTGAGCTGGCAAAACAAATAATTTTACATTTTATTTCTAAAGTTTAACTTTAAATTAAACATCTTAATTTAGAGATAGGGGTTTCTCTACATTGTGTCACCCAACTTGGGTGATACCTTTACATCCGCGAGGAAGGCCGATTGTGAGTTTATGAGAAAAGATATTTCTAAGCGGTTTTTTCCTACGATAGCCGCTTATTAGGAGCATTTAAAATTATTTCGTATTATACAGAGTATTCCATAAGTTGGTGCCTGACCATAGTTATTGTTTTTTAAATCGAGCACCATGTATATTATTATCTGCCTTCCCCGCTGAGATGACTCACCCTGTATATGTTTGTTAATGAATGTCTTAATCCATATATAATTTATTAAAGGATTCTAAGAAGAAAGAAATGGTTTTAGTCCAGTCAAAGGGTGAATCAATCTACATAAGTGGCGCTAAACGCGTTTAATTCGATATCTCAAGAAAGGTTCATTTTACACAAAAAACTATTCAGACCTTTTCTCTTATTAAAATAGATTTCCCAACTTTTTTGTTCGAAACTTTTAATTCTAGCATCAATATTTTCCGAGTTATTTCGTTAGAAATGCAAAAACTTCTCTATTTTTGTCTTTTTTCGCCTTTATCTTCCTAACCGTTTACTTTCTTCGAATTTTACTTCTTATCAAACTCATGAATTATGTCATTATCTACATATTTCGTCAGAAACTTTTTTCTCTACTAATAATACTTTGGTAGTTATTGCTTAGTTTATCGATAGAACTCCGCGTAGTATTCCATGATTATCACTACTATGCGACAATTTTAATTCTTTTTTTAATAACTGTTCTAAAAATGGGCGTACAGTTCTCAAAGTCTTTAGCTGAGGGCATAACCAAAAACCAAATCTACAAGTAAAAAATTGAAATAAATTCAAATTGAGTTCAAAACAGTTTCTTTATTCACTACAATTGTTTCGCTCTAATAGAGCTTCATCAGGTGATGAATATTATAATACAAAATATATGTAAGTGTTCATATTTGTCTTTTCCTAAATGAAGAGGGGGGGAGCTTGTGACATTACGTTAAGAGCGGGAGTAACTTATATATTTAATGTAATATTTAATATATAACAATACTAGTAAGTATATATTAAATATTATTTAAATATTACATTAAATATATAAGTTACTCCCGCTCTTAACGTAATGTCACAAACTCCCGCCCTCTTTACTTAGGAAAAGACATAAATATGAACACTTACATATATTTTGTATTATAATATAATATATAATACATCCTCTGATAATAAATGTATTGTCAAGTCGGATTTTCCCATTTCTAAATTATTCATTATTTCGTTATTTGTACCATGAAGATGTAACGGTTAATTTTTGAAAATTGTAGGATAAAATGTTCATCTTTAGAGTTTTACTTTTAGTTTCAGTTGAACTTCTGATGATACCTCAAGGCTAGATGTATATACAACAATAAGGTTCCCAATCTAAAGTATAAATTCTGTCTAATATTTATAGGTCGAGCTATAACTTTATTATGAATTAAATAGCCAATCTTTCCGGCAAGAGTTTCGACGTAAAATATAGGGAGGAATAGGTATACAGGGTGTCCCAGAAATAAAAAGACGGAGTAGCAGAAATCGGAAGCTAGATTGTGTAAAAACGTACCCTCAAAATATCAAGTCTTTATTCGTGCGCAGATGGCAGAAAAAAAAATAAAGAATTTAATTGGCCTTACGCCGACCCTGGACGATAAATATCCACCTGCTTCACTTTCACAATCGGTACTTTTCAGGACTACCATATTACTTGTGTTAAAAAAAGGAGGATGAATAGATACTTCATAATAAATATCAAACCATTAATTACTTTAATTTTATACCTGCTAGAAAAAAATAATTACATTCTTGATAATAAAAAATGAATTGATTGGCTGGAAAAACTACGATTTATTGAATATTCTAAAATAAATAATCAGCTGTTTCCGAATACAAACACATTAAAGAGCAACAACCTTCCTATTTTAAAAATAAAAACAATCTTTTATTGTCTGCAACAAAGTGGGCCGCCCATTTGGGTCACAGCTGCGTTATCTAGACGCATCGGGCAAGAAATATGTTTTATATGAATGAGTACGATTTAACGTTTTTTCCCGTTTTATACAAATAATAGCGTATTTTTTCTATGAATGCGTGTTCGTTTCTATTTACAAATGAGCATTCTTACGTGTATTTATAAACATACATTCTGTGCCAGGTCCATAATGTATTTTTTTTATCTAAAAAACAACATAGAAAATTAAATTTTTAATTTCTTCGTTATTGCGGTATATTTGGGCCTGTTTCTGTTCGGACTTTACATACCTGCTACTCCGTCTTTTTATTTCTGGCACACCCTGTATACATTCATGAAGATACACTTAATGTAAACATAATAAATCATTCGGTTTTTATTTGGGAGGTTTTTGCCATTTTCTGTAGGCTTTTTACTGGCCTTCTAAGTATATGCCAAATACTCTGACAATTTCAGAGTTTGCTTTCTTTTATGATCAATACACTAACATGGATACAATAATAAAAAATTATTTTATCATAAACCAAAATATATTTAACGTTTTTTATACATATACCGGGTGGTGCAATAGTGTGTCGGCGGAGCTTAGTGTGAAAACTAATAAAGCTGCAGCAATGAGACGTTACGTACGTATGTAGTATGCGACTGTGCATTTTCTAATTTTATTTACAAATATACAGGGTGTTCCAAATTTTCGCAACCACATTCAACTTTTTTATTTTAAATACATTGCTATACTTTCTAGATATTATAATGATAGCCATTCAAATTATCTTTGCAATGATATATGGATATGTGCACTTCAGAGTGTTCGTTTTGATTTTATTGATAATATTGTTAAAATCTTGACAGTTGCAGCATCTAACATTTTAAGCTGTAGTCTGTAAATGGGTAGAATGCCTCACGTAACTCTTGTGTTACTAATTTATGGACTAACACGTTATTTGTTTTGAGGTTGAACAAAGTGAATAAATATACAGGGTGTTAAATATGTCGTGTCTAAGTTATCGATCTTTATTGGTTATTTTCTCGTTTTTTTTAATCTAACCTATAATATTTTTATAAGTCAGCATATTCCTTGTAAAATCGCCTTTAAAATGGTACCAATAACATAGTACTTATTTCTAGTATTTTCAAAGTTATAACCCTTTAATGGGATATACTCATGTTTATAACATGCAATATGTGGGCCATCTAATAGTTGGTTGGCCTTGGTTTAAAAAAAAAATGGCTGTACAACCAAACGTCAAATCTCTACTTCAAAAGTCCATAAAAAGTCGTTTTCTGTATTTTCTCTTTTCTGTAATTGCGTTTTGTTGTTATAAATTAAGTTCGGCTAGTGAATTATTAATTTCCGTTTGTTTGTTAGTAGTTGTTACGTGTTGTATTTACCTTGTTATCAGTTATATCGCTTTATTGACATTATTTCTCATTTAGATACCATAATAGTTTATTGTTGTTTTTGCTTTAAAATGAATTTTTCGAAAGAGAAGCTCATAGACATGGTATTTGCTCTTGGCGCTAGCAACAGAAATCCATTTTTAGCATCAAGAACATATGCGATGGAATATCCCGACCGAAGAGCACCGGATAGTAAAACGTTTGAAAATTTGTTAATAAGGTTTCTTCGAACGGGTTCAGTGAATTACGTCGAACATGAAAGAAGTAAGACTATGATTACAGAAGATAATGAAGTGATAGTCGTCCAGTCCATTGTTGAAAATCCGCACGTATCTACAAGGATAATTTCGAAACAACACGGGATAGAAGTCACTGCTGTAAAAAGGATTTTAAAAAAACATAAGTTTCACCCTTACAAAATTCAAAATCATCAAGGCTTATTACAAACGGACTTTGAAAGGAGACTAGTGTACTGTGAATGGCTACTTTTACAATTACGACACGATATAACTTTTCTAGATCATGTGCTTTTCACAGATGAAGCAACATTTGCTAATTGTGGAACCACAAACAGAAAAAATACCCATTATTATGACACTACAAACCCACATTTTGTTCAGCCCATTTTATATCAACAAAAATGGAGTGTTAACACATGGGGAGGCATCATAGGAAACACTATTATTGGTCCATTCTTTTTTGATAATACTTTAAATTGTGCAATCTACACAAATTTCCTACAAAATAATTTACCATTGCTATTAGAAGGCCTCCCAGATAACGTCATCAGGAGATTGTGGTACCAACATGATGGTGCACCAGCATATTATGGTGCTGCTGCAAGAGCACATTTAGATAGGGTATTCACCAATAAGTGGATTGGGAGAGGAAGTTTGATAAGCTGGCCACCACGATCACCAGATCTCACACTTTGTGATTTCTTTCTGTGGCCAACTGTAAAAAACATTGTTTACGCAACACCTCCTACAACGGCAGAGAACATGCAGCAACGAATAAGAAACGCTTTTCTTCAATTAAGAGAGAATAACTTAGCTGAGAATGTAAGTCTGTCGATACAGAGACGGTTGAGAGCATGTGTAGAGCAGAATGGAAATATATTTGAACACATTTTAAATTAAGATTGTTTTATTATCGAAAATTTTCAAAATGTATTTCTAAAACTAATGATAAAGCATTTAAAAAACATGTGTTTATTAAAATTACTTTGTTTTATTTTCATGGCCAACCAACTATTAGATGCCCCGCATTTTGCATGTTATAAACATGAGTATATCCCATTAAAGGGATATAACTTTAAAAATACTAGAAATAAGTACTATGTTATTGGTACCATTTTAAAGGCGATTTTACAAGGAATATGCTGACTTATAAAAATATTATAGGTTAGATTTAAAAAAAACGAGAAAATAACCAATAAAAATCGATAACTTAGACACGACATATTTAACACCCTGTATATTTATTCACTTTGTTCAACCTCAAAACAAATAACGTGTTAGTCCATAAATTAGAGACACAAGAGTTACGTGAGGCATTCTACCCATTTACAGACTACAGCTTAAAATGTTAGATGCTGCAACTATCAAGATTTTAACAATATTATCAATAAAATCAAAACGAACAGTCTGAAGTGCACATATCCATATATCATTGCAAAGATAATTTGAATGGCTATCATTATAATATCTAGAAAGTATAGCAATGTATTTAAAATAAAAAAGTTGAATGTGGTTGCGAAAATTTGGAACACCCTGTATATTTGTAAATAAAATTAGAAAATGCACAGTCGCATACTACATACGTACGTAAAGTCTCATTGCTGCAGCGTTATTAGTTTTCACACTAAGCTCCGCCGACACACAATTGCACCACCCGGTATACACTCTAACACATAATGTATCCATATATTCGTAACCGTTAGAAATAGAACGAAACTAAAAATGGCACGTTGTAGTATTTTCTACGTGGAATTTAATAATCTTAATGTCCAACTTAATTATTAAGATATAATATAATAAATTTTTGAAAAGGATTATCATACCAAACCTTATATCTATGAAATCAGAATAAAATAATCATATTTATAAAGTCATGGCCAACTATGATTGCTATTTAAAAAAATATAAGTTTATATTTTGATAATTCATTTGGACACGAATTTTTGATTTATATTATTACATTCTACGTAAAATAACTATAAGTTGCCGTTTTTAGTTTTGTTCAATCTTTAATGGTTATGAAGAAATTATTTCATTAAAAATTTTTTCAATATCTTCAAGAGTTAACAACAAATGTTAAATCTCAAAATACTATCAAATACTGCTCAAATTTCTTAACAACTTGGATAATTTAATAGATCTGCAATATTAACAAAGTTACCCATATCTGATACATCAAATAAAATGGGTAAAAATAGACTATAAAACAAAAAATAAATGAAATATAATAAAATATGTAGCACGATCGACTTGCTTCGTCATTGTCGATTGGCCCTAAGACCTTAAAGCGCGTAAGTGTTATCAATAATTTTATCAGTTCGATTTATAGCCCATTTAATTTGTCTTTTAAATTATTAAAATCGTCTCTTTTATTATAAGACACCTAAATATGTATATTTTTGAAATGTTTTATTTGTCACTCATAAGTAGGGGGCGGACATGACCGGTTTAAACTGCGACGAGGTTACAACGGAGCAAAGAAATAATGTAAAAACACCCACTTACTGAATAGCACTAATTCATATGGTGAACTGCAACATCTGTTTACGCCCGAGAAGTGCCCGAGAATGAGAGCAAAACATGCCCATAAAATAAGGAATTTATGAGTAAAATCCTTTCTACATCGGCGTAGATAATTTAAAATTTATTATATTTACCTTATATTTCGCAAGAGAAATAATGTAAATATGTATATACTTACTCTTATTTAGTTTCAATAACATACGCATACATTTTTAGTTATCATTTATTTAGATCTAGAACGTTGTTTATGTTACTTTTTCTGATATGAAAATGAATTGTCAGTGATTCCGAAATTTATTTACAAAGTCTGTAAAATATCGTTACAGAATGCTAAAATATCTCACGTTCGTCACTTAGCTTTGATAAAACATACACAGAAATAGTTTTTATGCAGAGAATTTCGATAGTTTACAAAATTTCGTTACATGTTTAAATGACGATGCTCGAAGTATTTCTGAGTGCAAGGAACTAACACAAATCCCAAATTTAAAAAATCAGTTGTTATTCCTGCAGGAACACTTTGGAAATTTGTCTAAACTAATCACATATTTTGAAAATCGAATCTCAAATTAAAAAATGGATTTACCACATTAGATGTGGCTATTAATAATTTCAAAAGTATTCCAAGTGGCTTCGGATGTGGCCTTCGGCAAAAGTTAGACGCAGTTTTTAATAGAAATCCAGATTTAATAACATTGCGGCAATTGTGTATGATAAATACGCTGAAATAAAAGAACACTTCCAGTACGCACCTATAACCAGTTGCGATGTAGAAAGGACGTTTTCTATCTACAAGGATGTACTTAATTCAAAGAGAACAAGTCTTACAGAAGAGAAAATGATCAAATAATAAGGTATTTTGTATTTTATAGATCACCAGCCACTTGTTATCCAATTATATAAATATAATTAAAACCTCTTTAAAAATACAACATTTCAATAGTGCGCCCATGGGTGATGAGTCATCAACCGCTCGTGTCCGCCCCCTACTCATAAGCCCACCTGAGTTTTTAAAACAGTTTCATTATATTCAGGAGACTTGCATTTAAAACACATATGGGGTTTACTTTAACTCATTTTTAATAATATTTTTAAAAGAAAGGGAATAATTATTTGTAATCGTATTATAAAGAAAAAGGAAATATTATTCCAGCCAACAAAAAGTTGTAGGAAATTATATGGTAAATAATACAGTTTAACATATTTATTAAAATAAGAAAATGGCCATAATTTATTTATTTCTAAAAATAACTCTAGCAAGTAGCACATCATGTGATTTGTTGAGAAAGCACCTTTTTTATAGTCATGCCCTAATATAGTTTGCATTAGAAAAAACACGACTTTGTGTCATAACTCAAAAAATAAAGCTAAAATAAAGAAATAGGTTAAAGTGTATTATTTACCATATAATTTCCTACAACTTTTTCCAACAAACGAAACTCTAATTAAATAAAGCTATTAAAACTACAATTAGTTTCCGAGATCGTGGTGCTAAACATCGGAAAAAACTGATCCTGTATGCATAGACAAAAATTAATACTGAAAGCCTTTACTTTGTGATATTCCCTACTACAAATAAATAAAACAACTGGGCATTTCAAGAGGAATTTATATATACACAGAAAATTGTATATCTTTTTTTTTTACATTCTTGGTATTGGTGCCAACAGTTTGTATGTTCTTTATGCATTTCGTAGTAGTTTAACAAGCGGGTTATTGTGTGCCTTTGTAAGGTGCGTTACATGTGGTTTTGAGTTATTAATATATGAATGAATATTATGCCCATGCGTTGAAGCGGCTCCTGTAGATTGGCAACCTTTTTGTTGAGATGGCTGTACATAGAGTTTTGATAAAGATTTCCTGAAATAATACCAAATTTTTTATTTATGCTATTTAAATTTACTGTTAAATTTCTTCACCACAGAAAATCCATCACTTTGTTTATTATTCGATAACAAACAGCTTAACAAATGAACCGATAGATTGTAAATGATTATTAAAATAAGTTAACACTATCAATATGAACTGACAAACGCAAAAATGGAGGATATCGGTATAGGAGATTAATGTAATTTGCATCTTCCACTTACCATCTGGAAAAACCTGTCTCATCTTTAGGTAAGAGGTGGTCAGTCTAATGACGGAAGCCTTGTCCAGCTGTGTTGTTATTTGAACAGGTAGTGGTAATAATTTGGCTAATTCTAGAAATTCTGCGTTTTCTTTTTCTCTTCTGGACCTTGCAGCGTTCTTGCTTTTTTCTTTCATGGCACGGGCTTCTAACGAAACCACTGCAAATAAAATAGAATAATAAATATCTAAAGTATTAATGGCGATAAAGGCACCAGGAAATATTGATATAATAACTGCAATTTTAAATTATTAAGCTAACTTCTAAATTTAGAAATAAAACCAAGTACAAACTGTTCAAAATATTTAGTTCCATGTAAAGCTAAAAATGGCATTTTGTTCTTCAAACCATGGCACATCTGTCTACATTACTCTTGGCATTTAAAACACATTTAGTCGTATGTAACTTGCTCAGTAAAAAAAATTGGTTGGAGCTTCAAAGTGAGTTTTGTCCACCACAGATGGATTTCCAAAACGCATTTTGGGTTTGTGCTATGTACTAAATATTTTTTGTACTCATCGCCTGTAAAGTGACATTTGGCGCATGTGTAGCTCGACTAGGAAAGAGGTTTTCCCGGTCGAGGCGACTGTAAAAATTGAAAAAAACTGGCACTTTGGGACATTAAAAAAAAATCTAACTTAGTGGTAATCAAATACTATTTCCCTCCACTATTCTTCACTAAACGTTGGGGAAATAAAAGTAATATTTAAAAATTCTTCTAAAAAAATTGTGGCGCCATCTATTTGACGGCATTTTAAGCGATATCTTAAGCGACATTCAAGCGCCATCTATTTGACCACATCGACATTCATATTGGCAGCTCAGAATTTTTTGTATTTAAACCAAAAAACGCAACAAATGTACTATAAATTTATAAATATAAGAATAAATACCTCATGTTTGCCATGTGTAAGAATATAATAACTTAATTTTAGGGAAAGGTGAGTATTAGTTACGTACATGAAATGCTTAAATTAATTAGGTAATCTATCTTAGGTTAGGTATGATACTAATGACATTAATCAATAGTATTTTTTTAATTTAATGTTCGTACAAAAAGTATTGTACAAATCATTTGCGTGAAGACATCATCCATGCATTCGCGCAATTAAAAGCACTTGCTTCCTGCGGTCGCTCGTGCTTACAAAGTGGACTCATGCGGGAAAATAGTCTTCCCGCACTTGGTTCGTAAATAACTATTTTGAAGTACTTGGGCAAATGTCATTCAAATTTTGACGCTGTTTATGGGTTTTTGCTGTGTTTTTGTAGAAAAAAAATGGATGTAAATATGTAGTAGGTGACACAGAAAACGAAACTTGCATAAGAAAGAAAAATGTTTGGAATGTCAAGGAATGAAGGAAACAAATAACGTAAGGTAAGGTAAAATAATATTGCAATTTTTTCGATGTTATCTTTAAAACTTCTTTAAAGTTCTAAAGATATTCCGATAGTGATTCAAATTTGAATAATTTCCGATACTCTTGCAAGCATAAATCCTGCAATAATATTTTACTACAAGAATTAAGTATTTGTCTGGCGAAATTGTTGATGAAATAAAGCAAAATACTAAAATATCCCATCTTCTTCAAGTATACTCAAAAGAAGAACGAGTAGGACACTGCTTCAGAATATATATAGCATAGCATGAGTGCAAAATATAAATTGTGGGTTGGCCCTTGCAAAGGAAGATTTTTTGCCAGGAAATGTTTTTTATTTGCCTTCGGAGTGAGTCAGCGGCGACTCCAAAATATTTCCAAGAAAATGAAATCTGGTGTTGGCATTTTGGAAAACCACCGCTCATATAAAACTACCTCGAAAAAAACAGAGAGTGATAGAATTTCTCCGAAATATAAAGAGCACAGAAGGCCACTACGGAAGAGCCAAATCACAAAGAATTTATTTACCATCCGAGTTTAAGCAAAAGTTTATAACAACCAAGAGAATTAAACCAAGCAACCAGGTGAATAAAATTTTTTTTTCAGTCGCTCAATTTAACATAGGATTTGAATCTCCAGCCTCCGATGTTTGCGGCTTTCGTGTGCGTTATCAAAGACAAATTCACTGGTGTGAAGATCCGCAAGAAAAGAATAAGTTAATGACCAATTTAAGAGTGAAGAGATTAAGGAGCAAACAATTTTACAGAATGATAAAAGAAGAATCAGACGACTCTCTTTCATTTTGTTTTGATTTGCAGCAGGTGCAAGTCCTCCCTAAGGTACCGATAGGAGATGCGTTTGTGCACAATAAGTTTCTTTATATTCATTTACGTGAGTGACATTTCGAGCAGGACAACCTTATTTTATTCCTGGCTTGAAACTCAAGCTGGTCGTGGATGCATTCAAGTAGACTCTGCAGTTTGATTTTATCTAAAAAATTGAGTTCTAAAAGATATAACACTTTGCACTTTTACTATGTATATGCAAATTTAACCACTGCTTTATTACTTTTACAATAAACAACAATACTTATGATTGTTGCGTGATTCACTACAGGAGTCTATTATTTATTTAAATTAAAATTAACAACAAGTCTTATGATTGTTGTCGACCCGCTCAGGAGTCTATTATTTGGAGTTCACCTTTCGACTTTTCCATTTGAACACGTATTCTTGCTTTTTATAGGAGGAAGTCTGTGATTTCCCGCTTTCTATATAGTCCGGGCCTTCCTACTGCTTTTTCACACACATAGCTACGCGTGAACACAACACCAATCTTCGATAAACAGGATGTTTATGCGTCACTATACTAATACATAAATACATGTACTACATGTATCAGAAATTAAAATTTGTCGACTACGGTATATATCAAGTTCTTGGTTAGTAAATGTTGGCGTAAAACTCATCAAATTCTATAGGTATGTCGTAAATAATATGAAGAACAATACGATTTGGACCTGGCTTAACTTAGTTTCTTGAAGTAACTTGTACGGCTGTGGTCGTTGTTGGACATAATTCAAGTTATAGTGTTATATTCAACATTTTTTGGACATTTAATACAAGGTATATGTATTAGTATTGTTTTGCTAAAATATAAAATTAAGTCGTTTGATTCTTTTTGTAATCCAGCTAAGTTAAATTCTGTTAGAACGGTAGCATACGTTTTATTGGCTTGATTTTGTTGCCACCGATATTTATTATGTATGTTACTACATACATAATAAATATATATACCGATAGAACCACCGGCCATCTGCCTATAGGGAATTGTATGCAGTACACATTTATATGTACATATACCTATGTATCTAGTCCTACCGTTTATCAGAAGCGTTGTCTGTGCCGACGCTAGGGATCGACAGTCAACCGCGTCAGTCGTGTCTTGACTGCGGTGGAGTATACTCATAGTTGGTCGAACTTGCAAAAATACGCAAATTCTTGCTGTCTGCATCTTTAGGGTTTAGAATTATTTAGAGCTCAGTATTTTTTTCTGTTTTTTTACCGATATTCATTTACGTATTTACTATGCCGTTAGTTTATAGTAAAGAAGAAAAAATAAATATTATTAAATGGTATTACTCATCTCAAGGAGGTACGCAAGAAGTGATTGGTCGTTTTGTTTTTTCGTTTCCTGATCGTCCAGTTCCCTGCCGTCGGACGATACTAGATATCATACATCGTTTTGAAAAGTCGTGCTGCATTAATGGATGTTCGAAATGCTATCAGAGTAATTTCCATCCTATTTCGGAGGAAAGAATAGAGAAGGAAGTCAGTGTATGCGCCTTTGTAGAATCAAGTGAGCCCTGCTCTAGCCGCCAAATTTCTGAACAATTAGGTATTCCAAAAACCACAGTTAGGCGTATATTACACAAAAAGAAATATAAGTGTTATAAGGTTAGAAAAAATCAAGAAATATTCCCAGATGACCAGTTTAGACGTCTCGAATTTTGTGAGGCTATTAGAGAAAAATGTGATAATGATGATAATTTTACACGAAATATTTTGTTCACTGACGAATCAACATTTTCCCTTCACAAACGCCATAATCCATCTGCCGTTCGCTACTGGTCTCAGAAAAACAAACATTTGAGCAGGGATGTCAACACTCAATATCCACAGAAACTAAATGTCTGGGCAGGAATCTTAGGGGATCACATCATAGGGCCATTTTTCCTAAACGGAACATTAAATGCGCAGTCATATTTACAATTACTGCAAAATCATATTGTTCCTGCAGTGCGTGACCTTGCTGTAAACTTTAATGATATTTGGTTTCAGCAAGATGGCTGCCCAGCTCATAATGCCAGAATAGTACAAGAATGTCTTTCATTGCATTTTCCACATACCATTAGCACTAGAGGTAATATTTCTTGGCCGCCTAGATCCCCTGACTTAACGCCATGTGATTTTTTCCTTTGGGGATATTTGAATGAAACCATTTATGTACACCAGAATGAAAGACCCCGCACATTAGATGATTTACGAATGCGAATTACACAACTCTGTAATAGTATTTCACCTGTAACTCTCTCTAATGTACGTAGAGAATTTTACAACAGACTGGGCTACTGTGAGGCAAACAATGGAGGCTTGTTTGAAAGAGATATTTATTAGCCTCTAGAATTCTATTTTATTTTCTCTAGAATTTTTTTTGTTTGACATCAATTATTACTTTTTGAACGTTTTTTAATTTCTCCATGTTGCTTCCTTTTTAGAATTATTTTTCTTATTTTCTCTTGGTTTAGTAATTTGCAATTTAATTTTATTTAACTAGGTACATTCAGAATCACTAGTTACTACTTCTTTGGAATCTCAAACCTTCGTTTTCATTACAAATCTACTACTAATATTTCTACAACACGAAACATTATGCCGATGATTGATTCTTACAAATATCTACGAAATGAAATGGCAATATCTGTGTCATATTTAAAGATTAAATATGCTTTATCGACGGATGTGTATTTATTTCTTTTTACGCCACAAATTATTATTGCCGGTACGTAGATATATACGTAGGCGTATATAAATGTGTACTGCATACAATTCCCTATAGGCAGATGGCCGGTGGTTCTTGTATGTATTATACAGGGTTAGTTAAAAGTATGGAGACGGCGATTTATTGTCGTTAATATTCATTTTAGAGAATTATGTTCAATATAAAAGTTTGTTAGGATATTTTGATCTACATTTGAGAATATTTGATTTTCTTTTTTCTTCAATTGTTTTTTAGTTACGCCTGTCCGCGCAGTTTTTTTTAAATGGGAACTAGTAAATTTTACTCTATCATTCGATAGAGAATTATTTTCTCTTTACAATAATATTTTTGTTTTTTTAAAATTCATTTTAATAACTTTTTTATAAGAAAAGGCCGGTTCAAGTGTTTCACAGATGTTCGGCACATCGCAGATAGACAGAAGCGATGCGATAAACAAACTTGAGGGACATAATTTTATCAGTGGTTATTGTGTACGTCAAATCTTTGACAGAAATAATTCATTTGTGCAATTTGTTGCTGTTAATATTAACAATGGCGAGTTTAAGTGAACATGAACGAATTGAAATACTTATGATGTTGGGTTATGGAGATAGACGCAGAAGTTTACAAGACGTTTGTAATTTATTTAATGATACGCATCCAAATAGAAATCCAATTTCTAAATCCGTTGTTGGTAAAACTTTAAGACGCTTTGAACAAACTGGTAGCGTTAAAGATTTGCCAAGGAGTGGTAGACCTAGAACAGCAAAAAGCGATGATAACGAACTGGATATTTTATTGGCTGTATCTGAAGATCCTCATTTATCAACCAATCAATTAGCGGCCAATTTCAATATTTCGCAGTCATCGATCGTGTCATTTTTAAAAAGTGAAAAGTATAAACCTTATAAGGTACACCTTGTACACGAGTTAACGGAAGATGATTTTGATAGGAGATTACAATTTTCTGAAGAAATGTTAAATATTTGCAATAATAATGAAAATTTTGTCAACAATATTCTTTTCTCTGACGAAGCTACTTTCCGGTGAAGTAAACAGACATAACTGCAGATACTGGTCATCGGAAAATCCCTTTTGGTTTTTGGAGCACCATACGCAGTACCCCCAAAAGGTTAATGTTTGGGTTGGCATTCTTGGCGGTCATATTATCGGTCCCTTTTTCATCAATGGCAATTTAACTTCGGGTCTGTATTTGCAGTTATTGCAAAATGAAATAATACCTGCTTGTGCTACGCTCTATCCACATGAAAACAATGAACACCTGCCCAATGACAGTATCTGGTTCCAGCAAGATGGCGCCCCACCACATTATGGTGTAAATGTTCGTCAATATCTGGACAACGTTTTTCCCCACAGATGGATTGGAAGACGAGGAACCATTGAATGGCCAGCCCGTTCGCCAGATTTAAGTCCTTTAGATTTTTTTCTTTGGGGATACGTAAAAAACAAAGTTTACGAAGATAAGCCCGATAACGTCGAAGATTTACAAATCCGAATTACCAGAACGATACAAGAAATTCCCCGAGATTTTTTACAGAACTCTGTTCGGGGTTTTGTAAATCGATTGGGTCATTGTCAAATTACTAATGGACGACAATTTGAACACTTACTTTAATTTACTTTGTTATTAATTTGTTTAATTTTTCTTGTAAAAGTTATTAAAATGAATTTAAAAGAAACAAAAATATTATTGTAAAGAGAAAAAAATTCTCTATCGAATGGTAGAGTAAAATTCACTAGTTCCCATTTAAAAAAACTACGCGGACAGGCGTAACTAAAAAACAATTGAAGAAAAAAAAAATCAAATATTCTCAAATGTAGATCAAAATATCCTAACAAACTTTTATATTGAACATAATTCTCTAAAATGAATATTAACGACAATAAATCGCCGTCTCCATACTTTTAACTAACCCTGTATATGTATTTTAATAAGTAATGTTTCTCAACTAAAATGAATCTCATTTAAAATATGGGACTGTCGAAGAGAGAAAAAGTTTTTTGTTTCCATCTAAGAGACAGATTTAGAAGCATTATACGAAAAACTTGTATCAAAAGGTTCGTAGTACGATTGCGTGTTAACATTGCACTTCTTTAGTCTTTTCTTTTCTTTGTTTATCCAGGATTATTCAGATTGATGGAAGCAAATTGGTGCTAGAGAGTGATGGAACAGTCACAGACGAAGATGATACGTTCAGGTTACTAAATAAAGGCCACTACTGTTACTAACAAAAAATGCGTTTGTTTTTACCCAACACCTACTATATAAAGGAGTCTTGTAAATTTACAATGATAATCGCGGGCAACTTTGTTACCCGCGATTATCACGGTAAAATTACCAGTCCATGTAATATTAAAAATGGCAATAATATTACAAAATTTGCATGTAAAGTTAAGATACATAGCTTCAAAGTTACAAGTCTTAATTGTAAAAATACAATTACTATATGTAATTATACTTTTAATATTACTATCTTGACGTTTCAACACTGTATTGTTACAAACCTAGTTTGTAGCAGAACAGTGTGATTTTGTAACAATACAAGTAATACTTGTAACTTTGAAACCGTGTATCTTAACTTTACATGTGAATTTTGTAATATTATAGTCATTTTTAATATTATATGGGCTGGTAATTTTACCATGATAATCGCGGGTTACAAAGTTGCCCGCGATTATCATTGTAAATTTACAAGATTTATTTTTACAGTGTATGCTCATGTATACAGTGTATAATTTGTAAATTGTCGATAATAAACTATTTTTAATTGTATATTAAAGAATTAAAATTCAATGTCCAAACACTATGTATGCACGCCTTTTCTCTAATTCATGGACAACTAACTCTCGTCGAAACCAGGTGATTAGGACAATTGGAATAATTCATATTCTGTGGTTGCTGCACACTTTTTCAGAAACATCTTCATTTGCGTAGTTGCAGGGCACGCCGTACACATAAATTGGAGTCGACGGGCTGACTTATTTAAATTGTAAAATAGGTGGAAAGAACCGACTGAAGTGGAATACGAAATGGTGAAAGGCTGCGAAATGTCAAGTGCCTCATTTGCTGAAGTTGAACACCAACCCCTCACCGAGTACTGCTGCATATTTTTAATGACAAAATATTTTATTATTATAAAAAAGATTTAATATTATAATGATGTGATGATGAATAATATGTAGCTATAATTATACCGGCTGTCCCAGGGAAGCGCCAGAGTCCATTATTGATATCTAATAATGTATACTGGGTGTCTGTTTAACCGCGACCACCGGCCATATCTCGGCAACCGTTTATCGTACAACCTGGCGAAAAAAATCTTGATAGTAAAATGGACGACGGGAATTTCAACGAAATTATTTTTAAGTTTTCAAAATGATCGCAAGAGGGCGCAATTCACAAGATCGATTAAAAATTCGATAATTTTTCATTAAATCCTAGATTGAGATAGATTGAAATTTTTATTAGCAACGTTTTCAGATGTTTTTATACAATTTTCATTAGAAACTTTTTGACGAAGGGGCGGGTGGAGGGGGTATGTCTGCGTACAAAAGTAGGTATAATTTCGGTTTGCCTCGACGGATTTTAATGTTTCTGAGCTTATCAGATAGAAAATTTTACAAAAAATTGAAGGATACGTAGTACAAGATTACGTGGTTGTCAAAAAAAATAATAGGGGACGCTGTTCTCAATTTATATATATTACTTGTCTTTTTTTTTAAATTTTAAATGGAACGGTACATTTTTAATATCGTAATATTGAAGCACATAAAAAACTGAAGAGAATGATGAAAACTGGAAGTTGCTACCTTTTTTCTTGACGAAGATATAGTCATACGAAAACAATCCAGAAAAATAAAAAAAAATTAAATATAAATCTATTTAGTAATAATTTTATTTTAATTTTAAGAAGCTCACTGGACAGTGTATACAGTGTATAGTTCGCTTTCACTTGCTTTCACTTCCATAAATGTATTCATTTAAATATTCCCACCGATTTTTAATTCATTGCATAATATGTTACGCTAGATTCTCCAATTAAATATTTTCAAATTCTCTACCTATTATTTTTTAAATATCATTTCTTGTGCTTTCCAACACTGAAATAAATTAATAATAATAATACAGAACAGTCCATAGTTTGCTTTTTTTTGTCATCACACAATGTCGCATGCACCGTGATACTGAATTACATTATTATGAAATTTCCAAAGCGGTCCATGAAAATCGAAATGTAAAAATATTAGTGTCACTTGTAGTTAGACTTTGTGTGCGTATTTAGCAAATTAAGCCCTTTTGGACGCATGCACGTAATTGATAAGTTTGTAAAATGTCATATTCTAACGTTGTCGCTTATGACATGATCAGAATGCATCTTCAATGCTTTCAAAATACAGATCTCGCTTCCCGGCAATATTCCCTAAATTATTCCGAAAGAAGACATTATTGAGTTTTTATTCGCCTTGCCAGATGTTCTTGATTTTTATTTATGGGGCAGAATAAAAGACATAGTTTATCACAAAAAGCCGATTACAACAATTGCTGCCTCCGAAATTGAAGTAACTCTGCTCTTTACTAATCGACGAGTAAACATGTGTATTGAAAATAATGGTGAACACTTTGAACATTTGTTAAATTGAAGTTCTTTTGTTTTATTTGTTGTACTTTCTGATTTTATTTCAATAGTTCCAGACTTTTGAAACGCACCGTATAATGGAGTTTCAATATGAATCTCCTTCGTCGATTATTAATTTATCATATTTGTTGTTTCTTTATTTAACTCTTTGAAGCACCAAGGTATTTAAGTTGTACCACTTTTTTTAATACTTTCGATGCATGGAGGTACGCTATGTGTACCACTTATTTAAAATCATATCCCTTCAAGCATACTGGTCGAAAGACTGTACCACTTTGTAGATAGCTACTTCAAACTCAGATCATCTGCTGACAGATGGCGCACCGCAAACATGTGCCGCGTTTCAACAGAAATAAAAATAATTTCGTGTTTAGAAGATTGTTTGAGGTCATGCTCGGTAAGTGTGATAGTTTTAGGAATAACAGCATTTTTAGAGTAATTGCAAGTCTAATTTTTGGACAGGTACTGCTTTTATACTCAGTAAATATATCTGAATCATTCTATGTGCTGTTCTTGTTTATCAACAAATTTATTCTACAAATTGGCAAACTCCCGCTAGAGTACCACCGTGCCGCTATGCGATTAAATTTGTAATGTATGTTTTTACGTTTCAGATCAAAATGTATCGCTACAAACAAGATCAGTTACCTTTCTATTTGAAGGATATGGATGTGGATGAATTAAATGATATGTTAAATAACGAAGATCAATACGACGTTATTCCATCCGATGCAGATTCGATAGGCGATTCTGGCTCCGAAAAAGAAACATTTAAAGCATGTACTGAAGAGTTAGAACCACTACCAGACGATTCAGAAGAAAGTGAATCAGATATTCCCTTAAATTTACTGGCGGTTAGTTTAGCAAGACAGAATACTATTCCACATCAAGCCCAAGACACATATGTGGCACCTACATGGAGAAAAACGCATAATGACATACCCGATTATCCTGAATTTCAAGAAGAATGTGGTGTGGCACAGTTTGTAAAGAATTTAGACAATCCTTCACCAAGTGATATATTTAGATTGTTTTGTTCTGAAGAGTTATTAGATCATATAGTGTACCAAACAAATTTATATGCAGAGCAAGGCCACTTAGCGACAGGCAAGTCGTACATCCCTGTTACTAAAAATGAGATCGAAATTTTTCTGGGACTAAATCTCCTTATGGGCATAAAGCGTCTACCGAGTTATCGAGATTACTGGAGCAGCGCTCCTGACTTACATGATGCATTTATTTCTTCTAAAATGACTGTGAATAGATTTGGCTGGATATTGAACCATCTCCACTTGAATGATAAAGCAGAAATGCCTAATCGGAATGATCCTCATTACGATAAACTCTACAAACTGCGACCTTTCCTAAACATAATTAAAAAACAATTTGAGTCGTGTTTTATTCCTTCAGAATTTATTGCCATAGACGAGTAAATGGTGAAATTTAAGGGTCGAAGTACCCTCAAACAGTATCTTCCTAAAAAACCCATAAAACGTGGGTACAAAATTTGGGTCCTTGCAGACCAAAGTGGTTATATGTGGCGCTTTCAAATTTATACAGGAAAATCTAATTCTCCCGAAAAATCAATCGGGGCTCGTGTCGTTAAGGACTTGACTGAGGGCTTACAAAACAAATACTATCGTTTATACTTTGATAATTATTTTAACAGTGTGCCACTAATGGAATGGTTACTACAAAAAAAAATTCTGGCTTGTGGAACAGTGAATGTATCTAGAAAATATTTACCTTCTTTTCGAAATGACAGATTACTCAAAAGAGGAGATTTTGACGCTTTTACTAGTGACTCACATCTGGCTGCTGTAAAATGGAAAGATAATAGGTATGTGCATTTGTTATCGAATTTTCATAACCCGGAAGTAGTTACTACAGTAAAAAGAAGAGTAAAACTGGAGAGCAAATTGAAGTTACAGTTCCACAAATGGTGTTAGATTATAACAGCCATATGAATTCTGTTGACCGTTTTGACCAGAAAAAGAAAGTCTATGAAATAGATCGTCGAGCCAAAAAATGGTGGCATAGAATATTTTTTTATTTCTTGGATGCATGCGTCGTTAATTCTTACATAGTATATATAGTTCCATGCAACTACCTAAGCAAACAATGAAGGAATTCCGAAGAGCAGTGGTCGCTGACTTCGTATCGGGAAGCATTGTCAAAAAGAGAAAAATTTCTGCAGTACAAATAAAAAATCACAAGCCTTTTGTGCCAAATGCATTGCGTTTGAAAGAATCCCGGCATATGCCGGAAAGAGGTACGAGAAGGAGATGCGCTCACTGTAGCACTTCGAACCATCAAGTTAGAACAATATGGTTTTGTGATACATGCAAAGTACCACTATGTTTAAATGCTCAGAACAATTGTTTTAAAGATTTTCACTGCAAATAAATTTTTATTCTTTTTTTTTTTTCTGTAGGTTTTGTACTCCAACTTGCACGGTGGTACACAAGTTGTACCATATCTATATATTCTTGTTAACACAAAAATTAATAAATGTACCAAAATTTTTATAAATTGTATTACAAGAGTAAATAGATTTTTGCTACAAAACTAAAATTTATTATTATTATTTTTTCTGTGCAACTAAGACTTTTTAATAGGATAATTTTGTGTGCCGCAAAGAGTTAAATGTATATTTCTATAAATGCTTATTAATCGAAAGTCTGCTCATAATAATACAAAGTACATTTTATGTCATCTGTATTTGCCGATTTTAATATACATATATAAGCACACTAACACGCACATTATTAAATAAAACTTAGGTTTGATCATGACCGTTACAATATCGGCGGAATTTTCATGCAGTATAGTAACATACCGGCGATCGGCGGAAATCGACAAAACAAATTCACTTCCTTTCCGCCGTGTTTCCACATAACACTGCCTTGTCAGCAGATACGTTAATACAGTAGTAAAGATTCCGCCGGGCGGCGGAACTCTCAGTTTAAACGAGCAATACCGCCGGCGGACATTTATAAACAGCGATATATTAAACAAGGATACAAAAATCGTAAACTGTCAATTTGTCATAGAAACAACAAGATTTATTTTTTTCGTGCTATTTTTTAATCACTTATGAATCTTAACACAGTTCCTACTACACTATGTTCTAATACAGTGCACTAATTATTTACTAGTAAACATAAAAAAAATACTTATACGTACTAGTTTCCAATGCATCATTTTTCTCCGTCATTCTTAAATCAAACTTCATCACTCGATAAAACGAACTAATTGAACGTAACTTACAAAAAAATATCGTTAATAAAACAGGAATTAAATCACGACAATCACAAACGCACACAATTATAATTATTATATGTATATATATGTATATATACATATCTTATGTTTAAGTAGTCGCGCAACAATATCACATCTAAAACTGACTAAAGGATACTTTAACACCTGTACTTATTACATATATTTATATATACGTTATGTATTAGAAAATAAATACATAAAGTAAATAGAACCCCGAAAAATGTACACCAAAGATCTTTTAAATCTTCCCATTGTGGTAAATAAGTCCGGAGAAAAACATCAGACCTGCTATTTCGTACACGGTTTTGTCGGAATTTCCGATATCCATAAATTTACAGCACGGCTCTGAACGACTAACAAAGTGCAAATTGTCATAAATTTTCCTCAGGCATGAATGAGTTTACACCGAGAGTACGAAATAAGGTGTCGCTTTTTATATCTTTGTGTTTGTAGTTCGTATGGCCAGTACAGGTAGGTATCTTTAAAAATGTTAGAAACGTTTGGAGGACTATCATCTCCACGCCCTTGCTGGCTTGTAATTGGTTAGTTTTGAAAATTCTTTTGTCGGCCGAAATGTGATAAAGAAAATGCAGCTTTTTCCACAATGAATTTATTCATTTTTTAAATTACTGATTGGTTGTTTTAATTATCAATTGTATAATCAAATTGTTTATAAATGTATATAAAGTTAATATAAATTTAATAATAATAATAATATATATTTATTGTCATTGCAATTCCGCAGAATATCGACATTGTCATAATTACAATTCAGTGTAAGTATAAAATACAACAAACAAACCTATATACAACTAAAGTAACACATTAAACATTATTAATTTATATACTTGTTTTGATTATTTAGGAAATATTTTGACATTAGTGACATTTGCTTGATTACTAATTGTCTTTATAATTAGCTTCATTCAAACATTTACTCACTTTGCGTTGAGATTGTATTAAAAATATGCTTTTACACACAAATGAAAACAACTGAATATGGTTTTAATTTATGGTGAATCCCGTAGAAATGCGTCTGAAGCAATGCGATTATATGCTCTACGCTTTCCAAACAGGCCTGTATCAGATCATAAAACATTTGTAAGTCTGTGTGTAAACCTCAGAAATTACGGTAACTTCAAAAAACAAAAACAATTAAGGCGGGAAAAGAGTAAGAGACGATGAAATTACGGCAGCGGTACTTATACAAACAGTCAATTCACATACATCATTACGGCAATTAAAAGAACAGTATGATCTATCTGTAATCTCTTGCTGTTGGGTTCTAAAAGAAACTAAATATTTTCATTATAAAGTTCATTTAGTGCGCCATTTAAGAATAGGAGATAATCAACGCAAACTTGATTTTCTGGCAGAATTTTCTGTAGGGTAAATCAGGCATACGTGCCCCAGTCGATAATGTGCCCCACTCGCAGAACTGACAGATGCATTTTGAATTTGGCGCTAATTTGGTCCGTGCGGGTTAGTAATAGAAGTATGGCGTCGATGTAAACAACTCAGTGCTGTTATTTATTTGTTTTTACGAAGAAAAAGTGGTCACAAGGTATGTATCATAGTCTGAAAATGTTTTGTGTCTGTTGTAACATTGAGTTAAAGTGTTTGCTTCATGTTTTTTTTCCATTTTTAAAGTTTTATTCTAAAGCTAACCTCTTTGAACTATTGTGTACCTACAATTGCGTTTCGTTCTTCCTACTTTTTGTTTGAAATCAAGTGGGGCACGTTATACTGAACTTTGGCTAATGCGCCCCGATTTCTTTCGGGTAATGTGCCCCACGTCTGTATTAGTTTTATATTTTTATTTTTAAGTATTTCTGATTGGTTATTTTATTTTAGGAAATGGGGAAGGAAAAAGCTACAGATCCAAGAAAATGGACAGAAGAAAATATGAAAAAAGCTATAGAAGATGTCATGAGCAAGAAAATGGGAGTTAATGAAGCTAGCCGGACATATGAAATACCATCAAGAACCTTACGTAGACACATCCTGAAAGGCTGGGATAGCAAGCAGAATATAGGTAGACCTTCGGAATTAGGACATGAAAATGAATTGAGACTCGTAGCTCACATCAAACGTCTCGAATCCATCGGATTTCCTCTAGAACAAACAAGACTGCAGTCTATTGCTTACGACTTTGCTGAAAAACTAGAATTACCTCATCGATTCAATAAGGAGAAAAAACAAGCTGGATGGGATTGGTTCCAAGGGTTCATGAAGAGGCATCCAGAGCTAAGTAAAAGAAAAGCGGAAGGCCTGTCTCTGGCGAGAGCTACTGGTATGAATCGACAGGATGTCAATAATTATTTTGAGATGTTGCTGAAAGTGTTGACTGAAAATGATTTAATTGGTAAGCCTGAAAGAATTTTCAACATGGACGAAAGTGGCATTCAAATTAACAATAAAACTGGAATCGTAGTAGCTAGCAAGAGTGCAAAATGTGTTAATTCTGTAACCAGCGCTGAAAAAGGTGAACATATTTCTATAATTGCATGCTGCAATGCTGAGGGCACTTTTCTTCCCCCGTTTTGATATTTAAAGGTAAATACAAAAAACTTGAATTTTCTGAAGGGCTGCCGCCAGGATCAGATGTTTTTATGAATCAAAAATCATCTTACATCAACGCTGATCTATTCTACAACTGGATGAAAGATCATTTTATTCCACGAAAGTCAGACGGGAAAGTTTTTCTGATTCTTGATGGCCATTCCTCCCATTCGAATTCATATAAAATGCTACAGTTAGCTAAAGAAAACGAAATAATTTTGCTTTGTCTACCTAGCCACACTACTCAGGCTCTACAACCTTTAGACAAAAGTTTTTTCAAGCCTTTTAAAAGCTACCTATCCAAAGCAGTAACCACTTGGTTTATAAACAACAAAGAAAGGAATTTAAACCGACACCACATTTCAAAACTAATTGGTGAAGCCTGGTACAACTCTGCAATTCCAGCAATCGGTGTTTCAGGATTTAAAGCAACAGGGATATATCCCTATGATCCAAACATTGTTCCTGACTATTTCTTCAGCGTTTCTGATGCAGCAGTTAGAAACAGTCCTGACAATATTCAAAAGAATGACCTTTCTTTGCCGAGTACTTCAACATCTTCAATAAATCAGAGTGACCAGATTGCACACGCTTCTAATGTTTTACAGAAAGAAACACCAACTAAGACCTTACAAATAGTGAGTCCTTTGCCTGTTTTACGTCATAAAACCAGTAAAAGGAAACAGAATGTTAAGATTTTGACATCAGAAACACATTTAGCAACTCGTAAACTCTTTGAAGACAAAAAGAAGTCGCAGGAGAAACACTTGGCAGCACCAGCAAAACGTAAGAAGAATGTTGCAAAAGTGTCTTCATCATCGGAAAGTGAAGAAGAGTTACAGCTCAGTGAATCAAGTGAAGAATGTTCTGTTGAAAATGAAAACACTTGTGTAGAATGTCTCGAATCTTACTTCCATACAAAGAAAAAAAGTGACTGGATCCAGTGTTTGCAGTGTTCTGGCTGGTTGCATGAAGATTGCTCAAACTTTCCAGAGAAATGCAACAAGTGCGGTGACCAAAATAAAGGAAAAGGAAAAGGCAAGAAGACTAAAAAATGAGAGGCTTTATTGGGGCACATATGACTGATGTATCCGTGGAATGTGCCCCACCCTAGACTTTAAGAAATCGTTGATCTCAGCTATTTTAATTACTTTTAAGAAGTTTTTTTTTGTTTTTGTTATACCTATTGAGTCGGAGGTTAAGACTAATCACTTTAATAAACATGTTTTAAATAACACCGTTTATTATTTCAATTTTTCGAATGGTGGGGCACAATTGCCAGGTTTACCCTAATGTTAGCGGAAACAATAACTTTATAAATCAGATGATGTGGAATGACGAATGTCGTTTATACAACATTGGTACTTTAATTAAGCATCATGCTTGTTATTGGTCAGAAGATACTCCTATGTGGATAAGGCAAACGAGAAATCAAACAGTTTTTGGCGTAACGTTTGGTGTTGAATTTTAAGCAGATATATCATATGCCCCTACTTTTATCATGAAACATTAACTGGTGTTCGTTACTTACAATTCCTGCAAAATGAGTCACCACTACATTTGGAAGATGTTACCAATTAGGGAATACAAACCACGTGATCTAATATGGCGTCTGTGGGCCAACATTGAATGAACATTAGTTTGGTCGTGCATCATTATTAGTTTTAATATGGTTTTATTTTTGTGTGTGTCGAGTTTATTAACATGATAATGTAGAGTGATTACTTGAAAAAGTTCTTATCTGAAAATCCAGAAGTTGGAGCAACATTTTGTTGAAATCATCATGGAAAATAATTATTCGTGTGAGAATGTATTTTTTGGCAGCTATCAGATGAACATTAAATTACTTGATAATTTGGTTCCATTCACTCTTGAAATTAGACAATTTAATAGATGGTATTTCACCTGTGCCAAGTACGGATATTATTGTATATTTGGTTTCAATACATATTTATTACACCAAGGACCAAATGACAGTGTCAAGAATCTCACCGCTTACATTTATTAACAACTTATTTATTTTATGTGGAAAAGTACGTGTTTTTGATTAGGTAAAACATTTATAAGAAGTTAATTTAAAACCAATGGATGTGTAGGGCATTATTATGAAATGTGAAACAATACTTTCGGCTCACTCTACAGGCATGGCTGGTAACAGCCGAACATTGTAGTTAATAATAATAATAATAATAATAATAATAATCAGAGGTTTGTTTAATAAGATTTGTTTATTAAAATAGTTTCACTTAATTATTATAGAAGAAATAGTTAATAAATAGTAATAAGAAAATAAGTTTAATCATATAGAAATATTATGTGTAAGATTATAAAAATTTATTATAAATATTTAGCATACAATGTATAACAGTTTAGGACATAAAGAAAGCAAATAGATGTCAAATCTATTAATAAATAAATTGAACTTATTATTAATGTAGCAAAATACCTATTTTGTCTGTAGCAAAATACCTATTTAAATTCTAAAATAATGGCCACGTTGTACAGGAATAAATTAAGATTATATAGAGCCATAAATAATTATAAGTACAAAATTATTTACAACTTACATGTTAATTAGAGCATTAAATACAATCACAATTTTATCTACACTGTTTAATTTTTGCATATTATTACACTTTTTTAACACATGAATAACTAAAATTCACTTGCAGAATTCCTAGTGATTCCTTTATTAAAAATGCTCTTTCTCCTAGAACAACATATCCTGGGTTAAGATTGTTGCAAAATTACTTCTTCCATTCATTTTTCAGATGTATGTCACCCCGAGCTTCACTAAAATAGCATTTAGTTCCCTGAGGAGTTATTCCTGCTAAAATTTCTATCGTGTTTATAATTAGAACAGTACTGCAGCTGAGCTAAATTATTATCTGGTTTTCCAATGAAAACTTCAAAGCAGGCAATAATTACAGCTGTTTTTTCTTGAAACATACTGCAATACAGAACGTTCTGGTCACATAATTATAAGTTTTAACCTTTGATACACAACATCATACTTAGATAACTAAATAATGACCTTAGTAAGTTAATTTAATAAGATAATTGTTTAATAAGAGCTCTTATAGTCAAATTTTAATTATACAAATCTGTTTGTTTGTCCACAACGGCCATATTGAATTTTATTTGACAGGTCGTTGGATTGCCATATACCTAGAGCTGAAATAATATGTGGTTACATCAAGACGGGCCACCTGCTCATAATGTCAACATAGTTACTGACTATTTTAATCAAACGTCATTGGATTAGTACTAATGGCGTCCTCAGGTGGCCGGCTCGTTCGCCGGATCTATAACCCCGCTAGATTTTTTCTTGTAGGGTTACTTGAAAGCTAAAGTTTACAAGGAACCCATAGCAGATATGAGCAACCTTTATAAATAAAAAAGTTTATGCAAGTGTTCAAAAAATTTGTAGAAATACTTTATTAAATGTCAAGAAGGCGACAATTTTGAACATCTTTTTTAGTTATATTTAATCCGTTTAAATATTTCAACAAAATAAACACAAAAATTTAAATTACTCTTACTTTCTTTAAACAAGAATATCTATGAAACCATTAAATTTTGGAAACTAACACAAATAATAAGATTTACATTAATTTTAACACTCTTTCAAATAAAAAACAAATGAAGATTATGGCTGTATATTTATAATTGCTTATCCACTTATACACAGATCAAAATATTCATCAATAGAATAAACACAGTTTTCTATCACTACGCTTAAACACACATTCGTTCGTTATAATATGAAATCTTTGAGGCAAAACCTTAAAAACTTATAAACCCAAAACTTGGGGACAATTTCCAAATAAATTTAATGAATTTTTATGTATATGAAAGTTTAGAGACCTGATCGAGTGTCATAGGAATGAATGTAATTTTTACGTCGAAACTCATGGCTTATTTCTATGTATGTAATTTAAAAATTCCTATAGATGTATAGCAGGCATGGGCAGAATTTTCCATTGCTTGAAATAAGCCCTACATTGCCTGGAACTAATTCCAGCCATACAAGGGATAATTCGCTTTTGTGCAAAAATATATTCCTAGCAGCACACGATGCTCGCCAAATAATAATGCCATACATCAGGGGTGGCCAACCTTTTTGGAAGCACGGGCGCAATTAAAGATTTTCACGAACGTTGAGGGCTCAAGTATATAGAATGGTATCATATAATATATGTTTATTTAGTTGTTTTTAATTTTTAATTATACTTTCTAAAGATTTTTTTCATTTAATTTTTGTCATTTTTAATTTTGTTTATTTTGATTTTATTTTATAGGTTAAAATAATAATAAGAAATTGTAATAACAATTTTATTGAACGACATCTATTACATAATACATGACATATTATTATTCGTTTTAGTTCTTAATTAGTTTGACAAATCTATCAATAATTGTCTAGATAAAAAAAGGATATAACTACGATATTCATTACATTAAATGTTGAATCGTAAATAAAACATATTGTATACAAGAACAAGATATTAAAATATATTCTTTAGTTCATATATTTGTAATTTTGTGCTTCAGAAACATCAACAACAATCATGTATGGTCCAACACCTACAAAAGAAAATAAAACGTCAATAATTTATTTGTAGCATATTAGCTGTAGCAATCTCACCTAGGACGAGGAATTGGTTTAAAAATAAAGAAAGGGAACGAGCCTTCATGGTAAGACATCAGAAAGGAAATAGAAAGTCATCTGCGACGTTTTTCCTCTATTTCCAGTCGAAAAGACTAGTAAACAGAAAATAAGAATACCATTAATAAATGGTGAAAGGAGATATTTATCAAACAATAACAAGAGTAATGAATTCATATATAAATACAACAGATGTTTACGTTAAAAAGGAAAAGGAATAACACACTTACCTGAAATAGACAGAGGTAAATTTATAAATTCGGATAAGGAAGATTTGCTTTTCGTATTTAATAACTGTTAAAGTTATGGATGCACCAACTTTAAATCAAGTTAGAAGAATATTCAACTAAGGAAGTGGCAGTAGGACCAACTTAAATTTAAGACAGAGGGCGCTAAAGTACCGATCTTCATTTGTTCAAAGTTATAAAATGCGGGAGCAAGACCGAAGAAATAGAGTTCGACATTGGCCTAGAGTTCCGGCGATACCTTTCTTTAAAATTTCTTCATTCTGAAGATTGATATATCTATATAGTCATAAATACAGTAGGGCTGTATGCACTACTCGTTTTTAAAGGATTGGAATATCTTATTAATGAATAGAATTTGGGAATATTATTTGTATTAGTTTAGAAAATTTAAATGAAAATGGAGGATATATACAGAAAAGAATTTGAAGAGTTATATGATCAAATTAAGTGTGATACAATATTGTTTATTAAAGTTATAAGACAGAAGTTTTATCTTAATTTTTTTATAATTAAATGAATATTCACTTTGTTAAAATTTTTGCTTTTCTTTATTAATTAGAAATATTTTTAATGGTGTGGAATCAACCATTAAGGTAGTATGTGAAAATGTTTGCCTTAATTGGATTGTTAAGCGCCATTAAAGATTTATATAATCACAAGACAATAAATTAAATAAACGGACACAAATATACGAGAATATTTTGATGTGTGAACACTAAGCTGTTGGAGTACTATGTGAGAATGTTTGCTCCTAACAATTAGTGGAAACTATTTTCGAAATATTTAAAAAGCAAGACACTAGATTATCAGAGTAGTATGTGCAAATGTTTGCTTTGGTAAAATTTTTATTTAAAACTATTTGAAATAATAATAAATACCTAGTGAACATACATTAAATTATTATCATTTGAAATTGATTCCTCAAAATAAACAATATTGCGTTTAAAACAATTTTTAAATTAGAATCATTTGAACAGAATTAGTTTTATGTTAGTTATTATAAATCCTCATAAACAGATGGACATCTATGTATAGTAAGAAAGATAAAGACAAACATGAATAAATTATATTCACCATTATTATTAAGACTTACATATTGTGTTTAATTTCTTTACCCTATCCCATATTTAACCGATGAAATAATACAAATTCAATTTCTGATATAATGAAACTTATTCATACAGAAAATGTATGACACAATTATTGTTGTTAGTAAGGGGTATTCAATTACAGCTTCAAATTAAATGGGTCGTCGGGATCGATTAATATTATACCTAATTTACTAAATTTATTTATTTCCAAACTTTCCAGTAAGTTCAGTATTTTTAATTTTTTCTTGAATAAGTAAAATTTCAGATTCTACAATTCATGCAAGTTCTTTTCAACCTGTCTCACAAATTATCAGCGTATCAGTCTATAATTCACAGATTAATTAATATTCCCATGAGTAAAGAAAACTTCGAATTAGAAAATAATAGAATATACACGATAGCTGTCAATAATGGCTATTCGATAGACACGATAAAGGGCATTTTAACTAAACAACTAGAGTCAAAAACAATCTCCTTAATTTACCCCGAAACAAAAACCAAACCGTCTAATAATTACAATCTCATCACATACTTGGGAAACACTTCAAATAAAATAGGGACTATTATTAAAAAAAGCGAATAACGAATCTACTTCTTTCAAAATTAACAACTTTCATACCAAGAATTAATTCTTAACAATAAGAAAAACAAAACGAACAAAATAATGAACTTAGGAGTTTATAAGTTAACTTGTGAAGATATGAAAAAATGTACAGCGGAGATACGGGAAGGACTTTTGAAGCCAGAATGAAGGAACATGAAAGAAGCTATAATGATAAAAAAACATTCAAGAAACAAGTAAAAAACTTAACTTACTGGAAAGTTTAGAAATAAATAAATTTGGTAAATTAGGTATAAATATTTAACGATAAGGTGGACCCACTTAATTTAAAATTGTAATTGAATACCCCTTTCTAACAACAATAATTGTGTCATCTATTATCTATATTTATAAGTTCAATTGTAACAGAAATTGAATTTGTATCTTTTCATCACCTGATGAAGCCACAGTGTGGTGAAACATATGTAGTGTCTACATTAAATATTTTTGAAACTAAAGTTTGTGTTATTTACTTATTAACTGTCAATAATTATTCAAATTGGATAATATGCTTTAACATATTTAATGTTCACCAAATATTAAATTATTAACAGAATTTCCATCTTCAAAGGCAGCAAGAAATGAACGATGTTCCGTTTCTGTTTTACCCCAGTTCATGTATCATTCGACTACTATACTACTATGTCAGTTACTATTATTTGACACTATCACTCTGCTTCACACTTGATCAGATGAGTTCATATATTTTCTTAAAAAATAGCTAAATTTTTTCTCTATTTACAGATCTCACCTCATCGTTACATAGATTAATTAATAGTTAATAGTATTAATAGTGTTTCAATATTTATCAAAGTATTGTATAGAAAAAACAAATTATTATAGGTAATATTAATGATTAATTATAAGTGTACAAAAACGAAGCAATATTTTAAACATAACCCTAAATATTTCTGACTACATTTCTTAAGTTTCTAGACAATGCATTTATAATTATTACGCCACGGTTCCAAGACACAAACAAACGACCGGGCATATGAAAAGGAAAGAAGAAAAAGGTGCTCTTATCTAAACTGCACTGCATGTTGATAATTTTACATTTTGTTCGTTGAATAATGTCAGTTACAATTACGAAAACATTAGCTTCAGTGAACGTGCTGCTGTATGTTTTACAACTGTAAACAGCATGTACCATTCGGACTTTGTGGTCACAATGTTGCAACGGAATTACAAATAAAAGCACGAACCTGATTGTTTGAACGTCATCCGTGAAGATTATATTTAAAAAAAGAATGCGTTAAGTCTGCTTGTTTACCAGTAAAAGAATGGTGTTTTAAAATAAGAAATAATCATAGATATAGCAACACTTATTAAGTAATCATTAATTCGTCTTGTGTTATTTTAGAGGTATGTTATCATCGCTTTGATCGGGCATATGAAACGGTTTAGCATTTTTTTTTTGCACACTTCTGCACATTTTATCGGTGTGTTATTAATACTATTGGTAGGGGGCGGACACGAGCGGTTGATGACTCATCACCCATGGGCGCACTATTGAAATGTTGTATTTTTAAAGAGGTTTTAATTTTATTTATATAATTGGATAACAAGTGGCTGGTGATCTATAAAATACAAAATACCTTATTATTTGTTCATTTTCTCTTCTGTAAGACTTGTTCTCTTTGAATGAAGTACATCCTTGTAGATAGAAAACGTCCTTTCTACATCGCACATGGTTATAGGTGCGTACTGCAAATATTCTTTTATTTCAGCGTATTTAGCAGTTAGATTTTGTGTTATTGTCCCGATACACAATTGCCGCAATATTAATAAATCCAGTTTCTATTAAAAACTGCGTCTGACTTTTGCCGAAGGCCACATCCAAAGTCACTTGGAATACTTTTGAAATTATTAATAGCCACATCTAATGTGATTAATCCATTTTTTAATTTGATATTCGATTTTCAAAATATGTGATTAGTTTAGGCAAATTTCCAAAGTGTTCCTGAAGGAATAACAACTGATTTTTTAAATTTGGGATTTGTTTTAGTTCCTTTCACTCAGAAATACTTCGAGCAACGTCATTTCAACATGTAACGAAATTTTGTAAACTATCGGAATTGTCTGCATAAAAATTATTTCTATGTATGTTTTAGCAAAGCTAAGTGACGAACGTGCGATATTTTGGCATTCTGTAATGATATTTTACAGACTTTATTATAAATTTCGGAATCACTGACAATTCATTTTCATATCAGAAAAAGTAACATAATCAACGTTATAGATATAAATAAATGATAACCAAAAATGTACGCGTATCTTATTGAAACTTAATAAAAGTAAGTGTATACATGTTTACATTATTTCTCTTGCGAAATATAAGGTAAATATAATGAATTTTAAAAATCTCTATCTACGCCGATGTAGAAAGGATTTTACTCATAAATTCCTTATTTTATGGGCATTTTTTGCTCTCATTCTCGGGCGTAAACACATGTTGCAGTTCACCATATTAGTGCTATTTAGTAAGTGGGTGTTGTTTATGTTGTGTATGTGTATACAAGTTGGCAACACTGACCACTTATATATATGTGAGCAACGACACAAAAATAACAAGCATCTTCACACAGTTACGTTGACATGGTGTCATTATTCATTTCGTTATTTTTCTTATAGCGATGTATTGTATTTTTAAAGAGTTCAATAAAGTTAAAGTGTTGAATAAGTAAATTGAGTGTTTAAATACATAACACTGGCGACGAGGACGAAAAACATTAAGGAAAACAACAAGGCGTTGATTAACACAAGGTGTGTAAATAAGAAAAAATGGCGTTACTTGGGAATATTCCGGGATTCAATCCAGTAGACGATTTTATTATTTACAAAGAAAAATTAGAACAATTTTTTATTGCTAATGGTATAGAAAAAGAAAAGAAAGTAGCAGTGCTTATTACAACTTTATCTTCGTCAGTATATACGACACTTCGTGATTTATGTGATCCAGATACACCTAACAAAAAAACTTACGAAGAATTATGTGAAATATTAAGTAAGCAGTTTACAAGGCGAATATCCACTTTTAATGAAAGAATTACATTTTACGAGGCACAACAAAAACCAAATGAAGGTATAAATTTTTGGTACGCAAGAATTAAAAAACTAGCAGTAAATTGTAAATTTGGTAACAGTCTAGAATTTATTCTAAAAGACAAATTTGTTACGGGCATGTGCAAAGGAAAGATACTTGATAGGATGTGTGAAGAAGATCCCAGTTCAAAAAGTCTTCAAGATATCGTAGATATGGCAGTCAAAAAGGAAGCATCCCTTAAGCTGAGTACTGATTTGAGGCCAGAAGTTTTTCAAATGGAGAAAGGTCATAGTAAATTGAAAACAAAGCTAAACAAACCAAAGCAAGGTGAATCTTATTTAAAGTTCGGGAAGAAGAAAGAAGAGACAAATGGGGAGAAATCAGAAAAGGATTCCAGGCTCAAATGCTTTGCATGTGGTAAACCTAATCATAATTTTAGTAAGTGTAATTATAAGACTTATAAATGTAAGATTTGTAATAAAGTAGGGCATATTGCTGCAGCATGCAATGAAAAGAAACAAAATTTTTTAGAAGTAACAAATTCAGATTCATCAAATTCTTCTGTAGATTTAGACGATAAATGCTTTTTCAATATTAATAATAGCACCATTATTACACACAATTTTAAAATTAAAGTTTTTATTAAGGATATTCCATTTGTAATGGATATTGATACTGGTTCAGCAGTATCTGCTCTTAATTATAATACATATGTAGACAACTTTAATAATATTAAATTAAAAGAATGCAAGACGACGCTAAAGACATATAGTGGCACTAACATTTATCCAGCAGGCATATTGCATGTTCCATTAAAAATTAATGACATTGTTAAGCAAGTAGACCTTATAATAATTAAGGGAAATGGTCCTCCTCTTTTAGGACGGGATTTGTTAAGCATATTTAATTTAAGTGTTTCACCAAACAAAAATTTATTATTAACAATGGAAAAAAAGGAAAATTTAGGTATTGTTAACAATATTAATGACATAGTAAGTCAATATGGAGAACTTTTTAAAGATGAAATAGGACATTTTAGGTATGAAAAAATTAAGCTAAATTTAATTGAAAAGGTTAACCCAAAATTTTGTAAACCCAGGAATTTACCATTTGCCTATAAAGACAAAGTAGAAGAAGAGTTATGTCGTTTGCAAAAGGCCGGCATAATTACACCTATTTCGACTTCAGATTGGGGTACTCCATTAGTACCAGTTTTAAAAAAAGATGGCTCATTAAGATTATGTGCTGACTATAAAATTACCGTAAATCCTTATTTGAAAGACGTTAAATATCCTCTTCCACGAATAGAAGAACTATTTACAACGCTTCAGGGCGGGGAAAAATTTTCTAAATTAGATTTAAGTCATGCTTATAACCAATTGGAACTAGAAGACACTACAAAAGACCTACTAGCGTGGAGCACACACAAAGGAATTTATAGAATGGAGCGTTTACCATTTGGAACTAAACCCGCTTGCGCTATTTTTCAAAATGTCATGGAAAAAATTTTACAAGGAATTAAGGGAGTTGTATTTTTTCTAGATGATATAGTTGTTACAGGCATAAATGATAGAGAACACTTAGAAAACTTAAAAACTGTTTTTCAAAAGTTATTTGATGCAGGACTCAAATTAAAGCGAGAAAAATGTATTTTCTTTCAAAATGAAATTAAATATTTAGGACACATTATTAATAAAGACGGATTAAAAAAAAATATGTCAAAAGTAAAAGCTATCTTAGACTGTCCGGTACCCGAAAATGTAACTCAGGTTAAATCATTTGTTGGTATGGTAAATTATTATGCAAGATTTGTACCAGATATATCCACATTGTTAAAACCGTTGTATAAATTGCTTTCGAAAGATGTTAAATTTAATTGGGACGCGGAATGTAATCAATCATTTTTAAAAATTAAAGAAGAGATGATTTCAGAGAAAATATTAGTGCATTTCAATCCTGACTTACCTATTGTATTAACCTGCGATGCAAGTTCATATGGAGTGGCTGGAGTGCTATCGCATGTTTTTCCAGATGGAAGTAAAAGACCTATTAGCTATGTTTCCAGGACTTTAAATTCAGTAGAACTAAAATATTCAATGATTGATAAGGAAGCTCTAGCAATATTTTTCTCAGTTAAAAAATTTTATCAATACTTGTGTGGTCATACATTCGTAATTGAAACCGATCATAAACCATTAATTTATATTTTCGGTGATAAAAAAGGAGTTCCCGCAATGGCGGCAAGTCGTTTGCAGAGATGGGCTGTTTTTCTTAATAGTTTTGATTTTAAAATAGCATATATTAAAGGGACGACAAATGTCAGTGCCGATTTTTTATCACGTTTGCCTTTAAAAAATGAGCATAAAGTCGAAAAAGAATATTCTTATCTAAATTTTGTTACAGATAATTCAGAAATGCCCATTATTGCAGAACATATCAGAGACGAGATTCAAAAAGACACCATATTAGTAAATATATTTAAATATATTAGAGACGGTTGGCCGCATTATTTGTCAAAAGAAAGAAATTCTCTAAAACCATATTTTATAAGGAAATTAGATTTAACAATTGAAAACGAAATAATCATGTTAGGACACCGAGTAGTTATACCTAAGAAATTTCAGAATCAACTTTTGAAAGAATTACACTCAGCTCATGCTGGTATAGTTAAAATGAAAAGTAAGGCCAGATCTTATTTTTGGTGGCCGTCTATTGATGCCGACATTGAATTATTAGCGAAAAGTTGCGATGCATGCAATAGAGTCAGACCAGAATCACCAAAAGCTGCTGTTATATCTTATAATTCAGCTAGGCACGTTTTCGACCGAGTTCATGTAGATTTTTTTGGCCCGGTGCAAAATAAAATGTTCTTAGTTCTCATAGACGCTTTCAGTCGCTGGCCAGAAGTTGTAGAGATGCCATCTACAACTACAAAGTCTACTATCGATACCTTACGGCTAATGTTTGCGCGTTTCGGTATTCCAAACCAATTAGTCACGGATAATGGTCCGCAATTTATTTCAAATGATTTTAACACCTTTTGTCTTCGGAATGGAATCAGACATACTTTAACAGCACCATATCATCCAGCTAGCAATGGGGCTGCTGAAAATGTAGTTAAATCAGTAAAAATGGGGTTAGCAAAAGCTTTTAATGACCATGAAAACAATGATGCATCAATCTCTTGCATTTTAGCAAGATATTTGTTAGATTATCGTACAAGCACACATTGTACCATAAATAATACGCCTTCCTATTTGATGTTTAGCAGACCAATAAGAATTAGATTTAACAAACTAAAACCAGACAACATAAACACTAAAATTGAAACAAAAATTATTAAGCAGGGTAGGATAGACACATTTAAGATAGGGGAAGAGGTATATGTGAGAGATTTTAGATTATTAAATAAAAAAAGTTTCGTTAAGGCTAAAATTGTAAAAATATTAGGTTTAAGAGTGTACTTGTGTAAAGTAAATGGTACAAACTTAATTTGGAAAAGACATTTAAATCAAATAAATAAAACTCCTCAGATGAATACTGAAAATATTGTAAATTCAAATTGTTCAGACCTTGTTAATAAAAATAGACATTATACTTGTGTAAACATTGATAAACAGGATTGTGAACCAAGAACAACCAATACGGTTGAGAGTGTGATTTCACCTTGTTCTCTAGATTCCACAGCTGTTGGTTGTTCTAGGCCGAAAAGGAATATTAAGATACCAGATAGATTAAACCTATAATTTATATATTAAGTATAAATTAATCTTGTCGGTGGAGGAGTGTTGTGTATGTGTATACAAGTTGGCAACACTGACCACTTATATATATGTGAGCAACGACACAAAAATAACAAGCATCTTCACACAGTTACGTTGACATGGTGTCATTATTCATTTCGTTATTTTTCTTATAGCGATGTATTGTATTTTTAAAGAGTTCAATAAAGTTAAAGTGTTGAATAAGTAAATTGAGTGTTTAAATACATAACACTATTATATCTTTGCTCCGTTGTAACGTCGTCGTAGTTTAAACAGGTCATGTCTGCCCCCTAACTATTGGTATGGGTAAATTTCTGTGTTATAATAAGGGATTTCGATAAGTAACTATGAAAGATACGTCAAATTGACTTCTTTGTCGTTTTTATTGAAGGAAAAATGGTTAATTTTCTTTTTCATTACTTCCTTATTTGGCAAAATAGTGTAAAATAATTTTTACGTTCTTTAAGGACTCGGTCAAAAATGTACATAAACATAAATATGGTTAACAATTTCGAAACGATTCTAGTCCTATGAGTTGGTGCACCATCTTGCTGGCAGAAATATAAAAAGTCCCAAAAACTGCTAAAGCACAAGTGACAGAAAAGATATTTAAACCCTTCTCAAGTTTTGACTTTGAGAAAAAGTTCACCACAGAAACAGAGAGAAATAAAGTAATTGCGATCGAAATGGCATTTTTAGGAAAAAATTGACGTACACCATAATACAGTTGAATGTATTGCAATATTAACAAATACAAACAATTGTAAATATGATTACAAACAATAGACAAACAAGATTCTTTGTCGGGCAATTGAAATGTAGAAAACTTGTAAAATAAAGTTTTGTAGATACAAATGTTAAGCAAACAAGCAAAGAAACAAACAAGAACACAGATTATGAATATTTTTTTTATAGAAGGCGTTAGAAATGCATCATGGGCATTTCCTGTACAAAAATATAAATCTCAGTTACTTGTGTGGTGTATACCGTTCCAGAATTGTGTGTGTTTATTATACTCATAAGAATGCAAGGTCTCTATTATGTATGAGCATATTCATCTTTATATACCTATAGTACCCTATGTGTTTATAAAATACAGCTGGAGAAGTACAATAATACATGTGCAATGTTATTTCTCTTTAGTTTAGTTGTACAGATATATTACATACTTGAATACACACATACTATGACTTTTATTTAATACCTAATTCCCTATAGAAGGAAATTAAATATTGAAATATTAAAAATGATCGTCAGTTATTGTTCTATTTCGACTAGTTCCATTTTGATCTCTTTTACAAAGTTTTTCGAATCCACTCTTTTCAACTTTTCCGACAGATGGTTATAAAGTCCTTTTCTGAGGATTGCACAGGAGTTTTCGCAGGCAAGTATAGCCAATCGCTTTTATCTTTTTAAAGCAATGAATTCCCGATGTCAGTTTCTTTGCTTATAGGTCAACATGCTGGTTCCATTTAAGGCCTTCATCGATGTACATCCCAAGCCTTTCTATCAGACATTGTTGTTATATTTAGATGTTGGGTCTGTTCTGGTTGAGTTTTAGTTTGTTGGCAGCATACTAATTGCTGGACTTTTTCCCAACCAAATATGTTTGCGCAAATATATCTCTACTTCATTTAGATAGCTAGATAAATCACTTATATACATGATGAAAAATAATGGTTCGAATATAGAATTTTGAGGTACCTTATGTTTAATGGGTCATATTATGGATCTGGTTCCTTTTCATTCTTTCCATTTGTGTAAAATAATTCGAAAGAAAGTATATGGTGAACAATTAAAAATAAGGAACACAAACCATCGAACACAATTCAAGTGGATGAGACGAATTCAGAGAATGAACGAGAACGGAATGGTCAAAAGGATTTATGAGGAAAGACATTGAAAAACAAGAAAAGGGAGGCGGAGGAAATCGCAGAATGAAGAAAGCATAAATTTGAAAAAAGGGCATAAAATTGGAACGACTGGTGAAATATATGGCTAAGTACGCGCTTATGCCCAAACACCCTGGCCCCAAAAGATAGAAACAGTTTGCAATTAGATATGTCCTTAGGTTATAGTAAATAATAGAATTAACAAGTAAACTTAATTTTGATTTAATACATGCTTTTGGAACCAAATCATAATAATAATAATAATAATAATAATAATCTTTATTATCCAACAGTATAAATCATTTATTGGACTTAAAAAATACACATTCCACAAAAATTAATTAATATTAAACATTTAAAACATATCTCTGTATTATTTATTATAGTTAAATGACAAGTGAGAAACGGGAGACTTAACTAGCAAGTTGGTTCTCTCTTTTTGTTTGATACAAAGTTCCCAATCCTTGCAGTAAAATCAACTCCCAATGTTACTGTACTTGTAAGTGCGGGATGATGAATGTCTTCTGGTACTAAAGGGGAAAATCGCTATCTACAATTGCGTGGCAATTCAACTTGGTGAAAACTAAGTCGATCAGGTTACCATTTGAGTTGCCCATGTGGATAATGTACACCGAATAATCTACACAGGGTGGTTCACCGGGAACTGAATCGATCGATTGCGGAAAAACTGTAGCTAGGAATGATCTGAAATTTTGACACTATACTAAAGTCGATGCGGGCCATTCGCCTAAAATATTTTCAAGATGGCGGCACTCCGGGCTATACCGGAAGTAGACACCAACTTCCTAATTTTAATTTATTTAATTCTTATGTTAAATTTGACGTTTGCAGACGGAAAATCAATAGCACTTTTTCCATATAAAGATGAATTTATTATTGAATTTGAAGTAAATTCTCTCAAATAGATGGTCTAATTAAATAGTATTTGTATAAAATTGTTACAACTATTAATACAGAGTGTGCGAATTATACGCCTGAAAACGAATTTGGAAAAATTGCCAAAAGACAATTTTTTTAAATGGGAAGCGGCAACTTTTATAATTTTATCTTATTCTGCATTAAAAATAGGATCACTTTGTATAAATATGTCTATTATAAAAATTGGTAGTTTTCGAAATATTGGCAAGTTAGTGTTTTTATCTTCTACAATACATCCTGTTTGCATTAATTCTTTTTTCATTAGTTAGCCATGACAGTGTTTACAAAATTTTAGATTGTCATTCGTTGAAGAAATTCATTTACCTTATCATAATTTCAAGTCATGCCGGGGCGCTTAAATTATACAAACGATGATCGATGATTATTGAAATTTATTTATTATTATGGGGAATGACATAACTATGTCAAGAACATGCGGTACATTTGCATTACATTATTATCGTTATTAATAACTGGTTTATTTCCCTGAATCTTTGCCCTCACGGATCCAAAGTTTCTGAACTTTTCTAAAATACGTTTAACGGTATTGGTAGATGGTTTCCGTTTTTCCGGATATCGAGTTGCAAATGTATCACATGTTCTTGACATAACTTTATTACATTCCCCATAAATAATAAATAAATTTAAATAATCATCGTTTGTATAATTTAAGCGCCCCGGCATAACTTTTCTTCAACGAATGACAATTTATAATTTTGTAAACACTGTCATGGCTAACTATTGAAAAAAGAACTAATGCAAACAGTATGTATTGTAGAAGATAAAAACACTAACTTGCCAATATTTGGAAAACTACCAATTTTTATAATAGACATATTTATACAAAGAGATCCTTATTTTTAACGCAGAATAAGATAAAAATATAAAAGTAGCAGCTTCCCATTTAATAAAATTGTCTTTTGGCAATTTTTTCAAATTCTTTTTCAGGCGTATAATTCGCACACTCTGTACATATTAATAATTGTAACAATTTTATACAAATAGTATTTAATTAGACCCTCTATTTGAAGAAATTTACTTCAAATTAAATAATAAATTCATCTTTATATGAACAAAGTGCTATTGATTTTCTGCCTGCAAACGTCAAATTTAACATAGGAATTTCAATAAGTCAAAAAGGGTTACACTTATATATATGGCATTATACGTGAAATATATTTAGAATTTCACGTAAAATCTGAAAACCTGACAATATACAGGGTATTCTATTTAAAATTAGGATGTTGGTGCCTACTTCCGGCATTGCCCGACGTGCCGCCATCTTGAAAATATTTTAGCGAATGGCCCCCATCGACTATAGTATAAAGTCAAAATTTCAGATCATTCTTAGCTATAGTTTAATTTCTTCCAAGGTCAACCAAAAATTTTCTAAAAGATCTAGTGGAATATATAAATGTATTCATTTCACACAGATGTATTTTAAAATTTAAAAACATTTAAAATTTAATTTGAAAAAAAAATCGAGTTGAAATAAGCGGATTCTGCTGCACACTGAGAAGAACATTCATTTCAACATTTTCGCCTAATCGTTGCTGTTCTCGCTTCGGGTTTTCAAAAGCACCATAGCGCTTCAAATTTTCTTCAAACCGTCTAAATTGGTGGGGCTTGATTTTTATTATATTCGACGTAAATTTCAAACATATACATATCGGTGAGATAATTATTATTCATGACTGCGGTGGTATCGTTATTCCACATGAAATAATGCTCTAAAATTGCAAGGCACACTATTTTTTCAATGACAGACGTTTGAATGACATATTTGTTGCATTTGATTGCGATTTTTTTTCACGGCACACATAAAATTTCATAGTAATAAATAAAGGTTGCAAAAATCATTTTTTTTTAAATTAAATATCGACCTAGTGATAACTAAATCAACATTACTAGAGCCAGAAAAAATTATCTACCAGACTAAAGGAAAAAAACTACAAATGACCATTAAAAAAAAGTTGACTATCGTTACGTATTCAAGACAGCGTTGAAAAAATGGGATTATGGGTAGTTTATAAAGGCTGTCAATACATTTGTATCCTTTTACTTTCTTATACGTAGTATAAGGAAGTATTGTGATGATGAAAATTTTCGACCTCGAGATTTTTGCAGATGTCCACGTTTTGATGTCCCCTGATATCGAAAAAGTGGTTTTTAAAAAATGTCTGTGTGTGTGTGTGTCTGTGTGTGTGTGTGTGTGTGTGTGACCACGATAGCGGTCAAACCGCTATAGGTATCAATTCCAAATTTTATATTTACAAATATAATCTCCCTCTTGAGATCTGATTAGATTTTCAGTAAAATCGGCCGACCGGAAGTAGTAGTTTACTTCAGTGAAAAAATCGAATTTCGCCAATTATTCGTCAACTACTAAGTTTAAACAAATTTATAAAGAATTCATATGTACTTAAAATTAAGTTTGAGACAAATTGTCTTAAAAAAGTTTTTCGAAATTTCAACCGGAAGTAGGTCTTTTACTCTTATCGAAAATCAGTTTTTTGCGAATATCTTGCAAGTCATGCTTTTTAGAGAAGTATGTTCCGAGTATAAAAGTATTTAGAACATAATTTTCAATATCTTTTGTATAAAAAAAATTTCAAAATTCAGACCGGAAGTACCACTTTTACTCTTATCGAATAGCGATTTTTTGCAAATATGTCGTAAGTTATGCATTCTATATATATTTATCAAGAGTACAAAAGTATTTAAAACTGGATTTGCAATATTTTTTGTATATATGAAATTTCAAAATTCGGACCGGAAGTAGCACTTTTACTCTTAGCGAGGAGCACTTTTTTGATAATATCTTGCAAAGTATGCATTCTAGAGCGATTTATTGAGAGAATGAAAGTACTTAGAATAGGATTTTGAATAAGTTTTGTATAAAAAAATTCTTAAAATTGTATAGTTTGAAGCGCTCATACGTATAAGAAAGTCGTGTGGTGGCCACACCTCATTTTTTAATTATTGAAATCGGATAATAAATAAAGAAGTTACGGGAAGGTGCGTTTTTATCAAACAGCCTGTATAGTATCGACAAAATCTTTAAAGAATTTCCATGAGAAAAGCTTACAAAATCATTCCAAGTATTCTAACTGCGATAAGCTAATACACATATGTAGGTTATATATCAAATATCCTTTTATAATCTGCACAAACGAGGTCACCAATATCAAATAGAAATGCACAGTAATCATTGCCAAACACTGCTCTGAAACATATTTCAAACATAAAATGAGCCACTGTATTTATTTATTTTATAAAACAGAATGTAAAAGATGGCGAAAAAGCTATATACCTACATAATTACTTTCTCTACAATTTAGACATATTTTCATTAATACAAAGTATTGTTCTCCTCTTCTGTAATCTCTTCTTCAGAACCCTTTTCCTTATTGTCTTCTTATGCTGACGTTTTATTGAAGACAGATACGATTTCTTCAAATTCTTCTTCGGTCTTCAAAACTGTTCAAAATTTCAGCGTTTTTACAGGAACGTCCATTACAGTAACAGGAAATTTTGGAGCAATTTATACTTGCTTTTCTGCAGCCACATGCTCAGCCGCGCCCTTTTTGCATTTACAGTACAGGAATTTGAAGATTACTTCAGGAGCAGGAGCATTAGTTGTTCTGATTGGAGCAAGTCCAATGTTATTTCTCTTCCATCCCCATTCTTCTGGATTTTTGAAAACACCATACCAAGCCTGAACTTGATGGTAGGTTCAGAGTGAATACTGGCGTGCTGTTGCGGTTGTGGGTGGGGGGTGAAGGAAGATTTGGAATGAATGCTGGCGTGTTGTTGCGGCTGTGGGTGGGGGTGAAGGAAGATTTGGAGTGAATGCTGGCGTGCTGCCGTGGCTGTGGGTGGGGGTGAAGCAAGATTTAACTTACTTTTTATCGCAGAGTCTGGTAAACTGTTGGTATCGGAAAGAGCCCAAAGATATGTTTTTTTGAGAAGCTCCGTAAAGTGCAATTAAGAATTATTCTCCCGCAGCAGCAATGGTGTTGGAATTTACACTTTCTTGCTTGAACGCTTGCACAGTCCGATTTAATTCTTCGGAATTTTGAAGCATCTTCTACAAATTCTTCTTTCCTCGGCCGAAGATTGCAAACACAGTGTCACAACCGCTGAAAGCGTGTAAAAACTAAAAAAATATATTGTCTGCCACTGCCTAGTCCATCCAGAGTGTCGAAACGAAAGAAGGTATAAACAGCAATCAAGTTACATCAAATATGTAGATTAGGTCCCCTGGGGATACCAACCTAAAATTTCGGGTTTATAAGTTAAATTGCGGTTGTGGAAACGTAAAGTGGTAGATCCTTTTCCACACGCATGAAAGAACACGAAAGAAGTTATAAATTACAAAAAAAAAACATCTTCCACATACGCAAACCACTGTATTCAACACAAACACAAATTCAATAATAAGTTTGATATACTACACATACAGGATAAGGGTAAAAAATGAAATTTGTTAGAGATCTCAGAAATATATAAAATAAATTAAACCTCATCTTAAACGACCAACTAGAAGTTAATAATTCACCACTATTAAATTTAAACATTTGAAAATCACTTTCACCGTCTTAAGGTTGTTTGTATTATATATTTATAAGTTGTTTAATGTTATACAGAATTGCGATTATGCATGGAACCGGGTTCGTTATGCTAAAACGGTTTGAGCTAGAATTCTGAAATTTTAAATGGCCGTAGGACTCAATTAAAGCTACTTATTGAATTTTTTTATTTTTGTTTTGATCCATAAATTTTTGAATTACAAATTTATTTGTTTTTTTTTTATAAAGTAAACATCGGTTTAGGTTATTTTTCCCGAATTAAATGGTATACTAGGCTTGGTGATTCGTTTGACAGAATTTTAGAGAAAAATTAAAACATTATTAAAATAAAATAAAACACGCAAATCATGAAGCCCTTGCAAATCCATCAAACATAAAATTCTTGACAGTCAATTGTCAGCTGACGTTGTATTTAGCAAAAAACTTAACTGAAAGATTTGGGTATGGAGATAGAAAACGAATTCACCAAGAAGCCTTTGCAGTGTTTAACGACACCCATCCAGATATAAATCCAATAAGCAAGTCAACAGTGATAAAAACATTAAAAAGCGATGAAAATTTTGTTAAAAGGTACTTTCAGAGAAGCAATGTTCCAGTTAGATGGTATTGCAAATAGGCACAATTGTAGATATTGGTCTGATAGTAATCCTCATTGGTTGGCGACGATACATACCCAATATCCACTAAAGTCAATGTATGGACCGAAATTATCGGTCATAATATCATAGGGTCGTCTTTCATAAACAGAAATCTAACTGCTGAAAGGTATTTACAATTATTGCGAGAAAATATTGTTCTTCAAATTATATACATCTTTTCCCAAATCACAACAATCAAATTTGGTTTCAATAGGACGGCGCTCCACCACACTATGGACGTGACGTACGTTATTACTTAAATACACTTCGCCGCAAAATTAAGGGATAATAATTTTTTTTTAAAAAAAAACTTTTTTTGGCAAAATTATTGAAGGAATTTTATTTTCCAATTATTCTTTTGTTTTTGTTTTCTTCTTTTTTTGACCAAATCTGCTTTTTAAAGAAGAAGAGATTGCTACACTAATTCGAAGCATGCCAGAAAGAATGATGATTCCTTGTTTATTGTATATTGTTGAAATTAGTTTACGACTTATTGAAATAAATAATCACAAAGTTGATTAAATCTTCTTTTCTTTATATATTAAGCAATAAAATTCCATGTTTACAAGTACTTATCAAAATATATTACATTTCATCTATTATCACTTAATTTTGCGGCGAAGTGTAATATATTTCCTAAAAAGGTGGATAGGTAGGTGAGGAAGTATTGAATGGCCGTCTCGATCCCCTGATCTGAATCCCCTAGACTTTTTCTTATGGGGATATTTAACATGCCGTGTGTACAACAACAAGCCAGAATAAATTACGTATGTATTCCGACAGAAATAAGAAATATTCCTCAAAAATTGGTTAAATAATACAATAGACGGATTTATCCACAGACTTCATTATTGTCAGGAAGTAAATGAAGAACACTTTGAACATTTCTTATAATTTAAATTCTGAAGTGAAGTCTTCTTTATAAATTATAAACATCTTATCTAAATATTAATTGAAACATTTTATTAAATATTTGTCGCTTTGTTTAGTTTTCTTTATTTTAGTTTCATCGCAAGCATTTGTTGGTGTTTCAATGGAAAATGATAGGGGCAATAACGGCAATGGGACATTATCTACTGCCATTGCTAAGTTGTTCCAATTTTTGACGGATGGACAAAGGCTGTATGATTTGCGTATTGTATTTTATTTTAATTAAGTTTAATTTCTTTTCTAAAATTCTATCAAACGAATCACCAAACCTATTATACCATGTAATTCGAGGAAACATAACCTTTTTAACGATGTTCCATTTAAACCATGTTCCCATTAAAAGACAAGTAGGCTTGGTATTTCAAAAACTTATGGAACAAAAGAGAAATAAAAAAAATCAATAACTGGTTTTAATTGAGTCCTAAATGTCTATTCAAAATATCAGGATTCTAGATCAAACCGTCTTACCATAAGAACCCGGTTCCATATATAATCGCAACCCTGTATATTAAATGTATGTTATTCAATTTTTCCCCCTTTATATTAAAGACGTTAACTCCCTCCCTATTCATTTAGCTAAGATATATAATTGTTAACAGTTGTATGTATTTTGTATTGTAGTAGAGCGAAACGTTCCTATAGTGGTTAAATATAATCTGTTTTAAACTCACTATGAATTTTTATTTCATTCTTTACTTATAAGTTTAATTCATAAGAGGTAGGAAATAATTGTTAATTCTCTTCTTTTTTAAAATAATTAGGCATTTTTTGGCGACAAACATGATTTTATCAATTATATTAAATAAGTTCCTCATTTTTCAAAAAAATACTTAAAAGATAAATAATAAACCACTTTATCTCCTGTAATACCTGTTTTATTAAGTCCTCGTCGAAGTTTGCTTACAGACTTATAAAATTTATCTATGGAGGGTTCGGGATAGAATCATCCTAAACACTTCCAGATGTGTGAAAGTGCACACAATGTCTCATTGAAAAACATTCACCTGTTCCGTTGGAATTTCCCAATTTCTACTGCGTTTCTCCCTTTCTCATTTACAATTGCAAATTATGCAGATAGCAGGATACGACCTGTCTCTTAATGTTGTTGTTGTACGGATAAGGTCGTTATTCGTATTATTACATCGACACCCTGCGGGTCTACGAATGTTGGTAAAGGTGAACCTGTGGGGGCCGTAAAATTTTACGAAACGTGATTTTTACGTGTATTACAGGTGGAATTGTATGTACAACATCTGGTTTGGAAAAAATGTGTCCAACACATGTTTCGAAACATTGTCCGTGTCCCCTGTCAAAGGTACCGAAATATTTACGCACCTCAAACATCGTAAATATATATAATAATTATTTTATAACGTTTAGTGCACTTGTTCTGGGTGTAAATTTGTATAAGCGTCTCAGTTTATGTACAGAAGGATTTTTTTTGCGCAGAAAGTGTTGTTTGAAAACGTAAAATACGCATGGAAATAATAACGGGTGATCGTAATTGATTGTGGTGGCCGCTCCCGTGATTCTGCTAAATTTTTATACTGTGCCGCATATATTTCATGTATAAAGTCATATATCTAAGTGTAAAGCACTTTTTCCATATACAGATGCATTTATTATTGAATTTGAAGTAAATTCTCTCAAATAAATGGTCTAATTAAATACTATTTGTATAAAATTGTTACAATTATTAATACAGAGTGTGCGAATTATACGCCTAAAAACGAATTTGGAAAAATTGCCAAAAGACATTTTTTTTAAATGGGAAGCGGAAACTTTTATAATTTTATCTTATTCTGCATTAAAAATAAGGATAACTTTGTATAAATATGTCTATTATAAAAATTGGTAGTTTTCGAAATATTAGCAAGTTTTATCTTCTACAATACATACTGTTTGCATTAGTTCTTTTTTCATTAGTTAGCCATGACAGTGTTTACAAAATTATAAATTGTCATTCGTTGAAGAAAAGTCATTTACCTTATCATTATTTCAATAAGTCATGCCGGTGCGCTTAAATTGTACAAACGATGATTATTTAAATTTATTTATTATTTATGGGGAATGTAATAAAGTTATGTCAAGAACATGTGATACATTTGCATTACATTATTATCGTTATTAATAACTGGTTTATTCCCCTGAACGGATCCAAAGTGTCTGAAGTTTTCTATAAAGAGGGGTTCACACTAATGCAATTAGTTGCAGCAATTTATCGCATATGAAAAGTTGCACGTATTAGAGCGTGTTCTATTTTCTGAAGAAATTGCATGCGCTTTTTAGTAACTTTTGCCAACCTATCTTATGAAATATACCAATGTACATGTATTATTTTTCACCACTGTACATTGAAAGTAATGATGACATATAATTATGTCATGTTGGTAGTACCACAAAAAAAAGCATTTGTGTAAAATTGCTAGTACTTCCTGATCAGTGATAACCAACCGTGCAACTCTTAAAAATTGCACCGTTCATGCAACTTTTCACATGCGATAAATCGCTGCAACTAATACGTTTAATGGTATTGGTAGATGGTTTTCGATTTTGCGGATATCGAGTTGCAAATGTATCACATGTTCTTGACATAACTTTATTACATTCCCCATAAATAATAAATAAATTTAAATAATAATCGTTTGTATAATTCAAGCGCCCCGGCATAACTTTCCTTCAACGAATGACAATCTATAATTTTGTAAACACTGTCATGGCTAAATATTGAAAAAAGAACTAATACAAACAGTATGTATTGTAGAAGATAAAAACACTAACTTGCCAATATTTCGAAGACTACCAATTTTTATAATAGACATATTTATACAAAGTGATCCTTATTTTTATTGCAGAATAAGATAAAATTATAAAAGTTGCCGCTTCCCATTTAAAAAAAATTGTCTTTTGGCAATTTTTTTAAATAAGTTTTCAGGCGTATAATTTGCACACTGTGTATTAATAATTGTAACAATCTATTTATTTGAGAGAATTTACTTCAAATTAAATAATAAATTCATTTTTATATGGAAAAAGTGTTATTGATTTTCTGCCTGCAAACGTCAAATTTAACATAAGAATTTCAATAAGTCAAAAAGGGTTACATTTAGATATATGACATTATACATGAAATATATTTAGAATCTAAAAACCTGACAATATACAGTATATTCTATTTAAAATTAGGAAGTTGGTGCCTACTTCCGGCATAGCCCGATGTATATATAATATTTTAGGCGAATGGCCCCCATCGACTTTAGTATAATAGTGTCAAAATTTCAGATCATTCCTAGCTATAGTTTTTCCACAATCAATCGATTCAGTTCCCGGTGAACCAACCTGTATATCGGTGCTCCAACGTAGTGTAAAGTCCATTATTGGTATCTAATAATTATAGACCGGACACGAACGGCCGATGACTCATCGTCCATGGGCGCGCTATTGAAGTGTTGTATTTTTAAGGAGGTTTTAATTTTATTTATATAATTGCATAACAAGTGGGTGGTGATCTATAAAATACAAAATACCTTATTATTTGTTCATTTTGTAGTTCGAGTCCAGTAAAGGAGTACTAATATATACTAGCAATACTTTCTCAAGGTTCTCTTCTGCAAGATTTGTTTTCTTTGAATGAAGTACATCCATGCAGACAGAAAACGTCCTTTCTATATCGCAACTGGTTATAGGTGCATACTGGAAATATTCTTTTATTTCAGCGTATTTAGCAGTTAGATTTTATGTCATTGTCCCCATACACAAATGCCGCAATGTTATTAAATCTTGATTTCTATTAAAAACTGCGTCTAACTTTTGCCGAAGGCCACATCCGAAGTCACTTGGAATACTTTTGAAATTATTAATAGCCACATCTAATCCATCTTTTAATTTGAGATTTCGATTTTCAAAATATGTGATTAGTTACGGCAAATTTCCAAAGTGTTTCTGAAGGAATAACAACTGATTTTTTAAATTTGGGATTTGTGTTACTTCCTTGCACTCAGAAATACTTCGAGCATCGTCATTTAAACATGTACCGACATTTTGTAAACTATGAAAATTCTCTGCATATAAACTAGTAGCTGCCAATCATGTTCCCCATCTAGTTATTACAGGCGACGGAGGCAGTGACCAAGATTGAAGTTTCTCACTGTAAAGAGTTAGTCTCATTGGTGCTTTTCTGAAAACTTTTAAAAGCGGATACAAGTCTTATCAACTTTTGGATAGGTGTCTCTGAATATTCACAGATTCTGTAACACAAGTAATATGCAGCATACATGGATATGTTTCCTTTAATAGTCTGCCTCTTTTTAACATATGCGCGGCACCATCACTAACAAATAAAAGTATTTTTTTCCTTGTATTTGTCGTCCGAATGAAGCATTTTGTGCAAATTCTCGTCAATAGTTTTAGCAACTGTTTCCGCATCAACTGTATTTATAACTTTAGATGCTATTACATACACGTTATATGGAATAGTCGGATGTAGTCACCAGCTACAACATTTACCACACAGCGTTTTAATATATCGACAGTTTCGTCGGCACATTCTACTGTTTTCATGAAGCACTTAGGAACATAATATTTGCGTAAGATGGATTCATCAGGAACATTTCGACCAGTATATTTTTGGAGAAATGTTTTGAAAGTGGAATTGTCAAGTTTATTTAATGAGATATTAGCAGCCGTTAAAGTTTCACAGAGTTCTTCGTTAAAATTGTCAGCTTCCAACGGGTCCAATTTTCGTGTATGTTTTAGCGATGCTAAGTGATGTTGTACGTGCGATTTTTGGGCATTCTTTAACGATATTTTACAGACGTTGCAATAAATTTTGGAATCACTGACAATAGATATACAGTCAGTACTCGACGTTCTTCCATATCATAGTAACATAAACAATGTTCTAGATCTAAATAATTGATAACTAAAAATGTGTGCGTATGTTATTGAAACTTAACGAAATCCAGTGCACATTTACGTCAAGATAATTGGGAGACGTAGATTCAGGACACGGTATTAGACAGGAACTATTACAAAAATTACGAAGTATGTAATGTAAATGCGTGTTGTTTACATTATTTCTTTGCTCCGTCGTAATTTCAACCTGGTACGTCCGGTCTATAAAAATAAGAGTTCCGTTTCCAGTGCTCGCGACTGTACGTGATATCATCAAGACACTTCCAAATTGTTCAATTGTTTCTTGAGCAATGATTTTATTAATTTATTGTACATGATATAAGTATGTTGGAGTGTTTAGCATATGATTTCCTTATAATTAACTATTGAAAAATGCAGAAAAATGTATTATTATTAATACCATACATTATTGCTCATTAATGCCTATTATTTTATTCTCCATTCAATGCAAATTATCTATTATCATTCTCGTCTAAAAAGCGAATCAAAATTAAAATAATTGCTGGGCGCATTTTCTAAGTTAATTGATTTACGGCTAACACCGAGTCTTTCCGTAACCAATCTTCAAGTACTAAAGACACCAGATAACACTGCATTATAATTTAAAATAGAAAAATATTAATGAATCTGTTTTATGGTCCTCTATATCTTTCTATTTTAATTACAAAAAGTGACTTTACTGCTCTTTTCCGTCGTAATTACCAGTTTTTATAACAAAACGTGTCACACCGGCTCACTTTATGCGTCATGGAAAATTTCATGACATTGATTTAATATTAATATGCCGAAATCGCTTAATTGTCTGTGTGATTGGCTATGATTTGCTTAGAAAAAATCACAAATAGAATTTGCAATGTTTCATAGACATTAGGTGCGCTTAAAGAATAAACGAGATAAGCTCGGCAATAATGTACAGCATGTCTTAGTTTACATATGGAAGAGCAAATATTAAATGCGATTCTGTGGTTGTCGCCCAAAGCTGATATGTCACACCTTGTGCACAGACTAAACAAACCAGACTGATAACTAAATCCCAAATTTTATCCAAATTACGCCTCCTTGTTCAGCAAATGAAAATATCAATCCTCTACCATCTTTGTCATTTTATCTAAACGGGAGATGAGATGGCGCTAGTGTCATTTGAAATTTTTTGTTATGTTATGGTTATACCGTTTGGAATGACATACGACATTGATTGAAGGAATAATATGCATTCCTTCAATCATTGTCATGTGCCATTCCAAACAATATTTCAAATTTAACGTATTATTGCAATCCTTTCATGTGTAGACAATGTTTCAAATTAAATGCGAATGTAAAAACATTTTTAGCAGCAGCTCGCGTATCACCGGTGTACTGTGTGTGGTATCGATAAGTATACAGAGTATACCAATATTTCAGTCATATATAATAGTAGTACTTCGCGGACGTTCCACTTTAAAAGATAAACTTGCTCATATATATCATTCCTTAAATATACGTATTCACATTTATTTTGAATTGAATATATTTTCCTTATTTGTTTTGATATTTACAAATGCAATCATTAAAAATTACATATTTGCGCCAAAAAGGCTAACTGTATCTATATCACTGCGCGATATAAGGCCGTCACATAACGAGATTTTTCTGATTCTTGTAACCTCAAAATATTGATACTTATGTGGCGCCATCTATCCAAAGCACAATAAACTGCTTGGTAACCGCTGAGCATTTTTAAAATCACGTGATAAAAATATGCATATGATTGGATTATATCAAATCTACTGTTACTGATATTTATTTTGTCTCTTCCATATTCTTTAGTTCTAACCAAACTAGACTGCGATAAAACTTACATTAACACTTTACAACGTAATTGAACCCTAATAAGTGTTTCCTGTTGAATTGTTATAAAAAATTAGAAACGTAAGAAAAATTGTAATTCCTGACACTACCCAACAACTGTATTAGCAGCAACAGTTTTTTAATTATTTTAAAATGAGTAATATTAACTACCCATTGTAAAATTAATGTTTAAAGTGTTATTTTAAACTTTATTTCAATAAAAATTCAGAAATTATTTCTTTTGGGTACTACTAGATGGCGCCACATAAGGATCAAGATTTTGAGGTTACAAGAATCAAAATCATCAATATAAATCGAAGTTATGTGACGGCCTTAGATCGCACAACGATATCAGATACAGTTGGCCTTGGCGCCAGTATGCAGAAGGTCTTGGATATTTTTCTATCAAATACTTGCCAGTCTGGTTTGTTTAGTCTGTGCCTTGTGTGTGTATCTGTGGAAGCGAATAGTCGGTTGCCATTGTAACTTCATTAATGGTGATGCAAGCAAATGTCAGTTCATTCTGTTTGTCACCAGAGGGGCGTAACTTAAATTAGACATTTGTAGCTATAGTTTTTGGTACCTGAAAACCTCACCAGATGGCGGTGTATAGTACTGTCATGTAGACTACTAAATTAGCTACCTATACTTTAGCCCCATTATCTTTTTAATTTTGGATGCATTTGAATTTTAATTAGCCGGTTTCGCATAAGTGATCATTTATCTTGTTGTGTTCAACTAAATTTTGGTTTATTTTATTTGACTATTTTTAATAATTAGTGTTTCTTTCATTCATTTGTATACTGTCCAGCGAATGACATACATTATACGTTGCTTTAAAACCTTACTAACAACTTATCGTTACACATTTTTAAAACAGTGTAGTATCTATAGGCGCATAAAACACTTGGAAAATGATCTTTTATGAAATATGAGTAAATAGTTTTAGAATATTCCGAAAAACACACTAAAACACAAATAAGATTAATGTTTCACACACTGGAAAGGACACGTGCAAAAGTTGTAACTGAAGTTTCAAGCTGGCTGTCAAATAGACTTTTATTTCACTTTTTCTGTCATTAGCGACTTCAGTAGGTGTAATGTAAAAATGTTGAGCGCTCACAAATGGTGGTTTTCTAAGATATAGACAAACAGGTGAATGATAAGTGGTCGTTAATGGCTTAACTGTGAATAAAACTATGCAACAAAAACGAAAATTCGATTATGAGCATGACGACAAAACACCACAAAATCCAAGAGATATATTTGATATAAATTTTTCCCACTTACTTTTAGATAGGCACAACAACAAACACATTAGAAGAAAGATATGAGTAACACATAATAAGTATTTTGAATTTCTGTATAATTAAACAAATTATCAGATTCACCTGATGAAACTCAGAGATTTATTGATATAAAAGATGTAGAAGAGAAAGATATAATATCCAGTGAATTATTTAAACACGTGTTTCAATCATAGTTAAATAATTTTGAAATCCCTTTAGCTTCATTAAATTACATTTATGAAAATAGTTTAGAAACATCATATGTTCAGCACTTCGAATTTTATTAATACAACCAGTTATTAAGGCCTAGCGCACACGCATCGATTTTTATCGTTACAGTTGCCAGTTGAGAAGGATCATTTTCGAAATTAAAACTTGTAAAAACGTATCTTCCATCAAAATCATAAGAAGTTGGCCTATCAATAAATGCGATAGAAACTGATATTTGAGATCAAATAAACTCTAAAAAATTATCAATTAATTTGTCATCGCCAAAGCAAGAAAAGTAACGTTTTAATATTTATATCAGAAGTAAAAGTGTTACTTCTGGTCCGAATTTTGAATTTTTTTTTATACAACAGATATTTAAAATTATGTTTTAAATGCTTTTATACTCGTAATGTACCTGCCTAGAAAGCATGACTTGCGAGATATTCGCAAAAAACTGATTTTCAATAAGAATAAATACCTACTTCCGGTAGGAATTTCAAAAAACTTCTTTGATACAATCTTTCTCAAATTTAATTTTGAGTACATTTGAATTCTTTATAAATTTGTTTAAACTTAGTAATTGACGAAGCATGGGCAAAATTCAATTTTGTCACTGAATGTAAACTACTACTTCCGCTCTACCGATGTTACTGAAAAACTAAATACAAAATTTGGGATTGAGAGAGAGAGAGAGAGAGAGAGAGAGAGAGAGAGAGAGAGAGAAACTTTTCTTAAAAAGCACTTTTTCGATATCAGGGACTTCAAAACGTGGATATCTCCAAAAATCTCGAGGTCCAAAATTGTCGTCATCGCAATACTTACTTCCTTATATTACGTATAAGAAAGTGAAAATGGTTTGTAATAACAAAGAAAAATATTAAATTATGGAGTATCAAATATAGTGTTAGCGAGCCTTAAAAACGCTACTTAATTGCAACATGCTCTGTCTAGATAATATAGTTTTTAGAATTATCATAGAATATGTTCAAATAATTATGAACGTTAATGCATACGCGTTTGAATGAAAAGATTCAGTGGGAACTCTTTTCGACCAGTCAGTAATCTAGCCTTGAAACAACGAAAGTTTAGGCAATTATGTCACAGAAGAATGTAAATATTATTATCAAATTCGTTTTGTTTGGTGGACATTTTATTTACAAATACGCGTTCAGATATATGTGAAGATAAATTTTAAAAATATTGTGGAGCAAATTATACGTAAATATTTATGCGCATAAAACTATAAGTTTATATCTATGTGTGACAAATCTAACCGTGGACTTCATAGTGATATTTTTATTTGAAATACACACGTGGCCTGATAAAAAAAGCAATAGTGGAAGTTATTAAGTATTAATTAACTTATTTCCAAGTATTGGAGTCGTCAAAAATTTAACATAGCTTGCTTATTGTACATAAAAAATAAATAAATATAAAAGTGACTTATTGTCTAACCCCTTAAAAGGTCAAGCACATAATATAACTGAAAATGAAAAAGTAGAAGCTAAATAATTATAAAAATAAATCTGTTATCAAACAAGATTTATTTAACAAAGCAGATTCAGTGAATCTGCTTTGTCTAATTCTTCCTTCGGTGATGGTATTTCTATTGTGTTATTGTTCGTCTTTGACAGTTGACTTTTGTAAGAATTATTTGAATTGAAAAGTTTGCTTAAATTAGAAAAAAATCTCATATTATCTGTGAGCGGAATGTCAGATGAAGAGCGTCAATCTGCGGCACTAGTATTGTGGGACGGGGCCTCCAACGCCATAAATAATTTACTACCAGGTAAATCGAAAAGCAAGTATGAAAAAGATTATGAAAAATTTATGGCACCAACCTGCTTCTACTAAAATAGAAAGTTACCAAAAATCGTTTAAGAATGGAGTCCACACCAAAATGCGTGCTAAAATAACGTTGTTCTAATACCAAAACAGAGAAATTAACAATCCTTTACAGCTACTTTTGCGTTGCTTAGTAACTACTGATGTATGGTAATGTCCACATTTTATTTTTAAGAAAATGCCAGAAATATCAATATTAATAAAAATAAAAAAATATGTTTTGGTAACTTTGTTTTTATTTGTTTGTATTTTTTAATTAGAACCACTATATCCTATATGTTTGTTTTATTAATTATCAATGTTTATTACGCATTAGATATAATCTTCGTTAACCTGAATAAATATGAACCACTGCTTTATTCGGTTACCCGGTTAAATTTCCTTAATGAATATTTTTAACAATTTTTCTATAAATAAATAACATAAATACAATCCGAAACAGAGAAAATAGTGTAAAATACTCGTAACAGAAGGCCATTTCCAACATTCTTTCCCTCGGTCAATCGCGCGCTGCGCGCTCGTGTCCGAATTTGGAAATCATGCTGGAATGAAAGGCCTTCTGTTACTTGTATTTTAATATAGAGTAAAGTAGGGGATTATGGAATACCATTTTTATTGTATTTAATTATTTTGAAGTGTATTGAGTAAAATATAAATAAAAAATATCAATGATAGCGCCAAAGGGTTTATTATATGAGACCACTGTGGCTAAGTTACAAATAATATACATAAACAAAAAATATTACAAATAATGAAAAAAAGCATTTCTTTCCACCGAGAAAAATGGTCGGGTAATATGGAATAGATGTATGAGGGAATATGGAATACTGTTATTTTCGATATAAAAAACTCTAACGACAAAAATCGCAAACATAACAATCCTGTTCGGAATCGGCGCACAGTTCATGAGCCCAAAGTTCGCATCTTAGGCACTGTATCCAAATTTCTCCTCTCGAGTCAGTCGTAAAACGTTCTGAACAGAAAAGACATTCTGCATCATCTTGTGGGTTATTGTTGTTGCTTGGGAAATCTTCATAATCAGTAGAGTCATCTAAGATTGGGATATCTTCATCTAAATCATCCGACGATTCATCGTTTTCTACCAGTTGCTTTCTCGTTTTTTTCCTCACACTACTCAAAGTTACTTTGGTGTCATCTTCCATTTTGCTGGTTCCAGGTTTTGCGTCATTGGTTGGTTTTCTATTTCCTTCAAACCCAATGTTTCTTTTAACTTTGTTTTTTTCATTTTTTGATGTAAGTGAGTCTTCCAGTTCATCCTTGTTTGGAGTTGAAGTCAAAAGTTTGGCGGTCCCCGATTTTCGACCTCTTGTGCCTCGTCGTTTTTTAAGAACAGGAATAGGAACTATGTCTTTCGGTAAAACTGGTTGTTCCTCTAGTCGTCTACGCACTTCTGGATTTCTGTGTGCCTCCTCTAGGAAATCTTCTTCGGTAAAAATATTTCTGTTTACTGGAAACAGACCTGTTTGTCGAAATCCATTGATTGCTCTTTCGCCAGTTTGTATTTTCAGATATGCTTCACCAAAGAGTTCACTTATGTCAAAATGAGATATTGGCCGATTATTTTGCCGTAAAAATTGGCGAATTTCTTCATTGTAATAGGTTTTCAATGCCCCCATTACAGATTTATCGAGTGGCTGCATCTTGTGCGTTGTGTGAGGCGGTAAGCATAACAAAGTTACGTGATTTTGCCTTGCAGTGACAATAACATCCAAGTTTCGAGTGTGGGTATAATGGCCATCCAAAATCAAAAGCACAGGGTTTTCGGTACTTGGTCTTACATATTCTATAAAATGGTTGAACCACTGCGTAAATATATCTGTCTGAATCCACCCAGATGGATGGAAGGCAAAAACACTTCCTGGTGGAGCTCCCTTCTTTATTAATTCGCTTGAATTTTTACGAGGAAATATGAGCAAAGGGGGCACAAAATTGCCACTCGCACTCAAACACAAAACACAAGTCACCAGAGAGCCCCGCTCTGCAGATGTTAGTGCACCGATTTGTCGTTTTCCCCTTTGTGAAAAAACCTCAGGGCATTTTGATTGTACAATGCTAAGACCACTTTCATCGACGTTGAAAATCTGATTAGCTGAAAAGTTTTTTTTTGCTATTTCTGTCTCTAACAGATCAAAAAACTCGTTAACGTTTTTCTTGTTAAAGCCCACTGCTCGTGCAAACGACGTTCCCGTCGGCTTTCTGAGGCTTAACACATCCTTATGCCTTAATCTGAAACGATTTAGCCAGTCCTTACCAGCAGATTTTTTCAATAATGAGAAAGGATGTGGAACGTTATTTCTTCTTGCTAACTGGAACGCAAGATTACGGACATCCCGCCTAGTTAAATCCATAAAAGGTTTTCTCCATAGCTAGGCAATGCTTTACTAATTCATTTTCCAAATGATCCGGCAAAACTGGTTTCCTCCCCAGTTTCGTTTGGCATACCTCACTAGCAGCTCCATCCTTCTTACAAAGTCTGTAAATGGTGGCACGAGGCACATTGAATGTTTTACATGCTTTTAAATAACCCGTTCTTTTACTTCTAACTGCTATTATTGCCTTTTTCATGTTTTCCTCATCCCACATTTTACGTTGTGGCGAACTGGTTTTAGCTTTTCCTTGGGTCTTTTTGACCGCTTTAGGCATTTCTACAAAAGAAATCCAATTTTAAGATTTTAATTTATAGAGTCAGGTAATATGGAATACTATTTCATAATTCCCGCCCATATAAGTTTAGAGGTTAAAACGGATAAAAAAATGAAAGGTAGTTCAAATGAGCAATATCTCTGTACTAAAGCATTCCTACATCATTCGTCTACTTAATGAACCAATAACATTAAACAAAATTACTTTCGAAACTGTTTAAAATAAAATTTTTGTGTACTTACCAAAAAATATTAAGAACGTCGAAATCAGTTGAACTCTTACAACCACTAAATGGTGAATGTGCATAGACTAAGGTACTCTTGTGGAGCAATTTTGAACTTTATCGAGTGTTATTATAACAAATGAGAATAGATAGCGCTGGTAGTTTTGACAAACACATGGTATTCCATATTACCGGGTCTATTTCATAATCCGCGACTTTACTCTACTATTCTAGCTCTGACAAGTTGCCCCCCCCCCCGTTACAAGTACATATAGTATAAAATGGGTGTCAATTGTGCTCCATTTGCGCTCAATTGTGCCATTATAAATTTCATTTGTGCTTTTCTGTTTTCAGAGATTTTTAAAAAAATCAAAAGGGAGCTGATGATTGGCCCCAAAAAATTTGAAATTCTTTTTATAACTCGGTGCCTTCGTAAAGCACTCCAATTGTGCTCAATTGTGACGTATAGCATTTTTCCGCCAACCATACTCACTTTCGAAGTTATACATACCCCCAAAAATATTCTGAAATTGATGAAGGTCTACTGCCCCCCCCCCCCAAAAGTTGAATTTCTTTCCAAAACACGGTACTTTCGCAAAGCACGCCAATTGTGCCGTATGGCATTTCCCCCAACCCCACACTTTTGCACTTACACCTAAAAAAAAATCCAAAATTGACAAAAGTCTGCTGTCTCCCCACCCTTGTTATTATTTATATAGTATAAAATGTGTGCCAATTGTGCGCCATTTGTACTCAATTGTGCCGTTATTAGTTTCTTTTGGACTCTACTGTTTACGTAAATTTAAAGAAAAAGATGTCATTCAATGATAGTAGTAGACAAATGTGATAGTTTTATGATATATATAAGAAATTCAACTTTTTGTTAGCGGCAATCGTCAAGTTGCCCCCCTCGATTTTTTTAAAAATCTCTTAAAATAGAAAAGCACAAATGAAACTAATAACGGCATAATTGAGCACAATTTTGCGAAAGCTCTGAGTTTTCAAAAGAATTTCAAATTTTTGGGGGCGCAATCGTTAAGTTAGCCCCACCTACGATTTTTTTTTAAAAATTCCTAAAAATTGAAGAGCACAAATAAAACTAATAACGGCACAATTGAGCACAAATGGAGCACAACCATTTCCTTACATTTACTTGTGCACTTCAAAAACGTTTGAAAACAGGTTTATTTGGAATCAAAATTGAGTTCATTGATTAATGAAACTACTAGTGTTTTTTATGTATTATTTTTTACTTTTTTACTTTCACAGTTTTGTTTGTTTGACAATAATGAATATAACATTTTTAGCCATCCCTCGTTGGCTGTAAATTGTTTATCATTATATCTGATTTGTGAATGAATGAGTTTTGCTTTTTGCTAAATGATTTCACCAGTTACAAGATTTTAATTTTTTGGTCTTTTTTATTCGGAGGAATTCGGAACTCTTTCAAGTCCGTCTCTCGCCTGGTTCGATCTGGTATCTCTCACAGCTAAATACCAAATTTACTACGTAAACACAAATAACAACCACTAACAACGAACTGCTGATGGCTGTATGACATGCTGAAACCAAAGACCTTCCAACTTCAGTCTTTAATTTCAGCCCACAAAACGTCGGTAATTATGGCTCTGTAGATCTCACCGTTGACCGAAATGGCGATTCTAGCAACATTTTCGAAAAAATATTGGCCCATGATACCACCACTTCAAAATCTGCACCAAACTGTCACTCTCTGCGAATGCATTGGCTTCTCGACTATCACGTGAGGGTTTTCCGATCCCCAGATGCGGCAATTTCGTTTGTTCACATGGCCGCCGAGATGAAAATGCGCCTCGTCAGAAAAGATGCCAAATCCGTTATCCAACTCGAGCTTCTCTAAGGCCCGAAATGAAAAGCGATAACTAAGCGGGTGCTCATTTGCCTTCGGTTCTTGAGTCAATTGAACCTTGTAAGTGAATAATCCGAGATTTTTGTGCAAAATCCTCATTAGGTTGGTATGTCAAATGTTGAGTTGCTGAAATCGATGGCGAGTTGATGTTCCTAGATGGCCACAGCAGCCACATAGTCACGGTATGCACTGGACGACGACGGAGACCGTGAGTGTTGACCACTAGCAAGCTAGTCTCACAAACTTGCGAGAAGCAAGGTGGCTGCTTCATTTCGGTCAAAACTTCTTTTCAACAAGCGCACTGTTTGGGCAGCACACATTCACTTTGGAAATAAGTTTGTAATATATCCCAATGTTGTTCAAGCGTGCGAAAAGAGCTGTCAGTATCAAAATAAGCTGTGATTCAAAGAGAACCCACTAGATGGACCACCCGATAGATGTTAAATAAAAAATATAAAACTTTTGACTTGACTTTCTAATGGTAATATAAAACACCATCTGATATGGAAATACTCAAATAATCGCATAATCTTCCATCCACGTTTCGTTGCCAGAGTCTGTATACATTAGAAATTTCACTAAAGGTAGTTCCATTTAAAAAAAAAGATACTATTTACGCATCATTTATTATAAATGTACCTTTATAACCATCTGGATGTTAAATTTATAGTTGAATAATGTTCAAAATCCTGATTGATTATGAAATATTTCATATTATAAATTAATTTATGTGTAAAGGAGCTATGCTTTATGTGGGGGTGCATTTTGACATTGACCCACATGAATATGTTGCAAATTAATCCTGGCATATATATGCGCGGTCTCGATTTATCAATAACAGAATCCATTCATTCGTACACGTTCTGATGCCCAGTTATGGGGCGGAAGCTGTAAGGGTGTAACGACCAGCATTGTACTGGAGGAATACTTGAAAGCCGTTAGTTAAAAAAAAACAATTACATACAATTTGTCTACCTATATTTACGATAATGTTCCAAAATAAAACATAAAAATAATGTAACCAAATAAAATTACGGCAAAATATAATAGAGGGGTAATGAGTTCAACATGTAACGGAAAAATTTAATATACAGGGTGAATCGTCTCCCTGGAGATGGCAGATTGTGACTTTATGAGAAAAAATATTTCGAAGCGGTTGTTTTCTTATGATAGCCACTTACATTTATTTTGTATTATACAGAGTGTTACATAACTTGGAGCCTGACCATAGTTATAGTTTTTTAATTGTAACTCTTGAGTAGACCTAAAATTTAAAGTTTTTAACGTATTACCATTTTTCTGAAAAATTCAATATTTTTATAAAATTACATTTCTCGAAAACGTCGTATTAGATAGACACAATTTTCATCAATACTACTATATGTGCAGAAAACTGGATTAAAATTACATGACATATTTTAGTCTAAAAGTCACTATCTTTGAATGGGACAGCCTATATTGTAGAAAATATGCCTTAAGAATATATTGCTTAATCAAAACCACAGAAACCTAAATATGTGATAAGGTGCCGTGAAATAATTCGTTTGCTGGATATCAGCAAACCATTGTTGCAAGGACCCCCATCATTTTAAAGCTAGAAGAGTGTTCTGCCAATGGGCAATAACTAAAATTAATGATCACGCAATTCTTTTTGATAATGTGTTATTTACGAATGAAGCTGCCTTTCATAGTAACGGAATAGTAAACATACGAATTGTTCATTATTATTCAAATGAAACATCACTAATAAATAAATCATCAAATGTATGGGGAGTCATTCTTGTGATAGGATGATAGGCCCGTATCGTCGCACAACAATTGGACGTTATAACAACCACTCTTCAGCGCATCCTGACTCAAGATTTGCATCTCCACCCCTACAAAGTCCAATTAACTCAACAACTTCTGTCATCAGACCATGCACAGAGAAGAGAGTTCACCAATTGGATACTTGAGCAAACAGAAGTAAACGTCGATTTTGCGGACAAAATCATTTCCAATGATGAGGTTCATTTCCACCTCGATGGTTTCGCTAATCGACAAAACTGCCACATTTGGGGCTCAGAAAATCCACGAATGATTCATCAGAAAGCAATGCATCCGAAACATGTTATTGTTTGGTGTGCATTGTGGTCTGGAGGAATAATTGGACCGTATTTCTTTGAAGATGCGGAAAGTAATGCAGTAACGGTGAATGGCGAACGTTTTTGTGCTTTGATAAGGCAGTTTTTTGTGCCTCAATTGGAAGATATTAGTCTTGACGAGATATGGTTTTAGCAGGACGGTGCCACATGACATACCACCCGTGAAACATTGACTGTCTTGCACTAGTTTGCTGCTGGTCTTGTCATTTCCCAGTTTGATGACCAGAACTGACAGCCACTTTCTTGAGACTTGACACCTTTGGATTTCTGGCTCTGAAGTCACAGGTTTATGCCGTCAAGCCCGTGACCACCGAAGCATTGAAGGCCGAAACTATACGCTCTATCAATAGCGAATTTTCTCAAAAAAGTACATGTGTGCCAGCAGAGCCATGGCGGTCATTTACAAGATATTTTGTTTCATTCATAATTCCCAAATATATACCGCATGTGTAAAATCATATTGGAGATAGGATATATGTATACTAGGCACACCGGCAACAACGCCCAAACGTGGCCGTAGTCATGGTATAGGGAAACAAGGTATGCTTTTGCGCATCTCTGGACGACGCGCATTTATCCAAAAAAATTTCACTTGACAACTCTGACAGAAGTCACTGACTCAACTCACTGACAGAAGTAACTGACAGAAAGCATTTTCCAAGACTCCCTTTAACAACTAAAATTGTATCTGGAGATCGTGTCGAACAGCGTCGTTCTGTGTTAGTGAGAGAAGGGGTCAATAGTAACAATGCCTCGCTACACACCAGAAGAAAAACTGCATATTATTAAATGGTACTATAGTGGTCATTCTGCAAAGGATTGCATAAATTTATTTCCGCAAATATTTGCAGACAGACCTGTACCCTGTGAGCAAAGCATATTACATATTTTGAATAGCTTTGAAAAATGTCTTTGTTTAAATAATTGCACAAAGTGTAATCCTTGAGAGGTAAAATCCACTAAAAACTGAGGAACGAGAAGAGCGGTATTTGTAGCACTCTCGAAGTAGAGGATACGCTATCTACCAGAAGTGTTGCTGAGTAATTGGGTGTGAGTAATAAAACCGTCGCGAACATATGGAAGCGAAATAAATTAAAATGTTTCAATTACTTGAAAACGCAAGAAATATTTCTCGATGACAATTTTAGAAGAATGGAGTTTTGTGAAACCGTAATGGAAAACACAAATGAAAATGAGAATTTCATCGCAAATATTGTATTCACAGATGAATCGTCATTTCCATTAAATGGAAAGCACAATCCTTCTGTTGTTCGATATTGGGCTCGGGAAAATCAGCACAGATATTTTGTTAAACACACCCAATATTCCCAGAAAGTGAATGTCTGGGCAGGTTTTTTGAGTAACCATTTGCTTGGTCCATTTTTTTATTGATGGTACGTTAAATGCGGACAAATACTTCGATATGCTACAGAATCAGACACTTTCCGCTATTGATAATACCGGAATAGATCGGGATATTACTTGGTTCCAACAGGACGTTGTCCTGCACATAATGCGGTCAGCATTTTTTAATGAATACTTTTCCTGATCGTCTCATTAGTGGAACAGGAAACATTCGTTGGCCTCCGCGATCTCCTGACCTATCGCCAAATGATTTCTTTTTGTGGGGATACATCAAAAATGAAATATATATATACACAAGCTGGCAGGCTAGAAAACTAAGATATTTTGAGAAGGCTAATCATAGAGGCTTTTGAATCCGTAACAGTCGATGTGATTCGTAATATGCAAGCATTTTTTTATGATAGGCTCGGACAATGCCTTGCTGCTGAAGGAGGCATTTTTGAACCTATGCAATAACATATTATTTTTTAGTATTGTTTAGAGTATATTTTTTATTTTCATTATAATTCCGTTCTTAATAAATTTATATAATAATTTACTAAGAATTAATTTCATTCAATTAGAATTGTGCTTTTTTTTTCTTACTGTGTTGTATTGTATTTCTGTTAAAAAGAACTTTATTGAAATAGTGTCCTGTGAATTCACAACTTTATTGAACTGGTAGTACTAGACGTCGAATGCGCGTCATCCAGAGATGCGCAAAAGCATACCTTGTTTCCTTGTACCATGACTAGGCCACGATTGTGCGTTGTTGCCGGTGTGCCTAGTATACATATATCCTATCCCCAATATGATTTTACACATGCGGTATATTATAAATCAATAAATAGTTCAATACTTTGCTACAGAAAACCATGTTTTATTGAACCTTAAAATCTTGCGCTCTTATTGAAACACCCATTATTTGAAGCTATTTCTGTCAAGCAATTTAGTGGCATTATTGGAAGACGTTCTGCTAAATTTACGAAGAGACATGTGGAGGCATCACGACAGCAAACCGCCACATTCTATGCTACAAACACGAAATATTTTAAATGAAATGTTTTCAGAGAAGTGGCTAGCCCGTGGAGGCACTATTCAATAGCCTACTATTTCTCCGGTCATCACAAAATTATATAGTTTTTTAAATGATATGTAACAACTAAAGAAGCTATGCGGGTACATGTTTAACAAATACATATCTGATATACTACTAAACTCATTAATATCATTTCGGAAGCTTGTTAAGAAATGTTAAAATGTTAATGAATAATCATTGAAATAATTTTTATTTCAGTGATCATACTTATTATTATATTATTATATTATTAATTTGTTTGAATTTAAAAATTGTTTATTGTGTGTGCCATACATATTTTATGATATAAAGTGTATTGTAAATAAAATATATATAATTTTTGTGTAAATAATAGATATGAGACACTTTTTAAGACTATACTAGTAGTTTTTATTTTCTTAATTTAACGTATTTGTAACACTTATACATTAATATTAACTTTCTGTACTACTTCTCTATATGAACTTTAACTATGACACTTTTAAATGTCACTTGACATTTAAAAGTGTCAAATATATGTATGTTTTATTTTATTTTACTTAATGTATTTATAACACATATTATACATAAATGTTATCATTCCGCCCTCGTCCATTTGAAATTAAACTATGACAAATCTCATACTCCTCAGTGGGCGCAATTTGCTTAAAAAGGGGTACAAAGTGTTTTCTTCACGTATTAATATATAGATCAGTAAAAGAAAGGAATAATGGTAAAGTACACCTTTCATAAGATATTCTGTGCGATCTTTCATTAGAAAACCCGTCGCAGGCGGCTTCCTTTCTTAACTTAAACTCCTGCGCAAAAATTATATCTTGTATAACTTGTGCTTTAATATACACTGCTCCAATAAATTAACGCACCACTTATTATAAATAAAAAAATATAGATTATTTTATTTCCGATTTTTAATAGTTGGTATTATTTGTAAGCAACATCATTTCTAACCTTAACTTATTTGACATTTGTTGTCATATTTTCAGGACTTAAGTTAAAAGTGCACACTTAACTGAAGTAAGGAATTTTGGGACATTTAAATTTTGATTTAACTGTTGTATTAAAAGTGTTTCTCTTTGTGAAACAATTTATTCGTTTATTTCTTTTACTGGTGTGGTATTATGCAACGAGAAACACGAAACTTAACAAGGGAAGAATGCGCTCAAGCAATGATTTTACAGGAAGAAGGTTACAGTTACCGCAGAATTGGAGAAAGGTATGGTGTGTCGCATACAACGATATCACGGATAATTGGACGATATAGGGAGACTGGTAATCATTCTCGAAGACGTGGCCAAGGAAGACATCGTGCAACAACGCGTGTACATGACCGTTTTGTAAGACTTTGTGCATTAAGGCAACGGTTTGTTACATGTAGAATGCTGCAGGCTCAGCTCCGGGAGGTACATGGTTTGGAAATTTGCACGGAAACAGTTCGCAAACGTCTTCGGGAAGATGATTTATTATGTCGTATTCCGGCGCGTTGTCCGATGTTGACTGTACATCACCGTAGAGATCGTCTAAATTTTATATCACGTCAACTGGTTGGAGGACAATTGGACCCGAATTTTGTTTACAGACGAATCCAGGTTTTGTCTGCACAACTGCGACAGACGTATTCGTGTATACCGACGTCCAAATGAACGCTATGCGCAATGCAATATTACAAATACCACGTTATTTGGTGGCGGATCTCTAATGGTTTGGGGGGGTATATCTTTGACAGGTCGCACGGACTTGGTGGTATTAAATAACATAACTTTAAACGCTGATCGCTACATAACAGACATTCTGGAAGATCATGTTGTGCCATTTGCACCTTACGTCGCACAGTGGGGCCGAATCCCCAAAACGTGGCCAAAACCCCAAGAAGATGTTTAATTCAGACGAAACTCATCACTCAGGGGTTTTTGAGGTTGCTGATTACGAATTTGAAGTTAAAAATTGTCTAAAGAAAATGGCGGATCCAATATATCAACGAGGCGCGTGAAAATCCCTCATAATTTATTAATAATAGCGTATATAGAAGATTTGGAGATCAATAATTACAACAATTAACAGACTGAAAACGTGATTTATTTATTAAACCTAAATAACAGGATATTTGTCGAAAATGTATTGAAGAATAAAAATTTTTCGGTACCACAAATTTCATACGATAATATAGTGGAACAATCTTTAAAGTCGGTGATTGAATAAAACTAATAAAAGTAATGGTATAAACAACAATCAAAGTAATTGTTATAATGATGATAATAATAATAAGAGCAGCTATTGAAGAAAATCGTACTTAAAATTCAAAACTTAATCTGATTAACCTTAGAATTGTAGAACATTGTATTTAAAATATGGATAACGTGAATCTGCTGCATACAAAATGACATGATGGTTTTATAACTATTAATTCGAATCAGTATCGCTCTCGGAGTCAAAATCCACATCAGAATCTTCCATGGTCAGTCGTGGTGTGATTGGAATTTCAGGGAAAAGTAATAGCTGTATTGCCTCCTTTGACAAAAATTTAATTTTATTTTGTGATAGTTTTCTAATACTGGAAATAAATGGATCGCAAGTTACCAGAAGCCGCTTGAAAACGTCTTCCATTATTTTTACTCGTGAGCACTTTCTGGAAAAGTCTTCGCGATATCTTTTAATATAGTTGTTCCTCGCTTCTTGTGCTTCTTCGGATAATTGACCGATTGGTAGCAATGCGTGAGCTATTATTTGTGGACTGTGAATCAATAGCTTATGCACTGAAGTGGGCATATAATACCATGGATACAGCTCAACGAATTTTCTCGCAGTTGCCAGCGTATAATTGTGGAACTTATCAATATTGATATCATGTCCATTAGAAATAACTTGTAAGATGACGTGAAACCGTTCTATCAAATCTATGTCCAATGATGTTATGAGATGTGATGTTTTCGAATTTTCAAAGAAGCGTCGAGCTGTATTTCCATCGTTGGTACTTCCGTATCCAGGTTTCGGACGATCAACAATAAGTCCGTTTTGAGCTGAATCCCTTTTGAACGTTCTTTTTGCGCTTTTCTACCATCTTTTTCTTCGGCACTGCGGGCTTGCCATCTTTTAATCCCAAGTTTGTATGACAAATGCAAGCAGCATTCAAAAAACCTAATCCAAGCATATAATGTTGGTAGTCCAAACTTCAGATTCTCTTCGTTGACTTCTTTTTGTAAAATATGATCGATGTTATTGAATTATTTACTAGTACTTCCACATATATAGCATCGTTGCGTAGAGTTTGTGGATGTGAATGCGTTGCATACTTTGCCATCGATCATTGTAAATGCCATATTGTACAAAACTGAGATTTCTTTTCCATGCATTATATTTTCAAAGGGAACAAGTGACTTTATCTGGTTTTCAATATATTGTACCTCACTGACCGTAGAATCTGTGATGTAGTGCCGCGCGCTATATCGACCGCGGCGCGGCGCCATGTTGTGATACGAGCCCGAAGAAAAATTCATTATACAAGAGAAAAGGCAGATTTAGGCAGCTGATTCTTATCAATGTCATTAGATAATTGCTTAATCTATAGTCTGGGAGTTGTAATTCCGCGGTATATTGCGGTATATGCTACTTTTGTTCTACTTCAAAATGCAAGTTCAGAAAATCATGATATGTTTGTACAAGCATCGGAAAAGGTATAAAATAAATAGGATAATAATGAGATTTAGACTTTATTAGTGTATGAATATTTTCTACATACCTGTAGCAATCCTTTCCATCTTGTAGAATTAAAATTATTTACTCAACTACCGAATTATCCACTTACAAACCGAGCGTAAATTTTCCTAGTTTTGACAGTGACGTTTGTGCTCTCGATGAAGGTCAACTTTAAATTGAAATAATTTGACAGGTATCGAAGTTGGGGACCTATCCTTTTGAGCTTAGATGCATCAATCCCTCCCCTACTCAACCCACCCCTTCAAATTCCCAGAATCGAAAATTTTTTTTTCGGGGTTTTGGCCACGTTTTGGAGATTCGGCCCCACTGTGCGTCGGCCCAAATTTCATGCTAATGCATGATAATGCTCGAGTGCATACTGCTCGGATAGTCAGAAATTATCTTCAATAGGTCGGAATCAATACAATCGAATGGCCAGCAAGAAGTGCGGATCTTAACCCTATCGAGCACATCTGGGACATGCTTTCCAGACGGCTGCGAAACTTTCCACACCCAGCCAATAACCTGGAGGAAGTAGGAAGGCGGCTTGTGGAAATATGGGACGGATTGGATCAAAACGATATAAGGTCGCTTATTTTGAGCATGAATCGTCGCTGTCAGGCTGTTATTCGAAACAGAGGCGGAAATACTCAATATTAAATGTAACTAAATGTTTAAAAAAAAAAAACAAAACTAAGACTTACAGTTTATGTAATTAAATTTCAATTTCCTTATTTATTTTTTAAGAATTTTTTATGTTGTGTTCACTTTTTTCTACTAATCAAATGACAAGAAATAAAATATATTGTAACAATACCTTTAATTAATAAAGGTACGATTACACTCAGATAAATTTAATAATATTTATTCTTACTATGTGTTTGAAACCTGTACTTATTCTCGTCTATATATAAAATTGAAATCTTTATGTACTTTTTAAATCTATTTTCAAATTCTCTCAGGTAATTTTTTATTTATGCCCTCACTAACTCAGTTCTTATATAAAATATTTAAACTAATTATTTTATATGTTGCTAACTTCCCTTGAATCATCAAAGCCCAAACAGTTGCCTATATGTAACTTTTTCAATATCTGCCTATATCATAGGATATTTACGTTTTATATTTCTTAACTTTATAAATCAAAGTTTACAAAACAGTTATTCTTTAGTGAATTATGATGTGTATTTCAACTTTATCTTCAAATAACAATACTTACTGTGAACTCAATCTCAAGGTATATATTAACATACTATTCAAATAATAATATAATCACTGACAGTTGTTTTTTCTATTTATAGGTTACGGTTCTAAGCGTCATATCTGTTTCATCAATTTAATTCTAAAACCTTCTTTATATACCAAATAAAAACAAATGTATCAAACTAATTTGTTTAATAAATCAGGCAAAATATAAATTATATGGTAGTTCTCAACACACACAACCAAATAAGACATTCATGGAAGTACCAAGCTTGTTTACGTAAACATTCTTTTGAAAATTTATATGTGCATGAAAATACACCTTTCGTGGATCGAAAAATATACAAGTAAGTATATTAATTATATTATTTTAAAAATACTGTATAGTTTTTGTATATAAATCAAATACCCACACAAATTAATCAGTTTTAGTTTGCCGATCAGTTTTTTTTGACTTCTAAAAATTATACAAATGATGATACAAATTAATGTTGTGCACAGAACTTACAAAATATCTTTTCTTGATTATCAACACAGTTATAATGTACGTATAAATAATAGATCTCTAAATTTTGATATACTTTTCAATTCGAAACTGATAAATTCAAATTATTTCAAAGAATTATACGACCTGTTATTACTACTGAACTGGTATTCTTATTTATACACCAAACGATTTTCTTTTTAGCTTGTCGAAGACATTTCCTGGAATCAATGAGGGAGATCCTTTCCTTTTCCTAATTGTCTGGAATGCTCGGAATGTGGACTGTAATGACTGCTATCCTGTAATACCTTCAACCTCTGCAATCAACTAGAATCTCGAACCGTCGAACGCTTTCGTGAAGACCTTTGAAACCTGCCTTTCCTCTACTGGACTGGAATACCTGTGTTAGCTGCTATGTTGAATATCTCGTATCTTTCAAGTCCTGGACTAAACTATTTGTATAACTTCTGGAATTTCACCAACTCTCCAATGCAATAAATCTCTCGTCAAATATGGAATAATATTTACCAATGCAGTAAGTTTATTTTTAAATTGTAATTATATATTTCTTCGCTTTCTTCTCAAGTATGAATATTCTTCAATTATTTCTTTATTCGTTACCGAAATTCTTTCTTCTAATTTATTTTTTATTATATTTGCATGATAAAAAAAAAATGGTACTATTCTGGAAAATGTTGCAATCACCTAAAAAATATCTGCTTTCTTTTCTACTATCTCCTAACCACTTCTTTTACACTTTTGTATAATGATGAATCTCTTAATTATGTGTTTTTCGGAAGGAAAATTTCGTTTTCCGAAAACACATCTACCGCTTTTCTTAAATTATTTTCGAATCCTTTTATTTATTCCCCATATCCCTGGCAATAATTCCTTAGTTTCTATCATATCCAATCATATTGTTCCACACATTATAATAATCCAAAATATGTTTTATTTGTAATTGAATATTTATAATACCTTTTTGTAATTCCAAAAATTTATCAATTTAATTCTTTACTTTAATTTTCACAACCTTTTATACCCTTCGGCAAACCAAATACTCAATACTTTAACTATATTATTTTAAATGTCAAAATCTGACACTTCTTACATTTGAATTTTAGCGCGTAACTATACATCATTTTCCAACCTTTATGATTCAAAATCCATACTAATATTCTCTATTTTTTCAAAAGTGTTAATTAAACAAGCTTTAACAAATAATATTACATATAAAAATACAACAAGTAACATTTACAATTCTACTTTCAGAAATGGGAAATATTACTACAACAAAGAAACCTGATAGGCAACCAACCACTCGATGCAAGGCGAACTTCAACATAACCCGATATGCAACCAACTTTACACGGTTCACAAAAACTATAGGGAAATACCCAATTAATATTCTCACAATTATTTTAAGTATAATTTAAATATTCTCACATCTATTTATTTAATTATAGTTTGGTCCATAAAATATTACCATCTTTTATTTTTTTAATACTCACTACAAGAACATATACAGTATATTTTATTAACATTAGTACTTCCATCATATCCTTACTCATCCAAGTTAGTGAACTACCACATATGCCCCTTTTTTAATAAATCTAAATTTCTATAGAATATATAAATTTATATTTATTCAACAATCTATACTAAAATGATGTACTTCAATTTGTACTACTTCTGTAGCATAACTATACATTCTCATATAAATCCATGTACATTTCTTAATATTTGGTATATAAGATAATTATTTACCTCACTGTATCTATTTTCATTTTTAACTCTCAATTATTTACAACAAACCATTTTAACTAATCTTATTCTCATAAATATACTAATTTATACCAACATATTCAAAATTTACATCTTTATCCATTTGTCTTCATCAATAATGTCATAAAATGTATCTTTTAACATTTCTATGCTTTCTATATAAGTAACTTTATTCCTTTTCTTATCCAATCTTATACCTTCTTTGTATTATCCTATTCATGATTTTAAACCCTCTAAAAATTCTTATCAATATTATAATCGAAACTACTTTTAACATTTACTGGTGATTACTATTAAGTTGTATCTGTTATTTCTTCAGATATTTAATAGCCTCTACAAAATATGCTTTACATATGCTCACTTATTCTTTATTATTTTATTTTATATAACTGTTCCTAGCTGAACAAAAACCCTATACCTATAATAGACATTTTCGTCTACCTTTTCAAACTTTCACTTTTGGAAAGTACACAAATTATATTTTCGTTTTTTAAGGCGTACGTGACCTACATATTTCTTTTATACATTATTATTCTATATATTTATTATCATTTTGGGTTTTATTTACCCTTTCATACATAATCTCTATAAATTATTCCATATATTTTTATGTTTCCCTTTTATTATTTATTATACATAGCAAGCATTCATTATTATCTTTTCTATACATATTTTATTTTATAGGCTTCTTCTATTTGTATATCACATTTTTTTTTTTTTATAACTCTTAATGACTTTAATATTTCTTGACCATTAAATGCTTTTATTACTCCGATAAATATCCTTTAAAAAATTTTTTTTTTTTTAATAAGGTTCCTTCTTACTCATCTTTCATATATCTACTTTATACATTTCTTCACATTTTTATACTCGTATGTTTCTTTACTTACTGTAAAGTTACTTATATACTCCTCTAACACTTATATTTACAAATTTTATAATGTAAGGAATGAGGAAAATAAATTAAATATTACTAATTTCTTCATACTAACTAATCTTTACAACTCTTCTTCGTCTAAATAATTCTATCCTGATTCAATTAATTTAGAGCAAGGAAATAAAATACATAAACCTTTGTTAGATCATTTTAGCTAAAATTTCTTACATGATTAACTCAATTATAAAAAAAAAATTAAATGCACATACTTATATCCCGTTTTTTTTTTATGACATACTTTTATAGAAACAAAATACATTAACCATGCCCCTAAATTTTGGTTCTATTAACTTTGATGTAGCTCTGGTGGGTGGTAGCGCTATTTACCAACGGTTGTCGCCCTATGAAATTCAACCGCCATGCCCCTAAATTTTGGGCTTTATTATATACATTGTAGCTCTGGTGGGTGGTAGCGCTATTTACCAACGGTAACTGGCCCTTCAGTACCGCCATGCCCTTAAATTTTTTAACAATTATACTTCATCAATATAATCATGTAACATTGAAATATGATAAGTTCCTTTAAGATATCCCGTTTCTTCATCAATTAATTCATAATTGTTTAATCCTATTTTCCGATGTATTAAATACGGTCCCGAATATGGCCTTATGAGTTTTGCTATAATTTTATTCCTTCTATCCGTTACTCGTAACGCGCGTACAATAACTTTATCGTTCTCATTATACACCTTATATTTACGTTGTTTTTCATTTTTCTTCTGCTCCCATTTAATTTTTCGTCTCATTAATTTTTGTTTAATTTGTTCATATCTGCCTCCTATTTCTGCAATTTCATCATCTTGCCAAGGCCTTTGTGGAGGTTGTCCTGTGAAAATAGTTATTGGACAAGCTTCATGTACGGTACTTGGTGTGTTATTCATTACAAATTCAATTTGTTTTAAACATCTGGCCCATTTATGATGTCGATCTTCGAGTAATATCCGTAAATATTTAAGAACTTCTTTTATATACCTTTCCGATGGATTAGCTTGTGGATGACGAATCGATATGTGATGAGATTTAATATTTCTTTCATCTAAAAATTCATGATATCTCTGATTCATAAAATATGTTGCATGATCAGATAATATTGCTCTTGGAGTCCCATACTCAGTTATATATTCTTGTAACGCCTGTAATACAGTATCTGTATCACATTTCTGTGTTGGTATTAATCGCACATGTTTCGAAAATATATCACATAACACTAAAATATTTCGATATCTTCTCGTGCTCGGAATCAGATTTGAAATAAAATCAATTGCTACTAATTGTAATCTATCATCAGCAACAATACTTAAACTTATATTCTGATTTGTATAATTCTTTTCTTTTGCTAAAATACAAGTTTTACACCGTTTAATTTCTCTTTTAATTATCTTCTCGTCATTCCGGCAATAATAAGCTTCTCGGAACATTAACCAACATTTCCTAGCTCCTATATGTGTATACATTACATGTAAATGTCGTATAATATTAATCGTGTGTTCTTCATTCGTAACATATACCTCCAGATCGCCTATCTTCTTCAAAATTATCCCTTCATTCATTCTCATTCCTTTATATGTACCTATTGTCCGTAATCTATTTTTAATTATCTCCAACTCAGGTGTATCTTGAGCTTCTCTGATTCTTTGTACTGAAAAAATACCTTCTGATCCCAATCTTACTAAGTTTATATGTACATTTGTTGTTTTTGTTTCACCATGTTTTCTACTCAGTACGTCAGCTGCAATCATTTCTTTACCTGGTCTATATATAATTTCCATATCATACTGCTGTATTAATAACGTCCAACGGTAAATCCTGTTATTATTTAATTTCGTAGTCATAATATTCAGCAACGCCTTGTGATCTGTCTCCAATCTGAATTTCTTCCCTATGAGGTAATAGCGTAACTTAGTTAAAGCATAAATGACAGCAAGCATCTCGAGTTCTGATATCCCAAATTTCCTTTCGCACGGTTTTAAAGTTCTTGACGCGAAATATATTGGAACCTCGATACCATCTTTGATCTGTACTAATTCGGCTGCTACGGCTACACTTGATGCATCTGTTCGTACGATGAAATCTAAATTAAAATCCGGATGATACAACTTAAGATTTTCTACAAAATTTGATTTTAACTGTACGAAACAATCCTCACATTCTTCAGTCCACTTCCACTTCGTTCCTTTCTTTAGTAGATTTAACAACGTACTTGTCTTTTGGCTATAATTAGATACAAATTTCCTATAGTAATTCAACAACCCAAGAAATCCTCTCAACATTTTGAGTTTATTAGGTCTTGGATAATTTTGTATCTCTTCTATATATCTTAGAATATTTGTCAAATAAGCCATTGGATGAGTGGACATTTTATCCCCACTAAAATGAGTTATATTCTCAATTCTGATACCATTATTTAAAACATTGTAAACCGGAGGACATGTTACATGAGGGATGTTAATATTCTGAGTCTTTAATAAAAGATCTTGTATTTTCGTCTTCTGTTCTTCACATTCTTTCAGAATATCTTCCATACTCAACTTCTGCGCAATAGTAGTATCAGTCGATAATTTTATTTCTTTTAAACATCTATCTTCTGTATTTTCTATTTTCTTACAAAAATTCTCTTCTAATTTTTCTGTTTTGTCGGAGACTTCTTTATTTACCTGATCAACTTCATCCCGTATGCGTTTCGCTAACTCCTTATATTTCTCGCTACTATTCTTATCTATTTGTTTTACATTTTCTTGTATTACCTTAATTTTACCTTCAACCTCTTGTACTTTATTTCTAATAATATTTTTAACTTCCGTATCCTTAATTTGTAACTTTTCGTCTACTTCTTTCCGCATTTTCACTTCCCTGGTATCCATTTCAATAGTAATTTCTTTAACCTTTTCTTCTGTATCTCTCAGTAAAGATTTCTTTAATTCTTCCAGATTTCTTCTATTTTCTTCTCTAGTATCAATGCTCGCCTTTTCCAACTTATCCAATTTTTCTCCTAATTCTTTTTTATCCTCCTCTCTATTTTTCTTATTCTCTTCACTAGCCTTGTCAAGTTTATCCATTAACTTCTTATTATTCTTTTCACTATCCTTGTCAAGTTTATCCATTAACTTCTTATTATTCTCTTCACTAATTTGTTTAAACATTTGTAGAATTAATTCCATATCTGCTGTTGTATTCGACATTTCTGTTTTAGAAGTCTCTCCTAATATTTCCACCTTATCACCTCTATCCTGTGTTTCTCCTGTCTGTTGAATACCTTCCTGAACTTGTAATATAATTTCTCCTCCCTCTGGTACATTCACATCCTGACCAACCTCCTCTTCACTATCGCTAGACGATTCAGATCTATTTAATCCAAAATTACTCTTAGATCTGGTATTCATTTTCAATAATTGTAGTACACACTTCCTTATACCTTGATATACTTTAAACTGATTTTATTACCTTTGTAAAATGTATACTAATGTTATCGCTATTATTATAATTAATAAAATATTTGAAATATGTTTTTGCGAGTCTTATTTTAATCGCTCCACGTTGGGCACGCCATAAAATGTAACAATACCTTTAATTAATAAAGGTACGATTACACTCAGATAAATTTAATAATATTTATTCTTACTATGTGTTTGAAACCTGTACTTATTCTCGTCTATATATAAAATTGAAATCTTTATGTACTTTTTAAATCTATTTTCAAATTCTCTCAGGTAATTTTTTATTTATGCCCTCACTAACTCAGTTCTTATATAAAATATTTAAACTAATTATTTTATATGTTGCTAACTTCCCTTGAATCATCAAAGCCCAAACAGTTGCCTATATGTAACTTTTTCAATATCTGCCTATATCATAGGATATTTACGTTTTATATTTCTTAACTTTATAAATCAAAGTTTACAAAACAGTTATTCTTTAGTGAATTATGATGTGTATTTCAACTTTATCTTCAAATAACAATACTTACTGTGAACTCAATCTCAAGGTATATATTAACATACTATTCAAATAATAATATAATCACTGACAGTTGTTTTTTCTATTTATAGGTTACGGTTCTAAGCGTCATATCTGTTTCATCAATTTAATTCTAAAACCTTCTTTATATACCAAATAAAAACAAATGTATCAAACTAATTTGTTTAATAAATCAGGCAAAATATAAATTATATGGTAGTTCTCAACACACACAACCAAATAAGACATTCATGGAAGTACCAAGCTTGTTTACGTAAACATTCTTTTGAAAATTTATATGTGCATGAAAATACACCTTTCGTGGATCGAAAAATATACAAGTAAGTATATTAATTATATTATTTTAAAAATACTGTATAGTTTTTGTATATAAATCAAATACCCACACAAATTAATCAGTTTTAGTTTGCCGATCAGTTTTTTTTGACTTCTAAAAATTATACAAATGATGATACAAATTAATGTTGTGCACAGAACTTACAAAATATCTTTTCTTGATTATCAACACAGTTATAATGTACGTATAAATAATAGATCTCTAAATTTTGATATACTTTTCAATTCGAAACTGATAAATTCAAATTATTTCAAAGAATTATACGACCTGTTATTACTACTGAACTGGTATTCTTATTTATACACCAAACGATTTTCTTTTTAGCTTGTCGAAGACATTTCCTGGAATCAATGAGGGAGATCCTTTCCTTTTCCTAATTGTCTGGAATGCTCGGAATGTGGACTGTAATGACTGCTATCCTGTAATACCTTCAACCTCTGCAATCAACTAGAATCTCGAACCGTCGAACGCTTTCGTGAAGACCTTTGAAACCTGCCTTTCCTCTACTGGACTGGAATACCTGTGTTAGCTGCTATGTTGAATATCTCGTATCTTTCAAGTCCTGGACTAAACTATTTGTATAACTTCTGGAATTTCACCAACTCTCCAATGCAATAAATCTCTCGTCAAATATGGAATAATATTTACCAATGCAGTAAGTTTATTTTTAAATTGTAATTATATATTTCTTCGCTTTCTTCTCAAGTATGAATATTCTTCAATTATTTCTTTATTCGTTACCGAAATTCTTTCTTCTAATTTATTTTTTATTATATTTGCATGATAAAAAAAAAATGGTACTATTCTGGAAAATGTTGCAATCACCTAAAAAATATCTGCTTTCTTTTCTACTATCTCCTAACCACTTCTTTTACACTTTTGTATAATGATGAATCTCTTAATTATGTGTTTTTCGGAAGGAAAATTTCGTTTTCCGAAAACACATCTACCGCTTTTCTTAAATTATTTTCGAATCCTTTTATTTATTCCCCATATCCCTGGCAATAATTCCTTAGTTTCTATCATATCCAATCATATTGTTCCACACATTATAATAATCCAAAATATGTTTTATTTGTAATTGAATATTTATAATACCTTTTTGTAATTCCAAAAATTTATCAATTTAATTCTTTACTTTAATTTTCACAACCTTTTATACCCTTCGGCAAACCAAATACTCAATACTTTAACTATATTATTTTAAATGTCAAAATCTGACACTTCTTACATTTGAATTTTAGCGCGTAACTATACATCATTTTCCAACCTTTATGATTCAAAATCCATACTAATATTCTCTATTTTTTCAAAAGTGTTAATTAAACAAGCTTTAACAAATAATATTACATATAAAAATACAACAAGTAACATTTACAATTCTACTTTCAGAAATGGGAAATATTACTACAACAAAGAAACCTGATAGGCAACCAACCACTCGATGCAAGGCGAACTTCAACATAACCCGATATGCAACCAACTTTACACGGTTCACAAAAACTATAGGGAAATACCCAATTAATATTCTCACAATTATTTTAAGTATAATTTAAATATTCTCACATCTATTTATTTAATTATAGTTTGGTCCATAAAATATTACCATCTTTTATTTTTTTAATACTCACTACAAGAACATATACAGTATATTTTATTAACATTAGTACTTCCATCATATCCTTACTCATCCAAGTTAGTGAACTACCACAATATATATATTTACTCATTGTAGAATTTTTTTCAAAAATATAGCATGGTGCGTTAATTTATTGGAGCAGTGTATTATTAAGCAATTTATTTCAATTATTAATTGTAATTTCATTTATTATTATTGCAATAATTTTAGCACATGCTATTATTTATGCTTATCATTGTTATTCTTACTATCGATTATTATCGTAAGTCCACAAATTTCAATTCAAGGTAGTTTAAGAAATATATAAATTTATGGTTTCTATTTGTCCAAAATTACAGACATCCGAAACGAAATGTTCGTATTTTAAAAATCATGTTTTTAATGTTGATTTTGCAAAATAAGTTAATGTTTAACAATATGGTATTTTTAATGACTGATGATGCTTTTTATATATACCTAGCAGCTAATAAATTTTTGATTTTACCTGTAGTAATCCGGTTGATATTCTCCATAACTCTCATCCACTAGTTTATCCCGTGTATATAAATAATATTAAACGATCACCAACATTTTCAACAATAACAAGTCAAAACACACTTCTTTCTGAACACACTTATAGTCAGGGCGAGTATATTATACTGTACCATGACAGTTCTTAGTTCTCATTAGATCGTTTACTTCTTTCTCATGGTGAAACCCATAGCACATACTATGCTGACTTTGTTATACCTCATAACAGCTCGCGATAAGTAAAGTCGTCCTTGTTATACATTGTTAATGTTTGCTAAACAATTGCCGGCTCATGCTGAGACTGAGAAACCACCTTGGATTCTATTTCTTTTTATATACACATATAAGAGGTGTTTACATACATCTTTATATACTTATATGGAAGTTGTAACATATATACAAACGTTTTTATATATTGTATGTGTTCTTAGTTTTTCTCTGTGTATAAACCATTGTATAAATATAGCATAATATTATATTGGGAATTTCTTCTCTTTTGTAAGGCTGTACTAAACTAAGGAGTCCGGTTTGAAACATATCCTCTTTACGCTATTTTGTTTTTAAACAAATAAGGACATAAATGTATACCTATATACTTAAATTATAAATGGTAAGTTCTTTACGTTGCGAGCAGGAATATAATGGACCGTAACGAAAGATAAACAAATGAAATATTAACATGAACGTGAACTATCATAAGCCAGTGTAGCAATTATTATTAATTGTTATAATCCTCTTAAGAACAGATCGACCAATACGATTGTACGAACGTTATTCATTGCGTTTATGTATGTAAATAGTGGTTTGGTAATAAAGCGTAAAAATTACGATTTATTTCTATATTGTTTTAAGTGTAATTTGTTTTACTTATTATAGGCTTGAAGTTCTTCGAAATGGTGGTAAAATACAAATTACTTTTTTTAAGTATCCAATTATGGAAAAGATTTATTGAATCGTGATAACATATCGAGTGCCTTATTACATACACACATGCGATGATTTTATTCGTGTAAGTTTTCAGGCAAGCTTTGGTTATTTCCGACCATACCAGACCATATTAAATTTAAAAAATATAACAATTGAAAAGAGGAGGACGACTGATAGTCGCATAATATAAATACAGCGTGCTTCAAGAAGAACTTCATCTCAATTAAGGCCTGAAATTTTCTAAATTTCAGTATTCGAATATTCATTTTGATTAATATTTAAATACTGGATTTATTTAAATAATCATTCGAATAATCAAGTATTTGAATATGCGAATATTTGAATATTGCAAAAAGTTCTTCTGTATGAGAATATTTCAATTCAAAAATTTGAATTTGTATTACCCATTCCAATATTCCGATATTTATTAGTCATTATTGTTTCTGTTATCCGATGTTTTTGTAATCACTAGTCGTAGTTTAAACTACGACGAAGTTACAACGGAGCAAAGAAATAATGTAAACAACACACGCTTACTGAATAGCACTAATTCATATGGTGAACTGCAACATCTGTTTACGCCCGAGAATGAGAGCAAAAAATGCCCAAAAAATAAGGAATTCATGAGTAAAATCCTTTTTTCATCGGCGTAGTTTGGAGCGTGAGAGGTTTTTAAAATTTATTATATTCACCTTATATTTCGCAAAAGAAATAAAATTTTCATTCATACTTACGTTAGTTTCGTTTTTTCATTATTTTGACTGTAAATTACGTACTTCGTAATTTTTGTAATAGTCTGTTTTAGACGTAAGTGTGCACTGGATTTCGCTTAGTTTCAATAACATACGCGTACATTTTTAGTTATCATTTATTTAGATCTAGAATGTTGTTTATGTTACTTTTCTGATATGAAAATGAATTGTCAGTGATTCCGAAATTTAAAACAAAGTCTGTAAAATATCATTACAGAATGCCAAAATATCGAACGTTCATCACTTAGCTTTGTTGAAACATACACAGAAATAGTTTTTATGCAGAGAATTTCGATAGTTTACAAAATTTCGTTACATGTTTAAATGACGATGCTTGAAGTATTTCTGAGTGCAAGGAACTAACACAAATCCCAAATTTAAAAAATCAGTTGTTATTCCTTCAGGAACACTTTGGAAATTTGCCTAAACTAATCACATATTTTGAAAATCGAAATCTCAAATTAAAAGATGGATTAACCACATTACATGTGGGCTATTAATAATTTCAAAAGTATTCCAAGTGATTTCGGACGTGGCCTTCGGCAAAAGTTAGACGCAGTTTTTAATAGAAATCCAGATTTAATAATATTGCGCCAATTGTGTATGGGGACAATGACACAAAATCTAAATGCTAAATACGCTGAAATAAAAGAATATTTCCAGTACGCACCTATAACCAGTTGCGATGTAGAAAGGACGTTTTCTATTTACAAGGATGTACTTAATTCAAAGAGAACAAGTCTTACAGAAGAGAAAATGAACAAATAATAAGGTATTTTGTATTTTATAGATCACCAGCCACTTGTTATCCAATTATATAAATAAAATTAAAACCTCTTTAAAAATACAACATTTCAATAGTGCGCCCATGGGTGATGAGTCATCAACCGTACGTGTCCGCGCCCTAGTAATCACTTAATAAGGCTTCTTATTGTCGCTATGCAAAAAATTGTATTATTAAACTGATAGGTACTTAGTTAAGTACCTATCAGTTTAATATAATTTTTCATCAGTTGAATTTGGTGAAGGTAATAACATGAATCCAACAAAAGAAATGAAGTGTGGCCACCACATGACTATCTTATACGTATGAGCGTTTCAAACTCTATAACTTTAAGCATTTTTTTACACAAAAATTATTCAAAATCCTATTCCAAGTACCTCTATTCTCTTAATAAAGCGCTATATAAAGCATACTTTGCAAGATATTCGAAAAAAGGTGCTACTCCCTAAAAGTAAGTGTTATTTCCGGTCCGAATTTTGAAATTTCATATATACGAAAAATATTGCAAAGCTAGCACTAAATACATTTTTACTCTTGATAAATATATATACAATGTATAATTTACAACATATTTGCAAAAAATCGCTAATCGATAAGAGTAAAAGTGGTACTTCCATTCTGAGTTTTGAAATTTTTGTATACAAAAGATATTGAAAATTCAGTTATAAATACTTTTGTACTCGTAATGTATCCGTCTAAAAAGCATGACCTGCCAAATATTCGCAAAAAACTGATTTTTGATAAGAGTAAAAGACCTACTTCCGGTAGGAATTTCGAAATACTTTTTGAATAAAGTTTTTCTCAATTTTAATATGTACATATGAATTCTTTATAAATTTGTTTAAACTTAGTAGTAGACGAAATATTGGCAAAATTCGTTTTTTTCACTGAAGTAAACTACTACTTGTCTACCTATTTTACTGAAAAACTAATCAGATATCAAGAGGGAGATTATACACGTAAATACAAAATTTGGAATTAATATCTACAGCGATTTAACCGCTATCGTGGTCGCACACAGACACACAGACATTTTTTTAAAACCACTTTTTCGGTATCAGGGGGCTTCAAAACGAGGACATCTGCAAAAATCTCGAGGTCGAAAATTTTCGTCATTACAATACTTCCTTATACTACGTATAAGAAAGTAAAAAACCGCTTTGGATATTTTGTTCCTCAATAAACAAGTAGAAATGAAGTCGATATATTTTCTTCGGAATGTTGTACATATACCAAAAAACATCCCGTTACAATGGTGGAAAAACAATGCAAAAAAATATTCAGTGCTATCAAAATATGCTAAACGATATCTCTGCGTCCCCGGCGACAGCCTCAGAAAGGGCTTTCTCTAAAGCCGGTAACATTGTAACGGCGAAACTTTATTGTTTGAAGCAGAAAAATGTGTTTTCTTAGCACATAATTTTGTAGCGTATTTTTGTGGTTTGTGTCTTCAATTCTGGTAGACCACGTACACAGCAAAATAGTTGATTACGTATAAAACCTTGTTGTAGAAAATCCACATACAACAGTTCGTCGTTTATCACTTGAAACTAACGTGTCTTCTAGTATTGTTCATTGAATTTTCAGACGTCGCTTGCATATATACAGCGTTAGTAAAAAGTCCCGGAACGGTCGAATAACTTTGTTATTTGAAAATTATGATTTCTGAAATTTGGTATGGGGGTATAGCGGGGTATAGTTAATATAAATGCATTTTATGCAATACAGTTAATATTTTTTTTAAATCCGGTTTAATCGGCAATACGACCAACTTTTTTTTTTTTAATGGAACGCCCAGATTTTTTTAACACTTTTGAATGCAAAATAAAAAACTACGTTCAGGAAGTATTAAGATGTTTATTTTTATTCACAAGAAAACAGTTAAAAAATTAAAAAAGTGTCCTAATACAGAAAAATCAAGGTACCTTTGAAAAAAGTTGTTGTTTAGTGTTTGCATTCTTTTTGCCGTCACATTTGACAATTTTAAAAGCGTTTTAACTTTTGCATCGCTATAAATTTACTTATTTTAGACATTGACACATTTGAAAATGGCAGTAAAACTTACTGAATCAGAACGAATTGAGATATTAATGATGCGTGGGTACGGTGATCGTCAACGTTCTTTTGAAGAGGTTCGTATTTTGTTTAATACTGTTTATCCGGATCGTCACATTAGTAAAAGTACGGTATGCCGAACAATTCAAAAGTTTGAAGTCTTTCGTCAGGTGAAGGATTTACCTAGAAGGGGACGTCCATTAACAGCAACAGATGAAGAAACTAGTTTGAATGTGTTACTTACAGTGGAAGAAAATCATCACGTGTCCACAACAGAATTAGGTCAAATTCATGAGATCTCTCAAAAATCTGCTCATAATATTCTTAAATCAGCAAGAATGAAAGCCTATAAAATGTATCCCGTCCATGAGTTAACTGAAGATGATCCAGATCGTAGACTACAATTTTGCGAAAAACAATGACGGAATTGATCGAGCAGCAGCCTAATGTTTTAGATCACATCATTTTTTCAGATGAGGCAACGTTTTGTCTCAACGGCACTGTGAACAGACATAATTGTCGCTACTGGTCAATTGAAAATCCGCATTGGATTGAGGAAGTCCATACACAGCGTCCTCAAAAGGTGAATGTCTGGGCTGGTCTTGTTGGAAACAACATCATAGGACCATTTTTTATAAGAGGAAATTTAACTGGCAACGTCTACTTAAATTTAGTGCGAAATGAGGTTGTTCCAGCACTTGCGGCCCTCTTTCCAAATGCAAACATAGGTGATCACCCTAATGCATATTTTTGGTTTCAACTAGATGGAGCTCCCCCCCCCCCCCCATTTTGCCCATAATGTCCGCGATTATTTGAATGAAATTTTTCCGGGACGTTGGATCGGACGTAGAGGAGCAATCGAATGGCCAGCACGTTCGCCAGATCTCTCGCCATTAGATTTTTTCTTTTGGGGTCACTTGAAATGTCAAGTGTACAAAAATCGCCCCCATAATCTTGAACAATTGGAAGAGAGAATAGTTCAAGAAGCCAATCGCATCACTCCAGAACAAATACAAAATTCAATAAGAAATTTTACTGACCGTTTACATTTTTGTCAAATTGTAAATGGAGAGCATTTTAAACAATTATTGTAATCGCAACCTGAATAGACAGGTATCTTGATTTTTATGTATTATATAGGACACTTTTTTAATTTTTTAACTGTTTTCTTGTGAATAAAAATAAACATCTTAATACTTCCTGAACGTAGTTTTTTATTTTGCATTCAAAAGTGTTAAAAAAATCTGGGCGTTCCATTTAAAAAAAAAGTTGGACGTATTGCCGATTAAACCGGAAGTGAAAAAAATATTAACTGTATTGCATAAAATGCATTTATATTAACTATACCCCCATACCAAATTTCAGAAATCATAATTTTCAAATAACAAAGTTATTCGACCGTTCCGGGACTTTTTACTAACCCTGTATACACATGTCGCAGGCTAATAGTCATTTTCGGCAAATAGCTTTTGCCTAGGCAAATGATATCTGCCTTGGCAAATAGCTCCATATCATTTATTTCTGCTCAAAAGCTATTTGTCGAGGCAAATGGTATCTGCCACCTGGGTTTTTAGGCAAAAAGATTCACAATAAGACAAATGTCGTAGGCGAATGGACTTCTTCTCTTAAAACGAAATAAACAATAGAATAAACACAAGTAAACCAGGGAGATTGTATTTTTGGACAAAATAAGCTGTCAATTGGACAATTTATTTTGGCAGGCATTGCTGGAATGGCATCTACTGTTGCGCAAATTTCCAGTCTTGAAACAGGCACATCGTTTAGTATGGCACTGGGTTTTTGAAGGCCTACATTGGCATTTTGAAAATCCTTGACCCGAAAACATAAACTGCTTGGCGGAAATAAAGCAATCTTGGGGAATATCATCATAAGTAAAACTAATTCACAAAACAGGTGTTATGTCGCTCCTGCTAAGAGGGCATAAGTATTATTCTGAACTTGTTTTGAACGAAAACTTTTTAAAATCGCACCAATGAATAGTTCGCTGCAGGGTCCACGGCTTTTTAATTGTTGCTTGTTCGTACTTTGCATTCAGCCTTAAATAAAAATCATCTTTATCTACCATGGTGTTAATATCAATTTACATGTTATAGGTAGAAAACTGCTAAATGAAGAACCGAAGCATATAAACATTAGGTAAACACGGATAAACATAACCTCAAATAAAAATTAAAAACCCATTTGCCTAAAAAATGATGTTGGCAAATACTATTTGCCTAAAATAACTATTCGCCCACGACATTTGTCTTGTTGTGAATCTATTTGCCTAAAAACCCAGCTAGCAGATACCATTTGCCTAGGAAAATAACTTTTGAGCAGAAATAAATGATATGGAGCTATTTGCCAAGGCAGATATCATTTGCCTATAATAGGCAAAAGCTATTTGTCGAAAATGACTATTAACCTGCGACACATACAAAGTATCGGTTGTTCATCAGATTTTACCTAGAGATACTATAGCGTGATGTCTAGGCAAGATCTGCTTAATTATTGCAATTTCTTCAAGAAAATTTAAATAATAACGAAATTCTAGTTTTTTTTTACCGATGAAGCATTGTCTCATGGTTTCATTTAAGCGGGTTTGTAAATAACAAAATTACAATTAACAATCGCATCGAAGTTCCTTTACATCCTGTTAAAGTCGGAGTATGGTTAGTTGTATCTCGTCGTAGAATAGTAGGTCCAATATTTTTTCACAATAACATTAATAGCCAACATTACCGAGAACAGTTTATTAACATCGTTTTTAACTCAAGTGCTACAGGGCGAATTCAATGGAGGTTACTTTCAGTAAGGTGGGGCTACAGCACCTACAACTCGTGAAAATGTTGCGCTTCTAGAACATTACTTCCCTCATCGAGTGTATGGAGAACGCGATCACCTTACTTCGTTGGATTTTTCTATTTTCGTATTGCTAAAAACTGAAGAATAAACGACAAGAATTAAAATATCAACAAATGTATTGCAGATTATTTTTGACGACCTGAAATGTCGTATTGCATTATACATTCAACAGAATGGTGACCATTTTGAACACTTTTTATATATTGCTACGCCCTACGACCAAGCCTTGTTAATAAAAAATGTTTTGATATTTTAAAACCCGGGAAACGATTCAAAATATTATTAGGTAGCTACTTATTTAATTTGATTGAGGTAAGTGGTAATATCTGACGTATAACTATTGATACAGTCACTCACGAAATATATAAAAATTGATTTTATAAATAAGGGTTATTTTGCCGGTGGCGGTAGGTAAAAGTTGGATTGCGGCCGAAGGTCGCTTTGGCTCCTAAGGCGTGGCTGACTGGAGTAGTAATGCAGAGTGCAGATTTTCCTCCAAAGATCTTCACCACTTTGCCAAGGCTGTTTGTTAATAAATGGGCATAAATAACTAAATGGAATTAAAATACTTTCAACTAAACTTAAAATTTAAGGAAAGTTAAGCTAAATTTTTGATTTTAATTTAGATGAATATGTTTCAGAAAATATCTGCGTCATATTAATGAAAAAAAGTTGATTCCAAAAATGTTTCCTAATGGTTTTTTTTTTTGCTGCCACTGACACATTTTGCAGAGTTTTTTTGTTAAGTGTGTAGTGTACATTTCAATCTAACTTTACACAAAATTTGATTGTTTTTTCTTTATAAATAAGATCACGCTTTCAATCTATATTCAAGAAAGAGTACCGTAAACCGGGGCTACTTAGTCACCCGGGGTTACTTTGCCAGTATTGACCATATTTCAGTTTTATTTTTCAGAATACACAAACATGTAAATTTTGCATAAAAGAAGTAAGAATAATTTGTAAAATTTCTTTTTAAAAATACACAAACGTATAAAAGAAAGTCAGTAAAATTACATATCAGAAGTAAAAATACTTGTCAATTTTATGTATTAAAATTCCTTTTCAATATATTTACCGAGTGAATTTCGGGTGTAATTTTATAATGATGGGGAGAAATTACTATTCAACGTAAAATTCCGGTACGGATTGAGAGTAAAGGGATTTCACCTAATCCGTACTGTAATTATTTTTTTCTGTGTATGTATGTTGTAGCCACTATTTATCTCACTTTATTATACATACGTATTGACATGACTTGTATTGTCTTAAATATAGACAATCCTTGTGAATATCATATTCCTGTAAAGAATTTTATCATAAAACGTTCAAAAATCCGTACAAAGTTTACGGTAATTATACGCAGTTATTAAATTGCATAGAAGCAATTTTGAGCAAACAATGACATGCAATACTTGTTGAAAATATTTAACCTAACGCCTAACATATATATTTAACGATTACAAATGCCTTACCAATCATAGAAGAGCTAAAAAGAAATGCAGCTTGTATTGTCAGTTAATCGCCATGTTACAGTAAAATTACTCTGGTGAAATTTCATGGTTTTATACAGCTGTAATATAATGTAAAAATAAGATACGCTAATGTTACTGACTGACTTGACATATGCAAAGTTAATGTTTCTCACACTGTAGATACCTACTTACCTTAGTTCCGACTAAAGAAATAAAAACCGAGATCCACGAATTTAATGTATAGCACCGTGTATAAAAAGCGTAAAGAGGTGTTAATATTTATGGCCTAGCGGCATGTTAGTTCTTTTGATGGCGAGAGTTCATCCATACGTGTTCGAAAATTCGAAATGCGCTTTACTACTTATATAGACTAAAATAATAAATAATCACTAATAGTTTATTTATTGCGTTTGTTTCCTGGCAATTTCATGTTAGCGTCTTTTCCTAAAGGAATATGGCATTATTTTGAGAATAAAATTTTCTGGCATTGAAAAACCAAGTAGGTACTTAGTATAATTTATCATTTCAATTAGTTTAATATGGCAGTTAAATGACCGATTTTGTGACACTTCATTTTAAAATATACGTCATGAAATGCTAGAAATAGCATAAGCGTTATGTTCCATAAAAAGAAAAAGTCAAATTTATTTTCTTTGTATAATCACTTTTCTGTTTGATTTTAAATATCGACTTGGATTTTTTTGCACTTTCCATTTTTTAGTATTAACCCTTAAGTAATACGAATATGTTCAAAACCAGACACATCCAAGTTTTTTCAGGTTTTTTTATTCTACTTTTTTTTTAAATTGTAACCTCAACTAATCAATATGTTTTAAATGCTTCAAAGTAACTTCAAAGTTTCATAAAGCTACCGGTAATGCCTCCAAAATAAAATTTAAAAGTTGGATGTGTCATACTTTGAAACCAAATAAAGGATGTAACTGGTTTTGCAACCAAAGGAGCATAATATATAGATAGGCATACAAAAAAAAACTTTTTTGTATTTTTGAAAGTAAAGAGGTAGGTATATAAATAGGTCTAAAAAAACTTTATTTTTATTTTTGAAAGTTAAAAAAAATAAACTGAAAAAAAAACTTTAAAGTTGAAGAAGATTGCCTCTAATATTTTTGATCCAGCAATATTTTTCCTGGACCACAAGTAGCCAACTGCAGAAATCAAACATTTCATTTTTCATCAACTTATTCGACTTCAACATTCGGCTTGAATATAGCAATTTTATTATTCATTTCATTTTATTTTGTAAATTATAGTATACCTACCTAAGTAGCTAGATTTATGATAATATGTTCTGTACCTACGCAATGCCAAAACACTCAAGACATAACTTGTGTGGTATATTGATATTAGCGCTTTCGTTTCAAATTTTATTGTTATAATTTAAAAATTTCATCGTAAGTAATCAAGTTACTTACCTACTAAAAAATGTGGATTTCCGACATAGATAGCACAAAACATTCTATTTTAAATAAGAACACCAACAAAAAACAATGCTTTTTTTTAGCAATCAAAATACATATATACCTATAGACTTTCGTAAATACATATTCAAAAATCTACACAAAAAGAAGTAGGTACCTATAGGTACAGGAACAAACACATTCATCACGTTTTTTCTTCCACAAAAAAAAATGAAACGCTCGTGTTTGAAAAATCAACAATGCCCCAGTACTATAGGTAGGTACACCACCTAAAAAATACATTTTTTACCATTAAAAAACCAGTTTTGTTACTATCCAAAATAAACTGTAATCTCCGCCATGTTTTCCTTTGGAAGAGGGTTCGTTTCAGGGCGGTACCACTTCGATGACACAAAAAAAAAGGGGATGCTTAAAATGTATGTGTATTTTACACACTTTAAACTGTGTCTGGACCATTTATAACTCTCTGGCACGGAGACAAACACAAATTATTGGGGATGCTGTATTGGCCGTGTTTACGTGTAAACACAGATATTTTTAGAAGTTGGGGATGTGTAAACGTTTGTGCGTGATAGAATGCGTATAGGGGCGGACGGATATGTTGCAGTCCTTAAAAATAGTGTAAATTAGTACATATTGAGATACCTATTAACTATAAATATTAAATTTATAAATGTCTAAAAATATATAGTTGCTTTCATGTTTAAAATATACAATCCGATATGGTCTAGTGGCTAGGATACCTGGCTTTCACCCAGGAGGCTCGGGTTCGATTCCCGGTATCGGAATTACTTTTTATCTGCAATAAATACTTTTAAAATAAAAAATTATTTATTTTTATATAAAATTATATATGTAACTAACATGAACAAATATATAAAAAAACAGTTAAAAATAAATATCACTTAAACATAAATATTTAGTTTTAAGGAAATGCAAGAAAATGTTATATACTCAGGTATTCAATCTACATCCTTATTTTCTTGGTATTTTATGCCTACTTATCTAAGAAGACGTATCCAAACTAGTAAAAATGCTGCTTATGATGTTTTTATCTATTTTAGCTGACGCCTTTGTTTGCATATTCTTTTCTGGAAATGCAAAGTAATTAGTCAGAAGTTGGAAAAATTAGTCATAGTTAAATATAATATGTATTGTAAAGACAATGAAAATGTTAACTCAGCTGGAATAGGTACTGCGACAAGATAAGTGTTATTCTACAACATTTTCTTGTGCCAGATTTTGTGATTCAGATATAATACCTTACTTATATATAGGAAAAAACGTGAAAAAGTTATACTTAGAGATTTTATAAGTTTATTTACATATGCAAACAGTAATATCTGATATAGATGCATTTTAATAAATAACTGGTCAGGGCCCGATCTAGCTATTCAGCCGCTCCTGACAAAAATAATATTTGCCGCCCTTTACAATGACACCATTAATTTCTCCATTTAAAACAGTAAAAAATTAAATATTAATCCTAGGATTTTGAAAGAAAAATCAAATCGATTCCTAAAATTGATAAATCGGTCATTAAACTCATTATTTAATTTTGTTAGATAATCAAGATACGTTCGAGAATCTAACTCATTTTCTAGAACGCTATGGCTAGAGGCACGCGAGCGTGCCGCTTAGTTTGGAATTATAGGCACGTAGCTGACGTCACTGCTGTTATGACGATATCATTTAACGTGCCCTGAAATCTGAAATTAAAAGCACGTGGATAAAAAAACGGGGAAAATATGCATTTTCTAGTTTGTGGTGCGGATTTCTGTTAGTTTTAGTGGATTACTGCAGTTGATAACGACATAAACTATTAAATATGGACGGTCTGACAGGTAAACGCTGTATTTAATAATTACTATTTAATAATAGTTAAATCACTAAACAGAGCGTACTCTGATTTTGTATTATGCACACATAATGCTAATACAAAATTAATGCTTGAGGAATTGGGGTTAGGAAATAATTTATCCTGACTAGATTTACGTCATAAACAATACTTCATAAGGTATCTTATTATACATGGGTGAGATAGGGAAATACTACGGTTCAGTTTCACTCAGACTAGACCGACTCGTGTTTTGTCAGCTCTCGGGGAAACCTAACTAAAGAAATATTTAGAAATCTATGAACAAGACAAAAACAAAAAATTTATAAAAAAGAAGTCGTACAATAAACTCCTCTCTTAAATACATACAAAGACCGTTGAAGTCCTCTCTTGAATTTTATAAACTTGAATATGCATGTATCCATGGTAAAGAACGTCCTAAAAGAGGAAATGGGTTACGACAGACCAGGTTACAATAGCTTTTAAATAACCGATAAAATTGTTTTGACTTCTGTAATAATTTTCAGCACGCTACGCTTAGGATGTATTGCGAATTTCAAACTACGTATTTGTCCAGCAGGCCAATATTTAAAAGTATATAGTTGTAATAGAACATACAAAACATGAACTTTCGATTGTAAGCAAATGGTTTTATTTTCTAGAAAGTTTTTGATCATTTCCCTCAAAATCGTATATTAAATGAAACAGACCCTAATAGGCTGCGAGAAGTAGAATATTTCTAAAGAGGATCGAGATTTATCTTTAGAATACCTTCAAAAATTAGTCTTTTGTAAAAATGAGGCTGAATATGATATCATATATACTCAATTTAAGGAATGCGTTCCTCAAAGCGTATGTGATTATTTTGATAAAAATTGGCATACTATTCGGAATGAATGGCTTGTATGTAACATAACAAAAGGCAATTTAAATAATACAACAAATAACCATATGGACTCAATTAACCATAAAATGAAACAAGTAGTACCTAACAATTCAACTTTAACCGACTTTGTTAAATATTTTTTCATTGTTTTAGATAGCCATAATCAATCGATAATCGACAATCAAGCAGCTAAACACATTTTGAAGCGACCACTGCACCGATTTCAAAACCATGAAAAAGATTTATTGCAGTGTGTGAATATTTTAACAGGTTACAATTTCAACATATATCCAGAAACGGATAGATTTAATCACTAAAGTAAAAATATTAAAGGAATATAATGACGGTATGTTTCAAACTACTTGTGTCACATACGATGGACAAAAAATTATTATTTATCAAAACTTAGAATTGCAACAACCAAGTCAGATACTGTAGCAAAAGCAAAACATGTAGTAAGCGAAAAGCCTAACGTGATGACGTTAACCGAAAAACGAAAATCAGCCACTTTAATTACGAATTCTTTAATCAATTTAATTAGCATTTCCAGCAATAGTGAATTCAACTATAGATTAGATTTATTGAAGAAAATGGAACACTACTGGAGAACTAGAAACGAAGTGGCAATTATTAAGTGGGAATTATATTACAACAGGTGAGGCAAATTGTGATCTGATCGATACAAAAACAAGTACTGAGGCATACGATAATAATTAAGAAACGATCTCACAACAAAATAGCGTTAGAATAGTATTGTCTGATGGAAATATTAGTGAATTGACAGATAATACAAGTAATTTAGCAAACATGCCACACATTACATTTGTTGATGAACCCTTTGGTGATAATGAAGATAACAGTAATAACAATAATAATAATGAAAATATTGAAACTGATTTATTAAAATCATTAGTGTTGCCCTCAAAAATTAAGAAAAGGGGCGACCCGAGGGACATGATTCTACGACAGTAATAAATCTTAATAAACGCAATAAAAATAGTAAAAGCAAGATATTCTCACATTTATTTTAAATAATCAACTAGACGCTATAAGCAAAGCATCCTTTGATACAGAATGTTCTACTAAAACTTTCCAATAATATTTTACTTATCCTTTGTAAGAGTTTTGTTAATTTGATGTTTTGAATTTTGTAATAAAAAGACTTATTTTGACTCTAATTGTTATTTATTCCTTAAAAAAAATTTATAGTAATGAAAACTATTATTAATTATTCTCATAACTTATAGATTGGCGCAGAATAAACTAATGATTTGACGTACCTCTAATTTCAAATTTAGGTGCACGTTAAATGATAATGTCATAACAGCAGTGACGTCAGCCACGTGCCTATAATTCCAAATTAATCGGCACGCTCGCGTGCCCCTAGCCACAGCGTTTCTAGAAATATTTCGACATGTGTGGAAAATGCGTCAATTTCCGTCATAGTGCGAACTCCAAAGCGCTAATTTACATTTAAATGTTTTGATACCTGCACTTCCCATATCTAGTAGATCTTTATTTTTATCTTTTACTTCATGGTTTAACTGATTTAATTTCTGACAAATATCAGCAAAAAGATGAGGTGTGGCCACCACACGACTTTCTTATACGTATGAAAGTGTTACTTCCGGTCCGAATTTTGAAATTTCATTTATACAAAAAATATTTCAAATCCAACTCTAAATACCTTTGTACTCTTCAGAAATATATATTACTTACTCTAGTTACTTAATATCTATTAGCCCTTTATTAACTTTTATCATTATTACTTCTTCTTTTTATATTTCGAAGTTTCAATAATATTTATACCTACGTCTATATAGTAATATAAAGTAATTCACTACAAATATGTTTAATTAGTTTTAATTCGTAATTATGCTTTGTTTTATATTATAGCAATAACACTAATCATTTTATTTTTTATTTATATTTCATCTATAGTTATTACTATTAAGTTATTATACTAAAGACAATTTGTTGTTGTTTTCAAGGGCATATTTTGAGAGGGCAACGATCTTCGATAACTCAAATTTTATAGGTTATTACGAGCATTGTTATTTATGAATGTTGTTAAACAGAATGAAAAAGAAAGAAAAATAAACATACGATCCCGGCTTAAAACAGAAACGCTTGTGTACACAATTTTCTATTCAGTCAATGTCAAAGACCATTTCAAAAACAAAATACCACATACTTGTGTATATGTATCGTATATACAGTTGTTTATATAAAACAAATCAACACATAAAATTGGATATTTTTATGATACTCTTATAATAGTATGCGTAGATATCTATACAATGTCTCCCGAAAGTTTTTTGACTAATATATTCCGTAATATAGTAAGTACTACGAGCATAGTGATAATAGTGGTCCACCACGAATTTAGACATGTTTTACTTTTTAATGTAATTACAACTTTGCCCGGGTGCTTTTTAAAAAAAAATAACATTTTATTATAAAATTATATCTTCTTACTTATTTATAGAAACAAGTAAAGCTAAATAAAATATCAGGTATACTAAATAATGTATTATAGATAATAATAATGAAAGAAAATTTGAAATCGATTGAATATTTTTTAAATGTAATTAATTGATTTGCAGCCTTGAAAACCTGCACTCGTAAATTTTATAGTTCACTGATTCTGAAACTGATGTTGGTACCGGAAATATTTGTATTTACTGCAATACAATAAATGTTTGTGCTATCATACAACTCCGTTTTTTTACTTTCTTATACGTAGTATAAGGACGTATTGTGATGGTGAAAATTTTCGACCTCAAAATTTTTGCAGATGTCCTCGTTTTGAAGTTCCCCGATGCCGAAAAAGTGGTTTTTACTTTCTTATACGTAGTATAAGGAAGTATTGTGATGATGAAAATTTTCGACCTCAAGATTTTTGCAGATGTCAACGTTTTGAAATTCCCCGATACCGAAAAAGTGGTTTTTAAAAGATGTCTGTGTGTGTGTCTGTCTGTCAGTGTGTTTGTGATCACGACAGCGGTCAAACGGCTATAGCGTTCAATTCCAAATTTTGTATTATCTGGTATAATCTCCTTCTTGAGATCTGATTAGATTTTCAGTAAAATCCGTAGACCGGAAGTAGTAGTTTACTTCAATGAAAAAATCGAATTTTGCCCATATTTCATCAACTAATAAGTTTAAGCAAATTTATAAAGAATTCAAATGTATTCAAAATTAAATTTAAAAAGAATTTTATTAAAACAATTTTTCGAAATTCTTACCGGAAATAGGTCCTTTACGCTAATCGAAATCAGTTTTTTGCGAATATTTCGCAAGTCATGCTTTCTAGGTAAGTACATTACGAGTATAAATGTATTTAGAACATAATTTTCAATACCTTTTCTATAAAAAAATTCTCTAAGTTCGGACCAGAAGTACCGCTTTTACTCTTACCGATTAGCGATTTTTTGCATATATGTCGTAAATTATGCGTTCTATATAGATATATTTATCAAGAGTACAAAAGTATTTATAGCTGAATTTGCAATATTTTTTGTATATATGAAATTTCAAAATTCGTATTAGTATTTATAATGGGATTTTGAATCATTTTTGTTTAAAAAAATTCTTAAAATTGTATAGTTTGAAACGCTCATAGGTATATAAGAAAGTCGTGTGTTGGCCGCACCTCCTAATTTTTTTAAATGTACATTTTTTACTACCAGAGATATCTAGCGACCTAAATGCATTTGTGTTTCGGTTTCCCAGCTTTAAATAAAAAGATTCTAAAAATTAAAAAATTAGGCTTTAAGGTGCATTGAGTCACCATTACGACTACCTGTGCGCCAAATTTCTGGGCTATATGGGCGATAGATTCCTTGTGGACATCGCGCATATACTCACACACACACTCTTCCTTCTAGAGTTACCTCTAATAAAAAAAAAATCATTTTCAATAAACATAACTTTTTCCCACAACATTTTTTTAGAACAATATTTAACAAAAAATCTAGAACATGGTGTTCCAGATTATTTTCTTTCAAGTAATTTAGTACAATTTAGAACAAACCTACAACCTGGAACAAGCGTCGGAATTTTGGTATTCCAAAAAGAAAGGGGATTGCTAAAAAATGCTTTTTTTCTATTTTCTGGACAGGTTATAATTTTTCCTTTTACATAATTTGTGGCAAAACCAGAAGTAGACATTTTTAGTTTGTGTTATTATTTTCAATAGTAATATCACAAGAGAGTGAGAATAAATTGAAAATAATTCGACAGATTTTCGAAAACTTGTTGCTAGGGAATAGACACGAGAGCCCGCCCGTAGGGCAACAAGTTTGAGAAAGCCTGGAGAATTATTTTCTAATTAATTTTCACTCTCGAGTGGTATTCGAAAAATTATTTTTAAATGTTTAAATAAAAAGTACAGCATAAAAATACAACTTTTTAATATTATTTCTATACATTTAACAAAATTAATTAGTGTTAAAAGTTTGTATGTGAAATACACAATTATTGTAAATGTTTTGTCCGTGAGTGGTGGATTTTGCAACATTCTTCTGTTCTGTTGTGTTAAAAGTTATAACTTCTCCCTTGTCTCTTAGGTTATTAATCAAACTTGAATGATGTTCATTATTCAACTGCAGGTACGGTTTCAATGAACTGGATGAGCTGTGGGCCCGTAATTTTTATTATTTCCTGCTCGTTAACACCTGCTTTCGCTAGATGAGACACTGCACTTGACCTTGAAGAATGGTTTGTAATTTTTATTTTTTTAGTTTCCAGCCCAATCATGTCCGCCGATTTTTTCATCCACTTCGACATTATGTTCACCCCCAACGGCATATTTTTCTGAAGAAGACGGTTTATCTCATGCAATGTTTACTGTTAAAAAAAGCCTGTCAGTTTTTATATGTTCGTTCCTGTTGCTTAGCACTTTCTTGAGCAATCGCACAGGACACGCATTAGGCTTTTCAGTATTTGGTATCAACCATTTACTATCAGTTAACTTTTGTGCCCCACCTTGCGCTGTTTTAGAGAAAACCGGATTATACTCTACTCTTCCAGTGGCCAAACCAGCATTGTCTGTTTCTTCTTCAAAATAATGCACTAAAGATTGACAACCTTCTCCCGACGCCATGCTAGCTCATATGAAGCAATGTGATAAAAGCATTTTTGCAAACCGAAGGGTGTCTCCTCATCGCAGCGTTTTATTATTTCCATGATTTGTTCTTTTGAATTGCAGAACTTTGCTTCCTTTTTTCTGGCACCTGTTGTAATACCTTACGTTTTGTATTTCTGGCTTCTCTCGCAGATTTAAATTCGATATCTTTAAAGCGGTCTAATTTTCTACTAAATTCCTTGTAGTACAACTCTTGCATTAATTTGGAGGTTTTATTCCACATTGTTCTAATAATAACGTCTTCTTTGTAATCTTCTCCATTGCACCTTTTCATATTAAATCCCTGGTCTTTCAAAATGGTTGCCAGTTTTGTGACTGGTGTATTTCCTTTTAATTTGTAACTCCGTTCGTCGCAAAATAATTGGAATTGTTTCCATATTGAATTATTAATAACCATAGTATTTTTGCACGAATTTTCTTTAATCTGTGCGTTTATATCTTCCACTGATGATGAACTAAATCGCTTATGGTTCATTGCTTCCAATTTGCAATAATACTGGTGACAGGTGTCAAAACTAGAAAATACGTTGTCAACAAACAGAAACAAAATCACTGAACTTGGAGATGAGATGGCGCTAGCGTCAATTGAAATGTTTGTTATGCTGTGGTTATATGTCATTCAAAACTACATTTCAAATTTGACACGTGTGACATATTTTTGCAATCCTTTGTCGTACAAGGTATTAATTATATGTTGATACAAATATGATGTCCAAGTGTTTAGTGTGCGGGTTTGGGCAGAGTGAAGTTGACAAAATGCACAGGTTTCCTGCAAATCTCGACAAGTGAGTATAAATTACTCATTACTGGCTGTGTAATTTAATTTTATTATGTTTTATTGTATAAGTACCGTAAAACGGGGTGAATAGAAACAGATCTCTATATTCAAGAAAGTGTATCATCGAAACCGCAACATATAAAAATACACAAAAATATGGAAAGTGTGTGTCATCATTGGTAGCTAAAATAGTGAATGTGGTGACTTTTCAAGATAAAAGGTTTAAGATATAAATATATATATATGTCAATTTCCTATTCACCTTATACCTGGGGTGAATCAAAACACCCATTTAATTTTTATGCTTTTGGCCAATAACCCGAATGTAGGGTGAATAGAAACACCAGCGCCTTTTTAAAATATTAATTTCAATTATTAACGTATAATATTATGACAGAAAAAAGACAAAACGTGTTTGGAAAAAACGTTTATTAAGCACAGTTTCTTCTTAGAACCTCAAAAAACTCTTTTTGGGGTATGAATACAAACTTAAAACATATTTTTTGGTCTTAAAGCCTCTTTGGGATAAAAATACAAACTTAAATAAAAATCTTTTCATTTTAAAATGAACACTTTGATGAGTAAAAAATGTATTGAACTTAATCAAGACAGCTTTGATTAACTAGGAAACGAAGACATTCTCTTCTAGAACTGGACGCATTTTCCGTATCCGTAACTGGAAAGACTTGTCCACTGTTTAGTTGAGCGATATCGCAAAAAACTTCCTTCAAATCCCTCATCATTTTTTTTAAACCTAAAACTTTTCCAATAAAATATTTGAACTTCTTTATTTTACCATGTTCAGCACGAAAAGCAACGACAAGCCAATCAGATTCTTTTATAGAATCTTTTGCGATTGGATAGACATTTTCAAAAGCGTTTTGATCATATGACACAACACATCTAGTCCCATTTTCAACGTTTTTTGGGCGATTTTTCAGTTGTGCCAGGGATAAATTCATCTCTTCATCAGAGTCTTCTGATTCTTCTTCACCGTTTTCGTCTTCAAACTCAACATTTGTTCGGAACATTTCGTCATCAGAACCATAATTATTGTCACTGCATTCATTCTTGTCGTTTTCATTATCACTACAAAAATCAGCCCCTGAAATGCTTTTGCCTGCTGATACACGAACTTTCTTTCTTCTTATTCTTTGTGATGGTTGCTCAGGATATCTGAATTTTTTCAATAGATCAACGACTGCTTCGTTCACGTGGTTTGCCGCCTCTTGGCCTCCGTTATTTTCTGCATAATTTGGAAGTTGCTTTAAAACTTCCTCTCGATTGAGAGGAAAAATCCCGCATTTTCGGAAACCTGCCTTGATGTTTTTCTCTCTGTTTTCCTCCAAGCTCTTGTAAAGTTCTTTGAGGAAGTGAGGAAATCTATCTTTAGGAATACCGGACGACTTTCTTCCCTCGTTCATTTTCCAATCTTGAAGAATCTTCCTCCATGCTCCCTTCAACGGTCGAAAAAAACAACATCGAGGGGTTGTGTGAGGTGCGTCGAATTGGCTGGCAGAAAAATGAATGAAATATTGTGTTCTTGACAAGTCCTCACTGTATTTGCAGAAAAGTGACTGGATAGGTTGTCTCCAATCAATTATTTTTTTCCTGGTAACTTTTTTAATACAGGTATTGCCAGATTCTCCACCCAGTTACTAAACGTCGTGTTGTCGAACCATCCACTGGCACTTCTGTTGTATCGAGCACCTTTCATGCCTCCAGTTGTCCAGGATTCATAAAGATTCTGAGCTTTATAAACCACATATGGAGGCAGTAGTGTCCCTTCCGCATTGGCAGCGAACATTACAGAGGTGCAAGCTTTCGAAAAATTACAAACCCTTTCTGGGTAACGGCAGCCACGTTTTGAGATAACCTTTTTACGACCTGGATCGTCCGATATATTCGTCTTGTCGTAGTTAAATATATTGCTCGCAGGAACATCTCTTAACTCGTCCTGCAAATGATCAAAATAATCATTTATAACATCAGGTGAAACTTCCGCACGTGACCTCTTGATATTTTGGCATATTCTCGTCCGTAATGAATTTTTATGACGCTTCATAAAGTGGTAGGCAAATTCGTATCCCGGCATGTTATTTTTAAACTTTTTTATCCTTTTCCCTCTTCTATCAAGATAGGATTTCACTATCATTCTCAAGTCATAATGGTCCATTGGATATCCCCACTCTGAACATGTGACTAGCTGGTTCACTATCAGGCGTTCTTCTTCATATGTTACAACAGTTTGTCCACCCTGTTGTTTCATATTAGGGTTTTTACTCCGTCTATACAAAACTGAGTAATGAATTTTGTGTTTTTTGCTTGCGTCTCTGTAGGACATACCCAGTCTTATATCATTTAGGGCGGCTTCAATATCTTCAGTGGTATGTGTTTGATAAGTTTTGCAACGTGGGTCATGCTTATATACACGTGGCATAGCCTTAAAACAAAACACTCATTCTAGTTAAGGTGAATAGAAACACCTGTTTTTATTCACCCCATGCTTAACAAAAGAGTGAGGTTAAAGTTAATATTAAGCATTGCAAAAAAATGGAAAATCATATCGCAAATCTCAATATCAATTTATTAAAAGGGCACATAAGCATATTTGAAGGAAAATTGAAGGATCTCACCTGTTTTTCTCGTACTTCACGAACCAAAGTTTTACCGGTTGAAAAAACCATACATTTCGAACAGCTCACTAAAATGTCGGTATGACAAGGTCGCCGCTTGGCAAATTCAAAACCGTATCTGCGCATAGCTTGCTATATATCGGTAGTGTCTATGGACCCGACTCCGTGGGTTTAAGTTGCAAAATGAGAGCATAAGAATTTTTTTTAGTACTCATTTTCGTTTCTATTCGCCTTTAAGTTGCGATTCACCCCACTTTACGGTATATGTTTCAATAAAAACTATTATTATTATATACCTATGTTTTTCTTGACAGTTTTCACTTATTAGATTACTATATTTCTCTTAATCTTAAATAGAGTAGTATTTTATGGTGTCTAATAGGTAACCGTAAGAGGGATGTTATAATGCATGTAAGTAAAAGATTAATATTTATATATCACATATTTAATATGTAACACCACAAAATTACACACAAGATGCTCCAACTATGGCTATAATTGTTACAGTAAGTAATATTTATTACCATAGTTTTAGTAACTTTTGTGTATGTTTCTGTTACATAAATAACCTATTGAATAAGTGTATTCTAAAAACAAGCTCATTTCAAATTTCGCGCCAATATGCTGCTAGCGCCATCTTCGTACCAAGTTCACTGATGTGTGACAAGGATAGAAGATCTTGGATATTTTTTTTCAAGTAGTTGCCGGTCTGGGTTGTTTAGTCTGTGAACAAAATACTAGAAAATATTCTCTGGAGAATAATGTACCAAGATTATTCTCACTATAATAATATTGTGATTGCACAGAATTAAACACGTGTCCGCAAATACTGCTAAACGATTGGTTAATAAAATTATTAAAAAATAATCAATATAATAAACATTTAAACCAAATTCGGTTAAAAAAAGCTATTCTTTTACTTGGTGATTGGCTTTTTTATCACATAATATATGTATTTGTAAATAATTATTCGAATTCCATCTTGTCCCTTAGCAAAAGAGATCTTGATTATGTAATATTATCACAAACCAAATATTCAGATGCATATTAATCGAAGCGCAACTAATTTACATCCTTCTAAAACGAACCAAACTAGCATAGGTACTACTAGCATTTTTACATTCAAATGCAACGAGTTTAACGGGTGTAAGAAAACCAATAACTGAAGTGGCTGGCAAAAGTGGATTTGCACAATGCTAACGTATCCATAATACTTGCCGTCGCTTATAACTTTAGCCGATAATCTCATAGGATATTGCCACTTTTGAGGGGCTTAAACTAACACAACATGTAGAGCAATACCATTACATCCTCAGTTACTATGTGCTACATTCGACAGTGAACATCCTCCCCCATTTAAAACGCCCCTATATGAGGACTTAAACTGCTTCCGTTGATATTCTATGTGCAGAGAGAAAATCTTGCAATATATTTTATGTACAACATCTGTATAATGTATATATGTATTGGGAAATATGCGTAATTTACATTAAGATGACCTTGTATTTACTAAATAGGTACATACAGTTATTATTGTAGTATAAGCTCCGCCGAACGGTAATGCGATGCTGTTAACGTATTCTGATTTAACATAAATTATATTATTTGTTCTTGTAATGGCTGGGTGTCGTATCGAATGTGGAAAGTATGAAATATATGTGTGTTTTGGTGTCAAGTTAATATATACTCGGGGGATTTCGGTTAGTGATATTCGCAAAATAGGGAAAATTTATAGTGTACATACATGCATATCTGTGAACCAAAACAAAGTAAAATATGTACTGAATTATGATTTTTTCTGCACATCAAGAACACAGTATTTAAAATCAAATGTCACAGATTCAAACAAGTTGGTATTAGATGAATTTGTGTCAACACTGGTCATTTAACTGTATTAGAGCTTCCACTAAAGGTTGATCTGTATAGGTATACAATTTTAATTAATTTCACACACTTCGGTAAATATGATACCAAATAAAATCTGATATTAAAATTGTATACTGTTATACCTTAATAAGAACTTATAAACAGTATAACTAGGGATTCACAGTCAGGGCTACATAGTAGGACTTGACTTACCTAATAATGTAATTTGAGCACAGTAATAATAATAATAATAATAATTTTTATTAGTCCAACGGTAACAAACCCAATTAGAGAACTAAGAAATAACGTACATTTATACAATGTAAATTGACTATTATTAAAATAAGTAATTTATAACTATGTATATAAGAACATATAAATTTAAGCATTTTTTGGGACATAGCGGCCATAAAAAGAAACTACACTATTTTTTTCTCCTACGTTTCGACATTTATTGTTAATGTCTTCTTCAGATTTATTGAATAATAGAACAAAAGGATTAATCTATTATGTTAACCATTATAAAATAAATTTGTGAACATATCAAACACTAAAAACAATTTTTTACTTTCTTATACTTAGTATAAGGAAGTACATACCGGGTGTAGAATGGATTCTCGTACATAGGGATTTTACATGCAAAACTAATAATTTGCGAATATTCCCTCCCCTAATTTTTTTATAGGAAAATGTTAAACACAAATTATAGAGCTTTAAAAATAGGTCCCATTTTTTTTCTTCTTTGCTTACTATCACCCTCCGGGTCATTAGAGGAAAAAGAATTGAAGAAATGATTCAAAATAGCAACAGCCGTGACATGTGACAACAAAAGTAACAAAATTCATTCATTTAACACAACAATGTGACAATGTTAGTAGAGGCGTTTAAATCTGTTTTAAGCATAGGTTTTAAGTCGTTTGCAGAAAATAAAAAACGTGCTGAAGAGATTTTAAAATTTTATTGAACGTGGTAATAAAGGTAGTTGTAGTAATAACTAAATTAAATGCTCAAACAAATCTCCGTTGACATCTGAGCAGCACCCCAATCTGTCGTAAAAATTTCTTCTAGTTGCGGCCAGTTGATAGTGTGATATTTGACGACATTCTGCAAGTATTGCAGCTCTTAAAGCGTCGACATTTTGACACGTCCTTCCATTGTATAGCCGATCATGCAATGTGCCCCACAGAAAAAAATCATTTGGCGAAAGATCCGGAGATCTTGGAGGCCAATTAATTTCTCCACCTCGACCTATCCACCGATTTGGGAATACATGATTTAAGTACTCTAAAACATCGCGCTGGTAATGCGCCGGACATCCATCATGTTGGTACCAAAATTCGTAATTAATTCCCAATTCGTTGATAGCTGGCCCGACTTCTTCTTGCAAAAAATTTAAATACGCAGCACCAGTTAAGCGGTCTTCAATAAAGAACGGTCCAATTATGTGAGGACCTAGTATGCCAGCCCAAACATTGACACTACCCCGGTATTGCGTATGAGTCTGCAACATTAAATGTTCATTTTGTGTGCTCCAGTAGCGATAATTTTGTTGATTTGGTTCACCAGTTAACTGAAATCGACACTCATCGCTGAATAAAATCCTAGATAAAAAGTTTCGGTCATCATTGGCCATCTCCATCATTATTTCACAAAACTGCATTCTTTTTTCTTTATCCTCCTCGAATATTTTTTGGTGCTTTTCGTATTTATAAGACCGAAACCGCGGATCTTGACTCTTTAAAATTTTCTGAGCAGTAGTAAAATGAATCGCCAAATTATTACCTATTTGTCTTAATAAGGAGACATTTTTGTTCTCTACAACGCTCAAGAGAACCGCATCTACCTTCTCTCTACTTGCACCAGCTGTTACATTCTGGCACTTACATTTCTTATTAACAGTGCCGTTGGTCTCAAAGTGCCTGACAATTCTATTCAGGGTGTTCAAATTTAGAATTGGCCGCTCCGGGTAGAATCCAGCAAAAGTTGCTTGTATGTCCCTAAAAGACAATCCAGAGTAGTACCATTTAATAAAGTTGACTTTCTCTTCTTGGCTATAGCAATTCATTTTAAAAATCAGCAAACTTACTTTGATTGTCACAACGTGACATTTATTGCTGACAGGATTCATGGCTAGTACTAATCGGTTCATTCCTAATACTTTTTCTTCAAGTCTAGCAGGACCAGAAGGTGTTAGAAAATAAATATCAAAGAATTTAGAAACATTTTTTTTTGTCTACAACTTTTGTGTTTAACATTTTCCTATAAAAAAATTAGGGGAGGGAATATTCGCAAATTATTAGTTTTGCATGTAAAATCACTATGTACGAAAATCCATTCTACACCCGGTATATTGTGATGACGAAAAGTTTCGACCTCGAGATTTTTGCAGATGTCCACGTTTTGAAATCCCCTGATACCAAAAAAGTCGTTTTTAAAAAATGTCTGTGTGTGACCACGATAGCGGTCAAACCGCTGTAGTAATCAATTCCAAGTTTTGTACTTACGTGTGTAATCTCGCTCTTGAGATCTGATTAAATTTTCAGTAAATTCGGCAGACGGGAAGTAGAAGTTTACAGAAAATTGAATTTCACCAATATTTCGTCAACTACTAAGTTTAAACAAATTTATAAAGAATTCATATGTACTCAAAATTAAATTTGAAAAAAAAATGTATCATATGAAAGATTTTTAAAATTCCTACCGAAAGCAGGTCTTTTACTCTTATCGAAAAACAGTTATTAGCATTATTTCGCAAGTCATGCTTTTGAGCGGGTACATTACGGGTATAAAAGTATTTAGAACTTAATTTTCAATATCTTTTGTATAAAAAAAAATTTCAAATTCGGACCGGAAGAAACACTTTTACTCTTGTCGAATAGCGAGTTTTGCAAATATCTCGCAAATTATGCATTCTATATATATTTACCAAGAGCACAAATATATTTAGAGCTATATTTGAAATATTTTTTTTATAAAAGAAATTTCAAAATTCGGACCGGAAGTATAACACTTTTAGTCTTAGCGAGTAGCACTTTCTTTCGAATATTTCGCCAAGTATGCATTCTATAGAGATTTATTAAGAGAATAGAAGTAGTACAGTAGGATTTTGTTTATTTTTTCAGAAGATAAAAGTATTTAAATCTTAATTTAGAACAACTTTTGTATAATTTGAAACGCACACACACGTATAAGAAAGTCGTGTGGTGGCCACACCTCATTTTTTTAATTATGGCAAGACTTCATATTACATATATTGAAAAAAATTATTTTCTTTAATTGTAAATTTTAGAATTATGCATAATATGATGACCATCTACTATGCAAGCGTTTAATAAAAAAAACATTTATCTTTTATTCATTCATTACTATTTTACTATCGTCCAACATTCTTTCGAAATTCTATAAAAAATATGTGAACTTACCAAAACACATCAGGCTGTTATTTAAAAAACCAAATTTTGTATATTTTATGGTTTGTTTTTATTAATATTTTCCATTGTACATATTTACTGTGTATATGTTAGATATACGACAATTAATACTGGAAAGTATATAAACGCATAGATTGCACGACAATGCATAGTATCTACACAAAACCTAAAAGCATGCAACAAGCAACTTCTTTTCACGTAATTTGTATGTTTCCTGAAAATTTATGACCAACAGAAATATCTTTTGGAAATAAAATATTGTTTATATGAATGTAATAGTTTCAGCAGTGACGAGCTCAATTGCTATGAGTTCTTCCAGAAAGACACCATGATTTATCAGAAATTACAGATTTTGTGTTAAAATGTATACAGGCATAAGTTACTTTATCGAAAACAATAGAACATAACAAGCTGTAGTGGGGGGGGGGTCTAATTTACAATTTTCATGTTATTCTTCCCTTAGTATTTTTGTACATCGAAAAATCCATAATTCTTTTTTAAAAATACATTTATTCAATTGATATTGTTGCAAAGCATATGTGACAATAAACTTCCTCAAAATAAACTAGTGGCCCCAATAGATGTGGTAAGTTGTGTCATTATAAAATAAACAAAGTATTATATGTACTTATCAATAAATATTAATTGTTAATTTAGATGTAGTCATCGGTATTACAATGTATACATTGATAGAAATGTGTGTTATCTCAAAAATATTCTCAATTCACTCTTGTAAATAATTAATTTTCCAATTCTAAATACATATTGCTGTGACTCTTGCAAATTTATATATAAATGAAATAAATTTAATTTATTTAATCAATGTGTAATTGAGAGTCGAGCACGCATCTTAGTGCTAGGCCTTATGCTAGACTAAGATACGATGAATTTTCTGCTGAAAAGTAGGTTAAGCAAAACTTTTACATACAACTAGCTCAGTTTAAAATAAATAATTCTCTCAGGGGCAGAAAATATAAGTAGATTCTCCAATCGATTCTCCTGCTCTTTAATTATCTCCAGGTCAGGTAAAGAAAATAAAATGCCAAATAAATCTTAACATCTAATTTATTAAAAATAAATTTAAACGAATTAAAAAATTTTAATATACAAATATTTACATACAAAGAATCAATAATTCAATCATTATTCAAATTGATACATCATAATCAATAAAATATTATAAGAAATAAAAAATAAATGAAGTCATAATGTCGTGAAAAGCTTATGTCTAAAGAAAAAATGTTAACGTGATTATTATGAATTATATTTGTCATAGATACATGTAAACAATCAAAAATGAAATAAATTACACATGATGAATTGTACTGGAATATAAATAACCAAAAATTTACGCGATCTACTATTTGTGAACAAAATATAAACATTAAGGATATGGCTTTGCCCTAATTAGTCCTGTCCGGCGCCTTTTCTCGCTCCCAACACAGTACCATCAGATAGCAAATTCGTGTCTTTCAAATTCACCAGGACTCCATGCTATGAATTAAATAATGACTTAATTCATTTCACACATTCCTTATGTATTATTCAACACGTTAATATTGAAAACCCAAATACAACAAAAATATACTTGATATACATATAAGAAGAAATAATATATACATTAAAATAAACTTTTACCTTCTCGTGAAATTCCAATACAAAAACACCACCACAAACAAAGAATTTGGTACACCACTATACACACATTTATAACAAATATTATCTAATCACCTTAACTCTTCGTACATGGTTTCAAACTCATCCATAATAAATTTTTAAAAACTGGTTCACTTATATATATCCTATATACACATAAAACAAAATTATTAATTTCAAATCCCTTTTGTAGGATAAATAAATTTAAAAGAAAAGTAAATTATACGAAAATGAAATGATTATGCTATCCAAAGTTATCATTACAATTACTAGAAAGTTTTGTCATAATGTATGGCATAGTACCCCTACATGCAAAACAAAACACTCTAGAAAAAGAAAATAAAAATGAAATTAAATAAATTCAAAAACCGAATTCATAAATAAAATTATCTCATACATAAATAATTATTCAAGTATAACTAGAAATCTCAATGTAATACACGTTGCATGTTAAAATAAAAATATTACAAGTGTTGAATCTTGTTAAAAATTTTATAAGTGTCGAAAATCTCAAAAATTATTCTAAGTCCGGATTTAAGAGTAATCCTTTTTAAAAGAGGAGGAAGTGGTTTGTCACCTACTTTAAGACTATTTAAAGATAGCGGTTTGCACCAAGCTGTCCCGGAAATTTTATCCGTCAGCTCTTTTATGCCTAATTTTCTTTATAAAAATGTACGGCAACTTTCGGCATATACCGATACCACCTCCAAAATTGTATATCGACGGTGCTGCTCTTATCGGTCACTTGGGGAAACAGCGCATTAACAATCCTTGAAAAAGGTAAACAAACATGTGAATATAAATTTGTCTACACGTTTATGACTCATCCATGCACCTGGCGAACAATATTTCTTGCGCCGGCCTACACGGTCGATCTTCGCCGGTGTCAGTATTCTTCGGGCGAGAAACACCTTCTCATTATTGAAACGTAACATTCAATGCCTAACTTAATATTATGACTTTATAAAAATTTTACTAAGATTCCTTTATTGTTTTACTTAAATAAAAATAAAATTTTCGCAAATTATTGATATAGTGAATATTTACATACACATTATGATAAAAATGAATAAAATAAAATTAATTTAAATAGAATCTTGAAGTGATCTTGATTATACTTATTTATTTACATATTATTATTTATTCAAGATCACTGCAATATGTAAGACTCTTATTTTCTCCAATAGTTAATCACCTTACTATTCTAATAATTATTTGAAATCAAAACCAATCTTTAAATTTGTTTTAATCTGACTGCTCTATACATTTAATACGGCACTGCTTCTTCTATCTTCGATTTTTAAATGTACTTTTAATATAGTATATTTATTTCTATGATGTTGGTATCAATGTTTTCAATCTCATCTACGTTGATTATCACTTTTATTTTATAGTAGTAAAATAAAATCTAATGTAACTATTTGTAAAATGTGAATTAATTCGTTTTCAAACTACTATAATGGTAGTTAAAATATTACTAATATACATAAGGTAAGTAAACCATTAAATTCCTTTCTTTTTATGATGTTGAAAATGTTTCTGTTTTTTTTTTTTAGGTTATGCGATGCATCTACTTATACGCCATGAACTTGACCTAAATATTACTGATATGCTAATAAAACAAAGAATCTTTTTATATACACTTGTCACAAAAAGTATCGCATCATTTCAAAATAAATGGATTTTGACAAAATGCTTCTCACGATATACATATATACATTTTTTCAAAAAATGATAATGATTTTTCGTTAAGTTTAAAAGATGTTTGGTTTTTTTTATTTGAAAATTTTTGAGGAAATTGCAAAGATAATTTTTATTCTCCAAAACAAAAAAATTTTAAAGTAACAAAAAATGTCTTAAAGTAAAGTAAACCATTTTTAGTATCTAGTATTGCCACCTCTGGCCCTAATAACAGCTCGCATCCGTTGTGGAAGGCTTCTCATCAAATTCCTTACAAATTCCATATCTAAAGTTTCCCATTCTTCTAATAATGCGTGTTCAAGGTCAACTAAGCTGTCTGGAGCGATATTACGAGATCTTGTGCGGCGTTCTAGGTTGTCCCAAACGTGCTCTATTGGATTCAAGTCTGGGCTTACTGCTGGCCATGCTAAAGCTTGAATACCCACTTCTCGAAGATAATCGGTTGTTATTCTTGCAGCGTGCGCACGTGCGTTATCATGCATTAGAACAAAATTTATTCCAATCACAGGAGCAAATGGTACCACATGTTCTTCTAGAACGTCTCTTATATACCGATCAGCTGTCAAAGATCCCCTGCGAAATACAGCTAACTCTGTGCGACCTTCTAAACAAATGCCTCCCCATACCATAATAGAGCCACCGCCAAAATTCCTTGCTGATCTTATGTTGCACTGTGCAAATCGCTCGCCTTCGCGTCTGTAAACTGGAATACGTCTATCTGACCCGAAAATTGAGAATCTGGACTCATCTGTAAACAGGATATTAGCCCAGTCGTTTACATTCCAATTTACATGTTGTCTTGCGAATCTCAAACGTGCCACACGGTGTGCTGTGGTTAGCAATGGTGCAGTAGCAGGCATTCTAGCTCTAATTCCAACTTCCCTTAACCTGTTTCTAACAGAATTAATGCTTATTTGGACATTACGGACTCTGGAAAGATCATTGCGCAGTTTTCGTGCAGTAATATGACGTTCGTGTAGGGCTTGTAGACGTAGAAAACGGTCATCTGCAGGGATGGTACATCTTGGACGTCCTGGAACTGGTCTTCTATGGTAAACTCCCGTTTCTCTGAACCTTATTAATATTCTGGATACGCTCGATTGGTTGATATTCATAAGTTGGGCTATATATCGCTGCGATCTTCCATCCTCACTTAAGGCGACAATTTGGGCTGCTTGTACTGGTGTCAAATTACTCATTTTTGTCCAAAATCTGTTTAATAAAACCACCACACAGCAAAATCACAATTTTAGAGAAGGATGAAAACATGTATTTGCTAATGTAGAACAAGTGAGCATATACTGTTATTTTGAAATATATGTTATATATGTATACTTTTTGCTTGTTGCCTTTGCTATATAGTATTGTGTATTAATTTTATTGTTCTTTGTATTTGCGCTGTTTGTATTTGTTTAAGTTGTTATTATTATTATTCTCAGTCTTTTTAAAGACTCTATTAATGATTTATTGAAGGTAAGATCTATAAATCGTAAACAAAGCAAATGGTTTAGTGTTTATAGGTTAATTATGTTTCAGCTTTCCAGAAGTGTTGAATTTAAGTCAGTTTTTACCTGTTTGTACAGTACTGTGCAAAATGCAGCCAGAACTGAAGAAACGAGTAAAGAGACATTTTACAGTGCTAGAAAAAGAGACTGTACTGAATATATTTACCAAACGTCAACAAGAATGCCCAGCTGACTCTAAGACACGAATTGTTGACTTTACAGCCAAAGCTGCAGGTATCTGCTCTGCAAGTGTTTTTAATATTTTGCGAGAACACAATGCACAAGATGTGAAACCTCCAAAGACGTATACAAGAGCATGATCTGTCCTAGATAATATTGATGATGATATGCGCAATATTATTAGATGTATAGTACACTCATTTTTCTATAAAAATGAGGTGCCAACAGTGGCTAAGATTTTGTTTAAAGTAAATGAGATGAGGACTTGCCAAACCTCAAACGTACAATAGTGTGGAAGATGTTGAAAGAAATGAATTTCTCTTTCAAAGAAAGAGCTCGTAATAGTTTTTTAAAGGAAAAATGTTAAAGACTACTACCACATCATTGCGAATTGAAGCCGATTGAATTAATATGGGCCCAAGTTAAAGGAGAAATTGCAAGGAAAAACACTATATTTAAATTAAAGGAAGTCAAAGAGCTGTTACACACATCATTGAACAATGTTATATACAAAAGAGAACTGGTTGAATGCCATCAAACATGTTAAAGAACTACAGAAGAATATGTGGGTGTTAGACGTAATTGTTGAAAATTTACAAGAGAGTTTCATAATTAATTTGGAAAGTTCTGAAAGTAGTGAATGTGACAGTGACATTCAGGAATAATTTTAATTGTCAACACAGAAAAATTTAAAATATATGTTTACATTCATAGTTTCTTTCGCTCTTTCTTCTATATATTTTTTAAAAATAAAGTAAAGTATATTGTGTATGCATTTTATTTATATATGTTTACTATGCATGTACTCTATTTATACACGTATAAAATACCTTATAAATTCATAATAAAGTAACTACCTATGCACTATTTTAACTTGTAATTTATATTATATACACATGTGAATAAAGTCTTTAATATATTTGCTTCATTTTTGAATACCTATATTGCTTTTGTATTATTTGTTAAAATGCCTGATATTGATTTTGACAAATGCATATTAAATTTATCTTAAATTGTTTATAAAATCCGTATTTGTGTATTTTTTTGTTAAGTCAATTAATATTTATCCACTTATTAAGTGATGGATTTTAAGCAATTTACGAATGTTTTGTTGATATAAGTTATGTTTGAAATTTACGTATTTTAGTTATCTAAAAAGACAAAACATGCATTTTCTGTAAAGTTAAATCGGTTCAGTATTTTATATAAACTAATAAATTGTTGTTTTCGAAAATTTAAACATGTAATCAAAAGATTTTATAAAACTTTATTGTTAATATGAGTACTCTATTGTAAATTGAGCTGTGCAAGTGATACAGTCGTGAACAGCTCGTGATTACTCTATATGTTCAGTGAACAGAGTATAGTACTTTATTTATGACTATTTTTATTTTGATAGGTTATATGATCTATATAAATCTGGAAATTTAAGATTAAAATTTCAAAATTGCTTAGATAAATACATTAGGTAAATTACATTACTTTTAAGCTTTTTCAAATTATATTTGATATTTTGTGAATGATTTTTTTAACTATTATAATAATATAATTCTTTCTAACGATTCTTTTTAAAATCTGACAAATATTAGTAGTAAATTTTAAATACTTAAGAAGTATTTCTTGTACACTGTAAAAAAAAATGGGGAATTTTACTCCGATAATCGGATGCAACTTTTCTACCTCCGATATCCGGGTAAATTTCCTGAGCTGAGTGATTTTACCATCCATGTGTAAAATTCCAAAGTAAGAAGGGAAAATTGCAAGTGGTAAAGTAAACTTACGTGGGACAGTTACCATGCAAAGGCAATTTTGTTGCGCGGAGGTGAAATTTAATGCTTAATTTTACCATCAAGGGGTAAATTTACTTCTCACAATTTAACCTTTTATAGGGGAATTTTAACCACAGAAAGTAAAATCTGTCCTGCTGTAATAATTTTATCCTCATACTAGTAGTAATAAAGTTGCATCCGATTCTAGTAATAAAATTACCCTGTTTTACTGTTCACTTATACTGCATGCATTCACTGTAAGTAGTGATATGTAATGCACTTACAAGCCGATCTTGCACATTCTTTCATTGTCCTAAATCCAATCATAAGTGAATAGAAGTCTACACTTTCTACTGGAAATTATTTTAAATCAACCGCGCATAAGGTTTTTATAAGAACTCCGAATATATAATTATGCTGCATAGAATTAATTGACATTTGTTATTCTACTATTCACTCTATTGATGTCGTGAGCAATTAACGAAAGGTGGCCGGTATGCTCAGCTTTCATACTTGATGTCGGTACTGTGTGGGATATGACAATATTTTTCCGAAATGGTGATACATTTCCTTCAAGACGAATTACAATACTTTGGTAATAATTTGCAAATACGTTAGAAGTCGATGATAAACACTAGAAGAGTCAGTGATTAATAAATAGATTAAAGTCAAATGGTAAAATTTCACTGCGGCCAGAGTTGGGCATTATATATATAGGTAATTCCACGAAACTCTTAAATTGCCACAAAAATCTGAAACAATAAGATTGACCTTTTGGTTGCATCAGTTACGTTTAAGTACAGCTCTTATTGCAGTGCGTCATTTACACTATAATTATATAATTTGGTGAGTGTTACATAATTTACATTTTGCCCATTTCTGACTGAAGTACGTTTTTTTAATTTTTAAAACTATAAGTAGAGGAACACCTTCAACTTCATTCAACATCGTTTTATTTCTTGTTATACATATTTACATTAAACATTATTTCTTAAATAATTCGGTAAGTTTACTACTTTTGCTTGTGTTTTCTTTTTGTTTTTAGTACCTGAAACAGAATTTATTTTCATACAATAATATTGAAAAAATAACATTGTGTGTGATATATCTTTTGGATATTCCAGGTTAAACATAAAATATATAGCAAATAATTGATTTAATTCCTCTCTTAAATATGGGGTGCCTTGGTTCAGGTGCTGCTGTTCCATTTTTATGACATAACAATGAATATTTTCATTGTCATCTGAAAACAGAAATATAAATAATTCAATATCACCTACATATTTGTATTTTACCTTTCCTACATAAAATGTATGGTGAACTATTATCTAGAAGTTGCTTTTCGTCCTGGAAGTAATTCAACCTTAAATATTGTTCGGCATTTTATAGTGTCTTAAGGGTTAGCAAAGCAATTTTACGGGAACAAAGGTCTATAAGAGGTGATGGATGATAGCAAATTAGCAACATTTAAAATATATAAAGAATGTACATGATATTTGTAATGAAAATTGAGTATTTGAAAGAAATGGGTACCAATATCTTGTGTTTATCACTGGTTATCTCCACTTACTGCAAATCCTTAAGTTAAAATTAAATTTAACTATCTACATGTTGTAGTTTACATACTTACATTGATTTTACAAATAATGAGCTTAACATTCTCTCCAAAATATCTGCATATAACTTTAATTACACATCGTAAAACTCCGTCTTCATCACTAGGAATAGATGATATATATATTTCCTTTTTTCCCTAAATTCTAAAATTTTAGAAGCTTTGCTTATCATTGCTTCAGAAAATACTTCCGCTTTGTGGTTCATGAGTTTTTCATAGTGCCAATAAGTTCCTGACTGACTCAATAAAATTGGCTACTGTTCTTTAATTTCACATAGAGCAGGATAATTCGTGTTTAGAAAGTCTCTTTGCTTTGCATAAGTTTTGTCTAACAATTTTATAACGGTTTAATCAAAAACATCGTTGTTAATGTCTTAGTTTCTCCTGATCATTGTCAGTGTCTTCGTTATTTTCTAGTGGTGGTTGCGAATTGTGACAACCGGATTTTGCATTCTCTTCTTTTTTATTTTCTTGGTGCAGTGTTGGTGTCGTTGGACGGTGTCCTTTTTCTGTTCAGTAATGATTTTAGGTATTTTGCTCGTTCTTATTCGTAACTGTAACATTATCCTCATTGATTGAACTTATATCGCGCTTAATTTTATTAAAATGATATCGATAAAAATGTGTTTTAAAACTACTAACACTTTGAAATAATCCTCTTTTGTTACATAATGGACACTCAATTATTTTTCCATCCCTAATATGACCGTATAAATGAGCTAAAAGAATTTGTAAAGATCAACCGTGAAGTTACATACATTGCAAGAAAATGCTAGTGGTTTGACTTCTGGCAACACACTTCTATGTGTACGGTAGATGTGCATGTTGAAACGTTTGCATTTACTGTATTCCATAAAGCATTCGGGATATTTGCAGTAATACCGAATCTTTCGTACATTTCGATGTTTGTATTGATGTTGGTTATAATCTGATATTGTTCGAAGCCTTGAATTACAAACAGTACATTCATAGTTATTATCCATCTTATTTCTACAACAAATAAGTATGTAAATCAATCTATTAATTAACAGTTATTTTCTTGTGTTATTTAGAGAACATGCACAATTATTTGAAATAGATATGGATATCTTAACATGGCTGCTAAATTTATAACGCAAAAGCACATACAATAAATATATTTTCTTTTGAAACCAGCTTTATATCAACAATGGACTTTTGTATATATACGTGAGGAACATCGATGCTTCGAAATACTATCAAAAATGTAAAATACCTGTACATAGGCTAATAAAATAATGTACTTAACCCTCCAAACATATCACGTACACACATGAACAAAGCAGGTACTGTTGTTTTGATCTTTTCATTACAGAACATAGTAACTTATACTAATCTACACTTTCTTAATAAAAAACATTTTCACATAATTATTATTAATACTCACCTATCGTAGAAATCGGCAACACAAGCAGAGTTAACAAAACATGCAAGAGCATACAATAGATTATAGAATGTGTAACGCGACTGTCTTTAAGAGCATGCGTAATAGGAATGGTTTACTTGCAATTCTTCACTCATATTCCACACAACTAAGTATATTTATTATATGTTCCAGTGATATAAAAATATTAGTACCTATACCACTTTAAATTCTTTAGTCGCACAAAAAACGTTTGCTATGATTTGTGCCTCGGATATATGTAATTCAGTTCAATGAGTGAGATCAGTTATAATGTACATACATACTACGTTAGATAAAGTGAAATAGACGACTCGCTTGTATATTTCAATACCACATATTTTCACTTATCAGTAAATAATATTACTTTTTGCAGACAGTTTTCCTTGCTATAGATAGGGATACTCCATGCATTCGGGAATACTACTTTTCTTGGAGTAAATTTACATCATAAAGGGAGTAAATACCCAACTTAGAGCTAAAATTGACTAACTCCTGACAATTTTCCCCATAAATTAATTTTACCTTAAAAACGGCAAAAATTGTTCTGTTTTTCGAGGGATTTACGGGGAAAATTACCCTCATTTTTTACAGTGTAGGTTTATGTCCCAAATTCCTGTCAAATAGGAAAATGCCTTGACCCTTATAATGTTTTCTGGATACGAAATCTTGTCGAATCCTTGATGTGTCTAGCAGCAACCTTATCAGCCTTGAAACTCGTTCGTTACCTTCGGAAGTACTGCTCCTCTACTTTCGAATACTGGACCTCTTCAAGATTATTACAGCTCACTTGGAATATTGGACCTCTTCAAGATTAGTACCGCTCACTTTCGAATACTGGACCTCTTCTAGAATATTTCAGCTCGCCTTCGAATACTGGACCTTCCTTCTTTCCAAGTAAATGATCACCCCAAATAATATATTCTCGTCAAAATATATATACTTCTCTTCAAATTAGGTAGGTAATTAACCCTTTACTTCAAACTTATGGTGACTCTTTCTTAAAAATTTCTTCTATCACTTTAATATTTATTTAGTACGTAGAAATATGTATTTATATTCAAAACTAATATTTTTTAACTAGATTTGAATTAAAATTGTGTTAATATCTTAAAGAAATTCACTTTTAAGGAAACACAACTCTTTTAGAATTTGAAAAATTCTCCCTTTATTTATCTGTGATTACCTTGACGATAATTAAATTTTCAAATTAGGCCAATGAACATTTTACACCAGATTTTTTTAAACAACATAGAATTCTAATCCTTTTGTGATCTTTAAATTCTCCCTAAATTTATGTGATCATATTATTTTAATTCTTTCCATAATTTTATGATCGTTTGCATGTAATCTAATGTATCAAAAACTATTTCTATTGAATTACTTTACAAATGTCAGTTCCTAAATTTGAGTTCTTCGTGCGAATTTTTTATCAATATAAGTTATTCATCTTTCCAAATTACGTATTTATTTCCTCATTACATCATTAACGTCAATTACATTAGTTTTTACAAAATTATAATATACACCAGAATACAATAATTAATATTTAAATCTCTTCTTTGTACGATGTATTTTATTATGTCTGATTACAAACAAATAATATTTTAATTTATTCAAATAAATTCTTAACTATCAATTCATATAAATTTATTCCACTTTTCTATTACTCAATTTTCAATAATTGCATTACTTAACAAGAAAATCATGTATGTATTGTTAGAGTATGCCTTTATACTATAATAATATATTTCAAAATTGGACGATGCTATTCAAGAGAGATATAAGAAGAATATTTTATATGTCAATTCATTTCCCAATTATTTCAAGCTGATGCTGATAATGTCAAACAAAAATTTGTTGAATTCTACATAACCATCCAGGAATTCGTACTGTACGGTGAATTATTGACTTGTTTACTGGTAAAGAAGTAGATTTTTCCGAACCGGGGATAAATGTGCCGGCACTGAAAAACTTTATGTACTTTAAATATGCCTCTATTACAACGGTAGATGCTAAACGGTCGACCGGCAATTATTAACACCAGAGCACATGAAACAATTTATGGTGATTTATTTTCATTTGAACTCTTAACTTGAAGAATGAGCAGTCAGGACGTGTGATGTGTTTTATACACTTTGCAATATTGCTTCTGGAGGAGATCTATTTACTATTACTTGATAAGTACTTGTTTCTCTATAGGCATTTTGGTTTGCGTGTGAAAATATCAAATCGGTATTCATAATGTCCTCGATGCGTTCCTGGCACTGCCGTCATGTACCCCTGACTTCCAATCACTAATTTCTAGTCTTAATATTGACTTCTTTGAGTAGATTACTACTACTAAGTTTTCTATTTTAGACAAAAAAATTAACATTTTCTTACGTTAGATTGAAATTTTTTGTCTCTCATTTAGAGAATTAAAAGATTTATTAGAGAAAAAAGTCCCATAAATTGATGACCTAATTTTTCCAGGTCATCGAAAAACCAATGAAAGTATTTTGAAGACACGCAAAAATCTTCTTGTTTGTTTATTTTGGAACTTCAAGACTTTTTGGATGTACTGTATATGAAAAAGGTTAATTCTATGAGTTTCTATAGACCTCAGTCACGAATATTAAGCCACAAAAAATTATGCTGATGTATTTACATTAAACCCCGATAGGTGGAAGTAAACTTTTCAACGATAGTGTATGAAGATGAACCACAAAAGTTGCTGTTTTATTATCATTTACACAAAGATACACACACACACACACACACACATACACTCTCTCCTATGTCTATTTTTATTTCATTTTTTTAGTAGAGGACGTGCCTCGCCTAGAATTTTTTAGTTACTCTTAGCATATATTTTCTAATATTTACTTATCTGTTTATTACATTACAAAAATATTTTTAAATATATGTGGAAGTAATAAATAAGTAAATAAAGATACACATAATATAAATACGTGTAATATATATTTACACCTAATTTAGATGACTCATCCGAAAGCTTAATTTAATATTATTCAGAAAAAAAATCGTACCTTTTTGAAATGAATACATATTTCATCTCATGCGTATCTAGTAATGAAGAGTTGCAATTGTATACCCATGTGTGTTTCCTAACACGTATATATATTTGTGTATGGGGCATGTTTAAATATATAAAGTATTGAGTCAATGTTCGAGATATGCATATTATTAGTATTAATATGTATATCAAACAGTATTTATTATAGGCAACACAAAAAAGGCATCAACTTAAGTATTATAGATATTTATATATGTATTTAAAAAAAAATAGGAAAACACCTGTGTTGCTATTAAAATGTGCTAATAGGTGAATTTTAAAATTTTGTAAATGTGAACGAAGCAAAAGAAAAACGTGGAGTTTCTGACTTTCTCACAGTTGGTGATATTAGAATTTTGCAAAAGTATCTCTTGGAAAACCAAGTAGGTTACAATGTTTCGTAAATATTTCAGAAAATTAGCAAAAGAAGGGAAATAATAGGCAAAGATTGTGCTGCCACATACCTAAGCCAATGATATTTAATGATAAATTGGTGTGATGAAAGTTATTTCATATATTAGATTTAGAAACATTTTTGCGTCTTCATATATTTACTAAGTTCTTAGATTTAAAATGTGCCAGTGTCAACAAAATGTGTGCCTGAACAAAGATTTCTTAAATTAGATTATTCAAGCACCCATTTTTCTACCAACAGTAAACACTCAATAGTGCGAACCGAATAAAACAATAGTTGTTCACATTATCGATTTAACAGTCTAAAATGTTAGTATATTGAATTTTTTATAAGGAATAAGTATTAAAATAAAAGTCACAGTGTACTTGAATATGTGTGTATTCAATAACTAAGTTTAAGGTAAAATTTTAAATTAAAAAAGTATTGTAGCTAGCTCTAGCATGTTCGCGGCTATACCGTGAAGGGTAGCGGCAACTACAAAGGATACGACGTCACACACTCCAAAGACAAGTCGAGAATTGTAATATATTCGTCATCACGGGATATACTAAAATGGAAGCTTCTGGAACCGATACGTGCATATATGAAGGTTGCCGCTGATGTACTGATTCATTTATTGTTTAGTCGTTGACGCGGTCTGGCAAGAGACAAACGAAAGGTCACTGGATTGTCACTTAGTTAAGAAAGTTTGAAGCAGTGTTCCATAAGTTGTGTTGCGTATGATTTTCAAGAATGAAAAACCGTGCAAAAGGCTGTAAAAATTCCCCGGACACTCTTTGTTATGTTTGTGGATTATATGTTAGAAAATCGCAAAAGAAGCCTTTAAGTGAATTAATTCAAAGATATTATGAATAATATTTTGGCTTCAAAATTTAAAATCAAGACAAAACAAAAACAAGAATTCTTCTGAAGTCATGTTAGAAAGACTAATGATTTGGCGTGAACCAGCAAATCACGCCACGGACTGTTACTTCTGTCTTGTAAAAATTGAAGGTTTTCAAAAAGAAAGAAATATAAAGTAATGTGAGCTTTCAACTCCAATACATTCAACGTCTTCTGCAAATTCCACGGACGAGGAAGATATAAACGATGTTTGGAATGTGTCATTTTCAAGTAATCTGACGTATGTTTCTTCTGACGAACCACATCTCATTATACATTTTGTGCTTCTAGTTTAAGCTTAAGCAACCGACTATGGTGGTCAGATATATGGGTTTCAAGTATTTTCACTGAAAATTCATAGTTTATATTAGTTAAAATATTATCCAAACCAGATTTAGAGTTAGCAGTGACTCTATTATAAGTACCGGTAGTTATTTTAACATTATATAATTGACTGGTTACGATTAAAGCATATAACAACCCATTCAACTTGCTAAAAAACAGATTTACCTCTGAGTACGGAGTTGTATACAAAACTGCAAAGATGCACTTGAATTTACAAATTTTTACTTCAACAGCTGCACATTCGAAGACATATGTTACTGCAAGACGTTGTATCTGCTCATTCTTCTTGGTCCATATTTTGCTTTTGGTATATATTGCCACTCCAACTGTTCTGAAGATTTCATTGTTCAGTAATTGCAACGAACTCTACATTATTTTCATTTAGTACGGCTTCTATTAAATTGATACAGTTCCCAATTGACTGGGCATTTTAATGAAAGATTATAATTTCGTCATTATTTTTTGCTGATTGTTTTCCCTGATTTTCGAAGCCGAAGGTCACAAAAAACGAAATTTATTAATGCATACATATTCCGGCCAAATTTCAGGATATATAAAACTGTCCATGTAGTTGACAGGCACAGAAACTTTAAATGACTTATATTTATCTGGATGTTGAACCCATTGGATTACATAATACCATTATAGGTATTTTAACCATATCAGATAAGTAAGATTTTAATTTTTCTTCGGTCAAATCTAAAGCACAATTAAAGATATGATAGTCTGCATACTTGGTGACTCCTTGGAATAGAGTATTATCTTTCAGTTTACCGTACATACGATTTTCTGAATGCCTCTCCTGTAGTCTTTGCCTTCCTTGAAATTCCCACTTGTCCTCTTTATTTCCGTCTTCTCTTTCACTTCTTCCTTCGAAAGTACTTTCGTTATTTTGTTTTGACGATTAATGTTTTGTATTTCTAGACCGTCCTTTGTGTTTTCAGTATTTTCAACTGTTGTATTTGTTTGTTGCTCATTTTCGACTTGATATTTTCTTAATATTTAAATTTTCAATACATACTTTTATTTATTCGGATTTTGTTTCTGTCCATTTTATTCCAAGCAGGATTATTATTTGCAACAATGTGCAATAATTGTATATTACTTTCTCGAAGTATTATTATTTAATTTTTTACTGTCGTTACTTCTTCTTGCAGTTTTTTTGTTTGTTCTTGAACCCCATACTGATTATTTATTCAAATTATTCACTTTTTAAAAAATGAGGTGTGGCCACCACACGACTTTCTTATACGTATGAGCGTTTCAAATTAAGAATTTTTAGAATTTTTTTTTACAAAAATTATTCAAAATCCTATTTTAAGTACTTCTATTCTCTTAATAAATCCCTATAGAATGCATATTTTGCAAGATATTATAAAAAAGTGCTACTCGCTAAGAATAAAAGTGCTACTTCCAGTCCGAATTTTGAAAATTCATTTATATAAAAAATATTGCAAATCTAACTCTAAATACTTTTGTACTCTTGATAAATATATACAAAATGCATAATTTACGACATATTTGCAGAAATTCGCTATTCGGTTAGAGTAAAAGTGTTACTTCCGGTCCGAATTTTGAATTCTTTATACGAGAGATATTTAAAATTATGTTTTAAATACTTTTATACTCGTAATGTACCTGCCTAGAAAGCATGACTTGCGGGACATTCACAAAAAACTGATTTTCGATAAGAGTAAAAGACCTACTGAATTTCGAAAAATTTTATTAACACAATTTATCTCAAATTTAATTTTGAGTACATTTGAATTCTTTATAAATTTGTTTAGACTTAGTAATTGACGAAATATTTGCAAAATTCGATTTTTTCACTGAATACTACCACTTCCGGTCTACTGATTTTACTGAAAAACTAATCAGATCTCAAGGGGGAGATTATACACGTAGATACAAAATTTGGAATACATATCTACAGCGGTTTGATCACTATCGTGGTCACACACTCAACCAGCCTTCGAACTACTTTCTAACGCCTGAAGAAAGTGATTTCTTCTACCTGCTAAATGTTTTTTTGGTGTGTTTATATAGTGCAAATACAATTTGCATTATTCAAACTTCCAGACGTATGGTTTCAATTTTTAACTTATTCCCACACTAAACAATTCATTTTCTAATAAAGTCGATAAAAGAAATCTATTAGTATTTTCACGTTGGCGTCGCAAATGTTTACACCAAATTATTTAAATTCGAACAAACGAAACTAAACGGATAACAAGTACAATAATAAACTGGTAAATAACAAAATCTATTTATTTTCAAATATAAAATATTTACTCTTCACCTTGCTACCTGATTAAACACATTACATGCATAAGAATATTGTGAATGCTTCGTAAATAGTAGTAGTTGTCGTATTTACTTGTAAATATTAGGGAATTTGTGTAAAATTAACACTTGCAATTGAGTTGGTACTCACTGATTGTCAACCGGGTACATTACAATTGTAAAATTGTAACTGTCTTTTTGTTGTGCTTCTATTTGCGATCTCTCTGTGTGTACACGTAAATATTGGCAACATTCGAACCCAAGTCCAACTAACAACCTCTCTCCGTTGATTTATGCTATTGTCATCCTATACTGGCCGGTACTTTTGAAGAGTGTTAATTTGTTGAGTAAACGCAGATCTATTTATGCAAAATTATTGTACATGTTGTATGTGGTTAAATTTACAAATACACAAAAAGTTTTTAATATAGGTGGGTATAGACAAGCAGCTGTTAAATCGATGATTATGTGTGCGTCTGATTTGTTAAATAATGTTAATAGTGTTCAATTGTTATTGTAAAATGGAATTTGCTCGATGTTATTTTGATTTGAGTAAATCTGAATCATTTTGATGATGATTGCCACAATCTAACTGATTATTAGGGATCGGCAGTCAGGGGTATACTGCAGGACTGGACTTCTTTTTAAGTAAAACATTTATTCAAAAAAAATTAATCAAATATTTAGAAAAAAAAATTCATTTAAAATTTTCACTTAAAAAAATAAGTTTTTGGTATGTACAAAATCGGGAAGTAAGTTTTGAAAAAACAAAGTTTTTTGAGAAATTGTCGAGTGCAACTCATACCAAATGATGCAGAATTTCCTTGGTTACAAGCACCACCACAGATTCTACTCTTAAAAACAAAGAAAATATTTTTTTTCTAAACACGTGTTTTGGTCAAATATTTTAAAAAAAAAGTAATAATTCAAATGTTATTGGCTCAATTTTAAAAAAGAAAACAGTTGAATAGACAATTTAAGTCAGTATTAGAAAATGCAAAAATATATTGGGTGAGTCGTATAAAAAAAAATTAGATCCGTGCATTTCCGGTGAAACCGGAAGTGCGTCAGAGCTTAAAGTATTTTTACAATATGCGCCACAAGCAACCATGAATCTTCCACTAATTGGTTTTCTGTTATTTAAAACACAAAAGAGCAATCGAAGAAGCGTCTACTAATGACTCACCCTGTATATATACATCGATACATATATCATATGCATATAGCAATGTCCCTTCCGGTCCTCAACCTCATTGCAAGACCCCGCCTTTTCTGTATTTGGGCACAATAGTGTTTTTTTGAGATACTGGGGGGTATTCTCCATTATTTATTACATTGTTAATTAATTTGGTAGAAATTGGTAATAGCACGTCTTTGTGCCTTTTAACTATTATTGCTGTTATTTTATCAAAACCTTGAAGCTTTGCTATTTTTTAATTCATTTATTATTGTTATCACTTCTCTCAGACTTACCATTTTAAGTTTTAATTCAGGTATTTGTTTCTTAAATACTTTTTTCTATATTAAAAAAAAATTATAAGTATGGTTAAATCGGAAAGACTTCATCTCAACAGACTTGGAATACAGAAAATATGTTAAAAGCAATAAAAGATGTACAAAACTGAATGGCTTGGAATACTGCAAGCAAGAACTTCTCATTTACTAGAGCAAAACTTTAAAGACGAGTACTGGACAAGTATAAGGAGGCAGTTTCTAACAAACAAATTTTAGGCGCTAAGCGGTCAGTATTTTCTCATACCATGAAAAAGAACAGGAAGATTATACCTTCAATATGGAGCAGACCTTTTTGGGTTGACTACAAAAGATATGAGATATATGGCTTTTAATTTGCAGGAAAAAACATATTCATCATCCTTTTAATGGGAATGGCTTGGATTATAGAGCAACACTTGAAAGAGTGCTGGTTTAGAATAAGGATGTGATTTCCAATAAACAAATTTAATGCGCTAAATGGTCAGTATTTTCTGATTTCAAGAAAAAGAACTGGTAGATTATATCTTCAAGATGGAGCAGACTTTTTCATGTTGACTACAAAAAATAAGAAATACATGGCGTTTAGTTTGGCGGAAAGAAATATATTGATCATCCCTTTAATAACAACTTGATCTAGCTAGAATCTAGCTGGGGGTCCAACTGGTTAAGTGGTTTCTGCAAACGCCATCCATAGATCACATTAAGAAAACCTGAAGCAACGTCGGTTGACAAGGCTCAACACGTCAACAAACCGAAAATGGAGAAGTTTTTTAATTTATTAAAGACTGTGACGGATAAACATCATTTTCCACCTCATCGTGTCTATGATGTGGAAGAAACAGGCGTGACCAGCGTCGAAATCAAAAGGACAAGAGTTCTAGCTCAGAATAAATATCGACAAGTCGGTACTCTAAAATCTGCTAAGCATGGTGAACTGTCCACGATATTTGCATGTAAGCTGGTGAAAATTAGCATGAAATATTTCCTTTTGGTTTAATAGTTTAATAAACCACACAAAATCGGCTCTAGATGACCCGATACTTTCAATTCTTGTTGGTCACATGACCCACATTAGAAATCTTGCAGTAATTGAAAAATAGATAGAGCAACTTTAGCTTTTTTTGTCTGCCTCTATACAGCAGCCACAATAGGCAACCGTACGATAAATCATTTATGTTTCCACTAAATACATTTTATTTTATCAGTGTGGAAAATTATCTTTGTAATAACCCAGGCAGAACGGTAACCCAAGACCAAATAAGCAGACTATTTGGAGAAGCTTATCAAAAATCTGCAACATCTACCACAGCTGTTAATAGATTTAGAAAGTGAATCGACAAGAACAGAGAACAACCAAGATCCATTCACACGATCACGTGTTTGCAGCCAGACTTTCCTGAAGTCTATACATCACCTCAGCCAAGTACTTCAGGTACTCTGAGCACTTTGAAACCTACATCTCATCAACCAAGTACTTTAAGGACTTGAAGCTCTTTGAAACCCACATCTCATCGACCAAGTACTTGAGGGACTTGTAGCGTTTGAAACGTACATCACTTCAATCAAGTACTGCAGGCAATCTTGGCACTTTGAAACCTACATTTCATCAATCAAATACGTCAGGGACTTGTAGCACTTTGAAACCTATATCAATTCCACCAAGTCCTTCAGACACTCTGAGCAGTTTGAAACCTACATCTACTCAACCACGTACTTCAAGGACTTGTAGCAGTTTGAAACCTACATCTACTCAACCACGTACTTCAAGGACTAGTAGCACTTTGAATGTACTATTTATCGTCAGTCCTAAAGTCATCAAGCCCTTTGCCAAAAGAACTCGTATTCGAAGTAAAAAAAAAAACGAGAGGAATTGGTGCAGTTTTAACGGACAGCTCTTACAAAAACGAATTGGAAAAAGAGAAGTTGGAACAATAAGAAGTTGAAAAACGGAGGCAGACGAAAAAATAGAAAAGGAGAAACAACACACATGCAGAAATGTGTTTCTTCCAATAGAGTTGAGAGCCTCTACATGCAAGAAGAAGACTGAGGGCAAAATATAAGACAAATAATACAGTCGTTGAAAGCAATTCCTCCGGCGATGAAGAAACAGAGACACAGAAAGCGTTTTCTGTGGAGATACTTATTTAAGATAAAAAAATGGAGAAGGATGGGTGCGATGTATTTGGTGTCTTCAGTGGGGCCACGAAGCCTGGGCTGAAATCGAGGAAAATAAAGATGATTATACTTGCGATAACTATTTGTAAGACTTGTATAAAAGACATTGTCAAGAAATATTGTTAGTTTTTTTTTATATCTATTAATTCCACTGTGATCACTATACCCTAAGGTATTGGGGTAAGGTGATAACTTTGCACTTTTTAAAAAGAAACGTCAAAAAATACTTGTAACTTGAATAAATAAACTCAAGGACAAAATTAACGCACCACCCAATTGAACTGAATTGAATTGTTAGGTACTGTCTAGTAGCTTGTAAATGAAATCAGCAAAACATGACGTTATTTCCAATCAATTTTTTTTTATTAAAAAACTGTTTTTCTTGAACTTAGAGCTATTCTAATATCGTGTATGTCCTCCTCTACTTCTAATTACTGCTTCCATGCGTCTTGGCATAATGGAAATCAAATTTTGAACGACTTCTTGAGGAGTATTTTTCTATTCTTGAATTGCTGCCTCTATCAGTTGATTGTGGTTAGCAGGTGGAGGTGTACGACGTCGAACCCTTTTTTTAATATCATCCTATAAAGGCTCTATTGGGTTCATGTCGGGACTATGGGCTGTTCATTCCATAAACGAAATACCAACAGCATTTAAGTAGTGAATAACTTACCCAGCCACATGAGGACGAGCATTATCCTGCATAAACATGAAATTCGGCCTCAGAAAAGGAACAAATGGCATTACATGGGCAACAACAATGTGTTCAAGATAATAATCTGCATTCATTGACCTAACACGTATGGGGACCAACTATGTGCGGCCATCAAAACATATGCCTCCCCATAACATTACAGAGCCACCACCAAACGGGACTTATTGCTACTAGCAAATCTCTCTCCTGGCCTTCGCCAGACACGCTCACATCCATCTGCAGATTTAAGGCATTTTCGTCTGAAAATAAAACCATCTCCCAATCATTAAGAGTCCAATCTTGATGATTTCTAACAAAACGCAATCTTTAAATGTTGTGCTCTCTGGTGAGCAGGGGTTTCTTGGCCGGTTTTCTGCTGTCCAATGCAGCTTCATATAAGCGCCTCAAAAGCGTTAGGGAAGATACAAGAAGATTGCGAACATCTACGAGCTCATTTTTTAGGATGGCATTAGTCGTCCTCCTGTTTCTGAGAGCGGATTGTTTAAGAAAACGCTCATCTATTAGTGCACCGTTTTCGCCCTTGTCCCTGCCTTCGTAAGTGCGAGCCTGTCTCATTAAATCGTCTAATCATGCGACTTAAGCTGGAATGGTCACATTAGCGACATGACGCATCCAGTAAAGTTGATGCTCTTACTGCTTCCTCCACTGACCAATTCGTTCTACAGTTCATTACTAAAATGTATTACACTCGCACTGACACTATCAATAACAAAAAAAACTTGCTGGCTAAAAAGAACTTGTCTTAATAAGCAAAAATTTCCGATCAGATTTTGGATCAAGTTTTGCCAAAAATGCTTTTAGTTGCAATTGTACTTTTAAAAGGAAACCCTTTTTGATAGCATTTCCTTGAATTACCCCAGTAGGTCCACAGCCTACTTGTAAGATAACTAGAAAACTAAAAATGATCATTATTTTAGAATAACACAAAATATGGTGGTGCGTTAATTTCGTCCATGCATGAGTTTAGTTTTCTATTGTTAGTCTCCCCTACTCGTGTTATTTAAGTCAATTATTTATCTTTATGGAATTCCACCATTTATTTACCTCATTCGTCAAGTAAAACTATTGTCTTCAAAAAAATACAACAAAACTTCTGGTTAATGATAACATGTTTCCTGTGCAAATATTGAAACTGCACACGGTAATTCCAGTTGATGATCTTTTGTTTTGAGAGTCTTTTTTAACCTAAAAATTAACGTCGCGTTACGATACCTACGTTAAAGTTAAATTCTCTTTTTTCCTCTTCCACATCTCCTCTCGTCCTCCGAACGTTTGTCTCGTAAATATTGAAAGAGCAGAAATAAAAATCACACAATAACGACGTACAGCTCACACCAGTCAGTCAAGGCTGACCGAGCGTGAAAAGCTCTCTGTGAATCCACGACTGCCCGCCCCACACAAACAATCGAACGTCGAACCAGCGTCCGCTAATCGATTTCGCACGACTTGTCGCTGTGTGTTTTTAAAAGATCGCATTCTTTTCCGGCAATTAACTGTGTGCGAGCATACGACATGGGTATGGGACACAATAGGGGGCGGGGGGAGCAAGGGGGACACTAAAATCTCTGCGTTTTATTATTATCGTCCGATTTTAATTTTAGAATTTTTCTATTTGTTTATTTTGTGAAAGAATATTGTCGTAAAATACAGCCAGTGTTTGTAGAAATTCAGTAATCAATTAATGACAAAATTTTGTAATAATATTTTTTTCGGGAATTATTTGGCAATGATCAACGTATACTTTCTCAAGGGAAATAAATAAATACAAAAGGTATTTAGAGTTTACAAGAGCAATTTGATGCGGGACTAATAGAAATTGTCATTTTAAAAGCCATGGAGTAGGTATAATTTAGTATTTTTCTTTAAATTTGTAAAGTTTTTTTTTTATTTTTTTTAATAAATACGCGTTCAGTCACTTCTTCCTGTTGATTTTCCTGCACGTACAAGGATGTATTGAAAAATTCTTAGCGTACTGTATAGAGGCTAACATATTCAACATACTCTCCTCTTAATAATAATAATAATAATAATATAATTTATTTCAGAGACATACAGACCTTGAGTTTGGTGGTAAATTATAAATAAGTATAATCAAGATCACTTCGAGATTTAATTTAATTAATTGTTATTTTATTTGTTTCATCATGATGTGTATATAGATATTTATTAAGTTAATATTTTGGCAAATTTAATTTTTATTTACGGTAAATAATATAAGAACGTTATTATAATTTTTATAAAAACTATAATATTAGAATAAGCATAAAATATTACGTAAATTATCACAAGAAAGTGTTTTCCACACGAAGAATACTGTGACTGGGAGAGATCGACCGTTTGGCCCGGCGAAAATAATATCCTTCGCTAGATGCATTAGACGAGTCATGAATATGTGAACCAGTTGATATTTACATGTTTGTTTACCTTTTTGAAAGATTGCTAATGCGCTGCTTTCCTGGGTGGTGCAGCACTGCAGCTATGTATTTCTGGAGGTGGAATCGTATCGTACCGAAGACAACCGGGCGTTTTTGTGAAGAAAAATATCTATATAAGTCGGGAACCGATGAGAAACCGGGAGTTGCTTGGTGTAAACCGCACTCAAAAGAGAAAATGTTATATTAACTTAGAAGTTTATTCATGAATTTGAACTTAGAATAATTTTCAAAGAGATTTTACGACACTTATAAATTTTTCAACAAGAATTAGAACTTGTAATATTTTCCGTAATAATTTTACTGTACTTATCGAATTTTCCAACCGAAGTGGAACTTAGAATAATTTTATGAATTAGATATCGTTTTTAATTTTTTTTTGGAGTTTAATTTACATCGAGACTTGTAATTATTTTTGGAAATAATTATTTATGTTCGGAACAGTTTTATTGAATTGGAACTTTGAATTTTTTTTATTTTTCTAGAATGTTTTGTTTTATATGTAGGATTATTACACCATGCATTATGATAAAGCATTTTAGTTACTGTAACGATCAAGTTGAATAGCATAATACTTTTTTTATATATAAACACTTGGTGTTTTTAATTTTCTTTATTATTTTATTTATCAAATTAGAATATTTGTGGTTAATAATTTTGTTTTATGTATATATAGAGTAATTGAACGGTGATCGAGATTTTCTTTGAGATATATATTTGAGTACAAAATTTTCTTGAGTGGTGTTTTGTATTGGAATCTCAGAGTGAGGTAAAGTTTTATTTTATTATATATTTTTTTATACGTATATCAAGTATATTTTATAGTGTTTGTGTATTTGATATTAACGTGTTGGGTAATAGATCAGGGATGTGTGCGATGAATTAAGTAGTTGTTTAATTCATAGCATGGAGTCCTGGTGAATCCTTAAAACACGAATTAGTCTTGGTGGTACTGTTTTGGGAGCGAGCAAAGGCGCCAGGCAGAACTAATCAGGGCTGAGTTAATTAATTAAATGCACAAAGACATTTTTTTATTAAATTTAAAATTTATATATATATACCTTAAGGGGTGAGCACATAGTAGTGTATGTTCGGGTTGTGTCCGACGAGTTGAAAAGCATACTCGTAGGGTGGAACTTTGGGGTACCTACCAGTGTGAATTTGCTTTCTGATGGTACTGTCTTGGGAGCGAGCAAAGGCGCCAGGCAGGACTAATTAGGGCAAAACCATTTCCTTAATGTTTATATTCTTGTAAATAATAAATCGCGTAATTTTTTTTATTCATATTCCAGTACAATTCACAATATGCAATAAATTTTATTTTATTAAAGATGTTGATTGTTTACATGTATCTTTGACGAATATAAATCATGATAATCACGTTTATTTTAAAAATATAAATTTGTACTTGATGTTATTCTTTCATTAATGATAATTTGTTTATTGTTTTGACTATTTGATCATGACATGTATGATTTTATATGATGTTTTGAAATATTTAAATTTTTGTGAATATATTCGTGTAATTTAAAATTTTTCTTTCTTTAATACTTTCTTTTAATAAACTAGATGATAAGATTTATTTTTGCATTTTATTTTCTTTACCTGACCTGGTGATAATTAAAGAGCATTCAAATTGATTGGAGAGTTTATTTATATTTTCTTTTCATTGGTTGACTTCGCAGATATTTCTTCATCCCAGATGAAGGTAGTCATTTTTAACAGTTCTTGCAGATTACAAAGCTTTATATGTAATTTTTGAAGTGTAAACTTCTTTGGGCGCGTTGCGTTGATTGTGGGCACTGAACAAGACTGAGCCGTCACGCTCGGCTATGTAACGCTCGTTCGGGTAAAGTCGGCCCGAGTCGACTAAGGAAACGAGAGAAATATATCATATAGAGGTATTTAATTTCAATTAAATTGAAATTTAAATGAATAAATAAATTCATGTCCCCGAGCAGATTCGATCCCGAGATCTCACGGGTGACAAGCCGGAACGTTAGCATCAGACCACACCGGGCCACGTAAGCGAGTATTCATATTGTCTATTTATATATATATATATATATATATATATATATATATATAAATATGAACATCTACGTGAGAAATTTCTTGAATTAGCGGCATATTAAATTAACGGCAAAGAAACGGATTATATGTGTTTAATATATACATTAACCACATATAAAATATTAATTATATATATATATATATATATACACGCGATTATATATCGCGGCCGCTGCCATAGCAACGAATAGAGCATTGCTTTAATTGCTCATTATATACGAATTTATAACGATTTAATTCTTTTCTGTTACACAGAATAGATGAAAAAAATCAAATCGATGACAAATTAAAACGAAAAAGGCAATTGTCTAATGCGCGCGTGAAGAAATATTGTCAAAAGAAGCACACTAAATCTCAGCAACTGAATTCGTCGATGCAGGATGACCCTAATGTAATATAAAACGAAAAAAAGTTGGATTTCGTATTATTAACCTCGCCTTGATGAAGTTTTCACTTCTGCCGTATGGTTTTAAGCACACCCATTTTCTTGTTTTTTATAAGAAAATGTTGTTTCGTCGAAAATTTTTTTCACCATATATCATCGAAACACCGCGACTTTTCAAAAGTCATCAATGGACAAAATATTCTTAGAATAGTCCAGGGAATAACCCATTCATTTTTGCCGTATGTTAAATAAACACCCTGTATATTAATCGAAGTGATATTTTCTTAAGTTAAACAGTTAATAATATCCATCTGGTAAGTTCATGCCGTTAAAGACATTTGCAAAATATGCCTTACGGCATTTGCATCGTCAACGTTTATAGTTTTCTTCATTTTTAGTAAGCGTAAAATGTTAAAATTGATTTTAACTTTTACTTGCATTTGTCTTATGTTTTTCTAATTACGGTATTAAAGTCCTTTATTGTTTTTTTGTAATTCTGTATGTATGTACCTAATTATTAATATAACTACAAATATAAATTCTGCCAATGTACCCCTGACTGCCGATATCTAGAAATAATGTATGATGATAACGGAAAATCATTGCAACTGTACCTTCCATTGCTTTAGTTTATACATATGTGAAAACAAGAAATTAACTACTTGTAAAATTTAATTATGTAACTATTTTTCTCATTGCTTTTATCACCTGTCAAAATATATCAACTTTTAATAGAAAAATATAATCATTTTCTATTTGTTTCTGAAGTATTGATGATTATCATATTTTTTCTTCTCCACTTTTAGTAAGAAATTTATTTATACAGATTCGGATAGTATTATTTGCTTTTAATGGCAATTCAGTAAAGGTAATCTTAAGATATTGTGTATATCCATACGGGCTATCAAATTTCGGCGGTTTGTTTGAGGGATGTCGACCACCAAGATGCCGGATACGGGTATTAAGCAAGATAGTTTCTGTTAAACTCATCAAAAAACTAGTTCGAAAATAATAACAGGGTATATATATGCCACTACTTCTTCGGTAAAAGAATATTTAATTTTAAAAATATAAATGCATTATTTTTAATATTAGAAAAATAGATACACGTAGGGAAAAATGATACTTCAGTAGTCGTTAGGCCATGTTAAGAGCGCTTGCTTGATATGAAAACTAATAACATATATACAAGGTGTCATCCAATTGAAATGATAATTCACTAGCCACAGTCTAAATAAGAACTGGATTTGCAATGTCTTTTGCAGTGGCGGCTCGTGATTTTTTGGGACGGGAGGGAGGGGATCTGAGTGTTTAATATCAAAAATTAAGTACAGACAAAAAATAAACTCAATATGCTGTTTAATTAACTTGTTTGAAAATGAAATCCATCCGCCGTTGCTTACGATCAGCAAAATGATTAATAACTAATTCATTGAAGTTTGGTGTTGATGTCAGTAATTGTTTTTCAATGGAACACATTGCTAATTCACATAGTCTGCTTTACCGCATACTATTTCTAGAAAATGTTTTTAATCTCTTCAAAGTAGAAAAACACCGTTCACTTTCAGCTGTTGTCATCATATGGTGCAAATTATTTTCAATAGCTTCACAGATTCGGCAACTGTAGTTGTTAATTTATTTTCATAGAAACATTACAGTAATGTTAGAGCAGATGAAGCAGTTCCAAAATCTGGTCTATTATACAAAACTACCAATTCGTATCAAACTATAAAAGCTAACTGGGAAAATGTAGCCGAATCTGTCGTCTCGTCTACTTGTATAGCGATATAATGGGCTTTGTTAATTTCGTCTAGAATCAAAGTGCGAGAAACTTCGTAGATACTGTCCAGCAATTCATTTTGAATGGTTTTTGACAAACTCATAAAAACTCTATTATTAGACTTGTGGGTGCTGTCAATTCCTACCAATAAATTAACCAATCCACGAATGCAGTGTTCAGCTGGCACATTATAGGTATTTACCTTTCCCAAAACTGAATATTCTATCATGTTAGTAAGATGTTTTTCACTTACTTTATGTCTTTTTACTTTCTCACCAAAGTGTTTTAAATCCCTACTACCATTAGAAGTCCAGACAGGGTCGCTTTGTGGAGAATTCCTAATTAAGCACACATAACAAAAAATATTATATTAAACTACAAGTTTCATAACACACGATTTTTGCGCACGCGTTTAAGTTAAGAACAAACACAAGTGTGCAAAATGTGTTATGAAACCTGTATTTTATACTATTTTTCCTATTTTGGTTATTAAACGTTCAAAAAAGCTTAAAATGAGAGACATGTTTCGTTCGAACATTTTAAATATTTGAATATAGGCGGTGTTATATGTAATTATGGTTTGAACGTCTATGGAAACTGTAACTTCGTACGAGTTTGGATGTCTTCGGATTGTCAGTGGTGGCCTTGCTTTGACTTCGGCCAACTTCGTATGGGTTCGGACGTCTTCGGAATGTCGGTGAGGGCCTTGCCTTGGCTTCGGCAAACTTCGTTTGTGTTCGGACGACTTCGGAATATCGGTGAAAGCCTTGCCTTGTCTTCGGCCAACTTCGTGAACATTTTAAATATTTGAATATAGGCAATGTTATATGTAATTATGATTAAAATTCAGACTGATTTATGCAATAAATTATTTCAAATTATCAGCAAAAAGGACGAAATAAATAATTGCACGCCCCTAGAGATTCGCAAAATAGCAGAAGACAATTTACAAAATCTTTTGCCAACATAGTCGCGACATATTAACAAAAACAAACTTTTATAACAGTTGTACTATTCAACACTGGAAGTAAATTTCAATAGTAGCATCAGAAAACTTATCATCAACTCTGCTTAACAATTTATATTGTTAATTAGTACTTGTGAATAAAATGTTAGCATGTGTGCTTTTTATTCTTTGTACAACTTCTATTGCACATGTTTGATACATTAAAGGCTTACATTTTGACATTTAAATATAATTTGGTTCCATGTTTTTTTTTTTTGTTACCAACGTCAAAACAACAAAATTAGCGTGCGATAAAGTACTACTTTTGCAACCAAAACGGGTGTCGTAAAGTGAACTTTATAGCACCGAAATAGCAAAAAGCATTTTGCACATTAGACCCACTGATAAACTGTAAGAGCTTCTGTTGAATTTTCTCGTCACGGCTTTATTAGTTTTCTATCTTAATGTCATAGCTCAGTGTGATATATTCTATCATTTCAATTATGTTACTAACGCAATTCACAGTTGCATTTGCATCGATAGACATTACAACATACACTCACCGCTATATATTACATACTGGACAGCCACGCGGCACTATAGAGGAGTGCCCCACCGCTGACGTATATCTGCGCGCTACCCGCGCCAGTTTCATCGCTCGATTTTCAAGACAGACGGGTCCTCCCGGGGCAGTCGCGCGAGGTGCCCCGGAGCCTACGTTAGACTGCGATTTTTAAACGCGCTGAAAAGACGGACTGTTAGTTCCGAAAATATTATTTGTTATCAAACAAATCAGAAAAATTACATACAAATTAGGTATTATAATTAATATATCTGTTAAAAGAAATTTGTCATGGGGAAATTTGACACAGGGGGGCAGTGCCCCGTTGCCCTCCCTGCAGCAGCCGCCACTGGTCTTTTGTATATATGAAATTTCAAAATTCGGACCGGAAGTAACACTTTTTTTCGAATATCTTGCAAATTATGCATTCTATAGAATTTATTAAGCGAATAGAAGTATTTATAATAGGATTTTGAATAATTTTTGTATAAAAAAATTCTATAATTTGAATCGCTCATACGTATAAGAAAGTCGTGTGGTGGCCACACCTCATTTTTTACAAGTTCTTAAAAAAAATTAAAATTGTCGGATAGTCTTATTATGTGGTTTTACTCACTCCACGTCGTTACTTAATTCATTTTTTTCTCTCAATCAACATTATTTGACAATTGAAAATAAAACAGCAATTTCTTATCAACCTATACGAGATGCTTTTTATGCGTCGACCCCGAAAAAGAACATAAATTACAAGCGCTGGCTGGCCTAGACAAAACATCGATTTGTATATTAGACTGATGTAAACGGGTTTGACAAACATAATATATGTATGTATGTGTGTATTGTATATACACAAATGAATATGTACATAAATGTATATACCCGTGATATGGGATTTTTAACGTATGTACTTCAACATACAATTCATACGAGAATATGAGCATTAACTGCAGAAAGTCCCTGTACAAAATTGCTTGTAAATCATAAATTCATGGCCTGTTCTAAATTGAAATTTTGACATTTGATACCGTACACTCCGCGTAACAAACACAAACTGGACGTGAAGGAGTGTATAGTGTATAGTGTATGAAGTTGAGTATTTAGTGGTACACATGTGTAAGTCGATACAGTAAGAAACCAGTTTTAAAAGGTGAACCCAGGAATATATACACATACACTACCATTCAGAGAAGTTTGACCGAATAGAAAAATATTTAAAAAGGAATAATATTATACAACAAAATAATATATTTTTCTAAATGTATACAGGGTGAATCATGAGGCCGATTATGACTTTATGATAAAAGATATTTCGATGCGGTTGTTTCCTAAGATAGCCACTCATTAGAGTCATTAGGAGCTTTTAAATTTATTTTGTTTTATGTAAAGTGTTCCATAACTTGGTGGATGATCACAATTATAGTTTTTTAAGTGAATTATTAAAAAGAAATAAGATAGCATAGGTCTTAAGTCTAAAGTTTTTGATTGATTACCATTTTTTAAAAAAATGTTTCGAAAAAATTATATTTCTCGAAAACAACGCATCAGATACCCACAATTCTTGGTAGCGTTGTTCCATCATAAAGGGACCTAATGCAAGCATGTATCATTTTTTTCCTCACCTAATTGTATGCGCAAGAAAATGGATTAAAATTACATGACAAATCTTTGTCTAAAAGTCAATATTTTCAAATGTGACAGCCTATATATATCGCTTGATTTTTGAATTGCTTGCTAATTTTTACACCAAAGACATATAACACGTTATTACTTTAAAAACCGTCATTGAGGTATTTAATTTAGTTTTCTACTCCCATACTTTAATTGTATTATTAGATATGCTGAACCTGTACTTTAATGGTGTCAATTACGATACAGATTTTCGTTATGATACAAGTTTATATCCAATAGGAATACAGATTTTTCATTACGATACAAGTTTATATCCAATAGGAATGCGACATTCCAATATTCAAACAATATTCAATATGGCGACTGCATATCTGACAGATATAAAAATTAATTAAAAGTGACAGTTCTCTGCAATTTACAAGTAAGTAGTTAAAATTTGAGCTTTTTTGAAAATATAAACGGTAAAAATGAGGGATAATGACAGTCAAATGTAAAATTTGACTCCAGCAGAAATTATGAACAAGTCTTAGTAACTACGAACAATTTATTACCAGTTAAAGTCGCAAAAACGTACGGAAAATTTTACGCTCAAGTTATGAAATGGAATTTTCAAAAAATAATGTTTTATTATGTGGTCACTCGCATTTTCATTCTCGTGTCTTAATATCTATCATTAAATGCTCATTGCATAATATATGTACTATTATAAAATTTTGTCAATTTTATGTCTTATTTGAATACATAGTATTTTGGTACTGGAGGTATGTCAAAGAAATTATTTATTATCCCAGAGAGTTTACCGGCAACGTTACCCTGGAAAACGATTCCCAAGACAGATGCCTTTTGACGAGTAGAGACCCTTTCATTACTACTGTTAGTATTACTTATTCAAAACCACCGAAACTTAAATATGTGATAACTTGTGAAAATCGATTACGAATTCCTATGACAACAACAGAAAATCCTCACGTCAGTATCGTGAAGTAAGTCGTTTGCAAAACATTAGCCAAATCAGCGTTGTAGGGACCTTAAAATAAAATAAATGTCCGTAATGAATACATTTAAAGATTAACTTCGCACCCATCATTTTAAAGCTAGAAGAGTTTTCTGCGATTGGGTAATAACTAAAATAATTTGACTAATAGTTCAGAATTTATATATCCAGTTTCTGATACTTCAACTAGACGCCGAGGAGGTGCTCCTTTTTCAAAGCCATTATGCATTCTAAAAACACTACTGTATATACATACACTGATGATACTTTGGTAATTATAAGAACTAAAAATGAGGTGTGGCCACCACACGACTTTCTTATACGTATGAGCGTTTCAAACTATACAATTTTAAAAAAAATTTTATACAAAACTTATTCAAAATTCTATTCTAGGTACTTTCATTCGCTTAATAAATTGCTATAGAATGCATACTTTGCAAGATATTATCAAAAAAGTGCTCCTCGCTAAGAGTAAAAGTGCTACTTCCGGTCCGAATTTTGAAATTTGATATATACAAAAAATATTGCAAATCCAGTTCTAAATACTTTTGTACTCTTGATAAATATATATAGAATGCATAACTTACGACATATTTGCAAAAAATCGCTATTCGATAAGAGTAAAAGTGGTACTTCCGGTCTGAATTTTGAAATTTTTTTTATACAAAAGATCTTGAAAATTATGTTTTAAATCCTTTATTCCCGTAACGTACTTGTCTAAAAAGCATGACTTGCGAAATATTCGCAAAAAACTGATTTTCGATAAGAGTAAAAGACCTACTTCCGGTAGGAATTTCGAAAAACTTTCTAAATAAAATTATTCTCAATTTTAATTTTAAGTATATATGAATTCTTTATAAATTTGTTTAAACTTAGTAGTTGACGAAATATTCGCAAAATTCGATTTTTTCGCTGAAGTAAACTGCTACTTCCGGTCTACCGGAAGTAGCAGTTTACGGGAGGTTATACACGTAAATACAAAATTTGGAATTGATATCTACAGCAGTTTGGCCGCTATCGTGGTCACAGACAGACAGACAGACACACAGACAGACAGACAGACAGACAGACAGACACACAGACAGACACAGAGAGAGAGAGACATTTTTTTAAAAACCACTTTTTTGGTATCAGGGGACCTCAAAACGTGGACATCTGCAAAAATCTCGAGTACGAAAATTTTCATCATCACAATACTTCCTTATACTACGTATAAGAAAGTAAAAAAGATGCAGGATACAATGAAATACTGACTACTGTTGACGACTGTGGTTCAAGGTTTGACAGGCGCAGGCTGAAGCTGAATATTGAGAAAACCAATGTGTTGAACTTTGGCTATTTCACGAAGGACCAAATAAAAATTATTTATGGAGATCAATAGCTAAATATGGAACATATTGCAGTGATCTTGAGTCTGGAATTGAATTGTAAACAAGTTTTCTCCAGATCATTTGACCGAAAGGTGCAGCACTGTAGTTATGCATTTTTAGAAGTGGAAAAGATAGCCGGTACTGAGCTTGTCTAAGTTTTTTATTAAAAAAATGTTAATATAAGGCGGGACATGATGAGAAAACGGGGAGATTGCTGGTGGAAACCGCTCTCAAAATAATAAAGACCTTTCGAAGCAGGTGTGAACCGCTTTTAAAAATATAAATACGGGGTGCCTATACTTATAAAGAATTAAATAAAAATTAGAACTTAGAATAATTTCGTTAAATCGGTACTTGTAATATTTTCCGAAATATTTAGTAACAACTTAAAATATTTTTCAATAAATTGGGACTTGCAATATTTTTATGAATCAATTTCATTTGAACTTAGAATAATTTTCGACAAACCGGGACTTGTAATATTTTCCGAAATATTTAATAACAACTTAGAATATCTTTGATAAATAGTGACATAATATTTTCTGGAATATTTAATAATAACTTAGAATAATTTCGTTTTAAATATAAATATTTTAGCGAGATAAATATGGGAACTAGGATGTTTTATTTTAACACGCGATGATATAACACTATGCGTTTTACTTTCTTATACGTAGTATAAGGAAGTATTGTGATGATGAAAATTTTCGACCTCGAGATTTTTGCAGATGTCCACGTTTTGAGGTCCCCTGATACCAAAAAAGTGGTTTTTAAAAAATGTCTCTCTCTCTGTGTGTGTGTGTGTCTGTCTGTGTGTGTGTGTGTGACCACGATAGCGGTCAAACCGCTGGAGATATCAATTCCAAATTTTGTATTTACGTGTATAATCTCCCTCTTGAGATCTGATTAGTTTTTCAGTAAAATCGGTGGACCGGAAGTAGCAGTTTACTTCAGTGAAAAAATCGAATTTTGCCAATATTTCGTCAACTACTAAGTTTATACAAATTTATAAAGAATTCATATGTACTTAAAATTAAAATTGACAACAATTTTATTTAAAAAGTTTTTCGAAATTCCTACCGGAAGTAGGTCTTTACTCCTATCGAAAATCGGTTTTTTGCGAATATTTCGCAAGTCAAGCTTTTTAGACAGGTACGTTACGTATATAAAAGTATTTAAAACATAGTTTTCAATATCTTTTATATCAAAAGGATTTCAAAATTCGGACCGGAAGTAACACTTTTACTCTTACCGAATAGCGATTTTTGGCAAATATGTCGTAAATTATGCATTCTATATATATTTATTAAGAGTAGAAAAGTATTTAGAGTTATATTTGCAATATTTTTTGTATACATGAAATTTCAAAATTCGGACCGGAAGTAGCACTTTTACTCTTAGCGAGTAGCACTTTTTCTCGAATATCTTGCAAAGTATGCATTCTATAGCGATTTATTAAGAGAATAAAAGTACTTAGAATAGGATTTTGAATAAGTTTTGTATAAAGAAATTCTTAAGATTGTATAGTTTGAAACGCTCATACGTATAAGAAAGTCGTGTGGTGGCCACACCTCATTTTTTTTTTATTTTATTGGGATATAAGTATAGACACTTGACGTTTGCAAATCTGTTGAAGGTCAAAAGTATTAAGTTTATTTAAGTTTTTTTTTTGTAGAACATATTTTTTTTACTGTGTAAGGATTCATTTATTTTAAAATGAATATGGATGAATTTAATCAATTATATGAAGAATCAAGGTAGTTTAATTGTGTTTATTTTTTGTTTGTTTCTCTATATTGTGTTGAACAAAATTTTATGTGGTGCTTTATGCTGGAGTTTTAACGAGGTTGGTAAATTAATTTCTTATTTTTAGAATTTTTGGAATTAAGTAGGTGATTAATTTATAGTATGGAGCCTTGATTAATCCTAAAAACACGAATTGGTTTTGGTGGTACTGTTTGGGAGCGAGAAAAGGCGCTAGGCAATAATAATCAGAACAAAGTCGATATTTTCAAACACAACTTAAGCACGTAATAACATAATTTAATCGATATATTACATTAAGGCTGGACACGTAGTTGTGTATGCTAGGGATGTGTGCAACGAGTCGAAAGATGTACTCGTAGAACGGAGCCCTGGTTTACCAATTTTGCGTGCGTTTGTTTTGGTGATACTGTTTTGGAGCGAGAAAAGGTGCTAGGCAGTATTAAAGTCAAAACAGAGTCCATGTGTTAGTGTGTATATTATTTGGACCGTTGGAATTCATGATATTTTATTTATTTATTATCCAGTATGTCACGACATTTAGCAAAACTTTGATTTGTTGATAGTTTTAACTTAAACCTTCATGAATTAGTATATAACAAATGTGTTTAGTGGAATATTCTCTGATTTAATTGATATTATTGTTTTGATCATAATTACTGTATATATGTATATATATTTTTATTATCATAACATGCAAGAATTTAATTTAATACTTAAGATCTCTTTATTTGTAAATATACTTGTTTTGTTTTGATTCAATTTATTATAATAAATTATGTTATAAGATATTTTTTGTATTTTTATTTATTTTGTCTGACCTGCAGACAACTTAAGAGCATTCACTTTGGAGAAGGAACATTGTTATTAATTTTCTGCCCCTGAAAGAAAGTATCATAAGTGCAACCATGTACTGAGCTAGTGACGTGTGAAATTGCTTAACCTACTTTTCTGCAGGAATTCTAAGATCCTAGTCTAGCATAAGGCCTAGCACTAGGATATATGTTTGATTCTGCCCTGATTTAATATTTAAAGAATTTAAATAAATTTACATGATTGTTAATTTGCAAGAGTCATAGCAATATTATAAGTTAAGTCGTTGGGATTATGGATGGATCCTGAATTGAACTGGAAGAGGCACATTGATCACTTGGCGGCAAAGACTTCATCATTTATTAAGTATCATAGCAGTATCTGTGAATCTCTCGGCAAGTCTATCTACATATTATGCTTATGTGCATTCAAGACTTAGTTATGGCATGATGTTGTGGTTGGGGAACATCGATTCATGCATCCAAGGTGTTCATCTTCCAGAAGTCGTGTCTGCGTAGTGTCTTTGAAGTGAGAAACACGTATTCCTGCAAAGACATTTTTAAGGGACAAAAAATACTTACGTTAACATATGTTCTTGAGTGTACGAAATGTGTAAAGAAGAACTGAGTTTTTCAAAGATCAAAAATTACGACATCATTGCTAGACCAGAAGTCCCCTGGTTCCGAAAAAGTGTTTTTTAAAAAATGTCTCTCTCTCTCTCTCTCTCTGTGTGTGTGTGTATGTCAGTGTGTGTGTGTGTGTGTGTGTGCGCGTGTGTGTGTGTGTGTGTGTGTGACCACGATAACGGTCAAACCGCTATAGATATCAATTCCAAATGTTGTATTTACGAATATAATCTCCCTCTTGTGAACTGATTAGATTTTCAGTAAAATTGGCAGGCCGGAAGTAGTATTTTACTTCAGTGAAAAAATCGAATTTTGCTAATTATTCGTTAACTACTAAGTTTAAACAAATTTATAAATAATTCAAATGAATTCAAAATTAAATTTGAGAAAAATTTTATCAAAAAAGTTTTTCGAAATTCCTACCGGAAGTAGGTCTTTTCCTCCTATTCAAAATCAGTTTTTTGCGAACATTTCGCAAGTCATGCTTTATAGACAGGTACGTTAGAAATATAAAAGCATTTAGAACTTAATTTTCAATACCTTTTGTATAAAAGAATTTTCAAAATTCGGACCGGAAATAGCACTTTTACTCTTATCGAATAGGGATTTTTTTCAAATATATCGTAAATTATATGTATATTCTACATATATTTATCAAGAGTCTAAAAGTATGTATTTAGAGCTGGATTTTAAATATTTTGTGAATAAATGAAATTTCAAAATTCGGACCGGAAGTAATACTTTTACTCTTAGCGAGTAGCGCTTTTTTCGAATATCTTGCAAATTATGCATTCTATAGAGATTTATTAAGAGAATAGAAGTACTTAGAATAGGATTTTGAATAATTTTTGTATAAAAAATTCTTAAAATTCTATAATCTAATAGTCGTGTAGTGACCACACCTCATTACTTTTTATTATAAATAAAGCGTTTTATTCGCTAAATTTCGAATAAAGTATTAACTTTACAAAAAATATCTTTTGAATTTTCAAATTTAGGGAAAAATGTTATTAGGATTTTCGACAGAACTCTTAGAGTTTTAGCGAAAACTGGGATCAAAACTAGTGCGATTTTAAAATTTAACATTTTTTGCAACATTTTGATTTTTGCAGAACTTTTTGCATAATTGTTAAATAACTCTAGAATTATGGTGAGGTGCAGAAATATGTCTAAAACGAACTGTTTTTCTCAAAAGCGATAATGTGTTTGGCATTTTTTCGCTAAATTTTGGAGAACTCTTGAAGTTTTGCGCAAAGTACTATTCCATATCTACCGAAAATTCCGAGGAAATATTATATTTTTGCAAATTCGGTTGCCAGCTGCACTTCTTCACTGCCGGCAGATTTCTTTGATATCGGAATTAAAAATCTTGTTGAACGGTATGACAAAATGCTTGAACAAAAATGCAAATTTTGTGGCAAAGTAGCTGAAAGTGTGTAGATTGTCGGGGGTAATACCATAAGAGTTTGTGTTTATCCGGACAAACTTTCATTTTGAACGAAAGCTTTGTTGCTTGGTAACTGACGAGAACAAATAACATGGTAAAACCGCGACACCGAAGGTGGAGCGGTTTTACCTTTTGTTATTTGTTCGAGTCGTGTTACCCTTAAGCAACAAAGTTTGAGTTTTGTCAAAATGAAAGTTTGTTCCGGAAATAAATACAAACTCGAATGGTATTTGGTAAGACAATTTAATGAATCATTTAATTAATATTAATAAACCGAAATATTTTTATTTAACATTCCTTTGAATACATATACAAAAGAAAGAGAAAAATATAAATGTTTATGTATGAAATTTATTTGAACGATACTGTCAGAATTGAATTTTCGTTGCCATGGAAAATCAACATGCAGTTTATCCGCTAGCAAACATGCAGTTTATCCGATAGCAAACTAACACAGCGTGTATTAAAATGTCATGTTTTTGACAGATGAATTAAATTGTCGAAGTAAATGTACTTTTATGATATTTATAGTATTTTTCTTCTTATTCAAAACCGAACCTTCTTTAAAAAATATTTCTCGTATATAATTATTATTATGATATGTAACAGACGTTTAATTAAGTGTATTACTTTCTTACACGTAGTATAAGGAAGTATTGTGATGATGAAAATTTTCGACCTCGAGATTTTTGCAGATGTCCACGTTTTGATATCACCTGATACCGAAAAAGTGGTTTTTAAAAAATGTCTGTCTGTCTCTCTCTGTGTGTGTGTGTGTCTGTCCCTCTGTCTGTCTGTGTGTCTGTCTGTGACCACGATAGCGATCAAACCGCTGTAGATATCAAATCCAAATTTTGTATTTAGTAGTATAATCTCCCTCTTGAGAACTCATTAGATTTTCAGTAAAATCGGCAGACCGGAAGTAGTAGTTTACTTCAGTGAAAAAATCGAATTTTGCCAATATTTCGTCAACTACTAAGTTTAGACTAATTTATAAAGAATTCGTAAGTATTTAGAACGTAATTTCCAATATCTTTTGTATAAAAAAAATTTCAAAATTCGGACCGGAAGTATCACTCGTACTCTTACCGAATAACGATTTTTTGCAAATATGTCGTAAATTGTGCAATCAATATATATTTATGAAGAGTACAAAAGTATTTGGAATATTTTTTGTATAAATGAAATTTCAAAATTCGGACCGGATGTAACACTTTCATACGTATAAGAAAGTCGCGTGGTGCCCACACCTCATTTTACTTTCTTATACGTAGTATAAGGAAGTATTGTGATGATGAAAATTTTCGACCTCGAGATTTTTGCAGATGTCCACGTTTTGGTCCAAGTGTTACATCCGGTCCGAGATGTAACACTTTCATACGTATAAGAAAGTCGCGTGGTGCCCACACCTCATTTTACTTTCTTATACGTAGTATAAGGAAGTATTGTGATGATGAAAATTTTCGACCTCGAGATTTTTGCAGATGTCCACGTTTTGAGGTCCCCTGATACCAAAAAAGTGGTTTTTAAAAAATGTCTGTGTGTCTGTGTGTCTCTCTGTGTGTGTGTGTGTGTGTGTGTGTGTGTGTGTGTGTGTGTGTGTGTGTGTGTGTGTGTGTGTGTGTGTGTGTGTGTGTGTGTGTGTGTGTGTGTGTGTGTGTGTGTGACCACGATAGCGATTAGATTTTGAGCAAAATCGGCAGACCGGAAGTAGTAGTTTACTTCAGTGAAAAAATCGAATTTTGCAAATATTTCGTCAATTACTAAGTTTAAACAAATTTATAAACAATTCAAATGTACTCAGAATTAAATTTGAGAAAAATTGTTTTAATAAAGTTTTTCGAAATTCCTACCGGAAGTAGGTCTTTTACTCTTATCGAAAATCAGTTTTTTGCGAATATCTCGCAAGTCATGCTTTCTAGGCAGGTACATTACGAGTATAAAAGTATTTAGAACATACTTTTAAATATCTTTTGTATACAAAAAATTTCAAAATTTAGACCGGAAGTACCACTTTTACTCTTATCGAATAGCGATTTTTTGCAAATATGTCGTAAATTATGCATTCTATATATATTTATGAAGAGTACAAAAGTATTTAGAGTTGGATTAGGAATATTTTTTGTATAAATTAAATTTCAAAATTCGGACCGGAAGTAACATTTTCATACGTATAAGAAAGTCGTGTGGTGGCTACACCTCATTTTTTTACTTTCTTATACGTAGTATAAGTATTGTGATGATGAAAATGTTCGACCTTGAGATTTTTGCAGATGTCCACGTTTTGAAGTCCCCTGATACCAAAAAAGTGGTTTTTAAAAAATGTCTGTGTCTCTGTCTGTCTGTGTGTGTGTCTCTGTGTGTCTCTGTGTGTGTGACCACGATAGCGGTCAAACCGCTACAGATATCAATTCCAAATTTTGTATTTACGAATATAATCTCCCTCTTGAGAACTGATTAGATTTTGAGCAAAATCAGCAGACCGGAAGTAGTAGTTTACTTCCGTGAAAAAATCGAATTTTGCAAATATTTCGTGAATTACTAAGTTTAAACAAATTTATAAAGAATTCATATGTACTTAAAATTGAAATTGTGAACAATTTTATTAAAAAGGTTTTTCGAAAATTCCTACCGGAAGTAGGTCTTTTACTCTTATCGAAAATCAGTTTCTTGCAAATAGTTTGCAAGTCATGCTTTTTAGACAGGTACGCTACGAATATAAAAGTATTTAGAACTTAATTTCCAATATCTTTTGTATAAAAGAAATTTCAAAATTCGGACCGGAAGTATCACTTTTACTCTTACCGAATAACGATTTTTTGCAAATATGTCGTAAATTATGCATTCTATGTATATTTATGAAGAGTACAAAAGCATTTAGAGTTGGATTTGGAATATTTTTTGTATAAATGAAATTTCAAATTTCGGACGGGAAGTAACACTTTCATACGTATAAGAAAGTCGTGTGGTGGCCACACCTCAATTTTTTATACGTAGTATAATGAAGTATTGTGATGATGAAAATTTTCGACCTCGAGATTTTTGCAGATGTCCACGTTTTGAAGTCCCGTGATACCGAAAAAGTGGTTTTTAAAAAATGTCTGTGTGTCTGTTTGTCTATGTGTCTGTATGTCTGCCTGTGACCACGATAGCGGTCAAACCGCTATATCTATCAATTCCAAATTATGTATTTACATGTATAATCTCCCTCTTAAGATCCGATTAGTTTTTTAGTAAAATCGGTAGACCGGAAGTAGCAGTTTACTTCAGTGAAAAAATCGAATCTTGTCAATATTTCGTCAACTACTAAGTTTAAACAAATTTATAAAGAATTCATATATACTTAAAATTAAGTTTGAGACAAATTGTCTTAAAAAAGTGTTTCGAAATTCCAACCGGAAGTAGGTCTTTTACTCTTATCGAAAATCAGTTTTTTGCGAATATCTCGCAAGTCATGCTTTTTAGACAAGTACATTACGAGTATAAAAGTATTTAGAACATAATTTTCAATATCTTTTGTATAAAAAAGATTTCAAAATTCAGACCGGAAGTACCACTTTTACTCTTATCGAATAGCGATTTTTTGCAAATATGTCGTAAGTTATGCATTCTGTATATATTTATCAAGAGTACAAAAGTATTTAGAACTGGATTTTCAATATTTTTTGTATATATGAAATTTCAAAATTCGGACCGGAAGTAGCACTTTTACTCTTAGCGAGTAGCACTTTTTTGATATCTTGCAAAGTATGCATTCTATAGAGATTTATTACGAGAATATAAGTATTTATAATACGATTTTGAATAATTTTTATATGAAAAAATTTTTAAAATTCTATAATTTGAAACTTTCATACTTATAAGAAAGTCGTGTGGTGGCCACACCTGATTTTTTATTCTATGGATGATTTCTACTTCAAAAGTTAAATGTAAGACTAAAACGGTTTAAGAAACCCGTTTTAGAAAGTTATAGAGAAAAACTAATAATGACTATTGCAATTTGGTCTGTCCGGGCAATGTAAACCACTTCTTTTTTTATCGGACACGTGTTTAAAATTGTACAAATATTCTTCCACTTATCCTACCCCTTACATCTGAATAATGCCCGTAAGACTATTTTTATAACCACTGTAGACGCTCATACAAAAACGACTATTATATTTATTTATAAATGTATAATAATATAGTCATAACTGCAGCTTGGTTTATTTTGGTGACAGAAGGAATTAGTATTTGGACGTATTGAGACCGGTGTTTATGAGTTCCATTAGCATCCGTTCGTTAAATGAGTTTGGACGTACAAATTTTGGGAAAGTCATCGACGTCTTCATTGTGAACGGTCTCTTCTTGCCTTTTCTTATCGAAAAATTTCACATTTTACTTTTAAAAGGAGCAAATATAGTTGGTATATTGTGGGCATTGTGAAAAATCGGATTGTTCGAATATGTAAATACACGTGTGATAAGTGAGAAAGACGTTACAACATATTTTATGTGTTAAATAACGAAGAAACGTTAGATATAGGAACGTTACGCGTGTTTGTTAGACTCTCTTTTAGACGATGGATGTTTAAAAGACTATTTTTCTATGGGAACGAAAAATGGTAAATGCCGTTAATACATAAATGTTAAAATTTTTACATTTTCCCTTTAGGAATTTGAAGAAACCACGCTTTGGTGTGCGTAATTAGACTAATTAGACTAATTACTGTTACAATAATGCCCTGTCTCAAAATGAACCAATTACTTTTTGATTCAAAATAAATCTGTTTTCACCAATATAACATTTGAAGGCACTTTTGCTTTTATTTAGATAGGAGAATTGTGCTTAAAATGCATACTTTTGGATCTCTAGTACGCTGTAACAAAAACATATTAAATTTCTAAAAAAAATTAAATAGAATCTAATGATTTCTACTTAGGGGAGAGTTGCCGATATTGTACAGGCGCCTAAATTGTACCACCCCCAATTTCTTAAAAACTAGGACACGTAGTTTACGCTGGCGTCCGGAAGATTTAACAGCTACAAAAGTTACTAAGTTATTAAAAAAAATCGGGGATTACGTGCAACAATGGTGAAATGGTAGACGAATAAAATTTTTCGCTTCTTTCCTTACAGATTTTTGCCCACGAATATAAGTCAATGGCAATTTTCTGTGTGTATAATGCTGTGAACCTTGCAAATTAATTATTTAAGAAATGTATTAAAGGTCAATATTCTTAAAAATAAAATATATGAAGGTTGACACATATATCTCAGGAAATTCGGCATATGCTAATTTGAGATTTTATCACTTCTGCAAAAAATTCACTAGCTCAGATAATAGGATCACTAATAAGAAATCTCCTCAGGGGCAGAAATATTCTTTCTCCAATGAATTTTACTCTTTAGCGTTTCGACAGGTCAGATACATTAAGTAAAATACAAAAATATCTTTCAAAATCTTCAAAATCATTTATTATACACATTTCAACAAAAAAAAATTAACAAAGAGGAACAAATGAATCTAAAATTATTTATTCGTATACAACTTAAAAGTAAGCATACATTTTATCTAATAAGGAAAATGTAAATAGGTATAACGTACTTGCACGTGTTGAGGTCAATGTTTCAAATACAAAATAAAATCAAGAAATTTATTACATCACTGATGACTTATACCAGATATTGTTGTAATGAGCAAAAGAAAAATTTATTAGAATGTACAACGGTGGACTTTTTAAAGTGGACACCTTTTAGTTGCTTTAGTATTTTTTTTATTTTTATGTATTGTAAATATGGTTTCAATTAGTGGCGTTTCAGTCAGTTGTGTCACTTTGACTTATACCAATGTAATGTACTAAGTACTTGTTACACAGGGTACATTAGGTGTCCACCTTGGGGAGTCCACCATAGTACACATTAGAAGATAGACTTTGCTTTGATATTAATCCTATCCAAATCCATTTTCTCACTTCTGGATAACATTCCTAAAGCAAATTCACACTAATGAGTCAATCAGGGGTCCATCCTATGAGTTTATGTTTTCAAAACTTATCAAACGCACCCTTGATCCACATCACAACGTGTCTCATTTCTAATCCACAAAAAGAATAAATAAAAAATTATTCTGAAATTATATTAGAAACTTTTACAAGAAAGGAAAGTGTTTTTATATGCATTAAAACGCCGACTCTGTGCTAAAATTAATCTTATTTAAATGCATTTTCTCACTTCTGAATGACATTCTCAACACAAATACATGTCAGAGAATCAATTAGGGCTCCATTCTATAAGTTCATTATTGCAAAACTTATCTAACATATCCTCAATTCAAAGAAAACTCAACATGTCTAATTCCAATGCATAAACACAAAATTCAATAAAAATAATTACAAATTCTAAAGAAAATGACCAACCTTGTTATATATCTATACATGGTTATTTTTTTAAATCATGACATATGCTAACTTTTTTATTTGAAAAGATAAACCTATGGTTCCTGAAGAAAAGTTTTAGGAATTAGTCCAAATAAGAAAAATGTGTAGAAAAAATGAACCCATTGTTACCAGATTGGGTGCTATTTCAGAAAAACATATTTTCTTAAATGGCAACACCGCATTTTTTAACAATTTCTAGTACATCTTGAGAGTCTAGACAAAACAAAGAGGATGCAAGTTTTTGATAAGAGTGGCGGTTTACGAGCTAATAGTGCCTCAATTTTAATACATTTTCCAACATTAAAGGAATAACAAGGAGGCTATGTTTGTCCCTGCTGTCATAGCATGACAATAAGTTCTGTGTAATGTAGAATTAAAATGGATCGTATTACACCTCAAAAGAAAATTTAATTATTTTTTTTGCATGTTGGTGGTTTAAGTTTGCGAAAAGCATGCACTGAATTTCATGTTAGACATCCCAACAAACCTCGTCCTAGTCCAGAATTTGTAAGAGAAAATTTGGTTAAGTTGAAAGCTACAGGAAGTGTGCGTCGAAGGATTCGACAAAGAAGTAAAAATACTGCGGAACAAGAAAATATTCTTTTGGAAAGTGTTCAAAACCCAAATTGATCTACAAATAAGATTGCGCAAGCAGTGGGCTGCTCTCAGACTGCAGTTTGGACAATCTTAAATTCAAATAAATTCCATCCCTATAAAATTATGAGTGTACATCAACTTCATGACGATGATTGTGATCGGCGATTGGAATTTTGCGATTGGTTTTTGGAAAAAAACGGCTACAACCACATTTTCAAGAAGTTAGAGCCTATCTTGATGAGCTGCTACTTGAGCGTTGGATTGGAAGAACCACCAGTAAAGTGGCCGCCCAGATCTTCAGGTCTCACTCCTTTAGATTTTTTTTCTGGGGACATCTGAAGAATAAAGTTTATGTGAACGCTCCTGTGTCAATTGATGAATTAAAGCTAGCCATACAACGGGAAATTCAACACATAACCCCTCGAATGTTACATAATATTAATAGAAATTTTGTTGAACGTATTTGTTGCTGCAAAATTCAACAAGGAAATCAGTTCGAAGATTTTTTTAAAAAATAAACGTTAGGTAATTAATTTTTGTTACTATTGCTATTCTTTTAATGTTGGAAAATAAATTAAGTTTAGGCACTATTACCTCGTAAACCGCCACTCTAATCAAAAACTTGCACTCTTTTTGTTTTGTCTTGAATCTCAAGATGTACCTATTAGAAATTGTTAAAAAAATGCGGTGCTGCCATTTAAGAAAATATGTTTCTCTGAAATAGCGCCCAATCTGGCAACAACGCATTCATTTTTTCCACACATTTTTCTTATTTTGACTAATTCCTAAAACTTTGCTTCAGGAACCATAGGTCTATCTTTTCAAATAAAAAATGAGGTGTGGCCACCACACTACTTTCTTTCAGCGTTTCAAATTATAAAATTTTCAGATTTTTTTTTATAAAAAAATTATTCAAAATCCTGTTCTAAGTACTTCTATTCTCTTAATCAATTTCTATAGAATGCATACTTTGCAAGATATTCGAAAAAAAGTGCTACTAGCTAAGAGTAAAAGTAATACTTCCGGTCCGAATTTTGAAATTTCATGTATACAAAAAACATTGCAAATCCAGCTCTTAATACTTTTGTACTCTTGTTAAATATATACTGAATGCATAATTTATTTACTTTTGTACTCTCGACAAATATGTATAAAATGCGTAATTTACGACATACATATTTGCAAAAAATCGTTATTCGATAAGAATAAAAGCGTTACTTCCGGTCCGAATTTTGAAATTTCTTTTATACGAAATGTATTTAAAATTAAGTTCTAAATACTTTTATACTCGTAACGTACCTACCTGTCTAAAAAGCATAACTTGCGAAATATTCGCAAAAAACTGATTTTCGATAAGAGTAAAAGACCTATTTCCGGTAGGAATTTCGAAAAACTTTTTTAATAAAATTCTTTCTAAATTTAATTTTGAGTATATTTGAATTCTTTATAAATTTGTTTAAACTTAGTAATTGACCAAATATTGGCAAAATTCAATTTTTTCACTGAAGTAAACTACTACTTCCGGTCTGCCGATTTTACTGAAAAACTAATCAGATCTCAAGAGAGAGATTATACACGTAATTACAAAATTTGGAATTGATATCTATAGCGGTTTGACTGCTATCGTGGTCACACACAGACACACAGACATTTTTTAAAAACCACTTTTTCGGTATCAGGGGACTTCAAAACGTAGACCTATGCAAAAATCTCGAGGTCGAAAATTTTCATCATCACAATACTTCCTTATACTACGTATAAGAAAGTAAAAGTTAGCCTATGTCAAGATTTAAAAAAATAACCCTGTATAAATCACTACACTATTTATTTATTATTTGTATTCTTACTTGACCAAATACTTAAAACTATAAAGAATTATAAAAGATAACAGCATTCACTTTAAATTGTATAACTAAATAAAAAACACAACGTGTTTCTTTTTTGCAATTTTGTTTCAAAAATTATTCTAGGTCCCTTATACAAATATGAATTGAGAAATTATTCTAAGTCCGTAAATTATTATTTCATTTTAATACAGACACCAAATACTTATTTGTATTCTTAAGTGATTTTCACCTGCTAAAGAATTCCCCAAGAAATACCGCGCGACGCCTTTTATAAACAATTTTCTAAATAACAAATTTAAGCATGCCCGGTGAGACTATTTATTATTCCCACTCTTAAATATATTTTACCAACATCATGTTGTCAAAATCAGCATTAGCGCCGCGGAAATAAATTACTGCTTGAAAACGTAAATAAACAAATGCAACATTAAATCGATGTAATTGTATCAATGTAATATACAAAAATTAAAGAAAATTTCAGCGTAAAGGTCACGACTTTCTTATACGTATGAACGTTTCAAATTATAGAATTTTAAGAATTTTTTTTACAAAAATTATTCAAAATCCTATTCTAAGTACTTCTATTATCTTAATAAATCTCTATAGAATGCATACTTTGCAAGATATTATCAAAAAAGTGCTCCTCGCTAAGAGTAAAAGTGCTACTTCCGGTCCGAATTTTGAAATTTCATATGTACAAAAAATATTGCAAATCCAGTTCTAAATACTTTTGTACTCTTGATAAATTTATATAGAATGCATACGACATATTTGCAAAAAATCGCTATTCGATAAGAGTAAAAGTGGTACTTCCGGTCTGAATTTTGAAATTTTTTTTATACAAAAGATATTGAAAATTATGTTTTAAATACTTTTATACCCGTAACGTACTTGTCTAAAAAGCATGACTTGCGAAATATTCTCAAAAAACTGATTTTTGATAAGAGTAAAAGGCCTACATCCGGTAGGAATTTCGGAAAACTTTTTAAATAAAATTATTCTTAATTTTAATTTTAAGTATATATGAATTCTTTATAAATTTGTTTAAACTTAGTAGTTGACGAAATATTGGCAAAATTCGATTTTTTCGCTGAAGTAAACTGCTACTTCCGGTCTACCGATTTTACTGAAAAACTAATCAGATCTCAAGAGGGAGATTATACAGGTAAATACAAAATTTGGAATTGATATCTACAGCGGTTTGACCGCTATCGTGGTCACACACACAGAGAGAGACAGACATTTTTTTAAAAACCACTTTTTCGGTATCAGGGGACTTCAAAACGTGAACATCTGCAAAAATCTCGAGGTCAAAAATTTTCATCATCACAATACTTCCTTATACTACGTATAAGAAAGTAAAATGAGGTTATAAAAATCTCTTTTGCTGTTACTATGATTCTTAAACCATTTTCGCATGTCATTTGGACACTTAATTCTAACTTTTCTTATCTTCTTTCTCATAAGAAACAAAGGAAATATGTCTGTAATCGTTGGAATGCGTTTCCTAAGAAAAATGATTCATGCGGGATTTAAACAGCATCAGGTGAATGAACATTATTTACTTCCCCATCTGAGATTCCACCCAATGAATGGTATCAGGTGACATACCATTCTAAAGGTATAAATAAACAATTAGTTATCAATATTAAACTATTATACAGGGATTATTCAATTATTAATTTTATAAAGAAAAATTTTAACAACATTATTGTATTGTTTTACTTACTGATATAAATCTACTGAATCCTCACCTACTGTAATTTTACAATAAATGTTTAGGTACATACAATGTGCATTCTTTAATCTTAATCTAGGACTATTCTAAAAAGAGTAAAATTATAATCTAGTTGTGGTCTTGACAATATTTATATACAGCCTATTTCTAACTCAAGACCACATTATAATGTCAACTAGATAGGTTTTCTATACATTTTAATTAGTGTTTTGTTATATTACCAAACCGCAATTAGAAATTTTATTATTCTAGTAGGTGCCCGAAATAAAACTGAATAGAAGGCCTTTATTTATTTTTCGGACGTAACGTAGAAACATCTACCGATATAAAATATTTCTTTCCATCATCAAATTGGTCATGAAACGTTTAGATATTGTCACGTGCGATGATTTGAATTAATTCCACGCATAAGAACACAATCAATACAATAAATTTTGTAAATATTATTATAAATATTATTATAATAAAAGCGCGCGCCCGAATACAAACTGAAGACAAACACTCGAAGTTTTCAACCAGATTTGAGTAAAATCTCCTCCTCCCTTAAATCTCTTGATAAATTGCTGTTATTGTAGAGAGACCGTTGATGTTGAAGTTTACCAGTATATATGTAGTAGCGAGTGCCACAGCACACGGATTATTAAAGAAAATATGTGCAAACGTTTAAGGGGGCGCAATATTGCATTGGGGTGGCCCTAGGATTAGTCTAATTCAGTGTTCCGGTCTCTTTGAAAACACTTCCTTTATGTATACCAGCGCAAATTAGAACGTCCAGGAGGCGATAACTCTGGGTCGTGTAATATCGGATCTTTCTCGAATAATTCTATAAGTTTGAAGCGCTCGTTTCGTATGACAAATATGTGATATCTCTGTGTACTATTATACTCGAAAGCTACTACCTCCTAGATCATCGTTTCTCAACCTGGGGATCGGAATATGTCGAAGGAAACATCTTTTTATTAAATAAAGTATTTTAAATTATAATCAAGTGTTACCAAATTCAATATTACTATGTAATAATAATACTTCCTCAAGATATGGAGAATGGACACTTCTACATCTTGGAACTTTAAGGAGATTACAGAAACAATTCAGGATGTAATATTAACAGTGCACTTTTGTCACAGTTATTATAAAAATGCACTAGTCTTTGAACAGCCATTTTAAAGATTTTAGATATCTTCATATCTAAAATCTTTAAAATACTCTATCATTTCTAACAAAGCCACTAGCGGCGAAGGTGTGCTAGTCGAATTTTACACCGTTTCCAACCATCGATAGAGCCCAAATTGAGTTACAGTTGATAGATAAAGGTCTATGGACATAAAAATGCGTAAACTTGCAGACAGAACTAGAAAACTAAGCTAGAGAGATTTATTTATGTTCGCAGGATTATTGTTATGTTTCCTAATGTTTTGACGTTAGAAATTTGCGTTTAATTTATTTCCATCCATCACGTTATCATATTTAGTAGTAATGATTTCTGTAATTTCATTTAAAGAAAGAATTAGTTTCAATTCTAAGTTATTGGGTTGTCCCGTAATCTGTTGGCGAGAAGAGTCTTTAACGTTAAATAGATCTTTTCTATGCGGCTCTGTACCGCAAATTATAGTCAACTCAGGTATATGCAACTTTTATTACGTTTGATCTATTTACTGTTTACTCTACTGATGCATCTGCAACCTTAGTTACGCTAATCTGATGGCTTTGAATTTAGATAGGAATTAATTACTTTTTACTTTTGTTGTATTTTAAAGAATCTTCTTTTAATTTTTCCTCTCTCCCCTAGTAATTTTTAGGCTTCCTTTTTGTTTTCAAGTGTCTTCGATGTATTTATACATGTTGGCAACAATTTATAGTTCTCGTTTTGTTCGTCGAGTGTGTTATCGTAGTAATTAAACGTCTTTTCGTCCCATTTGATTGATGCCGTTAAATCAATAAAAAAGCAGATTGGTTTCGATTGTTATTCACTGTTAATTTTTGGTAAATTTATACCGATTCCGTTTCGTAGTAATTACTAGAGACTGGATTTTATGCAAAATGCATATTTGTTGTTTTTTGGTATATCCCTTCTATACTGTGTGCTTATCCATTTTCCACCCTCAGAATACGTTTTTTACCATTTTTTTTAGTGCATATAATGCATATTTGGACACTTTACCATAACTGCATATGCACGTACATATTTCATAATTATTTTGCATATTTATGCATATATTCGCCATTTTCATAAGAACCATAATAAAATCTGATATTTAAAGATATTTAATTTGTTTGTGTAAACGTGAAGGGATTGCATTCCTTCAACTTTGCATTAATGACTCATTAAAAGTCCATCACAATAATAATGAGATTTTTATTTCCCAAAAATAGGATTTAATTGTACTGATAATCGGTTTATAGGGCAATTAGAACTTACGTAAGAAAGGCATATTATACCGTACGACTAATATCAATATAAGAAAAAGAAATAATTTCCTTCATAGTTTGTTCATTCGTAAATGTGTTAAGGTCTGTGCTATTTGGTGAAACAAAAGTGAATTAAAGAGTTTTGAAAATGCCGAAGATAGCTAAAGCGAAGTCATCTCTAATAAAAAATTGGATAAGTGATTGCAGTTCACTAAAAATCATTGACGAAAAAAGTGTTTTGTGCACACTCTGCGACAAAAGGGTAAGTTGAATTTTGAAATATTTTGTCAATAACAAGTTCTACAATTATGAGATTTTTTTTGTGTTCATAAATATAATGAAACAATTTCATAATAAATTATTATTAGATATGTTTAATTTTATGTTCTTTAAAGCTAATATATCTTTGTAATATTTTTTTGTCACACCAAACACCAAATTAACCAAAATCAATCAAATTTAAACAACTGGAGAACTTTACAAAACCAGACAATTTATTTTTCTAGTTTTTGTAGTAATATAGTAATTAATAATGATTATTATAACTGAATGTTAAAAATATATATTTGTTACACAGATTACCTGCCAGAAGAAATTTCAAGTGGTGCAACATTTGAACACAACATTTCATCAGAACAGGGTTTCTGAAAATTTGAATTAACCGCGGCAGCAACTTTTGGAGGAAAGTTTTCTCAATAATTCGAAGAATCCACAAGAGCATTTTCCAAAGATTTGTCTAATCTTTTTGTGGGTTGTAATATTCCTTTACATAAATTGGACAATCCGATATTTCAAGAATTCCTGAAAACTTATTGCAAAGTCGATGATAAACCCATTTATGTACCCAGTTCCTCAGCTCTACGCAAGAAAAATTAGCCGCAATTCTAAGCAAAAATGGAGGTTTTGTTACATTAAAATCTATAAATAATGTAATTAATGGCAATTTTAATGAAGACATTAATATAAGCCCCTCATTAATACCTAGTTTTAAGAATGCACCGATCACATCTTGCGATGTTGAAAGAACATTTTCCCAATATAAACATATACTTACAGATCGTAGACATAATTTAACTATGGAAAATTTAAAAAAATATATGGTTATTTATTGTAATAAATAAATATATAATTTGTAAATACGACAATTTATTGTAATAAATAAATATACAATTTGTAAATACGGCAAATGAATTTTAATTTCCTAAAACATAATAAATAAATGCACATCATAAGTGCATATTACATATTGTAAGTGCATATTTAGGGATTTTTTAAGTGCATATTGCATGCATTATTTGGCAAACTTTTTAGTGCATATTTTCCAGTCTCTAGTAATTACGCTGTTTGTGGATTAATGAGGCAGTGATTATTTCACATATTTTGTTTTTTTTTCGACTTATATCGGTTGAATTTTTACGATCGAATTCCTACTTATCTGGTAAAATTCTTTTCTTAGTATTCCGTCGTGTAGTAATGTTTTTAATGTGTGTCGTTTTCCTTTGTCTTTTAGCTTCTTATTTTGGGCAGAAATTCTCACATATTCCGTTATAAGTGACCGCAAATTGAGAGCACATCTTGAAACTTTGACATTTTTATACATTTGTCCTGGGAAAGGAAATTTATCTACTGAATCCGAAGTGCTAAGAAGTTCGACTGTTCTTGCACGAAGTTATTTTTCTTGGAATACTGATTAGAAGAGTAATTTCCAGTACCCCTTTTCGTAGGAGTTAGACCTACTTGTTTAATAAGATAAGTCTTTCACGTTGTTTTCCTAATAATTGTGAGTTAATCTGTAAGTACCTTTAACTTAATTTGTTCTTTAATTTTAATATTAATTGTTATATATATATCATAAGATTCTTACGCTCTGAAATTTAACATTTTCTCCGATGCAATTTTGTGCTCGGAATTGAATTATGTGTTTTAATTGATTATAAGTTTTGCGTTGATCAGAGTTGTTGAACGTCATTTAAATTCGCATTTAAGTTTCATTTAAGCTCTTTTAGAACCTATTGCCAGTTCTTAAGCGATTTGGTAAAAGAATATTTTCAGTTTACGAGGGTTATCGTATAAGTTGTCATTTAATTGTCACTACAATTTTAAGTTTATAGGCCTTAAGCCAAAATTTTATTATATTGTTTTCCTTTACAACCATTTGTCATAGTTTAAATTAATTTTAAGTACATTAATATTCATATTACATGTTGGATATACAGAATGTCTAGAAGTAGGGGACCTGTTATTTAATTTTCCAGTGTAACTTTTTTTTACTTTCTTATACGTAGTATAAGGAAGTATTGTGATGATGAAAATTTTCGACCTCGAGATTTTTGCAGATGTCCACGTTTTGAGGTCCCCTGATACCAAAAAAGTGGTTTTTAAAAAAATGTCTGTGTGTGTGTCTGTCTGTCTGTCTGTCTGTCTGTGACCACGATAGCGGTCAAACCGCTGGAGATATCAATTCCAAATTTTGTATTTACGTGTATAATCTCCCTCTTGGGAACTGATTAGATTTTCAGCAAATTAGGTTGACCGGAAGTAGTAGTTTACTTCAGTGAAAAACTCGAATTTTGCCAATATTTCGTCAACTACTAAGTTTAGACAAATTTATAAAGAATTCATATGTACTTAAAATTAAATTTATGAAGAATGTTATTAAAAATTTTTTTCTAAATTCCTGCCGGAAGTAGGCTTTTTACTCTTATCGAAAATCGGTTTTTTGCAAATATGTCGTAAATTATGCATTCTATATATATTTATGAAGAGTACAAAAGTACTTAAAGTTAGATTTGGAATATTTTCTATATAAATGAAATTTCAATGTTCGGACCGGAAGTAACACTTTCATACGTATAAGAAAGTCGTGTGGTGGCCACACCTCATTTTTTTAATAGATTATTACTTTTCGTAACCTTATGTAACTTATTTGTTTTTTTTTCTGTTGTTCAATTAACTTTCCAATTTCAAATTGCATACTTAAATTTTATAATTCAGCAACGATGTAGAATACAAGTGTCCCAGAAATAAAAAGACGGAGTAGCAGGTATATAAAGTACGAACAGAAACAGGCCCAAATATACCGCAATAACGAAGAAATTAAAAATTTAATTTTCTATGTTGATTTTTAGATAAAAAAAATTACATTACGGACCTGGCACAGAATGTATGTTTATAATACACGTAAGAATGCTCATTTGTAAACAGAAACGAACACGGATTCATAGAAAAATACGCTTTTATTTGTATAAAACGGGAAAAAAACGTTCATATAAAACATATTTTTTGCCAGATGGGCGACCCACTTTATTGCAGACAATAAAAGATTGTTTTTATTTTTAAAATAGGAAGCTTGTTGCTCTTTAATGTGTTTGTAGTCGGAAACAGCTGATTATTATTATTATTTTAGAATATTCAATAAATCGTAGTTTTTCTAGATTACAGTAAATATCAAGAATGTAATTATTTTTTTCTAGCAGGTGTAAAATTAAAGTAATTAATGGTTTGATATTTATTATGAAGTATCTATTCCTCCTCCTTTTTTTTTAACACAAGTAATATGCTGGTCCTGAAAAGGACCGATTGTGAAAGTGTAGCAGGTGGATATTTAATCCAAGGTCGGCGTAAGGCCAATTGAATTTTCTATTATTTTTTTTCTGCCGTCTGCGCACGAATAAAGACTTGATATTTTGAGGGTACGTTTTTACACAATCTAGCTTCCGATTTCTGCTACTCCGTCTTTTTATTTCTGGGACACCCTGTATATTAAATTGTTTGTTGTTTGGCATTTGTGGTGTTGTCTTGTCGTTTGCTACCTGAGTATTTAAACTGATTTTTCTCCTGGATCAAAGATCATTTTGGAGTAGGGAATATTACACATACGGAGATGGCGTCCGGAAATTCATCCATCTGAGATTCTGTGTAAATTCAAGGCCCAAGGAAAGACGATTGAGTTAGAGGCAGTTCCCTTCACCATCTTCATCATCTGTACGCAAGGGTAGTGACAGGTAAGGCGTTTCTGAAGGTGTAAGCAGAAACTTTACGAAACTTGGTGATTTAATGAGCGACGATACAATTGTTTAGCTTGGCCATTACTTTGCTATCCGTATCGAAGGATGAATAATATTTATATTTCGTCGACGCCATTTTTCTGCGCCTTTATTGATTCTTACAATTAAATTCAATTTTATTTAAAGGGTGTAGCCTACTTACTACCGTGAACAATTATTTTCAAATATGACCATTATTAAAAAAGCTTAATAACGAAAACCTGGAAAGTTAGATGTAGTTAAAAATGTCTGATATTCACCAAAGTTGGAACAACTTTGGTCCCTATATACAATCCCATAACTCTCCATAATATTATATATTTGCGTTTGTATTATATTTTACATTTAATTTGAATTTTAAGCAAAGCTATATAACCTACTGAAATTATGCTGTTACTATATTAAATTTATTTTAATTAATTATAAAGAAACGTGTATCCGTTTTCTTTAATACGTTGAATTACATGTTTTGTTACTACGTAAAATTAAATGTTTTGGTTCTACAATAAATACATGTTTCACAGCAGATAACCGTTGTATTGTTTTTCTAATATTACCGAAGTATGTACTTATATTTGACTCCTTAAAAATATAATTTACCACATAGGTAAAACAATGGTTCTTAATTCCAGAAAGGTTGCCGTTCCCTGCCCTAGACTATGTAAATTAACGCCGAATTCTTGACAACTTTAAGTGAGCGGAGGTGCTTTAATGCAGATCTTATTTAACATGTGTTGTTGAGCAACTCATTTAAATTTAATTTTCTTGCCTTTTGCTGCTCAATACTTTGTTAGAACTTAGAACAGTGGCGGCTGCTGCAGGGAGGGCAACGGGGCACTGCCCCCCGTGATAAACTTCTTTTAACAGATAAATTTAAATACCTAATTTGTATGTAATTTTTCTGATTTGTTTGATAACAAATAATATCCCTAGCAGCAAAACCAGTATATGCACACTTGTCCTACATTAGTAAATATATATTTTTATCCTTCTCTAAAATTGTGATTTTGCTGCTTGGGTATTTTTTCGGAAGTAACAGTCCGTCTCTTCAGCGCGTTTAAAAATCACAGTCTGACGTAGGCTCCGGGGCATCTCGCGCCACTGCTCCGTTTGTACTAGAAATCGTGCGTATAAAAAGTGGCGCGGGGCGAGAGCGGTATATGTCACGACAGGGCACTAGACTATGATGCCGGCTGACAATGTAGTATATAATATCACAGAATAACAGAAGTGACAAAAGTCTCACTTGCATAATTCCGATATTTGTGCACCAAATCGAACAAGCGCACATTTCAAAATGGCGTTTTGTTGTTGTATAAATATAACCTGTCTAAGTTTTATAACTTATAATTTACGAAAGAATAACAAGTAAAGGTGCCAGTAAGATTGTTGTTGATATAAATAATGGAAACTGTACGAAAGAAGAAATCTGGCGTATGTAGATGTTGTATTTTTACTTGTAAAAATGTTCAGCAACAAAATATATTCTAGTTTCTTTTCGTTTCTTAAAGAAGCATATCGGTAAGTTATAGCTGTTCAGTAACAGTTAATTTGTAATAATTCATCTTTTTTGTAGTGTCTTACAGTGGATCATCAGCTGTAACCGGAATGACCTAAGTAAAGATTTGTCAAAATTATGGCAAACAACATTTGTGTGTGGTAAACGCTTTGAATCACACATGTGTTTAAATGATATAAGGAATCCAATGCAATTCCCGCATTATTTCTCTCACTCTGCATGGAAACACCAGAAAAAAACAGCTTTTGATGCAAAATTTCACACGGGTAGGTTATTTTTCATAAAAGTGTTTTTAATATAAACTGTCATAAAATATATGATCTTATTTATCATTGTTAAATATGTTTTGATAAGGTTTGCACTTATAATTAAAGTTTTTATTAAAGATGAAGCATGAAAATAAATGCTTCTAATGTGGTTTTTATCTTTTTATATTAGTGAAGGAACCTCCTTCGAAAATAAGAATTTTAGAGAACATCGTTGTCTCTCACAGCCATGACCATATTGAAAAAGAAATCAATTCAAACCTCACCGGTTAAGGAACTATCTACAGGTAAATGTTTATTATAAAATATTATTTTATAAGAACTAAGTATTATTTGAAATTTTAAAAGCATGCTGATTTCAAAATGTATTTTAGAATGTGGAAACTATGAATGTTCCTAGCACAAGTGATCTTGGATCCCAAAATTTAGCAGAAAGTGAACCACCTATAGGTATGACAATTAATAGTTACAATACAAAATTATATTATGAGTAAAACATAAAATACGTTTAGTTGTTTAACTAAAGAATTCGAAGTCATTTTTGAACAAAAATTCAACACATATGTATTTAACCTACTTAGAACTTTTCAGTTACACACATACAATTAATTTGTATTTAATGAAATGTATAATTTTTTAATTGTATTTCAGCAGTTATGGAAATTCCTGCTACATGTGATGTTGGGGTTCAAACAGGAAAAAATCTCTCTGCCCATACACCCAGAAAGGAAAGACTGAGAAAATCTCTAAGGCCTGTATGAGACGATGCTAAATTGGTAAATTGGAATGGTCATAGTGTTTTTTAAGTTCTTATTGCATAAATTAAAAGATGTCCTGGTCACGTGTACAGGTGTCTGTGTTAATAGAGGAATATAAAAAATATCCTTGTTTATATGCAGTTAAAGATGCAAGGTGTAAAAACAAACATGCTTGTGCCACAGCAATAGAGGCAATTAAAAATATAGTGACAAAAATAAAACCACGAGTTTAAAGCTAAATTTCATGGTCTAAGAAGTAATTTCTTAAATGAATATAGAAAATATAAGGAGTCTCAAAAAAGTGGTGCAGGAGAAGATGATTATAAAGGTTAACTGTGTATCCTAATGAATCAAAGAATTTAAAACTAATTTCTCGAAGAGCAACCAACCTTTCAATAACGATAACACTAAAATTACGTCACTACATCATACTAAATTTGATATGTAATAATGCATACGTGTCATACAGAAGTAAGGCAATAATATCAAAATTGTATGCTAAATTAAAGCAGAAAATTTTCGTAATAATTTACATGGAAATTTTCTGTAAAATTTAGCATCGTGTCATACAGGCCTAAAACAGCATCGAGTTGTAGCTACTAAATCTAAAATGAAATCCTATCCTAAACAGGAGAATTTACAATATTTTCTAGGGCTTTGTGGCAGATATTTATTAAAAGAACTGGCAACTGTTGTTAAATTTAATGCAGTTAATAAAAATAAGAATATTGCAATATTGTTTTTCAACTTTGAAGAGATAAAAACATTTTCTAGAAATACCATGCAGGAAAGCAGACTATGTGCCTCAGCAATGTGTTCCAGTGAAAAACAATTACTGACATCAACACCAAACTTCAATGAATTAGTTATTAATCATTTTGCTAATCGTAAGGAACGGCGAATGGATTTTATTTTCAAACAAGTTAATTAAATAACATATTGAGTTTATCTTTTTGTTTGTATTTAATTTTTGATATTAAACACACAGACCCCCCCCCCCCGGGTGCCCTCCCGTCCCAAAAAATCACGGGCCGCCACTGACTTAGAACATTATTAGTTTTAAATAATGTAATTACTTATTGCAGAAATATTGTCTGATTTTCTTCAATTTAGTTCCGCTTTCTATTAAATATGTTAATATGTTAAAGTACCTGCAAATTGCAAATGTCAAGTTTGACATTTCACGCGGAAAATTTCGCGCGGTAATGCTACCTCTAATATACTTAACAACCTCGTTTAACATTAGAAAAGGTGTCTAGCATATGTTTCTCAGGAACTACTGGGCCGATTTACTTGGACTTTTTTTTAAATGACCACTGGGACGAGTCTAGGATGTGGGTCAAATTAGGGTTCATGCCAAAAATTGCAAAATTTGCATAAAATAAAGGTGACCCTCTTGAGCAAATCGTCAATCTTTACGGTAGAAAGCTGGAATTTTGCACAGTTGTATTACAACATGTCAACTTGCAGTTTTCCCGTTTTAAAAAATCTTCATTAGAAGCGACTTTATTCAGATTTTTCGGAAAGTCAGTAATGCAAAATTGTCTTAGGTGCAGCAACGCGTCGTCAACTTTTGAAATAGAAGGTTGAAGTCATGATGATAAATCTCTATCAGGAATTTTTTTTCGTTTTTAAAAATCTTGTCAAGATCAGATTTTATTTAAAGTTTAAGGTTCAGAAAGCTTTCAAAAATACGAGGTTTTTCAAACCTCATGCACTTTATGGCACGTAGTTCAACACCGACTGGCGTAATTTAGTTTGTTTTTAATTTAAAAACAAAATAGTGTATTTGTAGTGCTGATATTGAATAACTCATCAAAATTTTTACTGCTATAATAACATCATTAATTACATGTACGTACAAAATCTTTCTTAATGATTTCAATCATAAACACAATAGATGGTTACGTATACTCTTCTTATTAATATTAATATCAGTAATTTTATATTTAATGTGTATAATAATTGTTGTTATATTAATTACTGCACTTAAATTATTTATTTGAATGGTAAGACATTATTTGCATTATATTGATGTCATTTGAGGCAAAGCTATGTACTAGCTAATGCAGAAAAAGCCCGAAGGGGATAGAAAAAAGGTCAATATACTTAAGGAAAGAGGCCCCGAGTATGAGAAAGAAGTGTACAAGCAGGAAAAGTGTATATACAAGTGTTATTTTCATTAGCACATTAAGAAGTGGATTTAACTGCTGAATTGTGCTATAATCTCATAACTTGAAAAAAATATTTTCACCAAACAATGTATATTCTGCAGCCGAGCAATGATAAGCGAAAAATGTTGAAGCTGAATTTACTTAAGTCGTGATGCTTTATTTGTTTATCAATCAGCTATGGAAGACCTAGAATGCAAAATAAAGCTCTCCCAACATGTAGTAACTACACTAAGAGAAGTTAAATTAAAGTGTAAATTTTCTAAGTACATCATAGCATTAACTTTTTAATGAAAGCCAGAACGAAATGTCTATTGCCTTATTGAAGCAGATTTCAACGCCATTAAGACCATTGTGTTACCAGTTTGCCAAGAAATCATTGAGTTTGCAGCCATTGTTCTGAAAGTAAACAACAACAAGAACGTCTAATTAAGCGACACTCATCCATCATCTACTTTGGCAATGCATGCATATCTTGCTTTTGTTCTTCCTGGTTAATTTAGTGATAATTGGTAATTATAAATTCATATCTAACACACAAGGTTTGTGGGTGCATTTTTATTTATGTTTTGAACATCACTAGCAGTGATGATGAAAGCGCTGTCCGTAGCGACTGGTTTGTTGATTGCTTAAAGGTTACAAAATCACAGAAAGAGGAAAATGGTTAGAGGGAAAAGCGAGGCTGCAGAATATATATTGTTTGGTAAAAATATTTTTTCTGATTTATGAGATAATAGCACAATTCAGCAGTTAAATTCACTTCTTAATGTGCTGAGGAAAATACCACTTGTGCACACCTTTTTGTGCTTGCACTTTTGCTTAAGTATATTCACCTTTTTTCTGCCCCTTCGGGAATTTTCTCCATTAGCTAGTTGTATATATATCTATTTAATATAAACTTATTTTCTTTCTTGTATTTGTGGTATTCCTTTTAATTAAAACTAATATATTTTACTAACGTTTCGATGTATTTAACATCTTTTTCCAAGTTTATAAAACATATAACTGTAAAAGATTACAAAATATCAGTCTACGGTACAATATGATTTATACTAACAATAATTATAATTCTTTTTATTTTTATGTATTTTAACACTAATAGAATTTCTTAAAGCAATGGAATTAACACTAACTATATTTTCAATTTAAGAATAAATTTTATAAGCAAACATATGGTTGTGCTATAGGTTCACCGATATCTGCAGCCACAGCCCAACTTATATTGGAAAATCTAGAAGAAACAGTAATACCAAAACTTATCATAAAACTTCCTTTCTTTAAGAGATACGTAGATGACTGTATAACAGCAATGCCAGAACAAAAAATTCATCAAATTTTACAACAATTCAACAGTTTTCACAAAAAAATTCAGTTTACCACAGAAATAGAAACAAATAATTCAATAGATTTTTAGACACAACATTAATAAGACAACACACCACAAATAAAATACTTACAAAATGGCATACCAAGAAAACTTGTTCAGGCAGATATATAAATTTTAATTAAGCTATAACTTTTACACATAAAAAAGTATTATAAATTTAGTAGATCGTGCAATAAAATTAACATCCTCCATATACAGAACCGAAATATTAAGTAAAGTTAGACAAACACTAACTAACAATAATTATCCCATAGATTTAATTAATAAAATTATTAAAAGAAGGACATACATATCATATAATCAACACAAACAACATAATAATAATAACAATAATGATAACAAAAATGACATAGCCATTCCATATGTGCAAAATTTATCGAAAAATATACAAAATATTCTTAAACCATACAATATTATAATTGCAATAAAAGCAATAACAATCTCTCAAACCTAAGAAAGAAAATAAATTTATATAAAATAGTGGTAAAGAAAGAAGTACATATATCTATTTAATGCCACGGATAAAGGTAACGATTCTACCAAGTTAAGTAAAGATAATTGATTAAACAGGTAATCGGTCTGTAAATTGAAATCAAAAGACTTTTCGTTTATATCTCAATATTTCGCAAACAATTTTATTGCTTCATCAGGAATTAACCATTTCATTAACAAATTAGAAACAACACACATATGTCGGTTTGAAACAGCGCGTCCATTTATTCCTGATGAAGCAATAAAAGAGATTGTGAAATATTGAGATTAGTCGTGTTCAAAAAGAAAGAGTCTCTTCGTGATCACGACAAAATTTAGTACATAGATGTATCGGACGCGCTGTTTCACACCAAAATGTGTGTGTTGTTTTTAATTTGTTAATAAAATCGTTTATTCCTGATGAAGCAATAAAAGAGATTGCAAAATATTGAAATATAAACAAAAAGTTTTTTGATTTCCATTTACAGATCGATTACCCGTTTAATCAATTATCTTTACTTATTTTGTGCAATTTATGACTTAGCCTAAAATTTATCACATTTCTGACAGACTATTAATATTATTATATTAATATTTCTTACAGTTTATTTGATCTCATTGGTAACAAAAGTAATTTGGGTCAGCTGGTGTGACATAATAGATAAACATATTATCATTTGAATTTATTTTTGGCAAATAACAGGTCAATTGTATTTAATAAAATTTTATTTATTTATTTTCTCATTTCATAATGACCACAATGTAAAACATAAGAAAATATTTAATATAAACAGAAGGATTTGTAATCTATGTATTATACAGGTACTTACAAGAAGGTCATTATGTTCAGCGGTCATGTATATTCGGGAATTTCCGAAGCTAGCTACCAACACTAAGATTATTACTATTACTATTCAAAGCATTTAAAACCTTTGTATTGCCCTGTAAATATATTTATAGTAAACTCGAATCTTACAATAAATATCTTACCGTTCCACCAAATTTACGGAAAAACCCAGTGGATACAACTAGTACTGCACCCCTTAGCGTTCGTTAAGGGGGATCTAATAAATATGCAAATTCTTGACCTAATCCTAATGATTATATATTTAGCACCTTGATGGTTATTGTTGGGTAATGTTGGGTATTCTTTAACTTTAACTTCGATGTTTTAAAGAAAGGTTTTCTTTTGTTTATTATAAGTATTAGTTGGGAATATTTATATATATACTTGTCAGATATTTTTCTTTATAAAGGATATATTTACTTGTATTTACTTGTAGCATACAATGAAAATTACATTAAATATATTATTTATACAGGCTGATTTAGCATAGATGATGTGGTTCGCATTTGGAAAAGGTAAAAGTTTAATAAATGTTTTTGTTGTTTCAGATACAAAGACAATATATACACAACCCAAAATTATGTTCAACTATGTATATAGAGCGTTCCACAACAGAAGTACATACATTTTATTAATATAGGTGAAATGTCATTACTAGGGAGCGGAATCGAGCGAGTCATGACTCATCGCCCATGGGCGCGCTATTGAAATGTTGTATTTTTAAAGAGGTTTTAATTTTATTTATATAATTGAATAACTAGTGGCTGGTGATTATAAAATACAAAGTACCCTACTATTTGTTCATTTTCTCTTCTGTAAGACTTGTTCTCTTTGAATTAAGTACATCCTTGTAGATAGAAAACGTCTTTTCTACATCGCAACTGGTTATATTTACGTAATGGAAATATTCTTTTATTTCAGCGTATTTAGCATACACAATTGCCGCAATGTTATTAAACCTGGATTTCTATTAAAAACTGCGTCTAAGTCACTTGGAATTATTTATAGCCACCATTTTTACTTTCTTAGACGTAGTATAAAGAAGTAATGTGAAATTTTCGACTTCGAGATTTTTGCAGATGTCCACGTTTTGAAGTCCCCTGATACCGAAAAAGATGTTTTTAAAAAATTTCTGTGTCTCTCTATGTGACCATGATAACCGCTGTAGATATCAATTCCAAATTTTGTATTTACGTGTCTAATCTCCCTCTTGAGATCTGAGTAGTTTTTCAGTAAAATCGGTAGACCGGAAGTAGCAGTTTACTTCAGTGAAAAAATTAAATTTTGCCAATATTTCGTCAACTACTAAATTTAAACAAATTTATAAAGAATTCATATGTACTTGAAATTAAAATTGAGAACAATTTTATTTAAAAAGTTTTTCGAAGCTGCTACCGGAAGTAGGTCTTTTACTCCTATCGAAAATCAGTTTTTTGCGAATATTTCGCATGTCATGCTTTTTAGACAGGTACGTTACGGGTATAAAAGTATTTAAAACGTAATTTTCAATATCTTTTGCATATAAACAATTTCAAAATTCAGACCGGAATTAACACTTTTACTCTTATCGAATAGAGATTTTTTGCGAATATGTCGTAAATTATGCATTCTGTATGTATTTATCAAGAATACAAAAGTATTTAGTGCTAGATTTGCAATATTTTTTGAATATATGAAATTTCAAAATTCGGACCGGAAGTAACATTTTTACTCTTAGGGAGTAGTCCTTTTTTCGAATATCTTGCTAAGTATGCATTCTATAGCGATTTATTAAGAGAACAGAAGTACTTAGAATAGGATTTTGAATAATTTTTGTGTAAAACAAATATAGTATAGTTTGAAACGCTCATACGTATAAGAAAGTCGTGTGGTGGCCACACCTCATTTTTTAATTTGAGATTCGATTTTCAAAATATGTCATTAGTTTAGACAAATTTCCAAAGTGTTCCTGAAGGAATAACAACTGATTTTTTAAATTTGGGATTTGTGTTAGTTCCTTGCACTCAGAAATACTTCGAGCATCGTCATTTAAACATGTAAGGAAATTTTGTAAACTATCGAAATTCTCTGCATGAAAACTATTTCTGTGTGTGTTTTAGCAAAGCTAAGTGACGATATTTTACAGACTTTGCAATAAATTTCGGAATCACTGACAATTAATTTTTATCTCAGAAAAAGTAACATAAACAGCGTTCTAGATCTAAATAAATAATAACTAAAAATGTACGCGTATGTTATTGAAACATACATATTATATTGCGAAATATAAGGTAAATATAATAAATTTTAAAAACTCGTCACCCTTGTACCTACGCCGATGAAGAAAGAATTTTATTCATAAAATTCCTTATTTTATGGCAGTTTTTTCTCTGATTCTCGAGCGTAAACAGATGTTGCAGTTCGCCCTATTAATTAGTGCTATTCAGATATAATGTAAACAACACGCAGTTGTTTACATTATTTCTTTTCACGGTTGTGGCTCCGTGGTAGTTTAGCTCGCTCGATTCCGCTCCCTAGTCATTACAAACATTATATTAATTAAAAATATTAAATTTTAATTAACTATAAAGATAATTAGTTTTAAAAGTAGCTGTTGGGGGGTGGCCAGAAGAAAATATGCAACATACGTTAGTTTCTGTCCATGATGGTCATCTGTGATACAGAAGAGTAAAAAAAAAGAAAAGTTAAAGAAGCCATAAACCATATCAACCTAAAAACACCACTAGAGCCAGCCAAATAATTATACGTGGGGGGCTCTTAGTTGTTAACATAACTAAACAGGTGTAATTAACTGCTAATATAAAAAAAAATTACCAAACAAATACAAGACTCACTTACATTGCTTGATATTTAAATCCAAGAGAAACGATGTATTTTGTCAGTTTTTATACTTGATGTACGCGAGCTTGGGGGGCTCTACCTCATGAGCCATATAACAGAACCTCCGCGCCACTGACTTGAGCCAAACACAGCAAGTAGATACTGACAGAAGGACACTTTAAGAAATAAAAAAAGAAGCCAGAAGATCTTTTAAAATAACGATGAATGCTTAGAGAAAGCAAAACCCATAACAAAATAAGACAAAGAAGAAGAAAGAAAACAAGAAGCCGTGTGGAAAGAAGAGAGACAGATTTTAGAAAAACGTCAAAATAAGAGAATCTAATTTTTTTGATGAGGAAGATAAGATTCTATATTTGTATACCCTCAGAAAGTAAGATGAAGATATCAAAGGGGAAGTATGGACACAAGCCATATGGTTGCCAAGGTAGGACACACGAAGCTTGTTCGGATAATGTGGATGAGTTGTTCGTTTATTGCCTTAATTATTTTTTTTATTTTAATAGTTTTGTTTTAAAGAGTTTTAGTTGAGTGCTTGCAATTTTTAAGAATAAAATCAGTCTTCTTACATATTACCCAAAAATATTTTACAACCCCATCTGATCCTACCTGGAACCCTATCTTGCTCCAATGGTGGGGCATTTCCATTTATCATTTTATAATTTCCTCAAAGCAATTGAAAAATCATAAAAACATATCCATCAACAGATAAATGTTTTATTATTACAATAAGACCATTCAGACCCTTGTACTTGAATTTACAGTTTAATACAGTGCGTGCCCATCATACCCTACTCAACCCTAATAGTTAATATTTAATAAAGTCAATTTTAACTACAGTATTTATTGAGTTTAAAAGAATCTTAAATTACAGAAAAATATTAAATTATCATTGACATTAAATAACAAAAGTTCGTTTTATTTAATAATAAATATTTCCTGTATGTCATTCATCAAGTCAGTTTTACCTAAAAATGTTAATAAATAAAAATAATAATAATAATTGCTGCCAGTAAGTTTCATTAAAAATAAAATAGAATTTAATAGAAGAATAGTAAAGTGTTCCACAGGGTTCTTCGCTTGATGCAATGCTTTTCTTTTATATTCATTTAACCGTAGATAACAATAATAAGATTTCAGGAAAAGATTGTTTTTTTTATAAAAGGGGAAATCTTGCTGAATTATATTATATCCAAGTTATAAAATCCATTTTTGACAGTCCTATATTTTTAATTAAATTGCAAAAAGTCAACAGAATTTAAACTAGAAAACGTTATGGAGAAATTTTGCAAGTTCTGTAATATAGAACCAATATTATCTCAATTTGAAATAATTACCTTATAAACAGATGATATATTTATCATAAATATTAAAAAATAATTTTACTAATAAGTCAGGGAAAACATTCAGATGCAAGATTAACATGAAGCGTGCCGCAGGTATCTAGATTAGATCCATTAATGTAGTTGATTCTTTATTTAATGTTTACTAAATCGTAATTGTTATTATATTTAAAAAAAATCTTTTGTAACTTCCGTAATTAAGTCCTAAAAAAGCGTAAATAAGGGCAAATTATTAATAAGATAATTAAATTATGTTAAATTTATATTAAAAAACTCTTTTCTTTTTTTTTCTTCTGTTTAACATGTTGAAATAGTAATATATAATAAAAATAATAATCATTATTGTTACTGCCAGAAGATTTCATTAAGAAATAAAAAAGAATTTAATATATGAATACTGTGTTCTCCAGGATTCTGCCTTAGCTTCAATGTTTTTTAGTTATTAAAATATATATGTATTACCAAAAAAAACAGGATTTTTATGAAAAAATTGTGTCCTTTTACTTTATTATATGAATATACAGGTTTGTTCTTAGTGTTATATTTGGATTATGTAAACATATTATATTTTTATGGAAAAACTAAATTATGAATATATTTCTTTTAGAATTGTTATTTACAAAAAATAGTAAATATACATAAACTTGCTTAATTCACTAGTTTTGAATTTCATTTTTGACAGGTCTTATAGTAACATTAATAAAAATACAAAATGTCAATGATAGATATTAATTACTTGTACAACTTCCCAAATTTGTGCAATTTATTCTTTTAAAAATACAATCTTTAATAACGTGCTATTAAATAAATCCGGAGTCGAGGTAAGTTGTGCACGACAAACGTATTTTCTAACTTCCGCATTTGTAAATTGAGATAGCTTCTTATATGCAATTTTATAAATTTTGTTCATTTAAGAGTCAAATTGCATTTAACGAAATAAAACGATTATGCCATATTGATAATAAGTATTTATTTATAAACAAGAAAATTAGATATGCAATTTTAAGAATTAACAAATATATTTTAGGAACCATGCTGAAATTGTCCACAACCTTGCTCAATACATTTTACACATTTCCTTTTTACGCTTTCAAAAACACTGGTTAACATATTATGATGTTATATCATTAATTTTTTGAATAATGTTGGACTTTAAGGTGTGCCAAATCTGGAATTTGTATGTTGAAAATAGATTTTTTTAAAAAAAAGGCCATAAAAAGAAAACGCATGGAATGATATATCGCAAGATCTTGGAGGAAATTTGTGATATCTATTCAGGCTAATCAAGCGATTGTCAAAATATTGACGTAATATATTAATTTTATTTTGTGCTGTGTGTTCTATTGCTTCGTCTTGCCGAAAATATCCAAGTGTTTCCTCATTTACATTAAGTTGTTCAATAAAAGGTATTAAAATTCTTATTAATATCTTTGTGCATTTATGGTTCCATTAGTCCAAATTGGACCAATCATTTTTCTCCTAGCACACCAAACATAACCTTTCTGAGGATGAGCAGCAGTCTCAACATAAAAATGTTTGGGCTTTTCAGGACTCCATATTCTCATATTCTGCGAATGAACATACCCATAATATGAGACCATGCTTCATCTGAAACGAATGTTTTGTCCAGAAGGTCGTCGTTGAAATTATTTATTATAAACCATTGATAAATTTCTAGTCTCCGATGATAGTCAACTGGATAGATTTGTTGATAGCAAGTGAGACGATATGGAAATAAGTGTAGATCCTTCTTAAATATTTTCTGGCAAGTTCCAAATGACAGGTTAGTTTGTTGTGGCGGTATCCGAATTGAAGTTCCTGAGATTTCATCCATTATTCCACTTACGTTTTCAATTACATCTTGCATACGTCTTTTGGATCGATCACGTCCTTGTTTACGATCTACACACACTACCTGTCTCTCTAAAGAGGTTAACGTAGCGCCGAAGAGTATATTGAAATTTGTTATGGTTGAAAAGAACATCCGAAAATTCAAGTTGAAATTCCTCCAAGCAATCGCTAACGGAGTACTGCCACTGCAAGTATATGCTTCAACCATAAAAATTCTATGATTTATTGTGAATATCATTTTAAAATTAAATAACTACATATATCAAAAAATTAATTTACAATCGCCGAAGTGCGTCTAAAGTAATGTGAAATGTCAACGTTAACAATCAAAAATCAAATTCTAGCATTGACAATTATGTATGTATGTTGACATTACAAATGCTAAAAGTTAGGAAATAAGTTTTATCTTGGACAACCTACTTCAACTCCGGATTTACTTGATTGCTCGTTAGATATATACACTTTAAAGTTTAACTGTATTAAGAAATCTGCAAAACTATAATAAAAACATTTAATTGGTGTGTTCCACAGACATCTGTCTATGGTCCAATTTTATTCTTTCATTCATTATTGAAGTAATATCTAATTGGATTTGATTTAATTTTGCATTTAGATACACTGTACTCCATATAAATTTAATTGAATTTTAAAGAATCAATAGAATTTTAACGCCAAATCTTATTGAAACAAATACTCTATTATAGAACTGATAAAATTACTGTTTTAAATATTATTTTACATAAATAGATGAGATATTTATAACAAATATTAGAAAGATAACTTTTCTAATAAGACAGAGAAGAACTGCAAAATGCAAGTATGACATTTGGCGTTCAGCAAGAATCTATATTAGGTCCAATGCTATTGGTGATTTTCTATTTAATATTTACTAACTGTACAAAAACGTTTTTAACTTGTGTATTCATGAACACAAAAGGTTTTTAAATAAGAATAAATTATTAATTATTAAAGTAAATTTATATTTTAAAAAAATAGCTGCCTGTCATTAAGCTAAACTGAGTTTTTCTTAAACATCCTTCATCATTTATTATTATTAGTGCCACGAGATTTAATTAATTAATTGGAATATGTATACATATTAACTTTTATCGAATTTTAAAGAATCAATGGAATTTCAACGCCAAATCTTATTGGAATAAATACTGTATTATAGAACTGATAATATTTATGTTTTAAATGTTATTTTACACATATATAGATGAGATATTTATAACAAATATTAAAAATATAAGACAGAGAAGAAATGCAAAATGCAAGTATGACATTTGGCGTTCAGCAGGGATCTATATCATGTCCAATACTATTGGTGATTTTCTATTTAATAGTTACTATCTGTATAAAAACGTGTTTAACTTGCGTATTCATGAACACACACAGTTTTTAAATAAGAATAAATCATTAATTAAATAACTGCCTAAGATTAAATTTATATTTAAAAAAAATTATTGCCGCCTGTCATTAAGCTAAATTGGGTTTTTCTTAAATTTCATTCATCATTCATTATTATTAGTGTCACGAGATTTAATTAATTAATTAATTAATTGAAATACGTACTTATACATATTATATTTTTATTGAATTTTAAAGAATCAATGGAATTTCAACGCCAAATCTTATTGGAATAAATACTATATTATAAAACTGATAATATTTTTGTTTTAAATGTTATTTTACATATATAGATGAGATATTTATAACAAATATTAAAAAAACAACTTTTCTAATAAGACAGAGAAGAAATGCAAAATGCAAATAAGACATTTGGCGTTCAGCAGGGATCTATATTAGGTCCAATGCTATTGGGGATTTTCTATTTAATGTTTACTAACTGTATAAAAACGTTTTTAACTTGCGTATTCATGAACACAAACAGTTTTTAAATAAAAATAAATTATTAATTAAATAACTACCTTAGATTAAATTTAGATTTTAAAAAAAACATTGCTGCCTGTCATTAAACTAAATTAAGTTTTTCTTAAACATCATTCATCATTCATTATTATTAGTGCCACGAGATTTAATTAATTAATTGGAATATGTACACATATTATATTTTTATCGAATTTTAAAGAATCAATGAAATGTCAACGCAAAACCTTATTGAAACAAATACTATAGGTATTATAAAACTGATAATATTTCTGTTTTGAATGTTATTTTACATATATAGATAAGATATTTATAACAAATATTAAAAAGGAAACTTTTCTAATAAGACAAAGAATAAACACAAAATGCAAGTATGACATTTGGCGTTCAGCAAGAATCTATATTAGGTGCAATGCTATTAAATGTTTACTAACTGTATAAAAGCGTTTTTAATTTTCGTATTCATGAACACGAAAAGTTTTTAAATAAGAATAAATTACTAATTAAATAACTGCCTTAGATAAAATTTATAATTAAAAAAGTTATTGCTGCCTGTCATTAAGCTAAATTGAACATCCTTCATCATTCATTACTATTACTGCCACGAGATTTAATTAAAAAATAAAGAATAGTTTAATTAAAAAAAATTGTTGGGTATTCCGCAGGACTCTGCGTTAGGTTCATTGCTTTTCTTTCATATTTATTATAGTGTATCTAAATAAAACTAAAAGTAGGATTTTTAGGAAAATATTGCCTCTTGTTTTATAAGAGAGGGAAGGAAAATTTGACTAATTATATTAATATACACATGAGCTTGCTTAATTCTCTATAGTTTTCAATTTCATTTTTTGACAGGCTTTCTAATAGCTATAATGATACATTTTATAAATAAATAAGTACTTTCTATATAAACACATGAGACATTTACTACAAACATCAAAGAATAACTTAATAACAAAACAGAGAAGAAATGCAAATGCCAGTATGACATTAGGCGTTCCGCAAGGTTCTAGATTAGATCCAATGTTGTAGGTGATTCTGTATTTAATGTTGACAAAATCATTTTTAACTTGCCTAATTATTAAGTACAAAAAAAAATATTAACTAAATAGCTGAATTACCTTAAATTTATTTTTGAAGAAATAATTACAGCTCATCATTACGATAATCGTTTCTTTCTTAGACATGTTGAAAACGTTTATACTTAATGAAAATAATAATCATCATATATATATATCATAATCGGAAGATTTAATTTTGAAATAAAACATGATTTAGTAAAAAATGATTTAGTAAAAAATATTGTTAGAATCGAATGCTTTTCTTTATATTTATTGAAGTGTATATAATCAAAAATAGCATTTTTTAAAATAGATTATATTTCAATATATAAATTGATTTATTTATGTTATATATTTATTAAAAAAGATAAATTATAATTACAGTGTTTGATAGGAACTTTTTATTATCAAAAAGTATATAATACCAGAGCTTGTTAATTCTCTATTTTTAAACGTGAATATGAAAGGTTTTAATTAAAAATATAATTTTTTAAACATGTAAGGCCTTCTTATATCTTCCATAATACATTTATAAACAAAAACTGCAAAATTAAGCGATAGATTTCATAGGACTTACCCAAAATGCACAACGTAAACTTCTAAATATGCAATTCTATCTTCAATGGTTTAACTCAACTCAGAAAACCGTATATTACATGTATAACTATATAGATACAAGATATGTAGTCCGGATTTATTCGAACGTCAGTAATTTCCTCACAATTTCACTTTCGTAGCGGTAGGTTCCGGATTATTTTTCGACCGGAAACTTAGTTATACAAACACCGGATTCGATAAGTGTTAGTATTTGTAATACCGCATGTGACTGCCGAGAAATATACCGAAACGCACGCGATTTCCGATGACTTCCAGGTTTTAAAATCTATACTTGGACAGCTAGTTGTTGGATGCCTACTGCTATCCTGGGAAGTTGAGCTGGCAGACCCGCGCTCACTGATACTCTTGCGTTAGACAAAGAGGATCGACTGTATAGTGGAAGGCGTGTCATATTATCAAAAACAACATGCTGTCGTTTTTTGTATGTGTGTGTGTATAAGTGATGCTACTACTACTCTCTCTCGTATTTTTTATTGTTATTAATGGATGCTGTCTACATTTAATATACACAAGGTATTATTATTAGATATTAAATACGTACATATTTATTTTAATTTTTATGTTTCGTGTTTGCTTATTCAAAGCGTTGTAGATATGATTTTACTTGCATTTGTTGAGAGTTAAAACAAAGTAAATGCTATCAATATAAAAGATAAATATGATTGCTAGAAATAAGAAAATTCTTTGGTGGAAAGATATCTGTTAACCACCACCATAGTCTCATTAATAACAATGATATATTCATGAATGCATTAAATGAGGTATTCGCGAGGGTAGTGCAGGGATGTGATAAAACTGATTTCATAGCAGGTGATTTTAATATAGTTTTTTTTAAAGAAATCAAACAATATGTTTATTATCAAAAATTAAGTACAGACAAAAAAATAAACTCAATATGTTATTTGATTAACTTGTTTTAAAATAAAATCCATTCGCCGTTCCTTACCATCAGCAAAATGACTAATAACTAATTCATTGAAGTTTGGTGTTGATGTCAGTAATTGTTTTTCAATGGAATACATTGCTAAGTCACATAGTCTGCTTTCCTGCATGGTATGTTGAGAAAATGTTTTTATTCTCTTCAAAGTAGAAAAACACCGTTCACTTTCAGTTGTTGTCGTCGGTATGGTGCAAATTATTTTCAATAGCTTCACAGATTCGGCAAAGGTAGTTGTTAAATTATTTTCGTAGAAAGATTGTAGTAATGTTAGAGCAGATGAAGCAGTTCCAAACTCTGGTCTATACAAAACTACCAATTCATGCTTAAAAGCAATTGATTCCAAATTAAAAGTCTTCACGGCCATCTGAAATTCAGTTTCGGGGAAAGAATTTTGATATGTAAAAATAAGTGTGGTTGAAAAAGAAGAGCTATAGATAGGTGATCACTAAACAAAAAACGGTCATCAAAATTATTAATAACAATGTCGCACACTTCCTTAGCAACCATTTTGTGTTTGTCTTCATAACGGAATCCTCTGTTCCATTGTCGGGAATGTTCCTCTTCTTTTTCATCGTTATCACTATTTTCATTGTAATAATCGTAATCAGTTGAGTTCCTCACATGCTGATTTGACGATTTAAATGATGACACACTAGACTATATTTTAATACTGTCAATTTGACGATGTTGTTACTGGTTGTAGAGAATTTCGCAATGCAGCATGATTTTATTAAAAAAGTATAACGAGTAATTGAAATCATAATCATTTAAAATGTTTTTCAAGTCTACAGCTTTCTTTATTGTCGACTGGTCACTAAATTCATCATCTATAATCCGCTCAGATTTTTTTTATATCTGAAGACACTCACAATACATCTTGATTTAAGGGTCCATCTGGTTGGTGCAGCCAGCGGAAGTCGATTTTTCACAACCTGATCCAGTATAGCAGTACTTGATCCAGTATAGCAGTCTTGTTGTAGTACGCTTTGGGGATCTTGTAAAAAAAAGTAGAAAAACCATCTAGATTGCAAAAAGAAACTTTCAGTTGTTTGTTTTGTGAGGTAGCCCGTTCAACTATTAGATTAAACTGGTGCGCGTAACAGTGCATATAATTTGCATTTTTGTAAATATCTTTAATTTTTGCCTGAACACCGTTGTCTTTACCACTCATTACTGAGGCGCCATCCTAGCTTTAGGATATTACTTTTGCAGGCGTTTGGTCCACTCTAATTTTCCTAAGTTCTTCTAATAAACATTTGCTAATGCCATCAGTAGTATGATTTTCTGGTTGCAGAAAAGACAGAAATCGTTCTTGTATACTTCCTTTCAACTCGTATTGAACTATAAAAGCTAACTGGGAAAATGTAGCCGAAACTATTGTCTTGTCTGCTTGTATAGCGATACAGTGGGCTTTGTTAATTTCGTCTAGAATCAAAGTGCGTGAAACTTCGTAGATACTTCCAGCAATTCATTTTGAATGTTTTTTGACAAACCCATAAAAACTCTATTATATTAGACTTGTTGATGTGGTCCTTGAGGGTGCTGTCAATTCCTTCCAATAAATTAACCAATCCACGAAAAATCCCCGGATTCGCACTGTTTTGTGTATCGTCATGGCCCCTTAAAGCGATTTCAAACATCTCACAAAACTTAATGCAGTCTATTAATTTTTCAAGAATAGGTATGTCTGTTTTTACTGACGTTTTCATTGTGCTGAATTATATTTAATCTATATGCAGTGTTCAACTGGCACATTATATTTACTTTTTCACCAAAGTGTTTTAAATCCCTAATACCCTTTAGAAGTCCAGGGGGACCTAGATTTTTAATTCTATCTTAATGTCATAGCTCATTGTGTTATTTGCTATCATTTCGATACTATTTTACTAACGCAATTCATAGTTGTATTTGCACCGATAGAAATTGCGACCAACTAGGATTACAGATACTAGTAGCAGCTGCCTACTACTACATCGGTAGTTAACCTCCATATTGCAGACCACTCGGCATAGCGGTTTGAATAATCAGTCTATAAAGTAGATAAAAGAGATCGAGAGATAAAGAGAATTTAGTGACAGTAATATAAAAGAATTCGTATACAGAATGCAGACACACAATTGGCAAACGATTTCCAAAATCAATCTTCACTTCCGATGAATACTATATTTTTTCATACGATGATGCACTTTTATAACCAATGTTTGCCTGAAAGTAAAATAATAGTTCACAAAAATAAAAGCAAATACACAATGTCAGATTATGTAAAAGGATTAAAAAATAACCTTGATGCTTTGGTGACCATGGCAATAGTAACCAAAGAGCCTGCTATGTATGATGAATGTTCTAAAGGCAAGAGAGTGAAATTAAGAAATCCGAAAACAAATAGAAGACAAATAGGAAAATAAATAGAAATGTTTATGGATAATATACATATAGACCCAGACGATATGAATGAATGTTTTTTATAATTTTGGACCCAGCAGCATGACACATTAGCTCTGAAGGACCCACATGACCTTTTAACTAAAGCCAGTAACATAAATGAAAAATCATGCTACTTTCTCCCAGTAACTGAAAGCGAACTTTTGGTAGTAATTAATAACATAAAAGGCAAGGATGCAAGGGACTATTATGGTTGCTTTTCCAAATTCTTGAAAAGTCTTGGCCCTTGTATATTGGAACCATTGGCTTATGTCATGAATAGAAGCATATTGGAAGGATACTTACAAGAACTAAAATACTCAAAAGTAATACCTGTACATAAGCGTGAAGATATAAACGATCCAACCAACTACCGACCAATATCAATTTTACCAGCGTTTTCGAAGGTGCTTGAGAAAATTATTGCGAATAGATTAATTAACTATCTTGACAAAAACAACTCCTTGTCGATAGCTCAACACGGATTTCGTAAAAATAAATCCCTTACTGCCTTAACGATCACAGGCTACTAATGGAGAAACTGTATTATTGTGGAATAAGGGGAAACGTACCTATACAACTTGATGGCATCGTATTTAACTAAGAGACAACAGTATGTTGATATCAACAACAAAAGATCTAGCATGAAGACTGTGGAAAAGGGTGTTCCACAAGGACCCCTCTTGTTTGTAATTTATATAAATGATCTGGTGTTCAATTCGTCTGCGGATGGGATCTGCCTATACGCCGATAACACATCCCTTGTAGCAGAGCTGGGCAATTACTTTACAAAAAGGAATTAGCAATTACAAATTACTTTAGAAACCAGTAATTGTAATTAGCAATTAATTCCTTTGCCTTTTCAAATAATTTGTAATTGTAATTGCTTCAAAAATCGTGAAGTATTTGTAATTTGTATTTAAATACTTTTAGTTTTTAAAAGTTCAATTACAAATTACTTTCCCAATTAACCCATATTTAGGACATACCCTTAGCTCCCCTGGAATCACTAGGTGGAAGGAACTCAATGTACGTATAACAGTATCAAACAAATACTGGGCGTGAAAGAAAAACATTCCATCCTCTTTTTAAAATTAGAAATACGTGCTTTACTGAATACGAGTCTCTTACTCTGGAAGAATATTGTGAAGTCACTGCACTTTTAGCAGAGACTAAATATTTAGAAGGTGAAAACAAAGCTTTTAATGGCGTTCTTCTTCCTAGTAGAGTGTCACTTAAAAATAAGCTAAATTAATTAAGTAAAAAGAAGTTTAAAAGTGGCGGAGATATAATACTTCAAAGTGCCATTAAAGGTTTAGATAATGGATTTAAACATCTTTTAACTTTAGAAGATACCTATGCACTTTTAGAAGCAATTACACATCTTGAGTTTAAACTTCGTTGGTTTCCGTTAGTCGAGTCAACGTCTGTGTTATCTAAACATGATATTAAACAACTGCTTATTTCGGAGTGTGAATTATTTTCTATCGAACAATCCGAATTAAGGAATGTTACAGATATTGGTACCGATAAAAAAGAAAGGAAATTAACAATAGCAGCTTATTTGTTTTTAATGAAGGAACTGAAAGAATCACACAATGAGCCGACACTGAAAATAAAAATAAGATTCATCTTGAAATTTTACAGTATCTGGATGATAAAGACAAAACTTTCCCATGGTAGAAACTTACCCTCTCATTAAGCAAGTGTTTCTTAAATACAATACTGCGCGACCAACTTCAGTACCCGTCGAACAATTATTTTCATTGGCTACTATGGTTCATGCAGCCAAAAGACATGCCCTCTCAGACACAAATTTTGAAAAATTAGTTGTAATGAAAAGAAACAATATAGGTATACAGTTAAATGATCATTTTAAATCATCCAACCAACAATACCAAATGTTTTAGTATTTTATATTGAGTGTAACAATAAAAGGTACTTATTTCAATACTTTCCGAAGGTGTAAATAAGTTGATTTAAGGTATATGTTACCAAATAATTAAATGAAGTGATGGAAATCTCTTGGTGAAACATGTCGAAATATAAGCAAGTAATAACAAATAAAACACTTGGTATTGTTTCACAAATATATATAATTAAATACTCGATGTACTTCGCCTTGCGGCATCGTCAGTTCTAGAGAAACTAAAGTAAAATTTAATATACTGTAACTACCTACTTCAAACAAAAATGTAAATAGAAAAAATATACAAAAGTAGAAAATTATGATAAGTCATGACCTTTTCATAATTTATATTATTATGTAAAACCAACCTTTAAAAAAAGCACTGCAAAATATACACTACAAAATTTGTGAAATGAAAACACTGAACAGTTTTTTGAGGAAATACATATGATCCCTTATACTACCCCAAATTTGTCACCCCAGGGTAAGTAATGTACCCTAAATTACCTTATTTTCATTCCTATGGTGCAATCTTTTGTTACTAATTATTGTAATCAGATATTTTATGTTAAACTTGGATAGTTGCTTTTTTTGTTGTGTTTTTTATATAATAAATTACGTTGTTTTTTCTACAGGTGGTTGGAATATAGTTGATTTCTTTCCCATTTTCTATTTCAAGTTCCGATTGGTATATTATATACAACCAAAGACTAATAACAGAAAAACACGTTTTTCTTCGGATTTTATAAACAAATGTAATTGTAATTATAATTAGAAAAGTAATTGTCAATTACATTTTATTTGTAATTGTAATTAGAAGAATTCGTTTCTGAATCTATTGTACTTTGTAATTGTAATTAATTCCTTTTAAAAAAAAGTATTTTGTAATTGTAATTAATTACTATTTGAAAGTAATTGCCCAGCTCTGCCTTGTAGTCACAGATAAAACTAGAGATAAAAATTCAAGGAAACTCAAAATTGCTGGAATTTGACGGACGCAGAAGATTGGTTTTCAACGAATAAACTAAAACTAAACGGAGATAAGACACGACACCTAGATTTTTGTTTAGACAGAAAAGAAAATAATAATTCCATCAGAGTGATGGGTATTCACGTTGATGGCAGGTTGATCTGGCATGCACATCTTGATGAACGGGCAAACAAATTTGCAGTCGCAGTTTATAGCATTAGAAGAATTAAGAATGTTTCGACTCACTATGCTGCAAGGCTTACATATTTTGCCAACTTCCATAGTGTGGCTACTTATTTATTGCTTGCAATTCTGGGCAATGGCTTCGGGAACTGATCAAATTTTTCTCCTTCAAAAACGGGCAGTGGGAGTCCCGTGCAATCTAAAACAAGAACAGACAAGTAAGCAGGCATTTATCAAGGATAAAATACTTACCAATCCGTGTGCTTACATAGTCACAGTCCCCAAACATGTGCATAGGGGTGAATCTCGTGTGCAGAGGAATGGTGACACGCACAATCACAACACAAGAATGAGAAATGCCCTGAAAATACTATACCTATAGATTGCAGACGACGCATAGATATTTGCGGATTTCTGGGGTGCCAAAATTATCAATAAACTCCCTGAAACCATGTCGCGCCTTTCTTCCAACCGAATCTCAACTGTTTTAAAAAAGTACCTCTTGAAGAATGCGTTGTATTCTGTGCAGGATTTTTTAAATTGTGACATTGTAAATGTAAATTTAAATTTTAATTAAATGTGTATTTGTTTAAATTGTCTATGTATTATACAAAAATGTAAATTTTCTTCATGTACTATACACATATGTTGTTCCTGTAATTTGTAACGATTATATATTGGTTATTATTTATTATGATAAAATATACTTATTATTATTAATAATAATAATAATAAATCCACCGATTAAATGCAAAACTATATGTATATCGTATAGAAAAATCAAATAAATATGCATTGAGTGAAAGAAATAATTGTTTTAAAATTTAAATATGTAATGGCAAAAAATATTTATTTTATACATTCAAATAAATGTGTCTTTTATAGTAAATTTACGTTGATGCCATAAAACTTCTTTCAGTCAAACGAATAGGGAATTTGTCAGAAATATAGGAAAGAAAACTGTTTCTCATATTAGACTGAACTGTATTGCAAAATAATAAAAGGTTTTTCAAAAAAACTTTATCTTAATCGGTACTGAGTAATTACTACTTGCAATTAGTGTATTTAGAGTATTTAATGATGGCTATTAAGTCAGGAACATGAAAATTACGACACTGTTTTTTTGAAGTTGGTTACTCTGATTTTTAAGTAGAACATCTTAAATATTTGAATATCGGCGGTGTTATATGTAATTATGTTTAATATTCAGACTGATTTATGCAATAAATTATTTCAAATTATCAACAAAAATAAACGAAATCAATAATTGCACGCCCCAGAGATTCGGAAAATAGCAGAAGACAATTTACAAAATCTTTGGCCAACAAACTCCCCTACATATTTATCAAAACAAACTTTTATAACAGTTGTAGTATTCAACATGGTATGTAAATATCAATAGAAGCATTAGAAAACTTATCATCCAACTAATATAGTAGTATCCCTCTTGCGAACTGATTAGATTTTCAGTAAAATCGGCAGACCGAAAGTAGTAGTTTAGTTCAGTGAAAAAATCGAATTTTGCCAATATTTCGTCAACTACTAAGTTTAAACAAATTTATAAAGAATTCATAAGTACTTAAAATTGAAATAGTGAACAATTTTATTAAAAAAGTTTTTCGAAATATGTACCACCTACCGGAAGTAGGTATTTTACTCTTATCGAAAATCAGTTTTTTGCAAATATTTTGCAAGTCATGCTTTTTAAACAGGTACGTTACGAGTATAAAAGTATTTAGAACTTAATTCTCAATACCTTTTGTATAAAAAAAATCAAAATTCGGACCGGAACTAACACTTTTACTCTTACCTAATAACAATTTTTTGCAAATATGTCGTAAATTATGCATTCTATATATATATTTATCAAGAGTACAAAAGTATTTAGAGTTGGATTTGAAATATTTTTTGTATAAATGAAATTTCAAAATTCGGAGCGGAAGTAACACTTTTACTCTTAGCGAGTAGTGCTTTCTTTCGAATATCTCGCAAAGTATGCATTCTATAGAGATTTATTAAGAGAATAAAGGTATTTATAGTAGGATTTTGAATAATTTTTATATAACAAACTTCTAAAAATTTTATAATTTGAAACTTTCATACATATAAGAAAGTCGTGTGGTGGCCACACCTCATTTTTTTTTACCACTTCAAAAAAATAGAATTAGCGTGCGATAAAGTCATACTTTATGCTAACAAATCGGGTATCGTAAAGTGAACTTTATAGCACCGGAATAGAAGAACTATTTTTCCTACGACCCCATAATAAAATATTATTTTTGAACATTCCAATTCATAAATTGAGTGTAAAATTTTTCGTACCTCTTTGCCGATTTCCGAATGGGATACTTAAAGTTTGAAGATTTTTATGGAACGATCCACCTCCACGACAGCATAAACAATTTTTTTATGAGTTGCCTGTCCATTTCTTTGTTGAGAGGAACACAAAAAATTAAAGTACATTTTGCACTATATAAATATTTTTAAGGTATCTGTTAATTTCCCATTTTACCCATAGGTATACGTCGGCAAAATGGGATAGTGTATTATTCTGAAATAGAATAGGGCATATATATATATATATATATATAACATAGGAATAACAAATTTTCAAACGTTTTTTAATTGCAAACTCAAAGATATATATATATATATATATATATATAGTATATGGTTTGAAGTAGTCTTTGCCGTTATGTATTAATGTCAGAAAAGAGTGTTGGGGAGTCCGGCAATAAAGAAGTCATAGTTGTAAGTATTTTTTAAAAATTTCTGTCAATAACTTTTTTACTAACTGTACTTTGTTTCATTATCTTGTTCTTAATTAGTTTATCCTGAGGAAGCACAAATACCTTATGTGCGAAATATTGAGAAATAAAACGTTAGACTTCCTTTAAACATAAGTCTTTTTATTGCCGGACTCCCCAACACTCTTTTCTTACATATATTGTTACAATACAAATATAGACTGTAACAATATTAAATTTATGAACTTGGTCATCAAAATTAACTTAAGTATTGAAATTAATGATAATGATGTTTTGGAATAATTTTATTTGAATCTTGTTTATAATTACGTGATAAAGACAACAATGTTCTTTATTTGAGTAGTATTTCTTGGGGTTGTAGTCATCCTGTATGTTGAGGGATTGAGTAGTTTCATTTTTCATTGTAGTTACCAAAATCTAGAGAGAAGAGATTTAAAATGTTGTTAGTATATTGTAGGATAAGTTATTATTTGTGTAAGAACATATTCAATTGACGTTAATGATGTTAAAGGTAATTAAAAAAATTAATATTGAATAATGAATAGCTAAATTGGAATAAAATCACATTTCAAAATTCATATCACCGGATGTGACATTTAAAATGTCATTTTGACAACCGGTTAGTAAATTGATAGGAACCAGCTTATAAAATGTTTAAAGTACATAAGATGCTATTTAAAAGCCGAAAAGAATTAAATTAGTAAAGTTATTAATATTAGAAGATATTCAAAACATATAAAAAGATTTAAATTCTATGTTGTTTAGAAGGTATTTGCAGAAGAAATTGATTGGTGGATTTGAAAAAGTAGAGGGTTGTCTAGGGGATGAATAATAAAAACAGGAGATGCGAGAGAATTTTGAAGAAAAACGGGCGCGTTTTAGCGAAGTATAATATTAAAACTCAAAAATCTATTAATAGAATAGAACAGAATAAAGTAAAAGTGTTCAAATTTAATATCTTGATACAAAGTTCATCGAGAAAAATAATTAAAAGTGATATAAAAATTTTAGGAAAGGAGAAGTTAATTTAAAGTATATAATTTAAAATTACTCACCTTAAAAGCAGTCCCGAGAGCCATTTCTTTGGAGTTAATTAATGGTAGCAGTTCCGAGAACCAATTTCTTGAAGCAGTCCCGAGAGCCATTTCTTTGAAGATAAATAATAATAGCAGTTCTGAGAACTAATTTCTTCAAGCAGTCAATCGTAGAGGTTCAGAAGTGCAAGGCGTAGCGTTGACCGTAGAGATTTTGAAGTCCATGGTTGGAGTTGCACAATTTTTTCATCGTCGAAGAGAGATATTGTCAAAATCCTGAAGTATCGAGGTATATTCACATTGCAGAACCAGTTTTTAGTGACAATAGGCCCAAAACAACATTAAAGAAGGTTATTAAGACTACAATGATCATCTAGAACATAAGGATAACATCTTACGAAGATACTGTTAACCAGTTGAAATCAGAAGCATATATTATCGACATAGTGTATTCAGGTCGTATAAAGATTACGTATATTTTGGAAAATATTTATATAATTCAGTTAATAGGATAATACTGTTGTTTAAAATAAAATTAGAATGTTATTAAGTATGCAAATCTAAAAGTATTATCAAATGGAATTTAAATCTTTTCTAGTTAGATAAATTGAAACTCGTACAACCTCAATTAATTATTTATTCGTACGTTTCTCTTGTAATTTATTTGAAAAGAACCATTATTGGTGTCTTAAAATATTCATTAGAAAAAGTGATTCTAAATTATTAATATATAAAGAAATATTTACCTTATAAAGTATATTAAAATAAAAGGGATTGTTATTATTATTCCACAACTTCAAATTGCATTAAAAACGTCATTTGGATAGGTTTACAGTCTTGTTTGTAAATAAGATATTTGTTAATGTTCCTTTAAATTCAACCTCTATAATTTTTTTATTCACGATACTTATTAAACTTGTGAATATTTATATCGCTTGTAGTTTTATTGCTCTAAAGTATTCATCAAATATAAACATTGACTTGACAAGAGATTTATACCTAATCTGTAACAGTAAATAGGAAAACATATTTAATTTTATTTGATATATGCAAATAAATGTTACTTACCAGTTCTATAATATAGTAAAGAAAGGTTAATTACTTATTTTAGACAGTAATTTAATTCAAAGCGGACCACTGACACGATATGAGATAAGTTCTAAAAGAATGAATTGAAGTTTTATCACAAGCGTAGTTAAACCAACTGTAAAATATAAAAACTACTAGTATTAAAATACTATGAACTGAAAGAGTTTATATTACTGATGGGTATACTACCAGTTATACAATTTTTAGAAATCTAATGTATTTCTTATGAATAAATATCTGGGCTAGTCGGTGCATATTTATAATAGGAGTAATAGAAAATATTAATACAATCAATAAGGGTTGTATTTTATTAATTATTGGCGCCCAACGTGGGGCGATATTGGAGATAGCACATCTATCACCAATATTATATTTATTAATACTTAAAAACGAAGGGTAATTATTTAAAAAATTGTAAAAGGTATTTGTTTTTTTTTTTTAAAAAAGTATAAAGGTATTATTTTCTTTAGGTGATTGACAACATTTAACATAATTGTTGGGATAGTAGAGGGTAATCATACAAATAATAATAACTATACAGTGTGATTTCTTTATTTTGGTACAGGTTTATACATTATTGTGGCTTACATTATTAAAGAATGGTTAATAATAAATAAGTGATATAATACAAAACATTATAGAAAGTGTGTAAGTTTTTATTTAAATACAGAGTGTTATTAGGGGTATTATTGAGCGACTTTGATAATGATGCAGACACGTAGTAGGAAAGGGGATAAAGGAGATGAGGAAGGTTCAGAGAGTGGAGATGAAACTTATCAGAGTGAACAAAATCCGGTGATGGATTTGTTGTTAAAAATGAGAGAAGATATGAAGAATTTACAAGAGACACAGGATTTGAATATGAAAAATTTACAAGAGACACAGGATTTGAATATGAAAAATTTAAGAGAGGATATGAAGAAAGATTTGGAAGAAAATAGTAAGACTTCACAAGAAAAACAGGATACGAATATGAAGAATTTACAAGAGAAACATGATTTAAACATGAAAAATTTAAGAGATGATATAAGGAAAGATTCAGAAGAAGTTATCAAGAAGAATATGGATGATTTAGAGAAAAGGAATGTAGAGACAATTATTCAATTGAAAAATGAATTTAAAGAAATGGAAAGTAGATTAGTCTCTGACATAATTAAGCAAACAGAAGAACAAATGTTACAAGCAAAAGCTGATATAAATAAAGAAGTTATTAATATAGTAAACACAAAATTAGATACTGTATATGAGGTGTTGAAAACAGATAAGAACAAATGTGAAAATGCAAGAAAAATGTTACTAGAGGCGATAACCAGGAATGAAGAGGTTTGTAAGAAAAGGAAGGAAGAGTTACTTGTTAATTGTGAAAAGGAATTAGAAAAGAAATTGGGAACTTATGAAAATACATTTATTAATGAAGTTGCAAATTTAAATCAACATAAGACAGAAGAGGTTAAAATGTTACAAGAGAATTTACAGCAACAGGAAGTTAAAAGAAAGTTATTAGAAGATGAAATTAAAAAGATGTCGGTTAACATGAAAAACATAGGATCAAGTTCTACAGTAGCACATCAATGTTCCAATTATACTAAAGTGGAGAACATAGCTCAATTTGGGGCAGATAAAACAGGGATACATCCGATGACGTATTTAAGGAATATTATGAAGTATTTAGAAGATATTCCATCTTTAAAGCATCAAATGGAGGTAATAAGATCTACGTTGAATAATAGTGCGTTGGAATGGTTTCAGAGAATAGAGGATAACTGCCAAGATATAAATCAATTTGAGATTATGTTCAAGAAAAATTTCTGGAATGAATCGCATCAAAATAAAGCTAAAATTAGATTATTAACCGCAAAATATAGACATGGTAATTTAACAAGAGAGGCTTATGCTTCAAGGATGTATAATCAGTGCAAGTATGTTAGTGATCTTAATGAATACATGATTGCTAGTCAACTGTTAAATCACTTTATTTATACAGATACACAAGCCATAATTTGCCAAAAGGTAAATGATATGGATTCTTTAATTGAAATCTTACGAAGATTAGATGATTTTAATGACGTTAATGCAAATAATTATTCATCTTTACCTAGAAACAATGTCAATAATGGTAATCAACGAATAAATAATAATGGTAGGTCAAATTATTTTCATAATACGGATTTGAAAAGTGGAAATCAACGAGATCAAAATGACTATAATGGAAATTATAGGAGTCCAAATTATAATAGGTCTTCGCCAAACATATATAATCAGAATACTCCAGTACAAGGAGGGTTTAATAATTATGGTAATAGGAGTGGTAATATTTATCAGTCAGATCCTAGAAATTATAATAATGATAAAGGGTATACACCATTTTCTGGTACAAATTATTATTCCCAAAATAGACAATATTATGGAAATAAAGCTAAGGATAATCAAGGCGAAAGTAGACAAAGACCGATACATAATATCAGGTGGGTAGAAAATGAAGAGAATAATGCGAAAAATGATAATGTTGAATTAAAAAAAACGCCGATTTTGAAGGAGGATGCCTATCTAAATTCAAAACCGAGCACGTCACAATTGTAAAAGAAGATATAATTAATCAACCCAATTGTATTACTTTACAGACAATTAAATTTTATCAAAGACCTGAGAGTATATTTAAAAATAATGAAGAAGTATCTATAGTACAAGATTTTGGTTTGCCATTTATTAAGATAGAAATTGAGAATATTGTTTTTACATGTTTAATAGATAGTGGTTCAGAGATTACATTAATACAAGAGAGTAAAGTTAAACAAGTCAAAGGGTATTTAAATAGTGTGATTAAGATAAAAGGAACTGATATTATTACAGCGAATAGAAAGAAGATGGGAACAATAAAACAATGCTGTTATACAGAAGTGATTATAAGTAAAGAAAGTTATTTTATGCAATTTTATGTCCTGGAAAATTTATTTTATGATTGTATAATTGGTATAGATAATATTAGAAAGTTAGGAATGGTTATGAATTTTGAAGAAGGTAATATTTATATAAAAGAGAATATATGCAAAATAGTAAAAGAATTAAGTGAAGCAGAGAAAAATGTTTATAATGATTATAAGAAGAATATATTAAGTATAGAAATGAATAATTTAATAATTGAAAATGATAATGTACATGATAATATTAATAATGAAGAATGGAATGAGAATTATGATGAAGAGATGGAAGAGGAATGTAGAAATGATACGATAAATAATTATGAAGATATTGAAAGAAAAATTAAATTACAAGACATAAAGGATAAAGTTATGGAGCATAAGTTAATAGAGATTTTATATAGGAATATATCGTTAATTAATGAAGAAATTGTTTTCGCAAGAAATTATGAACATAAACTAGTGGTTACTGATGATTCACCATTGACTTGTAAAAATTATCCTATACCGTACTACTATCAAGAACAAGTAAATAAGGAGTTGAAACGTTTAGAAGATTCTTGTATTATAGAAAGGTCTAATAGTTATTTTATTAATCCTATAGTTATAGTGAAGAAGAAAGACGCATCTTTACGAATCTGCCTTGACGCTCGCTCATTAAACCTAAGATTACGTTCTGAGCACGAAACACCTCAAAACATAGATGTATTATTGACAAAATGTGGTAATAAAAGTGTTTATAGTAAGTTGGATCTTAAAAATGCATTTTGGCTAATTAATTTAGATGAAGAATCTAGGAAATATTGTGGATTCAGTGTGAATGGTTGTGTATTTTCGTTCCGCGTGGCTCCGTTCGGAGTGAAGACTTCCCCTGCAGCTTTAATCAGATTTTTACATAAAATACTTGATAAGTATGAAGAGTTTGCATTACATTATCTCGATGATATAATAATTTTTTCCAATAGTTATGAGGATCATATCAAACATTTAGATATTATAATTACTATACGTTAAGAGAAGAAGGAATGAAATTGAACTTAAAGAAATGTCAATTTTTTAAGAATCAGGTAAATTATTTAGGATATGTTGTGACTGAAAAATGTATACAATTGGATCCACAAAGACTGGATGAAATTAAAAATTTTCCACGTCCTACAAAATTAAAATCATTACGAGGTTTTCTTGGTATGCTGAATTATTACAGGAAATTTGTGCATAATTTCAGTGAAAAAACGTTACCTTTATTACAGTTACTTAAGAAAGGAAACAAATGGAATTGGAATAAGGAATGTGAAGAATGTTTTGTGAAGTTGAAAGAGAATTTTGTGGAAAACCTACATTTAGAACATCCAGATTTCACTTTACCATTTATTGTACGTACAGATGCTTCAAATCATACTATTGCCGCAGAATTGATACAAATCAAAGATAATCAAGAAGTACCTATATATTTTATTTCTAGAACACTTAAACCTTGCGAAAGTCGATATTCCACCTCAGAACTCGAAATGCTGGCAATTATTTTTTCAATTACTAAATTAAGATACTATTTAATTGCTAAGAGGTTTATCTTAGAGACAGATCATAAGGCATTAGTGAACATTATGAATACACGATTAAATAATAATAGAATTTATAGATGGACTTTGATTATACAGCAATATGATATGGAAGTAAGATATAGGCCTGGTAAAGAAATGATAACAGCAGATGTACTAAGTAGAAAAGATGGAACTAATAAAAGAACTAGTTTGGAAGTGAATTTGGTAATTTTGAATCAATCGGGGATTTTATCTTTGGAATATCTTAAAAACATACAGAAGTTACCTATGTTTGATGATATAAGAAAAATATTGGAAGAATTAGGAGATTTTAAGGAAATGACTATAAAAGAGGAGATAATTATAAAGAAAATTGGTAAAACTGAAGTTTTTGTAACAAATGAAGAACATACTAGAGAAATAACTAATTATATACATGAAAAGTATTTGCATATTGGGGCACGAAAATGCTGGTTGATATTTAGGGAAGCTTTTTATTGTAAAAATGATGAAAGGATAATAAAAAGTGAAATTAAGAAGTGTCGATTATGTGAATTGGCGAAAGATAAAAACATTACACATCAAAATATAAGTAAAAGCATAATGGTAAATGACAAGTTAGAATTGGTATCTATCGATTTTTTATCTAATATGTTGCCAAGTACAAAAGGATATCGACATGTACTAATTATTTGTGATATTTTTTCTAAATTTGTAAAATTGATACCAACAAGCAAATGCAATACTGAAACTGTATTACAATCGTTACAGGAGTATTTTTTTTATGTATGGAAAGCCATTAGCTATATTATCAGATCATGCTAGTTATTTTAATAATGACAGATATAAGGAATATTTGAATAATCAGAATATTAAAGCTTATTTTTCCTCGTATAGACATCCTCAGGGAAATCCAACAGAAAGATATGTTAGGGAAACTTTAAAATATTTAAGAATATTGTTAACAGATAAACATAATAGATGGGCGAGATATCTTGGTCAAATTGAGAAGGTAATGAATCATACGCATAGTTCAGTACATGATTTATGTTCAGTAACGGTATTTTTGGGAGAAATGCCAGAAAGACCATGGGATAATCAAGAAACAATCGATTTAAGTGAAAGGTATGAATTGGTGAGAGAAAGATCAAAACGTAAAAAAATGATATGGGAACAAAAACAAATGGAGAAACAGAAGAAGTTTAAAAGTTACGAAATAGGAGATTTAGTTATTGTGAAGAATTTGAGGGTTACAGATCGAAAGAAAAATATTATGGGGAAGTTATTAAGGCCATACATTGGACCATATAAAGTTAATCTAAAGTTAGGAGAAAATACTTATGAGTTAATAGAACTAAATACAAATTATATTAGAGGTAGATATCATGTGTCTATGTTACAGGATTATTATCAAGATATAAGCAATAGAGATGAATGAGTGTAACTGGTACAAAGCACACACATAAAGTATTATAAATAGGAATATGGATTAGAATATTAAATTTACAGAAATATTGGGTTGATTAATTAAATGTATATAAGTTTTAAAAGTACATTAAAAAAAAAAAATAAGATTGTTAAGTTATTGGTTGTTATTGTTATATTTAAAAAAAAAAAAAATGATGAACTTGAATAAAACTTAGAGTTTTTAAAATAGAATAATTGCATATAGTTATGGCAAACAATTAATTATATATGATGATGCTGGAGTAATAATTTATGTTATATTATGTTTTAATGATTGTTTAATAAATATAAATTTTATTTTAGAAGTTAAAAATTTACATTTATTAAAAAGGGGCAAATGTTACAATACAAATATAGACTGTAACAATATTAAATTTATGAACTTGGTCATCAAAATTAACTTAAGTATTGAAATTAATGATAATGATGTTTTGGAATAATTTTATTTGAATCTTGTTTATAATTACGTGATAAAGACAACAATGTTCTTTATTTGAGTAGTATTTCTTGGGGTTGTAGTCATCCTGTATGTTGAGGGATTGAGTAGTTTCATTTTTCATTGTAGTTACCAAAATCTAGAGAGAAGAGATTTAAAATGTTGTTAGTATATTGTAGGATAAGTTATTATTTGTGTAAGAACATATTCAATTGACGTTAATGATGTTAAAGGTAATTAAAAAAATTAATATTGAATAATGAATAGCTAAATTGGAATAAAATCACATTTCAAAATTCATATCACCGGATGTGACATTTAAAATGTCATTTTGACAACCGGTTAGTAAATTGATAGGAACCAGCTTATAAAATGTTTAAAGTACATAAGATGCTATTTAAAAGCCGAAAAGAATTAAATTAGTAAAGTTATTAATATTAGAAGATATTCAAAACATATAAAAAGATTTAAATTCTATGTTGTTTAGAAGGTATTTGCAGAAGAAATTGATTGGTGGATTTGAAAAAGTAGAGGGTTGTCTAGGGGATGAATAATAAAAACAGGAGATGCGAGAGAATTTTGAAGAAAAACGGGCGCGTTTTAGCGAAGTATAATATTAAAACTCAAAAATCTATTAATAGAATAGAACAGAATAAAGTAAAAGTGTTCAAATTTAATATCTTGATACAAAGTTCATCGAGAAAAATAATTAAAAGTGATATAAAAATTTTAGGAAAGGAGAAGTTAATTTAAAGTATATAATTTAAAATTACTCACCTTAAAAGCAGTCCCGAGAGCCATTTCTTTGGAGTTAATTAATGGTAGCAGTTCCGAGAACCAATTTCTTGAAGCAGTCCCGAGAGCCATTTCTTTGAAGATAAATAATAATAGCAGTTCTGAGAACTAATTTCTTCAAGCAGTCAATCGTAGAGGTTCAGAAGTGCAAGGCGTAGCGTTGACCGTAGAGATTTTGAAGTCCATGGTTGGAGTTGCACAATTTTTTCATCGTCGAAGAGAGATATTGTCAAAATCCTGAAGTATCGAGGTATATTCACATTGCAGAACCAGTTTTTAGTGACAATAGGCCCAAAACAACATTAAAGAAGGTTATTAAGACTACAATGATCATCTAGAACATAAGGATAACATCTTACGAAGATACTGTTAACCAGTTGAAATCAGAAGCATATATTATCGACATAGTGTATTCAGGTCGTATAAAGATTACGTATATTTTGGAAAATATTTATATAATTCAGTTAATAGGATAATACTGTTGTTTAAAATAAAATTAGAATGTTATTAAGTATGCAAATCTAAAAGTATTATCAAATGGAATTTAAATCTTTTCTAGTTAGATAAATTGAAACTCGTACAACCTCAATTAATTATTTATTCGTACGTTTCTCTTGTAATTTATTTGAAAAGAACCATTATTGGTGTCTTAAAATATTCATTAGAAAAAGTGATTCTAAATTATTAATATATAAAGAAATATTTACCTTATAAAGTATATTAAAATAAAAGGGATTGTTATTATTATTCCACAACTTCAAATTGCATTAAAAACGTCATTTGGATAGGTTTACAGTCTTGTTTGTAAATAAGATATTTGTTAATGTTCCTTTAAATTCAACCTCTATAATTTTTTTATTCACGATACTTATTAAACTTGTGAATATTTATATCGCTTGTAGTTTTATTGCTCTAAAGTATTCATCAAATATAAACATTGACTTGACAAGAGATTTATACCTAATCTGTAACAGTAAATAGGAAAACATATTTAATTTTATTTGATATATGCAAATAAATGTTACTTACCAGTTCTATAATATAGTAAAGAAAGGTTAATTACTTATTTTAGACAGTAATTTAATTCAAAGCGGACCACTGACACGATATGAGATAAGTTCTAAAAGAATGAATTGAAGTTTTATCACAAGCGTAGTTAAACCAACTGTAAAATATAAAAACTACTAGTATTAAAATACTATGAACTGAAAGAGTTTATATTACTGATGGGTATACTACCAGTTATACAATTTTTAGAAATCTAATGTATTTCTTATGAATAAATATCTGGGCTAGTCGGTGCATATTTATAATAGGAGTAATAGAAAATATTAATACAATCAATAAGGGTTGTATTTTATTAATATATATATATATACTGTAAAAATTTTTAGGAAAATTACACAAATATTTATGTAAAAGTTACACAAAGAAACGTGTAAGTGCTCAACTGTGTAATTTTCATGAAATGCATATGCAAATATGCACATTCGATAGTAAAATTACGTTTACACTGACTTTTACTTTTTTTTGTAAAAAAGATATTAAAACCTACGTAATATTACAAATCCCTACGTAAAATATATATAAATCATTATGTAAAAATACAAACTTCAAATGGAATATCACAAATTAACTTTATTAAATTACACACTAGTGTGCAATTTTACATAGTGATGTAATTTACGTGATAATCCATGGGAAATAGTTTCCTATTATAGTATGTGTAATTTTACACAAAAATTTTTTACAGTGATATACATTTGTCGCGTGTGAAGTCTTCTTCATCGCTCTCCACCCCAGCACAGGCATTGTGGATCCACTTCTGGCATAGTGAAGAGCGAATTTATCCCTTTCCGATTAACTTTTTAGATAAAGGCTTTAACATGCAGGGTCGTCTTCGTCAGAGCTGCTACTATCCTAGTTTTCAATCGGGCATAATACTTTACGCTTGGCTTCTAGCTTCTTGCTAACGGGTGTTGTTCTTATATTCTTCTGTTGACAACCCTTCCTTTCCTTTTTCTATTTTTTTTTCGCATTTAAAGAAGAATTTAACTCATCCTTATAAGATGTACTTGATAATATAGCTACTTTGCCTCTATTTTTGCTTGATGTTTTCTTACTTTTTGAAGAAGCATTTGGATGCGGACATAGAGTCTCCGGTGAAATTAGTCAAGAGGGTTTAGGAGAAATACCTTAGGACGATGAAGCTTTTGGTGAGGGGACGACATATCTTGATCTTCTAGTTGCATGCAAGAAGGTGAAAGAGATTGCTGAACCGACTGCTCTCCATTTTCCACAGACTAATGATGTGCTGGCGTTTGGTGAATTGGTGGGTTTAAAGGGATATGTCTGCCTTCACCTTCAATTTCTAGCACATCAGTAGAAGCAGCGGCAGCGAACATCTCCACTGTGAATACATTACGATTCAAGGAAGAAAGGCTAGTTTTTTCATAACCGTGTATTGCATTCAATTAAGTTGCCACTCTTAAGTATGCTTTGCCGAATACATTAGCAACCTAGTAAATTGTCACTACTTGTCCAATATTATTCCTCATAAATGTTTCCACCTCTTGACTATAAAACATTGATAAAGGGGCCCTAAATGAGACATCGAGGGGTTGCATCCGATGGCTGCAATGAGGAGGCAAACATATCAGAATTACACCGTAGCTCCTGGCTTTATCTATCAATGCGATGTTTTGTGTATGGGTTTTGTGGTCATCCATTACCATTAAAACTGGATTTTCTTTTGTAGCTCTAGTAAATGTGATTGGACCACTTTTCGAAAAGGTTCATTTTAATCCATCCTGTTGGATGACAAGCCGCTATTATTTCAGGTGGGGCCCCATTAAGAAATACCGTCTTCATGCGCACTCGTGGGAATATAAGCATGGGTGGAACGTATGTCTCTGCAGAGTGCATGAACGCTGCAGGTAGTTAATCTCGTCTCATCAACGTTAAACACTCGTCAAGATGAAAATTTCTGTTGCTCATGAATAGGCTCCAATATATTAAAGAAGTTTTTCACATTTACATGATTGAAGCTTCTTGCACGAGATGTCGATGTAGCTCCTGGAACTCTGATGGAGAGCTTGTTTCGGCTTAAAAATGAGTGCAGCCATGTCCAACCAACCATTTCTTTATTCGTGCTAAAGCAATGCTTCAGGTTATTCGCATTGGCTTTTAGTCTCCATCAGCAAGTAGCTCTAAGTTCATATTTTGCATATCTGATCCTTATTATATCCGTTATTAACCCTAAAAATTTCAGCTGCTCCTTTTTGCTTGTTTCTGAGAAAATGACATCTGAAGAAGTTCGTAATATACGTCTTGCATGGATATATGAACCGTCCACATTCGACGCGAGATACTGTTGAAAAGTGGTTCAAAGGGGCTGTGCTAGAATTCGACGATATTCACCACCGATACAAAATTTGCTATGTATTACTGTTGCGGTAAGTAAATACCCGCGTAGTAAAACATGTGCCGTCGGATACACAAAGCACGTATTGTTGGCTCTCCAACTGCTTATGAACCCCACAAAGCATTTAATTCGTATCTACTTAAAGTGTTAGTAGTGTGTAACATTCCGTGGAATACGGTGAATCTTCCTGAATTTACTCATTTCCTACAAAATCATGTTAATGATATATAAATATAGTGTGTGTTGTGTGTGTCCACGAAATCCACCTTGATAAAATATTATTTGATATATGTACAATGAAATTAAGACTTCAATTGACAATGACATAAACGATAAACGTATTTGGGTGGCAGTAGATGAAACTACTGATGTTAAAGGACGCGATATTGCAAATGTTTAGGTTGGGATAATGTAAAGCGATACTACAATGTCAGTATATCTACTTGCATCTAAGAGACTCGAAATAAAAAAATTATAAGATGAGTAAGAAAAAAAGACAGAAATTCTTGCATTTCAAATACTTACATTACTTATTGAACGAACCTCGTATACTAGACGTCTAATTTTTCATCTATAAATAAACGGCATTTCTCGTGTCCGATTGATACTTTCATTCTCATATTTAAACAGAGATTATCACCGTATTACTGAATACGTATCATGGACAACATGCAAACACATAGGAAAAGCAAATAAACATCGTCTTTTAAAACAGTAACACCCATTAAATGTGATAATTTATGCCCGTAGTATATAGTACGCCAGACGATGCGAGACGTCAAAACTTTCTTCGTCAACAAACCGAGACAATCGTGATGGTAAAAGCATTCCATTACACGCATGCAAGACAAATAAATATATGTTGAGATAGGTCGGGTGACACCGACGACAAGCGATTAATTCATTGTAAATTGGACGAAATAAACATAACTCCAGATATGTGTAATGCTTATAGACTTATATATATATTACATGAGTTAAATGTTTATTAGTATATGTGTGTAATGTAATGCGATAAGCATTGTAATAAATCTCTCCTGATGAAGCAGTATTTCAAACTGCATTATAATAACGGATGTTCAGGAAAATCGGAGTCTAGTAGGTTATGTAAAGTGATTGAGAGAATGAAGTGACATGCTTATTAAAATTATTCAAAATTAGTCCGTTAGATATGAGACGAATGTATTCTACAGGTTTCTGTATTAGCTTTTGCATAACTGAATGTAAAAAAATTATACACCCATCGAATTGCGGTACAAATAAACTCTAAGCACACGGGAATCACTATATTTAACTTTAACACAATTTAATAAGCAGGTTGCTTTACGTGTATTCGACGGCACATGTTTCACTATGCAGGTTTTCACTTGCCACGACATTAATACGTTGTGCAAATTTTGCATCGAAATTGAATACCAAACGTAAAAGAGCAAACAATAGATCGGCCCTCTAGCCCTCTACACACAGCGCTTACGATTTAACTAAAAAACTTTCGGCGCAAAAACCCACCTTTCCACGTCCTTTACATTCGCCCAATAAATGCAACTAGTAAGTTAACAATAAACATCCGTCAATACTGATTCATTTTTTACTCGATCTCTTCTTGTGATTCCTTTTATTCTCGTCAGGAATCTCATCTCAGTGGCTATTACTTTACTTTTGTTCGGTTTTGTTAAACTCCAGGATTCACTGCCATATATTATTGATGGCCTGACCACTTCTAGGTATACCAGTGTTTGTATTTCCTGTGGTATCTCTTTCTTCCCAAAAAATGTTGTTTTCAGGGTGTTATAGAGTCTCCTTGCTTTTCCAACTTTCTGTTTTATTTGTTCGTCAAGCTTTCCCGTCTTTTCTATGACTGTACCTAAGTATTTAAAACTTTTTCAAAGCATCGGAAATATTTATGTCGTTTTCTACTGCAATAGATGACTCATATCTGTTGAACATTTTCTCATCCTCACTTTTTAATTCATCTTTGTTTTTAAAAATGTTCTGAGCACACACATGTCGTTGAAGTCGGAAGAAAAATAGAGAACCCAAAAAAGAAACTAAGTCTAAATAATCCACCAATAATTAAATTTCCTCAAACATTTTCACAAACAATAGGAAAAACGAAACGTTTAGGTAAATCGTTAAGCAGAAGAAGGTAGGCACTTGAAGTGTTTGTAAATAATTCAACAAAATATTATTATTATTACTTTTTCACAGTTTTTCGCCATTACCTACTGTTTATCACAAACCACCAAAGTTGATCAAGATCGTTTTCTACTGAAATATATGGACATTTCTAATCCATTGCCTCCAGAAAAAGAAAAATGCGATAACCATAAGCCAAAATCAATATTATAATAGTGAATAGAAAATACGAAAGAGTTATTTAGGTGCAACATCTAAATGCTTAGCTATTACAGCCTCCATGCTTTACACATATTAATGGAAATACCTCAAGAAGGACGAGATGAAGATTGGTCTACACTGCAAGACAAGAAAATTCTAAACAAAATTCGATGCTCATATCAAATCATATATGTCATAACTCTAGAGCAAAAACACGTAGATCATATTTACCAACAGAACTAAATATCAAGCTAACGTAGAAGCAGTTATCAAATAGTGAAAACCAAAATTATGCTCACTTGCAAAATTTGAAAAAATATTTTATAGGTATAGACTTGAATCTTGGATTTAGCAATCCACATACCAACACTAGTTCTACTTGTAAAAAAATCCAATTTTCCATTAAAAACGCAAAAGATACCAACAAATAAGAAGACCTCTGAAAGCAGCTCAAACTTCTCAAGTTAAGGACAAAAAAATGTATACCAATCTATGAAAGCAGAGTCAGCTGACGCAATTAAAATCGTGTTTGCCCTTTCATGTTATGACCAACACTAAACGGTAAAGGAATTTGTTACTAAAATTGTTCAGCGTCATCATATTTTGGCTCATATGATATATGGAATTTTGACAAAACTGATGGCATGACAACCGTGTAAAACCTTAACCATATTGTTGCCATACGAAGAGCCAAGCAAGTATAGGCTTTATTACCCCAGAACAACGTGAAGCTTGGGTTATTATGGTGTTAGGATTCTCGGCTATTGGAAATTTTATTCCTCATTTCTTTGTATTTCTGGAAGTGTATTTTGGGCCACATTTCTAACAAACGGACTAAAATGAGTGTTTGGCATACTAAATGCAGCGAAAAACACCCATTGCTGCTTTTGTTATATAATCGTGACTTTCATCCTTCGACTAAAACGCTTGATTTCTGCAAGGAAAATGGAATTGTGGTCTTTTGTTCCTCATCACATTGTTTACATAAGTTACAACCCCTGAATCGAAACGTCTATGTACGCTTGAAGCGCTATGTCAATACGGCAGCGAAAGACTGGATTCGAACCCAACCTGATAAAACCATGACAATATACAACGGTCCAGCAATTGTTCGGGAGGCACTACCATCAGCGATAAGTTGCAAATATACAATGGCTGGTGTTTCTTGCATGGAAATTTATCCATTTAATCAAAACGTATTTACAGAATTAGATTACGCTACAGATAGACCAAATCTATCCAAACTTGACGATGTGGTGCCAGAAAATGTACTGATTGGAGCAAATCAGCTAGTAGAATCGAGCAAGTCATCAATTTTCCAGCCAAACATGTCCAGAAGGTTTTTTTCTCCACGGCCAAACATAAATGTTCAGGAAAAAGTTGAAACAATTCCAACAAGAATTAATTCAGAGTATACAATTCCTACACCAGAAAGCATTCGGTCGCTTCCAAAGGCATGCATTGTGGAATTAAAATAGAAATGCCTTAAATATTATTTTAAATCACAGAGTGGAGAGTTGGATTGCAGGCTTCAAAAGGGATGCATTTCCATAGAAGATGAACACCGATTGGGAAGGTCAGTTTCTGTATCCGTGTCCGAAAATGTTGATATGCAGTTCATGACATGATTTTGTCAGACATTCGAATTGGGCTAAAACGAATATCTGAGCCACTGAATATGAACGCATCCATCATATAGTTCACGTCCATTTGGTCATGAGAAAAGATTCTGCAAAATGGATCCCCAAATGTCTGTCTGTTGACCAGAAGCCTGCAAGGGTGGAAGCTTCGCGTTCGATCTGTGCTCGGTTTGAAAAATATGCAGACTTCTTAAGCCGTATTGTTACTATGGATGTAACTTGGGTACATTTCTACGATCCAGAAACAAAGCAGCAATCCATGGAATGGAGACACTCTGGTTCTCCAAGACCTAAAAATTTCGTGTTCAAAAATCTGCTGGAAAAGTTCTTGCTTCAGTTTTTTGGGATTGCTAAGGAGTAATCATGATTGATATTCTGGATAAGGGTAGAACAATAACCGGGAATTACTATTCGAGGTTACTGACCACTCTACGAGGAAAAAATTATGGAGAGAAAACGCGGAAAGTTATCCAAAGGAGTTTTGTTTTTGCAGGGCAATGCTCGCGCATACAAATCGCATGTTGCCATGCAAACAATTGGTGATTTAGGGTTCGAATTACTCCCCTTATTCACCAGATCTGGCTCCGTCCGACTATCATGTCTTTCCTCAACTGAAAAAAGTTTAAAAGGTCGTAAATTTTCTTCCAACAAAGAGGTAATAGAAGCTGTGGAGGCCTGGTTTGCAGAGCAAAATTAAAAATTGTTTTAGAAAGGTCTAGAGGGGTTGCAGGTTTGTTGTAATAAACGTATCCATGCAATTAAGAGGGGAGTAGGTATGTTGAATAATGAAATATTTTGACTTTCAACTTTTGTTTGCTTCTATACCTACTAGGCTCAGAATTTTTCAATACATCCTCGTACTTTTATTACCATAATTGTATATCTATTATTTTCAAGTAGGTGTTCATCTACTATTATTAAGTATAGATCATTTTTCATATTAATCAGCATTTACACAGATGAAAATATACAACATTAATCTAACAGAAAACAATGCAGAAACCATATTAAGTGAGAACAATTAATCAAGATCAGTTTTCTCCGTATCAATGAAAAACTAATATACCTCCCATAAAGCGAGAAAAACAAACAAAGAACCCGAACAAGATCAACAAAAAGTCTAAGAAATTTTCAACTTATATTCTCTTCGATGAATGCGAATCGCAAGCCGGAAAACGAGTCTATATCATCGTTTATATTCCGCTCTCACTTGCTAGAAGTTCTAGTTACACGTAAAGAAGAAAGACATTGATAAATTCCTAAAGCTGATGCCTGTATCTTACCCGGCGCAAACTTCCTAGAATGTAAACAAATCAAAAACTCCTGCAGCTCTTACCGTTTTTACACCGGACGGGTTCGCCGCTCTTATTGGTCGATATGTGTAGCCATGTTCCGTACGTCACCTGTCATTTATTGGTCGTCAAGTTCGGCGCGAACCAATAGCCGTCGACATACACTCCCATCGATCCAATACGACTATAGGGGGTTTTTAATAGGGGCAACTATTCTGGAAGTGAATATTTTGTGTTACATGCAGGGATTTTTAAAATTACTCGCCTGGAGATTTTATAGGGTTAGAAGGGGACCGGTTACTATTTTTAAAGACAAAATAAACGTTTTTAATGTGCGTCTATGTCATTTATGGTAAACGTAAAAGGTGGAATTTTTGTGATTTTAAATACCTAACTTCTTGACATTTTAGAACGTATTTAAAGGCTTATCTGCTACAACAATCATGTAGATAGATATAGGTATACAAATATGGCCTAACGATATATGAGAAGAGTATTAACATATTATAATACCTAGATAATACTTGACATTTTTCATATTTTTTAAATAAGTACATTCAATTTAGATCTACCTACAAAATATTTAACAAACAATTTATTTGAAAGCATATCTAGGTAGAAAATTATTAATTAATTTTGTTTATTTGTGTATACCTACACAACAACTTAATAATTTGTATAATTTTCTACCTAGATGCTTTCAAATAAATTGTTTGTTAAATATTTTGTAGGTAGATCTAAATTGAATGTACTTATTTAAAAAATATGAAAAATGTCAAGTATTAGGTATCTAGGTACCTATTATATGTTAATAGGTACTCTTCTCATATATCGTTAGGCCATATTTGTATACCTATATCTATCTACATTATTGTTGTAGCAGATAAGCCTTTAAATACGTTCTAAAATGTCAAGAAGTTAGGTATTTAAAATCACAAAAATTCCACCTTTTACGTTTACCATATAAATGACATAGACGCACATTAAAAACGTTTATTTTGTCTTTAAAAATGTATTTAAAATATTTGTCAAACATTATAGCTACATATATCTAATTTAAATGCACTCTCGACGTACCTACCTCAAACATTTTATTTGATAAACAAACTGTTTTGCTTATATATAATTTGTTCATTAATTCGATGGACTCAGAATTTCAATCCAACTAATCTATGTATAGTCGAGTCATTTTAGCAACCGATGCGGCCAAAGTAGGAACTATAGACCACGATTCAATACCACTACAAATTTCAATCGGCCGTAAAAATTTCAATACAATAAAATTAAACTAATTAATTAATATTTCAGGATATATGCCTTCCCATAACAAAATATTATTACGTGAAAGCCAGTTACAAATTAAATATTATAAATAAAGCCATTAAATATTATTTTTTCTACACCTATATTTTTTATAACATTTGGCTATATCTACTGTTTAGGAGGAAAGCATTGTTGACAAATTGAAAATGTTTAGATGACAATTATAACAAACGTCAAATGATAATTATGACAAATGTCAAAAGGTGTATGAATATTCTCATTAATGATATTTCTGAATACTTGACAGGTAAAATTTTACAACATCTCAAATTTGACGCCATTTTAATTTAGTGGCACATGTCGGTTGCGAGAGCGACTCAACTATAATATAATATTAAATTTACCTATAGACAATGCTATCACCAAGCTCCGAAAAACTTGATTTTCGAAGAACTCCATTTCCTATCTGTTCATAATATCTAAAACTATAGCAGATGGAAATAAACAATTTATATTATGTTAAATTTAATTTGTAAACTGACACACTAATATAAAGGTTAACTGATTTTTGCATTAGGATTTAGAAATTTTAAATCTGCAACTTGGAAACATCCTCCATTATTTATTCTACCGCAAGAGTCGTGCCAAAAAAAAGTAATTATAAACAAAACAAACGTCATTTTATAATGATATGTTCATAGGTATACTGGAGACGCGTTAAGTTCAATTACACGTCATCGATGACGTCTACATGTTGTCATAACTGTATTAGAGAAACTAAAAAAGTTACTTTGTTAAATTATACTTCAGGGCATTTATTTCATTAGCTTAAATAGAAGATTTATAAATTGATCGTAATATACGCATTCATGGCAAATAAACACATAGTTTCCGTTTCAATATTAAATTTTTTTATTAGGTACAGTTTTGTGCAATAAATTGGCGTACACGTCTTATTGCTAATTTTGACATTATTTTGCCATTGTGAAAATGGCTTAAGTTAAGTTGACAAATGGAATTATAGCGTCAATTCAATTTGTCATACATGACAGGTATTCAAACAAAAGTCATATTTACATAAGCGTATATTAAGTGTACGCCAATTTATTGCACAGAACTGTACATATTTTTAATAGACTAATAGTTCAATTCGGTGTTGACAGATAAATCATATCTGTCAAAAAGACGTGCGTTATGTATATTCTTCCTGTCAAATTTTTCATGTGTATTTTTGCTTTGATATAAATTGTTTAAAAACAGTGCTTCTTAGAAGTGTATTTATTATTTATTTACGTCCATTGAATATAATGCCGAAAGGTTTCTGTAAACAATCGAGGCTTTTTACAAACTTTTCTAAAATTATGTGTTAAATTTAATGTGAATAACCTAAGTATTGCTTATTTTAAATTATATTATGGATACGGATACGTAATGAAACATTTAGGAAGGTTTTTCGACAATCTAAATCAATATAACAAATAAGTTGAGAAAGACTGAAGTCTTAGAGCATTTCAATTACTAAATATATTACGTTATAGTTATTGTATTGTAAATAATTTTTTTTTTTGGTTATATCAAATGTCACTGGCAGAAATAAAAATAGATCCGGCAACATATACAAGGCGAGTCGTCATGGATCTAGTATGACGTGCACCTGAATGTTACGCTCTTCCACGATACCTACTTAATCTATAGATAAGTCCCTATATACATTCAACAACAATATTACCAATATGACAAAAAAAGACTACTTTATGTGATTATTTGTCAAATTTACAATTATCTTGAATTTAAGCAGAAGCAGAAATTGTAAAACTTAAAATTTACTAAAATGCAAATGGCCGATAACTAAATCAATTAGGTATAGACACCTGTTAGATATTAGGTACCTACCTATTTCACAATAATTATTTTAAAACGGCTCAGTACTCAGACCTCTTTCTTATGACAATATTCATATCTGTAAAGCTTGAATTTCATTACAGTTTTCAATATGAATTTCGATATTAAAACATTTTAGTTTTTCTAGAGAACATGCAAAAAAAGCCCTTTTAGGTAGGTACCTATAAATTATTTACCTATTCATAAATGTACCTAAACAATTATATGCAGTTTCCTTCATTAAAAAAAAAACTTCATGTAAACCTCAGTAACCTATGTTATACCTAATAACATAAAACACAAACCGATAAACGAGACACCAATGGATAATATGTCAAAGATGACAGTTCCCCAGCATTTAATCCTAAGTTCAGGCATATTAGATAATAGAGGGGTTATAGTGAAAAATGTCATACCTACTTAATAATAATATCAAGAAATATTAAATTCGTAGGTTGCAGGTAATTGCATAGGTAGATATTAATAAAATTGAACTTTAAAGTTTACCTATTTGAAACTTTTAAAATAAGCTATGTGATTTCAGTAAATTTGAAGGAATTACAGTATTTGTAATAATGAATAGTTTAATTGTGTGAAGTATTTTCCGCATTAATAATATTAATGAGTCCATTGAGTTTTTGAATAAAAAAAAGTGGAAAAGTACTAAAAGAGGGTTAGCTTGTAATTGCTAGAAAATCAAACATACGCCGGTGTAAAAGAAGTTGCCTACTAGCCTGCTAGTTACTATTTTGAAATTAATAATCACTTGTAATAATAAAAATAAATTGAGACTTATTGATTATTGATCATACTATAAATGAAACTACTTAATTCTCCTTTTAGAGAATGTTATATATTAAAATTATGCAAATTATAATATAGGTATGTAAATCCTGCTTTCACTACTTGTCATTAATTCTAATCCTATCGGTATCGGAGTTTTGTGGTATCGGATACCAATTCAAATACACAACGTGAAAGTTAATGTTGAACTTCAGACTGATATTACAACATAATACATGGTTCTTGACTGATTTTTAAGTGAAAACTAAAAGCAAATACACTAATAGTGCTGAAAACGATTTCGTGTGGGAGCTAGAATTTTAAATATGTTTTTAACTCGGGCTATACTAAATAGTCTCTCTATTTCCAGAACAGTATCGAGTAAACAACGTTTGCAAGTGTTAAAAAATATAATAAGTAATAACACACGTATTTTATGTACAACAGTACCCGCTTTGAATAAGAAAGAGTAGGTAAAACTAATATTTATTTAAGTTAAATGAGATCCTAAAAGTGAGGTTATTATTTTTAGAGTTACTGTGACTTTTATAAAAGCCAACGGTGAACGAATTAAAGCCAAGGGAAAGGTAGGTGATTCGTTATTGGACGTTGTGGTAAATAACGAGGTTGATCTAGATGGTTTTGGTGCCTGCGAAGGTACATTGACTTGTTCTACGTGTCATTTGATATTTAAGAAAGATGACTATGATAGGTTACCTGAAAAGCCTACTGATGAGGAACTGGATATGTTAGATTTAGCTTATGAATTAAGTGATACTTCACGATTAGGCTGTCAAATTATTTTAAGCGAAGAACTGGAAGGTTTAGAGGTGAAAGTGCCCGCTACAATAAATGATGTTAGGAGCACGTAATGATGAGATTATTAGTCTGTAATTTAGTGAAATAATTTTGTTTTAGTAATAAGCAAATATATATTTTTGATGATATGTATATAATATTTTAGACATTATTAAATTTTTTTTTACAATTTTTTTTTGCTTATAAATTTATTTTAATTCCTAGCTTAAAATTACTCAATAAAAGAATGCACGATAATTAAAAAAAATGTATTCATTTCACAGATTGATTTAGGAAATCAAAATATGTAAATAGGATTTGACCATGTCGTCTAGAATAGTGCCATCTATTATCGAAAATCAATTAGAAAATATGTTTTCCAAACACAAATGATCTTGATCAAATAACCTACAACTCCAAAGGTTTTAAATTACATAAGTGAAATTAGAATGATAAAATAATAACAACTAATTACAGGTTGCAATCCAAAAAGCGAATGATAATACTAGATAAAAGGGAAATAATAAAAAAAATTAGCAACATGAAATCTTTATGAGTATGAAGTATTATAACTTTTTTCTACAAATAAAAAAATTACCATAAATAAACAGAAAACAACCTGTGATACAATGTTCAACTTGTCATATAAGACATATGTCAAAATTCAACAAAAACAAGGTAAATATTTCGTTAATATATTAATCTTGCAAATTAAATTTGGTTTTCAGATGTCTTCCGATATTTTTGTAATAAGTCTAAGAGTAAGTTGAATAAAACACCCCAAGCGAAACAATGCAAAAAATCATATGGACAGCCGATACCAGAAACTCACCCATTTCTTATGAAAGATGGTGAAGTGACCCCAGGCATTTCAAGAAAGGAATTTCAGAATCGCAGACAGAATTTAGTTGAAGCAATAGTAAATTATGCTTCCAACAATTCAAAAAAATCAAGTACTCATTTAGTAGGTACATATAACACTCCACTTGTAGGTATTATTTTGTATGTCTATTCTAGATTGTAATACCATCAGCTACAAAACAATATATGTCAGATAAAATACCATATGTATTTCGTCAAAATTCTGATTTTTTATACTTGAGTGGTTGTCTGGAACCTGATAGTTGTCTTATATTAGCTTCGACTGATTCACCTAGTCAACATTGTGCCACATTATTTGTTAGGGATAAGGATGAACATGCAGAAACTTGGGATGGTCCCAGAACAGGTCCTGAGGAAGCTGTAAATTTATTTGGTGTGGATCAGTCTTTATCAACAGATGAGCTAAACAACTTTTTTGGTTGTTACATGAAGTCACCCCAATCAACGGCGATTTGGTAAAGATAGCCAAAAATTATTAAAAATGTATAGATTTGTTTCATATAATAATAGGTATGATGTCGTCAATCCAATACAGCCTAAAGTACATGAAATCATGTCGAGTTTTTTTAAAAATACCGAAAACAAATGTTGGGAATCTCCGAAAGCATTCATTCATAGATTAAGGGTTATAAAATCTACTGCTGAACAAGCCTTAATGCAAAAGTCCTGTGATATCGCATCAAAAGCTATTATAGAAACTATCACATTTTCAAAACCAGGTTGGCTTAAAATTTATTTATGCAATATTAGAACTTATTAACTGCAATTTATAATGTATATTTTGCAGGTATTAGTGAGCATCAAATCTTTGCTAAAATGGATTACGAATGCAGAATGAATGGTGCCGAGATGCTAGCATATCCTCCTGTGGTAGCTGGTGGTGATAGAGCAACAACAATACATTATATAAATAACAATCAGTTAGTTTCGGACCAGGATTTAGTGTTAATGGATGCTGGTACGTTCATTAAGAAATTATTAAATTTTCTTTATTATACCATAGTAAAATAATTAATTAATTTCAAAAATAGAATAGGCAATGGTCTAAAAATATCAATAGTATAAATTAAGCAGTTACGACTAATTTCTATTGTTAAATTTAGGTTGTGAATATCATGGGTACAGCAGTGACATAACAAGAACTTGGCCAGTAAATGGAAAATTCAATCCAGAACAGAGATGCCTGTATGAAGTTGTTCTCGATGTACAAAAGGATTTGCTCAAGATGTGTGAAAGTTTTCCCACCTTAGACAAACTTTTTGACTATATGTGTCTTCTGCTTGGACAAAGACTTCAAGATATCGGATTGATATCAAAGAATGCCGACACAAATTATCTTGTCAGGGTATGTACATGCAGCTAACTTTATTATAAATTGTTTAGATAATTCCGTAAAAATGAAAATGCCGTTGATTGTAGTATTATTATTTGAATATAAACTTAGTAATATTGCAAAATATTAGTAAAATTGTGAGATGCCGTTTTCAGGTTAAATCATTAAATTTATATTTTTGAGTAGAATGTTGACGTTTTTATTGTTGAAGGTTTTTTTTTAAATAAAAGATTAGAAAATCGAAGGTGGGTTTATACAGTTATTGTGTAATACAGTGAGTACAATTTCGTGATCTGGTAATCACATATCAAGAGTTGGATAAGCAGATTCAAACTTGTTTTAGCAGATTTTGTATATCTGGGTGTGAAATGCTTGGAAAATAGTACTGCAGATTGCATTAGAGATATTCAATTTCCATTTGAAATTGTCAGAAAAAATTTAATTAAACCAATGATTAGTAGGATCAGCAACATCATTTTTAAAAGAGACCTAAAAATATATCAAGATAGGATCAAGAATTAGAAATTTAAAATAAACCTTCGTTAATGTGAGTAAATCTATAATGTGAATAACAACCATTGTTTTATTCACTTCACTCTATCAATTGTTTGGTGTATGTTATTAATTTGTATGAAAATACATTATTAAAGAAAAGCATTGTCCCTAAAACACTACCCTGCAGATTTGAATATGAAATTCATTAAGATTAGTAATTGCATTTCATGCATGACGTCCTAATGTTCTTATATTATTATTTTTTGACAGACTGCCTTCCAATTTTGCCCACATCATGTATCCCACTACTTAGGAATGGATGTTCATGATACACCAACAGTTCCTAGGAGTATCAAAATAGTTCCTGGTATGGTGATAACTGTCGAACCAGGTATTTAATTTTATCATTATAATTCCTTCTCTTTTTTACATCCTACCACAAGGAAAATTTAAATTAAAAGGACGTGAATTCACGTGAATATACATTTTAAAGTAAAGCAGCAGCATTTGGTTTTCTTTCTAAGTTGGGCATTTCTTTCAAGGTCTTTACTTCCATAACAAGCTGAGGGTACCGAAAGAATTCCGCGGTCTGGGGGTACGCATTGAAGACGATGTACTGATAACGGAAACTGGACCGGTAGTATTGACTAAAAACTGTCCGAAAACCGTGGATGACGTTCAAAAAATTGCCGGCAAAAATGTGCACTGATAACTGAAAAGCTAGATATTTTAAGGATGAAAAGGATCTTTACAGATTTTTATACTGATTAAAAATTAAATTAAACAAAACATTATATATTTTTATATCAATTATTTGATCGAAGTGTAATCGAATTAATAATAAGGTTTTTTAACGATTTAATTATGTTAGTTGTATGCGTGTATGTGTTGATACAGTGGTGTCGAAAGGAAACAGAACAATTTATCTAAAAATTCTTATATTTTCATTTCATATGTCATATGCATAAAATGAATAAAGATATTTATTGTTATAACAATTTTTTTTATACATTACGATATAATATTAATAAATTACAATAATATAAATCACGTTATATACAAATATTAAATTTTATTCGAAATTCACATTAAATTTTTTAAAAATCAATAATAAAAATATATATTTACAATTTCCATTATGGGAAGATTTATATATATATAAAAAATGCAGTATATACAAATGAAGATGGTCTCTTAAATATTGAAACATCATGCAAGTGTAAATATCTAGTATGAAGTACCTAAATGCTTATGGATAATTAAAAAAGAACTAAAATTAGTGGTATATAAAGGTATACGATAATTATCATATTTTACATTAAGTTTATAATCCCGAAGATGACCCGTTTAGAAAAATAGAAACGTTGCGTCATTAAATATCACATATATCCTTAAATAAATATAAAATAATGTTTCGAGTTCAATTGCATCAGCTATATTCAGTGGTTCTTAAATTGTGGGGGGAGGGGGAGGAATTAACGTTTGAGAACCATGATTTTTGTGCACGCGCAAGTTTAGAAAAGTCGCATGGCGGTTCATTTTCTCATGAAGAAGTGCGCAAAATAATGTCTTATGAAACGTGTGTATTTTATACTATTTTTTCTATTTCGTAAAACGAAAGACATGTTTTGTTTGAAAGTTTTAAAAATGTAGTTTTTTTGAAGTTGGTTACACTGATTTTTAACTACAGCATTTTTGATATTTATATATCGGCGGTAATGAGTTAGAAATGTTACCTTTCAAATCTGTTTAATGATTTATACAGCGAAAAGTAAGTAATAAAATTCGATAAATTTTTATCTCTATTTGTTGGCAATTTTCCTCGGAGAGGTAAATTTTTATTTTTAAATCCCGATCATTTGGCATAAATCATACATTTCTATCCCAACCAGTGAGGGGGGGGGGGCTCGGAAAATTTTAATGGCAACGTGACGTTTTTGCTTATCGCAGTATCGTCTGTTAATTAGTTGTTATTAGGATTAATTAGTTTGGAGAGTCAAATTTTGAAAGAACTACCTTAATACGTTGGATTTATTAAGTTCAAAGTTGGATTAAAAACAAAATAAAAAGTTCCACTGACAAAAATAGGAATAAAACTTTAAATTTGCTAGTTTGTTGCGATAAACGCAGTTCTCAGACAGAGGTCTGCACTTTATTTAATAATAAATATCGTGATAAAAATATCACCCAATCAGCAGACAGAAAAATAAACACCAAGTTCAGGGAATAAGGGAATATTAAGCATCGATTCAGGAACATCCCCCCTGACATTAGGCTCAATACGCTACTTGTCCTACAAAAAAAAATCCACTTCGAACATCCCGCGAATAATTTAATAATTATCTCTATTTATTTATGTATGACAATTTCTTTGTAATGGTGTTATTACAAAAGCTAAATATATTATTATTATTATTATTATTAATTAGCTCTGAACAACGGAATAAGTCAGCGATAACTGATAAAATATCTAAAAACTGAAAAACGGCACCCATATAAGGTTAAGCTGGTTCACGAATGAAGTGAAAATGATCAGATTACCGCTTAGAGTTCTGCAACACAATGATGAATTCAATTCACTGTTTAGCGGCCAGAATATTTTTTTCAGATGAAGCAACATCTACCACCCTCAATGTAGAAGTTAATCGTCAAAATTTATGATAGTGGACCCCCAAATATCCCCACAGACTGCGACAACATCATACGCAAAATCCACAAAATGTTCACGTTTGGTCAGGAATAGTGGAACCATATTTTTTGCACGCAACCTTTTGGACAAAACCTTTGACCACTTTAATAGCCTGCGCATTCGCTCGCAACCTCAAAAAAATAAAATTAACCTGAGATAGACTAATTTTCTAGCGCCGAAATAGAAAAAATAGTTTCCCTTTGTTTATAAAACGTCCACTTATTTTGATTCGTAGTGTATATATTACTGAAGATGTTCTCGCTTTATCAGAACGGACAATATCTGTAAAATTAATCTCCTTTTCGTCGGTGCCTCTGCCGAAATTATCATCAGTGCTTTTTGTAGTCACCAGAAGCAATACTACCACTCTAATTGCAAAGGAACTCCGCCAGGATATTCCCCTGTTAGGCAAGCTGTACAATGCCCGACTTTTGTTGGACTTTTACTCTTAATATCCCATTTTACGGCCCTAATCAATCCATCAACGCTTAGGTACTGTAAGGTATCAGCACCTGTAAAATAATCATTTATTAATTAATAATTTTGCTTAGAGATATGTTGAAATTTTAAGTTGGCTGGATTGAATTTAAAGACTAACTTACCGACGTGCTGTGCTAGTTCTTTTGGTGTTAATTTGTTGGCTATTAATTCTTCTCTCGTTGGTATGTTGATTCCCATATAGCACGGGAATAACAAGGGTGGACTTGCTATTCTTATATGTACTTCTTTGGCGCCTGCGTTCTTCAGAAGTTTAATTATGGGACCGATTGTGTTACCTCGAACTATGGAATCGTCTATTAGAATAATTCTTTTCCCCCTCACGTTTTCGCCCAATGCACCTGATTAAATTAAGGAGACAGATGAATGGATTATATAAATTGGCCATTTCTAAAAGTGACATTACCAAATTTTTTAGCGACAGCCAATTGCCTCAGTCTATTGCTTGGTTGGATGAAAGATCTGCCGACGTATCTGTTCTTGCAGAGCACCTCAGAGAAAGATATTCCAGACTGAAAATAAAATAATTGTTAGTTACTACTTATCAAAAGAAATAGTTACAATTTTGATAAAATTAGCTGATATGGTGAATGTTTTTTTTGACAATTTTTATTATTTAACGTAAGGAAGTAAACATTATCTAAAATTACCTGTCTTGAAAATCCATGGGCCGCTGCAGTTCCAGATTCCGGCACAGAACTAACAATATCCGCTTCTACCGGGTGCTCTATAGCCAACTGCCTGCCGCACTGCATTCTGACAGCGTACACCATTTGGCCTTCGAAAATACTATCAGAGCGGGCAAAGTAGACGTATTCGAATATGCAAAATGCCTGCGACCTGTCGGGCGGTCTTTCCATGATGTCTATCGTCTTTATGCCCTCTCTGGTCATTTCTATTATCTCTCCGGGGAAAACCTCCCTGACGTATTGGGCGCCAATTGACAGAAAGCCGCAAGATTCGGATGATACTACCCATCCTTCAGCTTCTCTGCTCTCATCGCAATCGCCGTCTAGGGCTGTAATTGAAAAATAGAAAGGTTTTCTATAAACAGCTTCAGACAACAAAGTTTTTGACAAGTTGTTTTTTTATTTTTCATTGATGCCAACTAATATATTAGAAAATCATTGCAGAAATGTGAGGGATTGTATGAAAGGTAGGTCGTGTATGTCGCTTGTAAACAAATGTGAATGAATGAATAAACTGCGTATTTTGCATTTTTTTTTTGGAGCGAAAGGGACGAAAAGGGTGCTAGGTGTGCAAGTCGGAATAAGTAGCGTGGCAGAAGACAAAAAAGGATCGACATTCGTGTGCTGTGAGGCCTTATAGACGAACATTTAATTACGGGATGATCTGAGTTTTATTTCATTCCGTTATATATACTCCTTTAATCAAAAGATATTTACTACACAGTTTTATGTTTTCTTAGGAAAACTTATGTTATTTGCCAAAACAATGTTGCTTTAACATTTTTAGTTTTTTTCTTATAATATTAAAGCAAAGTGGCCCCACGCAATGACGAAACTAACGGCTTAAAGCGGTTTCGTTCAAACAATAGTATAGATTTCAGTTATGAAATATCAAAATGAAATTCAGAACGGAAATAAACAAAGGTTCAATGCTTGTCTGACTGGAATTAGCTTTAAAAAAAAAAATTCTAAAACTAAAACTACTGGACACTTCTCAAGAAGGACTGGACACTTCTCAAGAAGACACTTGTGAACGCAGCAAATAAGTTATGCGAAAGTACAAGATACGGAAAAAAACAGAAAACATACGCCCTGCCCTGGTGGAGTGAAGAAATTAAGAATGCAGTAAAAGAAAAGAAAAAAATGCTGGAAAAAATATCTGGAAACCGGTAACAATACTGACCATGAAGAATACAGGAAGAAAAGATCACAAGTTAAAGTATTGATTGAAGTAGCAAAACAAAAGAAAAGGAAATTCAAAACTGCTATATAGAACCTTGAAAACCCTGCGTAATTCCGCTGGAACACATCTCCAATATATAAGAAATAAAGAAGGACAAAAAACTGAAAAGGCAACAACAAACATACAACAGCGAGATTGCAGAAGCAGTGGAAAAGCTAAAACCAGGAAAGGCAGCTCAATTGACAATGTACAGCCAGAAATGCTGAAATACATGGGAGTTAATGCTACACGTGTATTACTTAGAATAATAAGCTTAGCATGGGAAAGGAAAACAATCCCCGAGGACTGGAAAATAGCAATTATCATCCCCTTACATAAAAAAAAGGTCACAATACGACATGTTCCAATTACAGAGGTATCTTGTTGTTACCAGTAGCTGGAAAGATATACGAAAGCATAATAAAGAAGCAATTAAAAGCAAAGTTAGACTCAACCTCCAAAGGAAATCAGGCAGGTTTCAGGCCGGGCAGGACTGGATATTCTGTTTAAGGCAAATTTCGGGGAGAATTCTAGGTGGTAACGGCAATATGTTCCTATGTGCAATTGATCTAGAAAAAGCATTTGATACACTTCCGGGACATAGGATATGGTCATCGCTGGAAAAGAGAGGGATTAAAAAAGAACTACTAAAAGCAGTCAAAAGTATATACACCAACACGAGTAACATAATAAGAACTGAAAGCGGATATACAAGAAGCTTTATCACACTTAAAGGAGTAAGACAGGGTAGAATTCTGAGTCCCCTTCTCTTCATAACTGTTATGGACGATATTGCAAGAAATGCCAATAACCTAACAAAGGGTATTTATGTAGGGTCGAGAAATCTCCAACCAACAATAGCCTAGGAATTCTTATATGCCGACGACTTGATAATAAAAATGTCCCTGCAAAGAAATATAGATATAAGGCATGCAACTTTAAAGAACTTTGGAATGAATATTAATAAAGGAAAAACGGAAGTACTGACAGTCTCTAAAGAAGAAGAAGAAGAAATAAATATAACAATAGATGGTTATCCAATAAGAGTGACAGAAAACTTAAAATATCTTGGAATCATAATCAACCACAAAGGCGATATAGAGGCAGATGTGAATAATAGAATAAAAATTTTAAACTGTTTATATCCAGCACTATGTTACGGCAGCGAGTCACGTGTATTGACTAAGAGGCTGAAATCAAGAATAACAGCGGCCTAAATGGGGATTTTAAGGAGAATAGATGGTGTTAGCAGATTGGATAGAATTAGAAATGAGAAAATACGAGAAAAAATAGGTGTAATATAAGCAATAGAAAAAATCTAGGAGAAACAACTTAGTTGGTTTGGGAATTAGCAACACGAACCCTGTGAAAGAAATATGGGAGGCCAGCTGGAGCAAGAGGAGAAACAGAGGTAGACCAAGAAGAGTATGGAATCAGGAGACAGCGCAGCTGCTGGTGGACCGGGGAAGTACCTGGAACGACGCTCGAAAAATATCCAAAGATAGGACAGGAGGGAGAAAATTCTGCAAAGCAGAACGCCTCGACACCAAACGGCAAAAGAGGATACGGATAACTAAGTAAGTAAGTTTCTAAAACTGTGTTATGATTTGACCAAATTCGAGGTTGAAATGTAGGAGTAAATGATTTTAATTATATGAAAATACTCCCAAAACAACCTTCAGTCATTCTTTGTATTCAATTTATAGCAAAAAAATAAGAAATACAAATATTTCTGTTAGTTGTTTCACTTGAACGAATACCTTCTTACAACGGCGGAATTTGCACTAGCGATTTGCAAACTGTCATCTCACACCAGTTAGTCGGCACCGCTGCATCGGCCGTCTTAAAGTGTTCATAGCAAACACGTGTGAAAAGTTATGGAACGTGTTAGTTAATTCTTTAAATGAAATGAAAAAAAAGCACAGCCTTACTGATTGTGAGTATAAAACACTTCGATACTTTGTTATTTAGATACTTTTTCTTAATTTCGTTTAGTGATTAAAAGAATCGAGGACAAATGCAATTACCCAATGTCAATTGATAGTTAAAAGAAACGAAATGACTTCTAATTTATTTCTATTATCTGCCTGTAATATTATATCAAATGGTCGAGATAATGACTTCGCAATGAGTAATGACGTAAATACAATTTGACGGTTACAAAACTCTATAGACACGTGATGAACAGGCGATGTGTCTTTTGTGTGAGATATATATAACTGGTTCAGTGAACAAATCATTATCCCATATTATATATTTACGTTAAAAAAAATATTGCAAAAAGCCAGACCAACGGGGATATTCCAGTTTGGCACAATTCAAATTCAATATATTTGCACTTACAATTTGGTGCTTCCATTTACAGAAAATAGAAGCTGAAACCTGTTCACAGAATTTCGGCGATATTTTATTTGTTTATAATTGGAACGAAAAACTGCAAAACAAGTAAGCTAATGGAAAATTTCTTTAGTTGGTTGTAAATTAAAATATCGTGCACGTTTTAATTGAATGAAATGTGAAAATAATACTAGGTATACAGAGTGTTTGGTAAAGATGTTCCGTAGATTTGAAAATTAATTTAAATTTCCGGTTAGCCTCATTGTTGATTAGAATACCATTAGGTATAAATTTGTGTTAAATAATTATATTGCTTCTTTTATAATATACATATAAATAAATCCTACTAACAATATGGCGTCTTTTCAAAACATATGAATGTATAAATAGTTATTGATCGGTACGAAGATATTACCTTTTCTGATAAGGACAAATGAGTTTTGGAAGTTTTTTTAAATCCATTAAAATTCTGAGAATTTTCTACTTATATGATTTTGTTACATGTTATATATTTTACATATTTATATATTATTTGTTTTTTCAATTTAATTTAGATTGTTGTCAACAAATAATAAGGCTTAAGACACAATTGTTTATTCGAAAAAACAATAATATTTCTATCAAAACGTGCCAATATCTAGGTAGGCATACACAATGATAATAAAATTCAATTCTACATTGTTCGTTTTTTGACAATAGAAATTGTAGATGCCGTTTGAAAAAACGAAGTTTTTGACACATTTTCTTTGTCAGCTTTGAAAATTCACTGTAGTTGCATCAAACATAGCAAAAATGTCTGTAATAGCTGAAAATATTGTTAAATCTTATAATTGTTGACTGAATTTTTTTTAAAAAAATCTGTTTTCACTAGTTCAGTAGGCGGACATTAAATTTGACATCTGTCAAAAACCATGACAGATGAGTATTGACAATCAGGCGATAATTCATCATTATAGAATTCAAATATGAAATTGAAATTAGAATTTTCCATTCTAAAAAACAAAAATGGCGTCAATTTCCGTTATTTTAGAGGGTGTCGTCATTTTGGATGTTTTTTATTTAAAGTTGCAACAGTCAATTATTGCCGCGTGCCAAAATTCATATTGATATTTAAGCGCGAAATCGAATCTTGTCAAATAAATATGTTAGGTGATATCTTGTATACACTATCTTACTTCTTTCGTTTTTCACAATACTTTTGTGTTTGAGAATAAGAGTGCTGAATAAATTTGTTTTAGTATCGTTCAAGTTTGTAAGTCTTTGTATATTAAATAAATATGTTCAATATAAATTTTGACATTTTATTTACTAAAACGAAATTCCTAATCATGTAACCTTAAAAAAAGTAATATAACTGAAAAAAGCATCCAAGTCAAGAAAATGGCGCCAGTATTATTGAAACAAATTACACCTGCAATATATAATTTAGATCAAATGCACTATTCACTATAGCGTACATGTTGCCAACTATATATACAGGGTGAGTCATTAGTAGCCGCTTTTTCGATTGCTCTTTTGTGTTTTAAATAAAAGAAAAAACAATTTGTGGAATATCCATGGCTGCTTGTGGCGCATATTGTAAAAATACTTTAAGCTCTGGCGCACTTCCAGTTTCACCGGAAATGCACCAAACTTAATTTTTTTAAATGACTCACCCTATATATTTTTGGATTTTCTCGTACTGCTTTAAATTGTTTGTTCGAATGTTTTTTCTTTTTCAAAATTGAGCCAATAGTTTTTGAGTTATTAATTTTTTTTGAAAATATTTGACCAAAACACGTGTTCAGAAAAAAAATCATATTCACATTGTTTTTAAAAGCAAAAACATTAGCTTTGGTGGTGCTTGTAGCCAAGAAAATTCTGCATCATTTGGTAAAGTTGCACTCGACAATACCTCAATAAACTTTGTTTTTTCAAAGCCTACTTCCTAAAATTTTCACATAGCAAAAACTTATTTTTTTTAAATGGAACACCCAGTATTTTATTGAGGCATGTTGTTCCTTTTTTTATTCTCTTTCATTTTTGTTAACAATGTTCTATACCTATCTTTTGTAATTTCTAAGATAATCACTATAGGAGCAATTAGCGGTCAATTAAAGAACTACGAGCGCTGTTGTTCTATGCACCAAAATATTCGTTCAACCAATGGAAGGCAGGGATGGTGCCCGATTTCCTTTGTCAACTGTCAAACAAAGTAAATGTTATATCCAACTATCCTAATAGGATATATATATATATATATATATATATATATATATATATATATATATATATATACAGCAAGAGCGCGCGAGGTATGATCACCCGATGGTATACGTAAACTCGCATCTAAACGTGGTCCGATAATACATATTAGAGTAACGGCACAACATACTAGCATTGCCTGCTCAAATTCGAACTCATAGTGATCTGATTATTTTTTTGCAGATTGACAAAAAGAACAAATTAAATTTTCTCTTTAAGTGATGACGATTGCTTAGATAACTAAGTCGATAATAACGCGAAGATTGTAATACTTATAACGTAATTATGATTATCCTAATGAAATTAAATAATAATGTAGTTGTGTACAAAGTTATAGCAGTACAACTGGGTTTTAGAATGAAATAAAAACAACCCGCCTGAAACATCTGCAGAATAAACTAAGATGTCTAGAGAAAAATAAATAAATAGAAATTTCATGGTAAAAAAAAAACTATAAATAAGTATAACAGGAATACCATAAAATAACATAAAAACGACCCTTGAAATAGAAATTAAAATTAGAGATTCTCTCCAGTAAATATAAGGAAATAACAACTCTGGAAAAATAAATCTATATATCTATATCTGGCGAACACAGCTAGCGGAGATCATTTGCCGAATATACGTCCGAAGAATATCGACTAGCATCGGGTGATCATACCCCGCGCGCTCAAGCTGTATATATATATATTTATAGAATGAAGAGCATCGCATTTCAATTTTTTAATTCCGGCAATATCCAGTTGCAGTATTTCATTTTTAACACTATTGGTTAACATCGAAATAAAATAAAGGTTATGTTTACTGATATATTTGAAGATGTCTTCAAAAAGTTTTGAAAATCCGTTCGTAGATAGCGAAGATACTCTCCCCCATTAACATTTTCATAAAAGAAATAAGGTCCAATTAACTACCCACTATTCCTCCCCAGAGTGTTAATGACCAACGATTTTGAAAGTTTACAGGTGTGATAAAGTGGGGGATTTTATGTGTTATAATAACGGAAAGTGTGACGATGAACGTATTCACTTGAATAGAAGGTTTCGTTGGTAAACAACAAAAAATTGAGAAAGCCAGGATAGTTTATTTGCTACCAATTGACAAAAATGTAAGCGATTCTGAAAATTTCTTTCATCTAACCCTGTGTATGAATATGCTACGAGTGAATTTCGTATTTCCTAATTATTCTGGATTCTCAAATTTGACTTACATCTAACTGCCGACTAATTTTCGTAGTACTAGTATGGGGGTGTTCAACTACACTCGCAAATACCATAAGCGTCTTATCCTCACCAGTTTTTGCTTTTTCCGCTCTTTCTTTCATATTCAATGCTTTCTGTTCACTCAAACCGTCCACTTTATATTTTCGAAGGTTTCTGGCTTCGGTTGACTTCTACCAGGGATCGCTGTGCATAAAGTCTGGATGCTAGCAAAGAGTTTCTTTCAGATTCACCCAAAATGTCAATCATATCTATTAACTCTTCATCGGAATAATTCATTTGGATGATAACTAATAGCGATGCTTTTATAAGTTTGACATAAATGTATACCGACTTTCTTTAACAGTTGACCCAGGCAGTCAGCCGCATTCCAGCCTTTATTGGACCAATATTTGGGTGCAGAGAACAGCGCCCGTAGTTCTTTAATTGACCGCTTATTGCTCGTATAGTTATTATCTCAAAAATTTGAAAAGATAGGTATAGGACATTGTTAACAAAAATGAAAGAGAAAAAAAAAGGAACAAAATGACTCAATAAAATACTGGGTGTTCCATTTAAAAAAAGATAAGTTTTTGGTATGTGAAAATTTCAGGAAGTAGGCTTTGAAAAAACAAAGTTTCTTGAGGTATTGTCGAGTGCAACTTTACCAAATAATGCAGAATTTTCTTGGCTACAAGCACCACCAAAGTCACTGTTTTTACTTTTAAAAACAATGTGAAAATGATTTTTTTCTGAACACGTGTTTTGGTCAAATATTTTCAAAAAAAATTAATAGCTCAAAAACTATTGGCTCAATTTTGAAAAAGAGAAAACAGTCGAACAGACAATTTAAAGCAGTACAAGAAAATCCAAAAATATATAGGGTGAGTCGTTTAAAAAAATTAAGTTTTGTGCATTTCCGATGAAACCGGAAGTGCGCCCGAGCTTAAAGTATTTTACAATATGCGCCACAAGCAACCATTGGTCTTTCACTAATTGCTTTTTCTTTTATTTAAAACACAAAAGAGCAATCGAAGAAGCGGCTACTAATGACTCGCCCTGTATATACAATATATCCTTAAACATTTTATTTAACCTCTCTATTGCTGCGTTTTGGAAAACACCGGTTAATGTTAAACGAGTATTTTAATGGAATCAGGGAGCTTTGGCGAAAACCTTCCTAATCATAACTTAACTTTACTAAAGCAACACTCTGTATATGATTTAAATCACACGATAGGCAATTACATGATTAGCAAAACAAAAATTCTTTGTTACACAAAACACATTTAACTCTTACAGTATTTCAACACAGTTATATTTACTGGCCTCGCATGATTGGTATCTAATGACCTTCCGACCTCCAACAGAGATGTCTTTATATTTTGTAACATTCCACAAATAACAGAGCTATTTTCCCTCCGAAAATGTTTATCTGTGATCTCTTCCGTGAATTGAAGATGTTCTGTGTTAAATGGACCATGAAAATTGCAGTTTTTAATAGGGGAAAAGTTCAATTTCCCTGTTTTACGTACGAGGGTCAATCGAAAAGTTTAATCCTGAAATATTCCGCACTGCGACTTGTTGTTTTTAAATTGCACGTATCATTAAGAAGCTATTAGTTATAATAATGCAGAGGAAAAATTATCATTTCATTAATGAGTTTAGGAACATACCTGCAATTGCGCGTTTCTTTCCTATAAATTGCGTTTCGGCAAATTTCTTCAAAATAAACGAAATTCAGATATGATCTTAATAACATTACTTGGTGATGTTTTAGTTATGACTTAATTCTAATTTTCACGTTAGTGGAATCTCTCCCTTATATATAATTCTCCAACTTCGCACAAATATTTGAACATATACAAGGTTGTCAAATTTACGTTGCAACGTTCTTCACATTTTCTCCATAACTCTGTCATTACAAAAAATATTTCATATAAAACTTGTTTTAAATCTTATTCTTCATTATTTTAAAATTTACATTTAATTATACAGGCTGTTTCATTTCTTATGTACGGTACCCAACTTTTGTTTTTTAAACGGAACAGTCTATATATTACTGCATTTTCAAATTTAACTGTCAATTTGTTAATAAAGTATTTGCACCATTTTAAATCGTTTTGATGTTATTTTAGTTATTTCTTAAAAGTGACAAGTTCATTACTTTCTAAAGTTCGCCATATCTAGATAATTTGGTACGATTTGAAGCGACTGATTGATTACTTACTAATTAACATACTGAATTAAAGAATATTAACATTTTTTAATGTCAATAAAAAGTCAAGAAGAACTTACATTTCTAAAGCCATCCTGATATTTTGATATTTTTCATTATTTTCGCCCGTTAAGTTCTGTGTCCAGATTGTAGGGACATACCTCACTTCTCTTACGGATTTCGAGATATTTCCAATTTTTCTTGTTATATTTTAAATATTACAAGACAGATAAATATGGTTGTAAGACTTTGCATGTTTTGCGTTATTGCTTATTAGTCAATTGTTTTAATATCAAATGTAGTGTAGGATTCACACCTTAGAAACTGTAGCAATATTCAAGAGACAGTTCCAAAGATACTTGACAGAATATATCATTTTTTAGAGAAACAATTTTGGCTACATTATTCAAAATACATGTCATTTTAAATATTAAAATTTAGACAAGAATGTTTTCAAGACATATTATTCAGTGATGACATTTCAAGCAGATTCTGTCTACTATTTTAATGTGTATCATTTGTTTTATCCCTGCTACAACAATAGAAGACCTATTGAATTGTTTATTAATTTATTAGTTATCCAATTTTCTATATTTTTAATATTAAGTGGTTGTTAACATTGAGTTCTAAGTTGGAAATATAGGTTAGGTTAGTTCATGTTATGTTACTCATCTACTGAAGTCAAGCTTCTTACATTCCAAACTATTAGAATAGACAAGCTAACAAAGCTATTGGAAATAGTCACCAATAATCCAGAGTTGCCAATAATTCTTTATAGGCACTTATTGGTACTGTCTCTGTATATCTTTATTATGCCAATGGAGGTTTTTCGTCATTCATGACGTAAAGTTTGAAAACCAAAAATGTTAACTTGTTAAATTATAGCGAATTTAATTTCAACGAATTATTGAAATTTGCATTGTTTTTAATTTTTAGTAATGTTGATATTTTAGTTGCATATTTCATTACAATACACATAACCTATTACAATAGTTTGCAGTGCCCCTAGAATTGCACAAATATTAATAGCAACATCCAGTTAAAAAATTAAATGCAGTTATAAATAATTGTTGTGTTTATTGCATAAGCAAACACCTATTACGTAACATCAACAGAAATATTCTGAGGTTATGTTAATTTGTCGCATTCTAGGATGAATGTCAAAAGTTCGAATGTCATAATTTCAAATGACGAAGTTTATTGCTATAACAACTATCCTATACATCTTTAGTTTGTACATATTTCGTATTTTTGATGAGAACATTCATTCAGCACATTAATAAATACAAAAGTAATACTCACGTTGGTTCATGGGCAATATTTTTCCCAAACAAAGCAGTCTGTGTTCATTGCATAAGCAAACACCTGTTACATAACTTTAACAGAAATACTCTGAGGTTATGTCAATTTGTCGCATTCTAAGATGAATGTCAAAGTTCGAGTGTCATAATTTTAAATGATGAAAGTTTATTGCTATAACAATTATGCTATACATCTTTAGTACTACATATTTAGTATTTTTGATTTTGATGAAAACATTCATTCAGTCAATAATAAATACAAAAAAAAAATACTTACGTTCGTTCATTGGCAATATTTTTCCCAAACAAAGCGGTCTGTTTCCGTACGAGTCCCTAACGGCGTAAATTTTATCCCTCAGCATGATGACTAGTGAATAACTCAGGGGTGCCAACTGCATAAGATGTTTGATACGTGCAGGCCAATCGGGACCATTCAATTCGCCTTTTGGCGGATTCAAACATAAAGCTTGTGTGATCAATTCACTGTCAGAATGGGTTGACAAACCAACACCTCTACCTAATACCTGGTAGTGAGAAAATGGCATTTTGTAATTTAGTTTAATTATAATCCCAAATCAAATTGTCGATTTAATTGACGAATTATACAAAAATAGAACACTTACCACAACCACAAGGAAAGTATTTAAAATTGTATCTACCAAATTATTGCATTTTGAGGTTATGTTTACCGATTTTTCAGGGTTTTTGCACCAGGTTTATGTTATACAAAATTAAAAGGTAGCAAGATTTTCTACATAAAAGCCGCGAAATATATAAAAGTATATAAAGTTAGATATGTAAGAAACCAAATAATTTTAAGATGAAATTTTATTTCTTTTTCAAGATTTATATACTCTTTACATTTGAACAGATTAATTACTATATTTACATTTGAAATACAATGTACAACAAATTCAAGATGAGCTTGGTGACAATTTATATTGTACAACATAAAAATAGAGAAAAATCAATTAACATAACCTCAAAATGCAATAATTAAGTACAATTTTAAATACTTTCCATTTGGTTTCTCATAATCAGAAGCGCATTTTTGAAATCATGAATTGCTGCAAGCTTTCAATTTTTGTTTAATTACTAAATTAAATCTTACCATTCGTCTTAAGCTATCGCAATTTACTAATTCCCCATTGTGAGCCACTGCTAAAGCACCGTGAGCTGTATGCACAACGAACGGTTGACAGTTCACTTCTTCCGATGCAGCACTGGTTGAATAACGCGTGTGTCCTATTCCTAAATTCCCTCGCAATCTGCTGATAGCTTGGTCGTCAAAAATATTGTTGATTAGACCCATTCCTTTGCAAACGTTGAACGATTTGACGCATTTTCCTTCGCTTGTTACAATTCCGGCAGATTCTTGTCCCCTAGACGAGAAAAAACACGAAAAACATAAGCCATTAATTCCACATAAATCCCCACACACATGGGCGTCATAAAACCACCACTCTTAGTACATAAAAGTCCGTTCAAATATGATTTTGGTAAAATTTTGTCAGGAAAATATTTACTGCATTAAAAATAAATTGTGCAGGGTTTTTCCTAACAACTCGTTTCAAACGATAAATATGTATCGCAGTGGTTGTTAATGTCGACTACAGTAACTTTCTTTCTCCAAATCGGATGTCATCTCTTTCTCATAAATTACGTTAATAACAAAATGTTCACTTAGTTTCAACTAGTTTGTCATTCTCTTATATATTTTGTTGTAACCCTCTAACTTACTACTAGTGATAAGTGCACAAGGTTGAAGTGATGTGCTCTCGTGATATTTTGAAATGCAATGGAGATGTACTATAGAAACAATTGTAAAGTGGGTGAAATGATTCCTTAAAAGCCAGAATTAAACGTGGAAATATGAGTATTCCAGATGCTGTACCAGCCGAATAAAACATTTAAGTGTAAAAGATGTTAGTTTGCTCTAAAATAGAGTTGAGAGTGGACCTAAGTTCTGTATACCTACCCTATGTGTCGAAGAATATAAAGTTTGTAATGTAAAAAGCAATAAAAGTGTTCATTGCTTACAACGAATACTACGGATATGCATAAATGTTCGTGTCCCACGCTTGGGCGCCACTTTGATCAACTAAAAAATTAACATTAAGAAGATGTCGCATGAGCATAACTGGTTGAGACGTGCTTTCTGAATCTGAACAGCAACCTGAACTATGGACACATCATCGTAGAAAGTCAAAATATTTTTAACAGCGACCGGGATTGCATGTTTAAGAGTAAAGGAGGTTAGTTTGCTTCAGGTTAGGACTGAGATCATGTATCTTACCTGTCTGAGAAGTATGTAATAGTTCGTAATTTAAAAAGCACTCCACAAGATTACATAAATATTTGCGTCCCACGTTGTGGCGCCAATTTGATAAATTGAAAAAAGGAACATCAAGGAGATGTAGCATGAGCATAACTGGTTGAGACTTGCTTCCTGAATCCAAACAGCAACTTCAACTATGGACACATCATCGTAGAAAGTCAAAAAAATATTTCTATCGGCGACCGGAATGATATGTCTAGGTGTAGAAGAGATTAGTTTGCTTCAGGTTAGGACTGACTATATTATCTGCTTGAGGAGAATGTAATAGTTTCTAATTTAAAAAGCATTAGAAGTGCTCAATACTCTCCACGAACCCCACAAGATCAAGTAAATATTTGCGCCCCACGTAGTGGCGCCAATTTGTAAAATTGAAAAAATTAACATCAAGAGGATGTAGCATACGCATAAGTTGATGAGACTTGGGTCCTGAATCTAAACAGCACCCTCAGCCCTCGACTAGGGGCACATTATGTTAGAAAGTCAAGATATTTCTATTGAATTAAGAGATGTGATCGATTCTGTTGACAGCCATAGCCTAATGTCACCAGTATTTCTTTCTAATCATTTATTGGTACGGAATATCTTCAATAAATCATTATTTATGTTACGTAACTTACCTGTGTTGTAGAGCAACCAGACCCCAACATATTGTCTGTGATATTTCTAAAGTGGTAGGCCAATCACCAACGGCTATGCAACCAAAAACACCGCATTCGTGCGTTAAGCCAGATTCAACCTTTCCTCTACCATATCTCTTGCCTAACCTCAATTTTTCGATATCCTGTTGTGTTTGTTGAATTGTCTCGGAAATTCTTGAATCAGTTGATTCCATACTCTGCAATAAAAAAAATGATACGTATTAGCTGATGATTAAATGTATTGGTTTAAGCATTGTATGGTAAAAATTTCCGCGAGAAGTCTTAAATGCTTAATTGATTTGTTAGGTGTTAAATAGAAATGTAAATATGTCCAAATGATATTCATATACGCCAAGATAAAAGTGAACTACATGAAAATAGTTTTTTGGAGTTATTAATACAAATATACTTTTATAGATTTATGAGCATTATCAACTAATATAGTGAAAAAAAAACCATAATATAGTTACACTTATTATTGCTTCAAATTTATCAATGTTGAATTATTCCAAATATTTATATCTTTAAAAATTAAAAAGAATGACAAAATACGGTAAATAAATACATTGTAGTTCCTGTTATTATTACATTTCTGAATATCAATGCTCTTTTAAAAACAACTATATTATACACAATGTAACGAATAGCATCATTAACAATTTAATCGTGTTGACAAACAAGAAACTATTGCAAAATTTCCCCAGTATTTTCCTAAAACAACAATATTGTGTTATTCCAATTAAAACCAAATATCATGTTATGGATAAATTTGTAAAAATTGAAGATGAATATCTAAACATTTATAATAAATAATTTTAAGATTTGACCCCTACTTTTTTAAGATAAACCTACCATAAAGAAATTAATGTAATTTAAATGTTTTCTTTTTTGATTTTAGTATTTTTTCACTTTATCATATCCATACTGTACCGTACCCTTTCTGATATATTCTGCTTATAATCACAATTTTGTACTGAATTTTCTATGTAAGTCCTCTATAAGTATTCCAACTATTATTTTAAGAACGTCACAAAGTAATATCGGCAACAACAACACAACGCAGCACAAAATGTAATTTTACACTGATTAGAACTTGCAATTGGTACCCCGAAGTATGACCATTATGGGGTTCTTTTACCTGGTATGGGTTGTAGAGTATTTATATGCTAATTATTTCCACTTTCTAGAATATCTAATATATTATTAGAAAATAATATTTATTAAATTACATTAATTTATTTTTAGAATCTATCCTACTAGAATGTCATTAAAAATTAAAAATAAAATATATGAATTTATGAAGTTATATAAAATTTAGTTTCTTTTCCTCAATTGCTTTCTCTATAATAACACGTTTGTTGAATTAAAGGTTCCAATTAGAAACTGTTCAAAATGTTAATAAACCATTAAAAAAATCGGCAAATATAATGTATAAAGTGGTTTAGCTCAGAATAAACATTTTTTCAATTTAAATTAATTTTTTGATTTTTAATCATAATTATTTATTCTGAAATATGCCCCCTACTTTTAATTTTTTTTCGAATCATTTCCTATTTTTTTTTCAATTTTCTATTTTTTTCTATTATTTTAAGGCAAATTATTAATAATTTAATTAAAAAAAGTAATAATAATAAATTTGAGAAAGCATAAATTAAAATATTAACAACGTTATTATTATAAATATTCTTACCCAAAATTAAAAACGTCTCCCTTTTTTATAAAAAAAAACAAACAATAAATCGTCAATAATATTAACTTCTTGCGGATATCAAAAATCACTCGGAAACTATTATTAATTAAATATGTACTCTCCGTAAATTTTCGTGCCGCTATATTTATGGACAGCACGTGTTTTGTATCCCCCCTCTTCGTCTAGATTTTGCTCATTTCGCATGAAAAAGTTTTAGCCGTAAAAGATATGCGATGTTATTGGCTTGTAGAATCTGTAATTCTAAGATTCTTGCGCGAGTTGGATGTTATTATTTTTCATTATTCGTTAATCGACATCCAGATGTTTTTTTTTAAATAACCAACGCACACTAGATAATACATACATTCGAAGACTTATCGTTTTCATCATTTCGCCTGGAAACAAATATGTTTTTCCACTCTTGGTTATCGTCCATCTTAAGTAATTATACCATTGCACCACAAGTAATTATTATATGTACAGTTAAGTTAATAAATACAATTCGAAGAGATTTTTGCAGGAAGAAAAACGCAAAATAAAATGATTTTTTCGTGTTGTTAAAACATGCATTGCGAATCAAGGCAGTTATTGTCTTACGAACAAAAAACTGGAATGTTTAAAGCTTAACTAGTAAATAACTCAAATTTAGCAGAAGAAAGAAAAAATTTCATTAAACAATGCATTCAAGACCACTAATTTCCTTTGGTTGTAGAAAGGAAACTACAAAAGTGTTGCAATAGATTTTTAATTTTCAAAATAATTTCCACCACATTTTCAACTCTTTTCTCTAAAAGCTGAGCATATTCATCATCACATGCTCTAAGAAAATCTCCTCTAGCTTGTGTTTCATATGGGGAAATAGAGCATATCTGGGCTGCAGATTGGATGTTCAAGTATCTGCAGTTCAGTTCTGGCTTGAGAGAAGACTAATTTGTTTGAATTCTACAACTACTCTGGAGAGGAGAACCCTCCGATGCATTATTTTGCTGTGTCTTTTGTGTTTCCAATATTTTAAGCTTCATAAGCTCTCTCATAGCTAAGAAAACAAACAGACATCATTTACTTCTTAAGAATTCTAAATGATTGATTAATAAAATGGAGTAACAGATCATGTATTTAATAAGAAAATGACTACTTAGTTTCGAACTTCTTAATACAGACTCTAAGGCAAACTTGTTGACCATATGTTATATAGTATAATTTAAATCATCAATCACATAATAAATATCAAGTGTAAATTAAGTTTATTGATTTAGAAAGGCCATGTATATGACGTTTTTCAGCTTGCAGATGAATAACAACATTCAAATTTGACAGGTATCCATAATCGGTAACGTTTCTTCTGTTTTTTCAAATTGCATTCCTTTTCCCAATCTTAATTCCTTATGAAATTATTCAATAAACACCAAGAAACATAAATGAGATAGCCTGGGTGTAATTTTTGATGGACTGATTTGTTATGGCAAAACTTCAATATCTACGTAAATCACTCTGTATATTAAAATCAAATCGACTTTCTTTTTATATTTTCAAATTCACTCAAGAAAATGTTTAAAAACTGTAAAAACAACGGCTGTAACAAATATACAATAACATTTTAAGAAAATCAGTTTTAAAATTTATTAAAATTATTTTTTAAATATAAATGAAAGTGTTCTTATTTTTGTCGCGGATTGTACACAAATATAAAATGGTGTAACATCAGATTGAACATGCGCAATGTAATTTTAGAAAGAATTAATAAATAGTAAGCCGGCTTGTTGTTTTTGTGCATAATTACGAGGTGTTTGGTTATTTTTTCTGATAAAGACTTCAAACGACCAACGAGAGTGTTACCATGGCCAAAGAAGGTAAGTAAATATTTACCTATTACATTGTATAATAAAGAAAAATCAACAGGTCTTTTTAAAGGTTATGTTTGAGTTATTAATCCACATTTTTTTTTTAAATTGTAGATAAGGGTTGCTAACAGAAGTTTTATATTAAATTCTGTTTAATACAATTTATATTTCTTCTTATTTGCTTCATATGTTGTTTTTTCAATAAACAGGAAAAGGGAGCTTTTATCTTAATCTCTGTAGTCTGTACCCATTCAGTTAAATATCCAATACAGATAGGAGTAAATTATAGGCATATTCTTAATTCGCATAACCTAAATCTAAACTATATAGGTAGATTCCAATTTTTTTTTTCTTTGTACCTACGTATTAAAAACTCAAATGTCGTAATTTTGATAGTAAAGTATGTTTATAATGAATTCTTTTTTATTCAGAATCGTTAGTGTATTAAAAATAAATACAATTACATTTACGAAACATTATTATTATTAAATTTAAATATACTATCTACAAATTATAATAAAATAATTGTTCGTAATTTTTTCGTGCGTAAAACCTACATAAATGTGGACGTACACATTTTAAATTTCGAAATAAGTAATCATGAACTTAACACTATTTATCGAAAAAATTATATTGAAATAACGTCATTAATTATTTTCTTGTTTACAAAAGACGAAGCGTGATTAGCCTTATGAATACACAACACATAAAGCATCATAATACATATATTATTGTGTGCCATATATATAGGAATGTTATATTAGAAAGAAAATGTTCCGCACATTTTTTAATGCCAAGAAAACAGGAGTTACTTTGGAAATATCCAACAATCGATTAAGAGGGTTCAAAAGAAAGTAGTAGATAATTTATTGGCAGATCAATTGGAACAAAAATATTTACAACTCTAAAAATTTCCAAATATTTCAACAAAATTTGAGAGAAATTCCTTGCAACACGAATCAATAAAACTACCAAACTGAGAACTGGAAGGAAGTATCGCAAATGTTGATGAACGAATAACTTAAACGGTGGTATTCTTGTCGATTTCTGTATCCCTAGCAAATCTGTAAGGTGTACAAATATATCTACAGGTACAGAATTTACGAATTTCCAAATAATTGGTAATTCACGATTATTGCAGTTAACTTTATGTTTATCTTATGTAAACGTGCATAACATCTAAGTACCAAATATTTTAATTTTAAAATTTAACTAAAAATAAAATCGTTTGAAATACATATTAGCGGCTATTAACGTGTATTAGAAAGAAAAAATACCGCACATTTTTGAATGCCAAGAAAATAGGAATTGCTTTGGAAATTTCCAACAAGCGATTAAGACGATTCTTTATTATTTTACAAATACATATCACATACGAGGATGTACTGAAAAATTCTTAGCCTACTATAGAAGCAAACAAAATTTGAAAGTCAAAATATTTTATTATTCAACATATCTCCTCTTAATTGGATACATTTTTTAGACCGAACCTGCAACGCCTCTAGACTTTTCAAAAACTTTTTAGGCCTTGGAGAACCAGAGTGTCTCCATTCCATCGATTGCTGCTTTGTTTCTGGTTCGTAGGAATGTACCCAAGTTTCATCCATAGTAACAATACGGCTTATGAAGTCTGCATCTTTTTCAAACCAAGCACAGATCTATGCTTCCACCCTTGCACGCTTCTGGTCAACAGACAGACATTTGGGGATCCATTTTGCAGAAATTGTTCTCATGTTCAAATCGACGTGAACTATATGATGGACGCGTTCATATGAAATATTCAGTGCCTGAGATATTCGATTTAGCCCAATTCGAGGGTCTGACAAAATCTTGTCATGAACTGCATCAACATTTTTGGGGACGGACACAGAAACTGGCTTTCCCGATCGGTGTTCATCTTCAATGGAAAAATTACCCCTTTCGAAGCTTGCAATCCTCAAAATTTCGGTCGACATCCTTTTTTTTCATATTTTAGTGCGCAACTTTGATGTGAGTTTTTGACGTGAAACTTTACACTGACCAGTGGCGGCTCTTTAATGAGAGCAAGCGAGCAATTGCATCCCCTGGAATTTTGAAACAAAACAAACCAAGCGGCGACTAACTGTGAAAGTATTTATTTATTACGTATTCATTGTTATTGAACAGGAACGTGGCGTGTACGGCACTCGAAACAACCTACATGCACCGATCGTAGTCATAGATATAATGACGACTAAGACCAACAGCGCACGGATGTAAATACCCCTTCCACCGAGAGAAACATACCCATGTGCAAAGCGCGACTGTTGCTGCGTTAAGCCATTAAACATTACATTGAAGGTGGGGAGAACTGTATTTTGTTCTAGTTCCATATCGTATAATACATAGCATGTGAGCAGGATTCCCGTCTGCTCAACGCTGTTGTAAGATGAATTTCGTGTCTGCGATGCAGAATAACACGTTTTCGCGGTTAACGTATGATGAAAAAATCGCAATAAAAATCTTAAACGGCCGATGCCTCAATTATGTTTAGGAAATAAACAATCTGTTAAAGGTAAAGACTTTATAAGAAAATTCAAAATGAATATTTATCAGAAAAATGACTGGATATGTGGGTGTGAAATTAAAAATACTTTGTTTTGTTTTCCGTGTCTTTTGTTTGGTGGTGAACCGTCTTGGTCAAAGAACGGAATAAAAGACTTAATTCATCTTAGTACTAAAATTACGAAACATGAAAATTCCGAAGGGCATTTGAAAAATATATTTAGTCTAAGAATGTTAGGAAAAAATAACATTCAGAATGTTTTAGATCATCATATAGAAAAGCAGTTCAACAACACAATGAACAGGTAACAAAAAATAGGCATGTGTTAAATTTAATAATAAATTGCATTAGATTTTGTGGCGCGTTTGAACTGGCACTTCGGGGTCATGATGAACGGCAAACGTCGAATACCAAGGGCATTTTTCGGGAATTGATAAATTTTACGGCAGAATTAGATAAATCGCTCAGAGATCACATCGAAGCAGCACCGGTTTTTAATTGAATTTATAAATGATTTCCCAAATTTTAATGAAAAAGTGATAGAACTGTTCTGCAAGTCAAAGATACGCAAAATGGACTTCGTTTATCGTCAGATGTAATCAAACTGTAGTGTTATATTTATTATTCCCTCAAAACAAACTGTACAATGAACAGTACCTGTCTGGAACAGTATGTCGGTGAAACTTATAAAGATTGGGTAAGCGTTCTTGTATTATACTTTTACTTTCTTATACGTAGTATAATGTGATGATGAAAATTTTCGACCTCGAGATTTTTGCAGATGTCCACGTTTTGAGGTCCCCTGATACCAAAAAAGTGGTTTTTAAAAAATGTCTCTGTGTGTGTGTGTGTGTCTGTCTGTCTGTCTGTGTATGTTCGCTCATATTTGTGGCAACTTGTGTGTGCATACACCTGAATTCTGGTAGCGTCAAAAATTGTGGCACCTTACACTCGTTGCCACAGCTAAAAGTTCAATATGAATTACTAACATAAGCAGTTTAAATAAAATTACGGTTTCCCTTTCTTCTCTGGTAGATATTGTACCACCCGTGCCACACCATTTTTCGTCTAACTCTCAAATTTCCCATTTCTTGGTGACGTCACAATCCATGATAATTCACATGTGTGTGTAAGTTTATACACACAGTACTGTGGCACTGGATATATTGCTACACAAGCGCCCTCTGGTGGCACTCGAATTACTTCTACAGCTGTAAACGCACTGTTGCCAATTCACTCAAGTGCCACAATAATGTGTGTATGACCTTCATATTTATACCAATGCGTATATTTAGAGCTTGGCAAAATTCGAGGTAGCGTTATTTGTTATTGACTTAGGATAATATTGAGTTTGACTTTATTTTCGACTTGTTCTATCTATTATCATAGCAGCCTAAATATTATTATTAAATATTATTACTATTAAAGTAAATCATGTGAAATCATGCAAGAAAAATCAATTACTACCAAATTGCGTTTATTAGTTATAAATGTAAATTTATAAAAAATTAAAATAAATACATGTATTCTACCATCAGATATTTATAAGAACATAGTATATGATAATGAGTTTCAATAAACTTTCGTAGTATCTAATCGGAAGTTTACGTGTTATTTTTTTGCTTCTTTATTCTAGTCAAATGATTTTTTATATAAAATTTGACATCTGTCCACTTTCTATATTTCAACACAGTATTTTCTGAGATACATTTCTCGCATTCTTTTTTGCCAGGTAATATTCCAGTTTTTATGTTTGTTTTAAAAAGAGTTAACACAGCTGATGCTTCCTCGGTTGACCATGGTCGCTTACAAACACTTTTACCTTTCCTTTGAGTACCTTCTGTAAAATAGACAATAAACATTAAGTTTGCAAATATTGAATATAGGAAGATGATTATTTGGAGAAAATTTTGAGAAAATTATGCTTGCATATTCAAGTTATTTATTAGTTTTAGAAATAGGAACAAGATAATGTTCACATACTGGGTTTCAAATTCAAAATTAAGAACATACAGCGGAAAAGAACATCTATTTTTTGGCTTTTTTGTCCAACTCAGAATCTTCAAGTAACGAGAATAAATTGAATATAGGAAATAACAAAGCCTTACCTATTTAATTGTGTTTTAACAATAAACAAAATGTAAATTTATATATGTATCTCCAATTTGCAACAAATTGTATATCAGTATTAAAATTTTGCTTACCAAACTTATCCACTTCACAAGTATAATCTATTGTGTCGTTCTTTTTTTGATGATGTACAATCTAAAAAGAATATAATAAAAAAAATGAGAGTCATTATGAAATAAGCATACAGATATTTACCATTAGGCCATTCGCCTTCATTAGTTGCATCTTCTTCATTATCGCTGTTATTTTCCCTTTCTTCTTCTAGTGTTGGTAGCTCTTTAAGAGTTATATCCTTCAGTTCCTTCCCCGAAAATTTTGCAGCATCACCTTGATCTACTGCTATGAGTAATCTGCTTACTTTCGTTAATTCGACTGCATTTTCTTGCAATCTATAAAATTCTCTATGAACACGAATATCGTGGCCTAAGATGCCGTGCCAACCAATCACTTTCTGTTTCAGTAAGACTGAACACCTGACATACCGTGGCTATATATTTTCTTAATTTTGTTCCCGTAATATATTCTGGATGTTGTAGTTGTGCCTCAATGCATAACTGCCTTAGACAATCGTGACCTCTTAAATGTCCCAGAGAATTACATCCACGAGCAAAAACGTATAGGTATATTTTCTATGTTAACTGATACTTCGCTTCTACTTTCCAAAAGCAGATCTATGGAAATTTTTGTTTCTTCAGTCAGTATCAAAGGTACTTTTCGTCCTCTTTTTCCAACTATCTCTACAATTGTCAATTTTTCCGCTAGATCGCGTTCAAAATTTGTTAAAGATCTTTTTAATTCCTCCGTGCATTGGTCCTTCCACAATGGCCGTGATTTGTATTGCTGAACCGTTAGTTTAGAGGCTTCTCCGGAGCGTCTTTTATTGAACAAAATAATTCGGGCCATAGTTAAAACAGCAAGACTATTCCACGACGTTTGCGTGCAGTTGTTTTTAACAGTTCCCTTTACTAATATAATTTCTCGGTCAATATATTTTGCTAATGTTAAAAGATCACTGGTCAGTGGAAGTAGTTCCGACATATTCATTTTCCTTTGATGTAACGTCGATAATGCGGCTGAAGAAATTCGTGTGCTCCATTCCATGTCCATTAAATTCATAAACGACAATAATTGTTTATTCTTTTTTAAATTTCCTTTGCGCAGTGCAATGCCTCTTTCTATAGAAATACATTTTCGTATTGCATATCCCAGTTTTAATCCTAACGATGGAATATCAAATTCAGGTTTTCTCCCAGGCAATGTATGAGATACACATATTAATTTTACAGCTTGCACCAAATCGTCAAACATATCTGGAATTAGAAAATCGCGCAAAGTCAACTTTGCTATACGGTTTTCTTGAAGTTTAATTAATAATCTTGCCAATTGTCGCATTGATTGACGTATTAGCTCAGCTTGAGTGTTACTATACTTTTCGTACTGCATAGCTCCAAAATGTAGTATAAGGTTGTCCTCTTTGCACTTTTGACCAATATCGTCATCTCGTAATTTGTTTACAATATTCGATGTAAATTCACTTGTAAATTGTGATCCAAATACGTTACTTAAAATTGCATTACTTTCGGCAATGATATGGCGTGGATGATCGGGAACTGGGTCCACTTCATTGTTTGCCTTTGTGCAACTGTATTTTATGTGATGCCATAAGTGCTTTTTTAACATAAATTCAAGACAATGAGGGCATGGACCATAATCACTATAGGACAAAAACATCGCCTCTTTGCTATTTGGTCGTCTGACCAAAATTAATTCTCCAGATTTAATTGTAAGAGCGTCACAATTGTGGTAAAAGTCACCAACTTTCATAATTTCCGTAAAACCATCCTTTCTGTCTTTCGATTTTTTTGGGAGCGAAAGGAGTTTTGCTACTTCTGTTTCGCTACTGTGTTTTAGTTCTAAATGCCTAGCAAGATGTAATATCAACGAATGGCAATAATAACATGAATGCTTGTTGTCTCTCACTCGTTTGCCATTTATTTTTCTTACAGATACTATATTAACATTATCGATAGACTTTAGAACAGTTGAAGATACACTAACGTCTTCATTCGAAACATTAACACTTTCAAAGTTATTCTTTGGAGCTCAGTCACTATTATCATGGTTTAGAAATTCGATATTGCTTGTAGTGGATATGTGATCACGGTTATCCAAACTTGTATTAATTAATGTAGTATTGAAGCTTTTGCATTCAAAATCGTTCTTGATTAGCGATGCAAAGTAGTTGATATTTCCGTGTTTCCTATTTCTGTTTGTATGTTTACTCTTTCTGGATATAGGCAATATCTTTTTCTTTTTATTTAGTGGATGTTGCATTTCATCTTCCGAACTAGAGCTGCAAGTACTGCATGGAACGTATTCACTTCCTGAATCCTCATAATTTGTCAAAACTGTTTCGCACTGGATCAACTTAAAATTCTCAAGAGCCAACTTTTGTTCTTCTAAAGTCGTTCCCTTAGTAGACTCATATTTTGGCAAAAATAAATTGTTGTTTTCGGATACTGATTCTTTTGATATACTTTGTGTCATTTGTAATATCTTCATGCCTCTAGACATCTATGAAATGCTCAGTATTAGATATGTTATACTAAAATGTAAACTAAATAAAACTGGTAATAAAAATAAAGCTAGTTATTGATTGTGGTGACCGCTATCAAACAATAACTATCCATAGTTTTTAACGAATAAAAATCTACTAAATTCACTAACCCCTTGTTTAGAAATGCGATATTCCACATGACATAAAATGCAATTAATTATATTTAAAAATGTAGTGCATTAGATATGGCTATAAAATTTCACATGATAATTATAGTTTTAGTTAATTATTTAAAACTGTGATCTTTGTGGTTTAATAACGACTGTCCAGAATGTAAAATATTATTGTTAATTTGTTTGGAATTAATTGTCCAATAAAATAAGCCGCAGGAGGCAGATAAGAGAGTTAATTATTATATGTGAATAGTACAGTAGGTACGTCGAACACAAATTTCTAATATTAGGGAGATTTTTTGAAACCTTTTTATAAGTAAAATCTCAAAAGTAGCATATAACCAACATAGAGTACAGACGATCTTTTTTACTTTTATTTGTATACAAAAACAATATTTGTTTAGTTTTAGTTCGAAATGGCTTTTTTATTGGAATTATCTTCCAAAAATTAACATCAGTAGCTTGCATACAAAATCTTAAATATAGTAGAAGTCTTGAAATTACAAAGATCACTATCTTGATCACGTAAAAAGGACACAGACGTCAGTTACTTGTTTCTAAAGCCGGCATTATCCCTAAATAGAGACGTAAGAAACTAAAAGAAAAAAAATTAAATTTATTTGTCTACATACTACATACATAATATACATATTTACATTTTGTGTTATTCCTTATTTTATATTTTGCAATATATTTAATTTTTACAAATATACCTAAATATTTGTTATATGGTAGGTATTATGCACTATTTTTTGCTTTCAAACAACATACATATATTGTTAATAATATCTAAATAATCCTATATAAAATAGTTAATAGCGACTATTGATAGGTAATTAGAGTCTAACATAGTTATTACTGCTTTATCTCGCTTCATATAGTTTTTTTTTTATATAATTTACGAAATAGAAAATGAGCAGCCGCATAAAAATATAATTGAAATTGACTTGATTTTTATTAAAATCTAAATACATATATCTAAATAATAAAAATAAGACAGAGCAATACTTACTTTTGAGGATCACACATTCACTGAAATAATAGTAAAAGCCTTAGTTGAACGCTAATATGGGTAGCAAAATATCCTCACGTGTCGTTTTTCGGTTACATACAGATATCGATAGCCGTTAGAATCATTTTTGCATATAATTCAATTTATACAAAGATGCCACAAAAGTAATGCACTATGACGTAACTAGAAATCGGTTAGATGGCAACGGCGCATTTCGCACATTTCCGACTAACAATTTACTGCGGCATCCTACCTTACACTTCATCATGTCTTTCAATTACTGTAACATATTTTATACACAATTGTTAAGCCTATATATATGGCACCAGAGGCCGTAATCCATTTTACAGTACAAATTTCTTTAGAGCAAGTGTAAACAAAATTCGATTAGTTTTATGCAAGTTTTATGAGATGGCGCAGTAGTAATCACCTATAAGAGTGATAATGCCACAATTGAGGATATAGTTGATGTTGCCACAAATACGGCAAAACATGTATGTGTGTCTGTGTGTGTGTGACCACGATAGCGATCAAACCGCTACAGATATCAATTTCAAATTTTGTATTTACGAATATAATCTTCCTCTTGAGAACTGATTAGATTTTGAGCAAAATCGGCAGACCGGAAGTAGTAGTTTACTTCAGTGAAAAAATCGAATTTTGCAAATATTTCGTCAATTACTAAGTTTAAACAAATTTATAAGGAATTCAAATGTACTCAAAATTAAATTTGAGAAAAATTGTATTAATAAAGTTTTTCGAAATTCCGACCAGAAGTAGGTCTTTTACTCTTATCGAAAATCAGTTTTTTGCGAATATCACGCAAGTCATGCTTTCTAGGCAGGTAAATTATTAGTATAAAAGTATTTAGAACGTATTTTTAAATATCTTTTGTATAAAAAAAAATTCAAAATTCGGACCGGAAGTAACACTTTTACTCTTACCGAATAACGATTTTTTGCAAATATGTCGTAAATTATGCATTCTATATATATTTATGAAGAGTACAAAAGTATTTAGAGTTGGATTTGGAATATTTTTTGTATAAATGAAATTTCAAAATTCGGACCGGAAGTAACACTTTCATACGTATAAGAAAGTCGTGTGGTGGCCACACCTCATTTTTTAATTTTGAAATTATGCACTCCCTATGTGAACCACCCCGAGCCGCCACTGACACTGACACTTCTAATAGGTTATGTTTCGTTGCTATGGTATCGCAAGATTTTCTTTATTCACGGAACCGGTCAAGGCTAACTACACATCAATACATCCTCGTATGTGTTCATTCGAAATGATGTCGTCTGAATGTTTCTAGTTTTAAAAATTAATATCTACTCTAAAGGTTTAATTGACGGTCTTTATGGCAATGTGTAATATCTTACTCCGAGAAATAAGATGGTTTGCAAATGTGTATTTATTTATGTATGCTAGTGGTCGAAATTCGAACTTTTTATTTTCTTAATTTAATGTATTTGTAGCACTTGTACATACATTTTACCTTTCTGCATTCCTTTTCCATATGAACTTTTTGCAATTTGCTTCAAAAGCGGTGCAATGTTTTTTCTTCACGTATTAATATGTTAATAAATAATAAAATGCACTCACTTTTGTGAAACCACCAATAATAAATAGGCGAGAGTAAGTTAATTCACATTGCTGCTACACAATTTATTTTATTTATACAACAGATGTATATTAAGCAATATGTATTTCACTAATATACAGAGTGTTTTCAAAGTTGAGTCATTTATTTTAACAGGTTGTACAACTCGTAAAGAGAAGTCAGTTTACTAAAAATCATTTATATAAAAGTTGCAGAATAACAGAGTTACAGTAACTGTAGTTGCTAGTTACAATAAAAATGAGAAAAATGCATATTCACTGGTAGGCTGCATCCCGTTGTTACAAAAATTGTTCATAATTATCACCTTTAGTTAGGTTAGCGTAGTCTTGCTCGGCGTATCTATGACTCACTAACTAACTAAATTTACAAACATCCGCGGAGCCGGCTGATTTCTTTCCCTGTATAAGCACAAATATTTTTGAAATTTGCGAAACACTTATGACAGTTTTGAACCTCACCTTTGACACTTTTAAATGCCAATTGACATTTAAAAGTGTCAAATATATAGAATTTATTTAATTTAATTTAATGTATTTGTAACACATATTATACATACATTTTACCTTTCTGCACTCCTTCTCCATATGAAAGTGCAAAGTTTTTTCTTCGCGTATTAATATATAGATACATTTATTATACGTACTTATCTATTGAAATGCACTTTGAAGTAATTATAATAATAACTAATAAGGAGGTAATGTGAAACAGTACACTTTCTTCTGTAATACTAAATTTCATTAAAAATGTTTTTCTTGTAGTAGCAGACATGAAATTGGGCGATTTGATCATAGAAGGTAAAACGAAGAAAGTTTATGATCTGCCTTCTATGCCCGGCCATTGCATCCTAATCAGTAAGGACAGAATCACTGCTGGTGATGGCGTAAAGGCGCACGATCTGGCTGGAAAAGCTGAAATATCAAATAGGACTAACGCAAAAGTTTTTGAAATTTTGAACAGAGTTGGTAAGTGAAATATTTTTTTTTATTTACGGGACTACAAGTTCTTTACGTTGAAAATTGTTATGTTTGTAAAACTTCATTGTTTACAATCAAAAAAAAAATGTTCTTTGCCAAGAAATACTAAATTGCAAGAAAATGCTAAAAATATATTTTAGATGAAAAAGTGATATACATACAGCATGATTCCTAAATTGCAGATAAATAAAATACTACAGAGAGATCATAAAATGTTGACCGTACCGCTTCATAGTCATGGTGTATTTGCCGCATATATCATACTCTGAATTGTATTTCGTCCGTGCGACATCTATTATTTTCCGTACGAACTACTTTCAATTTTTGATAAATTTACTTGTTTTAATATCTTGGAGAAATACATTCAATAATTGAAAATATCTTTATTAAAAATAATTTAATACAAAGATCGGTATTACATATAACAAATAATTTAATATAAAGATCGATATTGCATATAACATATGTTCAAAATGAGATCCTTCATTTTCTAGACACACATTTATACGTCTTTTTAGAGAATTGCAAACATTTTGAATCATTTCTTCTGTTACACTGTTAACAGCATATGTAATATCATCTTGTAGTTCTGATAACATGTGTAAGTGGGTGTTCTTTAAATACCCGAAATGGAAAAAATCCACAGAAGTCAAATCTGGTGATCTAGGAGGCCATCTATTTCTGCTAATCTGTCGGTTATTATTAAAATATCTTTGGAGGAATTCAATTGTAGCATGTGCAGTGTGAGCGGTAGCACCATCCTGCTAAAAATAGCCAAATAATCTTTCAATGTTGTCTAGTTGTCTAATAAATGGCTCTAAAATAAGTGTTCTATATGGTTCTGCATTTATTGTATCATGGAAGAAAATTGGACATATTATTCTTTTTTGTGATATTGCACACCAAACACTTATTTTAATAGGATGCATGTCAGTTTCAATAAAAACATGTGGATTTACGGGTTACCAGTGTCGATAATTTTGGGATTTGACATATCCACTTAGATGAAACCAAAGCCTCGTCTGAGAAAAATGTGATATCCAACAAATTATCATCCGCAAGATTATTATTAAACCACGTACAAAATTGTATGCGTTTCTCAAAGTCTGTTGGCTACAATTTCTGTACAACAGATACTTTATATGGATGTAGGTGTAGTTTTTTAATGGCTTTATGGCATGTTCCATAAGAGAGTCCTATATGAACATAAAATCAGAATTAATAAATTTTCTGTGCATTAAACAAAGTAATACTTTACCTGTCTGTGCTGATAGTTGCCTTAATGATTTCTTAGGACACAGTCAAGCCGTTCTTGGATATCTTCTAGCACCTCTTCTGTCAGTAAAGTAGGTCTACTAGAAGAGTGTTTCGTAGATATACTGCCAATTTTTCGAAAACGACTAATAATACGGTTGACATATCTTGCAAAAATATCATATTGGAATTCAATTTCTGGGAATCGAGTGTGAAATTGATGCTTACATGAATCAATAGAATATTTCCTCCACATTAAACTTATATTGTTATTCCGTAAATGGCATTGTTGATTTCAACGCAACTTTAAAATTAAACAAAATTGATAACGTAACGAAAACAAGTCCACAAAAAAAATAAAAGAGTAAACATTGGCGCGACGCACCGTAAATAAGTCATAAATGATCCACATATATGTAATGTGTAAGCGACAGAAAGTCTGTCGTATGTTCTACAAACATACGACAGAAATAGAGAATTTTCGCGTATATTTCCAGAATCTTATATACCGATATAAAAAGCGGCCGGTGCCCAGAAATAATTCATTCATTCAGTAGTCGTGCGGTATTTACTGAACAGTTTAAAATAAATACAGTAAGGGGTGCAGTTTTATTACAGTTCAAGAGAGACATAAATATTACAGATATAAATAAGTAGTGATAGAGATAAATACGTGTGTTAATTTATTTGTAGTAGTTTTAAGTGTGATATGTTTATTTTATATTTTTATATCGTGATTGATTTTAAGTGTGTAAATATACAGACTGTTTCAAGTTAATTGCACAAAATGTTTATTTCGAACCCGAAAACGCAACAATAATGATACTCTTATAAACACAAAAAATAGTATATTACATACCAAGGTTGAGAAGATGACTATTATTGCCCGAGTGGCGAGATTAAATTCCGAGGCGCTGAAATTAAAAGCCGAGTGTTTATTAGATTATTTTTCATTCCATCTATAATGTCTGAAGAGTTTAGATGTTACACCTCCTGAAATGCGCGAGATTGCAGAACTGGCAGTTGAGAACTTGCTTCCGCATAAATCTAAACACTTATACATGAAAACATATACAGAATTTAAAAAATGGTGTAATTCCAAAAATACAGTAGTAACTTCTCAAAACGTACTTTTGGCTTATTTTCAAGAATATTCAAAAAATAAAAAAGCCTCGACTTTATGGACGCATTATTCAATGTTGAAAGCAATAGGCAAAAATGGTTCGTCCCGAAAATTTGTAATAATGTAGCCACTTTGGATCAAAATAATTAAAAACTATTTAAAAATTAGACCAATTCCAGATATAGCAAAATTCTTTATTAGTGTACGTAAGGGTAAATGTACTAGATAAAACATTGGACATAACACAAGAGGACAGATGCCAAAAAAAATTGCCCTTTACTTAAATTTATAAAAACCTCGGCTACACTTTTAGCTGTCAATTGTGTTAATATCCTTCAGTTAAAACAACATGGTGGTTGGAAATCTTCTAGTGTAGCTGAAGGTTATATCGAAGATTCCGTAGAAAATAATAAAAATATAGCATGTATGTTATAAGGTCTACCTACATCTACTTACGCAACCACGCCTGCAATAAATACAGGAATTTTCGATACAAATCAAATTCCATCAACATCAGCAGTACAATCAGTCCATTTCGACTGAAGATATCGTAAATCTTATGGAATTAACTCAATTAATAATACTGTCATTAATGTGCCTACAGATCTGCACAATCCTGGTTTTTCAAATAGAATTGAACCATCAATAAATTTGACATGCCATAATTGCACTATCAATTTTTATAAATAAATTAAACAATTCTTTACATCTGTAATAGTTACGTGTTATATTGTTTCCATATTATGCTATCATACATATTTTGCTATTGTTAACCTAACATACAGTTATTTATATATATTTATTTTACCTTGGAGGTCGAATATTTATAAGTTTCAGATTTTAGGTATGATTTGCGGTATAAATCGAGGATTATGATGAATTTTGACGGTTGACAACTTGACATACTACTGCGATTGCATGGTTGCGGAATTCGCTTTATTTGTTTTTATTATTCACCTAGGTCAATAATATGCTCATTATTTACCTGTTATTAGTTCAGGTGTAGAAATTGCTTTTCATGGTGCTTTATTATGTGTAAAAATGCTATGATTTTTTACTACTGGTACATAAAATAACTTACAGTAACAACGAAATGTACCTTTTATTGCCTTGAGGACAGTTTGTAATATTCAATTAAACGCAGTAAGCCAAAGGAAAAACAAACGACAAAAGCTTATATGACTGACAAATATGTATAAATGACAGAATATTGGAATGACAGCCACTTTAGCGAGGTTATGTACAAACTAAATATTCATACTACAACAATGAACGTGTGGCAAACTCCTGCTAAAGTTGATATATCGATGAAACGGCACGGCCAACCATTTTTGATCTCTCTGTAGTATAATTTTCCTCTTGAGAAATGATAAGATTTTTAGGAAAATCGATAGACCGGAAGTAGTTCCTTTAGTGAAAATACCAAATTTTACTAATATCGCGACAACAACTAAGTTGAGATAAATTTAAGGTCTTTTACTTTGAAGACTAATTTTATTTCTTTTAACGACTACTGTACTTGGATAATATATCCGATTCCTTTTTTGAAACGCCCTGTATACATTTTATAATAATTACATTATTTTTATTAATAAATAAAGTATATCTATCGTTTAGGTTTGAAGACTGCCTTCGTAAGAACGGCCGGGCCAAATTCTTTCATTTCCAAGAAGTGTGCAATGATTCCTATAGAATGGGTTACGCGGCGTCTGGCTACGGGTTCTTTTATACGAAGACATCCCGGTGTTCCAGAAGGTTATCGTTTCTACCCGCCGAAACACGAGACTTTTTACAAGGACGATGCCAATCATGACCCCCAATGGTCGGAGGAGCAGATCATATCTGCGAAGTTCAAGTTCAACGGATGCCTGATTGGTAAACAATATTTGATAATTAGTATTATTTTTTAAGGTTATAGCTGGTCCGGTATGTTATTATTGTGTTTTGGTGAAAGAAAATTTTCCTCGACTGCTCTTTCACAATGTTTTGATAAAAATTAAACGATAAAACCTGTTTTCTGCAAGAAACATCTGAACTTACATCATCATTTGTTGACAATGATCGTGCTAAATATCATTCTTATAACTTTGCTTAGATTTTTAACCTATTTTAAATTAAAA